>LFJQ01000002.1:3854042-5138722 GCA_001182835.1 Oropetium thomaeum | reverse complement strand
TTATATTCCCCCTTCCTCTTCGGGTTTGTGTTTGGTGTAGTTTAAATGAACTCAGACACTGTATAGCCAGCTATAGTAGTACTAGCACTAGCGACCGGTTAACTGGATTCTGATAGAGCAAAAAGAAGTCGCATTTACATGGCCATGGAGTCGTAATCAGGGTCGCAAATAGTGCCTCCCCATAACTATTTGCGTGTAAAGTACTATTCCAGAATTATAGACCGTGCAAACTGTTAAAAAATAAAACTTTGGTGATCAGGTTGATAGCCTCCATTGGAGATTTTCCTACACCAACCGCATGGGAGTTTTCTCTTGAGACATGTCCGTTTTTCAATATACGTGATTGCAAAGCGCCTATATTTATTGTGCAATTTTTTACTTTTAAAGCGATATCGACACAGATTCAACGATGAGTAGCAAAGACAAGAAATTCGCTACCTTTTCACTCTCCTTACCAGATGCAGAGGATTGTCATGGAAGCTTGGTAGGCCTACCCAATGGAAGGTCTGCTTGATTCAATCTCAATATCCCGCCCACGTGTTTTCTTTTGCGGTCTTCACCGGTCCGCTTTGAAACAGTTTTGCAAACCCTCGAATCCCCAAAGGGCCTGTTTTGCAGTTCCATCAAGGTTTACATTACTGATCCAATGTCCGGTTGACGATGTGCAAAGAGTTGCTACATTGACCTGTCGCGGCAGACCAAGTTTGTAATACAAGCAGAATGCTTCAACCTATATATCCCGAATTTGAACAGAGCTGATAATAATACTCAAAACATCCAGGCAGTTCTACACTTTCACCATCGATCAGGTGCAAGGCAGCATCCAGCAGTTCTACCTTTCAGAGAACAAAAACGACTTACCGCACAAATTAAAAACAGAGAGAACGACACAATATAATAGCAGGAGAGTTGATGATATTGTCATAGCAAACGAGAACAAGATTCAATAGCAAAACAGTTAATTCCACTCCAAATGGACCGACAAAATAGTAGCAAAGCAAAGCACCGGTAACTCATTCGACAATTTTGGCACCAGCCCACTACAAGGAAAAGGAGCCAGGGAAGAAGAAACTAGAATAGGATGATCCATGGAGCCGCTCTACTACCCCTCGCAGGCTTCACCTTTTGAGGCTTCTTTATTTGCCATCCTCAGCACATTCCATTCACCTAGCACAAAACAAAAAGGAAAAAGTCAGGATACAGCCCCAGATCTCCTTATGGAGCACATAATTAAGAGTTGAAAGCAAGGATACCGAGCTCTCGGAGGTCCAAAGGTTCAAGTTGTCCGTCAGGAGCTGCATCATCACAGCAGTGTCCATGTACCTCTCTGGACTAAGGTTGCCCAGCTCGGAAATTGCTTCATCCAAAGCCTGCGAAGAAAAAAAAAAACACTATTAAGGTAAGGCAAACTATGGTCAACTCAGGAACCAGACAAAGAATCAATGATAAAAATAAAATCAGGTCAAGCAATCTAAAGACAAGACAATAATTAGTGAGACTGCATTCTGATATGCTTGAAAATGTAAAAGGTTGATTTTTAAGATCTCAGGATTATGTTCTTGGGAACTTAAAAGAAAAAAAAGCAGATTAATGATTATATAGGCACTAAACCATGAACATTTTTTTCCTTAGTGAGAGTTGTGTGGTACTTTAAAAGAGAGGGACTTGCGAAATGAGAATTGCTGCTGCGAGTACGTTTTACAACTGCTCTTGGGTTGTGCATAGCAAAAGGCACATCATATATGTCAAATTGACAATCACTTAACCAACAATAACAATATATGTTGCAAGTACGAAGGATGTCTAATGTTCAGATGTGATTAGGGCCCAAGAGCCCATGAACTATGTATGTTATGTATCTAGGTTCTAAGTAGAAGCCAAGTTAGTTTCTTCCCTAATTCTCTGGATATGATAGAAGGTTAACTTAAGGCTATTTGTGAATTTGATAGTGGAAACTTGGTGTTATGGACAAGCAAAAAGAAAAACAATCAATAGTATCGCTTTTGACTGTCTGAACGGAAATAGAGATATGTCGCTTGCCAAAAGTGACATATTATAGGTAAAGAATCTTCTATCAGAGCTAAATGTTCTAAGGAAACATCTATTGAGGCTATGGTGTGGTAACATGTTAGCTATTAATATATAACTAATAATCTAGTTTTGCATGATAAGACAAAACACAGGTTCAGTTTACAGGTTCTACGGCAAAAAGATGTTTGAAGACGGGACAATAGAGTTGGGTTATTTAAATTCAATCAATCAAATAGCCCATTATTTACTAAAGGTTTAATAGTAATAGTGTAGTCAAACACGTAAAAAGGCGATAGGTATTATGTATATTACGTATCCAAGTTTTGATTAAAAGTGAAGTCCATTTTCTTCCCAAATTCTCTACATCTAACTAACAAAATGAATTAGACCACTACGAGGAAACTAATATATAGTTCCACGGACTAAGAAGTAAACTGGCATACCACCATGAATTAGTCAGATTTAAAATTTAGTCATCTAATTGTTATGAAGAACAAGCAAGAAAATGATTTAGAACCAACTGATGAAAAGCTGAAACTACCTCGTTTGGAAAGACCAATATAATTTGTAAATTATTCAAATACCATTTATAAAATCAATTTACAACAAAACAACTTGTACAAATAATTGAAAGGTACAAGTGAAACCAACCTGCTTCGCAAGGTTGCAAGCTTTTTCTGGAGAGTTCAGAATCTGGTAATGGAACACCGAGAAGTTAAGAGAAAGTCCAAGCCTTAAGGTGTGAGTAGGCACCAATTCAGGAAGTGCAATGTCCTACATATGGCACGACACAATTATATTAGTAAACACATACCAATTGCCACAAAAATATAATGATATAGCTACGCTAGTGAGGACAGAAACCAACCCGAGCTGCCTCGTATGCCAACACTGTGCCATGTATGGCTTCCTCACGCTCAAGACCAGTTTTAAACTCAGCAAGGTACCTTTTCAATAGAACATTAAAAGATGAGACTATGTAAGACAATATGGATTATACCAAAAAGTATAGAAGCCAAAAAGCAGCTTTACCTGTGGTAATCACCTTTCATCTTGAGGTAAAACACCTTCACCTCGTTATCAGTTGATGAAGGCAAAAGATGCAAGTCAAGAAGGTTCAGGATACTGTTGCAAGTATTGGTAAGCTCAGCCTCAATCTTACCACGGTATTCCCTGATCAGGTTAACATGCTCCTCATTCTTACGGAATTCCTCCTCCCTCTCAATGAATGAGACAATACGCAATGAGGCACGACGTGCCCCAGTAACATTCTTGTAGGCAACAGAAAGTAGGTTGCGCTCCTCAAGAGTGAGCTCTTCCACATCTATAATCTTAACAACCTTTTCCATATACTCAACCATTTCCTCATATCTTTCTGCCCTCTCAGCTAGCCTGGCCATGTAAACATTCTCCTCACGTGACATATTGATCAAGAAATGAACTACCTGAAACAGTAAAGGAACTCATAAGTCAATGAGAAAGCTAGAAACTTGCATGTGTAAAGTCAGCACTTTTTTAGAGTTGGAAAGTGAGCACTAATATAAACTAAAAAAACAATAAAAAATGATCTACATTCCTAATGTTTAGGCTTACTAACAGTACATGGCAGCGCTCATTCTCTGAGCTTAAAGACAAATAAGATAATCATTTACCGTCATGAAAGGGTCAATTTTATCTACAACACCACGTAGTGGAATTTTAGCGATGATATCACGTATTAGAATTAGCGACGATATCACGTATTAGAATTATAGGCATAGTGATGCACCCAGCCGAAGATTCTATAGATCTCCAACAAGATTGCTAGATAATACGACCACTTATCATTGTGCAGCAAAACAAATCCACTAAGCACATAGTAACCTACTCATCTGAACCAAATCTCTAGCACATTAACGGTGCACAACAAAATTGACTGAATCCTCGATAACCCAAAAGTGCTAAAACAAGCCACACAATTGAAAGAAAGGGGCCATGTTCATCCCTAAGCTCAACACATTGGGTATCATCATATTGATATTTGAATTCTAGTATGCATGCCTTTCAATGTCCATTTCAATCATTAGACAGGATAGACCAGAGGTGATAGTTTGGGATGGCAATATACGTCAAAGTCAGTCAAACACCCAACAGCAATGGCAACCATTAGTGCTTCAACACTCATCTTCAACAAGTGTTGGTTTGCACCAACCATGGCTATTAAAGGGATTTGTTGCTGCACCATAAAGGTACAAAAAAGTAGCACTGAAATATGCACCAAGCCATGGTTGCCATATCAAGAAATTCTGCTCCACCAAGATTCGATTACGACATCACATAAATTTTGGTACTCGTCTCAAAATAAGAAAGAAGCTCAGCTCCAGACTAACACAAGAAAGACAACATCACATATAAATGGTGTTGATTGCTACAGAGTAGGAAAGTCCAACAAAGCATGCTAAAAGTTAATGTTAGGGTGCATTTGGCAACTAGAGATCATAATGTAATTTGAATATATATGGAATCATTAAAGATAATTGGTACTCTTCCGCCAACTATTCAAAAATAATATCATATATAGATCTACCTAAGAACAAATTTAGGGAAGCATCATTGTCTAGCAAAACCAACAAATGGCATGATAACATAGATCTAGAAATGAGGAAAGCAAGAACACAAGAAATAGATGGACAACTACTAGCCATTGCTTGCAACCCTAGGAAAAAAGTATCAATCAGTGGATCTAAGTAGATCTCACGGGAGGTGAGAGGAGAGGGAAGAAGGAATGGGATCTACACAACTGTATCGATGAGGGGTCCGCGAACACGAGCCCGAGTTTTGGTGAGGTCGTGGGATGGCGGAATGGAACGGAATGCGATCGGAGAGGAGCAGATGACAGAGATGACTCACCGAGAGGAGAGCGGCGGCGCAAGGGGGAGATAATAGGAAGGGGAAAGCAGTAACCCTAATTCCACAGTGTATGTAGGCATAGGGGTGGGGTGCACCATTGGCTCGCGCACGCTGCTTGAGCCAAATCAGGCCGTAGAGTGAAGGCCCACTCCCATGTTTTCCATTGGGCTTGGTTCCGAGCTCATATCCCTTGAGCCTTGCTTAAAAGGCTGCACAAGATACTAAACTTACGCATAATGCATCCACTGGACCTTGTTGGGATGGACGCAAGGCTACCAAACACACCATAGATGTCGAACCAAAACTTGCGAGCTCTAAGACAAAGGTACATTGAGTCCACCTCATTTATTATCCGGTTCCTTTTTCATATATGAACACTAACGTATCAAATGTATTTTGATGCAAAAGCACTAGAAGCAACCACAACTTGGCCGGCGCCTTTGTGGCCTTGTATCACAGAAATTATGGAAAACTATCATAGCAATCCTCTAAAAATGCATCGTAATTAGTGAAAGTAAAAAAATCCTCGCATACTTCTGTGTTTCTAGAACGGGGAAGTGGCAGAGGGTGTTCAATAATCACATTTATTGCATCATGGAGGAATGAGACCTTCCGACGCATTACACAAAGAGAAAGTTGTGTGCTAGTCTCTATCAGTGATTTTGAAGAACATATGCAAGCGGCGATCTACCTTTTTATATAATAAGCATTATCTATTGGAATAATTTGTACCACACCACATCACATCATCAATAAACCATAGTCATTCGACGTTGTCAGCACACTATTATCGTCCGATCAGCTCGTAGATCCTGCATTTCCCTAAATTCTTGATATGTTGTGCAAAAATAAAGCTAAAATAGGATAATTAAACTCACGACCATCTAAGCACCGAAGCAAACCACTTGGCACTTACTACTTACAACAAAGCAACCAATATTTATCTGTTTACACAAAAACTATACATATATTTAAAGGTGTTGCTCGATGTCGATGATCAAATTAAATATTTTTCGTTCATGTCAAAAGAAACTTTATTATTTTATATCCATATCCCCTATTAGTATAAAATTACATTCAAAATTCCGTCCCATAGTGCCTATTAATTAGTGAAAAAAATAAGTAAAGATAGAGATGTTGTATGCACGCCATATAGTGATATATAGACAACAAATTCTTGGACCTTGAATAATTAAGATATCTCTACCGCTCATAATAAACATATATGATGTGTCAACCTTTGAAGTCATGTCCACCCGTTCCTTCGTATTACGTGGTCCAGTCTTCCTCTTCGTCCGTGTTGACACACGACTTTATGTGCTGTTTGGATATGATTTGGGTTGAGGAAAGAGATATTAATAGGAAATAAAGAGATGAGTTGAGGTTAAGGAAATTAGTATTTAACCTTATCCCATGTTTGGCTTCAAATGGGTTGAAGAAAAGGATATAGAGTTTTATGCTTCTCACAAAGTTCATATGCAATGCTATCCCAGCCAAACCCACCCCCATCCTTGGGTTAGAACTCTTGGAAATGACAGCATCATTTCCCCATCCCTATCTCCTTGCATTTCCCTAACCCAAAACCCAAACATTGGATAAAATATATCCCACCCTTTATTTCCCTAACCCACCTTATATTTCCAACAATCCAAACAGCACCTTAAGTGTACAACTACTTGCAGTTATATGTTGCATAGTATCGAGTCCCCGATCATTGAGGCACTAACCTCTCTGCCTAGGTTTCCGTACCCTTGTTTTTCGTTAAGATAATACAAAAAAGAAGTTTATTAAGAAAAAAAAGCACGTGAGTCGAGTTTTCTATCCGATCGATCTGCCCAGCGCCTCCTCGTAGTTTTTTTCTTTTTTAAAAAAAATATAAGGTGTAATTTATGATATTCAATCTTTAGGAATTTTTGTTAATAAAAACAAACAACTGCAAGGACTGCTTCAATATTGGCTCAACGAAAACACTAGAGCGACCACAAACATGCTTGTCAAATCCAGAACAATACATGTCCACAAGGACCTACTGCCAACTAGCTGGAATCCAAGGAAATACTAGGAACTAATTCAACCACTACCAGCCAACTATTGGTAAACGGAGCTGAGCAAAGGTGAAGAATGCAGCTACTAGTGGCACAGAGTACGCCTTCTGAGGGCATAGGGACATTTAGAACAATGGGCTCAGAAATCGTGCAGACCAATCGAAGGAGGGTTACAGCCCTTCGTCTTTTGGGACCTCTTTGCCCTCGTCAACCCCCTCCTCCTGCACCAAAGATAAAATATTTCAGCTCCTAATAACTGATGAGCAACATCCACAGGGCAGCCAACAAATGATTATGTTTAGTGGTGAAAGTTTGGTTGGGAGAAGATACCGTGAGGTCAGACGTCCAGAGGGTCAAGTTGTCCCGAAGGAGCTGCATGATCAATGTACTGTCTTTGTAGGACTCCTCTCCAAGGGTGTCCAATTCAGAAATAGCTTCATCAAAAGCCTGCAAGTAAAGAGTTAGTTCAGTAACAAAAAAAAAGCAAAAGAAAAAAAAATATGCTGAACCGAGAATATTAGTACATGGCAAGTGAAACATTTACTAAGGTTCTGAAAATCTAGCGTTTTTTATCATCTTTAGTACAATTTGTAAAGGCAAGTTTAATAAATCTTCAGACAAATGAATCTTTTTTCTCAATGAGTGGCAGCCGCAACAAAATGTGCAGGATACACAATGAAAACTGCAGCTAGTAGGTTTTACTGCCGCCCGGGGCTATGCACAGCAAATGATGCAAGATATTAATCATTTTAAGTAACAAAAAATGCCTCAGACATGCATTCTATGCAATATTATAATACTTCTAACATGACAAATACATCAAACATTTAAATTAAAGAAATAAATCTACAACACTGTCATACAGTTCCACAGAACTACTGTTAAAACAGTAAACTCTATGTAATAGTGAAAGCATTACAGAAAACATATAAGACCAGCAATCAACATTTTTTCATCTTCCAGTACCAAACATAAAAAATATTATCAATGTCCAGTGAAAAGGTGAAGTCACGTTGTTTGAAAAGACCCATGTACATGCACAATTTAAGCTTTTCTCGCGGGCACAGATTCACACACACCACTCTAAATATCAGGTTACAATTAAGAGCCATAAGAACTTGACATGTAAATGTGATACAAACCTGCTTTGCAAGGTTACAAGCTTTGTCTGGAGAGTTCATAATCTCATAATAGAACACTGAGAAGTTAAGTGCAAGTCCAAGCCTTATGGGATGGGTCGGTGCCAGTTCAGTCAGTGCAATATCCTATACAAAAATTGCAGGACAGAATTAATATAAAATAATATTGAATCCGGTACATATAAAAACTATGTTCTTTCAGATAAAATGAAAACAAAAAACTATATCTATAGACAAAGACATGTCAATGTTCTTCCAATAAAAAATGAAAACAAAAAACTATACCTATAGACAAAGGCATGTTAATGTAGGATGGACCAGTGGGAACACAAACAAACCTGAGCTGCCTTGTAAGCACCCATCGTGCTCTCTGCAGATTCCTTCCTCTCAGCCCCAGTCTTAAATTCAGCAAGGTACCTTCCAATGTAAAATAAAATGAACAAATCGGATTAGTTATCTTATGGTTAATGTTCAATCGGGCACCTACTGAACAATTGACCTTTCTAACCTGTGGTAATCACCCTTCATCTTGAGGTAGAACACCTTTGACTCAGCAGCAGTGGAGGAAGGCACAAGGTGTGAGTCAAGCAGCTTCAGGATACCATCGCAAATATTGCTCAGCTCAGACTCAATCTTGCCACGGTATTCCTTGATCAGATTAACATGTTCCTCATTCTTACGGGACTCTTCCTTCTGTTCAATGGAGGAAACAATACGCCACGAGGCACGACGAGCCCCAATCACATTCTTGTAGGCAACAGAAAGAAGGTTGCGCTCCTCAACGGTGAGCTCTTCTGAATCTACAGTCTTAGCAACCTTCTCCATGTACTCAACCATTTCCTCATACCGTTCTGCCTGCTCGGCCAGCTTGGCCATGTAAACATTCTCCTCCCGCGACATAGTGATTGAAGAATAATAAACTTACTGAAACAGTAAATAAGACACCAGTAAGAGATAGTAATAAAGTACCAAAAATCTAGAAAGTAACATGTGAAAAGAATATGACAGGAAACAGAAATAAGCAGCCAATTGAGATCTACGTAACACATTTATGCTTAGGCCGCAGAAACTTTGGGAGCAAATATTAATTAAACTTAAAATGGCACCAACACAAAGGGCTGCAGTTAACCTACAACAACATCCAGATTGCATTGTACCTTTATAACCTTACGGAACCAGAAAATAGGATAACAGCATTTCTAATACGCTGTGGATTGTGATTGCTATCATCAGGAATTAAGGAAATAGCAAAGCACCACGATATGTTAACAAAAGGTACTAACACACATGATGTCATATTCACAACAGAATAACAATTCACTACATATACTTAGTACATTACTTGGATAATAACGAATCAGTTAAACGGTCATTGTCGCGAACAGGTCAGTGGCCTGGTGGCTAAGATGCACGGACACGTTCACGCTGGCAGGGGTTCGAGCCCCCGTCTCGCATCCAACCTCCAAAGAAGGCCGTGCCAAGGTGGCACTTCTCAAAAAAAAACCGTCAATGTCAATCACATCCATGCATAAAAACACAAGAGTTACACAGGACTGACTCCTAATTAAACCAATCTAATTCGGCAAATAAGCATATCACTGCATCTTGCGGCATAGATCAGCAGTCACCCTAATAAGGAATAACCTAGAGCAACCCGAGCTCGAGCGCACCCCACACGTCTTAACTTACAGCGAATCCACTAAGCACATGGTAAGGTTGCATCTGAATTAGATCTCGAGCACATGCAGGGCCAAACCAACGGATCACCGAGGCCAGGTCCCCAGAAAACTGCACATCGAACACTCACTATAACAGGGTACCCTAGGACAGCATCTCTAAATATAAAAAGGGCCAACCAGACAGGGAGAAAAATCCCTAATGTTACGCACGAACAACGCTTGCCAAATCGAGCGGATCCATGCGCCCTGCACGCTCTCGTTTCAGATCTCGTGGATCGAAGCCATGCCGGACCACCCCAACAATATCAGAGACAAGCAGATCTAGCTGCGGCCCTAAAATCCCCAAAAAGAAAGAAGGGGGAAATGGCATTGATGAGAACAAATCGTAGCTCTCGCAGCATCGCGCACGCAGTCAGATCAAGAAGCAGGAGAACGCAAGAGATTAAAACATTAGACAACCCTAACCTACCCAGGAGAGTGGTACTTGGGCGAGTCGCAAGGGACAGGTCTCCTCTTCTCGTTGTGTATGAATGCTCGGGGGCCAGGGTACGCAACGTGTAGGCTGCTAAATATAGCCGCACGCCATCGCGGCGTTGCGGTCAAGGGGCCAGTGAGGTGGTACTCTACTGTATTGCCTCGTTGATGCGGGCCCACTTGCAGAGACACGACGGTAGTAGTACGAAATAGCAGCATGTCATGCGGGGACGAGTGCAGCGTGGGCCTCTGTGTGCACGGCGGTGAGAATATTCCCTGTCTGGTTTTGAATTCAATTGAGAAGCTGAAAAAATGTTTCGTTGAAATATACCGGAGAAATGACTGCAACATACGGAGTACCATGATTAATTGTTTGTCCAGGGGACTATAGAAGAACTATTAATATTCATTGGGGACCAAAATTATGTTTGGACTCTATACACTGATTAATTTTTAGTCCATAGTTCCAAATAGAGAGGACTAATAATTCGACCATGTTTTTCTATTATTTCATCTCACTCAACTAACAAAGAACCAACAATTAGTCTCTTAAATCTAAATAGGATTAAACTATTAATCCATCTAATAGTCCTATATGTTTTTTTACGAGGAATATTAAAAATAATTAGCTAACAATTAGTTTCTTGGATCCAAATAGAGACTCGTACAAGTTTCATACATGTTCCAGGGCAACCATTTATCACTGACCATTCTTTAAGTTTAGCAAAGAGGCATATAAGTGCATCTCCAGATCAACATTGTTACCTCACGATGTAAAATAATCAAAGTTTCAACAAATCCTCAACTCATATTGCGGCATAATACAACTTATCATTGTGCAGTAAAAGATCTAGTAATCACATTGTATGCTATTCACCTAATCAAATCTGTAGCACATGCATGACAATATCACCCGAATCAAAGAGCCTACTTAACCACGAGGTTACATACATAATCCCTCATATCTCAAAAGTCCAAGTGAAAAAGACAAACACACACACAAAAAAAAAACGGATGTCACAAACGAGAATGCTCACCCAGTGTCAATCTCAAACCTCATAGATCGATATCATACGAGGCCACTGACCACCAGAGACCATTTGTCTTATTAAAAATATCATAAATGTCATATGATTTATTTATTAATAATCTGAAACACATACTCTCTCTATTTTTCAAATACAGTCACCATTCGTGTAATTTTTTTTAAAAAAATATGAGTTATTATATGTTTTGTTATAATTTAATTTATCACTAAATATTTTTAATCATGACTTTTTATTTGATATATTTGAATAAATTTTTTGAATAAAACGAATGATTAAAATTAATGATTAAAGTCAATTATTATATTTAAAAAACAGAGGAAGTAACGTACTTATTTTTTTTAATAAGATGAATGATAAATAAATGACTAGAAAATCAGCGCTGTCAAGGATATGTGGAAGTTGCATGACCTGACCTGGTAGCAGTAGAGCCCTTTATATGGACGTAATACCCACTAAGAGGAAATTTCTCGTGAGCCACTGAAAAAATTTACATTTCCTTCTTAACCACTGAAAAATAACCTTTCCTTTTATGCTCCTGCTTAAAATTTTCTTTTCCCTATATGCCACTACTTGCCCTTCAACGAAAGCTTAATGATTAATATCTTTTTAGACTCTAAAGATGCAAAATAAAATTGAATTTGAAACTTTTCAAATAACAAAAATGATTCCTCACATGTTTCTCTACAACATAAAAATTAACCAAAATATTTATTGGTAGACAAATAATTGTTTTGATCCATAGAGGTGGAGAAAGTGAGTAAGTCCGGACTAAGGAAAAAATCAATTCAAGCTTAAACACTTTCATTTTCTCTATAGACTAAAAAAGGTACATGTTGAGTACTAAATTTTTTAAAAGTTCTTATATTGATAGAGAAACATGTGCAGAACAACTTTTGCTATTGATAAAGTTTCAAATTTATTTTCATTTTATATTTTTAATGTCTAGAAATAGAGTAAAACATTAATCTTTCTTTGAAGAGTAGAGTGGTAGAGAGGAAAGAAAAAATTCAAACATAACATTTTTCTAGTGGCTGAGAAAGGAACACAACTTTTTAGAGTGGCTCACAAGGAATTGTCCGTACTAAGATTTGTTCTTCCCCGAGGCCAAAGAGATTAGGAGCTCCGTAGGCCGTACGTATTGCCGCACGGATGAGCTCGTGTATCTGGATTTGAAACGGTCTTGCCTTCTCAGGCAGGACTTTCAAGTAGCACACGCATGCAACTCTTATCACTGGATCATTTCGGTTCTTTTCTCTAGCTAGGAACTAGTAAAGTTCTCATCCGGTACAACAAACTTTTGTGGATGAGAACAATTTGATGTGCTACATACATCAAATTTTGTTCTGAATTGGAACATTTTTCCCCTCCGAGTCATTTCGCTGCCCTCCGTTCTCCGAGACGCAATACTGATTTGTATGCTTGCATTGCATCATAAGAGCAGCATTATCAGACAATACCAATCATTTCGCAATAACTCTATTTTCACGTTAGTGCGATAGATAGCGCGACTGGGAAGGCCGAAACTCACCGAACGTACCACAGAAGACAAGCATCAAACCGCGACATCTTCAATATTGGCTCAAGGAAAACACTAGAGCGACCACACATGATTGTCAAATCCAGAATAATACAATCCCACATGGACCTACTGCCAGCTAGCAGCAATGCAACCAAATGGGAACTAATTCAACTACCAGCCTACCACGAGAAGGAGCAAACAGAGAGAAGAAAACAGCTACTATAGTGGCACAATGCATGGCTTTGACGGCATAGGGACATCTAAAACAATGGGCTCCGAAACCACGCAGACCAATGGAATAGGGATTACTGCCCCTCACCAGCATCGCCCTTCGGGGCCTCTTTGACCTCCTCAGCTCCCTCCTCCTGCACCAAAGATAAAATAAGCCTTGTTACTTTTAGCTCGTAACAACTGATGAGCAACATCCATGGGAAAGGCAACAAATGACTATATTTAGTCGTGAAAGTTTGGTACGGGGGGAGATACCGTAAGGTCAGATGTCCAGAGGGTCAAGTTGTCCCTAAGGAGCTGCATGATCAATGTGCTGTCTTTGTAGGACTCCTCTCCAAGGGTGTCCAACTCAGAAATAGCTTCATCAAAAGCCTGCAAATAAAGAGTTGGTTTAATTAAAAAAACACAAACTATTACAAAAGTTGCGAAAAAACTAGCATTGTTTATCACCCTTATCAATGAATAGTAGTAAACCATGCAGGACACAATCAAAACTGCTGCTAGTAGGTTTTACAGCTGCCCTGGGCTATACAGAATGGTGCAAGATGTTCATCTTATATGTAAGTAACAATAGTACCCATTCAAACATGCATCGCATGCGATATCAGAATATTTCACGGGACAAAGATGTCAATATCCAAACCAAGATAGAGATCTACAGCACATCCTGCCATATAGGAAACCTATCAGACCAGCAATCCCTATTAAATTAGTAAACTTATGTGTAGTAGTAACGCAATACAGGAAACATGCAAAATTTATCAATGACTAGTGAAAAGGTAACTTGTTGAAAAGACCCACATAGATGCACAATTTCAGCTTTTCTCACAAGCCCAGATTCAAACACACCACTCTAAATATCAGTTTATAACTAAAGGCCAGACGTAAGAACTTGATATGTAAATGTGATACAAACCTGCTTTGCAAGGTTGCAAGCTTTGTCAGGAGAGTTCAGAATCTCGTAATAGAATACGGAGAAGTTAAGTGCAAGTCCAAGCCTTATGGGATGGGTAGGTGCCAGTTCAGCCAGTGCAATATCCTACACATAAATTGCAGGAAAGAATTCTATCAGAAAACATTGAATCCAGCACACATAAAACTATGTTTTTTTCAGATAAAATGAATCGAAACGTGCAGCTACTGACATAAAAACATGATATTGTTTGAGAACATTGAACAAACCTGAGCTGCCTTGTAAGCAACCATTGTGCTCTCCGCAGATTCCTTCCTCTCGGCACCAGTCTTAAACTCAGCAAGATACCTTTCCAACGTAAAATGAACAAATGAGATTACTTATTTCAGATAATATTTGAGTCAATGTACACAGCGACTGAATAATTACGCTTTCTAACCTGTGGTAATCACCCTTCATCTTGAGGTAGAATACCTTCGACTCTGCAGCAGTGGAGGAAGGCACAAGGTGTGAGTCGAGCAGCTTCAGGATACCATCGCAAATATTGCTCAGCTCGGCCTCAATCTTGCCACGATATTCCTTAATGAGATTAACATGTTCCTCATTCTTACGGGACTCCTCCTTCTGTTCAATGGAGGAAACAATACGCCAAGAGGCACGGCGAGCCCCAATTACATTCTTGTAGGCAACAGAAAGAAGGTTGCGCTCCTCAACAGTGAGCTCTTCTACATCAACAGTCTTAGCGACCTTCTCCATGTACTCAACCATTTCCTCATACCGTTCCGCCTGCTCGGCCAGCTTGGCCATGTAAACATTCTCCTCCCGCGACATCGTGATTAAAGAATAAACTTACTGAAACAGTAAATAAGACACCAGTAAGAGATAGCAAAAGGTGCCAAAAGCCTAGAAAGTAACATGTAAAAGAATATGATTGGAAACAGAAATCAGAAGCCAACTGAGAAATATTCTACATAGCACATTTACTTCATAGGCTGCAGAAATTTTGGGAGCAAATATTAACTAAACTAAAAGAATGCACCAACACCAAAGGGCTGCAGTTAACCTGTAAGGCCATCCAAATTGCATTGTAATTTTATTACTAGTCAAGACCAGAAAATAGGATAATAGAATTTCTCAACATGCCGTGGATTGTGATTGCTATCATCAGAAATGAAGGAAATAATCAGGCACTACCATCAATATGATAACATAAAGGACTAACAATAACAAACATGACGCCATATTCATAACATAAATAACAATTCAGTGAATACATTACTAGTTAATGATGAATCAGTTAAAACGTAGGCACATCCATGTACCATGCATGTATCAGACGCAAGAATCCCATAGGGCAGTAAATAAACCAATTTAATTTTGCAAAGAAGTATACCACTGCATCTTGCGCCGTAGATCACCAGTTACCCTAATAATAACCTAAAGCAACCAGAGCTTGAGCGCATCCCGCACAGCTAACAGATTAGCGGAAACGAGAAATCACACATACCACCCTAGACTAACCCAGATCCACTAATCACATGGTACGGTTTCATCTGAATCCGATGTCCGAATCAACCGGATCAACGAGGCTAGCTCCCCAGGAAAACTGCATATCGAAGACCCAATGCCTCGTCCAAGCATTCCAGGGTACCCTGGGACAGCAGCTAAATACAAAAAGGGCTAACCAGAAAGAGAAATCCCTATGGTCGCGCACGAACAATGCTTGCCAAATCGAGCGGATCCATGCGCCCCACGGGTTCTCGTTCCAGATCTCGTTGGATCGGAGCCATACCAGACCACCCAACAACATCAGAGACAAGCAGATCTAACTGCGACCCTAAAATTCCCCCAAAAAATTAAGGCAAAAAATAATTGAGAACAAATCGCAGCTCTCGCAACTGCGCGTACGAAGTCGAATCAAGAAGCAGGAGAACGTATAAAAGATTGAAAAAAAAATCGCCAACCTAACCTTCCGGGTGCGCGGTGCTGCCGGTGCTTGGGAATGGGAGATCTCCTGTCTCCTCTTCTGTATTGTGTGAGTGATTGTGCTGGGCCTATTGGGAATGGGAGGGAGTCAGGGAGGGGTAGGGCTCTATATAGCTAGCTGCACGCGCATCGCAAGGTTGCGGTCAACGGGCCAGTGAGGTTAGTATCACCTGGTTGATCCATAGGCCCACTTGCAGAGACACACACGACGGTTCAGCATGACATGTGGGGACGGGTTGCGGTGGGAATATTCCCTGGCTAGTATATTTGAAGTTTTCGAATGCAGAAGTAGAGAAATGTCTTCCGGATGGAGCAACTTCTGATGCTAATTGAAAAAAATCGCCACCAGCGTATTTGATACTCCCTTCCTTCTCTTTTCCTCGTCATTGACCGTCACTTTGACTATTTATCTTATTTAAAAATATTATTTTAAAAAAATTAAAAATCATATTTCAAAAATTTTTTAAGATAATATAAATTATAATAAAATATATGATATTTTTTCATACTTTTTAATAAGATAAATGGTTAAAATTATTGATCAAAGTCAACAACGATAAAAATAATGAAGAGTAGTATAGTATAAGACTTTGGAGTTTGGAGAGAGAATAAGAAATTTATGTTCGAATTTTATGACAAGAGTTAAAGTATTACAGGAACCGCGTCTGGGACTCTGGAACTAGTAGATAACGGGATTACCATATTAAGTTCATATACTATCTCTGTTGTTTTAATATAATCGTTGGTTAATACATATTTTGTACTAAGTAACGACTATTAAAAAATAGAGTATACTTAAATAGCTCAGAAATAGAACAAGGTTAGCTATTGTTTCCAAATAAGCTTGCAATTATACGCGTAAAAACATGTGCAAGCAAAAAGGTCGTTCCAGCGTACGGATCCCTTTTTAGTTGTTCGGAATCTGAACAGGAAAAGGTCAGAGTTCACGCACAACTGCACTTGCACATACTATAGCCAGAACCTTTTTTTCTTTTTAAATATACTGTTGTTTTCAGTTGGCGTAGACGACTACAGTGCGTGTCTGAATTTAGAAATCGTAATTGCTGTCTACCCACATTTTGACATTTTGACGACTACAGCCACGATTAGTAATTTGAAAGCAAACCGCCACAACGAAAATCAAATACTACCCCTATTTTTTTAATTGTTGATATTTTATAGTATAAATTTATATTTAAAAAACATTAAAAATAAAAAAAACAGAGGTGGTACTCGGCAATTACCCGCTGACCTCAGTTACTACTTCAGCATCGAAACATTGGCTAATCTAGCTGGCAATACCTAAAAATTACAGCGGACAAATTTGGGCACTCTTGTTTCACAGCACCGAACAGACACCTCTGAATAAACTGCTCCTATTAAAAACAGATTAGTATAAACAAAACAGCACGAAGGCGACGAGGAAAGATTGCGCCGTACATGTTTTTGTCATCAAAGAAACAAGTTGTAGACACCAACCAGCTCACCAGGCCTCGCAAAGGTTGCTGTCAAGACTAAAATGAAACCTTTCCATATACAGAGCCCAGACATAAGCACGCTCTGTTTTGACACGCCTGTTTCATCATACAGCAGAAAGAGAAAGGGATAGGCATTGCGCCGCAACGCGAATCCAGATATGCCACGTCTTTGGATGGATTTCGTACGGCAAAGATTTGATCAGATTCGCCGCATGGCACCCAAATGATACAGCAATGATTCGTGCATGAAACTGTAGGATTGGTGGCAGAAGCCAGCCAGCTACCTCGTGACAAGTAAACCACATGAAATAAAATAATAAACTAATCACTCAATTAGCAAGATGAAATACATCGTGCCTGAAAGTGAAACCATGTACTGATGCTTCTCCTTTTCCTAATAATGTTAGATGGACTTGTATGTTCTGGCCTCTGACTTCTGAATGGAGAATCACAACAGCATATATTGGTAATCAAGAGTTAGCATGGCCAGAGACGTCGTGATCTCTTAAGATTATCAGATTAGATATAACAAACAACATGCTGAGCTGAAGATCGCACAGAAAATGAGGAAGCCCATAAATAATTCTGAATGTTTCTACAGTCTAGACCAGTTCTAGATCTATCACGTACTGGCATAAGAACAACGATGGCAGAGAAATATAGTAGCAAACAAGGATCCAGCTATTCATTCTCACCAGTAATCCTTTTCTTTAGAGCGTCGAGGTTACTGGCCAATTCTTGCCGATTCTCCTGCCAGGAAAATATAGGTCATCACTCATTATAAGAAAAAAGTACATTTCCTAAAAGTGCATGACCCAAATATATATTCTGTGTTAGTTACACCAAAAAATGCTCGACCTTAAATATTACGTTTCAGGAAGTTATAAAAATATTCTTTAGGTTAAAATAAATTCAAAAGACATTGTATTCAGCTTTGACAAACAAGCAAACCAGAGAGCTGTTTATCTGTTTCAGGGTGGATAGTGGACAAATTGATCCTGTTTTTTTTTTTTTTTTCCCCTTTCAGCAATTGCCAACTTGATATGTGCTAGCTTATTAGTACTACACCAAACAGTTCATCACACACAAATCCACCAGAAGCCTTTTAGGTGGCACAGTTAAGGATAAAGGTACGACGTAAAGTTGAGAAACTCGTGTTGGATACTGGCAAAGCAAGTATGACATTCAGCCTACATGGTTTTCAGCTTACCTGAAAGAGCAGGTAACGATACACGAACCAACCTGAGTAGCCCAGCCCAACAAGCTCCAGCAAGTCTGGAAGCTAGACATCATGGCAGGGAAATGAATAGAAACAGTAATCAGAAGAAAAAAAAAACAAACAAACAAATGACAGTATGACCAACAACATAGGCTTAGAAAAGACTATATGGGAAGTAACAAAGCTCACTATATACCAGTGGAACGGAGCCAACAGCTCTGACCATAACCGAGGATAACCAAGCAGTGAAGATTGCCCCACCAGCATATAAGAAAACAGAAGACTTGTTCTCTATGGCATCCCACTAATAGACAGCATGGTAAATATTGGTTTCAGATGATTGCTGCAGCAAAATAAATGTGTTCCCACAAGTAAATTTAACCACCTTATCCCTGATGCCACCAAGGAGCTCATTATCTTCAATAGAACTATTGTCTTCTGAAAAACAACTAGCTGTAAACTGACGTTGAGATAGCTTCAGAGAATCTGTTCAGAATGAAATGTAGTTTTGTTAGACTGGGTTTACCGCTTCCTCAGTTCCATATCTTGGAACATGACCCTCAATCAGATTCTGAAATATTTGTTACATAACATAGACACTCGCGTTGCAGACATTAACCGTACATTTCTTTAATGGTTCTACAATAACAGAAAAGCATTAATGCCCCCAAAATGTTGGAGGTAAGCCAATTCTTTGGAGTGTCTAATTGACTGAAATCTTTATCCCTGAAAAAATTAAGCACTTCATTTCCTCATAGAAAACCTTTCCAAGTTCGATAAATGAAAACAACACTTTATCATGAGTTCTGATATTGTATCTAGTTGTCTGAAATAAAAAGATTAAATTGAAAGTAGGCAATAAAGGACCATATTGGCATCTCATCTCCAAAGATGTCACCTCGACAATATTCACAAAAACAAAAGAGATGGACCTTGTCAAAAATGGCACCTTTATTTTCTGTGCTCCATTGCCGGACATTCATAATTTAACAAATTAACCACTGAATCAATAAGATGACGAGGAACCAAATTTCAATACTAATCTGAAAACAACAGGCTAAAACCAGGACTTATTTTGATAGCAATTATGGGGAGCTTGTAGAGGACAACGAGCGATTTTAAATAAACTTGTTAACCAATTCGTAACAGAATGGCAACATTTCAGGTGAAAGGAGAATACATTGGGGAAAAATTGCTGAAACTCAATCATTCCTTTTTATGGAAAAAGCAACCTGGATGGAAATGGATCCCTTTCTTTTTATGCTATAGCATTCACTCCTTTGCACATAGTCCTCTGCTCACAACTCGTTGCTCCTGTTTCTAACTTGAGGTCGAATCCCCCCCTCTCGAGTCTGAACCAGTAACATATTTTATAACTTCCATCTCTCCCTCATCTGCCAGCCTATACCCCAACCTCAGTGACACAGAAGGTAGGGATTATAGTTAATACGTAGAGCCCATTTTTATGTGTGTGTTCTGTGTTCACCTTGATGAATGAAACTTGCATATGTAGATGTACCAGGCTCTGAATGATTTAGCTGAACAGACATTATGAAGAAATGTTTCTTTTAGGCTAAATAAAAGTATGATTAAAATATTTCGTTTTGAAATTTAAATTGTAATTTTGAAAAAAAGATTCAGAGATTCAGATAGTGTGCGGTGTCCCTGCCGCTTCATAATCTGGTGTTGGTGCTGCAAGCATCAGCTTTAAAATTAGGCTGAATAGCTCAATCTTCTACTAAAATGCTTATTTATAGTAGGTCCATTACTGAATGACATCAGACTAGAATGAACACTGTCATTTGAATCAGCTGTTTTTATAAGTAAGGCTGTGAATTAGTACAAAAGCATTTGATAACAGGCTAGTCTTTCTTTCACATTAATCAGCATGTTGAAGTTGTAAATTAGTTGTTCTCGTGACCTTCTTTCTCAATAATACAATAAAGCAGCAGCACCATCTTACAGCTAGGAGCCATCAATTGAAATTTCAGGAGTGTGCTCCTTATATAAAAACAATTCTGAGAAAAAGATCACGCATAGTCGTATAGACCAATAGGCCCACTCCAGAAATCACATGTATGCTCACTGATTGTGTCGTGATAGTGCAAAACCTCAGCAAGAGGTCCTACAACATGATCAGTGTTAAGCATAAGGAATAATTCCCTCAGTGACACTGCACTTTTGTTAAATTCCTTATTTGAAAAGCAGACCCCACGGTATGAGCAGCTCAATTTAATATTATCTGTTTTTTGAGGGTAAAATATATTAAAACCAAAACAAAATAAAACTGTATAACCGTAGCCAGTGGCTAGAGACGAACAAAAAAGACAAGAGAACTAAAAGACTATACGTCAAAAACGAGAATCCAACCAAGACTGAACCGTTCCTTGTCAGATTATTTGAGCCTATACGTCTGCAACTTTACTGTTTCTAAAAAACAGGCTTTCCAGGACTGCAACCCAGGTGTAACCCCTCTGAAAGTTTTATCATTTCGTTGCTGCCAAATTTCCCATGACGCAATGGAGAAGATTTCAGCAAAGAACTGGTGCTGACATTCATTTTACAGCATAGCAATATTACAGCCACTCTACATGAAAACTTCGATATTTTCAGGTTTTAGCTACATTAACCCGCACAAATGAACAGGATGCTACCATGTACCATTCGAGAAGATGGCGTCGAAGCACTTGAGCTGGGGGAGCTCGTATCCATTCTACTTTCAAATCAAATGTTACGATACGAGCGCCTCGGAAGAACAGTGAGATATGAGAATCGCTGAGTACCTGCAAGACCAAGACGGGGGAAGGACGCCGCGACGCTTCGGGACGCGGGCAGGATGCAGGGCACCGGGGCGCGGGCAAGTTTGCTGGGGCGGCGGACGGACATAGGCCGCGCCACGGCCGCTGCCAGCATCTCGGCGCCGGTATGGCCCGTGCGTGTGAGTGCACGCAGGCGTTCCGGTGGAGGTTAGCGCAGAGGGTAGAGGAGGGGAGCGGAAGTAGTCAAAGGGTTGTTGGGAGGAACTAGTGTATAGCGCTCTGGGGCAGTGGTGTATTGTAGCACGTGCCGCGACTGCGAGCCCGCGAGGTGCTGTGTGTGACGGCGTGCGGCGGCCGGCAGGGTCACCGGCGTGATCCCTCCGGCACGGGGAGGCTTGTGACGCGCGGTCGGCACTCTGGCACCGAACAGGGCACGCATTGTGCCGTTCGATTTTAGCTTTAAATCTTACTGAACCTTTTCACGTAGGTACAGATCAGCTCACACTGGAAGGGGAAATTTGGGAGAAGAGAGAAACTTATAACAGGGTTACAGGGAATATATTGTAAAATTATTCATCGAAACATAACTGAAACACCGAAGCCCTCTTATAACCTCTGCACAATGTTCAGTTCCCGGCTTGTGTTCTTGGTTACATTCACCCTGTTCTTACAGTAAGCGATACTCAACATTGCATGGCTTTATGCTTATTATTATACGCAGGCGGCTCAGGAAGCGAAGACCCGCATGATCAGTCATTTGCCTCAGTCCACTCCGCAATGGCCAGGGTGTGTCGCCCGCCGCAGGCCACCAACTTGGCACACCACTGCCCATTGGGGCTGGTACTTGTCTTCGGTGGTGGCATGTCAATGGGCACTTCCATGGGGTGCCCCGTCGTCACCTTTCGGCCATAGCCAAGACGACCATGGTCACCCCTCCCGTACTGTCGATATAGAGGGAATTGCCATTAACACTAAAAGAAACTTTGAAATACCATACACCATGAATGAGCTATAAATCTCCATATACCACACCCATCATATATTCATATGCTTAATAAAGAAAGATAGTATGTTTTGAGAAGAAAAAAGCTGTTCATCCAGTCTACACCGGCATCGACAACATAAGAAGTTATGTCCATAACAGCTTCAATCAAAATTGCTTTAAAATATATTGAGAAAAAAAGTAGAAATCGTTAAACAAGTAATGAAAGATTAGAATTTTGTACATCCCAGTTCTACCTACCAAAACACAAGAACAAGGCACATAATGGATTGCTGGTGAGAAAATTCCACTTACAGAGAACATCCGGCCATCTCGTGTTAGCGCGACTGAATGGGTTCCTCCACAAGATACCTACAAAGATATAGAATGAGCTCTAAAGATCAACATGACGATACATATGTTTAACCAACTTATGGCTGAAGTCAACATCACAGGAACATTCTAAGCTGTATTACCTGAACAATATCTTCTCCAGCTAGAAGTTGAACCTTTAGGGGCACCATGTGACTACTCTTATCATCACCCAATCCAAGCCTCCCATGTTCTCCTCGCCCCCAAGCATATACCTGCATAGATCGCAAACAGAATAAATGATTGAGATTACTATACTTTAAGACATTTAACTTTCTTTTTAGATGGGATATTACGTGGTTACTAAAAAAATCATGAGAGCTTGATAATTTTTCATCGGCAATTTCACAATTTGGTTTTTTCTACAAATATATGCATCCACAGCACAGAAACCTAAATGTAAATATCTTGACCTAGGAAATAAATGTTCGTTACATAGTTATTGAAGTGTTCTTCCTCAATGATTATTTTGAGTTACTTCTCTGTCTCCCTCTTCCCAAATAAACATGTACGCACATACTGGCCGAGACTTTATTTTTTTGTTCTCATGATTATTCCAGGGGTCACCACCTGGCTTCTAGCAAGGATATTTCCATGCCTGTACTATATGTATGGTAAAAATATTTGTAGCAACCTAAGCAGTCTCGAGCCGAATTTGTTTAACACCCAGGTCTAGGAAACTTCCCCAATATACTATGTTTAATATATCCTTATCTCCTTCAAGGGCTTCTTAATGTTAGCTCTTTTAAGCATGAACAGAATAAAAGTAAACCAGTAAGCTTATCTCCAATCCATTATATAGCATGAGCACACACCCTCCACAAGTTCAGTTTCGTTGTATGGCCATATGTTATCTGGTCGCTTTTTCTTGGCTCAAGAAATCAGCATAATGTACAAGATGATAAGCCTCTCTAAGTCAAACAAACCAAAGCAACCAGAAGAAACTAGCATAATGTACAAGATGATAGGCCTGTCTAAGTCAAAGAAATGAAATACCTCTCCGTCTTCAGTTAATGCGGTTGAATGCCAACCTCCAGCAGCAATATCAATCTGCGAATAGATGAAAGAGTATGCAACAGGTAAGGAATGGAAAAACATAATTATTATTGACTTATCAGCATATACCATATAGTGGTGTCATAACAAGGATACAAGCAAACATACAAATTACTGAAATATGATTATTATGATAGGATGTGAGAAAATAATGTTACTTGTCAACCAAATCATATCAATGTTGTAACAACTATATGAGTATGAGCTGAAAGCTAAAGAACCAAGTTTGGATTTATATTTTAATTTTAGTATCATGGATATTGGATAGTCACAAAACCAGCCATATGCTATGTTTGTTGCATAGTCACACAGCCACTTAACCTAAGTTTGCTTGGTAATGAATTGAGAATACACCAGAATGGTATCAAACACATTCAGAAAGGACCAGTGAGAAACTAAATCAACATGGCTCACCAATTTGAGATCAGATAGCCCTTCAATACGAATCGGTTGCGATCTCGGTTGGGTATCTCCCGTCCCGAGCTGACCATACTCATTGTTACCCCATGCCCATAAAACTCCATCCACTGTTAGCGCCAAATTATGAAATGCACCCACTGCAATCACCAGCACATTTTCAAGGCCTTGCACGCGTACTGGTGTAGAAATTTGCTTGCTGAAAAAAAAAACGAGTAGTAGTCGAGAAACATATTAGGAGAAAATAACACAACACACAAGACGAACTTCTTGTGTCCGTAGGCAACATACATGTCGCCCGGAGGCCATGGCTGCCCCCATGTCCAAACGTAACCTTCTTGTGTCAAAACCACAGAGTGGGTCCCTCCAGCTGCTACCTACAAATAGTAAAACGAATAAGCAAAGCCAGAAGCTAAGAAAATCCCAGCAGTATCGTGGAACAGAGAAGTTGTAGTATCACTCCATGGCACGAATAATTCATTTTAGCATGAGATGCTATAAAGATTCCTCCAACATAGTAATTCCAGTGTACCGTGCAAGTTGCAACCTAACTATTTCTTGTGCAGTCGAGGAATGCAGCAAACCAAAGTGGCTATACTTCCACACAGGCACGAGCAACGCAGGAATCCAATTCCGCTCACCTGCCGGACTTTGAGCTTGGGTGCGCATCGTTGCGGGATGGGGATGTCCCTCCTGAGCGCCCTAGTCCCGTCCTCCTTCCTCTCAGGCTCCTCACCGCACTGCCCGTACTCGTTTCCCCCTGAAATGCCAACGCACATTGCATCAAACCATACAGAAACCTGTCACGGAGAGCACACTAGGAAGAGGGTTGAGGGTTCCCCTTACCCCAAGCGTAGGCGCGGCCCTTATCATCCACGGCGAGGCAATGCCACCCGCCAATAGCCGCCTGGACGATCCTGACGCCGGCGAGGGCGTCGACGGGACCGGGGCAGCTCTCCGTCTTGGTCTCCGGCGGGTGCCCGAGCGTGCCGCGCTGGTTCCACCCCCACGTGAAGAGCTGCGCGACGGAGAACCCGAGTCAGAACGGCTTGTTGAAGAAGCAGGAAGGCAAAATCAACAAGGAGCGGGGACGCACGCGGCCGTCCTGGCAGATGGCGAGGGAGTTGCGGCTGCCGGCGACCACGGAGGTTACGGCGTAGGGCTCCAGCGCGGCGACGGGGTGGGCCCAGTCCTTCTCCTCGTTGTCGCCCATGCCCAGCTGCCCGTCCTCCCCCGAACCCCTGCACAAACCGCGGGCGAAGAAAAGGAAAGGACACATCACTCAGCGGCGCGCCCACATCGCAACAAACGGCGGGGGAGCCGCCGCCCAATAGAGAGAGCGCGGGCGCGCCCGTGAACCGGGGGCGGGAGAGCAAAGAGGACGTACCAGGCGAGAACCGCGGTGGCGCGGGACCGAGGCGCCATGGAGGCCGACAGCGCTCGGGACCGAAGCCCGGAGGTGGCGAGCAGTGGTAATGGCAGCCGACGGATGGGCGGTTGGGTGGTGTGGGTTTCCGTCCGCCGAGCCGCGCAGGCAGGGCCAGGCGCGTGGCCTTTTGTGCGGCCGGGATTTGGGCTCGCCTGCTGTGCGGGCCGTGTCCGGGGTGCGGTTGCAGTGCGGGGCTATCTTTTCGGGCTCGTGTCCGGTGCGGCGGCGGTCGTGGGTTCTTGTGGTCGGCGCAATAGGGTTTTGGCTTTGGGGACCGTCGTCACTCATGTGCGGTGGGTTCCACGTCATTGTTTATTTATCATCCAAATTGCCAAAAATCAATATTGGTCAGTGCAAAGACCTTTTTTTAAAGACCTGGAACATTGCCGATATTATGTTTATGAAACAAATAGAGTTTTACACGTGCGAGCAGCGCAGGACAACATCACGTTAGTCTAAGAGCATGGACTAGACTAACGTTAATATGTGAACGGACTACTCGTTAATTGGATGCACCACCGTCGTTGCAAGGCATTTAGTTCCTGCCGCACACCATACTCTTGTATCCTCCTTTATTTGATTTGTGAGGCAGTCTATCGAACGCCCCTTGACTTAAAAAACTCTAGCATTCCGCTCCTTCCAAATTGTTCATATCGTCAAAATTATCAATTACCTAAGTCCTTTTTGACGTCTTGATGTAGAGTCATCCGTCATATTTTCAAACCACTGGGCAATGCTCTCTCTTTAGTTATCCAGTTGCCGGGTGGATCCTTGGCACATTGATCCAGGTACTAAGTGCAGTCCACAGAGCTCCGGTGGTGGGGCATTCTGCAAATAGGTACATCGTCGTTTCTAGATTCTAATAACAGTAAGGGCAAAAATACTGGTTTGGCCATTCCCTCTGTTGGAGTCAATCAGCTATCCAAATCCTATTTTGCACAAGCAACTAGATAAAAAACTTGCAGCGCGGGGGCGTCCATACCTTATAAATTTTTGAGCGGGAAGAAGGATGTTTTGCCCTCGTCAAATTGTATTTGGTATGCCGAGCATGCAGAGTATTCTCCTGATGTTGTCTATGTCCAAACTATTTCATCCGCTGCTGTTGATGTTGGATGGAATTGCTCCTCATCGATGACTCCCTAGAGTTCCACATAATCCTCCCACAAATCAATCGTAAGATTTTGCATGATGTCTCGTATCCAATTACCAGTTTCTAGTACCTGAGCTACTATCTTTTTGTTTCCCCTTGTTGTGCTTGTATAGTGCTGGGACATCAAGGTTGGTGCCAATCCTTTCAACCAGCTGGACCTCCAGAACTTTGCTGTCTTGCCATCACAGACCATGACTTTTGTTGTTTCCGTGAAGAGTGACTGAGCAGTCTCATCCACAAGGAGGTCCATTCCATTCCATCTGTCCGGCTTCTTCAAACTATACAGTAGCTATGTCATTCGCAGAGCCCGTCCTTGCCGTTCCAAATCCGTCACCCCAAGTCCACCATGATTGAGGGGTCGGCAAACTCTTGCCCAAACTGATTTTACACTTAACTCCCTGCAACTGTTGTGTTCCTACCCATAGGAATCGCTTCCGAATCTTGTCCATGTTCTTGTAGAATATTTTTGTGGCTGTAGGGCAGTCAGAAGATATGTTGGTAAGGAGCTGAGTACTAACCGAACAAGCTCACGACGTCCTCCCAAGTTCAGGAGCTTGCCTTCCCATCCAGAAAGTTTAGCTAAGGCTCGATCTTTTATAGATTGTAAGTGAATGATTCTGAGGCGTCCAAGTGTTAGGGGGAGCCCAAGGTATTGTATTGGAAAGTCCACTCTTTTCCCACCGAAGCTAGAGAGGATCTCATCCAAATCTAGTTCTAATCAAGTTCTGCACATCTGGTCGGTGCCACCAAGCTCTTGTCCATGTTGATTTTAAGTCCGGATGCTTCCCCAAAGAGTTCTAGCATTTTCATTGTCATTTCCACGTCTGCACGTACCGGTTTCATGAAAAGTACAACATTATCTGCATACAATGACACCCTAAGTTTGGCATATCGGCCTTGTAGCAAGGACAGGTCTCCTTTGTCTGTAGCTGTCTCAATTACAGGCTGCAGCGTATCTATTGCCAATATGAAGAGGTATGGAGATAAAGGGTCTCATTGCCTGAGTGCACGCTCATGTCTAAATGACTGTCCCAATACTCCATTTAAGCATACGGAAGAAGAAGATGTTCTGAGCAGTAAGGATAGCAAGTACTAATACTAGTAGTGGTGAACTGGTGCTGCAAGCAAGAGGGGTTTTTTGTGAGCTCTGCTCCTCTAACATCTCAACATCTCCTCTGACGTGGGGTACAGTAGCTTGGAGCGCTCCTCTTCTATTTTGGAGCCCAAGTTAAACTGAGAGTGGACGAAGTTGTCTTTTCCAGTCTTACTAGGTTCTAGGAGCGGCTGTCTCTGATGTTAAATAGTACAAGAGTTGGAACAAGCATAGTGCTACCGTATACAACGATCTAAATGGGTTATCGTAGTGGATAACAATACCAGACTCCGTGGTGCGCCCCCCCCCCCCCCCCCCCCATCATCAGAAATAGTCAGCGAAAAGAGAAGGGATGGGAAGTGAGGCCTAAACCATGACGTGCAAGAGATAGCAGAAGAAAGAGGAAGAAGGACCACAGGTTGAAGATGAAGTGGTACCATTGTGATTCCAGATCTAGTGGCTCACAACCATTGACTAAAGAGGGATACAGATTTTAATTGTCTAAAGAATAAAACAAATCATTCGTTTCAAATGGGAAGTAGTGATTCCATCTACTTTTTGTTTTTGCAGCTGGTGAAATGGTTTTGTGTATTAAGCTGAGAGTCCTCAAAATAGTGGTGAACATTATTTCCATTTTAAAATGTATTCATATATGGTTAACAAGTGAATAGGATGATGACTCTGCAACAAATAGGTAGGCATGAACGCTGAGCCAACTGCATGCTAGTTAGGAGCATGCTGGTGGTGTGAAATGAACAGCTTTAGGGAAAAACACATGGTCTCCATGATTAAATGTTTCATAGGACAAAAAGTGAAAAAAATTTTGCTTTGACGGTTCACGATCACGACCATGAACGTCCAGGAGTGAACTTTTGGGCTAGATGTTTAGCAAAGTATGGGCCCGTAGTGGGTCGTGCAGCACAGCCCACTCGATTTCCTCCAAGCCCGCGAAACAGAAGAGGTCGCAGCCGAGAAGCCTCGGCGGCCGTCCTTCTCTCTCCGGCAGTCCGTCCACCCGTTGGCCGTCCTCTCTCCCGCACGCGCCGCCGTCGCTGGGGTTGTCGGATTCCGCCGCTTCGGATAATGCTGTCTACGCGTCGCTTCACACTCAGGCCTAGTAGTAGTACTACTACTTTTTTTTTCCACCGCTTCGCCATCACCCGGATACGCCCCTGAATAATTCGCGCACTCAGAGCGCGACGAGCTAGTACTTGGCACCGGCGGCGGGACCATCATCAGTTCCGACGAAGGAGCCGAATTGAATCGTGAAGGCGAACGCTTGCTCTGCTGCTCGCGGCTCGATAATCGGCGGGGCGGGGATAAGGCGGGCCGGTGCCAGCCAGAGAATGCTGCTGCCAACACATATCTTCATCAGTAGCTGTTTCGATGTCCAGAAATATCTTGATCGTCGTGGATGGAATAGCTGACGTGGCGAGAATAAATAAAGGAATATCGCTAGTCTCGTGTACGTATAGGAGTAGTAGCTGACTAGCTGCTACGGGGCCGGTTGCATTTTTTGTTCTGTTTTGAGAGCGTGACAGGCGGATTGATACTCCCTAGTACTTACTACTAGGTGGGTGTTTGACATTTTAGCCCCTAGGCTAAAGTTTTAGCGGCTAAAGTTTTAGCCGCTAAAACTTTAGCGTAGGGGTGTTTGGGGAGGGTAAAATTTTAGCCCCGGCGCTGAAGACCTCTCTCGGTCTTGGGGGGGGGGGGGGGGGGGGGGGCGGGTTCCGGGCCTCGAGATCTCGCCGGGGCGGGGGCCGCCGGCAGGTGGGGTGGGGGGGGCGCTCTTCGAGCTTTCCGGACGCCCTTCGAGGGGAGAGGGGGGGGGCGCGGGCGGCCTCGAGATCTCCCGCATGGGGGGGGGGGGATCTCGCCGGCGCTCGGACGCCTCCGCGGGGCGGGGGCGGGGGCTCTCGCCGGCGCTCGGACGCCTCCGCAGGGCCCGGGGGGGGGGGGGGGGGGGGGCGTTCTCGCCGGCGCCCGGACGCCTCCGCGGCTTGGGGGGGGGGTCGGGGGGGGGGGGGGGCTCTTCGCCGGCGCTCGGACGCCTCCGCCCGAGGGGAGGTGGGGGGTGAGGGTCGGGGCGTACCTTGCCGCGGGGTCGGGGACGGGTGGCGGTGGGCATGTTCGTGCACCGGCCGTCCGCGAGTGTTGGAAAGGGGCTAAACTTTTTGCTCACTTCACCTCCCCGTTTGGCGTTTTTGCTGCGTATCCGTTAAAACTTTTGCTCATTTGCTCTCTTTTGCATGCCATCCAAACACCACCTAGCTATAGGAGGTGTTTCGTACTTTAGCCCTTAGGCTAAAGTTTTAACGGCTAAATTTTTAGCTCCTAAAACTTTAGCCTAGGGGTGTTTGGGGGAGGGCTAAAGTTTTAGCGGCTTTGGGGGGGGGGGGGGGGGGGGGGACCTCGCTCGGCCCTGATCGGGGGTGTGGGGCTCCCTCGATTTCGCCGGCGCGGACTGGGGACGGGGGATTGGAGGGCCGCCTCGACACCGAGCCCAGGCCGGGGGAGCCGCCGGTCGATCCCAATCGCGCATCGCGCTCCCCCGCGGGGGAGGGGGGGCGTCGGCGGTCGCTCGTCGGGCAGGGCGGCTCGCTCGTCGGGCGGGGCGGGGGGGGGGGCGCCGACGGTCGCTCGTCGGGCGCCGGCGGTTCGCTCGTCGGGCGGCCGGGGGGGGGGGTGGGGAGGGAGGGGGCGCCGGCGGTCGCTCGTCGGGCGGGGCGGGGCGCTGGGGGGCACATGCGCTACAAGTTAGCCTCGCCCGTTTGGAGGCAAACGAGCAAAACTTGGCTAAACTTTTAGCGTTTTGCTCCTTTTGCTGGGTATCCAAACACCACCATAGAACTAACGACTTTATAATAGAGTAACTGCCGCTTAACAGGCTGCTGACAGGTTTAGCGGAAGTGAAGTTTTCGATCCCCTGTCCTTCTTTTTAAGAAGCCCAGCTCTCTCCTCTTGTGGTAATCTCTTTTTTTTTTTTTAACTGTTGCAAGCTGAACGTGGCTAACTCTGCTCTTGCAGCCGACGCCGAGCCAATGCCTGCACTTTTAGTCCTTTTTTGCAGTTGTAGGAAGCCAAACGCCGGGGGGGGGGGGGGGTATGGGGGCGGCTAAACTGAGCAATGGGCTAAAATGTGAGAAAAAAAACTTTAGCCTCAAAAGAGGCTCTAAAATAGGTTAAAGTGGTGCTGGACGAGTATACCCCTCGCAACCCTATCCATCAATTGAGCTCAGCGTCTCATCCCCGTCCCCTCCAGAAGAAGCACCGCCCCCGGGTCTCATCGTCCTCACCGAACCGTCGGCCACCAGCCCATCCGCCGCCAACCCCTCTCCGTCGGCCAGGCGGTAGCAACTCACGCCGCCACCGGGTCTCATCGTCCTCGCCGAACCGCCGGCCCATCCGCCCCCCCCCCCCCGGCCAGGCGGTAGCAACCCGCGCCGCCGTCGGCTCTCATCGTCCTCGCCGAACCATCGGTCGCCGACCCATGCCCCCCCCCCCCCCCCCCGCCCCAGGCCTCCACTTCCGCCACCGGCACCGCCCCAAGCCTTAGAAGCGCGACGAGCCACGCCTATTTGCTGGCTCCGCTCCGCCGCTCACCAGCCTCATCCCGGAGGAATGAGTAGCGCGTTGCCCGCCTGAGAACATGGACCCATTCGACGGCAACGGCTCCAAGGATTTCTTCTTATAGCCCCAGTCATACTCTCCACCTCCGGCCGATAGTTTCAACATTTTCTCCGATGCCCCTGGTCTCCATCCGGGCTCAAGCTCCGTTTGTGGTACCCGGATTAGCCTCGAGGCACTGGACCTCAACTCACAGTCGGAGAGTTGGCCGCATATGGCTGCTTACCAGGAGTATCTGCAGTCAGGCACTAATGATGGAGGCAACGACGGCACCCTACCGTTCCCTCCCCCTTGACCCTGCACTGTCAATCGATCCCTTGACTTACGCGCGCCTCGCAGCAGCGGCGGCGGCATTCCTGGGTGCACGGAGTCAGTTGATTGTGGTCGTGTCCAACGCCCTCCGCCCACCTATTTCTTCAAGTGGTCGTGCCATGCCATCCCGGAGCGGTAACTCGAGGCAGTGGTCTTGGTGGTGGACGACGCAGTGAAGATGAGGGTTATGCTGACGACAACGGTGATGCTGAAATTTGTCTAAGCCCTCAGGTACATTCCAACATCCAAGTGTTACATTCAAAATTACTACCGTGCGATGTTCTCAGATTACCTGTTAACTTGATTTGATCTTCTCACTAGAATAAAACTGATAAGGAAAATTGGTCGAACAACAATAATAAAGTGTTGTGTAAGTTGCTGCTTGAACAAATTGCTTTGGGTAACTACAACAAAGGAGTTATGACGGCTAGAGGGTACAAGCAGATCATACAAAAGTATCACCGTGCAACAAATTTGAGGCATGATAGGAAGCAAATCAGTAACCAATCAGATAATTGAAACAAATGTACCAGTTCATAAAAGATCTCCGTAACAATTCCGGACTAGGCCGCGATGAAAATGGATGGCCTACCGCAGATCCTCAATGGTGGGAAGATGCAACAAAGGTACTACATTGTGCTGTACGAATAATAATAATTGCAATAGGATTCATTGATCACTATCTAACTACACTATATTGACATGTGCAGAAACATCCAGAATGGAAAAAGCTAAAATCAGGACCTTTGAAATACTTACCAGAGCTTGAGCAAATATTTGAGAGAGTTGTTGTGGATGGTTCCTTTTCCTATGTTCCTAGACAAAGTAGTTTTGATGATGAAATAGAACATCCAGAACAGAAGCTGATGATGACGGATTTGAAGACTTGCAACCGAGTTCAATGAGTTCAAGTAGCCGTAAGAGAGCAAGTAGTACTAGTAGCACAGTTGAAAGTCCTAGAAAGGAATCTAAAAACCAATTATGAAGGATTATTTGACTGTGTCCACTAAGATGTCAGCTGAAGTAATGAGTACTTGAAGGCAGCTTGTACTGACAAGAAAGAGAGGACGTCTGGGTTGCGTTCTTCAATTAGGCAATGTTGGCAGTTGGCTTTAGAGTGTGGGATGAAAGAAACAAGTGCAGAGTTCTACGCAGTTTCACAGATTTGTAAAGATGACTGCACTAGACACTTGTATAGGAGTATTAGACGGCACTCATATGGACTAAAGTCCACAAAAATAAGTTCTTCAGTGGAGGCACTAGGAACGTTTCTTTGGATGGTTGGTGCACCTCAATCAGTTAGGTAAGCTATGAATCGTATGGAGAGGTCTCCAGAGACAGTGCACCGTAACTTTGATAAAGTTTTGAAATATGTTCTTAAGGTTGCTACTGACATAATTAGGCCATTGGACCCTGAATTTGCAGCATTGCACCGTAGGCTACAGAATCCTAGGTTCTTTTCAAACTTCAATAATTGTATAGGAACATTAGATGGCACTCACGTATAAGTTGTGGGGCCAAATGACAAGGTGGTTCAACATATGTGTCGGAAGATTTCACTACTCAAAATGTGCTTGCTGTTTGTGACTTCGACATGAGGTTCACATTTATTTTTGCGGGCTGGCCGGGTTCAGTACATGACATGAGAGTGTTTAATGATACTACCCACAAATACAAAGATAAATTTCCACATCCTCCAGCAGATATCATGTTATCTATGTTGTCACAGTTCAATCTTCTATGTGCACTCATGTTGTAGGTACTGGTTGTAACAAAACATTTGACATGTATAGGGATGTTTTACCTAGTGGATTATGAATACTTGAACCAGCGGGGTTATCTTGCACCATACAAGAAACAAAGTATCATGTACCAGAGTTTCAGCGCAGGAGCAATGGCTAAAGGTATAAAAGAGACTTTTAATTTTGCTCATTCGTCATTAACAAATGTTGTGGAGAGGACATTTGGAGTTTTAAAGATGAAGTGAAGGATTTTATTGAAATTGCCAAGTTATCCACTGAGAAAGCAAAGCGAAATAATTGTAGCATGCATTGCACTGCATAATTTTATTCGAGACAGTAAAATTGAAGACAGGGACTTTGACATATTTGATCGTGATGAGAATTATGTTACTCTGAAGGTTTCAACATCTCAACCTCCTACAAGGATTACTGACGCAAGGGAGGAAGATTAAAGCATGAATGCATTCCATTATCAACTAGCGTACACTTTGTTTAGAAGATTGTAAGACGGATTTGTTCTTTGCTATGCGAGCACACTATTGTGTTATGTAATTGAGCTATTATCCAAACTGAAATATTTTGTTACTGCATATATGGTGATCAACTTTGTTGTAAATAAATAAGAGCAATTTTATTATTTTATATTGCAGGACTAAAATTTAGTTCTGACATGTAAACAACCCTAAAAAACTAAGTTTTAAAAGCTAAATTTTTAGATCTAAACTTTAGTCTTGTACTACTAAGTCAAACACTACCTTTGTTTCTCTGTGGTCCGGTCTCTCCTCAATCAAGAGACGGACTGCCCGCTGCAGGTAGATAAATCATGGAAGCATCACCAGAAACACACCACATGGGGGTACTTACATACGTGTTCCCTGCTCCTGCTCGAGATACTGTATCATGGAACGTTTTATTGTGTGCCACTGCCACTGTCCACGCAGATTGGGGTGCGGATTGAGGTTCCGTGCGGCGCTTGCTGTGGTGGTGGTGGGTCGGTGGTAACTACTACTCCCTTTATATAAGGGATTGGAGTGGTTTAATTTTGCTCTACAATATAAGACATTAGAAGAGTTGTAGTATTGATGTTTCTAGCATGCTTTTCATATTCACATAGACTGGCACAACTCTAGCTGTGGGTCTGTAGTTGCGGCCAATAGCACTCGTCCACGCAATAAAAAAAAGAAGCATTAGTAATGGGATGTTGAGCAGTTAATGCTCGCGAAATTTTTTAAGGGACATATTGGTCATTTACAGCCACTGTCTGAAGTTTAAATGCTAGAATTTCTTATAAAAGGGACAGAGGGAGTAGTATTACTACACTATATATTACTTTCATTTTTAATTATTGCTACTTTAGATATTAGATATTATCTTCAACATTCGTCTTATTTAAACTTTTTTTAATAAATATTAAATATTTTTTATGATTTAATTTATAAGTAAAAAAACTATAACTAAAAAATTTATACGTTAAATAATTTTTTAATAAAATAAACGGTTAAAGATGATATAAAAAACTAAAACATGTTAACAATAAAAAAATAGTAAAGTAAGTACTGTGCTGATGCTGAAGTGATCGGTCGAATCCTCTAGTCCTGTGATTCATCACGCAGCGATTCTCGGTCGTTGTGGAATCGTCGCTGACCGCAATCCTAGCGACGACCGCCGACCTCACTGGTCCAACCCCGGTTTCCATTTTTTTCACGCACGACGGCCATAGCGAGCAGCTTCCTTGTAGCTTCCTCGGCATCCTTCGTTCGGGCCTTCTTCCGTCTTCCCTCACTCCCTCCCACTTGGGAGCTTGAGCCGCCTGTAAGGCTAGCCGCAACGATTCAGTTGTTTGGTTTGACTCCCAGTCCCAGTAGTCGTCCCAAACGGCTTGCACTTTGTCACTGTACTGCGTCCGCTCAGTCTCCGTTGCTTCGGAGCGGATCAAGTCAGTAAATATTCTAAGTACTAGCTCCATCCGCTAATCCAGCGATTCAGTTCCTAATTACACAGTGCTGCTATCAACAGTCTTTTTCTGCAGTAGTGTTGTCTCAACAGAGGAGCGGAGCGGTACGGTGGAAGCCGAGCCAAACTGCCGCCCCCAAAGATGCGTGGCTTCGGCTGCTTAACAATGCCAAGTCGGCTCGAGCCCTAGATCGTGAATTTCAGACTTTTACAATCCAAATTTAGAGTAGTAATGGATTTTGCAATTGTATTCTATACTCTACGTCTTCTAATAGTAATTTTTTCCCTCCATTCTTTTTTTTTATTTTAACCAATAACTTTAACCATTCATCATATTAAAAATATAAAAAATTAAATATTTTATTAAAATTTAATTTATTATTAAAAAATTTTAATTATAATTTTTAATTTATATGTTTGAAGTAAGTTTTTAAATAAGACGAATAGTCAAAAATCAATGGTAAAAAAAAAATAAAGGTAGTACACTGGAGCTTCTCTAATGTAAGAAGTCAACGGAGAGAGTATACCTTTGTTTACTAAAATATTCACTACAATTAATCATTAAAGCGAAATTGTGAAGTTGGGATAAATAGGTCCCATGCCCTGATCTATTAGTTACAGTTCTTTTTTTTTCCTTTTGACGAATAGAGCTCTCATTTCTCTTTCACTTTCCTGTTACGTGCAGCCGTGTGTTCCGATCAGTCCTAGTACTAATATATAACCTTGAGATTACTTAGTACATTTTTGCGATATATATCAGGCTTGCTGTGGAGCTACTGCTACGTACGTACGAGAGCAAGGTCAGTATACACATGACGACGCGCTATCTCCCTTCCAAGCGGTCCGATTGGCATCGCACGGCTCGTATCCGGATCGACCGGACGCTTCTAGCGCGCCAGAGCGGACAAATATCACGTGCGGTACGCGGTGCGTTAACCTTCCCAGGTCCCAGCCGAGTCAAATGGAAGACGGGAGCAGCCGGGTCAGACTTCAGAGACCCGCCCCCGCGCCGGCCCGGCCCACAGGATATTTTTCACTCGCACCGCCCGCCCTGGAACGGTTTTAACGCACTGGTGCGTGGGGTGACGTCTTACTCGGGTCCACCCTGTCCGTGGCTGGCGTGGGTGTGGGTAGCACGTAAACCGGCGGCGGCGGCGTTGGAAGGAGGAGGGCGTTCGTGTGTGGGCGAGAATTGTTTTGGAGCCCGTTGCGCGCGGGGGGTGGGCCAGAGGTGGTGAGCTGGATCCAGCTATGACGGCGGCGACTTTGGACGCGTCGCACCGGGCGATTGAGATGAGCTCAGTGATCATCACCGAGGGCGCGGGATCTTCTGCGCTGCTGCAGTTGTGCACCTGCTGTACTGTTTTCGTTGGTTTGAGGACGGGGGAGCATTGGACTCAACGCGTAGACGATCCCCGTCGTCAACCCAGCAGGGGCCGTGGCGTGGCATGGGCGCGTGGCGACGATGAGGTGACGATAGTGGCTCGCCCAGCCACAAGCCCACAACTCGTGCGCTGCGGGCAACGACGATAATGAGCATCAGGTTCACCAAGGCCTTCGACAGCGGTGATGAGTCCCTCGGCTCGGCGGCCGGCGACATGCATGGATGCCTTCGACAAACGACTTGTTCGTCTTTTGATTTTTGAGCAAAACTGCAATCGAGTATCAGACACAACTCGAAGCCGGCAAGCCGACAGGGTAGGACTATACTATACTAGTACTTGTATAGCATGCTACGGAGTTACTATCTTTTTTAGCATTATTTCTTCGCAATATCTCAGTACTTCTAAGTACTCCCTCCGTTCTTTTTCGTGTGTCGTTGATTTTAACTATTTATTTTATTAAAAAATATGAGAAATATTAAATATTTTATTAAAATTTGATTTTTTACTGAAGTTATTGAATCATAATTTTTATTAAAATTAATTTTTTAAATAAGACAAACGATCAAAGCTTCGATTAAAATATAGACACATAAAAATGAAAAGAGGGAGTAACTTTTGATCTCTATTACATGTCTACTTCACCGGTTTAAGTCAAAGTAGTTTTCCGTTGAAGCCAAAACAGTTGCAATCTTATCTAAGCTTCGAATCCAAGAAGTCCACTACAATATGACTATAGATTTGACCTTGACACATATGCGAGTCGTCTACTGGTAGTTGACAAGGCATCCAAGTCAATCCAACCACTTGCAAAAATTTCAATGCCAAATAGACACATTTATACAATTGATCTCATTCAAACTAGATTGGGTACCTAAATTGTTTCGACAAGCATTAGTGTTTCCAATTCTAACAATGACTTAACAAGTATTCTACATCCTATATGTTTGATAGAGCAAACTAGGGAAGAGCCAAATGTTTTTTTTAATTAAAATTGCCACTCTCTACTATACTACCAGTTTTCACATGCCACTCTCTAATCTAATATCCGCCAATTAAAGTTCATCAATGTCAAATTCTCATTCAATCCCATGTCGCCACATAGCCACATTGTGTGATGCCAATGAGATCTTACGTTTTGATTGGGTCGTCCTCCTGGATTATTAAGGTTCTGATAGTCATTTGTTTGATCACCAGACACGAGTCTGGACTCTTAACACCTACCTACTATAGCAAGCATATGAACCATTTTGGCCCGACCCAATAACTCTATTGCACCTGAAGAAAATCGTTGACTTGTAAAGCCTGATTAACCATATTCTATCTAATAAACCTATAAAACGGCGAGACAGCCTCCTCCATCTCGTGTTCTCTCCCACCTCCTCCCCCATTCCTCTATCCGATTCCTTCATCAGAGAGTTTCCTATTGTCGACTATCACATGAAGCCGCGAGGATCCAGTAGATCCAACATCGGAGAGAGAGCAACGCTCCCCCATCGGAGCAGGTTGCTGCAGAGGTCCCGTGCAAGCCGCGTGAAGCCAACTATGGAGGCTGTCAATCGAATCACACTCCTCCATCTGAGTGACATTCCACGGAAGGCTCGCACAAGACGCATGAAGCCGATTGTTGAGGAGTCTGTCAATGGTATCACGCTCCACCGCCGCAACGGCACCACCAGAAATATCGGTATGTTGTCGCTATGGTCCCTCATCCCTAGATCTACTGTCACAACCCTAGATCTACCGCCGCCGCCGAAGATTTTCTTGGGCTTTTTCTTTTTTGAAGTCAACTGAAGCATAATTTTCATATTTTGCACCTAAAACTTTTCTAGTTCAAATTGATTATTCTTAAAACATTTTGCTTGAAATGTTTCACTTTGTTTTGTTATTGTTCAACTAAAAATGTGAATTTTAGCATTAGTTTTTTCTTCTTTTTTGGCTGGAGAGAGACCGGAAGAAGGGGATTGAGTTTTTTTTTTTGACAAGAAAGGGGATTGAATTGAAGGTGGGGATTGGGAACCTTGATTTGTGTGCTCTGTCTGCTTAGGTATAGTCTCTGTTAAAATTAGAATGCCCCGCATTTGTCAATGAAAAAAAAAACCGGATCAGCACTTGCATCTCTTGCATAATCGCTCCTAAATCAATTTTACTCCAAAAAAAAAAAATCCGCTCCTAAGTCAACCCGGTTTACTAATTTTGCAAATTTTGAAGTCCCTTTCTCTAAAAACGCCCATCCACCTCTCTTCCGTTAAAAAACTTTCCTGTTCTGAATCGCGTCTAGCTTTACCTCCCCGAATAAGACCAAATCTCCTCTCCCGTCCCGTCTCTTGCGCACCATCCCTTCCTGATTCTCTCCCCAAATCTGACCCTGCCCCGACCCCGTGCGAGCGAGGAAGTATCCCCCGACGCGACGCGCACCACACGCGAGGCGAGTCCCATTTAGGGTTAGGGCTCCGCGGCGGCGGCCATGGACGTTGCGGCAGCCCTGGCGGCGTCGAGGGGGAGGTGGACGCAGTGGGAGGAGGTGGTGGTGTCCAACGACCGGGGCCGGCGCCTCGTGCACTACTTCCTCCGCGGCCCGGGTGAGGAGCGCGAGCTGGCGGTGGTCGGGCGGGAGCGGAGCCCCCGGCACATGTGGTACGCCGTGCAGGGCCGGTTCCTGCGCTCACTCGCGGCGGCGGCGGGGGCAGCGGCGGCGGCGCCGTCCCCGTCCCGGTCGCCTGCCTCGGTGGCGGGCTCCGGCGCGGAGGACGGCGTGCCGAGGAAGTGGCGGTCCAGGCGTGAGGTCGTGGACTGGCTCTCCTCCCTCGTCTCCGGTAAGATTCGTGCGCCAGGGTGTTTCTTCTGACGATTTAGCCGTAGACTTGGTTGATTCGGGCGGGATTCAGAATGTTTTCCTGCTGCGTTTGGGTCGGTCTGGTTCTTGGAGAAGGGGGGCAGGCGGCGCTTTTTGCGATTTGCGTGCCTTTTGTGTTGAAATTTCGCGTGTTTCGGGTTCGGTTGGAGGTGCGGAGCAGCCCCGTGGTTGAATGCTCTGCTTCTGCGCTATCTGGATGTCCTTCACGCTGTGCGCCCGATTTGTATGCAGCAAGCCCGTCCGTATTTCTGCTCCTCGTCTCCGCTTTCACGGATGCCCTTGACGCGGTGAAAGTTGGGTGTTTGGATTTCTTTCCACTGATTTGCGCTGGTGGTGCAGTATCTCCCTTTTGATTTGTTGGCTTGCGTGGTTCTTCGGTGAAAGATTGGTGTTTGGTTGCTCTCCGGTTCATGTATTGTATTTCATCGATTTCTCTCCAATAAAAACACGTTTTGGGTACTCACAGGCGCCCCTGCGCATCATGCCGTCGAATCCCGTAAATCTTCTATCCGTTCTATCTAGCTGATCTGTAACAGTATGCGCTGGCTTGCGGCGGCTGAACATAAGATTAGGTTTAGGTGTGGAGACGGGTGCTTTCCATTTTCCTATGTGGCGAGCCTGATTTCTGCAAGAATATTTCATCATCTTCGTGTTTATCCAGTTATGTGTGTCTAGAACGGCAATATGCTTTTGTTATCTAATTTTGTTCAATCCTGTCTGTTTTTATTTGCAAGAGAATCGTTTGGGGGATTTGTCCGCTCCTCTGTAGCCTTTTGTTTCACCAAAATTGTTATACAGGCGAGGCGGAATGTTTTTTCCTCTTTCATCATATTTCAGAAAGCAGTTGCGTGGGCTCATCCCAGCCTTGTCGTTAGTTCTATTGGACTCTCTGTTTTTTCTTTACCTTCCTGTTGTTTGATTTCTTTTTTTTTTTACCATGTCTGGGTTGCTTTGTTGGGTCATCTACAAAGTCCTTCAGTCTACTGCGGTTTTGTTCTGTAATAATGTTGGTTGCGTGCGAAACTCATGCCTTCTCCTTTTCCATAGGATTATGGAGAATACAGGTGTGACCCAGTGGAAGCAGTTGCTGGTTTCCATTGGGCCAATTACCTAAGCTTGCATTTGGGAATAGAGATAAACGAAGCAGCAGCGTGAATGCATCAGGTGCTGTTTTGACCTTCCCTTCCAACAGTCTCCCTGCCCCTTGGAGGCCTCCATGGAATCGGACCATAGTATAATGCATTTATCCACACTTCAATCTTATGCTGGATGTTTCTGCGACAAAACCTCCAATTAATACCAGGTGTTGCTTTGTGTGGCTCGTCATCCCAAGTTTATTAGCGAAAACCAGGCATACTACGTTACAGATTTTCTGTTTGGTTTGAGATGTTTATCTGTGTATAACCTTTCCTCATCTTGTTTTGTTTGCTGTGCTGTTGTCTGGGTATGGAGTTGTTTGCTTTCTTCTTTGCCAAAACTCTGTTGATGGTTGTTGACTCGCTCTGGCAATTCGCTCATTACCAATGCATGCTCTTTTGCAGGTTCTAGTTTTGGATCCCCCTCAATTGCTAATAGGTTCCATGGTTATTCATGTGATGACAATGATGTTAACTTCGCTGAAGTTACTGCTTTGAAGGTGCGTAATTTTTTATGCCATCTTATGCTCCTGCAATATAATTATTGGTAATATAAACCATTCTCTAACGCATGGTCTCTAATGTTTATTCAGGATGTTTCTCCAAGGGAAAATTCGAAGGATTTCACATGGTTAGGGACAGCACGGCACTGTCAAAAACAATGGAAACACTACAAATCTTTCTGCCGTAGGGGAATTACTATTTCGGTATGTCTAGCCAATGATTTCTACCAGAATCCATGTATTCCTTCACATATCTATATGTCCATCACTACAACGCTTTCTGCTATCAAGGAATTACTATTTCAGAATGTGTAGTCAATGTTTTCTTACAGAGTCCATGTGTTCCTTTACCTGTCTGTGTATACTGCATCTTGCCTATAACATATAGAAAATGATAACAATTTCTAACACCATACTTAAATGGATGATTGCTGGTCTTTACAGAAAAAGACTAGGGCATCCTGTGATATGGACGGCTTTTTCATTAAAAAGATTTGGATAGATTGTGTTAAGAAGAAAAACCTCCACATTCTGTAATTAGTTTTCCATATGTACCAATGTTGTTTCTACTTTTCTCTCCACACTAGAGATAACATGGCAGATCTTATAGTTCCATAGAAAGGCTTAAAGGACTGAATATTGAATGTCGAATGTTTGTAACCTCTATAGCTTGTTTTTTTAAAGTTCATTCACTGATACGTTCCTTCTGTATTAATAGGTCCATAGCTTTGTTTACATTATGAGTGAAGAGATGAAGAGACTCATTGCCTATGTGGAGGATCTCTATGAGGATACAAATTCATTCAAGATGGTCAAGGTACAGTGGTTTGACAAAGTTGATGAGGTTGGTATTCCGTTACCTACAGATGTCGATGACAGGGAGATTTTCTTCTCTCTTGGTTGTCAAGATCTCAATGTTGAATGCATTGATGGATTGGCTGCAGTCCTGAGTTCCCAGCATTTTGAGAAGTACAAGAGTGACATCAAATATCGACACTGGCAACCTTACATTTGCCGTCGGCAGATTGATAATGATGGAGTCAAGCCTTTTGACATCACCCAACTGCAAGGGTATTGGAGCCAGGAACTACTTAGGATCATGTTTAATGCAGCTTCCTCACTGAAAGTGCGTTTCAAGTTTACTAAATCTGAGCCCAGTTCAGATGTAGGGCAGAAAAGAAAAAGGGATGACTTAGGTGGTGATACACTGGATCACAACCTTGAAAACTTCTATCCTGGTTGCCATGCTGAAGTTCTCTCACAAGATAGTGGTATAAGGGGCTGCTGGTTTAGGTGTTTGATTTTGAACAGGCATAAGGACAAGATCAAGGTTCGCTACCTAGATCTTCAAGATGCTGATGAGACAGGAAACTTGGAGGTGTGTTAAGTTCAATAATCTTGCTTCTTTACTATTGAACTGCTACAGTTTGGGCTAAAATTACATATTTTCACCTTTGCAGGAGTGGGTTATGCTGACAAGGGTTGCTAAACCTGATGACTTGGGAATACGCTTACCTGGACGACAAATGGTTCGCCCGCAGCATGTACAAGACAGTAAGCCTGCTTCAATGTTTGTGGCTGGATCCATTGTTGATGCATGGTGGCATGATGGCTGGTGGGAGGGAATTTTATTGCAGGTTGGAAATGATGGACGTCTACAAGTTTATTTCCCAGGTAATCACTCCAGATGAGTGTTATGTTACGTGTGCCTCATGAGTCGGGAGTGTTGATTGACATTACCATTATTATTGAAGCTCTGAAACTTTTTATGTTATTTTCTACAGGTGAAAAGCGAACGGCTGAATTTGGTGAAGATGATTTGAGGCACTCCCTTGAGTGGTCTGGTGGCAAATGGAATCATTTGAAGGGAAGGAGAGACCTTGCAAGAAAACTATCATCTATTGCAGACTGTGAAGATGAAGGTTTGATAGGCAAGCAAATTTCACAGATTGGTGTCGCATCACCAGAACAAGAACCACACATGGTAGCCATTAGATGTGATGACAATTCCTTTGTCAGTAAGATCTCACGTGATCAGAAACGTGTGTTGGCTGATCTCACAAATGATCTGAAGTTTGATAACCTCAAGTGGAGGCCGGGAAAGCGTAGTAGGCGATCTGGGTTGAAACGACAGTCAGAAACTAGCAGTGGAAGCAGTAGCCAGGGAGACATAGAGTTGTCCAGCCCCTCTGGAAGTTTTATGCAGCTTGATACAGTGCCTGATGAGGAGACCTGCAAGAGTACTGGAGAGCAGCATTTGATGGGTGTCCCCGTGCATGTTTCCAATCTGGTGATGTCCAGATGAGCCTACTTATCCCCTTCGAAAGGCTAACTTATTTTTCGCTTGAGTTTCATCAGCCTTGGCGAGATGTGATTTTGTGCATCCCCAGGACCAGCCCCTGGATTTCAGATCTTGGGAGAGGTCTGAAAGACTTAGGACAGTATAATGTTTCTGTTTGTATGTACGATGACTGACCTAGATAAGTTTTGACTGGTTCTCTATAACTTTAGGAGTTCATTCATAGGAGTTTTCATCATATTTAGTGGGGAAGAACGGCAGAATTTTGATCCTGGTTTCTAGAGCTCTTCCTTTTTTTTTTTTTTTTTTTTTTTGGAGAATCCAACCTTGGTGCTGTTGTTGCAGTCATCAATCATATGAATATGATAGATGTACTCGATTGAGATATCAAAGCTTCTCTAGATCTCAACTTTGAGTTTTTCGCTGTCTTGATATTTATTGAAAAATGCGCTTAGAATTATTATGTCTGCCGTGGCTGTTCAATGTAGTGCTGGTAGTGGGCAAGTGCTATTTGATGGAGAGTGATGTTACTCGTGCTTCAAAGTTGATGTTGGTGATGTCTCTAGGTAAGGTAGCCCGTTCTTGTACCCTGTTTGGCTGATGCTGGGCTAAATAGCGGCAGCAAAGATAGGTATAAGCATGTTGCCACATTTCCTGCCGTGTAGTGGACGTTTATTCACAGATTCCGATCGTTATTCCGATTATGCTATGCGCAAGAGTCCATGTTGGCAGAGGCCGTGTCCAAAAGCATTGTCACATGGCAGGAGGAAAGGCGACGAAGGTCGGAGAGGGACCATGGTTCGTGCAAGGCAGGCAGGCCGATACTTACGTTGGACCAGAATCTGATTCCAAGGAGAAGGTTGCCGGCGCACAATCCAGGCAGCTTAATTTACGGAGCTGATGACGGTCCCCAACCTTCTTCACCGACGGGGATAGCAAGGGACAACAAGGACGAGCAGAAGCAGGGAGAGCGATCAACGATGGGCGACAAGGTAATGAATGGTTTGACGATGACGATCTGATCAGGCAGGGCTCAGTGGGCGTGTTGTGAATATGGTGGATGCAGGTGTACTGCATGGCCGTTCGGATGAACGTCGACTGCAACGGGTGCTACCAGAGAGGATCAGGAGGGCTCTCCTCCAGATGCAAGGTCAGGATCAGGAACAAAACCCGCTCCTTCGAGGAGTGATATTTTTTTTATTTTTTCTTTTCTTTCTTTTATCTAAAGCGATACTGTATTAGTTACCTGATGGATGTTCTCTGTTCACGGTTGTGGTGCGTGTAAAAAAATAAATAAATAAATAAATAAAAAGGATCTGGAGAGCCACACGATCGACCGGAAGGACCGGCGGGTGAGCGTCCGCGGCGCCTTCGTGCCGCAGGACGTCGCCATCAAGCTCCGCAAGATGACCAACCGCCGCGTCAGGTTAAGGAGCTCGACGCCGGAACCGAACCCGGCTCTCAAGCGCGATGAAGGTCAGGAGGACAGGATGCGCTGTTCTCCTCCTCCTTGGTTGCTGCTGGTCTGGTCGCGGCTGCTGCTCCTAGTCTTGTGTGGATAGTCTATAGCTTCAGGTAAACATGTACTAGTGCTAGAAAAGCTATATTTCGTGAGGAACAAAAAAAAAAAAAAAGAGAAGAGAAGATCTTTGTGCTCTAAACTCCGCCACAGCGGTCTTGCTGCTCTCGATCCATGTGAGTGGACATCAATCAAGGTCGACGACCGCTGGAACGTTCTCTGGCCTAAACAAATATTGGGCCACTGTACCAGGTCCAGTCCAGGTACTTGGACGGACGGTCTGGGCCTGATCAAAACACAGCCTGCCTGTCGTCAACAACACTATCAAACAGCTCGTCGAGTTTTTCCCGGCACAAAGGCCGTTCCCTCTCTTCAACGTAAACACTGCAACAAAACGGGACGGGACCAACTACTGTACTGTAACGTTACAGCTAGCTCATAGACCTAACTACTTGTAACTACAGACCGGTCGATACAAGGACAAAAGTGAGGTACGGAGCCCTTTGGGTTGGGTGATTAATCACCGTCCTCTTCAGACAATCGGATTAGCTCGGACGGACAGTGTTAATTAACCACATGCCTATCTGCATACTACATAGTGGTATATTTTTCTTGACAACCTGCTCTGCACATGCAGTTCAGAATCAGAACAGAGACGTACCAAGCCTTCCAAGGCATCATCACAGATGAACCAAAAAGGAAACGTGAAACGCCAGCCAGCCAGCCAGCCAACCTACGCTGTTACGATTTACGAACGGCCTGGACTGCAGGTGCAGTGCATACTCCGGAAGGACGATGAGCTACTGTAACACAAGTTAACGGGATTCTTTAGTAAGTACTGTCTTTGTTTTTTAATTATTAATCTTTTTTAATATAAATTTATATTAAAAAATATCAACAATTAAAAAACGAAGGTAGTATTGACTACCGCCAAAGATCGAAGCTCACCGAACCATTTCAGCTGGTACAAAGTTTCGAAAAAAAAAATGGTTTCTTGCGAGACTCTAACGCAGATCATGTCAAAAAGAGCAGCTGCTGCGATGCAGAGGCAGCCACCAGCCGTGGTCAGGGGGGAGGGGGTTTTCTTGGAGTGGCGTTAAAGCCTGCAGAGGCGGATGGGCTGCAGCAGCAGCAGCGGTCGAGAACCAAACAGTGACAGCAAAATATGGGTCCTGTTCCTCCTCCTCCTTGCATTGGTCGCTCGCATCGAACTCAGCTGAGAGCTCCATTGTCCGTCCTTGTGTGCGACGAGGAGGGAGGGGTTCCCTCTCTTCTGCCGGATCGTCATCATCAACAGAAGCGGAGATGGGCTCCGCGGTGAAGTGCGTCTTGCTGCTCCTCTTCTCGGTCTCGCTCGCGCTCCTCCTGCTCAACTTTGAGGCCGCCAGCCGACAGCGGGAGCTCGGTGTCGTCGCGGCAACAATGCCCGGCAACGCCGGCTTCAGTTCCCTCTCAAGGTTCAGGATGCTGATAGGCTTGACTCATCATCGGCCACGGCACCGAAACCGTCACAAGAGTCCAGCAGCTCCAGCCTCAGCTCCGGCACCGGCGCCGGCAACAGTGCTACTAGTTCACGAACAAGTAAGGTCGCCAGCTCCTACCCCACTTCCTCCACCTCCGAGTCACGCAAGAATGTCAGTGCCAGTGCCACACAGAAACCACAACCGTGTCGTCGCCCCAGCACGAAGCGCGGCGCGTAAGTTGGGAGGAGAAGGGCAATCCAGGCTCCCCAAAGGCGCCATTGTTGCTCTAGCTGTCATCGGAGCATGTCTACTTGCTCTCGGACTGGTCGTAGCAGCTGTTGTGTCCCTTGTGAAATCGAGGAGGAGGTTTCAGAAGGCCGGTTCAAAACCGGTTTTCCATCGATCAAGGAGAGCTCAAAGGTCACCTTGTGCTACCAGGAAGGTTAGTTCCCATCCTAGTCCCACAGATCTTGTTTACCTAAGTACGACTAGTGTTATACAGGGCCAAGAGAACTACCCAATCATTATAGGGTCCCCATCAGAATCCAAGGAATTATCTATTCTTACTACCACTCCCTCGAAAAGCACTGGATTGATCATCAGAAGTGATGATTATACTGTCAAGACGAACAGCATTTTAGAGTCCGATGAAGCTGAGTCTTTCCATTCCATTCCTGGTTCCCATTCTTCCAGTGGCTCCATTACACTGCAAATTTGCAATAGAACTATAACAGATGATCCATCTCTGCCTTCTCTAGATCATTCACCAACCGGTTCCTCATATCACTCACTTTCACCAGATTTGGGACCCTACCAGTTCTCTCCAAAGATTCCCACTTTCACCACTCCTACTCACTTCCGTGTACGGAACAGTTTTCATTATCTTCCAGAAAAATTGGATGCACGGAAAACTGAACTACACTACCAAGAGACACCCAAACCAACCAACGACGATCGATCTGTTGTGACACAGACAGATGCCACAAAAGTGGTTTCAGAGTTCCGGAATCCACCATCTGAATGCAATTCTACTTCACATTGTAAAGACACCGTACCCACCACCAGAACAAGCGCGGTATTTAGTGTTTCAAATGGAAACATCAATTTGGATCCTAAGATACCCTCAATTGATGGAAAAAATTTAGAAACATGTAATGCAAAAGGTGTACCAAAACCTCCACCGCCTCCTCCACCGCCAAATAATCAACCACCTCCAAGTCTTAAAGGGCAGAACTCTGGTCAGTGTCCACTTCCACCTCCATTACCACTTTCAGTACAAGTTGGGAAAGATGGGCTACCCCTTCCAAGGTTAAAACCATTGCACTGGGACAAAGTAAGGGCAGCTCCAAACTGCTCTATGGTGTGGAATGACATGCAGTCAAGTTCCTTCGAGTTCGAGTAAGACAAAAATCCTGATTAATAGGTTGACACTGCAATGGCTACTATTACATCTTACACTATATATATCATGCAGATTTGATGAGCAGATGATCATGTCTCTGTTCTCATACAACTTTCAAGGCCCAGCAAGAAACGACGATGCCAAAAGCAAGACGGTATCTACCAATAAACATGTTATTGAACACCACAAACTTCAGAATACTACAATTTTGTTGAAGACCTTAAATGCGAGCACCGAGCAAGTTTGCAGTTCTATATCAGAAGGTGGATATCACTACATACAGATTCCAATGTATTAAGTAAACTGTATTCAGATGAACTAACCCTAGTGTATGGTATGAACAATTCCAGGTACTGGATTATCTGTTCAACAACTGGAAGCACTGGTCAAGATGAAACCAAACAAGGAAGAAGAGGAAAAGCTGCTGGACTATGATGGGGACAAGAACATGTTAGAGCCAGCAGAGAACTTTGTCAAGGCGCTATTGACAATACCAATGGCATTTTTAAGAATAGAGACGATGCTGTACAAGGAAACTTTTGAAGATGAAGTTGCTCATCTGAGGACCTCATTTTCAATAATCAATGTAAGTTGTATCATTTTCCTTAAATTATTACAAGATAGGATACCTTCCTGAAACTTAACTACTGTATCTATCATAGGGCGCTTGCGCTGAACTAAGGTCCAGTAAACTGTTTATAAGATTACTTGAAGCAGTACTCAAGACAGGAAACAGGATGAACGTTGGAACAGTAAGAGGGGCTGCAAGTGCTTTTAGGCTGGACGCATTGCTAAAACTGGCAGATATACGTGGAGCTGATGGGAAGACAACACTCCTTCATTTTGTTGTTCAAGAATTAGCTCGATCAAAAGGATTAAAAGGTTCAGATAGGCCCAGTGAAAAATCTAAATCATGTCGTGCCACACCAACAGGACAAGATTGGGAAATGGCTGCAGAATTCGTTTCTGAGTTAACTAACGAGCTTGGCAATGTTAAGAAGGCAGCCAGCATAGATCTGGATACCCTGAAAAGCTCAATCTCAAATCTATCACGTGGATTGGCACAACTAACAAAACTTATTGAAATGGACTTCTCCAGCTGTGATAAAAACCAGAACTTCTTGCAGTGCATGAGGTCATTCCAAACATATGCAGACAATACTGTGCAGGAACTCAAATGTGGAGAAACCCAGGTTCTACAGCGTGTCAGGGAACTCACACAGTATTATCATGGAGAGGTCGGCAAAGATGAATCAGACCCACTTCACATATTTGTCATCATGAGAGATTTTCTTGGTTTGCTAGAAAGGGTATGCCGAGAGATTAGAGGCTCTACGAACCTAGTCCTTGCTCTCAGGTGAATCATTTGATGTCCAGACTTCAGACTCAGACTAACCAGTTGAACACTAATAATTGACTATTTGCGTGAATTGTGTATAATGATCTTAGCATAAGATCAGTTGGCATCAAGGACATGCGGTTTGTATATGTGCACATTTGTACTTAAATGAAAATTGATTTGGATTGAGTGGTTTTTCAACATGTTGAATATGCTCACAATTTGATGTTGAACATGCTTTATGTTTTTTCAATTTGCAGAATCCTATGGCTACTGGTGACTGCTAAATACATTTTCAGATATTATAATAAGTTGGACAAATCGCTATGATCCAGAATCCAGACCCAGTTCAATATTGGTTTGAATTGAGATTTTCATTTCGCTTGATTTATCGTCAGCGCTGAAGTAAATGCAAAGATGAATTTAACTTAGATATGATGAGGGAACATATGATTTTTAAATCATTACTAATTTCTACTTGAACACTTCTGGAAATATATGGCATAATGACCAAAGTAATTTCTTCTTGAACATGATTTTTAAATCATTTTGCATTACTAATTTCTGGAATGATTAACTTTCATTCAGTATATAAAGGGAGGAGAGAAAGCAAAATATGAAGGACAATTGTATGCAAAATGAAGGCAAAAAAGTAATTAGCAATCAATTTACAATTCCTTTTATTGCTTTCCAAAATTTCCAAAGTATCAAAAGTATACTCTCTGACACCATTAAAAAAATATTCAGAAATAGAAACCGGTACAATCAATTCAGGAACATTTTGTTGAATGCTTAAAGATACAACAACTGGAGACAAACTTAAATCAGACTAATAAGTAATGACCGGTACATGGATAACACTGTAAGACTTCAAGAAATCTTACAAGGTTAAGCTCTCAGGATCCTCAATAATCTTTGCAAAAGTTTGAAGGAATGCGGCCAAATCAGCACCATATACAATCCTATGATCAGCAGTGACATTGACCTGAAAATAGGAGTTAAAAACTTGGTTATAGGCAAATTGCTAAACACAAGTTATACAAGGCTAACCATTTAGCTTTCTAGTTCCTCTGTCCCAAATTAGTTTGGCCATTATGCCATATATTTGTTGAAAACAACCAAAAGAACTATTGCAGAAAGCATTAATGGTATAAAAGTGCAGCGTCGACATGCTGCATGATGCAACTGAAAATCATATTTGTTGTCTTTCATCCTTTTGTCTTCTCTCTTTTCCTTTATTACATATATTTGTTGTCTTTCATCCTTTGTCTTCTCTCTTTTCCTTTATCTCTTGTTGATGGATATCATGGGCTTCATCTCTAGCCTATCCCAACTTGTTTGAGACTAAAAGGTTTGGTTCTTGTTGATGAAACTCAATCAATCATTAACACTATGTGGATATATATTATATTTGAAACTATCAGATCTACGACTAACCTGCATTTTGCTCTTGACACTGAAGAAACCATCTTTATCAGCCACCACCGTTGGTTTTGAGGCCCCAACAGCCATGATAGCGCCCTGCTTTGATAGACTCAAATATCAGTTCACATTCGCTCAATAACATATCATTATTCATTGTCAACTAGGCAACAAAGGGAAAGTGAGCCCACCTGGCCAGGAGGAAGAATTGCATCAAATCGATCTACACCAAACATTCCCAGGTTGGAAAGCGTAAATGTCCCTGCAAACCAAAAAATTTCAGGTAAGAAAAATGCCCATGAACACTAAGTTTTGCAACATCAATCTAACAGACTATGCAATGCAAGAGTTCCATACCAGAACTGTACTCATTAGGTTGGAGCTGTTTAGCACGTGCCTTCTTGACTAAATCCTTCCAATTTTGTGAAAGCAGGTATATATCCAACTGCATCGTGCCATTTCATACGTTGTTTAGCGAACTACTTTACTAAAATCTGTAGCCAATGACATTGGAGTATTTAACACTCATATCTTATATACCTTATCAGCATCCTGCAAGACGGGTGTAATAAGCCCACCATCAATGGCAACAGCCACTGCAATGTTGATGTTACTGTTGTAAGTGAAGCTCTTTCCATCCCTGCAGCTAGCGTTGACAACAGGGTGCTGCGCAAGTGCCATGGCTGCAGCCTTTGCCAGCAGCACCGTCATCGTCACTCCCTTCGGCTTAACCTAACAAAATCAAATAAATTGAATCATCAACCAACAGGCCAAGAAACAGAAGAACATTCCCCAAATACTCCAATGTTAGCACCTTCTCATACAGCGCATCGAGCTTGTCGGTTAAAATTGGGTACCCCACCCTGAAGTCTGGTACAGCCAAGCTCTCCACCATGTTCTTGCTCACTGCTGCCTGCATGGTAGTGAATGGAACTACAGTGGCACCAGGTACAGGTGGGAGCTCTGTAGCCTGAGGCACTGTGCCTACTGCCGGTGCGGCGGCAGGTGGTGGTGCAGCAGCAGCGGAAGCAGGTGTAACCTTCGGCTTCGGTTGGACACCAGCAGCTGCCTCAACATCTTCCGGCGTAATTCGACCATATGGCCCGGTGCCAGTCACTTTGGTAAGGTCCACCCTGTGCTGCTTGGCCAGCTTCTTAGCCTGCGGCGTTGCAATGCCCTTCGTCCCCGCGGCCACTGGCGTGGAAGCAGCCACCGGAGCCTCCTCCACGGGTGGGGGTGGCGGCGGCGTCGCGGCAGCATCAGCCGAAGGAGCCTGCGCCTGCTGTTGCCCTCCCTTAGCGAGCTCCTGGGCCTTGGCGACGGCAGCGGACACCTCCTCCTCAGACTCCGCGAGCAGCGCGATAGGCGCCCCCACCGGCGCAGATTCCCCTGCGGGCACGAGGACGGCCGCCACGATGCCGTCGTGGAACGTCTCGACGTCCATGTCGGCTTTGTCGGACTCAACGACGACGACGGGGTCGCCCTTGCTGACGCGGTCGCCCTCGGCGGCGTTCCAGGACACGATCTTTCCCTCTGTCATGGTGGAGCTCAGCGCCGGCATGAAGATCTCCCGGATCTTGGCGCGCACCACCATGCGCCCTCGCCGGCGCTGGCCCGCCGCCAGCGGCGTAACCGCCGCGGCGCGTAACCGCGCTGGTACTGTTGAGGCTGAGAGCGAGAAGGGTGCTGGGGCCGCCGCCATTGGAGGAGCGCTCGAGGTCCGAGACGGTGGCGGAGGCGAGGAGGAGCAGGCTGGGGGTTTGGCTGGCTGGGTATATCGGGGTGGAGCGCCTCGTGCAGGGGCGGAGAAAGCGAGGCAGGCGATGGCTTCCGGGTCCTTGGAAACTCCGAAGATGCTATCGTGGGCCGGGCCCTGCGTCAGTTACAAGATGGGTATCAACGTACTTTATCCATTAACAGAAGGAAAGGAAATACTGGGTTGAGCCCAAAACGGCCCATTCATCAGCTGTCGACATCACTACCACAGTGAGGAGGACGGCAAGCATCAGGGCCGCGACCCTCCGAGCATCCACATCCTCCGCGCGACCAAATCTGCCGTCTTCGACAGCCGCCAGAGCCGGAGGCAGCTCTCCCCACCGCCGCGACCGCGATGAATACGGACATCACCGCGTCGGTGAAGCCGGAGTACCCGGTGGTGGACCGCAACCCGCCCTTCACCAAGGTGGTCGGCAACTTCTCGGCGCTCGACTACGTCCGCCTCACCACCATCTCCGCCGTCTCCGTCACTGTCGGCTACCTATCCGGTTCGCCCCTCTCCTGGATTCAGCTCCCAAACCCTCTCCTCACCCCCTCCTTGAAGCTCAGATCCATGGCCCTTATGCAGGGATCAAGCCGGGGATCCGCGGGCCGTCGATGGTGACGGGCGGACTCATTGGGGTCATGGGCGGGTTCATGTACGCCTACCAGAACTCCGCCGGCCGCCTCATGGGTTTCTTCCCCAACGACGCCGAAGTCGCACGCTTCAAGCACAGGCTGCCGTGAGAGTTCAGCCTCTTCCCTATCTCTCTCGTCGCAACTGTTATGAATTTACCTTACCTCTTTTAGCTTCAGTTCTTGATCTGGGTGCTGTATGGCCTCGGTTGAATAAATGTGGTATGTTGTTGCACAGTTGTGAGGATTTGACGATACAACTTGGCTCCTCTTGTTATGATTCGGTGCAAGTTCAGTCACTGTTTTCGTGTATTTATGGATTTCAAATACAAATTATGCTGGCGACTCAGTAAGTTTGTGTCATTGTTTTATTTGGTTTCTCAGTATCAGTAAATGTTCTCATCTTTGCCTCCTGTAATAAGCCGTGAGTGGGTTTGGCTGGCTTCAGGGGAAGGATGTGAATTTTTTTTTTTTTTTTTTTTTTTTGTGTGTGTGTGTGTGTGTGTGTGTGTGGGTGCATCTCCTCATGAATTTGATGTAGATGCATCTTTAAGAATCTAAGTGAGGAAGATAGATGGTAGTGTTAGGGAGCACAAAAATATTTTATCAGTGAGTGCTAACCTGACCTGAGAAATGCATAAGCTGCAATGTAAATTAAAATTAGTCGGGTGCACCTCGTGTTTGTAGTATTGGCACCTCTGCTTCCATTTCCTTTGAGTTGATTTTAGTAAGGCACTTATTCTCCTTGACCGTGTTCAACTAGTATTATTGTTCTAAGACATATGTTTGCAGTTTTGAACTCATCTTGTTAACAAGGGATTTCACATTCCGAACTACCTCTCTTTAGTGAACCATACTCTGGGTTGTCATGATTCATAAGGGATGATGTGATGCTTATTTATCATGTTAGCTTTGTGAGTCAGATAGAAACCTTGGCTTTGGTTGTAGCTGCCTGCCTACCTCATACTGGAACAATGTTTTCCAAGCCTTTTGACATATCTTGGTTGCTCTAGCTGCCTCAGGAATGATATCATACTTAACTGATTATATATAGACTAATTAAGATTGATGGAATAATCTGAATTACTTTTTGTTATGTCCTTACTGGATGGCCCTCAACTTTTTATTTTCTTAAAGAAAAAGTAATTAAACATATTTAACTGTTTGCTTTCACCAAAAAAATGTTATGTCGTAGTAATGTTGTTCACATTTGACCTTATGCTTCCATATGCCCATGTTGACATCACAAACCTCTGAGGCTATTATCTCCTACCAACTCTTCCACAAGGTAGACATATTTGCGTGTTAAGAAATTTGCATTATCTGGACCTTGCAATCTGGTGACCTGAACTTTTGAGTAGGCCCTGCGCTCTGCTGATGTACAACTATAGAGGCAGAGTAAGGCCATGCTTGAATAATCACATGGGGATGATCCGCCCCCCCCCCCCCCCCCCCCCCCCCCCCTTCTCTCTCTCCCCTTTACCGCTAGGCACTTGACTGTGTACTCAGGGATTAGACTTCTTCCTCTCAGTTTTCTTAGGACTTAAGTTTATTATCCTTTCAGATTAGACTGAAGTTCTGGGCATAGCCTGCCCTTTACTCATCACACCCTAACAATCCATAAACCTATATAACTCTTACAACAAAAACACATGAATTAGGATTTTACTGAGATATGGATTACTGTGTTGACCTCCGTATATCATTTATTGCTTGAATTTTCCTTATAGAGAACATCTGATCCAGTGCATTGCTCATGGTTCTGAGTCAATATATTCTAGATCCGAGAACAGTATCAATCACAAATTCAAAAATTAATTATCTTTTCAGATCAGTTACATCGATTACCCTTTCAGCATCTGAGGCTGGATAAATATTCAATGAAAAACAGATCTTAAGTTAAAGATGAACCAGGCTATTTATGAAAAATAACACACATGTAACACGCACTCTGTTATACCAACATCTTCTGATCCATTGCTAGTAGCTGCCTGATCCTATTTATTTTACCTCCTGCATAAATGTAAATCACAACCAAACGCAACCATACTTTCCTGTTACAACACATTAAGTAGAAATTCTATGACTACCTCATAATTCCATGTCATCTTCGATGTTTATGTTGTGAGGTTCTTTAATTTGCCTGCTGATGTACTATCATCGGGCTAAATGGTAACTTAGGAGTTACTCCCTCTGTTTGTTTTTTTATTGATGTTCCGACAGCAATTGTCGTCATTGTTAGTTCATCAAAGCTGTCCATAATGACAATATTTAAAGTCTGGGGTAGTAGAAAGCAAGGCTGGTCCAGAATTCATAGCCACAAAGATGAAATGAAGGACAAATTAAGCAAAAGCATCTTGAATTGTCAGGTAAGCATGTACTATAAGTAAAGCTTAGTTGTATTGCTTTGATGTATCTGAGTTACTGAACCTGTCTCTGTGAAGCTATTGTTTTCATAGTATACTCAGATTTCAGAATCTGGTAATCGATACTACTGTTTCTGTACGTTCTCAGATCTCATGCGGGTGCATTTACACCTGTGAGGTCCATTTGTCAAGGTAAAAAAGTCGAACTAGGAGTTTATCCTAAAAATGGCCTTTTCTAGGAGGATAGAGGTGTTTTTTAAGTAACTGATATTGTTGGTCCTTCGAAAAAAACTAACTGATATTGTTGGTATGTCTGTTGAACTTATATGAATTCTCCTTATCTGAATCACTGATGATAGACTGGAGTTTATGTGAAGTCTCCTATCACCATTCAGGACTTAGCTATTTATCTATGACAATTGTTGTAGCATGAACTACATGATTTTTATGCTTCATTCTAATGCAATTGCAGTTCTTCGAGTGGAAATTTGCGGGTAAAATGTGTGTTATGTCACCTAGTTGATGACAAAATGTCATGAGGAGTAGAATGGATTTTCCCTTTATTACATATTAGAATTATTTTATTATATTATATAAACGCAGCTGATTTGTGATGAAAGGAAAGACTCTTATGTTTGCAACATGCATTGCTAGATAAGATTGACTCACCTGACATTCTGCTCACACTTTCTAGTGTTGCTGCTATACGTAACTTTTCTAGCAACTTTTGTGTACGCGTTGCCGTCGGCTCTCTTCCGGCCGCCAACACCCATGGATTCTGTTAGGACAAATCCTTTTCTGCACTTGTGTTTTTAACACAATTACCTACCAATAATAGGGCTAGAGAATGTGCGGCTTATGCGTTCTTCTGCAACTGCAAACTCCACTGCAAAATGTGCTAGTGCGTCGGAGTATTTTTCTGCATGGCGGCAACAAGTGTTCTCCACCGGCACAACCTCATTCATTGGAACGGAGAAAGCATTATTTGATCCTACATCGCTGACCGAACTTAAAAGAATCGTATCATGATTTTTCTGTAGAAACATTTAACAGTGAAATACTCTGGTCCTTTTTTTTTTTACCGTAGAACATTGGAGGTTACTGTATAATGGACTGGCGGTATTTTATTTGAACGGCCTTATTCTCATGGGCCCGCTCATTCTACACATCCATCTGGCACCAAGGTGCACGGGAGGGCCTCTTGGTGCAATTTGACTGAATCCCATGCAGCCATGACTTTGCTTCCTGGACAGCATAGGGCGCATTTAGCGTGCTTGAAACCGTGCCTGTGTCCCAAACATGGTTTTCAAAACCGTTGGAACAGCTCTGGTTCTCTGTTTTCATAAAAACCGGTCCAAGTGGTTTTCGCGGATAACCCATTATCGTTTTAAAAAATTTTAAAATTGATTTTTTTTTCAAAAATTACAAACTGTTAAAACCGCTCAGTAAATCAAAAAAACATTCGGTGAACCGTCAAAACTGTTTGATTTTTGTTTCAACTTCATTTAAATTCATATTTTGTCGTTTGAAACGGTTTTAGAGCAGTTTTCGTGGTTTTCATAAAAACTAGTCTTAGAACAGTTTCCACGGTTCTATGAATCTAGGTCCCAATACGTCTGTGCCGGCTATGGCCTATGGGCCATGTCATTCATGTGTCGTCACCACACGCCAAACCCAAGTCTCATCCCGTGTGTTAAAAGAAGAAAAAAGTCCACTTTAGTTCAGGAGGTTTCACCGAAGTTTTTAGATAACTTGATTGGGATTAAACCTTCACCATCTAGGTGAATACTTAGAAAACCTCATTTAGAAATATGTACAAAGTTCAAAAAATTCTGAAAACTTACGTGTCTGAAGATGAGATGGATATGAACTCATCTTCTCATTTTCGTTTCTATTAAATGGAGATATATGTGGACTTGAAATTTTGTGTGCAAGTTCATATACATCTCATCTTCAGATATGTAAGTTTTCAGATATTTTTTTTAAGGTTTAAACATGTTTTTTAATAGAGTTTATAAGTTTCCACTTAGATGGTGGTTTGTACTTAGATATTTGTCTGGACAAGCTAACAAGCATACATATATGAACTTCTTGAGGAGCTCTAGGCCTCGATAGAGCGTGAAAACGCACCGTGGATGTTCTCGTCGGCGTGCTGTACATTCTTGTGGTTCACTGACATGGCGGCAGGAACGACGCCGTCCTTACGGACGGGATGTTGATCGGTATCGTCGTCGACAACTTGCCGGCCCCCGAACAGCTTGCCATTTTTCTTCGCCGCCATCTTACCCACGACGCTGACATCGTTCCATATTCGTTAGTTGATTCGCATAGAGAGACTCCCACGTGATGGGAAGTTCAACACTAACAATTGGATGTTGACGTGGCATGCAATTTAGTTTATTTCGATCAAAATTATTCTTTGTCTACGGGTTAATAAAGCAGGTTGATGGGGTTTGGGGACGAGATTAGAAAGGTAAGAATGAATCAAAGGTTAGCCGTTTGTTTGTTTTTCTCCGGATGTGGAATCTGGATTGTGAAACAAATAGACAAATTATGAAACTGACGTCCATATTTCACTATCTCACAAGCTAGAAAGAATACATTTTTTTTTTTACATTACGATATAAATAATTACAACTTTGTCGATCTAGACAAACATGATTTTGACCTTCAGATTCTCATAAGCCCATCACAATCTACAATCCACAGTACAGATTCCATAATCTAAAATTGAACCCTTAGTATGAGATTTATTTTGATTTGGGACCTCTTGATTTTGATGAAGCCTTTGGGAGTAAATTGTACCCCTTTTTTTCAAAAAAATAAAATAAAAAACGAAGGCATCCCTCGGGTAGCGGAGTGTGGTTGCCTGGTGGATGTGCCTCTGACCCGGCGGTAGCGACGTCGGCGTGGCGGCCGCGCCGCACCGGCCGAGAGATCCGCCGAAGGGGGGCGGCTCCTCTGGATTTTATAAGGCAGAAGGCATGTTCGCTTTCAGATTTCTTTTTTATCCGGCCATCGTCAGGCTGAGAACCGTCAGCCACCGCATGCACGCCACCCATTCGACGAAACGCTCCCGTGTCTACGAGGGGAGCGGAACCAGATCCACTAACGTTGTGTTCTCAAAGTCAGATCGACGTCCGGCTGTCCTCAGCCGTCCACAGGAATCGAACGGCCAACGCACGCTCTTTTCCACACGGGGCTCCTCTTCCCGACAGTCCCCGGGCCACCAGATGTAGTCAACGCAGCGCTTGGTTGCCGCATCTGCGCTTCGCCAATGCCATGCGCTCCCTCGTCGCCGTCGACGAAGACGAGGACGGCCAACTATTTCTGTAGCAGGAGCTGATCAAGTGGTGTGACGATGGCCCTATGGCTCTTGCTCTCGGTGACGCCGAACCACGCCTTCCCCTCGACGGCCAGTTGCTGCCTATATCTCTAGCTCCGCGTTGCGGCACGGCCCGCTCTCTAGCCCGGCCTCTGAGGCAAGGAGCAGCCCTGCGGAAACAGTTGGTAAACATCTACGAATATCATCAATGGCACTACCGCAACTGAAGAACACCATCGATGTTTCTTGGGTTCCCCGAATGTGAAGGGAAGTGAATGGAAGTGCTGAAATGCATCTGTAGCCAACTAACTGTCAGTAGTTCGATCCATGGTATTAGTTAAACTCTGGAGTTAATTTAATCATGCACTGCTCTGAGCTTGTGATGAATCCTTGTGCAATACGGAGCTAGTAGAGCTTGTTGGAAGAGCTGGAGGCGTCGCCAAGAGCCACGATGCTGTTGCCTGGCCGCGGGCCTCCACACCATACTCGACCAATTCCGTTCTGCAGCAATAGTCGGCCGCCTCGTCAGGGCTGCTGGCGAGGCGGAGGGTACGCAGGACATCGGTGGTGCAGCAGCCAAGTATTGTCGGGACCTGTTTTCGAGATCCACCGTGCTTACTGTACTAATCCCTGCATCAGAGTTGATACGCACATATAAAACGAATATAGATTCCACACAGCGATTTATACAGTAAAAACCGTAAAGGTTTTACAAACATTTCTTATATTACATTTCAATGAGGTAACCAAAAGCAAATCTTCGGAAAACCACAGGCAGCTTGAGCAAAAAGTCGCAACCCTACTCGTTATCGTCATCCTGAGCGCATTCTTCAACTTCTGAATCAGCAGACAAACGAGTAAGTGCATAAGGTACTCAGCAAACTCTAACACTACACAAGGGTTGATAGTATGCATTTGGTCTTTAGCAAGAGAGGGGCTTGCAGTTTACAATTGCTTAAGCATAGATACAAGGTTTGTTTCGAAAGCATTTTGAAAGCCTTTCGTAAAAGGATTTTGATATTGTTTTAATTGGGTTGGTTCTGGGGGAGATACTGTCCATCCCGCCAATTCCCATATTTTAAATGAGCCTTCAGATCCAATGGTCCTACGGACTCTGTCACTCACTGCCATCACTCCAAAACACGCATAGGCACACATTGCCAACTCACACGTCACAGAGTTTTTATAAAACATCTAACTATTGAGAGCCCAGTACGAAGCATGTCGATACCGTAGCAACGGTTATCCGGATATACACTCTGCAGAGGTTGTACACTTTTTTCTACCCACAAGCTATGCACTCTTAGCTAGGGAGTGGCACAGCGCTACCCATCTTCTCCGAATAACTCCACAAGTCCACCTCGAAATGCACCCAAGGGCCTTTAATTGGGCACACTAACTCCCCAAGCCGGGTCACGAGCGCACTAACTCCTCGTGTCTTTTCCTGATTTTCCATTGCCACCTACCAGTCTCTAAGTGGATCACGTGGTAGTCATTAAGAAGGTAGGGCAAGTCCCACCCATATCAGGTTATGTGGTTGTACTAAAAGTACGTGGCTGAGGTCCAACGATCCTAGATTGCTGAGCGAGCTCCATCATATCCACGACAGGTGGACAACCAAAGTACACTTAATTCATCTACGCCTTATCTCGCCCCCGCATAAACCACCCACTTCATCGACACTTAGAGTTTTCACCACCCATCCTATTTTGGAAACCACACACATTAATAAGGTTTTGACACTTTTCGTAAAATCATGAATTAATTGTGTGGCAATGTTTCCATTGCAAGGGTTTCTAAGCAAACTAATAGCGGAGCAGCATTCTGTTCATTATTATGAATAATGAACGAATTAATCCTAGGATTACAAGGTAAATGATATCAATTATCAAGGAACAGTAAAAAGAGCAAGTAACCGACCTAAATATCAATAAATGATATATAAGTCATCAATAGGATCACTAGCATTAGCATTTAAATAAAGTAAACATGCATATTTAAATAAAACAGGCATTATAGGAATTATTTTATGTTTATAGGAGCAGTATGATCAAGGAGGTTAGAGCTTGCCTTCGAATCCTACGTCGAACTCCTCCTCGAAGTCCGCGTCGACACCATCTCCTTCGAACAGCTCGTTATCTATAGTACGCAATTAACGGCATATAAATATCTATCGATAAAGCAACCAAATAAAATACAAAAAATATAAAAAAATACAAAAAAATTATCAAACTGGTATGGATGGGTAGAGTTTGAATAGATGAATTTTGGTGGAAGAACTATCGAAATCGGAGTTGAAACGGTGAAGATATGGGTATTTGGAAGGTGGCTAGGGTTTTAATTCTAGAAAAAAGTACCCATACGGAATTATTCTGCTCCAAGGGCTTTTGAGCAAAATAAAATGAACCGTACAGGAGTGCGGGTTATTTTCCAAAAAGGACAGGGGCTTAGATGCAAATGTTTGGTTATTACCGGAATTAAAGGAATTATTATTAATATGTGGGAGATACTGTGCTGTGAGCTAGGCTTATGGTTTCTGTGGACCGGAGGGGCATGGGTCCATGGTCTATGTGGACCAAGCTCACGAAGGGAGAGGGAGAGTGGCGTGCTGATTGGGCAGAGGTAGGCTGAGGTGGCGCTGTGTTGCAGTGGGACGGGGCCGAGGTGGTACTGACATGGCACGCCACGTAGGTACGACTCGCTGCCGTGGCCGGAGCGCGGCGGCAGCTTGCCGAAAAACTCGCCGCCGCCGGCTACACGTGGCGGTTGGGATCATGGACATCACGCCGGTGATGTACTCGAGGCGGCGCACTCATTTGTGGGGTTAACGACGTGCGAAGGCCACTGTGGCGGCGGCTAGGGCTCGCCGGAGTTTGTGGTGGCGCCGACGAACTGCGGAAGCTCGCGTGTGATCGTATTGGTGCAGATTCGGGTACTTGGGCGCGTGCGCGTGCGTGTGGGAAAGTCGACGGTGTGCTCGTCGGAGCCCGACGTGCCATTCCGGTGGCTGGCGGCGCGCGCCGATAGTGGTTGAAAGCGGCGGACGGCACCAAGACGAGAGAAGGCCGAAGGAGGTCGGCGAGGGGGTTGGGAAGGGAGAAGAAGGGCAGGGGAAGCTCATCGAGGGCTTGGCTTGGCCGAAGGGGCGTCGGAGGAGGAGATCGATGGCGGCGGCTGGAGTTGGAGAAGAAGAGGGAGGAAGAAGAATTGGAGCGCACTGGGTTTAATTTGAGCTCGCTGGTGCTTGGTGGAGCTCGGTGGTGTGGAGAAGGCGAAGAAGGAGGGGGAGGGCTGCCGGCCTATTTATTGGCGGCGGTGGCTGGAAAATATCCAGCGAGATATTTTCGTGCTTTATACACGGGTGAAGTCGGTGGCTACAGTATGGCGGTGCTGCATAGTGAGGCGGCGGCGAGTGTCGCACGTGGAGCTCGCGGCGGTATGGTGGCATGGCGGCGACGTGTGGGTCCGCACGGCGGCGTACGCACCGCGGCGCCTGGCGCCTGAGTCGTCTTGTCGGAGAAGACGACTCGCGACAACGGGCCGGGCCACTCCTGAGCGGAGCTGGGCCGAAGGGAGGAGCGGCGGCCTGCTTGAGGGAGAGAGAGGAAGAGGAGGCGGGCGGGCTGGCTTGGGCCGAAGGTGAGGAGGGGTGCGCGGCCCAGGCATCGGAAATAAAGGAGGGAAGGAGAGGAGGGTCGGGCCAGCTGCTGAAAGGAGGAATGGGCTCCAGCCCAGGGAGAGAAGAAAGCAAGGGAAGAGTTTAAGGATTTCTGGATTTTGAGTTTGGATTTGAATTCAAGCAAGGTTCAAATACTAAATAAAATTCAATAAATCTGACTAAAATAAAATAAGAAAAACAAAACAATCATGTTAAGCACTCACATTTTTTCCTCTAAAAAATATTATTTTTAAGCTTTGCTAATTAAATGTTGTTTTTATTTTAAAACATGAGAGTAAAACACTATAAACTCAAAAATTGAAATCAGGAGGGATTTTGAAATGATTTTATTATTTTCAAAAATTGAGGGTGTTACAAGTATTGACGGCGGCAAGTTGGGCCGCAAGCTGTCGCAAAGAAGAATGAGTGTGGAAAAGGCTGAGACAAGCGCTGGCCGTTCAGATTTGTGTGGACGGCTGATAGTACCCGACGTCGATCTGACTTCGGATCTGACTTCGGAAGCACGAAGTCAGCGGATCCGGTTCCGAGGGGAGCGGCTTGTGACCTGCCGGCCGGCCGCCATGCGCGAGGTGCGCGCGTGCAGGTTGTGCCGTGCGGCAGCTGTACCTGGACAGCTCACTGCCGTGCTGTGCCCATGTCCGTGTAACATTGCGCGCTTGCGGACGCGTATGGACATATGGCCTCAGGGCCGACAGATCGAGGTAGGGTCTGGCTTTACCCTGCATTTTTAACTTCCATTTTTTGAATGCCCACTTGATCCGGTTTCTCTTTCTCCTCATCTCGTACATTGCCAACAACCAAATGTGCAGCTGGTACAATGCTGAGTAGCTTAGGCCGGGCTTCATGAAATGAATTGATCTTACAAATATGCCCACCTAGCTTTTTCTCTGTTCCATGTTGAATGACGGCACATTAACTATGGGATACAAGGCCAATTTCGTAGAGCACCAAGGATGATCATCTCTAGCTCCACAAACTCTTGGACCTGCACCCGTGGGATGATTGATGATATTAGGTGGACGCATGTTGTTCTTACATCTTTGGACTAAAAGAGTGGTTCACCCCACTTTAATATACCATACAAATTGCAAATCTTGCATATGGTTCTTGGAGTTGGAGCTCTGCCGACTGGCCCATAGTTGTTAAGGTAGTGGCTAAAAGAGTGGTTCACCCCACTTTAATATACCATACAAAGCATCAGTTTTCTCACGACACTGCTTGCGCTTTAGCTGTGGCGTCTTTCCTAGTCACCTGCCCAGTTGTGATACCATATCATATCACACATCTTACACCCAAAAAGAGGGCAAAAAATTCCTTGTGATGGAACTTTTTAATCTGGCATCTTCAAAGCTTCGCCCATTAGTTCCCTCAATTCATAAAAGAAATCTTCAGAAGGACCAAATAAGCATCATCTTTCTCTGAAAATTCTGAAGAAACTTAACAAGACCATCTCATTTTCCAAATCTGGAGAGACTTTCAATCATGCGTTGCCATCAATCTTTCAGCTTCTCTGTATTTCCGTAAAAGTTTAAGACCTTTGACTATTATATTGTCAAAAGCTGTCCACCTTTGCTTAAATAAAGTTGATATCAAGTGTGTTGAGAGGACCAAACACTCTCTCACATCACCAATAATGCACCATTAAAAATTCACACAATCAATTGAGGTGCCCCCTTGTCTAGATAGCTCAAGATATTTGCACTTGATGGTTACTGTAGGGAAAAAAAGGAAACTTGATGGTGGTGTTTTTTGATGGGCAATTTTTCTACCTGTCTTGCCACCATTAATTTCCAAAGTTGGTGTGCTCAGGATACTTTCTTCATTGGACCATATAAATAATCCAATCAAGTTTCAGTTGGGTAAATATTTCAACCAGCAGTCAATAGGATGTATATCCAAGCATAAAGAAAGCAAATGGAAGTCCATATTTTCTGATTAAAGTGCTGCATTTTGATTAATTAAGCTAGGGTCTCAAGTTTCCTTTGTCATATAGTTTTCCGATGGTGCAATTCATGTTTCCGTTCACTTTTTAATCATCTGTGAAATGAATATTACTATATTAATGTACGGCTGATATTAGATCATAAAACATTGTTTCATTTCCTTTTGTTTTTTAGAAGTTTCGGTTGTTGCAAAGCATCTCAACTTTGGTCCGAGTTGAGTAGCCTGATGTATGGGACCTGTTTACTTTTTCTTAATACAAAGATGTGCAGTGCGTATTAAAAAAAAGGTGTATTGCTTTTTTCCCTAATAAGTAATTTTGATTTTCTAATGAAGCCAATCGATGGATCAAGATCTCGACGCTTGTGAAAAGTTGAGCCCAGTTGAATGGCAGCTCGACAGGCAGAATCCAAGAGGCAAAAAACTTCTCGGCTGTGCCCGTCCCATGCAGCTTTCCCAAAGTCACAACCAGCCCAACCAACAAGTAAACACATGCAGGGCCATTTGCAAAGAGTACTAGGCACAATACACAAATTGAGTGACAAAACCAAGAGGGTATTTAATACACTTGATATTAATACACACAAGATCAGTCGTTCGAAGGTACATGAATGAGCAAGAGTTTAAAAAGATTGTCCATCTGTCTGTCAGTACCTGTCTCTGATTAGACTTTTCATGGTGTTTTCATGCTCATTTTTAATGGGCGTCTGGCCAAGCAGAGCAAAGCTACTCCTGGCAAGTGGGGGTGGAGCTTGTTTGCAAATACAAAGTGACATTGCCTGCAACTTATTTAATTTATAATCGCTCCCTAATTATCTTTTGACCTGTTTCCTCCCCCGCCCCTCTGCTCTGCTACTTATTGCAACTTCATCCCTACACTTTGAGCTATAAAAGTAGGCCAAACCGCATCCCCCTCTTGCACCAGCAGCAGCATGGCTCTGTGCTCCTATTCCTCTACAGGGACGATGTGGGTCGAGGTGTGCTGTGGAGAAGCATGCCGAGATTCTCTGGTGTGGAATTGAAGATCTGATCTACATACCCAGGTACCTAATTAGTTAGATGAATTTTGATCTCCATTCTTAAACCGTTTCTGATTTTGTCATGCATGGTGCAGATATAGCTATTCTTATGATCTTGCATTGCCACCTTGCTTGTTAATATTTCATCTTTGATTTCCAAATCATATGTTGATCATCTCTCCTGGAGCTATTCCTATGATCTTGCCACCTTGCTTGTGAATCTTTCATCTTTGCGTTTCAAAACAAGTGTTGATCTCTCTTGGATCTCATAGAATATTAACGGATTGCGTGCGTGAAATACTCTTTAGTTTTGTTCACCCAGATATTTATTTTCTGTTCGTTTTACATATTCTGATCCTCATGAAACATGAAATACAGGGATCAGCACAGATCTTGTGGCTATAACATATATCTTTCTTGATCTGTTTTCTAAATTTGACAATCATCTAAGTAGTTTATGTTTCTCAATCTGTTTTCTCAATTTGATAATCATTTAAGTAGGTTATGTTTTGTGAGGTTTATATCTCGCGCTAGCTATATGCAGACGTTTACCCTACTTTTTCATATCCTCTTCAGAAACTATTGCTGATCTTTTTACATCTTTAGTGCAATCAAGATGTATGTATACTGAATCTATCGAATATGCGTAGACAAAAATTTATTAAAGATGTCATAAAAATATAAGATTCTAACATGAATGGGACTTAATCGAAGAAAACCTCAGTTTGGGTGTTTGAAGTAAATTCTGTGGCCCTGGTGGCGGGCTCTGTGTGAACACCCATTGGTGATTGATATTTGTAATGAACAACATGTAGTTGACATTTGTGTGAACTAATCTTTACATGTTCTGTTGTAGGTTTGGGTTTGGCATTTGGGGGCAGCAAGATCGAGGCGGCAACTGCATAACTTGCGAGAAACTTGTAAGATTTCTTTACGAGCTATATCTATCATGAGAAGGTTTCAGAATAACTTGATACATAAGTCATCAATTATGTATTTTTCCCCTTTTTAACTAAGAATTATGGGAAGTCGAATTGTTATCATGAAGGAATTTGACTAGAAATTGAAGGTTATATAAATAGCATCATCACTTCCGGCCAGAAAAGAGTAGTATTGTTACTCCAGCCAAAAAAGAGTAACACTGTCAGTTGTCACTATGCTTTCTCGTTCTTTCTTCTGTATAATGCAATTTCTTGTCACTAGAGGTCTCAAAGGTGTTGACATTTGCTATGAAAGGATTGCGTAATAGACAACACAAGATACCCTGGTTGAGTGACTAGAGGGTGACATTAACTTGTGTTAACTTCAAATGCTATGCACACTAAATCACCGTGGTACCATTTAGCGTTTTTTCTCGTAAGCGGCCATTGCATAAAGAATCCTCAATTCTATACTTGGAGCTTTTGCTGACTGAGAGTACATGAACCGCGGTTACCGCTCATATCCTAGGTTGAGCACAGCTATGATATGGTATGCTTTAGGAATCTTTAGAAACAAAAAGCTGCTGCTACATGATGAACATGTTGGTACACACTCAAGCAAAGTGAGTGATGCTGCTATAAATGTCTCATTTTACTTGTGGAAAAAGTGTTTAATTAATGTCACATACTGAAACAACCAATGAGAGTTTACATTTAATAATGTGCTATAAGCTCCAGCTTATACCAATAAGAGTTCATTGATTTCCACGGTTTATGGAAACTATACATAAGTCTACAGTTGTGCTTAAAACTTTTGTCATGGATTATGCATAATGTAGAGATTGCATTTATGTCATGATTATTGTCTTGTGGATAATCGTTCCAATTCCTATGATTTTGCTTTCGATCTGTAGGTTGGATCATGGCCATACCAATGATTTTGCCGCAAGTTATGCAGTTGCTGCCTCAAGCTTGCTGCCTCCCTTTGCTAAACCAGTGGGAATATAGTGAAGAGATTCCTGTTATAGGTCTTCAATTGCCATGTATCTTATTATGGTGAACAATTTTTCCGTCATCTGAAGTATGTATCTTAGGCTAAGCACGAGAGATCAATGAAAACAGGAACTGCTCTAGAAGGCTATGTACGAAACATCATGTTGTTACTTTGCTAGTGCAAGAAAACTGTAGTCCTGATGTACTATCAAGCTGTTTTCATTGCATGGATAATTGAAATATATCATTGCTGCTGTGTTTCATCCACTATAATAATTCCTGTTTTCTTTCTACTCTTTATGAGCAAGCAACAAAGATTATACCGTAACTTGGCAATGCAATTATTACTTGTGCACTGCAACTTTTATTCCTTCCTGGAAAAATGGTGACATCGGAACAAAGAGACGTTCAAATTATATTAGTACTACTGAGTAGAAAATTGAATGAATTTGTAATGCCATAAGCTTCTGTATTGAAAATGTCACTTATATATACAACTGAAAGTACACTACTACAAAAAGACTCATCAGTACCGGTTCATAACTGTCATCAATACCGGTTTTGGGTCGGCATCAATATGTCGATACTGATAATATTGACTTATCTATGCCGGATTATAACCGATACTGATAAGTAGATCATCAATATCGGTTCACCACAGGAGCCGGTACTGAAACTATTAGTATTAATACCGGTTCTATTTATGAACCTGTATTGATAATTACCTATCAGTATCGGTTCCAGCTGTGTAGATAAACATGTGACTTACAAAAAACCAAAATAAGATTAGGTAGATAGGGTATATCAAAATATACTCAGAACTAGACAAACACGTGACTTACAATGCCCACAAACAGATGAGTTGAGCTCCAAGACATCTCCTTGCAAAATTTGATACATTTCATCCCAAAAGACATATTCCTCACCATCACCATGTAAAAAATCTTTGTGTCTGTATCGAAATGCAAACATGTCTCTACCATCTTTTGCTTGTTCTATGTACCAGCTATGGAATTTCTGTGTTTGCGTGCTTTCATCAAACAAAAATTCATCAACCATTGGTTGACCAACAACAAAACTCTTACGGGTACGCTTTGCAACTTCCATCCTCGTTTCATCCATATATTGATCTTTTGTTATTCCAGCACTGGCAAGAAATTCATCAAGATTTTGCCCTTGGCTTCTCTGCTCTATAATCTCATTTGAACGTTCCCTACAGTATTTTTTATATATTATGCGCACAAAGTTAGTTGGTGTACCTCGAGGAGGCTTGCTCAATGTTTGTAGAAAGCTAAGTTCATTCTGTCGATCGGCCTTTGTCCTCTCGAAAATTGTTGGCTTTTAAAAAAACTTTGTAACATCAACATGCACCGATTCATTAAGTTCCTCATTGGTCTTCTCATAAGATAGCTTAGGTTATGGTTTCTTAAGTCGTGATGAATGTGGTTTCTTGCCTTTCTGTGGTGACATAGTGGACTTTCCCAGTCTTACTTGCTGTATTTGGGAAGCTGGTCGCTTGGTATGGCTAACCTCTTGGGTGACAGTTGGTGTTGTAATGATGTTGCTCCTTTTGTCACCACTAACCTCTTAGGCGACGGTTGTGATGAGGTTGCCACATTGATTGCCTCTAGCCTCTTGGGTGACAACTGCTGATGTGATGACTCATCTAGGCTCTTGGGTGACGGTTGTTGTTGCGGCATTTCATCTTGATCTCGTATGTGCGGCAACTGTGTCGAGCTTGAATTATTATCAGAGTCCAAGTCACCAAACACGATGTCACGCTTTCGCCTCAACACGTATGAGCCAACATGCTTTTTAAGCATAACTTCACCCATTTGTCCCGAGAATTCCAATTTGAATTGACGGCCAGCCGGTGTTATACTGTCCAAATGTACCATTGCATACCCCTTTGATATCGGGTGACCATTGAAGGTAGTCCCTTCATCCGTAGGCTCAGCCAACCCAGAATCCACCATAATCGGGTCACCCAATAGAGACGAAATCAATTTACATGGTGCACTTTCTTTAAGGTCATCAATAGCATAATGATCATTGTCCTCTTCTAGAAATGGTGTGGATCCACAGCTACTACAATTACCAATTTGACTTGTAGCATTTGATTGCCTTTCCCAGTCGCTTCTAGCTTTAGCTATTTCCTGTTGTATCATCTCAGCTGTCTTTCGCCTCTCATTTTCTAACATGAGCATGATATCATCATCTGTGTTCCTTCTTCTCCTATAGCTATCAGTGTTTGATTGCATTGCAATCTTCCAACACTTATTACCAAAGGCTCTTGTGCGGCCCAGATGCTCCTTATTTCCCAATGCATAGGTTAGCTCATCGTAATCCCTATGTGGCTTGAAAGTACCCTCGAAAGATTCAGAGTTGGCTTTTGCTAAAAGATCAGCTAGATGTTTATCTTGTTCGTCCTTGAAGATTAATTCTCCCTCTGACGATAAAGTAACTCCTCTAACCCACAAAAATCTGTTACATCGAGGGTTCCAATTAAGCGTCACTGGAGTACCACCCAAGCGGATTATCACTTCTTCCATCTTTTCAAATTGGCTTTCTTTGCCTGCGTAACCCCGTGAGCATGTTCGATGGGGATACAGGTTTTTCTTTGAATTTGTCTTGTTTATCTGACTTAGGGCTTTTGCTTCAGCCGAATCCTTATACTTTGTGAATGCATTCCAAAAAGGTTTTACTGTTGGATATTGATTTCAGTCTGGTGTGAGACCTTACAAGTGAAATTTTTTATATAATGTACCCTTAAATGTCTTGAAAGAAAGGGCACATGAGGAAGGGCCCTCTACTTCACTACCTCCATGTCACATCCAGTCGTGAACTCAAACTTGTCCATCAGCTGTTGCCATAGAAACTCTTTAACACTATTGGGAACTGCATACTTATCGACACTTATCGATAAGTTATGGCCACATGGTCCCTTACGAGCTTTCCAATTGTTGTCATCCATATAGTTGCCGCACGCTTAGGTTCAAGGGGATCTCCGTTTTCGTGAACATGTGTGATGGTAAAATGCCCATCAGGGAATTTGCTCGGACCACACCCACGCTTGATTTGGGTGGAGTGGCTCTCATTGTGATGACCCTCTTCATCACCATCATGTCCTCTTTCCTCATGGTCCTCTCCATCACCATCTTCATTTGCATTTGCATCTTGCTCAAAGTTGAGGTAATCACTTGGTCTTCCATTTACATCCTCATCACTATACTCTCCGTCTGGCGCTTGAATATGTAGCAAGGGGTGGTGACGTGGCCTATCCATCTGATTCTGAGCATCCTCAGTGGCTTCATGTAGCTCACAATTTGGGCCTTCGATGGGTTGGGGTACTCGTGTTTTACGTGGCATTCCTACAACAAATGAAACATTAAAATCCTAAAACTCCTCCCGGGTAACCCTGACCCTACACTCAGTCACCTATAGAATATCTCGAACGAGAACGGCAGACTCACTAGTTTGTTTTTTTTTTTGGATTTTCAGTAAGATGGTCTTGCAAGCTTGTGTGCGCTGTTGTTTGACCTCTCTGACACAGCAATGTGTTAAATTATTTTGTGATGATACACATAAAATGTTGTTCTCGCAATGAATATCGATGGATAGTTGAAACTTTATAAATTATTCACTACTACCATTATGCAAATAATCATCCATAACTAGTTGAAAAAGATAAATTGCCAACTAGCCGCCTACTAATATGCTGGTTTGTCGAAATTGACCCACATGCAGTAATCCAAGCTTGCAGACCCCCAAAACTCCGATGATTCACCTTGTCCCAACGAGCGCGACATCGTTATCCCAACAAAATCAGTGGAAGGTAAATAAATAATTCTCACTGGCAGAGGCGGCGGCCGCGAGCGGGAGAGGAGCGTCGGGGGTGGTGGGTGAGAGCCGTAGGGTCGCCGGCGAGCGAGAGTGTGCAGTTGGGGCAGCGGGCGTGAGGGGCAGAGGTGGCAGGGGCGGCGGCTGCGTGGGGGGTAGAGGCAGCGGCGGGGGCGGCAGAGGTGGCGGCCGCGAGCGGGAGCGTCGACGGCAGCGGGTGAAAGCCGCAGGGTTGCCGTCGGGAGACTGAACAGGAAGAGGCGCGAAGGGATTTTGTTTTGGTGAGAGTGAGGAACGGGCACGGGCGGGTGTTACTTTTGAGGAAAACATAGCATCAATGCCGGTTCGCAAACCAACCGGTGTCGATACTATACTATCAATGCCGGTTAGCACAAGGAACCGGCAATGCCGGTAAGCACAAGGAACCGGCAATGATATTGAAGTATCAATGCCGGTTCTAAAGTGAAACCGGCATTGATATTGAAGTATCATTGTGCAACGTTTCATCTAGGTCATCAACATTATTTTTCCTCTCTACTGTCATATGCTCGCTATCCATGTCTGACCAATATGTAGTAGGATTATTCGCTTGCACATCCTCTTCAACTTCATCATGTTTAGTCTAACATAAATATCCATACATAAAACTCCTTATAATCAAGTGTGTACGAATCTCTTCTCTATCTGAAAACTTCTTCAAGTTTTTATAATCATGACACGGACAACATATATAATGAATGTCAGACTTGTTTTTTGGCTTCTTGTATGTTGTGGCGGCTTTCAAAAAAGTTTCCAATCCAACGAGGAAGCGTTTAGTAAGAGTGCTACCATCATACATCCACGATCGATCCATCTGGTACAATAGAATTATTAGCATCATAAAAAAAATTAATTATATATATATATATTTATCGTGGAAATTACATAAGATCTTTGTTCCTCCATGTTTGATTGTCGAGCTTGATATAGGGGTGGGCTCGACTGATGGGACCCACCGTGTAATGGTTCTCGTTGCCTCTTTCGAATACTAGGTGATCGCATCATCAACTCCTAATAAAGGTGAGATCACATACTCTCAATCAAACTTAATGCTTTTAAACCAAAATTCGCAATTATACAATAATTACTAACAAAATTACATCTTATTTTTATTACTACAAGTAACAATCGTACAATAATTACTAATAATTTAGTAGTAACAACTTAACAACCATATAATAATTCAAGCTTTTAAACCAAAATTATATATATTCAAAATTTGTAGTTCATCGTTTTTCAATACATGTTGTTTAACATAAAATGTACGAATCAGCCTACAAAGGCTGTAATTAGCTGCTGCTACGGCAGCCTATTATTCATTTATTATTATTATTATTATTATTATTATTATTATTATTATTATTATTAACTACTTGTATAGTATTTTGTGCAGCTATAACCTTTGTAGTCTTATACGATCAGGGCCACAGTGAAAAAGAGCTAAAAGTTGAATAGCAAAAATGTGCATGAACGACATATATTAAAAAAAATCGGAGGAGTACCCATTCAGGCAACTTGAGCAATATCGAGATAAAGCAATCTTCAATTAATGAGCAATCTTAGAGAGCAATATAGATCAATCTTCCAATGTAACTAATCTTAGAGAGTACAGAGCAAGCACTAAGTGTAGAGAGCTCGATCCACTAACTGTAGATTTTAAAACTGGGTGCTAACCTTAGAGAGCAAAAGTCATCGAAATAAGGAGGAAGAGCGGTTCACTAACCGTAGACAGCTTTAGATAGGTTGATTTTATCTGAATTTTGAATTATCCACCCGCAATAATGGAGCTAGCTCCTGTCCCCGACCAGCAATGTCCTCCTCGGTTTGGAGGAGGAAGAAGCACCGTTTATATATACTGTACATTTATCTATTCAGAATAGAAACCGGTATTGAAAATGGACTATCAGTGTCGGCTAGTGTCAGAACCGGTATAGATACTTTTTCGTACTTTATGTGCCTGTTGTTGTTGTGAATCGGCACTGATAGTGTGGCGGACCGCCCCTGAAACGGGGGAGGTCCCTCCTTCCGGGATCCATTCTGACCGATGCTCGGCCGAGCGAACATACACAGGGTATAACACAGACAGATAATAGAACAATTTACAGACACCAGAAAATATTACACGAGTAGTTATTAGAGAGAGTTTGATTACCCACGATCAAGTTCTGAATACAGATCAAGTTCTGAATACAGCAGCGGAAATAACGCAGTCTTCAAATAAAAGCGAAAGATAAGATAGGATTACAGACTCCGACTCCAACACTAAGCAAAAGCAAGTGCCTTGCCCAAAGGCACATTACTACTAGCCACACACAAGCAGCGGCTACTCGATCTGCTCCCACTGGAAACCTACCCCAACAGGGGGATGACTCCTCCCACGGGTGACCATCGCTACCACCGATCGCATCTAACCCACCTGAAAACCACAATGTCGCAAAGCGTGAGCTTCTAAGAAAGCTCAGCAAGACTGACCCGTCAACGTGTCGGTCTACAGCCGACTCCTGGACATGCACCGCTGACTCTGGGTAGGGTATAGTTGCAAAAAGGACACGCCTTACTTAGTAGCTTCCTACTTTCAAGTTTTAGCTCAACTTAAGTTTGGAAAAGTAAACTTTAGTAAGCAGTATGACTAAACAATCATGTTGACAACAATGATCATAATATTCATCACAACTTTAATCATCATTATTCTCCTTGTTCACTTCTTAACATATGTGACAGAGAGGTTAAGTTAACTCTAGACTGAGAGTGTCAGCGGTTCGAAACGTTTTACACCCGCAGGGTTAACCTGGTCACACAACACGTGCGCGTCCCGTACCGCACGTGGCAACCGTTCACACCAGATCTGGCAAAGCTAATTCCCTCTTACGCTACCTCTACAGTACCGCATCCCACCAGATCACCCGTCCCGGACGGTATCTGTAGAGTCACACACTGTCCACCCCATCCCGCCGCCAATCAAACACCGTAAGGTAGGTTCAGCTTTGCCGTCTCTAAGCTACCTAGGTTTACTGAGTCCCATAGCTCCAGCATATGAACAGTACATTCAATACTCAACCAACTGTGCCACACGGATCAGACAGAGCTACTGCATACAGAACCCCTGTCTGTTGCCTTCTTATCATTCCCTGTCTGACCCCAGTTTCTTTCCATGAAATATGAACTCGCTACAAGCCCTTTAACAAGAGGTGGAAGTTTCAATCAACTCCTATCATATCGTGAGCAGTGCCCGATCTGCTCGACTTCTACCGTATGGTATTGCTAAGCGTCGCATCTACATCAGGCTACCTGTACCAATATCTCATAATAGGTACTACTGAAAACATATACATCTAGGGTTTCATTCAACTCCTGTCGACCTAAATGCACATCACATGACTCACATTCACTGTTGTAAAAAGAAAAATTTAAAAACAGTAGTGCACCGAGGCTTGTCTTGTGGATGCTCTTCCTGGTCTGCAGCGGCGGTTTCTTCAGAAAATTCGAGGTCCACCTCGATGGCTACCTCGTTCACGTCGGCGTCGACATGATGCAAGTAGAGAGGTGAAACCATTAATTAACAATTTCTCAATGAATTTAAGTGGTCAATAACAAATTAAAGAATTAAAGTGGCCGAGAAGAAATTTTGACCTAAACCAAGCTAAACAATTAGTAGCATCAAAACAAACTCTAATCGATGCTTCATCACTTTTTTAATAACAAGGGTTCGTTCTGGGGTTTTACACAAAATTTTCCAGATTTTAATAATTGAAATTCAATTAATTAGATTTTTGGCCATTTATTGTTAATTTAATAAAGCCTCAAAATTAATAAATTTTAACCATGAAGTTTTATATTTTTTTTAAAAAAACTACATTTTTGACTGGTTCTAGAACAATTGGACTTTTCTTTTTCTGAGTCCAATTCGATTTTATATGAATTAATTAACTTCCAACCGAATTAATTAAATTTTTTTGAAAAATGGAAAAGTAGAAACCCTAGCTAGGGCTTTTGCCCTAGCTCCGGCCAGCGACGGTGGCCCGCGGCGAGGGCACTGGCGGCACGAGCGTCGCGCGGGGGTTCTAATGGGCCGGCTCCCAACCGGCGGCGAGCTCCGCAATGGCGGCGGCGACGGGCGGCGGCGCGCGCTCCGCTCCGGCCATGGCGCGGCAGCGCTGCCAGGGACGTCTGGCGGCCCCACCTTGCCATGCAGCTTCCACGCGACGTGGCCGAGCTAGGGAGGGAGGAACATGGCCAAGACTCTCACCGGAGGGCGGTCGGCGGCGGCGTGCTCCGGCGTTCCCGTCGAGTGGGGCCTTCTCCCTGGAAAAGGATGGAGCAGCAGCTGCGCGTGAGCTCCGCGAGCGAGCTGGACATGGTGAGACGGTCGGAAAAGGGGCCGAGCTACGAGCTCACCGTGGCTCGTCCTGCTTGGGGAAGAGTGGCGGCGGCGGAGCTCCAAATCCCGTTAATTTGGGACGGCGGCGGGCTGCGCTTGTGACGGGGTTCGGAGGGGTCCCAGGCGACACTTCAAGCGGGCACGGCAACGATTTGCAGAAAGACGGGCGATGGCTACTGTGCCATGGCGGCGGACGCGCCGAGAGGGAGGAAAAACGGAGAGCGCGAAGATGAAGAACGGTGTGGCGACCGAGGCACGACGGAGGCGTCAAGGCGCGGCTTTAAGCCGTGGTTCCAGCATCGCGCGCGCGCCACGCCAACCCGACGCTCTGCAATGCAGCTGTGCGCGCGGCAGGTGGTGGCCGAGTTCTTCCGGCCGCACTGCGAGAGAGAGAAGAGTGGGCGGGAGCCGAGTAGAGAGAAAAGGTGAGGTAGGGAGGGGGCTGGACAGTGGGGCCTACTGACAGTGGGCCCCACTGGTGAAGAAAAAGTCTGTGGAGTTCAAAATTTTTCAACATATTTTTCTGAAATTTGAATTACCCCATAGATAGTCTCAGGGTTTGAAAGGATTCAAATTTGGATTTATGAGAGCAGGAATAAAATCTGAAACTTAGGATGTGTTTGTTTTGGTGTACTGGTTTGGATAGGCTTGGATACGTCCATCCAAGACAACGTTTGTTTTTCGGTCATCATGGATATGGCTATCCAGCGGAGGGAATATTCGGTTCAGATGCTGGACGAGGGAGTCCGGCCAAATCGGTCGGATGGCTCTGCCCGCGGCCGCTCGCGAAAACACGCAGAACACGCGGGAAAGATTGGGTCACCGCGCGGGAAAGATTGGGTCACCGCGCGCATATACGGTACCGTAAAAAATCACCGCTCTCTTATCCCCATTCTCCACTCCACTCCAGTCCACTCCAGGCGAGAGCAGCAGCCGGCAGATCTCGGCAGCGCCCCTGCTCCCCCACGAAAAAGAAGGCCAGCAGCGGCAGGCCAGCAGCCCTACTGTTGCTCGTCGTCCTGCCCTGCTCCTGCTCGCAGCAATCCGGCAGCAACCTGGCAGCTCTACGCGTTGACTCGTCCAACAGGCACTCCCTCCCAGTCTGCATTACACACGAGCCTCTCCACTGCTCATCCTCATATCAGGACCAACACACGGCAAGCAAAGAGGAAGGTAACTGATTGCTTTTCCTACTGAGACGTGGATCTACAGAAAAATGAACTGTTAATCCCTGGATTTATTTTTATCATTGTTTTGATTTGGAGTTCCTAGTATATTGCTGTGTGTCCTGAGATATGAGAGTTATGCATGTGTATTATTGTAGATGGACAACAAGACAAAGATTTTAGTTTACGGGGCTGCTGCAAACTTGTTACTTTCGATGATGGTCATGCTCATTCAGTCTAGAAAAAGAAAAAGGGAGGCACGGAGGGAAACAATTAGCTATGGTCCGATGGATGAGAGGGATAGAATGAGATTTGAGTATCTTGATAATAAAATATGGAGGAGTGATGTAACTTGTATAAACATGCTTAGGCTTAACAGAGCATCTTTCTTCCGTTTTTGTAAGATTTTTAGGGATCGTGGCTTACTTCAAGACACGATACATATGTGCATTGAACAGCAAGTTGCTATGTTTTTAAATACAGTCGGCCACAATCTTAGAAATAGATTAGTTGGCACCAATTATGATAGATCTGGTGAAACTGTAAGCCGTTATTTCAACAAGGTCCTTCATGCTATTGGTGAGCTTAGAAATGAGTTTATTAGGCCACCTTCAACAATTACCCCGACTAAAATTGCAGGAAACCCAAGATGGGATCCTTACTTTAAGGTGTGCTATTCATTCTTAACTCCTCCTTTTTAGCTTTTAGACAAAAAAAACTTGTTGGTCCTAATTTTTTATGATTTCTAATGGTCTAAATAGGATTGTATTGGGGCTATTGATGGTACACATGTACGGGCAACGGTTTCTAAGGACATTGAGCCTTCATTTCGTGGTAGAAAGTGTTATGCTACTCAAAATGTAATGGCAGCCATAGATTTTGATCTTCGGTTCACATATGTCTTGGCTGGATGGGAGGGAACAACACATGATGCTGTAGTTTTACGAGATGCTTTAGAGCGTGTAAATGGCCTTCGTGTCCCACAAGGTAATAAATAAATTTTACAGCACAATCTGTCCACATCATTACATAGCAATCACCCACATATCCCTTTTGTTTTAGGTAAATTCTACCTAGTTGATGCTGGATATGGAGCCAAACCAGGATTTATGCCTCCCTATCGTGGTGTTAGGTACCACTTGAATGAGTGGGGGAACAATCTTGTGCAAAATGAGAAGGAGTTGTTCAACCTTAGGCACTCATCGCTTCGAGTTTCTGTAGAGCGTGCATTTGGATCACTCAAAAGGAGGTTCAAAATTCTTGATGATGCCACACCATTTTTTTCCATTTACAACTAAAGTAGACATTGTAGTTGCCTGTTGCATAATTCACAATTGGGTTATACAAGTTGGGGGTGATGAACTAGTCATACCGGAGAACGATTGGATACCTCCTTATAATCATGCTTCGTCTTCGGCGGGGCAAGCAAGTGAACATGCATTTATGGTTAATTGCAGGCAAGCAATTGCAAATCAGATGTGGGAAGACCGTGAAAACCATAATGCAGATTAGAAAGTATTGTATTATTAATGGCACTTTGTAATACCACTTTGTAATCAGGAACTAAGTCATGATAAGTGTAGACATATATTGCTTGTTGTAATATCTGAAGTGGCGACATATATTGTTTGCTGTAATATGTTAAGTGTTGACAATTGCAGTTTGTTGTAATATTTGAAGTGTTGACATATATTGCTTGCCGTAATATTTAAAATGCTGATATATATTGCTTGCTGTCATGACACTTTGATTGTTGTAATAAGGTAGGAAATGGAGTTTGAAGCAAGTGCAACAAGTGGGTCAAACGTTGAGGGTAGTGGCAAGTGTGACTGGACACCAACAATGTCAACTTTCGTGCTCACTTTTCTTGCTGATGTGGTTGCCAATGGCACTAAACATCATCTGGATTTAAAAAGGTCCATTTGAATGCTTGTGCTAGAGCTGTGAATGAACATTTCAAGCTGAGCAGGACTGGAGATCAGATTGCTAACCATCTTAGAACCTGGAAAAGGAAGTACATAAAGATGAACAAGCTTAGAAAGTTGAGTGCTGCACTCTGGGATGAAGAAAATTTCATTATTTCACTTGATCATGAGCACTATACAGACTATATTAAGGTAAAATGACTACTGCTACTATAATTTGATACAGTTTTATGTTGTCTATGTTAACTCTATTGAAAGGTTGATGTGTTACCAGGATCACAAGGCGGATGATGAATATTTAAACAAACCTCTTGACCACTATGTACAATCTTTGGGAATAGTGTGGCTACCGGACAATATGCAAAAGGATCAGGTGAGCCTTTAGCTACTGAAGTTGATGACGCTGATGTTGAACAAGGACCTGGTACTGGTGGTATTCCCACTGCTGTTGCTGCTGCTGCTGATAATGGGGCATCATCTTCAACCACCAGACCTAGTAAGAGAGTCAAGATTGCTGAAAATGAAGAGGACAAATTGATTGGAGCTTTCGACCGTGCTAGCGACAAGCTTGCTGCTGCAATAGTTGAAGCTGCTAAGGCAAGCAATGAATTACCTCCTGATCTGTTTCATAATGTGACCAGCCTTGTAGGTTTTCACGACACACATAAAGCTTATTTCTACTCCTATTTGGTTGGAAATCCAAGAGAGGCTAGAGCCTTCAACGATGTGCCATTTGACTACAAGCTCATACTGATGGCTAAATATGTCAGTGAGCACTATCCTAATGAGCAATATCCTAGTGGGCATGGTTCAGTCTAACCGGCCATTGCTATCAATATTTACTACTGTATTTCGTTTGTACCCATCCAACATGAAACTGTGGGTTAACTACTGCTATGTGTGTGTATGGAATGACTTGGATGTCAGCCTTCTTTTGCTTGTGCCTTAAACAATGAATTTCTGGGTCCTAATTATGATGTAATTCTAGACTTGCCTGCTGTAATGTTATTATATATAGATATATAAGAACTTAATTATGTCTGGATATGGTAATATGTAATATTATTATTTTTATTGGATGAGAGTGTAGTAGAGTTAAGTCGAACAAGGCGGTAAGTTCACCAAAAGTATGAGATGTGGTTATCAGATCTTATATGTCAATCATATCCATGCAAACAAACATCAACTTGGATCATCCAATCCATCATTCATCCAGTCTACCAAACAAAAAATTAGATCATCCAAGCCACTAAAACAAACATTCAACTTGGATCATCTCATCCAAAAAAACTTGGATGATCCTATCCCATCCGGTCTCGACTTGAAACCAAACACATCCTTAGATTTCGAATTTTAGTAGGTTTAGACTTAGATTCAAAATCTCGCAAGCATTTTGTAAGATTACAGAATTCTGTCTGACCATTAAATAAAACTCTTTTTGAACAATTATTTTGTGATTTTTTAAAAATGATTTAATATGTAAATTGTAAATCCTTTAAGTGATTTAAACTTGTTGGGCCTGAAAAGCGGAGCGCTACAGATAGTCCATTTTCTGTACCGGTTCTACAGGCTCAATTATTGATTTGCGGCAAGACCTTTGGAACCGGTATTGAAAATGTATTTATACCGGTTTGGAACAATGCGGCATCGATGAAGGGGTATATTTGATGGTTTTTATAGCAGTGGTTACTGCTAGTAATCTACTTTCTTTATTTGACTCCCCCAAAAAAGTACTACCTTCATCTTCGTGTTCCATTGACAACATTAGAACAACACTTTTACTTATTTTAAATCAGAGGGAGTAAAATGGTACCTCAATGAAATCGATCTAATCAGAAATTCTCACTTACCATGTTTAAAGCCTTTATACAGAATGTAAAAAAATAAAATTACTGGATTGGTTTGTTGGTGTATTTTCATTGGATGTGCGATGAAGACATGTCAAACAACTGAACTGGTTCGCTGCTGGCATATATTTTGATGCTTAACTTGTCGGCCGTCGATCACGTATAAACCCTAAGCTCGAAACACGGCTGCCGACGTGCGCCATCAATTAGTTTTTCACCAGTCCAATAATGCTGCTTTATCTGGCCTAGACGGCCAAAGAAAGTAGGGTAATGCCCAAGTCGTTGAAAGTTCAAGGCGTGCTAACCAATGCGGTGGCCAATTCGTTGAAAGTTCAAAGCAGGAGAAGTAGGAGGAAGGAAAACTACAGCATTTAGTACTAGAAAACTGGAAGAGAGAGCTGGGCAACCAAACATGGGGCGAAATGCTCCGTGCACTATGCTTTAGCGGTAGGCCCCTCTGCTTTGCTCCTGAAACAAACTTGTTACTAGGATCAAGAATTTAGTTCAATTTTGAACTAACATCTTTGTCGGAACGTCAATAAAATAAAACTAAAAGTAGTAGTATAGCACTATTCCTTCCATTCCGAATTATATGACACTTTCATATTTTCATGCATAATTTAGGATGTTTTTCCTATTTAACAAATTTCTATAAATAACAAAAATTTGATTCTATCACATCATAATAATATAACTAATAGCTGCATAAATTTTTTAAATAAGACAAAAGCTTAAAAGTAAGACCTCAAAAGCTAGAACGTTAGTACTATAGAATTTGGAACAGAGGAAAGAGGGAGTAGTATTATAATGCACAACCCCCTTTGCTTAACCGCCAAGGATTTAATAACTACTTACGGCATGTACAAAGGAAAGTCTCTTTTTATCTCTTGGACACGTTTATTTATATAAGAAACATAAAACAAATTCATTTATATAATAGATAGTCTTTTTGCTTTGTTCTTAATAAATACTAGTATATAATATAATTGGACTAGAAAAGACAACTTTTCATTCATTATTTATTATTAATTGAAACATGTGTAAGAAACGTCTCTTCGTGAAGAGACGCCTAACCTGTCTCTCACTTAAATGAAGGTGTTTTTTATAAAATATTTTATTATATTAGCACTAAAAGACGCTCTAATTAATGTCTCTGTACATGCTCTTAAACCGTAGGCTGCTGCCCGTTACTAATTAGCAGATGGGGAATGTCTTTGGGAGCCGCGATCCATTAATCAAGGGCCTATGATGAAGCATTAACAATTCCTCGCGGCTAGCAACCTGCCTCAGGCACGTGCCTCACGTGATAACGGGATAAAACAACGCAATTATTGGCCTGACTATTTATTTAAGCCTGCAGAAGGAAGGAACTGGGCCTGTCAATGATGATTTAAGAAAAAAAATCCAGGAATTTTAATATGGACATTTCTAACTTTAGGGGTAGTTTCTTTCACGAACAGAGCAAAATAAAAATGTACTAATATAAACACTCAATTTTCTGACTAATAAACATTGTACTCGAAACAAAGCAAATACCGTAACGACGGTCCGAATTCATAGCTTTATTATAGAGATTTGTTACTGTGTTTGGAGTTAATAACAACCGTTCATTTAATCGAACCTAATAGTTAAGAATATAGAGATATCTACTAAAAGATACTTTAAATTATGCACATATATCAAATTGGTAGATCATGTACATATATCAAAATTGTAGATCTTGTACTAACTATTTAACGTCAATAACTATTAATCAAAACGGGAGATACCTAAAGGTACCTTCTAAGTTCTAAGTACCCTAACGAACCTCATTTTATAGAGTTGGCCGACATATGAAAAAATCAGATGTCAAAGGGGCTGATGATAGATCTGGGGCTGGATACGCATGCATCCCTGTCATACAGGTCGACGGGAGTAAAATAATCAAGGAGGGGTTCAGGTGCGTACCATTTTGCTTCGATCGAGTTTGTACTTTGTGATGTTAAACTCGTTCCAAGGCATGTCCAGTAGCGTCATTTTTCTATCCGGTCAGGTGGAGTGCGTACGATAGTTAATCTAGATTATTATCCCTCTGTTTTCAAAATTTTTGAACGATTATCCCTCTGTTTTCAATTTATGTTGTAGAACAATAATTCTAGTTCAAAGTTTAACCATACCTATTGTCTTGTGGGCACCATTTAAGAACGGAATGGAGTATATCGGATCAAAATACGGGCATCAAAATGCTATGCAGAATACAAGTGTAGGGACCTATTGAATCATTTCAAACAAATTCAGTTCATTTTACAAAATATTTAGGATTCAAGGGAGCTACAAATTGTCTAGCGATGATAATGTACATAGACAAAAGTACTGTATGGTTTTACATAGTTCTCTCCAACAATTTTATAGTAAAGTTCACTTAGATGAGTATGTAAAGTTTTAACATGGGATCCACTTGACTTAGTAGAAGCTAACACGATATGGTATCGTGCATCATTAAGCTGATGAACTCATGGCTGAAATCATGAGAAATACTACCAAATTATTGTACGGAATTGGATGATAAAAATAAGAGAAGTACGTTCAGGTTAGATCAGGACCGGGATGGGTCTACGTCCGCTTTTGAGCAGGCCTATTTGCCAGATAGCCGCGTCCGCGTGGCGCTCTCGCTCTGCTGTCTCCAGGCAAGTGGGGCAATGTGAACACGGCAGCCAGCCTGCGGCCGCGGGCGTGTGATGCGCCGCACGTGGCCGTGGCTTTTCGCTGGAGCTTTACGAGGCCGCCTCCGGTTCGGGTAGTAGGGGGACCACGGGCCACTCGCCGCATGAATGCGGGTGCAGCGTGATCTAAGCCAGATTCGATGAACATGGACATGATTCGTTCAAGTTGCCATTGTTTACTGTACTGTTACTCTAAGTACAACTATAAATATACTCTCTCGGTTCATAAATATTAAACATCGTTATTTTTTTATATAAATTTTCATCATTCGTCCTGTAAAAAAATTAGTTTAAATAAATAAAATTTTGAATTGTAGTTATAACATTCTTAGTGACGAATCAAATTATAACAAAAATATGATTTTAATCCTAACTTTTTAAATAAGATGAATAGTTAAAGTTTATGTAAAAAATAAATTTTTCTAAATATTTATGAAAGAGTACTTAATAATATTCTATAGATAGATACTATATATATAATATACTTACAAACTACTACTCCTTTCTCTTTCTTTTCATTTCAGACAATACTTTTAGACTACTAGAAAAACTAGGTTTAATGACAAAAAGGAAATTGGAGGGAGTATAACAATGTTAGGTCGCAGTGTTTGATTGCTCCAATCGTTTTTTTTCTCAGAAAAGAATGGATGCGCTCACGCGGGGCTCGAACCCGAATCACAAGCATGGCGCCAAGGCAATGATTCAGGATAGAATAGTTCAATTGTTTCAAATTCAAAATACATAGTCCTTCGGGCCTTTAATTTGATGTTGTTGTTACTATAAATTTACACTAACAAACATCAAGAATTTACAACAAAGAGAGTTTTTTAACCATCATGCCTCCAGTATGCAGTTGTTCCAAATTAATTTTGACGGTCAACTTTATCTTTTTAACGTATTGCTAATAAGTTATTATGTGCTCAATATCATATATACTTCTGTAGTGATTAAGTATCTGTATTAGATATTATGTAATTTTACTTACACAATAGTATATTGGTTATAGTATTATTTTTGAAAGAGCAGTGCTATACATCTTACCTAAAATCGTCCAATCAGCCTCTTTTTTTAAGAATTACGTATTACAATACAAATACTCATAATACGCACACACAAAAAACCCTATCTCTACAAGCACCTCCGATGATTGATTCACAAAGACACTATAGATGTATTACTGTCAACATGATTAAAAGCACAACATCATTAAATACTAAAATATTCACCTCCATGGAGAGTCAAACTAAGGACCTCATAGGCTACTACTCTTACACTTGTACACTTTCTCCGACAGACCAGCCTCTTACTACAGTATCCAATGATCCAATGCACGAGCCAACATGGCTCAATTGGAATCACATGCAGGCAGCAGCAGCAGATCAATCGCCAATGGGATGCAGAGCAATTCCCTTTTGAAATGGAGAAAAGGAGTACTCCACAGGGACCCACCTGTCAGCACCTTGTTTCCAAGTCGGCAGTGGAGAGATGTTCGTTGCTCTTCGAGCTTTTCTTTTCCAATCCTCCAAGCAAAACTCCGGCTCCCAAGACCAGACCCACGGCCGACTGCAAATCCCGCGCAGCCTATAAACAGCCCCACGCCCCTCCTCTTCCTTCCACATCCACCAGCATCTCTAATCTAATCTAGGATATAGTGGGGGAGATCGACCTCGCGACGGAGCGAGGGAGGGATCCATCAGGTGCAGGTGAGCCCTCGGCTCTTCGCTTCCCATCTCTTCAATTCTGCTATTAAATCATGTGTAATCCATGGTACTAGATTACCGGGCGCTTGTTTGTGAAAATTGTGATGATGTGAACTTCTTAAAATCAGATGAAAACTTCTTGATCCTCGCCACACAGCCTGGATTTGTAGCTGCATGTGAGGACCGGGACAGTTTTGGTTCTAGCTAGGGTTGGACTATCAAATGTGATTCTAGATAGAAATTATCAGTCCATTTTATTTAGGGAATGGATTGATCGATAGCCCGCACTTTCATCTACGTTATCTGGCCGGCTGGCCCTCCGCTCACTTTTTTACATTTTTCTGTACATGTGTGTTGTAGAACCAAGGCCCCACCTCATTTGCTGTGTCGAGGCAGTAGATTTGATCTCCTATAGGATTTAGACAACTCACGTCATTTTTAAATTAATATCACATTATGTGTTTTGGTCTGGTACTCTATTGTTAACTAAGAGGAGGCGGTAGAATTGTATTTGCACAGGAAGATGTGAGACTGTTGGCAGACCTATCTGTGCACTTTTGAAATGACGACTTACTGAAGAAACTCTTCCTGCCTCAAATAATTTGTTTGTTTCGCTTATCCATATCGGGTATGGCTTTCCAAATGGAATGGTTTGTACCACAATTTTCCCAGCACATGTAATATAAGGGCCAGTATATTACTGTCAAGTGGATGGATAGTGCCAGTCTACTGTTCTTGTAAACTATATCCATCCGACTATTCCATACTTTGTTCACATTATTCGGTCTCTTAAAAGTATGTTGATTGCTTATTCTTCAGTGAGCTAACCCACATGTATTCAGACTCTGCAAGCTCTAAAAAGTTAATAATATGTACGCTATGATAGTTTGATTTAAGCAAACCACAGGAGTAGCTATATAATAAGTATTCTTCTTCACATTTCTCACGTTTTTCAGAATACATTGCATTTTCATGTCATGTGCTGCTGAGCACTTAACAGTATTGATAAAAGTTTAGGTATTTAACTCTTGAATGGATATTAGCTGAATGTGATTAGCACCAAAATAGCAGGCATCGGTTCATGTTGTTTGAGGTCTGACGTGTATTGATTCCATGATATCTCCGACGATCTGATGTATTTTTAGAATTTGGCAGAATTTAAAAGATTATAATAAGATCAAGACTATATTTTTGAAATAGTATTATAAGTATGGTGTCATCAAATCCACAAGGTAATAAGAGTACAACAAAGCAATATACGTTAATGTTAATTTTTGAATAAAAATAGTTGTGTTGAAATTTTCACTTCAATAAATTCAGTATTGGTGTGACCTAAATACATACCGGCTATTTAGTTTTCCATGTCAGGTTAATATTGGCGATGTCAGTTCTGATGAAAATTGAAATATCAGCCGATAACGGCCCGATATGCTGAATTGCTGATCTTTATTTGGACACAATATTATTATTCTGTACGCCCTATCTTTTACTTTTTCTTCTTGATCACATAGAAGAGTTGCATTGTCATTTAATTAAGGAGAAAAAAGTACAAGGAGGGCTAGATACCTCCGCAACTACAGTAAGACACCAACATCGTAACTTTCCTACGGGGACAAAAGAAAAACACAACCAAATCACTCCAACTGGACCCCAACCAGTCAATTGGAACGACTTTAGGAGCACTTCGTGAAGCGAAACTTCCCCAGCCCTGCCCACGCACCACAATGCATTCATTCCCTATGGTCTGAAGCAAGGTTGAGATTGCTAGGGGTAGCCCCACTGAAAATATAATGCTGTTTCCATATCTCCTGAGCCACCAAGATGATTAGCGAGTTGAATCCGTTTCCTTCTGAGCGTTGGCTTTCTGAGATGCTGAGTAGCACCAGCTAGAAACACGAAGATTATTCTGCGGTGCAGCCTCTAACAATCCCAACCTGTGCAAAATTGATGCCCAAATTTATATGCTGAATGCACATGAGAACAAGATTGTGCTGAATGGACTCTTCCGCCTAGTCACAAAAAGGGCAACAAGCTGGGTGAGCAACCCTCGCTTAGGAAGTCCATTGACAGTCCAACATCTATTGTTTATGGCCAATCATAAGAAGAATTTACAGCGTAGTGGAGCCCATGACTTCCGAAGTCGCTTCCGAGGTGTAAACTTAATTGTTTCGAACAATGAAAGCACTGTATGCTGACTTCACATGTACAAACCTGTTAAGAGAGCTTCCAGTGATGGCATCAGGGAAACCCTATCTTTTCTCTAAATATCTTGGTATATTTTTACTTTTGCCAGTATGCTGATTGGTTATGGGCATCTATAATTCTAACGAGGGGATCTTTTGAGCTATGTACAACATATATTTTTCATAAAGATGCAGATATACTGTTCCTGTGTTCTCATTGTAGATTATACATTTATTGTCCAGTTTAGAATAAATTGATACTTTGTTTTGATATATGTTTAAGATAACTGGATTATTTTGATTAGATATGCATGTGAAGGCAGCAAGCTAGAGGCGGCAACTGCATAACTTAGCAAGAATTGTAAGTTTCCTTGATTCATAATGAAAATTTTTCAGCTCTAACTTTTATTGGTTGGAATCATATGTTTGTCGGCCACGATTGGTGGTTTCTATATGGTTCGAGCTGCGATGTGATTATGCAATAGTGTGCCTAGTTTTCAAGATAGATTCTAAGCCTTTAATTTCAATCTATGTATGTACCGGTGGCCTTTTCACACTTAAAACATTGCACCTTGAAGAGTCCCTTTTCCTTCAAAGTAAACTCGAAAATGTGCTACCTATGCTTGTTGATATGTAAAATCTTTTTTACACAAAAAATTTGCAGTACTGTGCAGTGCACTCATGCACCTATTCTTTTCACATTTCAAAAGTCTCTACCTATACCTAATTTGAATCAGTACTGGATTCCCATATATTTAACATGTTATAAATAGCATTCAGGGCCTGTTTGGAACCACTAGGGATAATAGTTCTCGCTGAAATAATCTCGTGGTTCCAAACACCCTAGCTAATGGCTCAACTAATTGTTAGCCAACTCCCAATTACTTATTATCCCAGTAGGTAGCCCAACCCAACTAAACTCTTTAATAGATGGCTAAAGTCCTTTTTACCATTGCCTATTTATCTTTGGAACTCCAATTAAACAATACAATAGATAAGGGCACCATGAAAAAAAACTGCATCCACTATTAACAAATAAACCACCTAGTAGCTGGCGGTACCATAGCCCCAGATAATTGTTAGCCAGCTAATAGTTATTCAAATAATAATTAGCTATCAACCAGATAACTATTATCCCTCATGGTTCCAAACATGCCATGAACCTTCTCATCTGGACAATCTTTTGAAGTTACAATTAATAGGAGCTGCACTCTTCAGAACAGTATTATACATGACATAAATTCAGCAATTTCTCAATAATCCAGGCAATAAAGTATGAGGTCAAGTACAATGAACACCCTTGTCGTGTGGATATTATTGCATCTAGGAAGCTGTACTTCTTAGTTGGAAGTTTTCTCGGGTAGGTCCTTTTACTCAACACAAGATTATAGGTTCCTGCTTCCTGGTCTCTTAGTCGTTGTCAACCTCCGTCAGTTGAAGTCTGATGCACATTCAGTGAATTATCTAAACTCATGAGCTCTGCTGAACCTGAATAGATGAATTTGTACAAGAACTTACCTCAGGCTTGGTGTTCGGGAGTTCTCCCTTTCCACGTTCTGCAGCTGACTTAGCTCAAGATTAATTTGAACATTTTCATTTTCCGTATTCAGGATACTGTATCTCACAGTAATACCTGTAGGATTTTCATTTACAATTTGTCCACGCACCTGAGAAATGGAAAAGAAACATTAATTTGCTATTCACATATGCTGGATGTGTAAATGAAAAGAGGATTGTACAAACTGTAACTCAGTTTGACGAAATGTTTACAAATGTCCATATATACCTTCTTCTGTAATTCAATATTCTCTTGATGAATCAGGCTGACCTTTTTGTATAGTTCTATGTTTTCCTGGTGTATCAGGCTTCCCTGAATACCAATAAGATGTTGTCTAGTTAGTAGTTAAATGAGATTACTAAACTGTTAATGCTCAAGATACGCATACAAACCTTCCTGTTTAATTCTTGAATTTGATCAAACATAAGTTGGTCCTGTAAAGTGAAAGTTATTAGTAAAAAAAAGTCATTGTATCCATGTTTTGTTAGAAACAAGGATTATATGCCGTAGACGCAACGAATTGCAATGTAACCTTCTTCACACGAATATTTCTTAGGGCTGTCTCCAACTTATTCTCTAAATTTTGCAAGTCCTTTACATCCATGCCAGAAAGTTGCTGCCCTAACAACTGCCTGCAGTGACACAATGTATAACGTGTATTCATTATGCTTTTCTAATGTTGCACATATTAGTGTACAATACTGTTATGAATAGCACTTCTATTCAATAGAGGAGCACCAGGCCCAAATATATACAGGTACAGGTATGTACAAATATGCAAAGAAGCCCCTATACAATGGACTATAATATACATCTAACAAATACTATTTCAAATTTACTGATAAATTTTTTTTTTGACAACTAAAGAGCCTTTAGACCCAAGTAAGTTGAGGTAGGCTAGATATGAAAGCCCAGAAGAACCAACAAGAAGAAAGCTAAAAACGAGGAGTGTAGGTTAATATGAAGTGAAAGTAAACATAAACAAGACAATAAACTAAATTGCCTTTTCTTGAGGGGAATAACACCCTTTTTTTTCTTGTGGTGTTAAGAATCAATTCAGTTTGTTGCTCATAAAACTGAGACTTCTTTAGCTGTTATATCAAGAGTATAAGTGGATTGTACTAATGTCTAAAGTCTAAACTACACTTTCTCTTAAAGGAAACACCGGTTTTATCAAGGATAAGCAGATTTTTGCTTATTCCTATCTCCAATGGTTGGGGTGCTATAGTCTTTATGAAATTATAGTACAGGGCACTTTTAATTCTGGAGTATTCACTTGAAGGCATGTAAGGTCAAATTTTAATTTTGATGACTTTAGCTTCTTGGGCGTAGGTATAATCTTGATCAGATTGTGTACTGTTATAGTTATGCATGATTTTCTTAAAATTTGATTCAATGTTATGTTTTCTCATTGTTAGTTTGATGGTTGTTATTTCTTCTAGAACTCATTAACCAATTCACTATTGATAACTAGCTTGATTTGCATTTATTGCAATGGACCTGTTTTCTTACTCACTCACAATGATTTACATTTGTTGTAGGATGGTTGAGGATCATACCGATGATGCTCTTGCAAGTTATGCAGTTGCTGCCTCAAGCTTTCTGCCTCCCTTTGCCAAAGCTAGTAAGATAAAATGCTTTCGGTCAGTATAGATGAATAACTTGACATCATATATTTGTACTTCCACATAATGAAGTCAATATAAAACAAAATTTTATGCAATAAATATCAAAAGGCTATTTAAAAAAGTATACAGTTCCATTTTGTGAGCAAGCATAAGATGAGCTGGGTTGGAAACAATGCATAAATATTGAAGACTAAGTACATGGATACTGTAGAACTGTTAATACGCGGGCGCTATTAATTTCTTGAAGTAGTATAAGTTCATTTAAACATGTAGTACTCTATAAGAATAAAAAAAAGTTAGCAATGACTATTTTTCCCATGAAATATTGTTATAATTAAGGTAGTTGATAACTTTACTCCATTGATTAGGGTGACTTTAAGGAAGGGTATAAAAAAAACTTGAACCCGGGGGGTGGGGGGTGGGGGGGAGGTTATGATGGCCCCGGAGCATTTGGTTTATAAGATAAGATTTCTCACGTAGATCAAAAAACCCCCGAACCAACTTTCCTCCATCCTTACAGAGGGAGCCACGAGCCCACGTGAGTTGGGATGACTCTTAATCTATGCTTTGGTGCGGAGTCAGACGAGGTGATTTTTTAACCCCGACCCTGAAATTCGTTCCCGTGGCGAATCGAACCCAGGACTGAGGTGTGCCGCTTGAGCTTCCTAACCACTCGGCTAGAGATCTTTTGGCAAGTAAAGATATACATATGAAAGAATGAATGAAAAGGTGCCTTAGAGCTGTCTATTGATTTATGTTTGGAGCTTTTGAAGGAAGGCTAGATAAATGAGATCAGAAGGAGCACTTCACGTGTTATCTTCATTTAATTAACTTAAATGTTTATCTTGTATATAAAATAGAACTTTTTTGTGCATAATCTTTCAACGTAACATGATGTGTTAAACACGTTGGATTTACTTTTTTTCTTAAATTCATTACCCTGTTGACTCTTTATTTTCTTATTTAAAAATCAGAATAACACTTCAGTTGGTCTGTTTATTTTTTTTTTCAGTTTTTCTTTTTCTTCGAACACAAACTTCTGTCAGTTGCTGCTTTGGTATTGGGACCAACATGCCCTGCATTACAGATATTGCAGTAATTTGCAAACATTTTGCATCTTTGTTCAACTATTTTTCATGGCAGTTTTAAACAACATGAATAAAATGCTATTCATGCCCGATGCATTCTGGTTAATCTTATGATCGAAACGAAGCTATTAAATACTCTGTATCCACATCGCAATTACAAGTCTACACATGAATTGTACCTGGCACATAACATGCAGTTGTAATGTATCTGGGTTAACATGGTTAATGAATGTAATGGATACGCTATACGCTTTCATAGTTGCTACTCATATATCACTTCTACAGAATATTTTTCAAATACGATGAGAGCTGTGTATCATTGCATTAATAGAAGATGTAAAAAACGCACACAGACACCCAAGAAGATTTGATGCTTCTGCAGAATATGTATGGTAATTTAAAATTTATTTTAAATAATTGATTGGACATGTGGAGTGAAAAAGGATTGGTGACTTACTCTATTATCAAGGATTTATGTTAAAGTTCCCTGTATCAGAATTCAAACTTCAGGATATGCCCATTGAACCTTCATTGTTATTGCTTGTTCTAGGCTCATACAAGATGGTGATGCATTGTTTCCTACTGTGATGCCAGAAAGATGTTTTTAGGTTTTATATTTTCTTTCATAAGCTTCAAATAGCCCTTGATAGATGACTACTACTGCCTGCAGTGTTCAGGACCATCTGCCACACTGATGAAGATATATTACAATGATTATTGTCTTGTGGTTGCCAAGGATGGGCACAATTTCCTGAGTATTTGAACCTTATTGTATTTGTTATAATTGTGAAAAATTTTGCTTATACTTGCTGCTTTTGCTAATCCATGTGACATCATGGTTTATTCGTTAGAAACTGAGTATAAACTGCTGCTGTTTACAAATTAATCTTTTGCCAAAGATTTAGGTATGGTCAACTTTGGTTCCTTATGTTTTTGAAGAAGCATTCAGTTAAAGTATTAGAATGCACTACAAAGCTAGATAGCACTGATCGCCCTCAAGATTTGAAATGTAGAAAGCTTTGTAGTGGTCACCATTTTGTTCTGTTCAGAGAAGTATTCAATTAAATCAAGATGTGTTCCAACATGATTTGATTAGTGTGTTAAGATTTTATATATGCTTTATAGACTATAAAGAAACATTCAGTTAAGAATGTGATGAGTGTATGCTCTAGTTTCCTCTAATTAACATGTTGAGTTTGTTTCTACCAACAAAAAATAATACAACTTTTGTTTTGTTGTCGTTCAGACCAAGAAACTTATTTGTTGGGTACTGCAAAATGCCTTTGAGGAAAGAGTACTTTTTAAGGATAACTGTCGAAGTTAAGGACCTAGATTCATTCTAACTGTCGATTCCTTTCTTTGCTTATCCGACTACAGATAGGCCATCCATAATTTGATCTGCTATGTCAAGTCTTGTTTGTTGTCTAAGGCAGGAAAAACAATGCAAGGCTGAACCTTTATTATATTATGGCACAAAAAGATACCGGTTTTAAGTCAGGAAAGAAGATGCCACTCCTGCCAAATTTCACAGAATCACAGCCTACTCCCACACTTCATTTCTAGTGCACATATTCTCATGGTATTGTTTGGTACCTTGATGCAATGACGATGCCCTGTTTTCTTGGTCAGCTATGCGTAAGGTGGCCTTGAACAGCATAAGAAATTAGAAGTATGCTTGTGAGCATGATGAAGCTGAAGTGTCAGATGGCGTCATTAACACATCCGGAGGTGATGAATGCTGAAGAATGTAGAGTTCTGACTAAAGAGCATGCAGTATCCAGTGGCACCTACCTGAGGTACAATTAATATTTGTCACGGGGTGAAGGTGTATGCCTCTTGTTTCAACTCCGTCCTTTTTTTCCTATCGTCGACCAATAACTTTGATAATTTATCTTATAAGAAAATATAAGAAATATCATATGTTCTGTATTGATTTGATTTATATTTCTGAAACATGACTTTTAATTTTACACATTTGAACTAACTTTTTGAATAAGATGAATGACCAAAACGGTTAAAAGTCAACAGCGACAAGAAGAAAGAAAAAATGGAGGGAATATAACAAGCTACAACGGGCATAGGATTTCAGTCCTGAGATTATTTCAAGTGACGTGGATACCCTCCCGTCGCACCGCGTGGCGCTACAACGGACATAGGATTTTAGTCCTGAGTTATTTCAGGTGACGTGGATATCCTCCCATCGCGCCGCGTGGCGCTGTACATATATTGAATTTTTAAATTAATTTTTTTTCAAACTGTAATTATGTTTTTGAATCCGTTTAAACCATCGTATTCCTTACAATTAATTCAACAAAATGAGATCACACAAGACATACTTTTTTCAAATTTTGAAATTTAATTTTTTGAATTTTAAAATGTTCATCATAATGATTCAAATGTTTCGGTCATAAACATCAATTGTTCTGATAATTTCAATAGTTTTGAAAGTTTTTATTTCTTAAGAAATTGTTCTGAATTCTATTTAGCCTCTGCATTTTAGTTAAATTTGTTGAAAATTTGTCCTCTTTTACAAATCTGCTGTCAATTTATTTCATTCTTTTAATAAATAATTAATGCTCTCTAAATAACTACACTTTTTCATATTTATCCATAGTGATTTCGTAAAAAGTTATTCTAATCCTTAACTTCTCAGCTAATTCATTTTCATATTTCATAATTATCCGTATCTACTTTTAAACATTTTTCTTTTATCTTAATAGGCGTGGCAGAGCGCGCAAAGCTTTGCTAGTACCATTTCACAGACCATCGCTCTGAGTTATCCTTCCCATAGCATGCCTTAAAACAATTGAATCTTACCAGCACATATGAATCTTAACTACTACTAGCTTCGTCCCAAATAGTCTTTTTTTGGACAAGTATTAGAAACACTACCCTCTTTTTGGAGCTAGGGGTAGTAAAGCTCATTGTCGAAATAAATTAATTGTGTAGGCTATGCGATAAATTATTTAGTGACCTATCTATTATTGCTAACAACTCTATGCTGTCTTTAGCTTCAGTTTATGGACTATATTACTAAAGCTCAATGACAATTGATGTAACATCTTTGCTTTTATTCGGAGAAAAATTTCTTCAACTTTAATTCTTGATAGGTTGTATACATCTGGCTTGTACTTAGTGTGAGTGCATATAAACTGGAACTTGTCCTAGAGGGCATACAATTCAACATGTGCTTATCCAACGCTACTTTATATTCCATCCTAACTGAGAACACATCTATGCATGTCAACATTGTTTCGGCCTCTTTTATGTTGTCTCGGTTCAAATAACATAATACACTTGACCTGCATGCTTGGACATGTTTGTGCCCAGGCGGCCAGGGCCAGGCCCCAGAGAGCCGGAGATCAAAGACCTAATTTAGTTTTACACTTTTACTGCAGATGTTATGGGAGCCTCAAAAGATGTTGCACGCTCGTATACACTTTCAGAGTATGTTAGTTATCCCGAGTCCGCATAAATGCCATTGGAAAGATCGAATAATTTAGCATAATTTTGTAAATTTCTACGGAAGGCAAGATTCTCCAGACGTGAATCAAGCACTATATGCTTGCGATGTTTGATTGAATGGCCTGCGAGGGAACTATATATACATGACCACTTCTACTCATCAAGTTTTCTAATCACTGATATATCAGACATTTCAAAAGTATATAATTAATTACACTTTTCTTTTGTGAGATATGTAAATATATGTTAGGGTTTGTTTGGATCTTATGGGCTAGTAGTTAGCTGATTAATGAAGAAACAACTCTACCAAATGGCAAAACCACTGCCTTGGCCCTGCTTTCATAAAATTAATTATTAGTCATGGATCCAAACATGGTAGGATTAATTGTTAATCGTGGGTAAAATAGACCTCATAGTTTCTGGACCATCTGTTTCGTCTATTCTCCAAATGGTCGTACTGTTAGCTTACTAACAAATCCAGATTACTTGTTGGTTCGAACTTCATCCAGACAGGGTCTTAGATAAACATTTATAGTGAGAAGAATACTACTACTCTCCAATTCCGACATAGTTAACACTTTAGTTAACTTCAGTTTCTTTCAAAATATTTATCGTTTTTATTTTTCAATACACTTTTCACGCTTCTGGATACACCCATCTCTTCCACCCATTCTTATTCACGTGCCCAAATCTAAGAAAATCACTTTGTGGGATAGCATAGAGGGGTACCTTAGCCTCGGCACTTGCATTAACAGCCATATCATGGTCCTCTTTTGCTTCGTTGTATCTTTCGATGACAGCTTTCATACTGTGCAAAATGAACTTCTCATTAGCATGATTCACAATGTAATTCATTTTTTTTCAAAGGAAAAAAGATTCACAATGTAATTTGCAATAGTAAACGGAAATGGTGTTTTCTTAATAGCATAAACAGGAACAATATTAATGGTGCCACAAGCACAAGAATTAGTATGATATGTGTTATTTATTTTTTGGAGAATCAGTTATTGTGAGAATCAGTTGTGTTCTTTGAGCATACAACATGATGCCCGAAGGATGCTGATGGCAATTTAATTGATCCTTAAAGCTCTTTATACTCGTGTTAAGAGAACCAAAGACCAGAGCCGCTGCGATCTTTCCTTTTTCCTTCTTGTTTGTAGTCTAAAGGTTTAAGGAAGTCAAAATTTGTTGGTTGACACTCTTCAGTTGCGATATTTAGCACTGGACACTCCTTAAACACGTCTTTGCCAGAAGACAAAAGTCAGTTATAATTAGCTAGTGGACATTTAAGTCATTAAAATGTTCATTTTCTTGCATAGTTTAGAGATGAATTTACAATTGACACTAGTGTTGTTAATAAATGGTTAAGCCATAATAAAATCTTAGGGCCTATTTCAATACAAAGTATGTTTGGATGATTTGAAAGAATACTTCAGTTTTACAGAATACTTTGGTTTTGAAAAACATGGAGGCGTTTGGATGCAACAAATATTGCAGTTTTTAAAATCAAAGTATTGGCATATTTGTGGTCTTTTTAGAGTTTTAGAAACACCATGCAAGACCTCTTTTTTCTAAACCATGATATTACTTTATGCTAGCTTCTAAAACTGTTATTTTGAAATAACGTGGTTTTAAAAAACTATAATTTTTAAACATGACCTTAACATGGATTACCATTGTATTCAAGTACGATTGTCACTGATCTTTTCCTCATATATTACAAGTTTTATCAAATATAAGTAAGTATTATTCATCATAAAATAGAATAAACTACTCAAATGTTTAAATTTATCATCTGCATAAAAACACTTAGATGTTATAATTTTATACATATATATTGTCTCCCTCTCCTCAATACAAAAATGAATATTTTAATGGCTTGGATGTCTAATGGCCAATACAAGAAAAGAGTGTCTTTTGGCAAAGATGCAGTTGAGGAGTGTCAGGTGGCAAATTCCACAATTGAAGGATGTCCACAGCAAATTTTGCCTAAAAAGCAGTAGCCCCTCCATTTGTTTTGTGCTCTTGACTTCTAATCAACTTTGACCATTTGTCTTATTCAAAAAATAAATTTGAGTATATAAAATTATAATTTAAATATCATTAGTGATAAATCAAATCATAACAAAATACAATATTTATTATATGTTTTTGAATAAGATAAATAGTCAAAGATGAGGTTAAATATCAACACTGTCAACAATTAAACTACAGCTAGCAGCTGTGTTTCTTTCATTTAGGGAAGGAAAGTAACAATAAGACTAAACTACATTTTTCCTTTTAACAATGATACTGACACTGAAGACAAGTACTTCACCAATTTTATTAATTCGATGTTGGTATATGATATCAGAGGGAATACTCCTCCGTCCAGATTTGTCTGTCGTTTCCAACTAGAATATTATTGTACCGTGCAGACTAAAATTGATGGTTTGAACTACAGTAGCAAACAGAGGGAATATTTAGGAATGCATTGTGCGGAACTCCGCCACTTCAGTAAATAAAAAAGGGTGTATCACTGTCCTCGTGCTGAAAAACTCTCACAAGTTGGGTTTGCGAAGAGAATTTCTAACTAGACTACCTTTCCCTTGGATATTTTGCAAGTAGGCTGATTTGAACTCCGGACCTCTACAACACAAGTGACTTTCTCTAAGATTCTTTTTTTTATAATTAGTAGCAAGGGAATTATGATTTGGAAGATTCTAACATTACACAAAAGTAACATGACCATTTTTTTGTGAACCTTGGCCATTTGATTTTTTTTAGTATCGACAATTCATTTGCCATCTGTCCCATGCCACCTAGTGAAATCTACTCCTAGTTAACTCAAGCTAGAAGACTGTATTGTTTTTCAATATTTTAAATATATATTTAATCATCATACCGTGATTTTTCAGGTTGCCATGTCGGATATGGAGCCATGGAGAACACTTAAGACATCAAGGGCATGTTTGATTAGAACCCTAGCAAGCACTTCTAGGCCAGGCTTGCATCACAGCCAGAAGTGCTTGCCTAGGAGGTTGTTTGGGCCAGTTCGTGTTAAGAAAACAGGCCCTAATCTCACATATCTTCTTGTTGGCGATACAATCGTATGAAACATATGTCGACTGAGTAATCAATAAAGCCCTCTTTTTCTCCAAAAATCACATGACACATATCAACGTAAAGACACATGGTTTCCTATATAACCTTTACATCAATCAGTATGTACTAAAAAAAAGAATTTAGCAAAATATTTATGCAACACTCATCTATATTTATGTGCATGATATCAATCACTTATTGAATGAGCTATTTCCTTTTCAATCTTGAAAATGGTGTGCAAACTTCCACCAATATTATTAGCTGAAAAGTTAGAAAAGATTGATAGTTTTAAGATATGGTAGTTTATAAAGTTGATAGAAGATGTGTTTATTACACAATATATTACCACCACAACCTGTTGTGAAGGTCTAATGAAGATCAATTTTCATCTTCATTGTGTTGAGATTTGAAACATTATTATTTTAAATCCCAAGTTAAAGTCAAAAAACTATTTAATATATAACCACTGCTAATAGGAGTTCATTTAGCATAAGATATAGTTAAATAAAAAACACATTGTTGTCACCTGGTCAAGTTAGTTCTTAACTATGAAACCAAGATTAGAAGATCTGGTGACAGAAGGAGAGACTAGCAACGAAGCTCCATTGTGTCATTTTGTTGATTGACAAACACTAACATAATATTTTACTATTTGTATGGTGCTAACTAAACCTATATACGCCTCTACAATTAAAAGATGCTAAAATGTAGGGATATAAAAATTAAAATCATACAATGGAGAAAATAAGTGACAATTTCAAAATATGATATTTTTTTCTTCTCTTTGCACACTTATATCTTTTGATAAACATATATTGATCACAAATAGAAAATAATGCTCAATGAGTATAGGTAAAATATTTTTCCATTTAAAAAAATAAGACTTAAAACTGCAATAATAATATCACAATTAAGATTGGAAACCGAAGGGTGATATGAACTGAGTGGATTTTTAAAATTTTGTAAGAAATTATTAGTTACTCGAAATATAATAAGGATGGAAACTAAAAGCCAATGATGGAAGACATTATTGGCTCAACATTGATTTCTAGGGATCCCTGCGTGAGAAAGAACGAGGACTGCTTGGTGATAAAATCATGGTGTTTTTAGCACAACACTGTTGAATTTTCTGTACTCTAATAGAAATCTAAATTTTATGCTACAAAGTTGTTGTGAAAGTAACTCTAATTTGTTCGGGTTATGTACTACTTTTATGGTTCCTTCTCATGTTATGGGTAGACTTATTGACATATTAGAAGTTTTCATACTCCTTCTGCCCATGCCCAGCATTACTTCTCTGTACTTTATATTCATGGTGGTTTGATGCCATATTGAAATGTTATTGCATAACTGGAATTACTTGATGGAAAAATGCATGTGAGCAAAACTTCCTATGAGTATTGTGTAGATTTACATCTGGATATATATCAATCTTGTAGTACTCTCGCAAAAGAATCATGTAGTATCTTTGTTTTTAAATTGTTATTGTCAGGAGAAAAGTTATAGTTTAAAAATGAAATAACTTGTTGTCCTAAGTTCCAGTACGAGAAATCAGTCTTTTAGTGATGATGAATTTCATCACAAAATATTTATTTTTCATCACTATAACTACTGTGTAACTTATAATGATGAAAAACAGACATTTAGTTATAAAATTCATCTTACTAAAGGACTAATTCCTTGTAGTGTTCTAACCATAACATTATGAGAAGAGAGTATACAGTTTAGTAGTATTAGCTAACATAAAAAACAGTGCCTACACAAGTTGCTCACATTTTTGCACTCCAAGAGTCCTGATGAAGTAAATATATGACCAAGTGGGTACGGCTGTATGAGCAGTACGAGGTATCTGTGCTCTCTACTTCCATCACTCCTCTCACTCATTCTCTCTCTCTCTCTATCTCTCTCTCTGATGTAACACTAACAAACCCTAACAATTAGTAGTTGTAGCATATTTAATTTGATCTATTACTAGCACTTAGCAGATCTTAGGATTAGACATCAAGTTACCAAAAAATCTAGCAGCCGGAACGAATCAAACAAACCTGGTGCTGGCGAATTCATAGACGCGGCCGGTGCTGGAGAAGACGACGAGTCCGACCTCGGCATCGCAAAGGATGGCGAGCTCTTTGGCCTTCTTGAACAGCCCGCTCCGGCGCTTCGAGAAGGTCACCTGCCGGCTGGTTGAGTTTTCGATCCTCTGGATAACTATCTTCCCCCTCCCCATCTTCTTCTTCCCCACTGCTAAAACAGGAGAGATCTAGAGAGAGAGGCAGACGAAAGTTGATAGCTGCTATAATACTCTCTCTGAATGGTCCTTGCAAGAAGCTATGTATCCTATGCCCTAATTTGGGGTTGCAGCCTTGATGAGGAGGTGCTTGCTTCCGATTCCTCACATTGCTAGTATTCCAGCAGGGACCAGCTGGGAAAGACACATATATAGAAAACACCAAGGCGTTTGGAAGCTATTATCTCTCTTCCTGGTTTTGCTTTAGCTATCCTCGTCCTAACTGTTAGTGATAGTAATAAACAAATCCGCACCACTTGCCGCGCTAGCTCCTGCCGTCATATCAGGGCCAGACGCGTGTCCATCGACACCCATCACGGCGCAGGGTTTTCTTAATCCAGCTCTCTCCCTCTCTCAGTAGATCAGCTAAATGCGGCCGGTATGTGTGCATGAACCTCTACCTCTTTTTATTATCCTCTTAAATGTTCCCATTCCTACATTTGGTGGCTTTGTGCCTTTTCTTAATTCCTAGGTTGTTCCTTTGTGGCATGCCGCGAAAAAAAGGCGCATTTTGCACTGTCATGGTGAGCTATAGATGTATAATGGATAGAATATGCGTCAAATTAATTTACGAATTAGGTATAGCTGTGTACGCGAATCTTCAGGGTGTCATCACCTTACCTTGCTGGTTGTTAGCTAGCCTTGCAACAAAGTCTCTGCTGTGGATGCACAAAACTCATGAGTAAGTTGTCTTTATTCGGAATAATGTTTCTGTGAGTTTATTATCCCAAATACATACTCCCCCTCTGGTTCCCCATAGAACGTCGTTTTGGACAAGGTTCGAGTCAAACATTTAGAATATAAATCATGAATAACTTTAAAGTTATAGAATTTGAAAATGTGAAAACCATATGAAATGATTTGTGTTACATATATCAAATATATATGTATTACAAAAAGGTTAGTCAAAGTTATTTGATGACAAACTGTCCAATATGATATACTTTAGGGAACTGGAGGGAATGGGATATACTATGCCTCTCTGTTCTTATCTCCCAATCATCTCTATATTGGTCAGAAGTGTCCCAGAGAGGAAAACGGATCCATCCCAGTATTGGCACCTTTATCTCCACGCAGCAAGAGAGGTTATTCGTTCGTGAAACAATATAGAGAACACCTCTCCCTCACAAAGAAAATGGGAATAAATTAAACGTCATTTAGTTGATCCAATATATGTATCAGCACCGTACGTTGACTAGAATTAAGTACTACTCCAAAAACATATACTAAAAAAATTAGAGAATATTGAGGGTGTACCAAATTGGATGCATGGATTGTTAAGGATTCAAGGACCAACTCAGAAATTTCAAAATTTCAAAGACGACCAAAAGGTTCACGCATCTTAACTTTTAAAGACATTACCTAAATTTTAGCCACCAACTACCATACACAAATTAATACTCTATAGCAGCTCAAATAGTTTGTTCATGGAGTCATGCATATGCAAGAACCCAGAAAAAAATAATGAGTTTCAAATGGAACCTTAACATCTTGATTAATTTATCTCCCATGGGGCGTCAACGAGGAATAGTCATTGTACTAGCATTTAGTACTAGGTGCGTAATAAGCTACGTTCCACGAATGTCTTCGTGTCACCTAACAAAAGGTCAGCAGTACTGATCAATGGGTGCCTTGGGCCATGGATTTCATGCAAAAAAGGTCTACGACAAGGTGATCCCCTCTCGCCCTACCTGTTCATTCTGGTTGCGGATGTCTTACAAGCACTCATCAAAGCGGACGGGCGGGTGAGGAACCCGTGTCCAGTTCTTCAATATGCAGATGACACGCTAATCCTCCTCCGCGCAGAAAGTGAAGATGTGCAACAGCTGAAAGTATTACTGCACCAGTTCTCAGCAGCCACCGGTCTGAACATCAACTACAGCAAAAGCACCGTGGTCCCTATGCATGTCCCCGAGATAAATATTCCACTTCACCTCAACACCTTGAGCTGCCAGCAAGCTGATTTTCCACAAACATATTTGGGCCTGCCACTGTCCAGTGATAAATTACGCATATCGGACTTCAACCCGATGATTGCTAAAACAGACAAACACTTTGCCAGTTGGCAAGCAAGCTTCCTAAACCATATTGGTCGCACTGGACAGTTTGCCCACATATGCAATGTCAGCCCTCCTTCTACCCCAAGGGACTGCGGATGCTTTCGACAAGCAACGCCGCAGTTTTCTCTGGACCGGCAAGGATAAGGTCTCCGGAGCTCAATGTCCGGTGGCTTGGGATAATGTGACGCAACCAAGAGCAAAAGGTGGGTTTGGGGTACGCAACATTATTTTGCAGAATCAATGTCTACTACTCAAGCTACTACACAGACTGCACTACCCTGCAGACTCGGCCTGGGCAAACTGGGCACGAAGCAAGGTGTGTGTTGCCACCCTGAAAGGGGGCCTGGACGGCAGCCATTGGCAAGCGCTACGCACCTTGCTCCCTGCGTACCAGAACATCACCAATCAAAAGTTGGAGACGGACGCTCAACTGATTTCTGGCACGACACATGGCTGCAAGAAGTGCCGCTGTCTGAAGCATTTCCGGCGCTTTACAGTCACGCTCTGGAACCAGCACAGTCTATCCGACAAGTTATGGATGCCAGACTCGTCGACAGCCTCACAAGCAGACTCAGCGCGCTTGCTCGTGCTGAACTGTCCACACTCACTGATCTCCTTTCTGAACTTACACTGGCCGTAACCCATGATGAACGTCTCTGTCCTTTTGCATCACCTGCACACAAGCTGCGAACCTCAGTACTATACAAACTATTGGCAGGAGGGCCAGATCACCCAGAGTTTGCCAAGTATGCATGGAACAACAAATCACCGCGGAAAGTGAAATTCTTCATTTGGCTTTCGTCCCAAGATCGCATCCATTGCAAAGCAAACCTACTGCAGAAGAACATTGTGGACTCGGCGGTTTGTGACCTATGCTCACAAGCGGATGAGACGTCCCAGCATCTTCTCTTTGAATGTCCCTTTGCCTCAGCTTTCTGGCAGTCGCTCGACGTCGACACAGGACACGCGCCCCCTATTACAAGACTTTGGGAAATGCCGAGGCCGAACGCACTACCTCCCCGCCACTTTGAAGTGTTTGTACAACTATGTTGTTGGAACATTTGGAAGCACAGGCATGACGTCGTTCTCCGATCCCTCCCCCCTTCTCAAGAACGGCTTCGACAAGCTTGCAAGACTGATGCCACACTCTGGCGATAGAGGCTACCGCCGGTGGATGCCAATGTAATAGATGATTGGTGTAATCTTCTCTCTGCCTCTTAGCTTGTTTTGCTTGCTTTCATGTAATCCTTGACTTGATGGACGAGCTCACAACCCGACCCTAATATCAATATAATCAGGTGGGGTTCCTCTTTCCTCCGATGTTCCTTCAGAAAAAAAAAAAGGTTAGTCGTTTACCTGCTTGGAAATGATGAAGACGCTGGAAGGTACTGTAGTCTGAACTTATGTGTCCTGGTTGTCTTGTGGTTTCCTGCTCCTCATGCCCCGCATGCCCCGGCGTGTTGCATTTTATTTATATGCTATTTTCGAGAGAACCTTCTCGACGTTGCCAGATGTGCTCTCTCGTGACACCTTCTGAATTGCCGTCCCTTTAAATTGTATATATAGCTTTGACTCTTTTGAAGCAACCAATATTATGCATTTTTCACGCGTCGATGTGTATATTATGCTCAGATATCAATATGTATGTCAACAATATAATAATGCTGTCAACAATATAATAATGCTCTATGCCATGGTTCAAAATATTACTTAGCAAGCATCAGTCACTAACAATAAGCAGATCATGACCGATGCTCCATGGGCTGGTAAAAGTTTTCTTGCCCCACGGGATTGGTCAGTGTAACTGTGTAAGAAAGGGGTTGAACACACTGGAAAAATTATTGGGAGGTTTTAACTATTAGGGTTTGGCGACCGATGTTCTATAACATTATTCTATTGATTAGCTTTGATGCTAATTTTCTTAACAAACTGTAGGCACTTGGTACAAAATAAAGTTGATGGGAGGTTTTACAAAAATGCAACGGCATATTAAGAAACTATTCACTATGTAACAAAAATTAAGGATTTTTGTTTAGAGATGACACTTAAAAAGAGCGGATTGGTCTGTAGGGCACCATAAAACTTGCTTTTGTTTGTAGTTGCAGACATTGCATAATTGTGATTTTATCTAAAACTCACTCAAGCAGTAAAAATGAGTATTTCCAAATTTTGTATATTAATGCACAAATGAATTACAACTTGAAATGTAGCAAAAAGAAATAGTGTGTCTCCTACGTATGTGTTTTTATTGCATGTTTTCATAACTTTTCTAAACATAATATTTATATTTATAACCAAATTATGCAAATAATAAATTGAAAATCCCCAAAAAGTTACATGCATAATGAATACCACAAGTTTAGTGCATTTTGTACACATTGAGGCAATGAATTCTAAATTATTCATTTTCTAATTGAGCGTGTCATAGACAAATATCTCAATTTTATAGTGTACATACGACAAAACTGAGTTTTTTAAGCGTCCTAAAAATGATCCTAGTTTTGATCAAAATTGCGCAGTCATCATTTTGTAACATAAATTATCTCGTGGTGTGCACCGTGCACGTGAGACTCACCGTTTCCAACTAATCTTGCCGAAATATTTTGGAAGATACCATGTGAATTGGCTCCGACCAGTTCATGTGCGGATCAAAACTTAGTTAACAGTGGGCAGTGAGTAAGCAAATTTTATTAGCTTTATGGTTGCAGACATATTTGTAAATTCCCTCTCTGTCTCAATTTACTTAACATTTTAAATGTGATCATGAGAATGAAGGAGAGTGAAAAAGGGAGGATTAGAGAGATAGAAACATGGATGTATTGGAAAGTGAGAAGATAGAGATTGAAAAGTGGAAACAACGAAAACTGAAGTTGGCTAAAATGTTAAGTATTCGATACGGGGAGTGTTATGCCCACTAGGCTCTTTTTAGCTACATGGAGCATTAGGGATACAGATATTTTTTAATCCCAAAGGGATGAAACAGGGGAGAGTGAGCTAACGATTTTGTTAATCAGGGGAAAAGTACGTAGCCCCATGCGTCCTCAGTCCCACCTCGTAATACATAGTTGCAAATTGCTTCATCACTAAATGTATTTGAAACACAACCTGTAACTTTATATATTCTAATTATTTTTTATAAAATGAATGATCAAAATTGATGTTAGAATTGAATGGCGACGATATTTAAAAACAGAGTAATAATTAATGGAGAGACGGCATGGTCTAAGGCTAATAAGACATAGTCAAATCAATGATGATAACATTTAGTTTTAAGCCAGTAGTTACTGGATCTGGTGAGGTAATAAGGTGCTTTTCCTTACTATTAATAGTTGCATTCCGTTTTAGTTAGCTACGTGAATCATAAAGTAAAAATAAGGCTGACTAATAAGGGCAGCGTATGCTCTATAGTTGAAACACAAAGGATTCGCTGCCTGCATAGAATTTGAGATCTTGTGGCACTGTCTTTTTCCGACACGTGGCGTTATTCATGTGGTTATTTGATATTTAAATTGATTTTTCTCTCAAACCATAATTCTTTTAAAATTTGTTTGAACCATCGTATCTCTTAGAATTAATTCAATAAAATGAGATCTCACATGGCTATATTTTAAATTTTCAAAAATTTTATTTTGAAATTTGTTAGATTATTCCATGACAAAAAAAATGTTTTAATTGAGAAAATACATTGTTCCAATAGTGAAAATATATTGTTCTATTTATAGAAATCAATTATTTTAGCACTGAAAATTAAACAATCCGATACTAAAAGTACTCTTAAATACAATAGATTTTTCGCATGCACTAAATAAAGTATCCTTTTAAGGTTTACGGGCAAGATTTACGGACGCAGTGGAGTGGGCTAATTAGGCTAGTACTAATGATGGATCAACACTATGACTTATTAATTTCATTGGCGTGCCAATTCGAAGGGAGACGAAGCAATAATACTCTGGTCATTTTCAATTGCGGTCGTACATGATTTGCGAATAACTGGATGCTGAATTGAACACTCTGTCCCATCATGAATATAAGGCCACCTGTATGGACCATTGGCCAGATGATACAGCGTATTACGTATTGAGTGCGCTCACAGCAGGGCAAAGCTGTGGAGGGGCAGACGAGTGACTCGATCTGATCTGATCTGAGTACGTGTGGACGCGTGGACGCTTGCTGCAATCGATCCATCACTGTTGCGGCGGCGTTGCTTGATGCTGGGGAGGACGAAGGCCAGAAATGGTAGCTGGAACTTGGTTCGGAAGGTGGTGGACCGTGGACGGACGGGCTACTGGGCTGGCCCACGGCCGGTCCGGCCTTTCTTAAGGCATTTCAGAGCGATGTAGATGTAGTACCCCTTTAGGGATCTCACCATGCATCCTTATATAATAGATTAATCACACGTTGCTGACGTCGCAATCTGTACCACGAAGAATAATGCACAACTATCTACGGATATCGTGGTACTTGTTCGCTCTTGTTGTTGGTGCTGCAAAATTACTAGAACAATGCTGACCGAATCAGCTGTGAATTAGTGATCTCTTCTCTGCCGGGGGCGGTTCCTTTGGTACTACCACACAATGCATACGACCAAATAAAAAGAGAACTTGATCGCTGTGGCCAAGATTGGTCGTGGCAGTTTAACCACACATCATGCTGCGTGTGTCAGACTCAGACCTGGTGGTGGTAGCTTGTCAAAATCGTTAGCTGCCTGAGACGACGACACTGTTCCCATCACACACCAAACATTTTTTTTTTTTAGTTGTTATCAGTAGTAGCTACTACCTAGTGCTACACAAGCTGATGATGATGGTTCTTGGGCAGTTTTGTCACCGAGCGGCCAAACTTTGGGAGATTAGTATTCGATAATGCTTTTTTTTTTTTTTGGTCTCCTGTTGGCTAAACCAGCCGAGAGCACCAATCGAGCGCTCTGGTCCTTTTGATCGATTTGTTGTCTTGTTGGCGGCATTTTGTTTCATTTGTTTTGTACGTACGTTGGAGCTATATATATATACACAGTATATACTACAGATATACAGTAGTACGTACGTACTGTCTGTGTCGACCTCCTATGCCCTGCAGACGTAATAATATATGGCGACCACACTTTTTATCTTGATTTCTCTCCTCCCTTGTCGATCACGCATAAACCTGTCGACCGATTCCCGGTCTGACTCTAAACCCTCTCGCCGACATTTGTTTCCTTTTTCTTTTTCCCCTTTCTTGAATCCGAAAAACATTCTCCTGCTCGCATCAGCTCGCTTTTGTGTCACGTGTGCTCGCATCAGTACGTACATATACGAAAACTAGTAGTACGTACGTGTCACAGCGGAGCAGCTACGTATACTACCTCAGGAGCAGAACTATAGCTGATCATGGATCGGCGCCAAAGCACGCAGGCAGCGAAGGGGAAGGAAGCTCGGGATGCGCGCCGCCTCGTGTGGACCACGTCGTCGTAACGCGCGTGCAAATGTGCACCAATGGTTGGCACAGTACATGGCGACGCACCGATCATTGGTGCGCAGGCCTGCTGGATCAGGAGGAAGAAGAAAGAGAGTGAGAGAAGAGAGCTGGCCAGAAATGGTAGCAGCGGGGTAGCTCATGCAGAAATGGATAAAGCAGGCAAACGAGGAGGACACCACACAGCTGCAGGCCGATTGGACGAGACCCCGCTCGGCTGCACGAACGAACTAACAAACGATATATATGATGGTGTGGCGTCATGCTAAATAAAGCTGCCCGCTTTATGTACCGTTCGGTTTTACACTTTTGCTCTCGACCTTGTCGCCGATGTATTACACCTTCCATTTTTCTTAAATGGTGGCAGGGAGTAAAAGAAGAAGCATGTTAAGCAGATAGTTATGGTGGTTCCTAATTTATAAAACAAATTTACGGTAAACCCAAATAACGGTAGATTCAAATTTTACGTATTGTTCTTGTTCACTAACCGATAAAAAAACAATAGTGATGCTATAAGATAACCTATTTTCCTTTTTCTCCAATTATATGTGTGGATTTATCTTTTTTTAAATAAGATCAAAATTGATGTTAGAAGTCAACACGACAACAACTAAAATACGGAGATATATTATAAGGAATCAGTCCTTCAGTAATGATGAATTTTATCATTAAATATCTATTTTTGATCATTATAAATCATAAGATGGTTATAGTGATGAAAAATAAACTTTTAATGATGAAATTCATCATCACTCCTAGTTCTACTAGCTGCTCCGCTCGTAAATATTTATGTCTTGGTGTGTCATAGGATCTGGGATTGAAACAGAGCTTTAGTTTCGTAGTTCAGTTCCGAATAAGATAACAGTTTGGAAGCGCACCCCAGCTTGGGTTCACAATGAGCAAAAGGGCAAGCTTAATTATTAAGAAATCGATAGAAAAAAAAACTATCGATCCTATACTGATATTTCTTGAATCCTATTGCGCAAAAAAAAAAGAGAAATTATCATCTACTAAATTAAGCCATCATGTTAGTAACTACAGCAAGAGAACGGTCTCGATGTCCGATCCTAACGGGTCTTATGAACCCGATGCTAATATAGACTTGTGTGTAGTAGTATTGGATGGCGTCCTCAGAGAATTCCGGCAACATGCTTGGGCACTTTATTTCAAATGCAAATGGACTCTCATTGCTTCCCTGTGCACCAAATGGCATATCCAAATTTAAACACTAGAAGATTCAAAACATTTACCGACAATTTCATCATGGTGTGCCCAACAGTTTTGCATTCTTTCAGTAATTTGAACAAGCGGCCGACAATTTTTGTAGTACCATTTTATATCATTTTTAATAGGTTCATAAATAAACAGCCAGCAAAGTTATTCCGGACAAAGTCACCCCCTACAGTTATGAACGATTGTTAACTAAATATATTAAGCTATTGGCCACTTGCTAAACATACTATTGGGAAAGATTTCCTCGCTTGTACTGAAACGACATCCCCTTGGTGCGTGGATAATACATATTTCAACATATCGAACTGTTAGTACACACATTTCATTTCGAACACCCAAATATGTACTAACTCATTATTTCCATAAAAAGGGTCATTAGTAGCGCAGGGACCAGCTTTTAACTAGTAAATGTGATGTCAGCACATTTCCGATTGTTTATTAGTTCCATATCCTCTAAATGTGGAAAGTCAGATCCATCTCATGTGCGATCAAGCGAGCCAATGAGTGACCTTTATTACTTGTTCCAGCCTAAACATTTGTTCCCGCAGCGAATCAAAGACAAATAGATGGGCTACTACTAATATAGTCCTAACCTTTAGGCTAAAACCTCGCATTCATTGAACGACCAATTCGCCTAAATTATTAAACTGCTATCTATATAAAATGGAGGAAGTTCACTAAATAAAATAAAATAAAATGGAGGAAGTAGAGTTCAATCTAGCCATCTATATAATCGAAAAAAAAAATCTAGCCATCTATATAAAATTGAGGGAGTAGAGTTCAGTCTAGCCATCTACTATATATGTGGACAGATAGTCGTGCATCTTTATAATCTAGTCTTGCACTGGTAGAAAACTATGGTGCCTATATGAAGTGACCGTTGTCGTTTGCTAATCCAAAATGTGTAATAAAAAAGTCTAATTAAAATATGGATGGTGTAAATGATAACATACATATCTATTAGGGTCTGTTTGGATGTTGGAATTGAATCCGTTATAGTTTAGACACATATTTGAACGACTCTTATATATTTAGAAGGGAAGAGAATGGAGTTGGAAGTACAAACATAGCATGGTGATCTATACGATTCATTTCTCACCTCCTACCCTATGAATTTTAGATAGCCTTAAAAATAAACCTTAAAAAGTGATAGACCATTAAATTCTAATCCAAATAGGCTAATTTATTATAAAGATTTTAATTCTATCAAATGAAGGGAACTAAATGAGCCCTTTGTGTAAATAAATTATGTTAACGGTCATGGCCATACAATAACCAGCCGGGTGCCTATAGAGGAAACTCGGCCTGGCTGCACCGCCTGAACGAAACACTTACACGCACCCCTGCCTTGTAGACGTGCATAAGCTCCCCCACATGGTCACACACACAGTGTATAGCTGGCCAAAAGGACCCGCACGGAGTAAGATTTTCTTTTGGCCCGATCATGGCCCGACACGCTTTGAACGAGGCCGTGCCGGCCCCTAGAGCATGTTAAGGGCCATGCTCGGGTCTCGACGTCAAGTTCGTGGACCAGCATGGCACGGACCGTATAAACTTCGACCCAGTTGGCAGCCCGCGTAACCCATAAGGGCCGTGCCGGCCCGCATGGCACGACATGAATCATTTTTATTTTATTTATTTTAATATATTTTAGTATTAAAAATTATCAATTTAAGTAGAAAAATAAGTGTACTAAATTTATCAGGCCCCAGACTAACCCGGTATGACACGCCCCGTTTATAAATCGGACCCTACTTCGAACCCAGACTTCGAACCAGACGTTTCACAACCGTAAAAAAACACGGCTCGGTTTAGAACCGCACAGTCAACTGGGCAGGTATATACACAGTACGCACGTAGGCCTCACCCAAATAATAATGACTTTATCATTTCTCCTGCACCGCTACATCAGCAGCTGCACTGCTGCAGCAGGCTAGCGGGGTACCGGCATATGCACTAGCTTTATAGGCAGCCATACCTTAGCTTTAGCGGCCCCACACTGCCGTCAGTACATTAGAAAATGAATTATTACAATAAAAACCGATATTCTCCTCAATATTGATGATGTTCTAGATGTGCGCATAAGAATTTAAAAAGTTGATGAAAGTAGGAGTAGGGGCATAAAAAACGGGATGAGAGAAACGGGAGTGTCAAGTTTTTTATTTTTTCTTACAATTCCATTCCATATATATTGAAATGGAGGGTGTACGTACCTAATATGTACATCGTAGCAGGGCACAGAGGGATACCAAAGGTCGACAGCTTATTGATCAGTCTTGACTGACTGACTCATGACCATGAGCACTGCCAGCTTCGTCCTCTACCTCCAGCTACCCCCTCCTCTAGCCACTGTTGATGCTTTTTCCCCTTTCACCTCGAGCTCTTCAGCTCTTTTAGCCTCTCCTTACTTCTGATAGATGGTTCGATCGCGCACCAGTTGGACATGGACAGGTAATAACAGGTATCCGATCCCTTTAAGTAAATTCAGCTAGAAGCATCTTCGTCCATTGCAGGCAAAGGCTGGAGACCTTTCTATATAGCACTACTATGATAGATGGATAGTAGAACCTGAAAAGCTTTACCCACTAGCTACCTCTATTACCACTGATTTATTAGTTTAAGACCTTTGCATAAATGCTGGTGCCCCATTACCCTAACAACCCTCACTATCACCATCAGTGCGTGTACTAGCAAGAACAGCAGCCATTATTACTACCGAGCCCTACGGCCGTTTTCCTCATGTCGGCAGCCGCGTCGTCCTGGGGCTGGGACGAGCATCAGATCTTTCCCGCCGCCGACATGTACAACCAGCAGGAGACCCTGGAGGCGGTGCTCCGGCAGCCGGTGATGGCTGCTCCACAGCAGCAGGATCAGGCCGTGGTGCAGCAGCAGCAGGATGGGGTGCCACTGCTGCTAGCTGCTGTGGACGACGACGGCGCGGCCCGAGCCGCCGCGGTGACGCGAAGGAGGCCGCTGAGGACGGACCGGCACAGCAAGATCCGAACGGCGCAGGGCGTGCGCGACCGGCGGATGCGGCTGTCCGTCGGCGTCGCGCGCGACTTCTTCGCGCTGCAGGACCGGCTGGGTTTCGACAAGGCCAGCAAGACCGTCAACTGGCTCCTCACCCAGTCCAAGCCGGCAATCGACCGCCTCTGCGACGCCGCCGCCGCACCGGCGGGCGGACCGCCGCTGGTGAAGAAGGGGAAAGGGGATGTGAACTCCACGAGCACTGGCTGCTGCTTGAAGGACACGAGGGAGAGAGTGATGAGAAGCAGAGGCCCTCTTGATGCGCCGGTGGCGGCGCTCATGGAGATGGAGGATCGCCACGGTTGTGAGCTCGACTGGAACATGTCGGAGGCGGTGGCGGCGACGGAACTGACGACGCAGCCAATGGACGACAGGCTGGAGTACGACCACTACCACCAGCTGGAGGAGCTCATCGTCAGATGCAACAACGGAGGAGTATTGCCAAGGTGATTTCTTGTTGTGTGTTGTGTATGGTATGCAAACTACTTTGCTTGGGTCTAATATAATAGGTCAAACTATAATCTACGACTTATTAAAACTCAATTAGGCTCATGCTGCCATGATCTGATGCAATCTACCTATTGTATATAGTTATAATATATAAATGTTTTTTTCTCAATTAATCAAGAGTTCAAGATCCGTTTAACTTGCTTTTGGGTGTGTGTGAATTGACTTTTTTTGCGAAAATGTGCGGATTGACTTTTGATCTTCCACGCAACTGACCTTGCAAATTATATTTCTTGGATTGGATCGGTCTAGTTGCTGATGTCATAATTTGAGGATTTCTCAAGTTCTATGTTCTCGGTTTTCTTCTAGAGCTCCATGCATGAGCATATGATTTTTTTAATTTGATGCTAAGAGATTTCAACTAGTATCAATTTTCAAGTCAAACAACCCTGGGACCGTATAGCTACCTAAATCTAGAGATTAGTTACATTCTACCTTTAAGACAGGATATTAGTACAAGAAAAGAATTCTATATGAGAAAATGACTGTAGTACAAATATTATAGCATACTGGTATCATAACAGGAATGAAAATGATCCTTTTATAATAGGTCAAATGGTTATTTATTTGATTTGAGACTACCTCCAGATGGTTCTTTATTTGATAGTTTGAACACTTTGATTTTATTCACAAAGATAGTTTGAACGACTGACTAGTTAACATAGCAATTTTTTTTTCTCAAGAAAGAATACAAATGATTTAATACATTGTAGGATTCAATGTTGGCTCATTAGAGGTATCGAGTTCATTACAAGTTTACCTCACCACAAAGCCTTCAGTAATAACCAAACGCTTGTGATTTGTATGGTCATTAGAGAGTAAGTGTAGTCGTACTTTAAAATTTTATCCGAGAACTAATGTGCACCTGAATAATGAGCAATTTTCTAGGAGTAGTAAGTTTAGAAGAATGTATTCTTCAAAAGACTGCACAATATTCATCCATTGTGCAAATTTTCTAATAGGGTACAGTCATGGTGTTCATATTGTACTATTTCGCATTCACTACTCTTGATACATCATAGTATTATAATTATATCATATGCTTCATATTGGTTCTTCCTGTTTCTTCATGGATGCTTAACATGAGTACTATATTGTTGTCTGAAAATACTCAGATGTAGATTTCTTTTGTCCAAATACAGTAGGCTGTGTCTTCTATCCTCAAAATTTTCACTCTTATTATATTGGAGATTCCCAGCTGCACCTGGGACAGTTTATCTTTATAATGTTCTCTTCTGAAGAAACTATAGCAAATTATTCACGTGTTAAGAGCAATTGGTGGCGAAGTAGGTAGCTATTTTGATTAATAATCAAAATTCACAGTTTTTTCTTGTAGAAGTTCTTTTTTGTGACTTTTTCTATGGTAGAAATTAATTAGGAGGAAGAACTTCAACAAAGACTGTTCGAATGACAGCATGTTCGAGTGACAGGAGGTGAAGGAGTTGTGGCTTCAATCATTGATGAACAGTTTATAGGAAGTTACATGATGACACAGAATACACGGGGTACATTGGTAGACCAATCTTCTGCATAGTGCAGTGCTAATTTTAGTTCTATATATATAAAAATGCAGAAATGAGAGCAAATTAGTATACATTTTGTTACTGATAGCTTAATTAGCTATGCTGGTGAAGGCTAAAATAAAGTAAATTTCGAAGAAATTATAGTTTAACAATGTCCAATATTTATAGTTCGTATAATATAAAATGCAATTACAACTGGACTATATGCAAAATTCATATAATGGGGTTGTATGTTCAGTTAAACTTCAGTCTATACATTGGTTGCACTGTACAGTATGTATTTATATTCTATCACACACATTTTTAATTTGGTCTACCTGTGGGCTCAAGGTATATTTCATCAAGCAAATGAAAGTAGATACTCGCTTGTGGAATTGGAGCCAAGTCATTCTCTCACACAGTGTTATCATGCTATCTATATCAAAACATGCTTGGTGGCAAGGTCTTTTACATTTTACTAACAAAAAATGTTAGTAATAAAAGAGAGTAAAAGCATACTCCTTTTCATATGGAAAAGAAAAATGTCCAGCACTCAGCTTCTTCAAATAACTGACAAAAGGGTGAGAGAACTAGAAAGTCGGCAACTTTAATTAGGGATCATCAAGACCTTCACTGCTGAAGCATATATAGGTGTCGAATTTTAGCTTATCTCTGAACATCTTATGGGAAACCCTTAGGCAGCATATAATGCACACGCAAGCACGCCGCGCGCTAGCCCGATACCCATCCACCATATAGCATCAGCAACCTATCGTCTCTCTGACTCTCTTTACTTCTCTCACCAGAAAAAGAGCCATGGCTGTTTCTTTATCTGATTGGATAGCCATGTGTAACGGTAGATGGCGCTCTCTCTCTCTCTCAGTGTGTGTGTCTCAGTCAGTTTCTCTCCGCTCGAGGCGCGACCTGTCGATCGCTCCCCACCCGGGCTCTGTTCGTTCCTTGGCTGTTGGGTTGGTTTATTTAATCTGCCTGCACATCCAGAGGAGCTCCCTCGAGGATGGTCGATCGAGAGGAAGAATATTCATCGCTAACTGAAGGATATGGTGTTCATCATATACTGTTTTTGCATCGCTAACTGAAGGAGGATGCATGGTGTTCATCATATACTACTGTTTTTGCATCGTCGTCCTTTGCCATATCCAAGAAAAAAGTAGTAGCCTGCTGCTGTCATTATCCTGTCGTACGTGTACTCTGTGCGCGCGTCGCTCAGGACTTCAGGAGCCTCTCTCTCTCTCTATCGTCTGTATTGGCAACTACTACTACTGTAGCATACTAGTTGTAAGTGGTAAAACTGTAATTCATAGTACTATTCTAATAACGACAACAATTTAAAAACGGATATACACAGTACGTACGTACGTACTCTATGTGTGACAACGATTTACTAGCTCGTAGGAGTATGGGCCAACAACATGCGCATCAAGATTTCAGGTAGTCTATGTTTAATTTGGTTTTTTTAAGGTTCAATATAATAATCAATAGGTTAATAGGTAGTCAGAAATAAATAAAATAGTTTAATACTTTACCAGGCAAAGCAAGCGAGCGAGCTGGCCGGTGAAGCACGCAAGAGAGTTATCCTGGAGTATGCAATCTTGCACAGAACAAGTGCGTCGGCGAGATTGGTGGGCAAAAGCGAAGCATATGCTACTTGCTTTGTTTTTTTACTACTACTACTAGTAACATTATACTGTACTATAAACTACTGGATGATAGATGTACTACCTGGCTTGCTCAGGTTAAAGGATGCGCGCGTACCCTAGCCGCCTAGCTAGTAAGGGGGGACCCAAGCAGATGAGAGAGATCTAGAGAGAGATGCATGAGACAAATCGGTGTAGTACGTACGGCCACCGATGCTACTTTGATCTGATCCTTTTTTGGCAGCAAGGTAAAACAGATCTGGCCGCTGCCTCGGCCCGGCATCGCGACGTGCATCAGCAGGCCGCCGCTCCAGCACCGGACATGCCGTGCGCGCGTGCATTGATTGGTTGCCAATTGCCATGGCCGGCGTCAGTATAGCTATGGACCTATTTGTTTCTCCCCGGATTGTTAAATATAAATTACTTCAATAAACAGGCAGATTGTGTAATCTGAATTCTACAATGTAGATCTCTAGATTCCATAATCTCACGAGCTGAAAAGAGATAATTTTTGTTAGATTATGTTATAGATAATTACAACTTTATCATTTAAACCCACTACACACAACACAAGTCAGATTTTTTTTTAGAAAATAGATTAAAATCCGGTCTCTACATGATGTATACAGCCTCCACATTATTACAATGTTCAGTATAATATGCTGGTAAGTAAGAAAATAAAATAAACAGCCTAAGCCAATTCTATTATTATGTTTTCACCCCAAATTAGTCTGCTCTAGGGCGATAATCTCCAAGATTACTCGCCTTTGTTAGCAAGACCTTTGCCGCGTCATCCCGCTGTAGTTGCGACCAAAAACGCAACCAGTATGTTCCCCTGAAAAGAGCCTGCATATACGAGGAATATTGTGATTTATTGAAATAAACATCATTGCGTATCGCCATATTGCCCAGACAAGTGCAGCGATCCCCACTAATGTAATTAACTTATCTTTTTTATCTAGATTAGATAGCCAATTCCCAAACATGTGGGATATAGAACTAGGTGGGGTTAAAGCAGTAGCGAGAAAAAACTACTTGCCATAACTGTTTGGCATTGTGACACTCTATAAAAAGATGCTTAATTGTCTCGTCACAATTGCAGAAGCAGCACTTTGGGCTGGCATTCCAGTTTTTCCTTATTAGATTATCTTTAGTAAGAATTACTCCTTTTTAGAGAAACCACAGGAATATCTTAATTTTAAGTGAGATTTTTAATTTCCAAATTACTTTGTGGCGGAAAGGAGCATTTTGGTCAAGCATATGAAGATACATAGAGCATACTGTGAACCCACTATTATGTAATCTCGATATAAAAGTATCTCGCTCTTCTCCTAAATTGAAGTTAATTATCTAGGCGACTAGTTCGTGTCAATTCCGTAATTTATCTCCCACCAAAGCTCTTCTGAACGAGACATTTAACGGTTCAGAAGCTAATACACTTGCAACAGTTGCATGCGGATTGTGAGTAATATTATATAATGCTGGGAACCGAACTTTGAAAGATGATTCACCTACCCATACGTCCTCCCAAAATCTTGTCTGGGTCCCATCATATACATTGAAGGACCCACAAGCCAAGACCACATCTTTAACCTTCATCAGACCACGCCAAAAATGGGAGTCATTTGGTTTGGCTTGTACTTGTGTTAAAGATTTATTGCCCAGATATTTCTTACTAAGCATGGTTTGCCACAACCCCTGCGTATTAAGCAAGTTTACAATCCATTTGCTTATTAAGCATTTATTCTGGAGCTGCAGATCCAGAATTCCAAGCCCGCCTTGATCCTTGGAGCGACAAATGATTTCCCATTTTGCAAGGCGGTATTTCTTCCTTTCTGATTTACCTTGCCAGAAAAATCTTGATCTAAATTGATCTAGTTTTTTAAGCACTCCTTTAGGTATCTCAAAAAATGACATCATAAACATGGGTAGGCTACTAAGCACCAAATTAGGAGTATTAATCTACCTCCATAAGATAAGTGATTAGCTTTCCAACAACTCAACCTTTTTTCAAAACGTTCTACCACTCTTCTCCAGTCTACATTGAGCAGTTGTCTATGGTGCATTGGGATCCCCAGATATCGAAAGGGATATTCCCCTGCCTTGCAACCAAAGAGTTCGATATATTCATCTTCAAACTCCTTAGCAGTGCCATAGCAAAAGATTTCACTTTTATGAAAGTTTATTTTTAAACCGGACATCTGTTCAAAGGCACTAAGCAAGAGTTTCATGTTTTTAACTTGCTCTAGGTCATGGTCAAGGAAGATAATGGTGTCGTCGGCATATTGTAATATGGACAGTCCATCATTAACTAAGTGGGGGATAATTCGCCTTATTTGTCCGTCGTCTTTAGCACGTTTGATTTAAATTGCAAGCATATCTGCGACGATATTGAATAGGATTGATGACATTGGGTCTCCTTGACGTAACCCCCTTTTTGTTTGAAAGTAGTGACCAGCGTCGTCATTGACTTTGATCCCTACACCGCCACTCGTGATCATTCCTTCAATCCATCTACACCACTTAGAGGAGAACCCTTTCATCCGTAGTGTTTGTTGAAGGAAAGACCATTTTACTTTATCATAGGCCTTTTCAAAGTCAATCTTGAAAATTACCCCATCCTGTTTTTTAGTGTGTAATTCATGAATGGTCTTATGTAAAATCACTACCCGCTCCATAATATTCCTACCTGGCATGAAGGCAGTTTGTGACGGGCTCACCACAGTCTGGGCTACCTTGTTTAATCTATTTGTGCCAACCTTCATAAATATCTTGAAGCTGACATTGAGAACACAAATTGGTCTATATTGTTGTATTTGTTTAGCATCATGAATCTTAGGTATAAGGGTGACGATCCCAAAATTGAGGCTATAAAGTGATAATCGTTCTTCGTGGAAGTCATTGAATAGGGCCATTAGATCCCCTTTTATGACTTTCCAAAAGACTTGATAAATTTCTGCTGGAAAGCCATCTGGGCATGGGGCTTTATTGTGTTCCATCTAAAAAACCGCTTCTTTTATCTCGGCTTCAGAGAAGGCAGAAACAAGAATTCTGTTCTCCTCTTCAGAAACCTGTGGAATATCATCAATTTGGTTTTCCACAAGTGTAATGTGTGACTCTTCAGGTTGGCTGAACAGAATTCTATAACAATTAGTTATGTACTTTTTAAGTTCGGTGTCCCCAACTATCACACCATCTTCTTGTTCTAATCTGAACATGTGTCGTTTATGGTGCTTGCCATTAACTACGAGGTGAAAGAACCTAGTGTTATTATCTCCTTGTAACAGGTTGTTCACTTTCGCTCTTTCATACCATTTTATCTCTTCCTCGCAGAGAAGGGAGACTAGTCTCTCCTTTAGGTAGTGTTTAAGATTAATTTCGTTATCCGATAAAAGGATGGTTTCCGCCTTTTTATCTAAAGCGTCCAACATTGAAATTAGCCTTTTCTTTTCTTTTCTGTAGTGGCCTGCCGTATGCTTAGCCCAACCTCGCAGGTATTGCCTTAGTCGCCTGATTTTGTTCTGCCATCTTTCAAGCGCTGTGAGGCCTCGGTTTTCATAGTTCCAAATATCCGTAACCATATCAAAAAATCCATCTCTGATTAACAACCTCTCTCAAATTTGAAGATTGGTGGGTGGATGAACCAGTGTTTAAGACAAGAGGTGTGTGATCGGAAATATTCTTATCTCTCGCTTCAATGGTTGACAGAGGGTATTTATCTTCCCATTCGGTGCTCACAAGGATCCTATCTAGTTTCTCAAATATTGGATCATCCCCTGGACCTGCCTAGGTATACTGCAGCCCGACATAATAATCTCCTTAAGATCTAGTGCCTCGATTATCGAGTTGAAAAGGGTAGGCCATTTATAGTCGAAATGGGGTGTGCTCTTATCCTCGGGGTGCCTCATAATATTAAAATCTCCTCCTATGACATATGGGAGTGATTCCCGTGAACATGTATGGGCAAGTTCAACTAAAAAGGCCCCCTATTTTGTTGTTGCGCAGGACCATATACTACATATGGTGCAAACTTAAAGTCATCAGATTTATCTCTAAGGACAAATTTCACATAGAAATTGCCCTCATCAATAGCACCTATGTCGTAGTAGTTTAGATAGGCTCCTAATAGGATGCCCCCTGACCTTCCATGTGGTGACATGCTATGCCAAATCTTGGCCACCACAAAAGTTTTTTAAGGTCATATCTGAGAAGTCATCTCGACCCGTTTCCGAAAGAGCTATGAAATTTATCTGCTCTTCCTTTACCATCTCCGCCAAATACCTATGTTTAGCCAAGTCTCCCAGACCTCTGTTATTCCAAAAAACTCCTTTCATTGGAGATGTATTTTAGACGGGGTTTTCGGTTTCTTGGGAGGTCTGCCAGCCTTTTTAATCTTGGTGGCAGAGTTTGATTTCTTCCTTCTAGGAACAGCAGTTAGCTCACATAATACGTGAGCATACTTTTGTTCATACGATTCCTCATTTTCATCTCCACACACGTGGTCGTGTATCGTTTCAAGTCTCTCCTCCCTCCCATCATCACTGTAATCTATGATGTTAGAGGCATTTTTCCTAGTAGTATTATTTTTAGATTTATTATTATTTTTTCCTTTTGTTGATAGAATTAATCTATCAATTTCCATGTTTTTAATGGCTACCATCGAGGACTTAATAATCTTATCGTTTCTACCAAATGTAATGCCAAGCTTCTTCATATTGGAAACGACATGCTCATCTGGAAAGGAAACAAAAGACTGTAAAGTATCTGGTATTTCGAGGTTGTTCAAGATCAAAATCTAAAGGATACTTGTTTGTCTGAATTCCACACTAAAGGATAATTGTTTGTCTGAATTCCACAACACAAGTCAGATGTGGAATTCAGACAAACAAGTATCCTTTAGAATTTGATCTTTAGATTTTCATAATATTAGGTTCCACAATCTAAAGCTAAAGCAAACATGCCCTATATAGCGCTCCCCTCGGTCCGTTCTAAAACTTTGTCATGGTTGATTTTTAACATTCACTTCAATAATCACTTAATAGATGATGATTTGGTCGTGCGTTAATTATGGTTAGTTGAAACAAGAATACAAAAGAAGCGATAAATGATGGATCTCAAAATCATGATGCATGAATGGCTTCAGAATAAAAACTTTTGTCATATGGGTCTTCACATTTGGAAAACCACATATATGGACGGCATGTATATATGTAGTTATGTACGTAGGAACAAAATCATTTCTCTCAATCGCTTTGTAAGGTGTGTTTTTTGACTTGGCATGGTCTTTCGTCAAGTTTTTTCACATTATTGACTACGTATGATAAATTTATGCGTTAATTGTTAAGGCTGATTAATGATCTGTTACACAAATACGTACTCTTTCTGTTTATCAATTATTATGACAACAATAATTTTAGTTTAAAAAGAAACTAAAGATGTTTTTGTTATGGTGTTGAATAGAACAGCTGCATCCTAGGAGAATGAATGGTGAAATCATCTAAGTGGTGGCTTTGGAAACAGACTACCATCAGGTCGATTCATGGTACTTATCATATACTCCCTCGTTTCATAAATGCTTAATACAGTTGATTTTTTAATAATCTTTTACCATTCTTTTTATTCAAAAAATATAAGTATTATGAATATTTTATTATAATTTGTTTTGTCGGTAAAAGTATTTGAAATAAAGCCTATAATTCTACATATTTATTAATTTTTAAATAAGATAAATGATCAAAGATAACATTAAAAGTCAACGGTATCAAAAATTTATAGAAGAAGGCAGTACTGACGTTAGGCTGCTACTATAGGGTGCTGAGTTTTTGTGCTGAACTTTGATTTTGAAGTCTATATATAAAACCAAGGAAACCTTTTTCTTTAGGAGAAGATAAGGAAGAAACGAACCAAAAAGTTAGTACTGGGGCTGGCTGACATCACAAGCCAACCTCGACCTCCAGAGGCCTATACAAATGTAGTGATCACTCCATTGCTTGGTTGCTTTAGAATTAAATAAAGACCAAGATAAATATTGGCAGCAGGGAACAGAATGTATTTCTGATTGTTTCGTAAAGCCATAACTCGAAAATTAAGCTATGTCCATTCTACAGGACTCTTAATTACATGATTCACACCTACCTACTAGTAAAAGGTGGTATGGAGCTATCGATAACCGACTATGAACCCATTTCAACTTTAACTTGCCACCCAGGGTATTTACAAATTATACGATGTGAGCAAAAATCAGGAATAGCCTTCTTCAGCAGCCACCACTCGCAGGCTCAATCGAGCTTCGCAGGCCGTTGCCCCTGAGTGATGTGCAGTGCTCCTCAGCTTCGGACTGGGAGCAGATGATCACCACCGACAGCCCATTTACATGCGCCTCCTGCATGATGTTGACGGCATTGTCGACAGTCATTCCAGGGATCACTTTCATCAAGACCTGGACAACGTACTCACGCCTGTTATAGTTATCGTTATGCAGGATGACGCGGTACGGAGGGGTCATCTTGCGTTTTTTCCTGCAGTGTAGATGAACTTGGTCAAGGCATGGTTTACATCCGGACAATCAATAAGGAATCAGGAGCTACCATATGTAACCATTTCAGCGAAGTGGAAAGACTGAAAACTGAAAGCAACATAACTATCAACTTTACATCCTAACTACCATGGTTTAACGATGCCAATGGCATAGTCATAGTTAAGCATCACACTCAAGGTCATAAACATAATAATTAGAATGCTATAGGCTTGCTCAGAATGAGCTCAAGTGCTGCGCTGTTTTCATTCAGTGATGCACCATTGCCCAACCACTTATGCAAGATAAGAAATGCGAGCATGCAATGCAACCCTGAGAAAAATTTTAATTCATTTTGCAAACAAATAAATGTAACCTACTCACATCACTACATCAGGCATGTGCATACAGTGCACTAATCGGAATTCAATCTTTGGCTCATCGCAAAGTGGAAGATGCCATGGCCAAGTCCTCTGGTTCGGGCTGATCGAAGGTAAGCGGGAGAACAGCCCGTAGGCTGCGGGTGGACAAAGAATCAGTGCCGGTTTACAGTGAGTGCCTCCATGGCTTAAATCATATCAGATTTCTACCTTTAGCTTCTGTATCACTATTAGTAGATGTCTATTTTGATGAGAAGTCTCAACTTTTAGAGTTTTGGTTCTGTTGTAAGATTGAATTTTGAAATGCACGGCTTGGTTCGAATGAGTTCACTGTCGAGGTTCAGAATGAAGGATCTTTTTGCGGTTTTGGTGTGAATATTGCATTCATTTGAAAGTTAAAAAATGTGCCCACAATTACCAGCGTAGTAGGTCTAAAATTTCATCAGGTATTCAACATATTCTACCTCCCAGAAGAAAAATGAACAACCAGAGGGCTTAAATGAGAAACAGCCACCAACAGAACTCTCACTCATTCCATACCGTAAACTGCCACTTAGGCAGCGCGAGCTGGGAATAGCATTTTGGACCTCTGGTGGTACCCCAAAGCAAGTTCAAGGAGCCTAATCTCTATTTTAGGAGTATGGGGACCCATATGACACCCGCTACAAGTTTAGGGACCGCTCGCCGATTTCGCTCATTAAAACAATGCCTAGCAACTGTGACACTAATGACTAATCAGATTTGCAGATAGGATGTTCAATGATAGATACTAAACATTGTGATTCTACAGAAAATGTTTCATGATGAGTGCAGAACAGTAATAAAATGAATGGAGAACAATTGGCAATCTTTCCATATCAATGGAGTGGTCCAGACCGATGCTACTGACAACTTTGATATCAGTATCACAACACTGAAGGATCTATTTTGTTTTCTAGAGTTCATATATGGAATTGACATTCCCTACTCAAATTCATGATCAATAGGAAAACAATGCAGGGTCATACATAACTAATGTATCACTTACTTGACATCAAATTCAGACTGGCGACCAGGATTAACTTTCTCTACAGGCCGATCAATCACACCACCCTGTTTTCCTGAAGCAACTGCTGCCAGAGCCATTGGAACTGCAAGACTTTGGCATCTTTCTTTGTAAAAAGAACATCTATGTCCTGTGGAACGGAAAAGGAGCAAGAAATATTAGCTAACTGTACTGCAAGCACATAGTCAAAAATGACACAAGAAACAAATCTAAATTATCATATCACCAGCACAAAGTGCTTGGCCACATGCTGGTCTTGACAGGTTGAAAGATAGATGAATAGTTTTATCATACAGTGCCACAGTGGTGCAGTAATGGAATAGAACAGTAAGCTTGCAGATTAGTGGATTGACATAGAGAAAGATTCATAAATCGAATCATTATCTGGTTATTTGAGAGGTTTGGAACAACAACAACAAAGATTTATAGTCCCACACAAGTTGGGGCAGACTAGAGATGAAAACCATACGAACCAACATAAAAAGATAAGAAAGAAAAAGTATAAAACGAGGGGAAGAAAAAAAATTAACAGACCAAAATGTACCTTTGTATATAAAATAAAATACATATAGATAGACAAGAACCTAACGCCCAAAAAACATGTCCTTGAGCAATCAAACAGAGCACCATAATTTTTCAACTAGAATAGAATAGAATGTTGTTTAACAGCTACGGCAAATTGGTCAAATCTTGATGAAAGCTTCTAGTACCAGCAAAAACAAAAAACATAAGAGATTACCTAATCCTGAAACAAATCTTTCTTCTCATTTTCCTGAAAACTAAAGAGGTCATATCTCTATCATAGAGATCTTGGTCAAATATTGGTCGCACCAGGACTAAGAACAAACGAGAACGAACAATTCAACACACAGTTATTGAATAATAGACTAGAGGGTAAACTTGAAGGTTGGCGGACAACAATATAGCTAAATCTGGGATGTTTGGCGGGAAGGAAACAATGGTATTTTCAGAAACACTAGCAGGAAAAAATCTGTTTGGGTGTCTCATAGCTGTGCAGATCCTTTTGCGTCTTCACAGAAAAATATGGTACACCAAAAATAGCCCATGTCCATAGGGCCGTTCATTGCAAGTTTAAGAAAACCGGCAGCAAAACCGTTGAGCTCTCACACATTTACAAATGAACTGTGAAGGTAGGTGTTGAACAGTAATGTTTAGTTATTCAGCGCCTGACGGTTTTGTTACTCCAAAGCGTAGATGAACACCCTTCCATTACTAATGAATGCTGGAGCAATCAACAGAGCGCATAAGTTTGGTAACTGGACAAGAATGATGTTAACTGCCAGGCATTCAACCTTTCTCTTCGGTGCTACCAAGCATACAGTGACATATCATCTGCCTCTTACCAATATAAACCTACTACCACTTGACAGCAGGAAACTAAAATCAAGAAAGCTTACAGCCTGGCAACAACCAATATCATCAATGACTTTGTATCAAAAGATACCGGTATGCAGTGGCAAAATTGTAGCCAAATCAGAACTGCAGTTCTTCACGAGCACTCACACACTAGAACTGGAATGGAGATCTCCATTACCCTATAATTTTAACTGGACCAGAACCGCTCGGACAGCACAAACTCCTACCAGTCTTGTCTTACCAACCTTATCCAGTAGGAACCCACAGGCCGCACAAGTTCCCCGCCCAATTCGTATCCAAAAAAAAAAAAAGAAATGCGAAGGCAGGAAACGGAGAAGGGAGGGAAAGTGCACCTGCCGCCGCGCGGCGAGTCTGGAAGACGCTCGCCGCCGAGAGGGTTATCCGAGTGGCCTCCATCCCACCGCCGTCGCCGCGGTCGGAGCCCTGCTGTCCTCTGAATCTTTTGGGTCCTCTCTGCTCTGCTCTCTGTTCTCGCGGTGGTGAAGGCTCCGTGGGCCGCGCGGTTGAGAAGACGTGCGGTGCCGGAGGCGCACGGAAATGGGAAACTTTTTGTGGCCCAGTTGTTTGGCTCCGCGTCGTCTGCTGGGGAAAGCCACCTGTTAGGCCACGCTGCGGTCCGGATTTTCTGGGCCACTGGTATCATCAGATTTTTTTTGGTTTTTCTGAATGAACATTTTCAGATTTTTGATCTTCCAACCCAACACTTGCGTGGGTCGTATCGTAGTTAAGTTACGCTTCTGCCCTTGATGGGACTCCTCTGTTTTATTCGCATGAATTTGCAGGGAAGTACGAGTGGCAACGCTCCTTTCTCCTTGAAAATCTATGTTCCCAAAGGGCCCATAGTGTTTTTCTAATTTATCAGTAAAAGATTTCTTTTTTTTTTGAGGGGGAAGATTTCTTGGTTTGTTATATGGGTTTATTTAAACTTTCTTTTTACAATACAATGTTACTACATACTATAAAATATGCTAATTTTCAATCGGCTGAAATTTTTAGCTCCTTCTCACTCACGATTCATGTGTAGTCCTTAGATGTACATGATGTAGTAACATCGTAAGATTTATCATGAAACAAACTACTACTATAGCATGTAACTCTCTTTGCGTTGAAAATAATTTGTTTTTATTGATGTTGTTACTTGTCTTAACTTGGGGTTTTGATTTGATCAAAACCAGAAATGTTTATATACTTTCAGACCAAGAAGCGAGTAACGTCGTCAATTCAATTATTACTATATCAACAAAAAAGATATGAACTTGTTAAACACAATAACTTTTCAGCAAAAGGAGGAACTTTACCCGACTCCATGCTTTACGTACTAGTTTAAACCACATTATCCTGTCATTCTAAACGGATCATATATACGTCATTGACGATTCACGTCCATATATCCACACCCCCACCAATGATGATTGCCTGTTAATCCTTCACATGCCTCAATTAACCCTGTTCCCAGGTGGATCAGAGACACAAAGCTGCACCGTGATAATCATGAAGAGAAGAAGGTAATCATATGGTGATGGGGTGTGGTGTGGTGGAGAGGCAAGGCGTGGTCCACCTCGCTGCATGCGCCCCCGTGCTGCGAGCTACCGGGCCCTTTGCCCTTCTCCTCCAGCGAAGCAAACGCAGCACATGCACCGGCTTTTTATGAGCTTTTAGAGCCTGCCGGCTTCCAGTTTTGTCCCATGTTCTCATTGCACAGGAATGTAACCTGAATATGTTAGCTTGATCAATATGGAGAGTCCAAAAAGAAAACAAGAACGCAAATTGTTGCTGATGTATAGGTGGTGAGAAAAGCATCGAAAGATCTGTCCAATCTAGCGTAGTCCTTTTATCTGTTGATGAAAAATAGCCATATAGTTCACTTCAAGAAAAAACAGTTAGCCACACGGAGCAAGGTCGTTTGGCGCGCTCTAGAGTGGGAAATATGATCTAAAAGGTTCCACAAACTTACAAGCTCATCTAAAGAATTCGAAAGTTTGAGGTAGTCGCTAGCTAGCAATAGCAGCTATACACAAAACCACTGAACGATGACGGTGATTATTTTCAGAAATATGGAAAATTCGAAATAAGTATGGTACGTGTGATGCAACAAGGGGTATATCTACACCCATCACGGAGTTCCAATTTTTCTAAGAAATCGTGACATTTCATTAACAAATGCATATATCAAGTGGTTATACTAGTAGTAAGGCCGTTTAATAGCTAGATAGATTGATCAGAGCACCATCATCCATACCCTAAACCCAGGAGTTTGTTACAATTTATAATGCATCATGGTTTGTCTTTAGTACTATATATATCTATATGAACATATAGTAACTAAACAACTTTTATCTTCTTTACAATGCGAAATGCACATTTTAGACGAATGATTTGAACAATTGTATGCATAGTTAATGGATATATCAGTCAAATAAATCTAAGCCATCTTTTATTTGATTTTACAACTTAATTCTGAAGCAAACAGATTCGGTCAAGATGAAATTCGCTAAACTTTTATATAGTCTCACTCAACTCTGACTTGAAATGAAGTAAAAAAAAATGAAGAAAAAACATTTTGTAACGCATAGTTACCAACATGAACCCTTGATTGCAACCACTTCCCATGCTCGATTTGAAGAGATGTCAACAATTCTATAGAAGCAGAGACTACTTTGGTTTGGGGGAAAGCAAGATACATTCAATATTACACATGCATGACATATTCTATTTGATGTTTTTCCTTGTCAAACTTTCTGTAAGAAACTCTAGCCAGGGCTTGGGACTCTTCAGTATGCAAAAAATATTTCTTGTAGAAACATTGATCCCTGATCTGAAACACTTCAATCGGAATAGCACGTGCTCAAAATGTGCCTTGAAACTCAGTAGAGATTGAGAGAACAAGAAGAGGAAGGATTAAGATTGGTTGACATCATCTAGGTGATTTTCAAAGGATATAAAAACAAAAATATATGTTATTGAATATATCTATCTAGCTCCGAGACAGACTTCCAATTGCATAATCCGGTATATACCAATGACGCATTTCACAATGGCATGTGGAACTCACTTATGTCACCGGTGGTGGCATATATGAGATTATAAGCAACACCTAGAAATTATTCCTTTTAAATATATATGAAAAAGAAAAGTTGTTCATTGGTTCATACATGCGGCAAGAGTGTACTCTAACAATCTATCAAGCAAACGAGATCAGGAAACATTGTTACCTATTGAGAAAACTCGAATAAGGTCAAGGAGGAGGAACATGACAAGTAAACATTCTCATGCAAATATATTAGAGCCGGGCCACACAAACAAATTTTTTTACGTTGAAAGCCAGGTGCTTTGCTATTTCATTATAGGGAAAAATAAAAACAAAAGTGCACAGATCTCTCCATAACCCACATTCATAAAGATTCGTTTTTGCGAGAAATGAACATGGGAAAAACACCCCACCACCATTTGAACCTCCATTATACCCCAGAGATTATAGATGTACACCCATTATACCACCCCAGTTTTATGATGAGAGGCCCATCCTTTGTGAGCTCTCTCAATAAATCATCCCCCCATCTCCCAAAATACATACGCAAAAAAATTAAAATCACACAAACATAGATCTAAGGGATACACATATAAAACTCTCCCTTTAGGTACCTTGGACATACCGTGTTGCCTTTAATTTCTTTTTCCCTCGTGCACGGTTCCCATAGTAACAGAAGAAGGGAAGACGAAGAACCGGTTCTAGATTTTAAGTGAACTATAACTTGAATTTGATCTTAAGCCATTTAAGCTAGCCATGCTCGCATATTTCATGCTAAGCATTGAAGGCGCGATTCGTGCATAGAGACCTGGCTAGGCTAAGCTTGCGCAACGACTCTAGCTAGAGCGAACCTTGCTCGTGCGCGCCGCCGCCGCTCATGCGCTGCCTCTTGATGAGGCTCCCGCTGCCGCTGGACTCGGAGGTGTCGCTGCTGGCGGCGCCCTTGCGGTCCATGACGCCGCGCAGCGCCTCCTGGACCGATGCGACGAGTTCGTGCCGCCGGTGGGAGGCGGCGCGCTCGTCGTCGTTGTCTCCTTCGCCGCCGTCCACGTCGTCGTCATTGTCTCCCTGCTCGGCCGGCCGCCCGTCCTCCTGGTCCTGGTGATCATCATCGGCGGCGGTGATGAGGAGCACGTTACGGACGCGGCCGCCGAGCGTGGCGATCTCGGCGCGGTGCGCGCGCAGGCGGAGCGCGGCGAGCGCGCGGGCGATGTCAGGGATGAGGCCCGCGCGGTCCTCGCAGCACAGCGACGCGCGCACCACGAGCATCCCGTCCGCGTCCTCGGCCGCCTCCACAGCCAGCTCGTCGGACTCCGTCGGAAGGAGGTGCAGGTGGTGGTGGCGCTGCTGCTGGTCCGGCGCCGCGCCCAGCACCGCCGACGTCTGACGCTTGAGCTCCTTGACGTGCTCGATCACCTCCGCAAGCAGCGACGCCTTATCCGTCTGCACGCAAACAAGAACTGATCCAGATTCAGAGAACCATCACCATTAGCAAGGGCTTGAATCTACCCGTGTACTAGTAAGCTAGCTAGTATATGCGTAGCTTCTGATGATGCATCGATGTCATGCCATGCATGAGCTGGAGGACAGCAACAGTGTGCTTTGGTGAATGAAGAAATGCCAGTAGCTGACCACTAAGTAGTGTGAAGTAGTGGCGGTAGGAGGCGATCGAGTGGCCTGGTCTGCTGGGTGCGATGAGGGCATGCGGGCATGGAGGAAAAGCTACAAAAATCGCGCGCGTGGGAACAGCCTTTGCATGCGCGCGCGCTTCCAGCTGCTGCCCGCGAGCGCTGCTGCTAGCTTTTGGTGTGTTGCCGTGCCGTGCGTGAGGCTGAGGTGATGAGCTCTCTGACACCAGCGTGCGCGCTTGTCTTGCACGGGCGCGGCCGCTCGACTCGATCTCGCCGCGTGCTGCAGGGCGCGCGCGCGGAGCCCCAAGACTGGGCCCCCTATCCCCTTGCTGCCGGCTTGTCTCAGCGGCAGCGAGCTAGTCCCTACTCTACTGTGCTACACGGCTGTAGACTTCACTTGGTTTTACTTATGACCCTGTCTTGTCTCCTTTTTTCTCTCTAATGTGTGTACCATACGGGACTCCTCTCTGTCCTCTCTAATGTGTAGAAACAAATTGAAAATGTTTCTTAGTACTAAAATGTCTTGATATATATGCTATAGTAGCACTATTTTATGGCAGAATTGAAATAGTCGCCCAGAGAAATTAGAGGGAATTGGATGTGTGTCTTCTGCGCCCCTTGATTATTTCAGGCATGCAATCATGCTATTCCAGGATTGTTTGTTGCAACTTGCAAGACCTAAAATTTCTTGCAACTCTCTGAAAGATGTCACTAGAAGTTCCGGAGAGAAGCTCTATCTAGGTAGGTAGCTCAGTACGTAGACGCTGGTTTGTGCTGGCTGTGCTTCTTAGCATGTGTGCTTGATTGATCCACCGATCTATGGATCCTGGAGGGTTTTTCGCCGATCTTGCTAATAAGCAGATGCAGATCGATCGAGATCTTGTGATTGCGCTTGATTGAAAGGGCCACCAATATATAGGGTTTGCGCCAATAGCACGCCACCACCAGCAGGGGCTCGATCTCTGTCTGCAAAATTAGCAATGGGGGAAAGAGCATGGTAGGAGCAAGAGAGATGACGATCACCTTGGTGGTGTTGGGGAGGAGGCTTCGGAGCTTCGCGAGGTGTCCGTTGATGCGCTGCCGGCGGCGGCGCTCGGCCTCGCTGTGGCTGCGCGAGGCCGCCAGCGCCTTGGCGTCCATGATCTCCTTGGCCGTCATCCGCCCAAGCTCCGCCTGCAGGGTGCCGAGCAGCCCGGACACCACCCCGTTATACTGCGGCGGCGGCGCCGCCATCCCGTGGTGCTGCGACTGCGACGACGACGACGGGTCCAGGCCGAACATCCCCACCAGGCCCCCAGCGCCGGCGCCGGAGCCGTCCACGCCGAAGGCGAAAGGACCAGGTGGGCCCGCATCGGCAGCACCGCCAAAGGGCCCTGGCGGAGGCGCGAGGGGACCCATGTTATTCCAGGAGTACGACGACGGCGTGGCGGGCGGTCCGAGCCACGGCGGCAGCAGGGCCGTCGTTGGGGCGTGCCCGTGGACGTCGCCTGCCCCTGATCCGGCGGCCTGGAGCAACAGCGCCTCATGGCTGCCGTGGAGACCTCCACCGGCTTCCCACATCCCGGTATATCGATCGATCAGCTGGCTTCTTCTTGTAGGAAGAAGAGGAGTATTTCTTCTTGTGGCTGCTGGTGGAATCCTTTGGAGGACTTGTGTTTCGGTAGTGCTCGGTGTTCTTGCTGCTGTTCTCTCTTTTACCGGTCAAAGGAGGGAGGAGGGCGTGGGACGGCCTTTTAAACTCTCGTGTCGACGGACCTGCGCAACAGGTATGTATGGCTTTTGGCAGTCCGCCGTAGCTTTTTTTGCGATTGTGTCGTGTGTGGCCTTTTCGCACCGGGGATGGTGAGCTGGTCGGGTAGTGGTCGAGACGGCTAGAGACTAGTAGGGCTCGTGTGTGCTCGTACAGTACAGCATTACTGCTAGGTGCTTCAGGGCCTCCCCCATTTTTTTTTCTGTTTTACCTAAACACTCGGCCAATCGCTCTTGTGAACACAAAAGTATGCACCCGTCAACCGTACAAGCGTCTACAAGAGACAATTCGACATATCTTGATCTTGAGATGCATAAATTCACTACACCCATTGTATAGTATGCAATAATTAAAAGAATAAACTAACCACATAAACAACATCTGGAAGATCCGCATCCTGAACATGTCATGACAGCATATGTCTAGCTGAGTTACGACGCTTAGTTTGCAAGGACCTCGTGCTCTTAAATTTTCCTTTAGTGCGAACAATTATTTTATTTATTTAAGATCTCAATACATGGATTTTGTTTTTTGCAAGGATACTTGTATTGTTAAGAAGATGTATGAGTTACATTTGTCTTAAAAAATAACCAAAAAAAATTTTATCATTTCCTTTTTCTTTATTTGATATCATGTACTTTTAGCTCTATATCTAACAATATTTCTAGTGTTGAAGATTAGTTTAAATATATAATATCATAAGTTATGCTTTAAACACTTTTAGTGATAACATAAATTACAACAAAATAATCAAAATAAATAATATTTACTATCTTTTAAAAAAAATAAATGATTAATACTTAGAAAGTAAATTACATCAAAGAACAAGAGGATATGCATAGTACATAAGTATCTTTCATGTTTTATATACCTACAGTCAATTAAAATGGAAACACTTGCATACATAAATTTTCCATATATTCGGCACTTAACTGCTGCATCGGCTTTCTAATATCTACTTTTTTAAGTACTTAATAGAAATTTAAATTTTATAAACAAGAAATTTCAGAACACATATTTATGTTGACGTTGTCTCATACATAACACGTTCCAATAAGATCCTCATATACCGCTAAAATTAGTATCAATATACTGCACATATAGTATTAGTGTACTATAATGACTTTTAATATATTTTAACATATATGTCCATTTAAAATGCACGATTCAAATTTAATTCGAACTTGAATCTTTCAAACCAAAAATGCTAAAAAACTAAGTATGGAAAGCTACTAATGTTTTGATATAAAATATTGTTATAAATAGATTGTTTCTCTGTTCTTGGCGAGTATTAACCATACTAGTTTTGATAAAATTAAAGAGGTAATTCTTGATAAAGAGTATCATAATAAATTTTTTAAAAGTTTATGCATACGAACTAGCATTTCTTTAAAGTTGTGTATATATAACCAACATGACCATTATCGCGATACCTTCACTACTCTTATTGGTGATTCATACAACATTGTTCAGATAAGTAGTTAATCGTCGTAGTTCTATCTCTCAAAAATGAAATTGTTTAAATATATGTTTGAACATTATTTCTTTGTGACAGATTATATTTTATTGTTTGGTTGAAATATTCAATTTTTCTACCATAACACTAAATACATTTTATTCTCACATTGTGTTTACTTTAACTAAAAAATCATAATCAAACTATCCAATAATATATCATCATATCAATATTCCCTATCATATATATTCAAGTATATGGGAATGCTTAAAGTATCCTTTTCTTGTTATATTCTTTTTCTTTTTGCTCATATTCAAGTATGACTGAATAAACATTTATCCCCCGTTTCACACAAAAGTTAGAATAACCTGAATATGAAATATCTTGTCAACAATAGGCCAGCAGCGTCGTGTTGCTAGTAGTGCTGCTAAAACATCTTCTTCTAGAAAAATGTACTGTATGTTAACATTTCCTAGCCAAGTGTCATTTGTATTTACTCTGCAAATTTGGGGATAGAAAATTAAAAGGTGTGTGTTTTTACCTATTGTTTGTCAGATTGTTGGATGGGCTTAAATGAGATATTTAAAAAAATAATTAATTTTTATTTGCGAAAGAAAAAAGTTTCAACTTGTAATACATTTTGCATATTGAGAAAAGTCCAAATATTTTACATACATTTTATACATAAATATTTTTTTAAGGGTCTTTCTTTTCGCTTACGAGCATGTACATGTACATAAACACTTTTATTAAATATAAAAATGGGTAGAGGCCGCTACTGTTGACTTTGGTCGAAAGAAATATTTACATGACGTTTGTATATAAATAATTTTATTTTAAAATCAAACTGTGCAAACAACAAAAAGTATCACATGCACATAAGTAGAAGACTCTCTTTTGTTGTGTTTTGTTTTCGACTCTTGTGAAAGTATATACCGTATGTACAATACATGTAACTCTGCCCCACTTTGAGAGATACTACATGTACAGTGCCGGCTGCGTGGAACTATCAGCAATGTGTAGCGTGGTTGATGTGACCGATCTGTGGCTTGTATTCAACGTGATCGCCCCTGTGGACCCCCAGAGCCGAACCCGGAGAGAGCAGATCGTGGACTGGAGCCGACCAAAGCTGATGTACTGCTCTCCTTCCTGGACTCAGAAAGTTGATGAACTGTTGGTTTGGGGTGCGTAAAGGAACCGAGTGAGTGCCGGCTTCACACAGGAAAAATGGAACAGCAGAGCAGTAGTAGCGTGGGAAAGAGCGTGTCAGCTGGATGACGATCGACCACGCAGGCATGCATGCTGGTACTCTGTGATTTATTGTGTGTGTGAATAAGATGACCTTATTTTACCAAGTTATTAGAGTAATTATAGTGGGACACCTAGTCTTTAACAGTATTTCCAAACGCTTTATCATTTTTATGAATTTTGTTGTCATATCATCACCGGGAGTATACTACTGTACTGATGAGCGGTACTCCCCTCGATCTCGTCATGTTGAAATCCGAGCGGGATTAATATCCGGCTAGAGACAGACAGACGCGGGATCCGCCGGGCAGGCGTTTTGACGGTCCTGAACCTCGCTCGACGAAGGGGGCAGCCGCAGCCCGCAGGCCGCAGCAGCCCAGCGAGCGAGCAGACCCCCACCGAGCCGACCGTCGCTGCCGAAAGGCTGGGTGGCGGAAAAGTGTTGGCTTGCCGGTGCCGGCAGTGGCGGTGAATTTCGCCTTTCCTTCCTCCTACCTAGGAAGGACGACTACCTAGGCAGCACATGAGAGAGAGAGGCACGGGCATTGCACGCGTGCTTTTTCCCCCTTGGCTCTCTCCCGCGATCCGTATCCTTTCAGCCCTCGCCTCGCCTCGCCTCCCTCCCGTCGTCTCTAGCCGCGGACCTAGCTACCCTACGGCTACGCCTTTCTTCGTCTTCCTCTCATCAGGTTCAGTCGTCGATGTTCACGAAAAAAAACAGGGTGAGAGAATAAAGGACCGAATGATTATTGTGCCCTTGTGCTGCGCCTGCGCCTGCGGCCGCGCGCGCGCACCACTCCCGGCCTGCTGCCCTCGACTGTCGTACGTAGAGTGCTTTGCTGCACTGCAGCATGCCTTGATGGCTGCTTGCTCCTTGGTTCGATGATGCGCGCGGCGGCCCAGCCAGAGCCAGCTCCTCCGGCCGGTCAGCCGGCCAACCTTTTCGGAGGATTCGTCTTTTCCTTTCCAAAACTTCATGCGGCCCGAACTCCGAAGACAAATCTGTGTTCATTCTCTGCTGCTGCTGGCAATCCAATGAAATACAGACTAATCTCTCAGCTGGCAATGAGGTATACTAGGCTCTGCAGAGTCCAGAAAACCGGATTAAACCAGCTGAAAAAAAATCCCCTGTTTTCATCTTCTATGTACTGTACTGATACAGTACTACGTCTCTTCGAAAACAGGCCTCATACATTTTCTTTTTTGGGAGCAGAACTGTAGAAGGTAGTAATACGTGTTGTGTCATTGTGTGTCCACGCGTAGTTCGTACGCGCCAAATGCATGCACGTCCGGCGCTCATCACCGGCCGGCGCGGCGCGGCCGCGACCCATCGACGATTGCACTGCCCAGCGGCTCTCTATCGTGGGCACGATCTCCTGTAAGAGCCCTGGTCGAAGCAGGTCTTGATCTTGACTGCCCGCGGAGTAGATAGATCGGATAATTTTACTTCACAGTTCCGCGGCGTGCGATTAGTGGTAGTAGAGTACTAGCAGAGACAGATCGATTAGTGCGCTAGTTTAATGGTGTTGGTGGTGGCGGCGTCGATAATACGTGCTGGTGGCGTCGACAGATCGATGGCGAAAGGAACTGAAGCGACGGATGGACGTGATGATGACGACGACGACGACGCCACCAACGGCACCCATTATAAACGTGCCCATCGATTGCTGCTTGATACTATCATCGCCGCGCCATCATGACGTGGTGGGTTTGGCGGCCGCGCGCCGGCCGGCCGGCCGGCAGGCAGGCCTTTGGTGATTCATTGCTCTTGCTTCACTCCTCCGGAAGCCCGCCCGGCCGCTGGCCTTTTTCCTTCGTCGACCCCGGCCGGCCGGCCTTTTTCTTCTGCCGCCGCCTTGTGGAAAGAAGCTCTACTTTTTATAGTAGTAGTAATAGCGAGGATAAAAAGTGAAACAGCAGCAAAAAGGGTTTGACTTGCTGCGTTGTAGTACCAACAAAACGGCTCAGAGAAGCGCGGGTCTCGCAAATGAACTACTGTACGGTAGTGTATCATACATGAGTCGTTTTTTGTTGGTACAAGCCCTAAGATTAAAGGCCCCTTTTCTTTTGTATAGCTTTTTATACTACTATCTTCGTTTTTTTTATTTGTGACGTTTTTTAATATAAATTTATACTAAAAAGTATTAATAATTAAAAGACGGAGGTAGTACTTCTGCTTCTACTTTTCTAAGAAAGCAAACCAAACGATTTCAACAGAAGTTCTCCTACATTCGTATTGAGAAGCACTTTTCTTGTTTACACTAAGAGTAAAAGAAAATAACTTTAAATTATCAGACGTTCTTAAGTTACTCTCAATGTTGACTTCTAACATCAATGTTAAACATTAATTTTATACAAAACAATAATTCAAATACATGATATTGTAAGTTGTGGTTACCTTTTATTAATTATAAAACAAAATATAATACTTATCATATTTTTTAAAAAATAAGAATAGCCTTTTTGCCACGTCACATGCTGTCTGCCATAACTAGTACTAGTTGATAACCCGCGTGATGCGCCAAAATTTTAATTATTTTTATATTAATATAAAAAATATGAACATGAAACATATTATTTAATTTAGTAATAAGACAACACCTTTTAATAATATTTATAGTTTTTATCTTAAAAAAGTGTTGATAGCTAGTGGTAAAGGGGTTGTCTTAATTGTTAAAGGTCATGAGTTCAAATCTTTATTTTATCATTATAATTTTTATACTAATTATTAATAACTCAATGAAATATATGATCTTTAGACTAATTGGATGGTTGTGGTTTAATGATAATGATAATCGGATAATCGATATGTGTTGATAGACGTAGCATATGTCAAATAGCTTTCCCGATCTCAACAAAAAGGCAGAGAGAGAGGAAACGAGACAAAAGTGCTTTACCATTCTCTCGGACAATGCGGGATCTAATGGATGACGATGCTGCTAAATTCATGTTTTGCTTGTACGGAAAGGCAAGGAGGCCCTCTTTACCTTAAAGAGCACGGCTGCAAAAGAACAGAACAATCTTTCATCATGCTTGCTCAATAATGGGAAGCAGCATTTGCTCTATTTTTCGTTCCTGCACAGTATGAGAAAAGCTACTGCGGCAGTGTCTGCTCGGTTCTTGGTTTCAAAGGTCTAACTGTGGTGTAGGATTGATATATAACCTTCGTGTTCACATTAGTTACTCCTACTTATAAATTGTCATTATTATTAGGATAGAAAAATCTAATTCAAAAATAATTTAAAGTTGTTCGAGTGACAACAATTCGAGAACGGATGGAGTACATGTTTCAAAAGGCCATAATAAGGGAAATAAGGGTAACTATACTGCCACTACCGGACAGGGGCACTCGACAAAGACCCAAAACCACTCGACAAATGCTTTGTCGAATGTCATCCTCGATATAGGACACTCGTCAAAAGTTTTGATGGCAAAATGGAGTTTATCGAGTGTTCGATAAAAACCACTCGACAAAAAAAAAGGTATCACGTGCAGAGGACAGATGACGACGAAGACTTTGCTGAATGCCAGGACGGCAGGGCACTCGACAGACTGTTCATAATATTTTAAGGAAATACTTTGCCAAGTGACAGGATGGAGGCACTCAACAAAGAATTTTGAATTTGCTTTTTTTAAAAAGAATCTTTGCCCGAATGCCTCCAACATGGTACTTGGCAAAGATTTTTGAAACAGTTTCAAAAACAAATCTTTGCCGAGTGCCATGCTGAAGGCACTTAGCAATGAATTTTGAACTTTTTTTTTTTGAAAAAAACGACTCTTTGATAAGTGATATGATAAATACACTCGATAAACACCTTCCCAAAAATAATCACTTTGCCGAATGCTATCATAAATACACATGATAAAGTGACTAAAATTTACAATGTTTGCCCGGTAGACGCGACGGTGGGCCCCAAAGTGTTGGGGTGGTGCACTGCACGTCGGCCTCGAGCGGGTGCGTGAGTGGTTATTGAGTGGCTAAGCTGAGGACAAACCATATAAGGTCTATATTTCAATTCTTTGTCGAGTGTCCGCGATGTTATCACTCGGCACTCGATAAAATATTATCAATTTAACAAAGATGTTTTCAGATCAGACACTTGGCAAACCTCAAATTCCATCTTTGCCGAGTCTCACCTCACTAGCACTCGGCAAACATCATAAATTTTCTAAAAGAAAAAAACTTAGCCCTTTCTATTTCTGTATTCTTCTGAAATATCCTATGTTTTTAAGGCGTCATCTTGGCGTCCAGGTTGGCTCAACAGCCTAGGCTTCTGTCCTACCTTAGCAGACAAGTAGAGCAAGAGAAAGGTCGATGGTAGCGTCGACGGGGCGGACCTGAGGAAAGGAGAGGAGACGGCAGCAACAGATCCAAGGGAGGGAGGGGTGGCGTCGGCAACGGCCTGGCTCTGGCAAGAGGGAGGGAGGAGCGGCAGCAGCCATGAGAGAGAGACACACAGCGCTGGTTGTGGTTGCAGCTAGGCAGGGAAGAAAGAAGGTGAGGACGTGGGGTGTGATCTGGTTATCTGGTGGTGGGCTGGACCTTTTTCCCCTTCAGTTTCTTTCTTTTTTTTATTTTCTTTTTTCATCTCTATGCAGCTATGCTGTAATTTGTTCATGGTAAGGCATCGCCTCACCTCGTCTTATCCTCGCCTAGGCGATTGGAAGGGGTGAAAGGAGTAGCCTGCTCACGAAAATTTCAGTAGTAAATTTCACTCGTGCATATAACTACGACGTGGAATTCTCAGTAACCAAGCATTTTACACCATATTGTTCGCAGCACTTACTGAATATTTTCAGCCGCTGAAAACATAATGTAATCAGAGATTTTCGTAACATGTTACGTATTTATGAATCGCAAATGAAATGCTTACAATGTGTTGGCTAAACTAATGAATTGTTGCCATCATTAACCACTGACGGCTGTCTTTCGTCGCCATCATTCATCAACAGAAATGAGGTAGGTCTATGTGAAGGAAGCTTGTTAACCAGCCCTGCGGCCCTACCGAACAAAGGGAAGATTACAACTCTCCTTCGGGTCCCGAAAGCAAGGACATCATGCCAAACAAGAGAAATAGCACTCCGCTTGACAGCTCAACCTACAATAGGGCGCACGTCAGATCAGTTATTGGAGATTTCACACGATGGAAATTGAGGTTAAGCAACGTTCTGTTCCTACCATCTTCTCAGATATTTGCGAGGCTAGGCTTTTTCCTCCAAGAACAGCAGCAGTAGTGCAGAGTGCTTGCGCTCTAGGCACGATAAGAAGTTTTATGAGGGAATGCACAACAAGACATGTAAAGCGTATGTGTCAATGAAAGAAGAAGCTCGTACACTATGCCCCCCAGTACAACACCAAATGGGTTTTCATCAGCAGCCAAGCCAATAGTAGCAATCTGACAAGGCATTCAACAATATAGCAGAAACATTATATATACTTTGCATCAACTGATGTTTCACAAAGCTAAAAAATTTATACAGCTTACCTGGCTCTTGTCACCCCATTCGCCAAAGAACGTAATAGAAAAGGCCTACAGCACACGAATCACAGTACATGTCAACATTCCAGATAAAACAGAGGCATGGTACCTTTGTCAATCATTTCCAACATGAATGAGTTGCAGGCACCTTTACAAAAATTGGTGAGAAGAACTGCATGAGAAAGGGTCTTTGTTGTTTCTTCGTATCATCACTTGCCTAAGGTGAGTGGAAAATCCAGATAAGCATAAATGCATATGAATATCAAATTCAATACCAAAGCGGCTAAGTGAAAGTAAATATGACTATAATGCCAGAAATAAGCAAAGCTTTTTGGTTGTATTATCTTCAAAATACAACTGTTCTCCATATAAGCAAATACAAAAAGGCATTGCTTAATTGGTTTTCTTTGAAAATTTTAGAGGAAAACAAATGCTGGATGAAGTTGGATATAAAAAATTGAGAACAAAAAGAAAGACTATATAAGATAGCTAGATAGGCATCAAAATCATCTATACATAGGAAGCATGCAATATGCATAAGAAACTCGTATTCCAAGGTAGGCATGATTATCAAGAGATGACAATACATTTCGAGTTTGGGAAACATAAAGAAAATGTAAATTCATCTTTTTCTTTGTCCATGAATTCTACTTCCACGGCATCTAAAGAGTGAAAGCAGAATCATTCTGAGATAGAATATGATTGACAATGAACACATCATTCATGTACTGACTTTAGATTTGCTTTTAGAGTCGGCCTTGTTACTCTTAAAGGCAGCATCCTGGAAATGGAGAACAATTCGAAAATGAGTTACTTCAACTACAGTACAGAAAACAACATAACAAAGTGATGAAAATGGCCAACCAACTCTGCTTCCACTTCAGCCAACTCTTCTGAATCTCTGAAATGAAGGTCAAGTAGTTTATGAAGGTCAATCACTAAAACAAAAGAGCAGATAAATAGTTAACTGAAAGGTAACAAGCAGGAAAGTACCGATCTTCTTTGAATCCTTCCCACAATGACCAAATGCCAAACACGAAGAACAGCAGAGTGGTAACATGATGACTCCATTTACGTGATATCTGTTAAACATAATATTGTCAGCAGTACCATTTTACATTAACAAGAGAAGTCAGAATGACATCACACGAAAATGATAAAAAAAAGAACAGCTAGCACTAAAGCCCAACCTCATGTCTCGAACAGACATCCAACTATTGGTTCAAAAACTGTACTTGAAAAAAGTAGCAGCTGGATTATTACTACAGCCAAGTATAACACACAGGCATGGATTTCATATTCAGCTGTCATGCTTAGCATCGAGTGTAAAATATGTTTTGAGTTCTTGTTTAGGAAAATATTTCTACCTTTTCAGATGTTAGATAAACATGTAAATCAACGTGATATGGTTGAGATTCGGTTCTATCTAGTAGATAGCTGTTTAAACAAACTGTTGTATACTGTTGTATAGGATCCCAACCAAATATGTCAACCATATCACGTCATGGCTTGTAATCCACGCGAGGAGGTTTCTCGCCCTATATTAACACGAAGCCACTGGCCTGGAATGGCACGGTGTTCAACCTATCCACACAGCGCCTCTGAATTTCACATCAGATATTAACAAAAGCATGTCCAACTCGAAGACCCAGGAGTACACAAATACATTGAGAAAAACAGACAAAGAAAAATCCATTGTTTCCATGAAACAACAAAATGCGGTAAGCAGTAAGCTACACTTCCAGCAAACTTACCAGATTTGGTGCAACCCAACCTAGAGAAGCTGATAGAGCAGTCATAACCTAAAAGTAGTAAATATAAAATGGGTTACGCAAGAGAGGAAAAAAAAAAAACATAAAGCAGCACAAACCTCGAAAGTACTTACTATTAGTGCAGACAAACAGCCTGCCAGGACGAGCTTCCTCGGATGGCGCATAGCCAGAATCTTGCAAACATAAACAGAGAGAGAGTGAGCAGTCCACTTGAACAACGGCCATTAAAGAAATCCTTTAAATCAAAGATATCACAGAATATTGATTGATGAGTCTATCAGGAGCAATGGGTGTATTGTCTTGCTAGGCCAGGCACTGTCTAATCCATAATCCCCTGTCGACGCAATACTCCAGCTTATTATTACTACTACTAAGATAAGCATACCTCCAAGAAAAACCAGGTGAAACCGTGAAAGTGAAACAATTCTAGTGGACAAGGACAAAAGCACTTCGCCAGGACTAGAAACAGTCCCCAACACCAGAAACGGAAGACCCTACTGACATAGTAGTACAGGGCACCGAATTCGGCAAATCCAACAGCTCCAGCAAATCAAAGGCTCGCACTGTGCAGAAACGTGCGCGGAACCCACGCGCGCCGAAGTAAATTTAGCTCCGCAGCAGCCAAATCAAGCATGAAAAAAAAAACAAGTAAAATCCCTGCTGGCTCCTCATAACAGAGGAACGGGAAACCATTTGGAGCTCGCAAATTTAGGTAGGCTGTCACTGCTTAACAAAACGAGAGGAGAGAGGGAGAGAGAGCTACGCTAAGCATCAAGGCGTGATTCTTGTCCACAAAGCTAACACCAGCTCAAATCCTTCCCCGAATCTACAGGTAACGGACGATCTGAGGGTCCAATTAGGTCAGTCGGGTCAGGGGCACGCGCCTGCCGACGGCGGCATAACGTCGAGCATCTCGCGGGAGGGGGAGCATTTGCCCCGGAATACGAACGAACGCGAGCACGGAGGGCAGGGGAAGGGCAGAGAAGGTGATGCGAGCAGGGTGGAAGCGTGAGGAGGAGGAGGAGGAGGAGGCGTACCGCTGCGGCGAAGAAGGTCTTGTCCCCGATCTCGGAGAGCACCGTCATGGCCAGCGACTTGGTGAACCCCTGCAGGCACCGAGAGGAACTATCAGCGGCAATTCACCTTCACCAGGTGCAGACATGGCACAGACTCAAGAGAAGCAGTGAGAGAGGGGGAGAGAGAGAGAGAGATGCGTGACCCCGAGCAGAGTCGGCGCCATGGCGGAGACGATTCCGATCTCGGGTGGGCGCAGCAGCGATGAAGGCAGGGACGAAGGGAGGAGGCGCCGCGAGCGTGTGGGCGCGGGGATGGAATGGAATGGAAGGCGAGGGTGAGACTGAGAGAGAGTAGCAGGCAGTAAAAGCCGTGGCAAGGAGGGCACGGCGGCCGTCGGATGCGGGACGGGCGGGCGGGCGGGCGGCGACGGCGGCGTGGCGTGGGCGCCGGCTGTTTTTAAAAGTCGTTGGGTGGAAGGTGATGGTGGGTGAATTGGGCCACGGTCGCGCCGCGTGATGTAGCGCCGCGCGGATCTGAGACTGTTTGTACGCCGTTGATGATGGATCCCACGGCTGGTGGAAGATGCGCGTTGGTTTATTATTGGTGGTGCACAACGAATGCACATGCTTCGCACGTGAGCGCTATCGGAATTTTTTCTTCTTTTTTTTAGCACGGAGCGCAATGTTATTTGACATGGTCACATGGCACGGGCGCACAGGCGCAACACACCACAGATACCAGCAGCTTCGGCTTCGGCCCAGTGCCAGTGGCTGAACCGCACTTGTCTTTATCTTCTTTCCATTTTCACTCTTTCGCTTTTATCCGTCGCAAAAGTGGTTTCCTACTTTTAGGGTATGTTTGGCATGGCTCTTGTTGAGGGCCGATACCGGTGATGACCGGTATTAGCGGTCCTCCGACTGCTTTACGTATAAAGCAATAAGCGACCTCCGTCTCGCCCGACCTCTATGCCGCGACGCGCGTACAGTGGCTCGGGCCCACAGACAGGTCCGCCTCGCCCGACCCCCTCGACCGGGGTCGGATCACCCGCCGCTCGACTCAGGCTCCCGACCTCATCATGACGGGGTCGGGAGCTCGTGCCAAAGTCCGCCTCGCCCGACCCCAGGGGTCGGGCGAATCGCTCCCTCCCGACCCTCAGGGGTCGGGAGCGCCACCTAGCGCGACGAAGGCGGTTGGTACTGAGTAGTTGAGTAATAAAAGCTCAACTACTCTCGTGGCTACCAAAGCCCCCCGCGCAAGTGGGCGTTTACCGCCCACGTTGCACAGTGACAGCGAGGCCGTCACTATGCGAACGACCCCCGTCAAAGCCCATCCCTTCTGACAAGACGGGACGGCTACGATCGACATTTCGACCGGGTACGGAGCTAACGATGACCAGTCCTCCTCTCCTCCGACCCCTCGTCGGAGGGTGACCGACCATACCGAAGGGACGTCCCTCGTTGACGGCCATCCCTGTGGCGCCATCGACCGAAGAAGCACCGTCATGCCTGCGACGTCATCCACAGCGACCGGCACGGAGTCTGAAGCATCAACAGCGCGGCCTACAGGACACCCGGCCATGCCGCCGCCCACACCTTTGCGCCAACTCTTTGTACGCCCACCTCCCTCCTTGCAGTATAAAAGGGGGGAGGCGGGAGAACGACGAGGGGGGATACGAGTCCAAGACACACGACATCTCACCCCACGTAGAACACCTCACAGAGACTTGGGAGTTCGTCCCTCTCTCGCCCGTTTGTAACCCCCTACTACAAACTGTCGCGAGTAACACGAGCAGCCTCATCGAACTGGACGTAGGGCACGTTGCCCGAACCAGTATAAATCCTTGTGTCCTCTCGCGAACCATCCGAACCAAAACACGCACTCCACGATACTAATTACTCGTCGGCCACAACGAACGCCGACAGTTGGCGCGCCAGGTAGGGGTCTTTGTGCGTGTTTTCGTCAAACCCCTCCCTTTGTTCGGATGGCTAGCCGCGCAAACACCTGGGTTCCCGGTGCACACGTGCGTTTCGGGAGCCTCGACTTCGTCGCCATCTCAGATGGCGCTCTGGCACTGGCCGGTGCAGCGGCACCACCGGTTGCCCCGCTTGACCCCGGGCGTGTATCGCCTCTCGCTGGCACATTGTCCCGGGCGTCGACGCTCCCAGCTCCACGCGCCATGAACAACGAGTTCGTGGCCATGGTGGGCTGCGCATCCGAGTCTCTCTTCGACCTCCTAGATGGAGCGTCAAACGAAGATTCCGATGCAGAGTGCAGTGAGGGAAGTCATCATCCCTCGCGCGAGTGCCTTATGATACGTGCGGAGCATCTTCCCGCTGCGGAGGGCGAGCGCCCTGCGGAATCGTCTGGCCCGCAGGACGGGACCCCACCCCGTGACGCGCAGTCAGAACGACTGCGCGCACGAAGGGAGGAACTCCTGGAGGTCCAGCGTCAGCTGGATCAGCAGCGTGCGGCGATTGATCACGAGCTCGCTCAGAGCGAGTCCAGTGAACACACCCGCACTGACGTTCGCGACTTACGAGTCGCAAGTCGTGACGATGGCTGCCCGCGCTTCCCACGGGCGAGCCAGAACTTGGCCGCGGCGGCGGCATTGCTCAGGGGCCTCCCTGAGCCTGTCACGCCGGAGGCCCGACGCGCCCAGCGCGAGGTTGAGGCGCTACTTGAGCACGCGGCAGTGCAGCAAGCTGAGAGCTCGCTGTCGCGTCTGCGTGGACAACGTGCCCAGAACACGTCTGTCCACCAGACTCCCCCAGCAGCGGATGGCACGGCGAAAGCCTCCGTCCGCGGTCGTCTGGGGACGAACAGGGACGCCCGCGCCACCCTGGATGCGCGGCGGCGCCGCCTGAAGTTCGACGATGGCACCTCCCGATCGCGTCATCCGCGTCGAGGAGGACGCTACGACGACGACGAGGATAGAAGCCCTAGCCCGGACGCCCCGGGACCGAGGGTCTTCAGTCCTCACATTCGGAACGCAGCATTCCCGCGGCGTTTCCGACCCCCGACCAACGTACCGAAGTACGCGGGGGAAACCAACCCCGGCCTGTGGCTCGAGGACTATCGCCTCGCGTGCCGGGCTGGGGGCGCGGAGGATGACGACTTCATCATCCGCAACCTGCCATTGTATCTGGCCGACTCGGCCAGAACGTGGCTCGAGCATCTCCCCGCCAATCAGATCACCTGCTGGTCTGACCTTAAGGAGGTTTTCGTTGGAAACTTCCAGGGGACTTACAACCGCCCAGGTAACCCCTGGGACCTCAAGAACTGCCGGCAGAAACCTGGAGAGTCGCTCCGGGATTACATCCGGCGCTTCTCCCGGCAGTGCAACGAACTGCCGCACGTCGGTGACGCCGATGTCATCGGCGCATTCTTGTCCGGGACAACCTGTCGCTCCCTAGTTCACGAACTAGGGCGCAAGAGTCCCCGGACCGCCAGAGAGTTGCTGGACATCGCGACCAGCTTCGCCTCTGGCGAGGAGGCGGTGGGTGCGATCTTCGATCGTGCCCAAGACGCCAAAGGTAAGCGGGTCGAGACAGCCGGCGGAGGCTCCTCCGACCCTCCGAGCAAGAAGAAGAAGAAGAACCGGCCGCGTCCGTCCGGAGAACGGATGGTCGCTGCCGCGGATCGCAAGGGTGCCAAGGCACCCACGGAGGACATCCCGGACCACTTCGAAAAGAAGTGGAACGGTCCGTGCCCCAACCACGCCTTCCCAGTGAAACACTTATACAAAGAGTGTTCGCTGATGAAGAAGTTCCTGGCCGAGGAGGCCAAGAAGGGCAAGCCAAAAGGCAAGCCCAGACAGGCTCCCGATGACACCAGCAACGACGTCGACGCCGCCAACGGCAACGAAAACTTCCCGGAGACGGACGGCTGCCTTATGATCGTCTCTGGGCCGGCGCCACACGGCGGCCGACGTCGGGCCAAGCTGGAGCGCCGTGAGGTGTTCGCAGCTGAGCCCGCCGTCCCGTCGTTCCTCAAGTGGTCGGAGTCTCCGATCACGTTCGACCGGTCAGACCACCCCAGCCACGTACCGCAACCAGGCAAGTACCCGTTGGTGGTAGACCCGATCGTCGGCACTAAGCGCCTCTCCAAGGTGCTTATGGATGGAGGCAGCGGCCTCAACATCCTCTACGTCGAGACCCTCGACGCCATGGGCATCGACCGGGCGCGCATTCGCCCGACCGGCGCACCCTTCCACGGCGTCATTCCTGGGAAACAAGCTGTTCCCCTCGGGCAAATCGATTTGCCCGTCACCTTCGGGACTCCGTCCAATTTCAGGACGGAGACTCTCACCTTCGAGGTGGTAGGATTCCACGGATCCTACCACGCCATATTGGGACGGCCATGCTACGCCAAGTTCATGGCCGTGCCCAATTACACCTACCTAAAGCTCAAAATACCTGGGCCGAAGGGGGTGATCACCGTCGGGGCGTCCTTCCAGCACGCCTACCAATGCGAGGCGGAGACTGGCGAGCTCGCCTCCGCAACCGTGGCGACGGAGGAACTCGCTGTCATCCGCCAACAAGTCACCGAGGACGCGCCCGACTCCAACCGCAGCACTGGATCCTTCGAACCCGCGGAGGGCGTCAAAGAGATCCGGCTCTACCCCGACAGCGCCGACGGCAAGACGGCGAAGATCGGGACTGCTCTCTCCCCCAAATAGGAAAGCGTGCTCGTCGACTTCCTCCGCGCGAACATCGACATCTTCGCGTGGAAACCCTCGGACATGCCAGGCATTCCGAGAGAAGTCGCCGAGCACGCCCTGCACATCAAGCCGGGCTCTCGCCCGGTCAAGCAACGTCTGCGCCGCTTCGACGAGGAGAAGCGCAGAGCGATCGGGGAAGAGATCGCCAAACTCCTGGTAGCCGGTTTCATCAAGGAAGTGTATCACCCCGACTGGTTAGCCAACCCCGTTCTTGTGCGAAAAAAGAGTGGGAAATGGAGAATGTGCGTTGACTATACCAGTCTCAACAAAGCGTGTCCAAAGGATCCGTTTCCTTTGCCACGAATCGATCAGATAGTCGACTCAACCGCGGGGTGCGAAACCCTATGCTTCCTTGATGCGTACTCCGGGTACCATCAAATCCCGATGAAGGAGTCCGACCAGCTCGCGACGTCATTCATCACTCCGTTCGGCTCGTACTGCTACGCCACGATGCCGTTCGGACTGAAGAATGCAGGCGCTACGTATCAGCGCTGCATGATCAGAACCTTCGACGAACTCATCGGAGACATCGTCGAAGCCTACGTGGACGACATCGTAGTCAAGTCCAAGAAGACCGACCAGCTCGTCGACGACCTGGAGCGAGTCTTCACCAAGCTCCGAGCAAACGGCATCAAACTCAACCCCGAAAAATGTGTTTTCGGGGTCCCGAGGGGGATGCTGCTCGGATTCATCGTCTCCGAGCGTGGCATCGAAGCCAACCCGGAGAAGATCGAAGCCATCAACCGGATGGGTCCGATCCAGAACTTGAAGGGAGTGCAACGCGTGACCGGGTGCTTGGCGGCGCTAAGCCGTTTTATCTCACGCCTCGGAGAGCGCGTTCACCCGCTTTACCAGCTCCTGAAGAAATCCGACCGATTTCAATGGACTCCCGAGGCACAGGAGGCTCTCGATAGGATAAAAGTTATCCTGTCCAAGCCACCGGTCCTGGTGCCTCCGACCCCGAAGGAGCCGCTCCTACTCTACCTCGCCGCGACGACTCAGGTCGTCAGCGCTGCTTTGGTCGTAGAACGAAGGGAGGAGGGCCACGCCCTCAAGGTTCAACGCCCCGTCTACTTTGTGAGCGAAGTCTTGTCCGACACGAAGACTCGGTATCTCCAGATACTGAAAATTCTTTATGGCGTCGTCCTCGCCAAGAGAAAACTCAGACACTACTTCGAGTCACACCCGGTGACGGTGGTCAGCTCTTCCCCCTTGCGCGAGGTCGTCGAAAACCGCGACGCGACGGGGAAGGCCGCGAAGTGGGCTCTCGAGCTCATGGGCGAAGGGATTACATATGCCCCCCGTACAGCAATCAAGTCCCAGGCCTTGGCCGACTTCGTGGCGGAGTGGACCGAGGTCCAGCTCCCCACTGCCCCCGTCGACCAAGAGTACTGGGTCCTCTACTTCGACGGCTCGTTGATGCGCGCAGGAGCAGGGGTCGGACTCGTCTTCGTCTCTCCCATGGGGGTGCGCATGAGGTACGCAATCCGACTCCAGTTTCCCGCCTCCAACAACATGGCGGAATACGAAGCGCTCATCAATGGGCTCAAGATCGCCGACGAGTTGGGGATCCGACGTCTCGAAGTTCGAGGCGACTCCCAACTCGTCGTCGACCAAGTCATGAAGGAGTCAAGCTGCCACAGCGATGTCATGGACGCGTACTGCCAAGAGGTACGCAAGCTCGAACACAAGTTTTTCGGTCTTGAACTCAAGCATGTCCCGAGGCGACAGAACGAAGAAGCTGACTCCCTCGCAAAGATTGCGGCGGGTCGGGACCAGATCCCACCAGGGGTCTTCTCCCACGACCAAAGCCAGCCGTCGATCCGTCCCAAAGACCCAAAAGGGGTCGACAACGAGTCGACCCCAGGCGAATGGGTCGGATCGACTCCCGCGCCTCCAGGATCCGACGTCATGGAGATCGATGACGCACCCACGTCGGGGTCGGGCCCCCCAAACGATTGGAGGACCCCATACCTCGACTGCCTCATCCGAGGGGAACTCCCCACGGACAAGACGGAAGCTCGACGCATCGCGCGACGAGCCAAGTCCTTTGTCCTTATCGATGGGGAGCTTTACAAAAGAAGCCTCACCAAGATTTTGCAGCGCTGCATCCCAACCGAGCAGGGAAAGCTGCTGCTGCAAGACATCCACGGTGGGGTCTGCGGACACCACGCGGCGCACAAGACCTTGGTCAGAAACGCCTTCCGACAAGGATTCTACTGGCCGACAGCCGTCAACGACGCTGCGCATATCGTGCGCACCTGCGAAGGCTGCCAGTTCTACGCCCGGCAGACCCATCTGCCAGCGCAAGCGCTGCAGAACATCCCCGTCACGTGGCCGTTCGCGGTCTGGGGACTCGACCTGGTCGGACCGCTCAAAAAAGCACCCGGGGGCTACACCCATCTCTTGGTGGCCGTCGACAAGTTCACCAAATGGATCGAAGCCCGACCGGTGGCAAGGATCCGACCGGAAGAAGCTGTGGAATTCTTCCTCGACATCATTCACCGCTTTGGAGTGCCCAACTCCATCATCACGGATAACGGTACGCAGTTCACAGCAAAGCGATTCCTTAAATTCTGCGACGACTACCATATCCGTGTCGACTGGGCAGCCGTAGCGCACCCCCGGACGAACGGGCAGGTCGAACGCGCAAACGGCATGATCTTGCAGGGATTGAAGCCTCGGATCCACAACCGCCTGAAGCAGTTCAACGGTCGGTGGGCAGCCGAACTCCCTGCCGTACTCTGGAGCCTGCGGACGACCCCTAGTCGGGCCACGGGGTTTACCCCCTTCTTCATGGTATACGGCTCCGAAGCTGTCCTACCAACCGACCTCGACTACGGTGCTCCGAGGGTGAAGGCGTACGACGATCAAGGGAACCAGACGTCCCTCGAAGACGCGATGGATCAGCTCGACGAGGCCCGAGACGTGGCGCTCCTCCGATCCGCCAAGTACCAGCAAGCACTACGCCGGTACCATGGAAGGAACGTGCGGGAGCGAGCGTTCAACGTCGGCGACCTCGTCCTTCGTCGCGTCACCAGCAGCCAAGGACGACACAAGCTGTCGCCGCCATGGGAGGGGCCTTACATCGTCGCCAAGGTTCTCCGACCCGGCACCTACAAGCTGCAGACCGCGGACGGACAAGAGTTCACCAACGCCTGGAACATCGAACAGCTACGTCGTTTCTATCCCTAAAACTCGTAGCTTGTCTGTTTTCCGCACCCCCTGAGCAGCGTCCGACCCCTGCTGCACAGGGGTCCAACCACGCTCGGGGGCTCAACACCTGCAAGGTGCGCGCATGTATTCCATGTGCAATACGTGCGCGGCCCGACCCTCGCACGTTTTCAAAAAACTTGTGCAAAAACAAGTAAATCAAAGATAGGAAAGCTTGAGATCGAACTGGTCGGACCGCGAAAGTGCTAACGAGCCCACGGGGGCTATGGCCACAACGCTCACCAGTCAAGCTAACGATCGATCCTATCCGCGACTTACGTTTTGCACCGAGCCTCGGCCCCCCACCTAACGTTTAAGACTCAGAGAAGATAGGTCGTGGATAGGAGAAACACGAAGTCGAGTCGGTCGGACTGCGAAACGTCTACCGCCCGCGAAAGGCTACGACAACATTGCTCACCGGCAAAAACTAAGTGTCGATCCTGTCTACAACCTACGATTCTTTGAGGACACATAAACGGACGAGTGAGGGACAGAGCGCTTTTTCACGCAAGTGATAAGGAAACAGGCCGTCGAGGTCAAAATCACTTGTAATACAAAAACTTGTTTTTACAAGTTGTCCGGGCGCTTCGGTCTCGGACACCCTAAACACATGCTAACTAATCTACTCCTACTCTTCGGGGGCGGGGGTCCGCTCCTGCTCTGGAGTCGGGGGCCTCTCGTGCTCCGGGGTCAGGGGGCGATCCTCCTCCTCTATCCTCGCAGCCAGGGCGTGCGCCAGGGGGGCGACTTCATCCTCGATCTCGTCCAGTTCCTCGTCGGTGTACCCGGGCGCGAACCCCTGACTCATTAAGTCCAGCGCGATGCTGGAATAATGAGACCGGGCGATAGCGAACGCCCGGTGCACGCCTCGGCGGAGTGCCTCCCTTGACGCCTCGCGCGCACGCTCCTCCACCTGCTCCGTGAGCGCTGCACACAGCGTCCGATGGTCAGACCACGCTGCCTAAGGAAGAGAAAGCTAAAAAGAAAGAGAAAGGGTACCACATACCCGCCACCGCCTGTTGAAGTTTCTTCACCGCTGTCCGAGCGTCGGACAGCTCCGTCCCCAGGTCGGCGGCCACGCCCTCGGCCTCCATCCTCGCCTCCCTCTCCTTCCGGAGTACCGCCCGAAGCCCGCCCACCTGCTGGCTCCTCTCCACCGCCACCACGACGGCGGCGTTGCGTACCTGGTGGGCGGACTCCAGCTGACTCCTCAAAATGCGGGCCTCCTCCTCCGCCCCCCGGAGTCTGCCGACCGCGGACTCCTCCCGGGTCTCGGCATCCGCCGCCGCGCTGCTAGCAGCGATAAGCTGCCGCTCGAGCGCCTGGCGCCTCCTGAGACCCCTCGAGAGGCGATGTCGGAGTGACGCCGCGATGCTGTCCAACGCGACCATCTCCGAAAGCTCCTCTTGGAGGGCCTGGTCTATGGACCCCACCGCGGCGCCCCCCGACGCCGACCCCTCGGCCACGGGGGTCGTTGGCACCATGGCAGCCACAGGCCCGCTGGCGCCCGCACCCTCTGGCGCCTCCCGCGGCGCCACCACCATCGCCTCCGCCCGCGCCGGCTCCGCCTCCGCCCGCGCCGGCTCCGCCACCTCCTGCTCCGCGGACCGCGCCGCCTCGACGGCCGTCGCCACCGCGCGCGGGGGCTCCACCGCCCTGACCTCACCAGCCGCCGATGACTCCGCGTCACCGGCCCTTGGCGCACCGGCGGACGGGCGCCGCGCAAGCGCCTTCTTGGGCGCCGTGGCCAACGCCAGGACCATCCCTTCGACCCTGCACAACGAGCGAGCGGCGGTGAGCAGGACACTTAAAGAAAAGAAAGAAAGAATCAAAACTACTTACCCTATGGCCATCCCCCGACGACGCTTGGGGGTCGGATCCGACTGCCCCTCCGAAGGGCGGGGGCGCTTCTCGCTCGCCCGCGCTGCCGCCGGCTCCCCCGGGGCAGCCGTGGGCGCCACCCTCCCGCTCGGGGGCGTGCCGGCCGACAGCCCCGCCGGCGTCGGCGTCCTTGGCGCAGCTCCCGCTGTCGCGGACCCCGCGGCGGGCACGGCCGGGGCGCGACTCGGCGTCGCCTCCGACCTCCGAGGCTCAGACCTCGGTGGCTCCTCCTGTGGGCGCGTCGCAGCCGGACCCCGGGGGCCCGACCCCGAGGCCTCCGGCCTCCGAGCCTCGGGCCTCCTCTCTTCCACCAGCGGACGCGACCCGCTCGACCCCTGAGGTTTCAACCTCGGGGGCTCCAATGTCAGCACTTGGGCCGGCGGGCGCGACCCGCTCGGCCCCTGACCCCCTTGACGGGGGCCGACCTCCTCCTCCTCCTCCTCCTCTTCCTCCTCGTCGTCGTCATCGTCGTCATCGCTCTCCTTTTCCTCCGACCCCTGGCGGCGACCGCGCCTCTGGAGCTTCGCCGCCTTCTTCGCCTTCGCGGCGTCCTTCCGCCGCTTCTGCTCCTCGGCGGCGAGGCGGTTCGCCTCCCTGGTCGCGGCGTCCTCCGGGACGGGGACGAGGGATCGGCGGAGGACCAGGCCCTCCTGGCGCACATCAAATAGTCAATATCGACTCTAGAAAAGAAAAAAGACGATCTACAAGCTAAGGATGGGGAGAACTTTCAATTTCGACGCTCCCGGGCCACGGAAGGGCCCGAGGATGGTCGTCCAAGTCGACGTCGGCCTCCTCCGGGAGGAGGGTCTCCTTCAGGCGTTGCTTGAGCTCCGACTCGGAGGGGGGAGCTCCCGCCATCACCGACCCCTCCGCGTCCACGCCGGGCCCCATCTGGTCCAGACGGAGCGGGCGGGCCACCAGCGGAAGGACGCGGCGGGCGTGGTACTCCGCGATGACCCCAGCACCGCGCACGCCCGCCTCCTTCAGCTGCGCGATGGCCGCGAGAAGGCCATCCAGCATCGTCTGCTCCCTCTTCGGAGGACCCCATCGCCAGGACTCGGGCGCCACCGGGAAGACACGCCCCGTGAACTCCCGCAGGGGACCGGCGGTGTCGTTCTTGAGATAGAACCATTGGCCGTGCCAGCCCCTGTGGGAAGTCCTCAGCTTCACCGAAATGTAGTCGGCGGAGCGGTTGCTGCGAAGGTGGATGCCGGCGCACCCGATCGGCGCCGGCCCACGCTCCGCCTTCAGCAAGCTGACGGCGAAGAAATACCGCCAGAGGTCAAAATGGGGCTCGATCCCCAAGAATCCTTCACACAACGCCACGAAGAGGGCGACGTGCTGGATCCCGTTGGGGTTGAGATGCTGCAGCTCGATGTTGTAGTAGTGTAGCAGCCCCCGGAAGAACCGGTGCGCGGGGACGCCGAACCCGCGCTCGTGGAACGGCGCGAACGAAACGATGTAGCCATCCGGCTGGGATGGCAGCGTCTCGTCGCCCGGCACCAGCCACTCCGCCGCCCCCGTGCGCGCGCGGAGGAGGCCGCGCCTCACCAGGCCCTCTAGGCGGACGCTCCGCACGTCGGACTTCCCCCAAGACGCCATCGAAGATGAGCGAAGTAAGTGGCTGTGGGGGACTCGGGAGTGGCGAGGACGAAGGAAGGCGAAAGGGCTTGGGAGCAGAATGCGCAAGACAGCGGAAGCTCAAGGAGGCAGAAAGCGTAAGTGCAACGGACGAAGCCCGCGGGTCCGTTTATATAGGCTCGGCCGAGACGACGACGCCCGCGGCGCGCCCCCTCGAGCAGCGCGCCCCATTCACGCCCGCGCCAGGTGAGGCAGGTAAACGTCTCGTCACGTTTTATTGCTCACGCCTGCAGGCTCCGCCGGATCGAGCGCCACCGCACGCCGCCGAGCGACGCTTCGACTTATCGGGCCGGGCCAGCTCAGGTAACTCCGTGATACCGAACGACGGTTCGACTTATCGGGTCAGGCCCGCCCAGGTAAGAAAAACACATGGGCTGAAACATGCCCCGACGGCCCAAAGAGTTCGAAGGCTGGCCCAGCGGATGGGTTCGACAGCCGCTCAGGGCATAAACAGAGTGAGGGGTGAAAAGTGATGGGTCCGCTAGCGGCCAGTACCCCCAGGCGGTCGACCGCCCAGGGGCATCACGATTCGCGTTCGAGTCCCGGTCCGATCCGACCCACGGGTATCTCCCCGCAGAGAGGCAACGAGCCCTCAGAAGCCTATCGAACGGCATCTGAGAACCACGTGGGACGGCGACTAGGAATATTGGGGCCAACCGCCAGCCGGTTCGGCTGGGATCCCCCCGAAGGGATCCCGGGGCTCCACTTGAACTTACCCGTTAGCAGCTCGATGAGCGTCACGCCTCGGCCATCGAGGTAAGGCGTGGCTCGGCTCAACCTCCTCGTCCGGCGGACGGACGCGCTGGAGGCACGATACAAAGACGAACCGAACCCCCGACCGGTCACTGCAACGAGCAGAGGACTCGGGGACGGAATCGCAAAAAGAGATCCAACGCGGGGTCGCAGAACCTTAAGTCCCAAGGATGAGTTCGCTCTCGCGAACGAAAATTCCTTCTCCCGACCTGAGCGACGCCCGGCCCCCGAGGGGGCCAGACCTCGCTCGGGGGCTACACCTGCAAGGTGCGCGCTCGCGCGCGCCCCTTACAGCACAAATAAGGGATCACCACGATCGCTCTTCCTCCCGACTTAAGCGACGCCCGATCCCAAGAAGGGATCAGACCTCGCTCGGGGGCTACACCTGTAAGGTGCGCGCTCGCGCGCGCCCCTTACCGGTAGAAACGCTTCTACAAGCCACCTCCGATTAGAGCGACGCCCGACCCCTCTTATGTGGGGGGTCGGACCTCACTCGGGGGCTACTGTTGAGGGCCGATACCGGTGATGACCGGTATTAGCGGTCCTCCGACTGCTTTACGTATAAAGCAATAAGCGACCTCCGTCTCGCCCGACCTCTATGCCGCGACGCGCGTACAGTGGCTCGGGCCCACAGACAGGTCCGCCTCGCCCGACCCCCTCGACCGGGGTCGGATCACCCGCCGCTCGACTCAGGCTCCCGACCTCACCATGACGGGGTCGGGAGCTCGTGCCAAAATCCGCCTCGCCCGACCCCAGGGGTCGGGCGAATCGCTCCCTCCCGACCCTCAGGGGTCGGGAGCGCCACCTAGCGCGACGAAGGCGGTTGGTACTGAGTAGTTGAGTACTAAAAGCTCAACTACTCTCGTGGCTACCAAAGCCCCCCGCGCAAGTGGGCGTTTACCGCCCACGTCGCACAGTGACAGCGAGGCCGTCACTATGCGAACGACCCCCGTCAAAGCCCATCCCTTCTGACAAGACGGGACGGCTACGATCGACATTTCGACCGGGTACGGAGCTAACGATGACCAGTCCTCCTCTCCTCCGACCCCTCGTCGGAGGGTGACCGACCATACCGAAGGGACGTCCCTCGTTGACGGCCATCCCTGTGGCGCCATCGACCGAAGAAGCACCGCCATGCCTGCGACGTCATCCACAGCGACCGGCACGGAGTCTGAAGCATCAACAGCGCGGCCTACAGGACACCCGGCCATGCCGCCGCCCACACCTTTGCGCCAACTCTTTGTACGCCCACCTCCCTCCTTGCAGTATAAAAGGGGGGAGGCGGGAGAACGACGAGGGGGGATACGAGTCCAAGACACACGACATCTCACCCCACGTAGAACACCTCACAGAGACTTGGGAGTTCGTCCCTCTCTCGCCCGTTTGTAACCCCCTACTACAAACTGTCGCGAGTAACACGAGCAGCCTCATCGAACTGGACGTAGGGCACGTTGCCCGAACCAGTATAAATCCTTGTGTCCTCTCGCGAACCATCCGAACCAAAACACGCACTCCACGATACTAATTACTCGTCGGCCACAACGAACGCCGACAGCTCTGTTCCACGACAGAGCAGCTCTACTCCAGAATTCCAGGGAGCAGCTGCTCTGCTGTGGAGTTGAAGCTGTATATTGAGGTGTTTGGCTACAAAGTTGCCTTCAGCTCTAAGTTACATGATAGTGAGGGTGTAAGGACATTTTTATCTTTGGATGTAACTTAAACACATGTAATAAAACGTATATTATTTGAAAAGAATTTTTTAAAGAATATAATAATTAATTTTAAAACTTAATAAAAAATTAATTTGATTTTGATATTGTGCCAAATTTTAAATTTTAATTTCGCAAAATTTGCCATGATTGTGCCTATATTTGTAACACATTTTCAGTTAAGTATCTCAAGTAACAATTATATCAAACATAAACATATAATAGTCTCCATTTTTCAACGACGAAATGAACTTCAAAATATTACAAGTCCATGATATTTGACCAACTGAAATGCAAATGTTTTAGATCCTAAATTATTACAAGTCCATAGTTTACTATGCAAAAAAGATCACTTTCACTCACACATTCCACGCAAGTGAAAGAGATGTTGCTACATTATCACGAAACATGTCTATTGTTTGAATACTAGATTCACCAGTAGAAGAATCGGATGCATGGGTCGACACTGCATATTTGTCGTACCTATCCGGGATTGTAGATACATAATCAGGGTCCCTATCACAGTTAGCAAAGTCGACATCGCCACTTGAATGTTCCTGGATAAAATTATGAAGAACCATCGTGGCAGCCACAACCTTCATTTGAGTGAGCATTGAATAACCAGGCATCTTATAAAGAATTTGCCATTTTATCTTCCATAGTCCAAACGACCTCTCTGCAACATTACGGATAGATGAATGCATGCGATTGAACTTCTCCCTTGGAGTGTTCGGTTCCATACCTCGATGCCACTCCGGTAAGTGGTACCTTTCACCCTTGTAGGGAGCTAGATATCCCGGTCTGTTAGGATAGCCAGCATCGACGACATAGTATTTACCTACACGTGGAATTCAAACATTAGTTACTGAAATGAAATACAATGAGACATATGAACAGTTAACTCAAACATGAATTATTATACCTCGTGGAGGGTGTGGGAACTCTTTTCTATCAGTTTCCATTGCGTGATACAAAACACTTGTATCATGAGTAGAACCCGGTTGACCAGCAGCAACATAAGTGAAGCGCATATCAAAATCACAAACAGCCAGAACATTTTGAGTTGCTACTCCTGTCTTTCCAATGTACCTCACTTGTTCTTCAGGTGAAAGTGTGACACGTATATGAGTCCCATCAAGTGCACCAATACAATCTTTAAAATGTGGATATGCTCTTTTGTCATCTCTAATTCTCTTATGAACTGTCCGGAAATAAGGATCTATTGGCCTCAAATATTCCTTAGCCATTGCAATCAAACATTCTAACACCTCATGGAATTTTCTACTTATGGTTTCCCCAGAGTGTTTGAACCTATTTTGTCCCTTCCTATTTGACTCACATCCAGCACAAGTGAAAAAGAATATTGCAAGCATCTCATAAGTGTTCATATGTTTCGATGGGTGTAGTCCGAACCTTTCCACCAAGACATCATGAAGATCAAGAAATATTTCTCTGTTCATTCACAACATTTTGTGACACTCTCCTGGAGTATTTAAGGTCTCAGTCAACCAGCCCATTCCACTCAGTATTGACACCCTTGGCTCTGCCTTGTACAAGTACAAATCACAATAGATTTCAGCTAGCTTCGCCCCTTTTGATATTATTTCAAAAAACTGCTCACCATCATCACTGAAAGCATCACTCTCAGAATCAGACATCTGTACAACAAGGAAATAGATACAATCAATATAATGAGTACACAAAACTGAAAAATAAATGACTGACATGAATTTAATTAATAAACGGAATACTGCAAGCATCACTATTGAAAATAGAAGAAAACATTGGTTCTAGCATTAAACAAATGAGTCACAACATGGATACAACTCACAACACATTGTTCTACCATGAAACAACAGGACCAACACATAGTTCAAGAAAGGGATACAAGCCACAACACAGTAGTCATGATAATTTCTAGTTTCCTTCTCCATATTTTGCCTTATACTTCCTAGTAAGCCAGGCGAATGTACTATCTTCAGGCAAGCTCATAAACATCTCCCTTTGCTCCTTTTTTACAAACAGCTCAGATGCAATGAAATGTTCATTTGAATTGTAGCCAGCACCACAAGCAACCACGTGCTCCATCACTTCAGTAATAGTAAACTTCCCTTCCTTGCTTAAAGCATATGAGTTTGTCGAAGTAGCCATGCTTGTCACTGCCTCTTGGATAATTAGGGCTGTGCCAATCTTAGGCTTCTTGCCCTTATCGAGGACAACCCTTGGTGGTCTCTTCCCATTTGAATTGGTAGGTGTTACTTCCTCAAATTCATTGGTGTCAACATACTGAGCACCGACTTCGTCCTCTTGTGACTGACCAGTGCCACCATCTTCTTGCGTTTCAGCACCACCAACAGTAGACGATGCATTGGCCATATGAGGAGACCAATGATCAACACCAATACTTGTGATATCTGCAAAACACCTCTGCAGCTCATCCTCATTTTGTAGCCCCAATTTTCTGAATTTACCATATCCTGGGGTATCCTGTAACATAATGACAAAATCAAGAGACCAATCTGATTGTGCATAATGTTTGAAAAAATGGAATAAAAAGAAAAGAGAGGAAGCACTTACAACTCTAGCTTTCTTCCACCAATCATCATCCATAACAATGGTGCCCTTTACAGGGCACCAACCTGTTCCCGTTTGCCTCATCAATAATTTCTTCCATGCCTTGTATTCTTCTTTCAACTTATCCCATTTATTTTTAATTTGTCCCTTTGTAGCCACTATCCCTAGTCTGTCTTTCAAGCCCTTCTCAATTTCAGCATACCCAACAGAATTGAAATGAGTATTCGGGCGATTTCCTCTTTCAACTTGTTCGGCAAACAATTGGCAAAGGACCCGTGTGGCCTCGGTGTTCCAATCAATTTCTGGCATCTATAATCAAACTCAGAACAATATCTTCAGTTAAGGACATTAGTATCACTACTGAAATAGAGAACATGGTATCTAAACATGTGTTCCAATCACATGGACATCAGCATTTTCTGTTGAAAAAGAATTGTTTTTTTTTGTAATATGTTAGATTATGACAGATCTTTTTCATTCATGATTCAAAGTACACCAGACCGAACACCCCTGGCTGACATATACATATAGAGGAAATAAGAAACATCTCTGTTGTTCCTATTTCTTCATCAACATATGGAAGTTCTAAAACATGTTGACCAAAGTCGAAATTGTAATCGACAACATGATAAACACAACGAAGCCCCACAGCAGAGTTAGCAAGGCAAACATCGGTTTGTCATTGATTAGAACACAAAAATAAATTATTCAGATCATGATTTGAACAACCTGAGAGCTAAATGACACAATACATTCACACTGGTGCAAATGGTACACCTGAACTGCAAATGGCACATCAAGACACAAACCTGAAGTACAGGCAGAGCGGCGGCCGGTGGAGGGAGGGCCGAGGCGGCACCCGCGGGGGGGGGGGGGGGGGGGGGGGGGGGGGGGGGGGGCTGGGGGGGGGCCAGGGCGGCCCGGGGGGGGCAGAGCGGCGGACGGCGGGCGGTTGAGGCGGAGCGACGGGCCGGGGGGGGAGCAGAGCGGCGGGCGGACGGGCGGGGGAGGCGGAGCGGTGGGGCGGGGCCGGGGGGGGGGGGGGGGCAGAGCGGCGGGCGCTGGGTGGGGGAGGCGGAGCGGCGGGCCGGGGGGGCAGAGCGGCGGCCGGCGGACGGGGGAGGCGGAGCGGCGGGCCGGGGAGGGGGGGAGCCAGAGCGGCGGGCGGGGAGGTGGAGCGGCGGCGGGGGCCGGGGGCGGGGGGGTGGGGGGGTGGGCGGGCGGTGCAGAGCGGCGGGGGCGGGGGGGGGAGAGCGGCGGGCGGCGGGCGGGGGAGGTGGAGCGGCGGGCCGGGGGGGCGGGCAGAGCGGCGGACGGTGGAGGCGGACCGGCGGGCGCCCCGAGAGGGGGGCGGGGTTTGCAGAGCGGCGGGCGCGCGGGGGGCAGAGCGGCGGGTGAGGCAGACGGGTGAGGAAACTCGGACGAGGGGTGACGAAAGAAACAGAACGAACCGTTTTTGTGTGTAACCAGTGGCAAAGATGGGTAATTACCCTATAACTCCGAGGGGAGGTCTATCTTAGAAATTTTTGGAGTGGGGAAAGAGGTGCTCTAGAAAAATGAACTGGGGCTCCACCAACTCCATGGAGTTGGGTTGCTCTAACTTTTTTTAGAGTTTGGGTGTTTGGCTGAAAAAAGACTGCTCCTCCATAGAGTTTTGGAATAGAGCCATGCCAAACACCCCCTTAGTTTCTGTCTGTGCCTTTTATAGTCCATTCATAAAATAGCTCTGAGGAGGATTGACAATTTAAATAACTCTAAGGGCTTTTTAGATCATAGAAATTTTAAAGAAATCATGTAAAAATGTCACAGGAATTAGTTCAATTTTTTTAAAAGAATGAAGCAAAAAAATTTTTCCTCCAATCCAAAAATGACCTAATGTGGTGGATGACGATACTTTGCACTGAGAAACAAAGTTTGTCGTTCATTTAAAGATGACACGCTGTTTGGAGGCGTGAGTGTGCGGTTTGGAGATTCTAAGGGGCCGTTTGGATTTGTAGTCCTATAACTAAACTTTAGGTCCTAAAGTTTAGCCCCTAAATTTTTTAGGTCCTGGTATGTTTGGATTAAAGGGCTAAACTTTAGTTCTCTAATATAAATTGACTAATTTGCCCCTACAAAGCTCAGCTGGTAAACATGCATGAAAATGTAAATAATCCATTTCACACAGTTTAAGTACTACACAACTAGATGTTGATAACAAAGAAAGTACATAATTGGATGTTTTTTACTCGTACAAGAAGTCAAACACACTCTACGATCTACGAAACAAGGCATTCGTTAAATTGCATGAACTCCAAGAGCTCTCTATAATAAGATACAGCATATTCACATCCCGCCAGGACGCAAGTGTCCATTTCACGGGCAAAGCGTTCCCGAGGAAGCTCGAGCACTACTAGCATGTATACTAGCTACACAACTGAGTTACAGATTTCATGGAACAGCTCCTTGTTTGTACTTTGAACTGTTGATTCCTTGCTGAACCTTTGGCATGGACTCTCGAGCAGTGAAAGTTGCCTAGAGAGGGGGGGGGGTGAATAGGCAATTTATAATTTTCCTGTGAAACAGCACTCAGCAACCTGAATTAGTCCCCCGGACTTCCAGTAAAGTATCGGATATCCGGTGCGTCGGAGTTCTGGTAAAGCGCTGGAACTCTGGCAAAACCTGGTAAATGCAGAATTCACAAACTGAGCAGGTATTTGCGAAACTATTTGAACTAACAACAAGGCTAGATATGTAAGGACAAGAAATAACAGGCTAAACAGGTTATAAGCAAGTATATGCGTAGATCGACACCAATAACTAAAGGAAATGAAGAACAAGCACAAGATGGCTAAAGAGAGAAAAGCACACGGAGACATAAGATTTATTTCCCGAAGTTCAGCTCCACAAAGAAGCCTACGTCTTCGTTGAGAGGTCTACAAAGAACCGGGTCTCTTTCAACCCTTTTTCTCTCCAAACAACCATGCACGAAGGTCAAACTTTGTTCTTCACTAGCAAATTCCTCTTGTAAGGAGAGGCAATACAAACTTCCCAGGACGTCACCACACAAGTTTAGGAGCTCCCAGGCGACCTCTAGTCGTCTAGGGGATGAATTCTCAAGAGTAATAGGTTAAAGACCAAGCTTCGAAGACTTCTCAAATGCTCAAGAGTGAAAATGGAGTGTTCTCAACCTTTCAATCTCTCTCACTAGCAAACCCTAGCTCAAATCTTTGCTTGGAAGCCTTAATAGGGTGTGGGAGAGGAGGAGAGAGCTCAAGAGAATGTTTTTCGTGTGTAGGAAAAAGAGTTTGAGTGTTGGAGACGAAGGGGTATTTATACCCGAGACCCATAGCAACTAGCCGTTAGGGTTTGGTTACAGAATCCCTGGAGATTCGGTAAATGACCGGACTTCCGTTGAGCCGGAGTTCCGACAGTTGACCAGACATACGCCTAGTGGTTTCAGGCATTCAATAATGTTCTAATGGTCCAGAGGTCCGGCGACTTGCCGGATGTCCGACCGTCCGTAGTTCCGACCTGGTGGGGAGGTTCGGCCTGAAGTTTCAGGTAGTCGGCACTGTTTGAATGGTCCGGAGGTCCGGCAACTCGCTGGAGGTCCGGCCTGAAGTTTCAAATAGTCGGCACTGTTCGAATGGTCCGGAGGTTCGGCCTGAAGTTTCAAGTCCGAAAGTTGGATTTTGATTATTCTGAGCATTCGATTAGTCCATTCACTTGGTTTGCACCCCACTTTATAGTACGACATGTCTAGAAGAGAAAAACAAAGATTGGACTCAATTTTCTTCACGTTTCTCCTTCATTTTGATGTCCTTTTGAACCTTCAACTTTTTAACAAATTGAGGGGCATCCTTTCTAGGTCATGTATCATCTTTTCTCCTTATGCATACACTTTTGCTGCATAATTACTCAAGATATGATTAGCTCTTTAATTTTATTGTCATTAACCACTAAAACCCACTTAGGGACCCTAGATGCACTTTTAAGCAGCACGCACTCAACGTATGGTAAATTTCTGCTACAGTCAGCATTGATCATACATAATTAAACACCGTGCCACAGCCACGATCAAAGAACGTTTGGTGATTAGAATGCTGAAATTAGGCCCGTCGATAATGATCACAAGCTTCGAAGCTGCATTAGCATAGCAACAATTTCATCGCTGGATGGCCGATCAGCTGGTGAACAATTTCGTCATGAAGAGGAGGGCGGTCGGCGGGGTGGGGCGGCCGGCGCCGCTGGGTGAGCACGAGGGCGACCGGCGGCGCCAGGCGAGCACGAGGGCGGCTGGCGCCTCCGGGCCTGGCAAGGCCGCGGAAGAGGACGCAGAGGGGCGGCCCCATCGGGTCCTGCAGGCAACGCTGCTGACGGGACGAGAAGGGCGGCCGGCGCCGCGAAAGAGGACGCGGGGCAGCGGCCTCATCAGGTCCTGCGGGCGCTGCTGCCGACGGGACGAGAACGGTGGCCGGCGCCTCCGGGCTTGGTGGCGCCGCGGAAGAGGACATGAGGCGGTGGCCCCATCAGGTCTTGCGGGCGCCGCTGCCCGACAACAAGAGCAGGAGGGCGGGCGTCGCGCGCGGGGGGGAGGGGGGGGCGCACGGTCGGTGGCGGAGGGTTGTGCGCGGCCTGGCAGCGCTGCTGGGGGATGGCGATAGGATTGCGTACGAGGGTACCCCCGTCCAGCTTCCTCTTTAGCATTTTTTTTGGGCCTCCTTCGTGCCTAAAAATTTTAGACCATAGTTTAGCCTTTTTGCCCCCCCCCCCCCCCCCCCCCCCCACACACACACACACACACTGTTTGGAGCTTTAGGGAAAAAAAAAAAGCCGAAAGCTGATAGTTTTGTCTTTTGGCATGAGATCCAAACACCCCGTAAGTCCTGCTGTGTGTCCAGAGTTTAGTGAATGAGGAAGCAAAGGGGGAAGGGAGGGTTCGTGAGGAGAAGGGCCGAGAGAGGGCTGACTCTGTGCCTTGTACGAGACAGATTATTATTTAAATAAAGCTCCTTGTTCATCACAAAAAAAAAAGATGACACGACGACCAAAAGTACATAAGAATAGCTCTCACATACGTCCTGCCCGGGATAGAACCTCTAGCGTAATAGCCAATGGATTAATTAAGAAATCGTTGTCCACACCGTGAGTTGATGAAGAGTTCGCCGGATGCGACCATATTGCACAACGTGACGACAGTCAAACCAATTTTTGTACTCAAAACAAATCATGTTGTGTCTGCATAATTTTTGCAGCGCGAGAGCATCTCTTTCTTGTCGTGCCCCCGATAGAGCCTCTATTTTGCTCCCTGAGAGCATCTTAAATAAGATAGTAGAAACACCCTCTAATTAATTAAATCATAATTCGAGCATATGCGGTGTAATTAGAAAAATCATCCCCCAACACATTTGTAAATCTATGGGACATAGACTTTTTCAACAGGTGATGACGGTCTACTTTGGTCTTTTGATAATTGCTGAAATGTTTTCTTTATTTTCTAAATCGGAAAATCCAGACTGAGACTGACCGAGGCCTCTGGGTTAGAGGTAAACGGTGCTCTTTCTTTTTCTTTTCAAAGAAATAGGACTAAAAATCTCAAACCTACGGGTAAGATAAAAGCATAATTACGGTTCACAACAGTGGTAAATACAATTGCTTCTACTTCAAAAATGTTTGAAAACTAGAAATGAGGAGTTGTTGGAGTAGATCGTTTTTTCTTCTTCTTCTTATAGTTAGCATCCAGATACTCTGCAAACCGTTTTCTATGTCCTTGTGATCCTAGATCAGTGCACGAGCAGAATTAGAATAGGATGCCTTGGAAGCATCCAAATATCACATATATCTCTTCCTATTCTCCTTGTCTTTATGCTCAAGTGGACCTGCTGTCAATCAACTGAATGGGCGGTATTTAAAGGTCCCTGACATGAATCTGGTTCTTTCGGTAATATTGAGATAAGTTATTCTGTGATAAAAAAAAGGCTACTCTGTATGAAACACACAAATATTAAAATTGTTGTTGGTAAGAGAACAAATTTTGTTCATTTTTTAGCAAGAAATATTTCCCTTTTTCCACAACAATATAAATGATTAGTAGTATATTCCTACTGCAACAGTATTTAGAAGGATAAGGAACAAGACACCAGGGTCTATTCTATATACAAAAGTATATAAGTACACCTTCTGTACGTAATCTAGTTTGTCAAAAGGGATATCGTAGTCATATTTCGTCAATTATGCTAACCTAGAGTGATTAGCGCTCAGGTGACGTTAGCAAAATCTTTTAGAAAGAATCTTGGGATGACTTGTCGTCTTATAGTTACTAGCTGTTTGCGTGATCAATGGCGCCAAGGGCCAATCCATGCAAATATTTTTATTACCGAAGTGGACAGCAATCCTATTGTCAATTAACTTCACACCAAAATATTGCAAGTTTTGATGATTGCGATATTTTCTTTTACAACTCATAGAATAGGTGTACGATTGCTTTGTTTTTTTAAAATAAATGTTTTAGAGCGTGCGTGATTGTTTGTTCGGTATTCCTGGAATGTAGTCTCATGTTCTTGACAATGAAAACGTCAAGACAGGGACGGGAAGTCTACTTTATATTGTTAGCTGCCAAATGAAATGTACTGTACATTTCACAAAGTTTGACTTCGATTTATTGAAAGGTAAATGATGGAAACGGCACCTCAATATATCAAAGTCAACGATCTGATTTCTTATTTCTAAGTTGCTTCAAATTAACAACCATGTCCAATCATCGTGAATAAACAAATCGAAGTTACAGATAAATATTGACATAGCTTAACTGGTTCATCAACCAAAGTTTGATCATTACAAATAAATATGGGCATAGCTCAACTGGTTTATCAAACAAGTTTGAACATTACAGATCACATGTTTAGTTATAGCAATAACTATACATTTTTAGTTTTCTACACTTTTTTTTATGAGGCATACTTTTTTTTTCCGACATGACTGTCGATAAAATCGTGGAGGGACGAGGGAGTAGTACACTTGAAACAGGGACAATCCCTTAAAAAAAAAACAGTAGCCCAGACATACCTGGGAGAAGGCCGCCGGCCCAACAAACGTCGGCCTCCACGGTCCGCGGAAGAGACTCGAACTCGAGGGAGGGAGGGAGCGAATATTCTGCCGACCTCCAGACGAACGAAGAGACGAGACGATTCAACAACCAGAGCGTTTTCGTCCGCCACAGTCCACACAGAGGGAGGGAGAGGGGGCCAGGTGGGTGGAGGGGGAAGGAGGAGATCCTGCTGGAATCCGCATCCTTCCCTCCTAATTCCCGCGGTCTCTCTCGCGCTGCCACCGCCTCAGCCTCTTGTCCTCGTCTCTCTGTTCCCGCGGGAGGACGGAAGAGGGGGGAGCTGCTGCAGAGGTTCACGGCAGGAGGACCGGAGCAACAGTGGGAACGGTGCGTGGTGGGTTCTTCCCCAATCCTGAGGTGCGGTTCTGGCTTCCTACTAGTCTCCGTTCTTGCGAGCTTTATTCCTGCCGCAATCGTCTCTGCGCCCATAAGGAAGCTTACATTATGTGCTTAGCCGCGGAGCTACCTGACACGGTGGAAAATTCGGGTGGTATGACTTTCCGAGCTGCTTGCCTGCTTCTGGTTGGTCATCGGCCATCATGCGCTGTTTCTTTGGTTGTTGCCTGCTTCTCCTCTTAGTAACTGGTGTAGTAAGCAATGTTGACGCGTGGATTACTGAGCACGGTCCACGGATCCTCAAAAGTCGAATAAGTAGGTGGACATATGCATTTCAATTTCTGTGCACTTAGTAGGAGCTATGACAATTGTAGTGGTGCTTTGGATAGTCTCCTTACTGTTGTTTAGGACAATCCTTCGTTCTTAAATTTGCCCTCTTCCTCTGTCAGAAGGCCACCTGTTCCGATCAGCCGAGAAATTAAAGTACATTTAGGGTGGAACAAATGATATTCCAAGAAGATTGTAGGCCTTCTTGGGGTCTGGGCGGCCTCTACAAGGTACAGCTAGCGGGCCGGCCACTGCACAGTGATGATGAAGCTGCCACAACTAGCATTGTCGATTCTTCAACTTGTGAACTACAGGAGGGTGTCAGCTCGAGCCGTAGTTTTCAAATCCGGTGAGTTTTGGAACCTACACTAGAATCTATACGCTCCACAAAATATCTATTGACTTATGCGTTGCTTAATAATTTTTGTATTTGCAGGAGACTATGGCAGCAGAGGCCGCCATGCCTGAAGCCCATCCACTGTAGTCTCTCATGTATGTATGACCAAACAAAATTGTAGCATAACACTTGCATATTTGTTTGATAACATCATTCTGTATGTGAACCAGGTGATAAACACGTCGGAGAAACTATCGCTAATGTTGTCACCTCACTCCCATTCATTGCTCTTGGACTGCAGGCACCGAGGCGAGTGCACGTCTGACCTAAAATCGGTCTCTTGATTCTTTCCGGAAGTTAAAAAAATAAAGAGCTCATTGAGAATTGTCTTTTGTTTGGTTTCTTGGTTGCCATGAAATATGAACTAACAATTGTTTGCCAGTTCTGCAGAAAGAACTTGAACACAACACTTTATGCAAACTCTTTAATTGGAGTTGGAATAGCTTCTAGCTTGTATCATACTTCACGAGGAGATATAAGGAAATATTTGAGATGGGCAGACTATTCAATGATTGCCACTTCAACACTGGTCAGTAAAATATTTTTCTAAGATGATTGCATTTATAAGTACTCAGGAAAAAACATAAAAAAACATGCGACCAAACTTGGTTTTTTTTTCTGATGGTGCATACTTTACCTCTGAATATGTTTTCCTGGATGTACCTGTAATAGTACTGATTTCATGTAAGTTTTTCATTGAAATATAGGCTCCTGTGTATATGCAAACTAACCCTTTTTGGTATTGAGAGACATGAATTATGATCGTTAATCTGAACTATTGCATGTTTTGTGTACTTTACAATACATTTTCATGCAGTGCTTAACAAGAGCGCTTCAGGATGAGAATCCAAAATTTCTGATGGCAGCTTCGACATTGCTCCTACCATTTCAACCCCTGATGGTTTCAGCGGTCCACACTGGGATAATGGAGGTTAGTACTCAATATTCATGATGTCTTGTCATGTTTACAATTTACAATGAACGATCCTGCTTAAGTATTGCTACGTTTTTGTGCACACATCATTCGTGTTTGATGTACATCGCTGTTTTGTCAGTTGTGTCATACATATTTTCCAACCGCCAAGCCTGACCATTTGTAATTCTCCTCCTAATTCAGGTTTCATTTGCAAAAAGAGCATCCATGCGCCCAGAGCTCAAAATGGCACATAACCTTCACAAGATGTCGTCTCTGCTAGGAGGTGCACTATTCATCGCTGATGACGTCTTCCCTCAAACTTCGTACCTCCATGCGGCATGGCATCTAGCTGCAGCATTGGGTGTCAGCACATGCAACAAGCTTCTTGAGTGACTTTAAACATAGAAGACAGGAGTGCAAGACGGCCTTCATATTAGCTGGACACTACCATCAACCAGCCGTTGATTGTAACTTATCAACCCGTCAACATAGCACGAGATAGGGTATATAGCACTGAACATTGGAGGACCGCAGTGACATAATAGTGCAATTGAACTTAGATGATATAGGCAGAGCATGTTGCTGTAAGTGTTGTAAGATACTCCATTGTTTCTACCATCTGTAATAGTAAGATTAAAATCGCCTTTCGTTCAGGGGTTATCTTTCCCTGATCAACATATAGAGCATGCGTGTCTGCACATGTAGGAGTTTTAGGGGTTTAGTTGGGTCAGGCCTCACTTCTCTATGTTTGCTTCTGAGTTTTTCCTCTCTTAATACAATGATACACAACTCTTTATATATTTGAGAAAAAAATGAAGTAGTTGACAAATGAGTAGTAGGAAAAGATATAATGTTTTTAGTTAAAACATATTTTTTTCTTTGCAATTGGTAACAAACTAAAAGATTAGCTTCAAATTTAAAAAAAGTTCTTTATTTGGTCTCCAACTAACACAGTTAGCTTCAACACTAACGGAAGGTTAAGGAAGGAATCTTGAATAATTTGGAGGTCAAATAGGTAAATTTTAGTGGAAGCCGGACAAAAAAGGAAGAATTTTTTGGAGGTCAAATAAGTAAATTGCTCTTAATAGATACATGGATCCTCTCTAGTTGAATAAAATAAACTATGTATTCTTTTACGAACCATCATGGTACAAATCTGTTCAAGAAATATCATGCTACAAATCAATAGTATAATATCTGTTCAAGAAATATCAATGGTACAAATCTGTTCAACTAAACTATGTGTTCAGGGACATCTCAAACGATTTTGCTGTATCATAGTATAATACAGTAAGCTAGACTTGAAGTAGTGGAATAAATTTCAGTGCGTCAGTGCTGAGTGGGGATGCTGAACAGCTTGTAGTTTGGACCAGTTTCAACATAAGCCTCGAGTCATGTGTCTGCCGCCTTAAAAGTGCTATCCCCATGGAATACTGAGTTATAATTACTGTATGAGTACATGAGACCAGATGTTTGGTGCCATCATCCATCACTACTGGAAGCGCCATTCTTTGTATCTCTGGCACTTTTATTCTTCCTTATTCTTTCCTAACTTGCTTTGTTCTTCTTGTGCACGTTCACAGTTGCTTTCACTTTTGAGAAACTAGTTCGTTTTCTTGAACTAAAGAGATTTAGAGTGTATACATTAGGTGCACCTTTTATATCTCTAGAAACTCCTATGTTTTGTGTTGTACGATAAAAGAAAGAGGAGGGAAGATAAATATCTTCTTAACAACTACACAACTCAGAGTTAATGACACTACAGCCCTGGTGGCATAACAATTAACAACAGCAAACCACTCCTATAGGGGCCACAGTAGGAAATAACTGGTACTAAGCTTTCGTATGCTGCTTTATTGAATTTTTTTTTAATTAAAAAAACCAAGGGAGGCCTCTAGGGTGCAAGGTTGAGCATCCATGATTTGAACTCTCGGTGGTCAACCGCCCCCCCCCCCCCCCCCCCCCTCTCTAGGTGTGAGCCCCTTTGCTATTGAATGTTCATTTTGTTCCTTAGATCTACCATTCAAATTCATGCCTCCGAAACTTTATGTGGAAAATTGAATTACTTAATTCAATTGATCATAACTAACTTTAGAAAAAAACCATGTAGGGGGGGGGGGGGGGGGGCATATGGTCAAATGGAGCCTTTGGTGGTGAGAAAAATTGGAAACAATCATCAAAAAAATAAAATAATGTCTTGAAAAAGAGAGAGAGAGAGAGAGCATTTCTTGACCACTTAAGCTCTTGACAGGATTTTCCTTTTGCTCCTGTATTTAAAAAAATTTGAAATGCGACTCTACAAACAATGTAATCTCTTAAATAATAGAAAAATAAGCAATAAGGTAATTTCCCAGTTAACCTAACAATTTCTGATTGCATCAGAAAGGAGCTTTGTCAGTCCAAAAGCAGGGGATGCAAATGCAACCAGACACTCTGAACTAAAAAGGAGGGTAAAACAATGAATGGTATGAATTTCATTATGGTTCGGACTTGGAGACAGCGAAACTTGTATATTGGTTGTACAGGTTGCGTCATATGTATTACGGCTCAGTCCAGCACGAACCTAAACTGTAGCGTTAACACTATTCATCAGGAAAGGCTGCAATCATAACATTTCCTCTTCCTTTTCTTTCTTTGGAAAAGTGATGATGCAATGAACTGACGCCTCTTATATCTCGTTGAGCTAATTACTTTTTGGTACCTTACGAGATAGTCGCAGCTCTGAAGTTAGTTCCCTACACAAGGTTCAATTGTTTAGTCATGTCAGGTCAGGCTTAAACCAAGACAGCAACATGTCAGAAATAGGGAAAATTGCATTGCCGAAAATGCCTTCCACTCGAAACAATAGCTAAACCACCAGTCTAGCACTGATTACATTGCTAAAAACAGCTTCGGTGTCAACAGTAGCTGGTAACCAAAACTGTACAGTGATTGCGACATGCTTTCCTAAAACACCTTGTCCAATGACAACCTAATAGCAGCTTCGACTCCAGTTACACCAGATTGCTAAGCCTAACTTCTCCAGTATACCAAATGAATAATCATAGACATTGCTACTAATCATCCAAACGACTTGGTTATCACGCCCACCTATCAGATCGCTTCACAATGCAACGGCTCAGCATCAGTGAAAGTTGGAGCATGCTACGAGATGGGCTCGACAAGGAGGAGAAAAGGGATGGACACACTGCTCATCCTAATCTGCTGGGAATTACGGAAGGCAAGGAACGCTCGGGTCTTCTGCAACGAGAACGCCACCCCCTCATAGATCGCATACAGGGTGAAGAGGCAGCGCTACGGGCTAGGGCAGGAGCCAAGTGTCTAGGTAGACTGATGACCAAAGAGTAGGATAAAGTATAGAGAGGGAGGGGTTGTCCGACGCGTAAATGGATAATTTGTATGGCTAGCGGCGGCGGATAAAAACCGGTACACATCTTGTATGGTCGTTGACCTTTTCTTCTTAATGAAAAAAATACGCAGCTCTTCTATGTATTTTAGATAAAAAAAAACTGTTAAGAGGGTTCTTTTCTCAATCGGGCAACGGACAATTGACTTGAACCATCTCACTGGATAAAAATCATAGGGAATTTACAAATCATTTCTTTGCCTTACCCCAACACCAACCTGGACTCGGTGTCATTAGTGGGGCCTAGTCAGCACAGAGTTATCATAGTTATAAATTCGTGGGTCATAGCAAATTGGACCTCAGTGTTGGAACTGACCGTCAACTGAAGACATTTGTTTGCTACCATATTTTATAATAAGCAGATCAATACGGAGCTGTACATCCAATTGCACCTCGTTAACCAAACTGAAGCAAAAACAACAGAAGGGCATTTCTGTCATGATAATGCATGAAAAAATCAGTGTACATATCTTGTGCTACTGATTTATAGCTGCAGGAGTGCACAGTTTGGACCCTTTTGGCAGAGCTTCTCTGTGGATTGATTTTCCGAGTAGAAGTGATTTTATGACTGAAATTGATTCTCTTTCATTTTTTATGGTATACTCTTACAAATTAGGATAAAGAATCACTTCACATAATCAAGAGAACCTTTTTTTTCAGCTCCTAGCTCCATAGTTCATTTCAGAGAATCACTCCACAGAATCAGCAAAGAACATTTCTCCTGTAATACAGTGTTCGGTAGAGCTCCTCAAATTCTTTCTGAGAATCAGTTCTATGGAGTTCCGCCAAAGTGAGCCTTTGTCTTCTCTCCCTGCTCTATTTATCCTTCAGCCCCTCTGCACTCAGCTACCAGCTCCTTGACTTCTGAAATATAGCACACTACACTACTTGAATGGGACGGTCACCATGCTGTGAGAAGATCGGTTTGAAGAAAGGTCCATGGACTCCGGAGGAGGATCAGAAGCTGCTTGCCTACATTGAGGAGCATGGCCATGGGAGCTGGCGTGCATTGCCTGCGAATGCAGGTATGGACAAACCAGAATCCCACCCTCTTTCAATGGAAACAAATGAAAAGCTATAGAAGTTTGTAAGAGTCCAAACTATGCAGGATTGCAGCGGTGCGGCAAGAGTTGCAGATTGAGATGGACAAACTACCTGAGGCCGGACATCAAGAGGGGCAAGTTCAGCTTGCAGGAGGAGCAGTCCATCATTCAGCTTCACGCTCTTCTTGGCAACAGGCAAGTAACAGTGAAGTCAATAATTACCAGATTGTTATAGCAAATGATAGTTTCCTCTATTTCTTTCTGCTAAGATAAAGTGCAGTGTCTGTTCTTGTCAGACTGTTGTCTATCATTTAAAAAGTAATTAATAAAGCATATGCATCAATCCCCATCAAATCCGAAACAAAAAAGGATTGTCACTGCATTTACATTATGTAGATAGCGACAAGTAATTAGTTCAAGGCTCTATATGAATTTTGGCACTTAAACCAAGAAATTTTTGAACTTCCTATGTGCCAGTACAGCCTAATATTTTTTTCCCCTTTCTATCACAATCTTTCTAGTTATGGCATGGAACCTGCAGTCTTTAATTTATCACATCATCTCCCCATCTCTCAGTAATTATGCATTCAGAATCCTCTTAACTTTTGTACTCCAACGAAAAATGCCGATGTGCCATTTCCAAACTATCAAATCAAAATCTTGTTTCCTGAGACTCTTCAGGTGGTCGGCTATTGCAACACATCTACCAAAGCGCACCGACAACGAGATCAAAAACTACTGGAACACCCACCTCAAGAAGAGGTTGGCCAAGATGGGGATTGATCCTGTCACCCACAAAGCCAACGGTGCTCTCACAGGCACAACAAACGATAAATCAGCCAAGGCTGCAGCAAGCCTCAGCCACATGGCTCAGTGGGAGAGTGCCCGCCTGGAGGCAGAAGCACGGTTAGCTCAAGAATCAAAGATGCGAACATCAGCTTCTTCATCAACAGCACTCTATTCGCAGTCAACTAATCTACCAGCCTCTGCTGCTGCTTCTCCATGCCTCGACGTGTTGCATGCATTGCAGGGTCAAAAGGTAGACCTGGAGTCACCCACCTCCACGTTGACGTTTACAGGGAGCAAGAGTAGCCTGATGCCAACGCCCAGGACCAACATACTAGAAATTTCAGAAAGCAACTCCATGATATGGCATCAGGGAAGTGACGAACTGGACGTTGAAGAAAGCAATTGGCAGTTCCTCAGCAAGCAACAAGGACTGGTACTGGATGGAAAGGAGAAGGAAGAAAACCTCATTGGTTGTGAGGAGTCATGGTTCACAGGAATGGCTGGGGTTGGACCTGGCTTCACAGGCATGCTGCTTGATGGATCTACTGTACCTGACACATCAGAATGCTGGGGTGAATCCAACATAGCGCAAACTGAGCACAGCAGCCAAGCATCACATGAGGACAACAATTATTGGAATGGCATCCTTGGCATTGTGAACTCAGAGCTGCCAATCCAATCCTCAAAGTTGCTTTAGAAGAGTTCCCTCCCAATTTTTTTTTTTAAGGAATGACTTGTCAGTAAATCCATTGTATCGTCCAAATTAAAAAGAAAAATAGAAAGAGCGCAACAAATAATTGCTACAACACTATGCGTGTGAAAAATAAAGTAACTAGCTCTTGTGTGGAAAGTAATGAATAAATCTTTCAGTATCATTTTTATTGTTCTAGCACTGGGTTACTACTGTACGTTAGCCATCAGGACCACAGCAGGAACACCACAATTAATGACCCAAGGACTTCACAGTTGTTAGTTCAACCCCCAAGTTGTCTTGTCTCCTTCTCTATGGAATCCAACCCAGAATTATTAAACAGAACTGCCAAGAGCAAGTTCCGTACCTCCTTAAAGTCTACTATGACTTTTTAAGTAAAAGAAGGTAAAATGTCACTTTAGTTACAAAGCGAAATTTACAATTTATTTCAGTAAATAAGATCAATCAAATATCAGTGTTTTTCATTTTTTTTCTTCAGAAATGAATAATTTGAATCATCAAATACAAAGTTATCATGAATTGTCAATAAAATTGCACAACAAACATGTACATAGCACACAAAGAGTTAACTAAATGTGCAAGAATTTTGGCTCCAAATTGATCTATGATGTCGAGATCCAGAAGAAGACGAATGGTACTGTTGTCCACACTGTGCAATGCTACATTGATTCTTGTTTGTCTATTTTCTTTCTTGGCTTCTAGGACGAATATGGTGCTGAACTTTACAGGTTCCAATTAATTTTAATGTACTACATACGTTTTTTTTATGTTTTTAAAGAACTGCATCATGCAGAACTCTCTATATGGAGTGCCACAAACCCTTGACAGAAAATCCGCACTCAATTTTAATAGTTACTGTTAGAATATATATTGAATATCGGGCTTTATTAAATTTGGGCCTGTGCATAGGTGTCTTTGGCTTACACGGCTGTGATGGCTGCCCTAGGGCTGTGCCCTGGCACCGCAACTGTCACGCCTCCACCGTCCGATCTCTCTCCTGATCATATTCTATAAGGCAATGGTAGAGATATCACGGTTGGGCTTATATATATGTAACTCCCTGTTCCCCATATCAATGAATCATTGTGCGTCACAATGCCAGTTGCAATATGGAAATGATTTGAGTTGTTGAATGACTCTGGATTTGATAGGGTAACAGGGGTGGATCAACTTACATGAGCAAGTAAAAGGGCAGCACGGTGCACATAGCTCCCACTTGTGCAGGGTCCGGGGAAGGGTCTGACCACTTTGAGTCTTTTGTATGCAGCCTTTCCCTACATTTCTACAAGAGGCCGTTTCTAGGACTCGAATCAGTGGCCTCATGGTCACCAGGCAATAGCTTTACACAAGTTGTAAGCATGTAGATAAACATCTGAATTAGATGTCTACTATCACTCCAGATGAACCAAAAGAAAAGTAAACTGAAAAATATGTCAGGAGAATAAATATAGTGAAATACTTGTGTCGATCATTTGTTAAATCATGATTGCGTAGACAGAAAACATGTGGACCAACAAATAATCGTCCAAGGAAAAAGACGAAACATTTACCTCATATCGAAGGAAGAAAGGACAGCCATGGACCCGTTGAATTAACTACACAAACTGCATTATTGAGACCATAGTACAGGTTCTTCCTTCTGCACGTGGCCTTTCAAAACAGATCAACCTCTTGTGCCAGTGAAAGATTGTTACTAATTTTTCCAACACCTTCACTGCATCTATGGAAAGAGAACTTTGGTGGTCATCGTAATTCTGCAGAACTGCATGCTTGTCTCAAGAACCCATGCTTTTAGAATCATTATCCATATTTTAGATATTAACCAACACTATATGCATTGACATTTGTGCTTCTAATTTCCCATTCTGCTATCTATAAGCAAAGGGAAAAAAATACTAGTGCCACCATGATTAAATAGCGAATTACATGAAACAGGATAAATTTAGTACACAGTAAGTTTTCTATGACGCGATCAGACAAACTATGCATCTGTAGTTTTTATAAAGTCATGAATTAACTTAAAAAACAGTATTAAAAGTAAAGAGTAATTTGCATAAATTTGAAAGTACAGGTCCTGCACTGTCAGTAGCCTCCCTTGCTGTATTTCCCTAAAAAAAAGATCCTGCACTGTTGAAATATAAGGGAGGATCATTAACGAAATTAAAAGTATGGTCAGAAAAGTTTCAGATTATAAAAGCTAGGAGCTTGCATTGCATATCATGTCGTTTAATCTTCTTAACAGAGATAAATCTGACTTATGGATGTTGTAGGCTAGAAGTACTATGACAAAAATAAACAGAGCCTTATGGTCCCAAGTAAGTTAGGGTAAGGTAGAGATGGAACCCATGAGAATTGGTACAAAAAGTTAAGAGATTGAAAGGAAAAGTATAAGCGAAAGAGATGGACAATATCAGCAGAAATATATAGCTAAGTTATGGTTCTGGCATGTGCATTGCTAATTTCCACACGCTTCTATCCATGGATAGCTCTTTGTTGAAATCACAAATTCCTAAGACAAGTTCACTCTACTCTCTTTACATCTCAAGGTGCTTTACTATCCTGCTATACCCTACAGAAATTTGTGGGTGTATCAACCTCTACTACTTCCATAAACTGCAAGTCCACATAATTTAGATGTTTGGTTTCCTTTTCAAGGCTTAAAGATTGAAAATTATCATCAATGTAGAAACATATTGGTATTAGCCATTGATTTCTATGTCAAAAGGGTACAATTGTTGATACAGGGCAATGCATTCCATTATTTGGGCACAAGATGCCAGTATAATACATATGTTAATGATCAAGAAATAATGCAACTCTCTTACAACATTAACTTAAGTGTAGATAAAAAAGGTTCCACTTAAGTGTCCACACATAAGCAACTATTCTATGCAAAAAAAACTTGAAAACATTCAAAAGTTACAACAAAGAAGGGTACAACTGTCGATACAAGCCAAAGCATTAAATCATTTGGGCACCACATGACTGAACAACAAGCATTAAATGATTAAGGATAGACATTGAAAAATAATGCACAAACATCTCTCACTATATTCCACTTTCAATCTTTACATCAGTCAGTACAAATAAAGCTACACATACTATAGTGGTCGGACCCTGCGCAAGCAGGAAATACATGCACCGGGCTACCCTGCGCAAGAGCTACGTCAAGATAATAGCACAGAGCCTCCTAACGTATTGGACTAGAGCTGGATGATGTATAGTGAGAAACATCTTACTCCGTCCATTCTTAAATTGTTGCTGTTAGGATAAAAACTTAGTTTATTTTGAATTAGAATTCCTATCCTAACGACAACAATTTTAAAAATGGAGGGAGTATGTATAGATGACACTATAATTCACTTGCTACTTTTATTTAAATAACAAGTTTATTTAACTGCAAACCACATGGTTAAACTGCAGTCCTACCATGTATACAGGTAGGAGCACATCTGAGAGGCCAAATCTGATATTAAATGGGTAGGCCGTGATGGCTACAGATACATGGACAACAATTGCATATAACTCCTCTAGTTTCTGCATCTATTTCATATTAAAATCATGAAATACATTATGCACTAAAAACTAACAATAAATCAGGCAGATTTTTTTCTTTTTTTCAGGGATTACGTGCACCGGGCTGCCCTTAGGCATATGATGTTCGAACGTACTGGAACTCTGACCAATTATTTTGCTACATGTATGCTTTTTGCATAGGTAAATTCTTGGAAGACAGAGACAGACTATCACAGGCGGCAGATCCACTCCCACATACTATTAACTTTGGATGCACCTGTGAATGTTGCCATGATACGAAATAGCTAAGATCAATAGCCAGAAAGGCTTTATTTGTTATCCCTTACAGATATACAATTAAGTCTACCAATGTTATTGATGGTAATGAGAAGAATTTGTTTGTTCAATTACCATTTTTCAACTGATGATGGACCTTGATATGGACATTTCTTCAGTGAGCCAAGAAGGATATATCAAACATCAAAATTTGAGTCAATCGCAGCACATTAGCAGTGCAAAAAGGAACAACTGAAAACATAGGTCTTAATATAACGACAAAATTTTCTATCGAGTGGACTAAGCACACTTACAAAGGCCAGAACTCACCATGTTTACATTCACAGAAACTAAATTGGACCTCACCTTACACTTACATGAGAATAGCATCACACTTCTCGAATTTCGGAAGAGCCTGGCCCTCTGAAGACGCCATGCCAATCGAGGCCTCGCCATCCCTTCCGACACCCATGTAATACAGTCTCCAATCATATGCACCATCCATTTGTACCAAGCACGGTGAGCCAACGCCAGCGCCATCCCATGCTTCATCCTCCACAGATGGGCGCAGCACTGGCATCTCGCTGCACCTCCTCCATCTTTTCAGCCCGTCCTCGGACACAGCCATCCCAATGCTCACCCGCTCATCTGCATCAACACCCTCATAAACCATGACGTATCGTGCGGCTGCACGGTCACGGACGACATGCCCATGCCGTACCCCACGTTCATCAAACGATCCAGCCCGACCTCCCTCAAGCACCTTCCCCGCTTTATTCCAACGGATGCCGTCCCTAGACCTGGCCACGCCGATGACATGCCTCTGCGACATTTCGTCGAATGAGTGGTAGTACATCCGCAGGTCCCCGTCAGCGTGCATCACCACCTTGGGCGCGGCGACGCAGCGCGCCTCCCAGCCCCGCGGTTCTTCTTCGTCGTCCCCGACGCCGATCAGGGCGCCGCTGTGGTGGTCCCCTTCGATGCGCGCCCAGTGGCGGCCATCCTGGCTGATGGCGAGGCCGGGCAGCGCAGGGACGTCCGCGGCGGGGAACGGGGAGCCGAACCGCTCGTCGGTGGAACCCGTGTAGTAGAGCCAGTACACGGCAGAGGACGGGAAGCGGCGGGAGGACGAGGCCCCGGAGCCGGAGATGAGAAGGACGTCAGAGGGACGGACCGCGGCGGTGTCAAAGGCCCACCAATCAGTGGAGGGCAGCAGCGGGTCGGGCGACAGCGCGCTCCAGTGGAGGCCGTCCGGGGAAGTGGCGACCGCGATGCGAGCGCCGGACTGGTGCCAGAGGAGCCACCCACCGTCGGCGCCACCAGGGACGCGCTTGACGACGGGGGAACCCGCGCCGCGGAGAAGGAGGCCGTGGGTCGCGGCGGTGTAGGGCTGCGGCGTCGAGGCAGAGGCGTGGCAGCGGGGAGGACCGGTAGAAAGAAGTCGGCCCGCCGGCGAGAGGAGGAGAGCGGCGGCCACCATCGGAGCGGGACGCGGCGGGCTGAGACGCGCGCGCGGAGGTTAGGACGCGTGGGGCGTGGTGGCGCTGAGCCGTTGAGGTTGCTTGAGCGCCGGAGGGATGCAAATCCGGGGCTTTCATCTGAACGCAGAGTTTAGGATAGACGCCGATTAACTGCTAATGGCGGAGTTTCTTGAATGCGCCATCACGGCTTTCTTGACTATGGAGAGTCTGGACTGGAGTCGGCGCATTAAACCGTAGTACTACTAGTTCATACTCCTAGTACTTTTATTTGCGACGATAATTCATAGTAGTACTTCGTACTGTTGTTGGGTCTGCTACCAGAAAGTAACAGAACCATGACTAGCGATTACGATAGGCAAGAGCAAGAAATGGACTGCTTGTGTCACAATCTTCGCAACTCCAGATCTTCAAAACACAGAAAAATAAACTCATGCGCGTAAGAAAGGGACTGCATGCACAAACATACAAACACACGATCAATTGCATCTCGTATCATAGATACCATCAGAGTGAGAAACATGTCTTGTTCAAATTTTATACTTTTAAACAGATAAGCACAGGTATCGACCAAGTCAAGACGAAAATACTTCGAAAACAACACCTAAATAGGGTCTGATTGCCTCATTCTGTTCAATCAAAGAAATACCTAAAGAACAGAACCTTTTATGGACATTCAGAGTAACAATCGTACAGAGAATTCTAAAACAGCACCGAGTCTTACTACTACAACTCTTCTAAACACAAACATAATTTAGATATTTTCCATGCAACAATATACTTATGTATAGATGATATGCGCAAGCTCAATCCGTCAGGTTTTCTTCTTCTCTATAAACTCTTCCTTTAGCTCAGCTTCCATCTTCTTATCCACGTTCTTACAGAACCCAGGGTAAGGTTCATAGCCGAACAGCTTGTTCAGTATCTGCACAACACACAAGAATCAGCACCAATTGAGTACTCTACATCACAAATCCTAGCTACTCTGTATCATGTATGCAGATGAGTGAAGAATTACACATGTTTATGCTCATGTTTACCTGCAGGAAGATGAGGAATGGCTCCATCAAGAACACCACAGGAAGGTCACTTACTGTTGGTCCTTTCTTCTGCAAACAAAATGAAAAGGAGAAAATCAAATCAGGAACGGAGGCGCAGATTAGATTGTCAAGAGCTTGACTATGCGAACGTATAGCGGGTAAGGCGAACGGATCAATTCGAATCCGCGCTTGCCTCGAAGAGACCATGGCCGAGGAACTGCCATGTCCAGCAGAAGAGCTGCGTGGCGAGGACGGCCTTCCACGAGCGCTCGAACCCGAGGCGTTCAGCGAGGGCGCGGCTGGCGGCCCAAGCGCCGAGGAAGAGGAGCCCCGCGAGCGCGCCCGCGCGGCGGTCGACGGCAACGTAGGCGGCGGCGTAGGCGAGTGCGAGCGCGAGCGCCGGGTCCAGTGGCGCGGGCAGCGGCAAGAACTGGAGGATGAGGAGGTTGGTGAAGAGGATGGGCCAGGAAAGCAGCGCGTGCGCCGCCGCGTTCACGGGGTGCCGGTGCTGCGACCGGAAGAAGGCGAACTGCGCCTCCAGGTCCAGCACCCCGCGCCGACCGGGCTCGTGCTCCTTGGCCTCCACCATGGGCGCGTCGCCGAGGCTCCGAGAAATCTGGGATCAGAGTCAGAGGAAGAGGTCGAGTGAAGGGCTGAAGGAGGCTGAAACTGAGGTTGTTTTATTCCTTCATCATCGGAATAAAAATCAATTGTAGTGAGCTACATATTATATAGTGGAACCTTTATGGGCATCATCTTCTTCATGAGAATTTTAGAAGCTATTTTCTAATATATGTTGTATGTAGTCATAGGGTATTATAAAAATGAGGTTAAATTATTTCAAATATGCGATGCAAGAGTTATATAGATAATATTTCTAGTTAAAGTTATTGTCCTTGCAATGATAAAAATCTAAGAACAGAGTATGAAAATATTCTCTCTAATTCAGATTTAATTACATAAACTAATCCATGCATCATCATGAGTAAATCAACAACCTCACAAGTTAACTTTTTCCATCCTCTTTCAAGAATAATCTAATGGTAACTTATGAGTCCTTTTACTCTTGTTTTCCGCGTTATTATAAATATAAAGAGAGTACACGTGAATACAAATATAGTACGTCATTTTCAGTTTTAATTGTAACACTTAAACCTACTCGAAAGTAGATATCGGGTACGGAAGATGATATGTTGTAGCAGTCTCATAAATACGATGTCTCCACTTTTTTTTAAGCGTACAACCTTTTTCGCAAGAACGGTTTTAGTTATATGAGTTATATTAATGTATTTTGTTATTATGCATCTTCATCAGTTGTTTCATTAAAAAAATTCGACCTTCTATAATGATTCATTTATGTCATAAATACATGAAAATTTAGTCACACAATGTCCTACGACGCAACAGTGATGAAAATTGGTTCATCGATTATCATGCGTCTCTATCCATATTTTGTGAATAAAGTAATATTTTCCTTAATTTATAACATTCGTCTATTTGTCGCTATTTTACATAGAAAACGTCGCAATATTTGAAATGTCAACTAGGACTGAAAATGTAATAAAATTTTGCAACCAAGTGACCTGAAAATGACATGTAGCTAACATGGCAGCCATATTTGTTTTGGTCTTTGTCCATAATGTTACGATGTTTTCTTTTGATATTTTGTGATGACCAAAGTATTACTAATAATATAAAAAAATGATGATGCAAAGGTGAGATGTTGTTGCTACAAAGGATGAAGGTGCGGTTGATTGTTTCAGAATTGCATCTCTTTGACAACTTAAATCATGAATATGAGATAACCTGATATTGACAAGTCTAGTGTGAACATGTCTGTTGGACACTTTCTCCTCCTTTGTCCACGTCACATTTGTTACATCAAAAAGATCTTATGGTTTTTCTACTCATTACAGTTCCATATAATCAATAAAAGGATTATTATTAGATGAATGATGTTTTAGAAAAATAAAGTTGACACGAAAATAAAAAAGCACATAAAAAGAAAGATAAAGGATTGGCTCATACAGGCCAAGAAATTGTGCTATTAACAATGAATAGGAAATTAAAATACACCACACAGTCTATATAAAATAAGTATATACCTCCGTCTTTGTTATTGACATTGTAGTTTAGTTGTAAAAATACTTTATATTAGCGACAATCAAGCATAAGACCAATCATATTTTATGTCTATTCATATTTTATTTGCTTCATCTACAAACCCTGCTTTGCTTTGCCTCATACTAATTCTGATTGTAAAAGTGCTCTTTTTGTGAAGTTTGCACAAAACTCCGATAAACAGTGTTAATGAACTTTAAATTTTCCCTAAAAATAACAGTAACAATTATATTTTTTACATGATACTGAAAGAATATAAACAGGCCCGGTTCGCACCAGTTGCCGCCTAGAGCACGACTGCACGAGCACCACACGCGCGCCCACGCCCATCTCGCCGGACCGCGCCTCGCCGTCGTCTCCTTCTGGAATCGCCCAACCCGATCCCAGCCAACCAAACCAATCTCTCTCGCCCTCAACAGCAGCGCTCTGCCTCGCGAGGCCGCGACTCTCCAGTCTCCAGCCCCGCGCAGCGATAAGAACACTCGCCAAACCCTAACCCTAGCGGCGCCATCCCCACAGCACCGCGAGGGGCCGCCGAACAGGGTGCCGACAGAGCGGGCCACGATGCCGTCGGGATCGGCGACGCAGTTCCGGTACACGCAGACGCCTTCTAAGGTGCTGCACCTGCGGAACATGCCGTGGGAGTGCACCGAAGAGGAGCTCATCGAGCTATGCAAGCCCTTCGGCAGGGTCGTCAACACCATGTGCAACGTCGGTGCCAACCGGAACCAGGCCTTCGTCGAGTTCGTAAGCGCCGTCCCTGCTCTCCGTCTCACTCGTGGACTCTACTATCTGTTGGGATTTAGACGGGTTTGCCTGGTGACTAAATGGGATGGTTGGGTTTAGGAGCAATTCGCTGGGTTCGTTGGGAAAAGGAGGAATCCGCGGGTGTTAGATCGATTTAGGGGTATTGCGATTGATATCTACTGATGAGCTTGTTTTTTGGCGACAAGTGCGGTAGAAGCAGTGGCATGTCAGTATCAGTTACTAGTTCTGGTAGGATGTACTAGATCATGAATTTACTTTAGACAATAATATATTACTCCTTTCTTTTTTGCGGGTGACAATAATATATTACTCGACTGTGATCAGTTAACTTTCGGGTGGATGTAAGCATAGGCCTGTGGTTCAGTTTTGATCTCTGTGGTTCAGTTTTGTATGATCAAACTTAGGGGTTGAATTATTTGATATCAGACCTGATGGCAATGATCTTTAACTTACAAGCGCAACTTTTGCCATGCGTTAGAAACATGTTGTCTAATTAGCAATTTTAATAGCACAATGATTTCTTTTGACAAGTAATATTTGTGGTGTGATGAAGTGATTTTGTTTGCTAAGTCAATCACCTAGGCTTCAAATAAATGGGCACAGTTCATATTCTAACATCCATTGCTGAGGGCAGCTGTTATATATTATATCTGACACCTGATGATAGCACAATGTAGTTTGTATAAACAAATAGGGGAACACTGGCCTTCTTGAGTATTTGTCTTGGTATGCCTTAATTTTCGAAGTGAGTTGATGTGATCCTAACTACCTTGAACATGCTTATTTTTAGGCGGATCAAAACCAGGCAATTTCGATGGTGTCTTATTATGCCTCATCTTCTGAGCCTGCTCAAGTTCGTGGTAAAACTGTATATATCCAGTATTCAAACAGGCAAGAAATTACCAACAATAAAGGTACTGGTGATTCTTATGGCAATGTCCTGCTTGTCACTTTTGAAGGCGTCCAGCCGAACGATATTACAATAGAAGTCATTCATTTGGTAAGTATATTTGTCATTGAAAATGAGTAGTCTCCATAGGAATTTGGCCACATTATATCTTCTGCAGAGTATATCTAAGGATTAACCTGAATATCTGCATGATTGTATTCTGGACCCTTCTCTTAATTGTGGCTGACTTGTTTGTAATTTTTCATAAATGTTCATCATTATTGTTATTTCGATTATATTGATTCATAACCTTTAAAGCATACATCTGTTGATCTATTGAAAGAGTTGAGCTCGCTTCTTAGCAAACTTAATACTCTAATGGATTTTTAATTCCTGGCAATATATGATGAATTAAGATATCTGAAAAGGCAGGGCACTGCTGCTCCCATGAATATACATTGTGAACTAGACAAGAACTTTACGGGAACACCAAATTGAAGGAAACCCAGACAATTACCTACCCCTGTTGATACTGATTTCGTTAATCAGCGAAATTGATATTTTTGTCCAGTATCTAACATATGGGTGTATTATATGTTCTTTTTTTTTTTATGTCTAGCAGTAGGCTCATAAGTTAAAGCCTCCATCATTTTTCACTTCTAAGCTCCATTTTCAGCAGATTGGTCAATGGGAGGCCTCTATTCTCCTTTTTTCTGATAAAGTACTTCTCACTTGTTTAGGTATTCTCAGCTTTTGGATTTGTTCACAAGATAGCTACTTTCGAGAAAGCTGCTGGTTTCCAGGTAACACAGTTCTTAGTTTTAATTGCCTGTCCCCAGTTTTTTAGTTGTTGATTTTGTTGGTTAAATTTATATTAACAAACATCAAATTTAAAACTGGAGAAAGTATATTACTCTGTACATTGAACTTAACAATGGTGCTTTTTCACAGGCTCTTATCCAATATACTGATGCACCAACTGCTCTTGAAGCAAAAAATTCATTGGACGGAAGAAGCATCCCAAAGTAGGGCATTTTCACTATTGTGGGTTAGCCTGACCTTAAATAAAGAATCGTTACTCATGTGACTTTGCTCTTTCAGGTATTTACTTCCAGAACATATCGAAGCCTGTCACATGCGAATAACCTTTTCGGCGCATAAAGATTTGAATATCAAATTTCAGTCACATCGCAGCAGGTATAATGAAGAGGCTTAAGATTTTACTTTATAGAAAGCTTAACCATCAACACTTGTAACACTTTCTTTGATTGAGCAGAGATTACACGAATCCTTATCTTCCTGTGAACCAAACTGCAATTGAGGGAATTGTGCAGGTATGCAATGTATCTGAAGTGCATTATCCTTCCTTTTGTTTTGTATTTTTTTATTTTGTTGCTTACACAACAGAGAATTTACAGCCGACAGTAGGCCCTGATGGGAAGATAAAGGAGCCTGAGAGCAATGTACTTCTAGCATCAATTGAGAACATGCAGTATGCTGTGACAGTGGATGTTCTTCACACAGTAAGAATTATCCAATGCAACTCGTAATTAATCTAAATTTAAAGACATAACTTGCATAATCACCTTAATGGAAAATTTCAGGTGTTTTCTGCTTTTGGAACTGTTCAAAAAATAGCAATGTTTGAGAAGAACGGTGGAATGCAGGCTCTTATTCAATATCCAGGTATGTGCTTCCTCTGGTACATCCAACCAAACCTTGATCTGGATATGCTTTGATTGTCTGAAGCTTTATTTATCAGATATATATGCCTTGACTGTAATTTGTTGTGTGACTTATAGTTACAAGTTACTTAGACATTGTGCACATTAGCACATCTCATAGATCATAGAATCATACTCCCTCCCTTCCAAATATAAGGCATAGTTTTTATTTAATCTTTATGTACTATGGGTTCATGGTTATACCCTTCTTTCATTTGGTTTATTACCGTGTCTGATCCAAATTTGGCCTTATATAAAGGACTGGAGGGAGTATTAAATTATTGAGCATCTTACTGATGCCATGTTTATATAGGCTAAAGTTTTGTTTATGCATCATAAATTTCTGAGTTTGGAAACATCGGCAGAGAGGTATCGGAGTTCGTGAAGGCTTAAAATGGACATCTGCGAGTTTCCACAGCCATAAAGTTGCCTTTAGTAATTTCTTAATCATTTTTTACCTTTTGCTGTAAGCATATTCTCTTTCTCCACTGCAAATTTACCCAGTCCTGCCTTTGGCACATTTAGCAACTTGGCATGCTGTGGGATCAGAATATCAGACACTAACTCTGTTATCGACATGTCTTATCTGCACTTCTGGTTTGGAAATGCCTAATTTGTTGTTTTCTCAGTTACTCTCTAGCTTATGCGACAATTTCGAAAGTGAGACAAATAATGACAATTTACATTACAACATCTCTCACCTCATGTCATGTAAATGTTAGTCAATCTTATTCTCAGAAGATTGCTTTGATCCCATGGAAATAAGATTTGGATGCCTCTCCATCCTCACTTTGACTCCAGTATTATATTTCTTATTTGCAATTGTAAATGAATTTGTCGATTATCTTTCTTGTTTTAGCTGCCAAAAATTGTAGCTTTAATTCTTTTAGTATAAAGAAAAAGGATCCATATCACTCACAAAAGCTATATTTGCAGATATAACAACAGCAGCAGTTGCTAAACAAGCTTTGGAGGGACACTGCATTTATGATGGTGGTTACTGTAAGCTTCATCTGTCATACTCTCGTCATACTGATCTCAATGTAAAGGTATAAATAGTAGTTTCAGGCTATGTTAATTAGCAAATAATAAAGTTTTTATCTGGTTGACTAATGAATAATGAATGTAGCTGAACTAATTAAAAGAATACTTAATGCTGTTCATTCAGTTTGACACAGTACGCTTTCTGAACATCTTTACATTATTTTTCAGTATATCTGCTATGACCTTGTTCTGATCAGTCTTATTTTTTTCACATTCAGGCCCATGATGAGAGGAGCAGAGACTACACTATTTCAGACCCTAATGCACAATTGCAAGCTGCTGCGCAAGCACCAGCTGCAACTACTCCTGCAGTGGCATGGCAGAACACTGCACCGACTGCTCCATTTTATACAAGCACAGCAGCGACGGCAGCTGTTGGACAAATGCCAGCATGGAATCCTAACATGCAACCAGGGGCTTTTGCGCCTGCCTCAACCGCATACACAAGCCAGCCATTGATGGCAAATTCCATGCCGCACTATCCTGGAATCGGTTCAAGCTCTGGAGCTTCACCGGTGCCATTTCAAGCCTCACAGCAGATGCCTCAATATGGCATCCCTCCTGCTCCGCCGCATGCGCCTCCAGCTGGCCAACCAATGTACTTCCCGAAATAAGCTATTCCTGACTGATACAGCACAGAGGGATCGCCTATGTTATCTGCAGGTCTTGTGATCTGCACATGCTGCTTTAAAATTTTGGAAGTGCGGTGTAACTCTTTGATGTAGCTTTTGTGACTTGCGAGCTCCATTCGCAATATAACTGTGTGAGTCGTGTCTGTAAACTGCCTGCCATTAATATTCATCTATTTAACTCAGTACTGCGTTGTGTCGTTGAGCCTGGTACAAGTTCTTTTTTTGCCTCAAGATTCCTTGGTCTGCGTCGACCGTTTGTTCCTCTTTATGTGCATCTCACCTATACTTTGTAATGCATTGGCCAAGTTTATTTCTCAAGAAGTGGAGGCTGTCTAAAGCTGCTCGCTGACTCGAGAGAGCTTACGCCAAAATATCGAGCGATGCTGTATCCATTAGTAATAACCTTATAAACCCGTTTGGGATGCAGTACCGTTCTCAGATCTTTTGGACCCTGAACTTTGTGCCAATCTGAATAAGAGAATACTTGCAACATTCATCATATGTAGTTAAGTTTATTACTAAAAATAGGTGGACGCAATGTGTTACTTCCCGTTCAGGTCTAGCATGCCCATTTCTAATCCTGAACTTTTACGTTCTGCAGTACGAAGATATTCCGTGCGTGTAGCTCCAAGATTTTTCTTTGAACAACACAAGAAGTAACAAGTTACAACACAGGATCGAGGCATCGAGCGATCTGAACCAGCCTCTGGCAAAGCCTGCCTTGTCCGACGTGGCAGCCAGCACCAGGAACGGCTTACACCACCGTCCAATAGCAACACGTCCTTTGATTTCCCCGTATCCTAGCATCCGGATAACGCAGGATAAGAGCCTTGGCTCCTCATTGGCCACGCCCGTCCGGGACGGCGTCCTGGCCGTCCGATCACTCCAGACCGATCTCCGCCGTTCATCCCTGCCAGAGCCTCCTGGCCACACCCGCTGCGCCCCTGCAGTTTAATACAAACCACGGTGCGGCGGTCGGCTAAAACAACGAACGTGCTCTTCGCTCCAACTGCCCGGGAAGCAACAGCTTTAGTCAGCCATGGCTTCCGTCACCGCCCGCGCCCCTGTCGCGGCCCTGCGCCCGTCGGCGTCCGCTTTCCTCGGGCACTCTGGCCGCCTCGGGCGCGTGTCGTCGACGACGGCGACGACGAGGCGCAGCCTCAAGGCGGAGGCCAAGGGCGCGTGGCTCCCCGGCCTCCCCTCCCCCTCCTACCTCGACGGCAGGTGAGTTCATTCGTTCTCCAACGTTCTGCTTCACGCCGCTGAGCAGGCAAACCTCTTCCTCTTTTGTTGTCAACGACGACGGCATCTGATGAGCTGATCTGACATATATATCTATGCTATGCCAGCCTTCCCGGCGACAACGGGTTCGACCCGCTTGGCCTGGCGGAGGACCCAGAGAACCTGCGGTGGTTCGTGCAGGCGGAGCTGGTGAACGGGCGGTGGGCGATGCTAGGCGTGGCCGGTATGCTGATCCCGGAGGTGTTGACCAAGGCGGGGCTCATCAACGCGCCGCAGTGGTACGACGCCGGCAAGGCCGAGTACTTCGCGTCGTCGTCGACGCTGTTCGTGATCGAGTTCATCCTGTTCCACTACGTCGAGATCCGGCGGTGGCAGGACATCAAGAACCCAGGCAGCGTCAACCAGGACCCCATCTTCAAGAAGTACAGCCTGCCGCCGCACGAGTGCGGCTACCCGGGCAGCGTATTCAACCCGCTCAACTTCGCGCCCACGCTCGAGGCCAAGGAGAAGGAGCTCGCCAACGGTGAGTATAGTAGTAGTAGTAGTAGTAGTGCCTGGTCTGGCTGATGCTGTTCAACACAGCCACTTCCTTGTTCCTTCTCTGAGATTAGCGTTACCAACTAACATCTGGTGGTGGTGTGTTATTATTTCAGGGAGGCTGGCGATGCTGGCGTTCCTTGGGTTCCTGATCCAGCACAATGTGACCGGCAAGGGCCCCTTCGACAACCTGCTGCAGCACCTGTCGGACCCGTGGCACAACACCATCATCCAAACACTCTCCAGCTGAGTGCATCCGATCCGTGTACTCTGGATCAGTATGTATATGTGCTGTGTGGATTATCTGGGAAAGAGGAGAGAATCAGTTCGGACCGTGTGTTGTAATGCATAGTGGATTTGGTCGGGAGAGATCGAGGGTTGAGTGAATGGTGTGTACATTAATTACAAGGGAGGCTAGAGACAGCTCAATTTCTGCTCTACTTGTTTGTCTGTATGATGAGTGCTTTAGTTATGTAACAGAAATTATCATGATAAGCAAGATTGATAACATGAACATTAGAATTAAAAATGCTTTAAGAAAGCAGCACGAGAGCATCTCCAATAGAGAGCCTAAAACACTTCCTAAATCAAATTATAAGGGATTTGAGTAAAAAATCATCTCCAATGAATATCTCAAACTGCTACTATTTTTTGGCTCCCCATAAATTCTTCCTATTTCTAGCTAGAAATTGAGAAAAAAAATAGGTAATATCAATTCCATCGTTCGCTGACCAGACTCTTTTTTAAATCTACCGACTAGGACTAGGATTGGAAAGAGAATGTCGGATATTGGGCTTTAGTTTAAAAAAATGATGACATGACACAGTTTAAAATTTAAGGGTTTATTTTACGCACTCTATTGGGAGAGGGGATAAAATTTAAGTCTAAATTTTTTTTATTGCCGTTGGAGATGCTCTGAACGTTAGAATTTTAGATAAACAGGAACATTAGCTTGGGATAGCAGCCTGCAACAACCGCTGCAACCAACAAAAATAAAAATGCATCTCTCGGCAAATCAGTTTCATGTGTCTCAACATCGATCAGTATATTGGCCCACAATGGAACAATATAAATCTAAATCACAAGAACAACCGTCTCATCCATTTGCTGGCGCTTATTGGGGTCGGATGTGCATATATTTATAGAGATAAGTACTCGTATGTATATGTAAGTGTCTACGTCTTTACTGTATATCATATTATAAAAAAACAGTTAAAAAGGTTATTGAAAAAAATATATACAAACTGTTGAATCATTAAATTTAAATGCCAAAGATTTTAAAAGTATGTATATTATTTTCTAAATTCATTCTAGGGTGTTTTAAAAAATTATTCAGAAATCTATCTAAAATTTTGACTCAATTTTTTATAATGTGAATATACTATATTTACATTTGGACTTTAAATATTAAAAACATATACTCATGTTGGATCTCATTTAGTATAATTAATTAAAAAATATTATAATTTAATTAGATTTGAAATAGATTAGCAAATTGAGAGAGAGAAATATGTTTGAGGTTCAAAATATGTTATCCCATCCATACCCAACCAACCACAATACGCTATGTATCAATCCAGAAGCATTACGTCTCCTCTTTTTCCTACATACACTCAAATGAATTATAAATAATACTCCCTCCATTCTTTTTTTACTTATCGTCATTGACTTCGATCGAAAACTTTGACCGTTCCTCTTATTCAAAAAATTAGTTTAAATATATAAAATTTAAAATTAAGATTAAAAAACTTTCAGTAATAAATTAAATCCTAACAAAATATTTGATATTTCTCATACTTTTCTGAATAAGATGAATGGTCAAAGTCAAAGTTAATGATTAAAGACCAAGGCGACATAAAAAAAAAACAGAAGAAGTATGTTGTATCTCAAACATTGAGTAATACATTTTTATAAAAAAAATATTAAAGTGATAACCTATGCAACAATAACTGGTTCAATCCAACAATATCTCATTACTCCTAGAAACTAAGCCCAACAATAATATTTTTCCCCCACCAACCCGTTAAACTATACCCTACTTCTAAGTTCTAACCTTACAACAAGTAGCAGACACGCATATAGACGCGGCAAGCAAGCGGGGCAGTGGGGATGGTGAGACACAATAAGAAGTGATGACATACGGATGACGGGCTGCGTCAAAGCTTGAGCGATGATGGACAGATAAGAAGCTATGATAAAGAGCGATGATACGTGAACGGAGGCAGCGCGAACGATAACTGTAGGAAGGAGCAACGACATGCGGACGGCTGGCGGCGAACAGCGAAACGATGAGTCGTGGTAAAGCACGACGACATGTGGCAACTTTACGGCAACGTCAGCAGACAAAAAGTTAACATTTTTAATTGATCTGTGGTTGTAGCTACTCATATAGCAAGATAAATAATTATTTAGGTAGAATTTATACTTTAAGTGAGTTTTATAGTATTATTATCATTTTTACCATAATACATAACCAATAGTTTATCCACACATATTGATAATGTAAATTAATATTTACTGATTATTGATTATTAGTGGTATATATAACTACATTAAACGATTAATACATTGATTTTACACCTAAAAAAATAGTTAGGAGCATTTCAAAATAAATAGCTATTATATTCATGATTAAATAAGAGCAACTCCAATCATATCCTAAATTAACTGTTTAAATTAAAATTTAAAATTTTTATTTTAGAAAAACACCCCTCCAACTATGTTCTATATGATGTTACTTTCTATATTTAGAGACTAAATCAGAGCTCGTAAAAATCAAAACAACCTTTTTCTTTTGAGACAAAACCAAACAACTTCGTACATGGATTGTGCATAAAGAAATTGCATATGAGTTTTTCTTACTCTAAATACTTATTAACAAACTTTCTGAATCAGACTTTTGGAAATGAAATTTTAAAGATTGATTTGGAGATGCTCTAAGTATCTCTGAAGTCTAAATTATTCGTTGTATCATTGATATAAAAATGAATAAAGATCTTATATGCTATATTTCTATAGAAAGATTCTTAAAATATCTTTAAATATATTTTCTTTATATATTTTTAAAATATATAAAAGTATAACATTTGCTCTAGAGAGTCACCACAAATATCTTAACATATCTAATGTACTCTATAGTAGTTCATTGATAAAAAAATAGTTAATTATACTTTTAATATATTTTAACTTGTAAAAAAACATATAATATATTTGATATTATCAAAGGACGGAGTGAATTTCACAAAACTACAACTAGTTATGTCAAGTTTTTAGAAAACTACAACTTTTAAAATTAATTTTACAAAACTACAACTATTTGATAACTTGTTTCACAAAACTACAATTTTAGTATGTGCTTTTGGAAGCCTTCCGTCAGCCTCACTACTATCATTTTATCATCCATGTCGTACTTGAGATGTATATCATTACAACATCCTGATTAGAGGCTTGTGCTGCCAGAAGATACAGCAGGAATAGTCGAACAAGTCCTTTTGTCTTCACGTAGTCGTACCCCATCCGAAGTTTGAGTCCTTTCTCCTTCACGTTAGCATGGTGATACGATGTCCATCTATGGTATGACGTGGGTGACAAAATGATAGTAATGAGTGTGATAGATGGATCCAAAAAATAGACGCACTAATGTTGTAGTTTTATGAAACAAGTTGTTAAAATAGTTATAGTTTTGTAAAATATTATAGAAGTTGTAGTTTTCTGAAACCTTGATCCAAATAGTTGTAGTTTAGTGAAATTTACTGATGTAATTTAATGTTATTTGGATGTGTAATGTGTTGCTGGCACTAAAATAATTTATATGAACGATTTCTCTATTAAATTATTAATTAAAATAAACAAATAATTATTCATGTAGAAAAATACGAAGTAATAAGGAAAATGAAAACCCTGCCCGCCACTACGCAGTGTTGTTGCAGCAAAGGAAGGGACGGCACAGGTTGACAGGTACCGGAACCGTGGTGTTTTGCTTGTGCAGTCTAGAGGTTGAAGACAAGCACCAACCATGCGCTGCTGATCCAACGGTCAAAAAATTCGAGAGACGAGTTCAGTTAACTGACATGACCACAAATCCATAAAAAATTACCATGCCTCAAATCCAGGACAATTGTCAAAACAACGCTGCTAAGAGAAGCCTCCCTCAGAATAACATCAGTAAAGAATGAATCCCCAGAACAACACTCATGAGCCCTCCTCACAGTTGCAAACATCATTTTTTTATGTTTGGAATTTTTTTTTCCTGATCAAATATCAAAAATAACCAAAGTGCCCCTTGCTCCATACAACACATTGTATAGGGGGTTAAAATTATAAAAAATGGAAACCAATTTTTTAATGTTTGAAAATTTTCAATCGTCTTATAAAAACTTGACAAAATTTTCAATCGCCTTATAAAAACTTGACAAAATTTTCAATCGCCTTATAAAAATATATCTAATGCCCAAAAAAAAGAAAAATATATCTCACATATAAAATCAATATTACAATCCTAGAATATGCAAAAAAAAAATTTAACAACAAAATCTGAGGCAACACAATATGTCATGCTCAAAAAAAAGAAAAAAATATATCTCACATATTAAAACCATATGCAAATTAAAATATTTGAGCCAACACAAACGAGAGTTAACACAATATTTGAGAGTCATACAACATGCTCAAACATCATAAGTTCATCAATACATCCAAGCATCCAAGCTTATGCCCCGGCGCCCTGCCGCGCCTCCCTGCGCTACGCACGCGCGCGTGCCCAGCCCCAGCGCCGCCCTCCGCGCGCCGAGCCCAGCCGCGCCGCCTTCCGCACGCGCCCAGAGCCGCCTCGCCTCCCTGCGCCCAGTCACGCTGCCCTCCGTGCACGCCCAGCACCGAACCCAACCGCGCCACTTCGAGTCGATGCTCGAGTCTAGGGTTTAGGGAGCAATCCGGAGCCTGGGCCTTCGGATACATCTGTTGGGGATGTGTTGTATGGAGCAAGGGGTATTTTGGTTATTTTTGATATTTGATCATGGCAAAAAAAATTCCAAACAAAAGAAATAGTATTTAGAACCGTGGAAAGAGCTTATGAGTATTGTTTTAGAGATTCATTCTTTACTAATGTTGTTCTGAGTAGGCTTCTCTTGGCAGTACTGTGTTGACAGTCGCCCCCCTCGAATCCTCAACCCTCAAGCACGGAGAAGCCTTACTTTGCTGGAGGCGGCGACTCCTCCGACTCCGAGAAAGCAGGCGCGGGCAACGGCCAGAACGGGGCACTGCTGCCTGCACAAGCAGGCCCTTCTCGTCCAGTTTCAGCCTTCAGGGAAGGTGAGAGCTGACCTCTCCTTCCTAACCCTCGAATCCTCATCTCTCCTTTTGGGATTGTCATTTTTTTTTGAATTTTTATGGGAATGTCATTTAGGATAGTTGTAGCTGGGATTTCTACCGCGGTTTGTTCGGTCATTAGTTATCGGATACTGAAGTTTCTGTTGACTGTATTAACCGCACCGAATTAGCGGATTAACCGAATGCCTACCCCCAGCCACATTGGGGAGCAACCGCGCGTCGCCTGTTCGAGGGAATGCGCCTGTGAAGTTGCTGCCTGCCGCCTCGCTCAAGATGGCTGTTGCGGGCTTGGCCGGAGCTGGTGGCGCAACTCGCCCACTCATGCGGCTCCTTACGATGAGTGGCGTCCCTATCCTGAGGCAGCTCCACCTAGAGGAGCGGCTCCTGCGCTGCACCGGGGACAACTGGTGCATCATCAACGATGGCACGGCTCCCCCCACCATCGTCATGGGCGTCTCCGGGTATCTTTGCTTCTCCAAGGAAGGATGACTTGTCTTATACATTGGTTCCTCTCGGGTGCTGGGACGAGTTGCTAATTTAGATTGATGGCGACAGGAGAGTCTCGGAGCTTGTTGAGATACAGCCTGTCCTCCGGGACAGGTTGCCCGTTGTGAGGAGGTTTAGCGGAGGTGGCACCGTCATTGTTGACCAGGGGACGGTGTTTGTAACCTTCATATGCAACAAGGCTGCCGTTGCAGGAGTGCAGCCATTTCCACGAGACATCATGACATGGACTGGCCAGTTATATGGCAAAGTGTTTGATGGGTTCGGCGAATTTCATCTTCGTGAGAATGGTAGGCCAAATCAGCACCAAATTTCATTGATCTCTATTTCGATACGTAATTACTTACAATGTAGGACTATTCAAATATCATGGTTACTTCAGTATATTATGGTGTATCGTTTGATGGTTTTCATTAGTGATCATAACCACAACTGTTGTTAGTTACTTTATAGTGGACATAGGTTATTATCCTTGATTGCACAATATATATAATCTTCACATGAATTCCATTCAATGGAAACATGGCCCAACATTGAAGAAAATATATTTTTCAATTTGATAGAAAATTACCTTGCCACCAGAATGTAGTATCCATCAATGTGTCAGAAAGCTGATTTTCACTGTTCATGATCTTCATTACTTTCCAAGAGCTTAACTAATGATGTATTTGTTGTTGTTGTTGTTTTCAGACTATGCATTTAGTCATCTTAAGTTTGGTGGAAATGCTCAGTCAATAACAAAAAACCGCTGGGTTCATCACACGTCATTCCTGTGGGACTATGATGTGAAGAATATGGGTTATCTCAAAATCCCAAAGCGTGCACCTGAATATCGACTGGTACGGCGTTTTGTCATTTCATTTTCTTGTTCTGATTTCAAGAAGTTTTGCAGATAGACATATTATAATATTTTAGCTTTGAGCAACTCCTACATTATGTAGTATGTGCATTTCTTGATATTTTTGCACATATATACGATAATAGCTAGTGCTATGAGTCCCATCTTGTTCCCTGTTCTGAGACCATTGATATAATCTAAAAACTTCTGAGCAGTTGGAGTTGTTCCTAGCCTCTATTCAGTCCAAACAATCAAAGATTTCATAATCCTTGCTTCTGTAAGGTCTACCAAGATTAAATGACACTTTTTTAGCAACATTAGTGATGGGTCGATGGTTCACCTTGGAAGAATTCTTGCATAAATAAGGTTTTTGGAGTGACTCTGCTTTGAAAATAATGACCTGTTCCATTAGCTATTTGACCAGAGGGTTGAGCAGTACCAAGTAATTGGTTGCTACTTGGCTCAACTTGAAACTTAAGTGCTATTGGATTTTCAGTATAAGCTGTTAGTTGCTATTTTTGATAATATCTAATTGAAAGTCGAAGTTGTGGGTAGAAGTAAAGCAGTTTTCTACAATTTTTAGAAGTAAGGATGCAGCAGTGTACGAAAAAGTACAATGAAATCTAGTAGATTGTCTTGCAGTCTATTGGTTTCCTGGTGGAATTCTTGTCCAGTGATTAACGACTTGTTGAACCTGTTCATGACACTAATATAGTTTACAAATTTTGGTGATGACACCAATATAAAGGCAGGCCAAAAGCGTCTTCAGAGCAAGTGGTTGTACTTGAAGTACATATAAGCAAATATTGGTGATTGAAACCTGAAGCGTTTGAGACTTTTATTTGCAGTAAGAATTCTAGTACATGTGAATGGTAATCTGGTTGACTAGACCATAGCAGGGGTTTCCCTTGCTGTACAGTTTTTTTTGTTGAAAAAAAATCTGGTTAACTAGCAAACAGATATTACAGCATACTGATAGTGACATTTCTTGTATTAGCATCTGTTATGAAATATGGCTGCTCACATTTATGACTATTTATTTCAGTGCTCACTAGGAAAGGCCACTTTTCTTGTATCAGCATCGGTTACGAAATATGGCTGTTCAGTTTTATGGCCATTTCCTTCAGTGCTCACTAGGAAAGGCCTCTTCTCTCCTGGAAACCTGTTGCATGGCTTGCCATTTTGCAGTGATAAATAGAACTGTGAAGTTATTTCTTGCTCTACTGCATAAGACCTTATAATTTTGTTAGTTTAACAGTTGAACTGACGACCTATTGTAGAGACAGTATAGCTCATATCGTCCTCATGTATTTTTATAGTTGAGCTGAACCTATTTCATAGTTAAGCATCATTCATATTTTTGAGTTGAGGGTAAAACTACTAGTATTTCTAACTTCAATGGCTGTCATCATTCATGCAGTCTTCTTCTCCTTTCTTTTTTTCAGGCAAGAAAACATACAGATTTCCTGTGTCGCATGAAGGAGTACATGCCTTCGCGATCAGTCTTCACTGACGGCGTCATCACGGCCCTGAGAGAGCACTTCTCAGTCGAGCCCACTGATATCGAAACAGTGCTTTCTGATGATGACGGTGGTGAATTTGTGCCTTCCACAAAACTGCTGTCGCGACACGACCTGGAGGAAATAGTTGCGTCCAAAGAGTCTGTTGGAGTATAGTAGGAAATCTCAAGTTGGGCCATGACGGGAGTGAGAGCCCTTTGTTTCTGTTGTGAGATCTGACACTTGTCAGCGAGCTGAGGATTTGGATTAAACGACGTTACGCTTACCGGACCTCGCAAGCAAATCATTGAAAGAATTGTATTCGGTTGATTGTATTCTTCAAACTCTGGAAACAACATTAGAGAAAAGAAAGAATCTTGAGATTATGTTTGCGATATTGTGCATGAGAGTTTTTTTTTTTCCTTCACATTTTGTGAAGAGCACACAGGTGCCAGGTGGGCAGGCTCTCTCCGCCTTTTAGTTATTGTCTTTGATCATTCTACTTTTTTACGACACTTTTGTTTTGAATTACTGAGAGAGTATAAAATTGAAAAACGGAGGGAGTAACGACGATGATGGATGAGGTTACATTGGGCTGCTTTTTATGGTGTGAATCTGATGGTTCCCCGTTCCCGAATTGCTCTGCTGTCCGGCTTGTGGTTGTGGATCGAATTTCTGATGGGCAGAAGATTCACATGCTCCCCCACCCCACGTACGGGGCGGCACTTTCTACCGTCCCCCTGCCTGGCCTGGATGCGTCATGCACGAACACTGCTACAGCAGCTCCCGATCATCGTTCGCACGAACGGTGCCAGTCGTACAGCAGTTTCCGGGCGAGCAGCGGCGGGCAAAGGGTACGGCCAGGGCGGCGTCGTGCGGCGGATCGGTGACAATGGCGCGTTCAGTTCAGCACCACCGCCACCGGTGGCCAGCCAAACGGCGTAGAGGATCCGGGGAGAGAGGATGCATGGCCAGTGACAGTGAGTGGCCTGCCGACCGGCTCTGGGCCTCTGGCTCTGCCTGACGGTGTCTCGGCGCGCGGGGATGCGCTCGTTAGACGTCACGTCGTGCTCGCACTGTACTGTAGCCGCCTGCCGCCTGCCGCCTGCCGCCCTCGCCCTGCGCTGCGCACTGCGCTGCGTGCGTGCGCGCGCTCGTCTCGAACGACATGGGCGAGGGAATCCTTTTCCTTTTCCTCTCGTCTCATCTCTGACGGATGGATGCCAGCAGGCTGGCTCGGGGAGTCGGGGCGGGGCGGCCGACGCCACGTGCGGCGCGAAATGAAACGACCAGGCTGCTACAGCTGCACATCTGTCAGGTGTGTGTGGTTGATGCGCTCCGCTACACGTGTGGGTGTGCCCTCCCTAGCTACCTCCGTCGACGATCGATCTCATCGTCCTTCAATTCGCCTACACGCCGGCGCGACGTGGTTAGTGATCAGTAATCCTTTTTGTATTTATTAAACCAAACTAACTCATGTTTCTAGAATATTTTTCTGTTGTAATGCGTAATTTATATCCTTAAACTCTATCTTCTTTTTATAGTACAAAACCGAAACATTCCGAATCTTTAAAAAAAAAAGTGCGCGGATCGGCACAAGCCCGTAATTCAGGTGAGCGCGATGTGCAGTCTTGGACCGACCAATGCAAGGTACGGTAGTCGATACAATCTCACCGGCCGATACGACCTCGAGCGCGACGCCTCATGGTCATGGATTCATGGCTGCATCCATACTACACGTTGTCTTGAGCCCGCCCGCCGAGCGAGCCGCCGGCGCGCGCGCGGACGACGGCCAAACCTGAGCTCTTTTCATCATTTAATTTAGTAATGTTTCGTACGACGTCCCACCGCGGCGGGCCAAACACTAATGTGTCGCCGTCGTCAGGAGAGACACACACAATGATTCCTACTACTGCTAACAAGACATCAAGAGGATTTAGTTTCATGTATTGTACAGGTGCAAAAAAGAAAAAACCAAAACCTGAGAATGTAACGTGTCCTCCGTCCTGTACACGTACGTGCTAACTACCGCGCGCGCTAGCCTACGTGTATGACGTACGTATTTATGCGCGCACGATACGCATGTGGCCGACAGGTCAAATCCCAGCTGTGGAACGTACGTGTACCTCATCATGCTGTTGGTATCCGAGTGTGCGCGCGCGCGTTACAAGTAGCTCTGTGGATTGGAGGAGGAGGAGCTTGTTATACTAGCAGCCACGAGGAAGAATTGAACCGGAGGCGGCCCGACAAAACAATCATGGTGCAGAACAGTAATCTTCAAATCCAACTTAATCCTGAAAAAATGACAACAAAAAAAGGCTCCTTTACTCCAATTCGACGACGCATGTGGCTGATCTCATCTCCTTCACTCAAAAACTGTACGTAATTTGTGATGAAAGCTTAATTATATGCACGATGCGTTTACAACCGAACTGTATTTTTTTGGTGCAACTCGGTTTTACAACTGTGGTAGTTGTTCTATCGAAAATATTTCAAACAGTAGTGTTAAGCGGACATGCATGGTACTAATATTTGATTAATTAATAATCTTCCACAAATATACAAAAAGATGTAAAAAATTAATAACGTCCTAGAAAACTGTCAAGCATTAGTTAAAATTATAAATAGTAGGTTCGATACGATTGTCGGTACGTAAATGTGCTTAATCTTGTATTTTTTTTCTGAACATATACATATAGTACTCTCAAAATTGTGCTGCTATATCTAGTACTGTAAAAGCCTTGTATGTGCTGCTAGCTCTCGCTCCCATGAATGTGACGTCGCCGACACACAGCGCAAGTATCTGAGCTGTATGACGTCCCAACTGACTCGCGACCGGTTCTTATCCTCCCATTAAGTTAAGTGCCTGTTTGTGTTGTGTGTGTGAACGGACATATTGCTGCTGCTGATGACCTAGTAGTAGTATCATGCATGCAGTGATGCAGACAAACACCAAGCAGTTGTGATCGATCGAAAACGGGACGGCAAATGCGCGCGGACAAAGCTGGCCAAACACTCTCCTCGCTTTTCTAGATTGCGAAGGGGAACAAAGAGCCGAACAGGACCGTCAACTGTGCCGTTCGTTAACAGATACATATGGTCGGTTGCTTCACACTTACTTCTTCTGTTCCTTTTTTTCCGTTGACTTTTACCGAAATTTATTTTATTTAAAAAATTAGTTTAAATATATAAATTAAAATTAAAATTAAAAAACTTTTAACAATGAATCAAATTTAATGAAATATTTATTATATTTAAAAAATTTAAAAAAATAAATGATTAAAATTATTGATCAAAATCAACGGTGAAAAAAAAAAAACCCTCCGATCTTGCTTCGGGCACCGCTGGTTTAGTTACAGACTTACAGTACTGCTGTATTACCTCTCAAATAACTGATACTCTTGGATACTGTAACATACACGTGTGGAGATATGGCACCTGCTGCTCGTTTAGTTTAGAGCTTTGTTACGGTGTTTAGAAGGTATTTTTTTTAATTAATTTAAATCATGATATTAAAAATTTAGTATCAAACTTACATATTTTAATACCGATCCACCACTTTAAATACATTTTAACAAGTACCTCTATAGTCTTAATCATTATATCTGATCAAATAAACTATTACTATTAATTTCAAGTACCATAACAAATCTTTTTACTGTATATATTTGAGCTTTAGATTGTTCGGTTTTGAACTTATAACTAACGCTCCAATATAAAAAAGAATGGCTGCACGTGTATATGACAAAATATATGTAAATATTATAATGTAAATGTCATGCCTACAGCACAGAATAATAACAAGCTAGACCACCTTGAGGATCGGAACACCACCAATGCTTCTTTTTTTTTTTCGCAAGATGTTGCCGCGCCCATTTAAGTACTATCAATCGGTACCATATCATACGAAATCTTTCTCTTTCTGATAGACCTCTATTTTTATCTCCTTTTTTTAATATACATATCTTATTCTTCCTTTTTAAAACTCTATATTCACGAGTTAAACGAACAAGTAAAAAAAGACAGAAGGAGCGGTACTTAACATGTGATGTAGCTAATAGTAGTAGGCACTCCCTCGTCTACATGTACGCGCCTGGCTTAACTGAAAACGTAGAAATTAATAGCCACAAACAACTCAGCTCTCTTGTAATTCCAGCAAATGGGGCTAATTACTAACAACCTACTACAGCTATCCCAGATGATCAAAGCTCATAGTACATCCTCCTCTACACAAAGCCCCCCTCACCTCAATCTCCCCCACTACTTAGATACGAATAAAGATTAAGAGTCTAAAGATAAAAAACTACTACACATAAGCTTAGCTATGCGAACGTGTTCATCTTTTTATGGCATGCTAGCTACAATAGCTGCTAGAGGCAAGTACTAGTTCACTCCTAGATCCACCTGCAACATGCATCACGTCAACAAGCAGACCATGGAGCGCATGCCTTCATGTGGCTCCGACACCGAGGAAATCAATGAAGGCTGGCGGCGGCGGCGCTGCCGAGTGAGTGCCAGACGCGTCGTCTCGTGCGGCCGCCGTCCCAGCGAACGCCGCCGCGGCCGGCTCCGAGATGAACTGCGGCGGCTCGAGGTGGCCGCGGTCCATCCAGGCGCTGGGCACCGTCAGAGGCAACAGGAGCGGCGGCGGCGGCGGCGGGGGCTGCTCTGCGCCGTACCGGGCGTCGACGACTCCGCCCCTGCCGAGGACGGCGTCAGGCGGATGCTGCCAGGGGAGTAGGAGTCGTCTGTCGGCGTGCGCCGCGCCGGGGAGCCCTGCATATGCCATCCATCATCGAACAGAAAAAGAAAGAAGCAATTAACACGCCGCATGATGGAGTCTTTCAGACAGTGCAGGCAGAAAATCTGGGCGTAACTAAATGAAGCGGTTCCGTGTTTGCATCAGGCGACAGGAGAAAGCGACGTCGTAGTGGCTGGGCTGGCTGACGAGAATCACGAAAGAAAGATCCAAATAACGGTGCTTGGTAGAGAGAGAAAGGGAGAGGTCTAATACAAGAGAGAGAGTGAACAAGAGAAGGCACAGGTGAGAAAGGCCCCGCATTGATGGCGGGCATGGCCTTGGCACTTCAAAAGCTTCACTGCTGCTCTCGTCTACCCTGTGCGAGACTCTCTCTCTCTCTCTCCTCGTGAGTGTGCTACTGTGCTGCATCCACAGACCACAGTGCGGCGCACTGTTGGGCGCTGAAAGTCCAAGTCTTCCCGGGGCAGGCTGTACCGCGGTCTCTTCGATCTCGCATCGCCCTTCCTATTTCAAGCAAGTCATTTACGCCGGGGTACATGGCCGCCAGCACCCGGCCGGACCGCGGTGCACCGCCACATTTATGCTTGCGCATGCCGTGGACGACGATGCCTGAATGTACTGTTGTGTGCGCAGCATGCTTTGCAGCCCAAAGCACCTGCTATCGACTAGGGCACAGTAACTCGATCTCTCGGCACCTGAAAGTTTCACTTAGGCTCTGCCTGCTACAGTGGTTTTTTGATGAGCTAAGCGGGGGGCTTGTCTGTCAGTCTCGGTGAGGTGAGATACCTCATGCTCTCATGGTGTGGAATAATCAGCTGGGAGTTGGGTTCGGTTTGATGCATCGTCATCTGGACCGTGCAAAGCGGCCGGTGGCAGCAGCATTGGGTAACCGGGTTGAAGCTAGCTAGGAAGTGCTCACGGTCAGTTGCTTACCAGGGAACAGGCAGAATGGCGGTGGCGGCGGCTCCTCGGCGCCAGCTGGTGGGAGAGGGACGAAGCTGCAGTAGTGGCGGAGGGCGAAGCCGTAGGGGTCGGCGGCGTCGTCGTGGGCCAGGAGGTGGTGGTGGCCGACGACGATGGCGTCCCCGGCGGCGGCCGGCGTCATTGTCGTCGCCACCGAGGCCTCGAGCTTTCGCTGGACTGCCTGGTTGAGCTTGCGGCGGCGGTACGCGGTGGACTGCTCGCGGTACTTGCGCGCCATGATGACGTGCCAGTGGTTCTTGACGGCGTTGTCGGTGCGCCCCGGGAAGAGGCGCGCGATCATGGCCCACTTGTTGCCGTAGAAGCGGTGCGCCGCCATCAGCCGTTCCTCCTCCTCGTCGCTGAAGGGCCGCTTGCTGATTCGCGGGTCCAGCTGGTTGAACCAGCGCAGACGGCAGCTCTTCCCTGACGATGCAGTCAGTGAGCATTAGTACATTTCATTTTACACTCTTGTACGTGGTAGTCGGAACCAGCAACGACGTGTCAACTAGTAATAGTAGTAGCTAGAAGGAAAGGACATGCGCGCAGGGTACCGGATCTGCCGTCGAGCTTCTCGGCGATGAGGTTCCAGTTGTGCGGACCGTGGAGCGCGACCAGGTCACGGAGCTTGGCGTCCTCGGCGGGGCGCCAGTGCCCCCGCGCCGCCGCCGCGAGCCTGGACTGCCCGCTGCTGCTGCTCTCCTGGTGGTCCGCCGCCGCGGTGGCGCCTCCGCCGCCCGTGTCGTCCATGGTCGTGGTGCCGGCCGTGAGCACGCGGCCGCCGCCCTTGGACGAGGACGACGACGAGGACTGCTGCTGGTCGGTCGCCGCAGCCGAACCCACGCGAAGCAGCCACGGCGGGGGCGGCGACGAGCACGGCATCGTCGTCGTCGGTTCTGCTAGCTCTATGTGAGCGGAGAGAAGAAAAGAGAGAGCTTTGTTGCACGAGCGCTGGTTTCGCTCGCTCGCTCGCTCGCTTTTTGGAACACGGAGATCAGAGACACAGGGGGAAAGAGAGATCCGAAGACACTGTTGGAGCTAGACGAAAGAAAGAAGATGAGGACTGCTGCTAGGCTTCTCCCTCACTCACACACACACACAGAGAAACACAATCTCGCTCTCATCAGTGAATGATCAGTTGGCGCACGCTCTCTGTGTCCCTAAAAATGCAAGACGCACCGGAGGGAGCTTTTCGCTGTGGGATAGGCTATCTATCTGCTGCGCGGTGCCGTGCAGTGCAGCGCAGGAGGGAGGGAGAACGAGCGAGGGATCGTCTGTGCTCTCCATGGCTGCTCGCCGGTCGGTCGCCGACACCCATTTATGCGCGCCGGTGGATTACAGGGCAGAGCGCGCGAGGGAAGGCGAGTCGATCGACAGCTACTGCTACTGTAAGTGGGGGAACGGGGCTGGTTCTGGTTCAGATGGGGTGGTACAGTAGGGTCGCGTCCGATAGCTACTGTTAGCTGCTGTTGCAATGCTGCGTGCGCTTAGGAGACACGGGAATCTTGAATTACGTGTTCCAACAGTGATCACGACGCCACATTACTGTGCGTTGCGATTCCGGCCGGGGATGATCTGAAGAGAAGACACAGGGAAAAGTTAGAGACAAGCTGGCTACTCTCTCTGTCCCTAAAAAACAATTATTTGTAAAGATTGATTAAATTTAATTTTTTTCTAATTTTAATCATTAATAATTTACAATTATAATATTTGATTATATAAATAATATCACTAAATTTATTATATGATAAACTATTATAATATATAATTATTTATATTTAAATTAATTTATTTATATAGATATTAATAATTAAAATTAAAATTATTTAACTTTGATCAAAACTAAAAATAATTGTTTCAAAGAACGGAGGGAGTACCTCTAACACACGTACGAGAGAGAGCGGGTGCGGTAAAAACGGGAGGAGCAGAAGATCTTACTGCACGCAAGGCTTGTCACTGTCCCAGCTGTCCACTACTGCTGCTGCTGCTGCCATCTCTCATGGCATATCGATGGCTTTAACCGAGTTTAACAAAGCATAGCTAGCCCGTCCCCACCGCACGTGTAGATGTCATCTCACCATATACTGTGTGTGTGTGCGCGCAAGGACGACGACGACGCACGGCCGGAGCCGGACTCATCTCATCATCGTCTCTCTCTCTCAAAAAGCAGAGCGCGGTACGGCGGTAGTAGTAGTAGTAAGTAGTACTCCTAAGCACGAATGTGTACATGCGCCCGACAGTAGAGTTGTGCAGTAGTAGTATTCGGTTTACTCATGGTGGATTGTGTACAGTATTCTTATACTCCTACAAATTAGGTGCACGCACACGGACGTCTTCACTGCCCCATTTGCTCTCTGTCGAACAATCGTATTACTGTATATACTGGTACTCTGTACTGTCTTAGTATCCAACCTTGCTCCAGGCCACCATGTCAAACGAGTCCTCCCTCCGTCCCGTAATATAAAAATTTTTAGGTTTGATGAAAATTAATATTTCTATACTTTAATCATTAAGAATAAAAATTATAATATTTATATGTAAATAATATTATTAGATTTATAATAATAAAAATTATTGTAATATATAATTATTTTTGTGTAAAATAATATAATTTTAAAGATGTAGATGATCAAACCTAAAAATATTTATATTGTGAGGCGTAGGAAGTAGTGCACTATTTCCATCTACTACTTGGACCAGTTTATTTGTAAAAACTAAACTTGCTGGTTATCAGTCGTCAGAAGTGGTAGGACTGCTGCTTCAAATAAGCACAACACGAACAGTACGGTGTGACTGTTTATTCAAATTAGCACGGCAGTAAGACTAGTAGTACACAACGTTTAGTACGCGAGGACGCCTCAAAGAGAGCCTGCTCTGGAGGACATTCCAAAACCCCTTTTTTTTTTCCTGCTAGTACTGATGATACATTGCTGAAAGAGATTTCTCGCATCCCTCTGCTGCACCACTCTTTGAACTAAAGAAGAGTTGTTAAAAGAAGCTAGCGATCGCAATCTCCCAGGAATCAATCCGAAAGGCGCAAGGACACACGACACGATTGTCCTAGTGAGTGAGCTGCTATCGGAGATCAATGACGATGAGGGTCATGGTCTCCGACGAGGACATCGAGGTCTCCAACTCCAATGGGGACATTGACTTCTTGATTTATGTCTCCACTGATGCTCTGCTTCATTCTTGATTTGAAAGAATTTGTGTCCATTTTTTTAACACAATTGATGGTGATTTTTGAGATGATGGTACCACCAAGGAGTTCAATTTATCTTCATGTGTCGATGCTTGGATTTGTGTCTAGGTTTTAAGTTCTAGAATTTCTTCCCTAATGTTTTGCTGTTTTGAAAAATATATTCATTACTTACGCCTGCGTGAACTATTTACCCAAACAACTAATTATAATAAAAGATTTTCTTGTGCACTAGAAAACACAAGTGTATCTTAATCTGAGGTAAAAAAGTACTTGACTGCCAAACATGGCCTAAAGTAAATTCAAAAGAGATTCCTGCCCGATCGACAAGATGGCCGCCGTCACTTAACAAAATCTCTGTTATGAAAACAAAGTTCACAACACGCAGAGAGGCAATTACAGTACTCATACAGTGCCGTGTTCTTAAATATACTCGCAGGTAGGGTAGGGTACCGTCGTCGTCGGGGATCAGGCAACCAGAAAACTGGGCTGTAGTGGTACGAGTGGCAACAATAAAAACTGGCCGGTTGCTTATTGACTTGGTTGAATCCCGTGTGGCAGGCTGGCAGCAGGGCAGGCAGGGAGATGGATGCATGCCGCCGTCCAGTACGTGCTCTATCTGAATGAGCGCTGCAACCGCTACAGGCACCTTTCTTTTCAACCGGGGCAGGGGCAGGGCCAGGGCCAGGGCCAGGCCACTGTGCCTCTCTGCCGCAGACCTGTGAACCGGGCGGGCCACCGCGCACGTACGCGTGCACGCACGCCCGGCCTCGTCCAGAGTCCAGACCCCAGCGCAGCGAGACGCGCCCATTATTGGCTCCAGTGCCCACGAACTGTATTAGGTTGTTCCTAACCCAGATTATTATCAGTACTCTTAGTTGTGTGCGTAACGTATCATGCACCTCGTTTTACCACGTATGATAAGAGTACGGCACTGCGACTAATGTGAAGTGGAACCATGTTTCCATTTGAGTAGGTACTCAACGGTTGCATCTCTCTTCTCTTCTCTCGATTACTAAAAGTTGAGTTATTGGTGCGAGGTTATATAATAAGCTGATTTTTATACAGTTTTGAAGCTGCATTGGTTGACTTTATAGTAGAAAAAATAGAGGGAAATTATGTAATAAAGCGGAACTCGACCACTTTTCACTACCTTAACGCATAGTTAGTCTTTCCTACGAAACACTATTTTCAATGATGGTAAGTACTAGTACTACTTATTTCAAGTTCATCTAAGTTATGAAAATTAGCTACGAAACCGATCAAGCACTCCCATGATGTAGTAGTCGGAGTACAGTACTGCATATGCCTCCAATGGACTGCCTAACCTATCAAGATAGTAGCTTGTGTTACCACTAGCTCCTAGGCCTACTGCATATGATGTGCAGGGTTCACAACACGAGCAGTGATCACCCCTAGCTATAGCTACCCAGCTACAGCGGTACGGCGAAGCCCCATTTTTATGCTCTTGACAACGTTCGGCATAGCGACGATTCACCCTACGAACCGCCGGGCCGGGAGCACCGACTTACACAGCGGGCAACTGGCGTCCTCGTCCACCTGCAAAAGAGGTTCCCTGGAGAGAAGCAGCAACTATGGCGCGCACACAGCTAAGCTACTCCTTCCTCCTAGCTACGAGTAGCTAGTAAAAAAAGAAAGAATAAAAGGCATCTCGCCACCGGCCCTGACTGAGGAAAAGCGAACACGCAATCTCACGCGGGATTGTTCGCAGATGGACGTGCCCGCTAGCCTCGCTAGCTGCTGGCGCCCGGGCGTGAGAGCAGACGACGTGACGCGCCGGTGAGGGACGCCATGCATACATGGCCCCGGCCCTGATGAGGACCCTGCCTTTCCTATCCTTTCCTTTCCCAATAGATGCTCTCACATCTGTACTCCTAATTTTTTTTGTTCTTATATGCTGTATACTATACCGTATATACACAGGTCGATCGATTGATAGGAGTAGTAGGATACCAGTAGGACCGTACACTGTTCGACAAGCTACGATTACAGTAGTACGTATTATTATTCTAATAGCATCGTACGTCGTCGGCTAAATTAAGTTATTAGCTGCATGCAGCTGCTGCCGCACCTAGCTAGGTGTCCGGCACCGGCAGCCGACACCGTCTGGTCCATGAGAGGGCATTGTCAAGGAAGAAGGACCGACCTCTAGTATAACGCCAATCGATGAAATAAATACGGGTGTGCACTGCTGCTGCATTATTCTCAGCTGTCACCCAACCGACTGACGCGTCGTCGTCCATGCGATGCGACCTAAAAAAAGGAGGGCTGGAAAGGCCCCTCGTCGCTTCTTCAGCACCCCGAAACTGTGCGTGTGCCAATATCTGCCATGGCCATATGCCATGCCATGCCATGCACGGAGAAAAAAAAGCTACTAGTCTACGAGATCGAGGAGTTGTACACAGCGGCACATGCTGATATGTACTGCCCGCTGTACAACCAATGCGTGTGCGTCCATCTAGCTCTACCGGCAGTACTCTTTTGTTTTCTGCCTGCGTGCGTGCCTCAATTCCAACAAACACTTCCAATCGGTTTACAGTAGCACGTAATTGTTTCGATCGTGTACCAACCATTTGGATCGTCAATAATCTTATATCAAAATTATTAAACTAATTAAAAAGAAAATGGAATTGGTGTACAAGTGTTGTTTCTGTGACAATAATGCGTGCTACAACATTGTTTTCTTCCATTGTCGTTTTGCTCTAGGTCCATTACATTGCACGTGTTCTTCATGTTTTTTCACCAACATCAATATGACTAATTAACTAGTACTACATTGCACCACGGTGAATCTCTCATAGCCTCTGATTAATTGGCTATCAAGTATCGGGACAGAATACCCCACCTTTGCTATGAAAGGCTTGTTCTGGAAAAAAAGAAGTGTGTTATATATGCAATGAGTAATTCCCATGTAACCTAAGTGTTGTGAGATTCTTTTCCCTTTTCCCTTGTCCCAAAACCTACACACGCCAACCACCAACCATTAAATGGATCAAAGAAACTAGGGAAAGAAGGACAGAACAGTTAGGAATAGCTACCATGATGCTTCATTGAGTTGGTGTTTATTATGAAGGCGACAGCTCTCCTTTTTTTCTTGGCATTATTATGTGTACGAGTAGTGCAGTTTAGCTGAGTAGTTAGAAGGATTTAATTTTATATGGAAGATGACGTTCGTTGCGTCTGTTTCTCAAGTATTTTTTTGCCCTTCTCTTTTCATCATTTTTATGTTTCCACCATTTTCTCTCTTTAAGGTTTTTTCCTGCACCGCACACATCTACAGATGTTATTTTTTTATCTCATTAATAGTGTAGTTTACGTGCCTGCGCTTCTTCAGGCATCAGTTGTCAGGGTTGATATGTTGTTCATCTGCTGCTATATATGGAAGGTACTCCAGTGCACGAACAATCTCGCAAAAGGAAAAAAAAAAAATTTACTTACCAAGCTCCTCTCTTATCACTGCGAGGCTGGAAAAAGACACCTCCACTTCCAGTAATCAGGGGTGCACAGATTAGAAACCAATACGACCAGCAAAATTTTGGAACTATCTTCAATAATAAGTGCTTCGCATCTCAATCTGGACGAGATCTGTGCGTTGCTTTGGTTTTGCAGTGAAACTGAGTAAGCGAAGCCACAGAATCCTTTCCCTTTTACCTTTTCAGTTTTCACTGAATCGTGCGAGTGAAAACGATGTTGGGCTGAAAGTTTCAAAGCTTTTGCGGTTGCAATCGATGGGAGGAGTGTAGGCCGGTTACCAGCCAGGATTAACCGCCCAGTGCTGGGGAACCTTTGCTGCTATCTGAATGCCAGGGCTGGAAACCCTGAACAATTCCAGGGTCCAGTCAATCCGTTCCCGAGTGAGTAACTGCAAGCAAGGTTGGAGAGATGAGTTGAGCAAGCAGGGAGTGCAGTGTGCAGGGAGTGCAGGGTCGAGCAGAATGGACGCCTGGTCCACATCATGATGCTCGAAAGTCTCCCTCTCCCTCGATCTGTCCTTGTTAGCTCGGCATACTTTGCCGCCCTGCCCAATCTATCATGGCTGCAAAACCCGCTGCATTGATTCATGCTGCTAACGTACTGCCGCCAGCGCGTTCTCTAACGGCCTGCGATGAATGTCATGATGATCCCAAGCTAGTGAGCTCATCCTGTGAATGCATATACTTCATCAGTAATTGATGGTACTCTTTTGTGCATATAAAAACGAGTGTGTGTCCATAAACAGCCACGTAAAAGTCAGTTTAATTTGCACTCGGTGTGAATTCTTCTCACTTGCATTGGTTGCTGCCTTCTACGCGAGAGAGAGAAGAGAGGATGTCAAAGATGGCGACGTTGCAGTGCGGAGATGAGCCGAGCGAGCACGAGTAGCACCATGCTGTTGGCGTTCTGAAGCTGTAATGTAAGAGCGACAGCAACCGCGCGCGGCAGGGAGAGGTGGGCAGAAAAGAACAACAGGGTTCCAATTCCGATGGACAGAGATGCAGGGTTTCAGGGTAACTGCATGTGATGTGAAGGGGAGAGACCTTTGTGTTGGGTGTCCCTCTCTCTGATCTGTGTGCTCGGCTCAGGACTCTGATCTGGCCAGTGGCCACCCTGCAAGCGTTGCCAGCTCCCCCCTGCTGATGATGAGCACACAAGATGCATGGATCACTGGCTGTCCCGTTGGGTGCTCTAAATTCTTCACCAAACACTTGTCCCCCACGGAAAATCGTGTGTAGAGAAGTCGGTGTCTTTTTTTTCTGAATTCTGGTCTAGGCACGTTAGCAGTACTACAAGATACTCCTTCCGTTTTGTTTTGTACGTTGACAATGATTTGATCGAAAACTTTGACTATTCGTCTTATTTAAAAAATTAGTTTAAATATATAAAATAAAAAGTTAAGATTAAAAATCTTTAATAATGAATTAAATTCTAAAAAATATTTAATATTTTTATTTTTTAAGTAAAATGAATGGATAAAGTTATTGGTTAAAAAAGAACAGAAAGAATATACTACAGTACTGCTAGATCAGGTGGTATATCGGGCAAGAAGATGCTAACCTGTAAGTATATGTAATGTGGTAGGAGGCGCCCAGCGACATTAATTACTCATGTCTGAATGCCGAACATAACATGGAAACAAGAAGAACTCAAAACTTTGGCTTGTGCCTGCCCCTAGCCCCCCCACCAACCCGCATCCCCCCCACCCCCACACACACACACACACACACACACGCACGCACGAAAGATAAGACCAAATTCTCTGTCTGCCTTCACCGTCAGAAGCGCGATCGAATTAAAGCAGTAACCGTTAAACCCATAAATGAACAGTCAGAAGCACATACACACAGATGACTGATACGCACTCTGAACATGCTTCTTGCTGAACACAAATGCCTCGGGAACATGCTTATTGCAATCTTGCTGCACTTATCAACCTGTCCTCTGCCACCATTTTCAGACATGCTATTCTGCACCCACAAGTGTACACTCAACTCGGCTCGGCTACTTGCTAACCGATCACACGCCCAGCAGCCACGCAAACGGGCATTGCGTGTCGTGTTCAGCGAGAAATTGTCTCCGTCCTGATGAATTCGCAGCAATTGAATTTGGACGGCAAACAACGGCCAGGGCGAGAGCGACAAGATGGAGTTGGTTGGCGACGATCCTGGAACGGCGCGCATACGGCCAGAGCGGGCTTGAATGCTCCGCAGGCAGCTAACGTAGGACGACTGAAGAATTAAGCTGGTCCTGCCCTGACCTGGATACAATCCCGTCCAGTCGCTATACGTACACTTCAGCTTGTTGTCGCTTTATAGTACTACCTTGGAGGTTTGTACGTACTCATGGCTCATGAGTGTGTTGAAATACTCATCGCAGGATCTGAGGAAAGAGATAGAGAACAACCCATCGTGTCCTAACTCCTAACACTAACCTTATTAGGTACAAGCACTCTCAGCTCACAAGACGAAAGAAGAACATGATGATGGCTATGGCTACTCCGAGAATTCAGCGCCTAGGTGGGGCAAACATGTACACAAGTGTGAACATAGACGACCAATGCCCTTTGCATGAACCGTAGATCTATACTGTCGAGAGTACGACGGTGGCGGACACATATATGTATACATGCGCAACGCGTGGTCCTTTTGTTCTCGCATCCTCAGCGATGCATCCGAGAGGACAAGGAAAATGGCAATCATGAACCGTTGAGGAAAACGTCAGCGTCGTTGGCAACGGCCGTCGGACGCGTAGGCGTAGGTCTCGAGGACACAACGTCGGTCGTCCTTGTCCGCCGGGATAGAGAGAGAGAGAGAGATGGGATCCGGCCGGCGCGCGCGCACGCCGAGGCGATCGACCACCGCCACACACAGTGTGCGATGCCACATGCCCATATGCCATGCCATATGCACGCCGTTCGCGTGGCAGATGAGCTCGATCGGCGATGATCGAGGCGACGTTTTCTCCGAGGCACCGAGGGCATTGATAACGTCACTTCTGCCAGCAGCAGCCACGTACTAGTACAGTACTACGACGCGGACCACAGGAGTTGAGACGAGAGGCACGCGGATCCGCGAGCGGCAAGTGAGATCACACACAGTTTCGTTCGCTTGCGACCTTGCGGGGCTGGCGGCCATCATTGCGCTGCGACTGCGACCGCTAGCTCTCGGCGCAACGGGAGAGTTATGGCAGCGCGCGCGGCCAGGGCAGGGCGCAGCAAACCAACCGAATGCTGTGCACTGCATGCACCCCGCGGCGGGCCTGGTACTACGGTGGTGCCGCTGCTGCAGGCGGAAGACGCGGCCGGCCAGGCATATACAATGCAGGTGTGGTCGCCGTGGCGCGCGATCTCGTACGTGGTGCTACTGGCAGCCGTCCCGCAAATGACATAACGATCTACTCCCTTCGTCTTAAATTATTTATTTTTCTAACTTTCATTATGAAAATTAAAAAAAATATATAATAAGTGTACTAAAAACGAAAAAAAGAGATAGAGATAAAGATATATTAAGAGGAGAGAAAGTTATATTAAAAAATAAGAAAAATAAGTAATTTAAAATAAATATTAAAAAACTAGAAAAATAAGTAATTTAGAACGGAGGGACTACTACGATACTACTACAGTACTGACTACTCGCCCTCGTCGCGTCGTGGGGTTCATGTCGATCGTCGTCCTCTTCGCCGTCGGCGAACGAGCACTCTGGACCGCTGCCTCGGATTCAGAGCTGTCCTGCCCCCCGAGATAGACAGAGGGGGAAGAGAGAATATCCCTGACACCGCAGCGGACTAAATCGTCGAGATGACAAGCCGGTGAGGCCCAGCAGGGAACGCACGGCAAGTCGGCAAGACTGGACCGGTGCAGCGAGCGAGAATGCAGCAGCAGCGGTACTAGGCGAAGGCATGCAGGCAGAGGCAGGTGGCCGCATGGCACCAATACACATATGGGAGATGGGACCTCGATCGACGTCGTCTGCCGATGACGACTTCACCTGCTGCGCCTGCCTCTGCCGGCCGCGATGATCGACTTGGTTTAATTAGGCTGGGCCGTCGACGGCTGTTTCGGATGGATATGTCACCGTGCCCCGATGCATTCTTTTGGATCCAGCTAGCGTGATCTCATTCTCCTATGTGAGATTTCCTATAGCCTGCAGCCAGCTATGGATCGATCAGCTCAGCTGGGTCTTGATTTGCAGGCACCATTCAGCGCAGGGGTATATAATGCATTAAAGCAGGGTGAGGCATTTAATGAAACGGCACAATTCTTTCTATTATTATATTACTAGTATTTTTGTCCGTGATAACGCTATGGATTAAAAAAAATCTAACACGTATGATTTTTTGTTATATGGATATAATATCTATACTAACGTCATAATGTGAAAAAAACAATATGATAACTCAATATTATAAAATTATATGTAAAAGAGGATAATAATTTCTAAGATAATATGAGGAGTCTCCTTGCCATATGGGAGGAGATTAGGTCAGTCAGCCAGTATGAGGTGATCTTCTCCTTGAGGAGCACAGCGGCGAGCGCGCATGTTATTTCAGGTGACGGACGAGCGCAGGCACCACCTAAAGGTCGCGCGTCATCAGCTGGATCTGCTCCTGCGCCTGCCGTCGCGCGTCGTTATCTATGAGCGGAGGATGAGGCAAACGACGACGGCCTCACATCCTCGTGTCGGCAGGCAGAGGACACGGCGGGCGACGGCGGCCTGCATCGGCGGGCGGCGGTGGTAGGATGACGGGGCAGTGGCCTTGCAACGATAACGGGCGGAGGACGGGTCAGGCGGCAGCGACTTCGTGGTTGTGGAGGGCGGGGCGGCGGCAGGCGGAGGACGCGGCGGTGGCGATCTCGTGGTTGCGGAGGACGTGGCGACGAGATCTATGATTGTGGAGGATGGGTGAATCATGAGTCATGAGAGCAAACAACAGATCAGATTAGATTGACGATTGACTCAATATTATCGCATGGATACGTGGTGTAGGAGGTTCGTAAAATTATGTAATGGAAGATTCAGAAATTAGCAGCTATTGGATTTGAGTAAATGTAGCTTTACTAATAGAGGGAACACACGTGAGTCGTTGGATTTAAATTAACGTAACATTATCATCATAATTATGAGGATATTATTAGGATGTTGGAATTCTTTTCAGGGGGGTGGATAAAAAACGATAGAGTTGGTGCATTATAGGAGTAGAAATAGAGATATAAGATTTGTTCCTTGTCAGACGACTGAGATTTTGCAGTCACATTTTTGAAACAATCAATATGAACGTGTATAATATTTTATTTTTATTGTTAGAACAATATATAATTGAAGCTACGACATTTAGTGTTTTAGTTGGAAATAATTTTAGATTTCTTTTGTTAAAAATATTATCTTGTTCTAGCTAAAAAACTAAATGATATGTCTTCAATTACAAAATGTTCCAGCAGTATAAACATAATGTTCTATATGTTGATATTAATTGTTTCAAAAATATGACTGAGAGATATATAAAATCTCAGTCACCTAAAAATAAGAATGAGACACACTCTTATGTTATTGACAAACTTCAATCTCAATCCAACAACTAAAAAGCCTCCGTCCCTTGAGAATGCCATGGGTTTTAAATTTTAGGTGATCGTGAATCATGGATTAAGTTTATACCTAGCAACGACGCTGACCGAGTCACCGGATGATATACTCTGCTTCAAAACAGTTGTCCATTTGGCTTTAGATAAACAACTAAGGACACATTGGTCCAAAAGAAAAAGAGAAAAAGGTTATGCATAGTAGGAAACCATAAAAAGGGTGGAGTGGAGGAGAGCCAGAGAGGAAGATATAAGGGGAAATAAGAAGAAAAGACGAAAAACCTTTGTGGCAGTTTGTGGTAACAAATTTCAAATGCAAGAGAGGGACATCCAGGAAAATTTCATTACTTGTTTGGAATAATAACGAAACCGCAACAAGGCAGTATGTGGGCCTTTTCCGCTTCTGACGAGGCGAGCCTAACTGGCTAGCTAGTGCAGCCCAAGCCGTCGGCTCAACCTTGCCGCCGTCTTCCGGCCCACATATCCTAGAAGCCCCGTAGCCCAAATCCACAGACCTTTCATATTCGTGCACGGCGCCGTTGCTGGCTCGTCTGTCGTCTCGTCTGCACACGTGGGAAGTACGCTTCGGCGTCGTCGTACTCGTACCGTTTTCGTAGCCTTGCCCGCCATCTTCAATGCTTGATATGAAATGAAGTCGCCAGTTTTTTTCAGATCAAAGCAGCACCGACCAAAGGATATCGTGCTCTCGACAGAAAGACAGGCCGCTACAAGTCTCGTCAAAAGGAGCCCATCACGCTAACTGGGGCAAAAGGGCTTCCATACTCGGGATGAGCACGAGCGGAGACTGCGCAGCGCGTGCACCTCGTTTCCCTCATCGTTTTTTTTTTTTTTGGCCTTTTACAGTTCATCAGTACACCTATCCTAGTATTACCTGGACTTCGTCCACTGAAACATTGTATTTCCTCCCAACTTTCTCACTCCCCGCCCTTTTAATTTATTTATTTATTTATTTATTTATTTATTTATTATCAGGACTCCTATACAGTATATGCATGCATGAAGCATATAATTCTAACTTCTCCACTTGCCACGGAATAAACAAGCATATGTTGATTCTTGTTTTTGCCCCCCCAGCCACACTAAGGCTAATTGGATGATTGATTGGCTTTGATCCAATCCATATTTCTTCGTAATAAAGCACACATTATCTCTTATCGGCAGGGTAGTAATCCATACGTTGCAGAATTACTCAAACAAAGTTCGGTACACGTTGATTTACGCTTTATTCCGCCTCGTTGACGAGCAGGCCCCGCCTGCTAAGCTGTCATCCCGGCCGGCGTGTAATTTGAAGCCAGTGCGCGCTTCTTTATCACCATTCACCACTACTGGGTATGGTATACGTAGACTACTACTACACAACTACAAATCCCCTTGTGGGCGTTGTTCTACAATGTCTAAAGAGTCGCAAGAAAAAAAAAAAAAAAAGGATCGTCCACTCACTAGCAAGCTACTAGTGCACAAGCAAATAAACTCCACACATTGTAGAACATTGCTTTGCGTCCTTTGGTCTCGTTCTTCGTGGCCTGCTTTTTGTTCGGAGTTATCGCCACGTACGATCTGACGGAGTTCGGATTTGTAGTGCAAAGTCTCTTTCGTAGTAGTACTACTGTAATAATACTAGCACTAGGCACTAGCTAATAGCTTGGTTATATGTGTCAGCTGCCGGCAGAAAAGGCGGCAGCCCCGATCCGAACTAAAGCCCGTCCACCACATATATTAGCCTTAGCATTGAAGCAAAGCTCGTCTTCGGCGAAGGAAAAGAAAAAAAAAGCATTCGATCGGAGGCTGTGCTGTGTGGGTTTGTTTGTCCTCCCCAACCTGGCTGGGGTTGGGGCTGGGGCGAAGGCTTCCGAGGGAGAAGTCACTCACAACTGGGAGAGAGCTGGACAGGGAACTGTGATGGGTTGAATCAGTGTCTGAACTGAAACAGAGCTGCCAGTCATCAGAGAAAGGCACAGGCACGATCAAGGACAACAAACGCACGCACGAGCGAAGCAGGCGTTCCAGGGAAGAAACGCGTCCGAGGAGACGATCCGCGTACAAGAGCAACTTACGTTACCATGCCGCCTGGCCCGGTCATGACCCAGTTCTATTGTTGTTTCATGCCAGTGGTCTCTCAAGGAAACCGAACGCGCGGATCGGCTGATCGGTGGTGGAGGTGGAATGTTTGTTTGTTCTTGCGCAACACACCCGGTAAGAAAAAAAAAATAAAAAATCAGTGGAGTGGAGTTCGATCTAGATAAGATAAGTTGTTGCTTTGGCTAATGCTCGGCGCCCGGCCAAATCAACAATCCCCCTTTAATCGCTCCTCATTTGATCCTCTTTGAAATTTTTTCTCCCTCGTCTCTCTTTCTGATATTCGGGTAACGCCTTTGGGGGTCAGTCAGTGGATCACTGGAATCCTGCCCACCTTATCTCATCAATTCGCAAGAAAGAGGTGGAATGACTGACGTACATCAGCGTGTGCCAAAGACAGAGTTCAGTATATTCAGAAACCCACCTGGGATGCCAGAGACAGGGTTCAGCATATCATTTCATATGCAAAACTGCGCGAGAGACCTTTAGCTTCCACCAAACGGTACCAGTTCAAAAATTTTCGTAATCTCAAAAAGGATAAGGGGAAAATTCATTTAAATGAACCAAGTAATAATAGATCATTCACCCAGCCAGCCAGCCAGCCGGTCATTCATGATACGATGCAAAGATTTTACACCGAACCAGTAATAAATTTCTAAAAAGCCTACTTTCAGTACGTACTCTCTCAAAAAAGTCCACAAAGCAAAGATTCCTCATAGGTGGCGAACGAAAGACAGGTCAGGTCATGGTGATTGCTGAAATTAACCACCGGAGCGGAGCTCTGATGAGGGACCGGGCAATATACTAGTTAATCATTTGCTCCGCCATTTTCACCGTCAGATTGAAGTGACTGTTTCAACTCCCTGACGGTGTGATCTCCTTATATATCTTCACCGACAGGGCCTGAAACTTGTAGTAGTAGCGTAAAATGCCTGGATAAGCAGCACCAAAACGTAGCGAACACAACCCTCCCATGCATATACTACAATCAGGCAGTAATTATGCAGCAATTATGTTCTTGCCAGGGGGGGAGGGGGGTCCCGTTAATTTCTTCACTGACAGAAGGCCAGAGACATATAATAAGGAATGAATTTCTCGTGTGGGTTACTATTACTGCTACTAGCTTGGCATGTTGCCTGCTTTCCCCGATTCCCTCGGGCCCGCACGCGCGCGCGCGCACACACTTTCTCTCTCTCAAAATCCACTTTTGTTGCTGATGACGCCTTTAAACAATCCGGTGATACGCTTTGATGCGCTCTTTGGAAAGGAAAAACCATTATTGGTGATGCGCCCTCCACCTTTTCTTTGCCAAATGACTTGTTGTGGCACGCAGCAGCCATTGCTCTCGTTTCCTGCCTAAATCACGGCATCATTCGGGAATCTGCTTTTTTTTCTCTACCCAAGCCCTCTCTCAATGTTGCCGTGGAATATGTTAAAGCGCGCAAGCGAACACGCGGAAAAGAAGGGCCGTTTTTAGCGAGTGCATCGTCGCTCAGATCAGGTTTGATTAAAGCAAAGCAAAGCAAAGCAAAGCAAAGCGGAGAAACAAAAAAATAAATAAATAAATGCGGAGCTAACCTTTCTTGTTGATCGAATTCCTTCCTTCCTTCCTTCCCAGAATGTTGTCGAGGCTTTTAGCCAGGCCCTGCCTTTCATGCTGAATTGGAGGCAGCATGTAGCATGGTTACGTTCCCAGCATGTTAGAAGTGGCAAAGGAAACACAGACAGCAAGAAGAAGAAACAAGGGTGGGGTAAAAAATGGATGGGAGGCGTATACCGCGCGCGGGCGTGAATATTCGCTTCGAAATTCAGACAAGCACAAGGGGAGCAGCTAGCGTACGTACGTGTATGAAGAAGAAAAAGAAAAGATGCCGATCGATATGACAGAGTGAAATGCGCGTCCGTCCGTCCCATGTAAGTCACTGCTTGTTGCGAACGCGCAATCATGAGATGCCTGAAACGAGCGATCTGAAGCATCAAGACAAAATGCAGCTCATTATTTAGTGGACAAAGATATTGTCTACCACTGTAGAAAGAAACTCCCCTTACTAATACTACGGCTAGTAGGTACTAAGCAGTACTACTAGGTAGTAAGAGTAGGCGGTGAACACAGCCACTGCCAGCATCTTACAGGGCCAGCTGAGCGTGGAGCCACGAAAACGACCCTTCCCTGGAGCACTTGTCATCTTGTAACTCTGCATATAAATATATATATATATATATATATATATATATATATATATATATATATATATATATATGCCCTTCGTTGGTATCCTTCCTTCACAATGATATACTCCTACTGCGTACAGAGAGAAAACAGAAAGAAAAAAAAAATGCACTTCGTCATGACCGACAAGTCCTAAGTCAGATTGTTTATTGAATTCTACGTAGTACTAAAACAGAACAAAGATGAAGCGAGATATAAGAGAAACTAAAACTGAATCTGTGGTTGATATGCTAATATGCTCCAGGGGAACCAGTGTGAATAATGAGCAGGTACCAAGGCAAGAATGAAGCGACAAGTGTGAGAATTCCAAACCTTTTCGTCGAGGCAAAAGCATGACCGGAGATATTCCTCACTGACCGATCACACCACACGTAACGGGAGCAGCATGGCAATTTGGAAACGGAGTCTTCTGCTGCGACTGAGGTCCGAAAGAGCGCACCACTGTTTTCAGCCGCTCTGCGAAAGACCGGAACTCATTCTCTATCGCCCCAGACCCAGACCCAGACCCAGATCCAGAGCTTGCTTGCAGCCAATGCAAAAGTACACAATGCATGAATGTGCCACTCGCACATAGTAGTAGTATGTCCTAGTACTAGTATCTCTGAAAATATCCCTGATTTTGATGCCTGACCCTAGCAGGTTTTCACGGCAAAGAAAATTTAACCAGGGACGTCTTTCCATAATTGTTTACACAAAGTTGTGTGTCGCGTGGAACTGCTCCTGCTGCAAATAATAGATTAAAAAAGCAAGGAGAGCTGACGAGTCTTTTCATCAGACCCAACTTATCCCTGGATGTTAGAGTTGCATGGCAAATGCCTCATTGGTGGTATAGTGCTTCATAATAACCAAAACTAAGTTTGTCCGTTTACCTCTGTTGTATTTTTATTGCTGTCGGCAGGACAAAAAAATTAGTTTATTTTTTAATTAGAAAAAGTTGTACTAACGACAACAATTAAAATACGAAGATAAAGTATATACTAACTTTTTAAACAATTTTACAACTGTAGCTGAAGAATGTTATTTTGTGTGAAAAGAAAGATGCGAATAACCACTTACCCGGACGAAGGAAGAATATGAGCGACCGACGACCTCTGTCACCGCGCAGCCGTCGTCACGGCCAACCAGAGAGAGAGAGAGAGAGAGAGGCATCAGCTCAGAGCAGCATCGGCACAAACACACACGCGTGCACACCCGCCGTTGGACAGAAGCTTCCTTTGCGATCCATGCCGATAGCTACGTCCGGGGGTGTGGGTCGCTTGCGTCGCGCGCCTCTGTCTGAGATCTGGATTAGATTCCTTGATTCCCCTGTCACCGCAAAAGCCAGGGGCAGTTTGCCAATTGCGTCAGGGCACAGTCGCTGCTGTGTAGTGCTTGCTGCTGCTGGTAGCCATGGACGATGGACTTTATTGCGTCCTCCATCGTCCTCCATCTTCTCAACTCTACTAGTAAAATAAATAAAATATAAATCGAACTCAAATGAAAGCTGGTCAGATATGTAAATATTCCCTTTCGATTTTGTTTCACTTTTCTGCTGCTTGCGAGCGCACGCGAGAGCCCTTTTATCGGACCGGGTTTTTTACAGCGACTGAGGGAGGAGGAGGCAGTGAGGTCCAAGCGTGCGTCTGTGCTTGTGTTATCTTCACTTGAAAGCAAGTCTTGGTGTGCGTGGAAAGCGGTGCGGTGGAGAGACATTTGCGCGAGCGGAGAGGTGGTGGGGCACCGAGAGAATCCGGTCCAAGGAAGAAGAAGGCGAGCAGTGTGAGAAAAAACAGCAACAGAACAATGGTCGTCTCGTCTGCCTCTCTCATCTCTCTGTATAGTGTTGTATCCTTTTGAGATGAGAGGAGAGAAGCCTTGTTGGGTTGGGTTGGGTTTTAGTTGAACTAGTATATGTTGCTTTTGCCCGCCCCTCTCTCTACTGGCTATACTGCTGAAAGATTCTTCGCCCTTTCAGGTCAAAGGAGTGAAAGCAAAAGGAGGAAACAATTGAGGATGCAAAAGAAGATGCATGGCATATTGGCGTGGGCTCCGTCTGCCTCGTCAGCGATATTCCCTCTTCCCCTTTGCACATTCCTCCTTTCCCTTCCCGCCGCGCCTCGTATCCATACATATATACCAGTACCAAAGGCGAGGCGACGGACGGACGGGGGGGGGAATATATCTGAGTAGTGGAGTCCAAGGAAACCAACCTGCTCAGCTCAGTGCTCAGCCAGTGAGCAACAGCCAGCTGCAGCTGCCTATAAGAAAGAGCCCGTGCGCGGCTCGCGGCATCACGGAGGCTTTTGCTGTTGTTGTTGCTGCTGCTGTCTGTTGGCCATCAGGAGCTCGCCGTCGATTACTCCGGCCGCCGCGGCTTCTTCATGCTGGCCACGCCGCGAAGCCACTCGACATGGTCTTGGGCACGCTGGAAATCTCATCGTCAGGCGGATACGCGCAGCAGAGCGGCGGCGGCGGCGAGGCCGCCGGCAGGCCGCGGCTCAGGTGGACGCGCCAGCTGCACGACCAGCTCGTGCTCGCCGTGTCCGAGCTCGGCGGCGCAGAAAGTGAGTCCTCGTTTCGTTGCCGGTGCATAACTGCATATGCCTGGCAGATTCTTTTTGAGGATTCTGATCAGGCCTTTTTGTTGGAATTTCAGAGGCGACGCCCAAGTCCGTGCTGAGGGCGATGGACGTGCCGGGGCTCACGCTGCACCACCTCAAGAGCCACCTCCAGGTGTGCCACGCCTGCCGCCGTCTCATTCGTCTTATTAATCCTTGTAGCCGTACCCGATCATTTTTTCTCGACAACGAGCTGAATTCTGATTTCTGACCATGTGAAACCTCCTCACTGCTGCTGCAGAAGTACCGGTTGGCGGTAAGCCGCGGCCTCGCCACATCGCCGCTGGCTGATAACGGAGAAGTCCAGGACGACCGGTCGTCCTCCTCCTCAGAGAACCAGCCGGACGAGTACGATGAGGACACTGATCGCGCATTTGCCAACAACGACGCTGATGTTCCTGCTTTCAAAAGATCTACCACCTCTGCTACTGATTCTTCCAGGAGCGTGGCGTGGATGCAGAGGGACGTCCACAGGAATCTGCAGGCGCAAATGGAGGTAAGGATGGAAGAATCAACCGATCACAATTGTGAAACAAAATCCTCCGTGTCCAGATTGTCGGTTCACGGTTGCTGATTCGTGCTTATTCTTGCATGTCAGGTGCAGAAGCACCTGCAGCTGAGGATCGAGGCGCAGGGGAGGTACCTGCAGTCCGTGCTGCGCCGGGCGCAGGAGGTCCTGGTCGACCAGGGCCTGCGCTCGCCGGAGGCCGAGCTCTCGGAGCTCGCCTCCGCGGCGGCTTCCACCTCCTCTTCCCTGTCCCTCTCCCCTCCGCGCCACCGCTACGCCGACAGCTGCGTGACGTCGTCGTCGTCATCGTCGTCCTCGGAGGCCGAGAGCAAGGCCGGTGCCAAGAGGCTGTGCACGTGCGCCGACACGCGCGAATGCACCGTCGAGCAGCCAGTGCAGAGCAAGACGGCCGTCCTGCAGAGACACCGCCAGCAGCAGGGCGATGCAGAAGAAGAAGAAGCTGAAGCAGGGAATGGCAGTTCAGAGATTGATCTGAACAGGTAGGGGAAGAAGACCAGAGATATTCAGAAGCATCTCTGCCGCATGTGCACTGGAACAGGGGGGTGACTGGGCCTTCAAGTCTGGGACCGGACAATGTCTGCTGCCGAAACAGTTGGTGCTGCAACGGAACTGGACTAGTACTACTCGTTCCAAAATATCATAATAAGTATTTGTATTTATACGTACCCATATGCATATGGTCCGCGTTTCATGTAGTACCTGTGTAAAAAAAAAAATTTGTTACCGGAACTGGAGGCAGGCCCAGCTAGCTGCAGATGAGGCATGCATGCATCAGATAGTACAATGCAAGGATGTATGAATAAAAGCCATGCTGGTTAAACCAAAATATACAGCCGATGACATTGATGGTTGATGTTGATGCCTTATGGGAACTATGTGATGGGTATAAGAAGGTGTTTTACAGTAGAATGTAATTAATTTTCAGACCTGAGCTCAGTGCCGAAGAAATTTAGTACCAAGAGTTAGAAGCTAAATCAGGTCATCACAAGCAGGCATAAAAAGTGTGTGTTCTTTTTGAAGGATGCAACTATAGTGTGTACGAAGCATACCTTTTATAAATCCAAACTGAAGACTCAGTTGTTACGCAAGGACTAATCATGTTGGAAAACTGCGATTGGCGAGATTTTAATGAGTTTTTCCATTTATAACTACAAATAGGTAGTAGTAGAGTAATATGCAAGAAAAGTGATACAGCCTAAAGAATCTTACACAGTTTTCAGAGGATTATCTGAACCCCAACCCATACTACAATTTCTCTCTCACTCCAGATTGGTGTAGTTTAGCTCCGTCCCAGTAGCCCCACCTCACCTACGAAATATTCGGCATGTTCAGTAACCCTGCAAGCTTGGACACTGGATTCGGCTACACATATTCAGTGCACGTTGTTCGTATTTGGAGCATCTGTCTGACGGAGAAGGGAACCGAGAATATGAACGAATCACACTGCGACATAAAAGCCGGCCTAGGATGGATTCCCTGGCCAGTAGCTAGAGTGGTTGGTCTAGCATCTCTGGCAGTGCTCCTACTGCTCTCAATATTTGTACGACGCGGTCATAATTTTTTCATATAATGATGCAAATCTCACCCTCCATCATATCAGCGACCTTAGAATAATTTTTGGCAGTACAAACCCATGACCAGGATGCGACTGGCTATGGACGGAACTAAACAGAACATTGGTACTAATCTTTCTGTACGTGTAGGCATTGCGAGAGGCAACCTAGTAGCAGAAGCGAGTGGCCGAAAGATAAGTCAATCAGCTTTCTTTCTTCAGAAAAGGAAAAGCAGCGCTGATGATTTGCCACTCATTCGGTACGGTGCTATTTCAGAATTTCCCGGCTCGTTGTTTTGTAGCCACCTACTAGGTCAGTGAGGCTTCAACTGGAAAAAAAAAATAGCACCGTATCGAATGAGTGGCAAATCATCAACGAATTTTGTGTAAATGTTAGTAATACATTATCTCATGAAGGAAGGAGGAAAAGATTTTCAGTAACACTAACAGTCACTTCCTCAAAACTGCAGAACACCCGTCCGATGGCATTCTCAGACATCTGCTTTCAGGTACTCCTCACAAACGGTTGATCGCTCGGTGACATAAGTTTCAGATAGTACATGATATAATTGGTGAGTCGATTCACCAATCACCACCCTCTGTCAGAATTGTTTTGATTTGTCAGAGCCAATACTGCGAAGTGTAAAATTGCAGAGGTAATTCACTGACAAACCCTGGCCGAATGTATGAAATCGTGCAAACCAATCAAAATTCGTATCAAGCACCGATGCCCAAGGATCGCCTAATCGTGCGAGTGTGGAGTGAAAATGTCATCGGCAGGGACTACAGAAAATGAGAAAAGCAATTTCGGGTCGGTTGGTTGTGGTTCCTGACCTTGGGGTTGCAATTCCGATCGCAACGCGAGGAAGAGGCAGTGGCGCGCACCAGAATGCCGGCGCCCAACACGGCAGTGTGATTCCCGCCGGCGACGTAACGCCCTCTGCGGCGTCGGATCCGCCGGCGGCGCCTCCGGTCCGGTCAGTGCTCAGTGCCCGTGCTAGACGCGCCGCCAAACGCTCCTACCCCACCCCCCGGCCCCGCCGAAGAGGAGAGGAGACAGGACTAGACCACGAGCACTGTTGGAATAATTGTTTCGTGCCGAGGTCGGTAGGCGCGCGTACGCGTGTAATAGTCTTTTATGGGGCGTGAGACCAAGATCGCGGTCGAGTCTATACTTTATGTTAGAGTCCGCATGTGCGACATATGCATAAAGAGAGTCGGAGTCCAGGCAGTATATGTGCACAATCTGAGTCTCATGCGTGTGCGTTTGAATTCGAGAATGTTAGAGTCCAAGTCTGTTATGTTTTGATCATCAGGGATATAAACCCCATATAGACGTATGTGCGTCCTTGTCCTGAGTTGTTGTAACCCAAAAAGAATAGTCAAGATACAGGCGCTTGGCGCCGCGGCGTTCGGTGTTGTTTGGCTACTTCGGCGCTGTTTGGCTACTATTTTTTTCTTGCTCCGTTCGTGCGTGAGTTAAAGAGATTGTTTGAGCCATCGGGTGGACTCGGTTTGAATAAGCACCTGTGAGCTGGGCACTGGTAGAGCACTATCGAATCAGCCAACAAAAGATTGGGCTGAAAGTAGTGCTCACTAAGAGCATGTTTGGAAGACCGGTATAGGACTAATACCTTTATAATTTACAGCTCTAATTTTTTTTTAACATAGGTCAGATTTATTTGTTTGTATGACAAGTATTCTGAAAAATATTACCGTCGGTTTGGACCATTACACCCGGAAAAATAAAATCATCTCACGAGACAAAAATTTTTTTTCGATAAACGTCAGGCTCCTCTTCTCTTCTTCCTCACGCTGCTACCCTCTCTCTTGCCGCCGCCTTCGTGCCGCCGAAACCACCACCACTTGCTGCACCTTCCCCCATCCCCGCTCTCACTCCACCCCTACGGCCCTCATCCTCCTCGATCTACTACCCTTGGAGCCAACAGCAGCAGGACGGCCAAAGCCGGCGATCTACCCGTGGCGCCGGCCACATCCTACACTGAAAGGCGCCGGCGGCGGGTAGCTCCGTCTTGGATGGTGCCCTTGGTCGCGTGCTAGGCTCCCGGTCATGGCGGCTGCTACAGACAAGGAAGGCCCAACCGGCGTTAGCAGTGTGCTGCTTCGGTGATTATTGGGGACGATACACCACATATGCCATCACAAATCTCTAGTCCTCGGTTCCTCCGTCATCCAAGAATTTGCGGCTGCCAGATGCCTAGATCGTTATAGCCAACCTCAATGTAGGTGGCATCTGTCCTGCATCTTGAATCAATAGCAGGTTAATGCGTTGAAAATTAGATATCATTTGACTTTGGACCTGCTGTGTTGAGCACGAATCTGAATTTGTTTCTTTTTTTCTTTTTGGCTTCTTTGCATCCATTTAGTTTCTTTGATTGATTGAAAATTGAATAATAGATAGATGTGAAATCATTAGCTCCGTCCCTCCTTTAATTGCCTTTTGCAAAGTTTTTGTTGGAGTGTTCAGTTTGAGTTCACAGAAATGCTCGATTGTTGTGAGCTCCATTTTGACATGCAAGTAGCTTAGAGCAATTGTGTTTCATTCATCTCTGCGCTACAAATTCGATGTAAGATGCAACTGGTGATGCATTGGATGATATTTTATTTGCACTGCTCATCATGGGCTTGTAATGTAAGCTGTTCAGAATTTACCTAAACGATGATTTACCAGAGAAAGAGATTACAAGGGTATCCTTGCGCACTAAGAATTACACCTGGAATCAATTTACAAATGAAAAAAAAATACAGAACTGCCAAACAAGCCCTAAGGCTAACGTAACTCGTTGGGCCGACAGAAAAGGCTGGACTACATTACTGATCGGCCCTGATATACGAGCAAGAAAAGGTGAAACCTGGTACGTAGGGAAAATTATATAGTAAAAATAAATTAAATAATAACACTTATTCAATAATAAAATGGGGATGTAGCTCAATTGGTAGAGCACTAAGGTATGCTTCTTAAGAGGTATGGGGTTTGATTCCTCAAATCTCCAATTGATTAATTGTTTTTTCAGTGCAATAAAAAAAATGATCCTAGAAAAAATATATTATTATAGTGTAAAATTAACAAAAAAAAAATATTGGGCATATATGTAGATCATCAGTTGGTAGAGAACCAAATGTATGCTTCCTCGCCCGATAAAGCTCTTTTCCCCAATGGATTCTGGTAACATAATTTGCCACACGCAAGCGTAACCTTGAAGAGATTTCTTTATATGTGAAATATCGTGCAAATGCAGAAGCTTGTACTCCTACTAACGGGTATATACAAATGAAATGCACATAGTGGTAGAGCTCTGGAACCCGATGGGTTCATTGCCAATTAAGCCCACAAGAAGTTCTGCCGATATGACCAGCTTTATCACATTTAGACTGGACCAGTTACAGGTTACAAGGGAACCATGATAGTCACATCACTCACAACTTGAAGCAAGGGAGTGAAACAGCTGCGAGATAATATTAAGTCACTTATCCACGGTAAGCGTAACTGTCTGATTCGATATGTCACTCAAAAAATCATGCATTGGATCATATACCGAACAAGATTTACATGCTATACATATAGTGCATCTCAATATTTGCCGATTTCGACAGAGTTCTAGTGTCCAGAAACAATGTACATTTTACAAGTCGTAAGCTGAGGATGTGCTGACGACATTTATTACAAAACTAAAAATGTGACCAAAGCTATACCCCCAAAAAATTGCCGAGAAACCTAGCTACAGATTTGGAGCTCTACAGAAATTGGCAGCGAGTGTTGTTTCATTTACAACTGCTGCACTTCAAAGACTATGAAATTTGCATGTCTGCAGGATCTCAATGAAATGTTGCTACACTAGTCATTTTCGTTGACATATTGCTCAGTAAAAAATGCTTCTACTGAAAGAATAAAGGTGCTATTTGAATGGCTTGCTTGGCAGTAAAGAATGGTTGGATCGTGTCTGACCAATACTCACGGGAAGAATGTCCTAGTGGCCTTCTTGGCTGTGCAAGAGAGGGCCCTTACTTGCACTCAATTTCTTGTAAGCCAGGTACATCAGTTCGGACAATGACAGCTTATCCAGTAGTAGGAGGTATTGTGCCGACATATCCAAAACCGACAACAAGGAAAGCCATGCCTTGAAGGAAGAGGTAGATGTAATATCCCTTCTTCGCATAAAGCACATCATAGCAACCACAAAGAATTATGCAGGTTCCAACAAAAAGTTCTGAGCAATGGTACCTGGTTGAGAGATCAGAATGATTGTTCAAAACATTTCAAAACAGTAGAAAGAAAGTATGTCATTCACATGGTGTCATGGTGGACATTCTCATAGGTAAATTGTAAGCATCTACACCTAGTATTTCAAAATACCTAAAATTTTAACATGAATAATGATAACTGATACTTCACTTACCTCTCCCAGAATCTTGCTCGCCTCTTCATGAGTTTCGGTACAAGCGGCTCTCTTAGCTTTGCATCAGGCTCTGTCATCTTTACGTCTATCACTTTAACAACATCTGATCCATTGATGTTAGGCTTTGTCTTGTTGGCATCACCCAACTTCTCAGTGACAACCCACTCATTGACTCGTCCCCCAGCATCCAAAAGACCAGATATTGCAGCTTTTATCCGGTGCAACGACATGACATTCTCAAATAGGACCCATAGGATCACCAGGTGAAATGAACTGTCACAGCGAGAATCTTTTAGGTGTTATCTGAATGTCAAAACAAAACATAGTTCCATTCAGAGAAATGCGTCTTGTCATGTTTATTACCTCGGTGTGCCTAGAGCCTTCAAAAGAGTGATAACCGTTGGAACATAGACCACCCCCCAGAGAGGGATCTGAATCTCAGGAAACAAAACTGACACAGGGATCGCAAAGCAATAGTAGATGAACGTCACAGTATGAGCAGCAACCTTCCCGACAAAGAAGAAATCATACCATAGATGGATTTTATTCCACAACGATACGTTCTACAAAGAAAAAGGGAAAAAAGGAATACAATTCAATCAGTATTTCAACATTTTGATCAGTTGCCCTTGTGGAGGCCGTCTGAGAAAAAAAAATAGATACTAACCTTGTTTTGTAGAATCTCTACCATCATTTTCTTGAACAAGTTTGCTGGTCCACATGACCACCTGTGCTGCTGAAATCGATACGCCTTGAAAGTGCTTGGTAACTCACTCTTGACCTAACCAAATGTGTATGCAATATTCTGTGGGCCGTTAGATTTTTCTTCTTGTCATATATGTTCCAAGTTTCTACTACTCCCTCCATTTTTACTTTATTAACGTTAGGACACAAAGCTTAGTTCAAAAATGAACTAAATCTCTTGTCTTAACGTCAATACAATAAAAACAGAGGTAGTACGTAACAAGGAAATAAAGGAGCACCACCATACTTCTATGTCACCGACATAAACGAATTTCCAACCCTGCAATGTTGCTCGGACTGCTAAGTCCATATCCTCCACTGTTGTCCGGTCCTTCCAGCCCCCCGCATCATCAATTGCAGAAATCCTCCAGACACCAGCTGTCCCTGAAAGATGAAAATTTTTTACTTGTAAGGCCAACATTCAACAAATTAGCTACTATATCTTGTTGAGCCTCATAATATAGTGAAGGGGCAAGACACTACGCTACCATTGAAGCCGAAAAACGAGTAGATTGATGACCCTGCCTCTTGCTCAAACTTGAAGTGGTAGTCCAACGACATTTCTTGGAATCTTGTCAGTAGACATTCATCAGCATTGACTGTACATAAGGTTCGAAGATGCTTAGAACCACTAAGTTTTAAAGCAAATAATCACAGCAAGCGATCATATATCGACTAGTATGTGCTTACCAAATTTCCAACGAGTCTGGACAAGAGCTATCTCTGGGTTGTGCACAAGGAATGGGATAGTCCTCAAGAGAAAATCTGACTCGGGTTGGAAGTCGGCGTCGAACATGGCGATGTACTGACAGTCTTTGACGTAGTCGTGCTTCAAGCCTTCCTTGAGCGCCCCGGCCTTGTACCCCTTCCGGTTCCCTCTGACCTCGTACTTTATGTTCACGCCTTTGCTCTTCCATCTCTGACACTCCATCTCCACCAAATCCTAATGAGATCAAACGCAGAAAAGAAATTAGAGGGTGATGTTTGTTGCGATAATTATCAGTAAGGCTTGATGCAGTTAGAGGTACAAGAGTCTAGAGTGAGCTAGTACATGATTAATCCGCACAATGCTTGCGAGATGCTCAATCTTATCGAAGCAACCTACTGTAAACAATTACTACGAGAGTACGCAGCAGGACTTTGAACTTTTACTTACAAAGTGATGCACGTTTCAATGTCTCGTGTAACCAGCAGGGAATTCCATCTTCCAGCAATTGCGGAGTTGGGAGTTTCCTACTGACCGATTCCACCACAATCAAACCCATGAGAAAATAAAGTACGTAACCCGCAAACCAAATCTGAACAGTGCCATATATACCTCCATATATAGGGTGTGTTTGTTATAGATTTTAAAGTTATTTCTGCTTCAGCGTCTCTGAAAAAATTATCAAACATTTTTAAAAAAATCACTTCTATACTTTCACCTCAAAAATCACTTCTTTAATTTGTACTAAGAGCTAAAAGCATTAAAAATATAGCTTCTTATGACTTTTCCATTGAATTTTGTATTAGGAGCTAAAAAAGAAGTTGTTTTAGCAAATATTTTTATAATAGAAACTGTTTTTTTAGGAAAAGCTATTTTTTAAGGAGGAACTATTTTTGAGAAGTTTTTTTGCTAAAAAATCTATACGAAACACACCCACAGAGACAGAGACGACGCTTCGATGATGTTTTCTTCGACAGGACATCCTCATGCGTAACCAGTCTGGGCCATCTCCCGCCGCGCCGCCGCCTCGGCCTCGCCGGAGTTTCATCTATGGCCGCGAAACCGCTCTCGGCCGCTTTCACTGTGAACCCAATCGCTTGCTAACATTTCGGTCCAGCCCACACGTCTATCCTATCCTAGCTCACTCACTCGCTCGCGTGAGTAAGGCCCATACCGAAAGCGGCCCAATAACTAGACAATTTTAACATCCGGGCTGCAGGGAACGGTAAAAGTAACTGAGTTTTTTTTTTTCATTCTCAAAAAAAAAAGGTAACTGATTTTTAATACTGGGGACGAATCCAAGAACACCTTTCGACGTGATTGCTGCACCCACCCACCGCTTGCTAGTTGGAGGAGCAAGTGGCACAGCTGCCGCGCGCCCGGATCCAACGGGAACAACACCACCCTGCGGTGTGGCTCTCATGGCGTACGTTCCCGCCGGATTCGTTCGACGCAGAACGTACGTACGGCATCCGATTCGTTATGGCGACCACCACCATTGGACCTCACCTCGACCACCACCAAGCAGCAGCAGCATCTCTCCTTCTTGCTTGTGATCGTGATGTGGCAGGCGGAGCGGACCGGACGTCTTTGCTCCAGTGCTGGTGAAATGGATAGAATTACTGCTTGGCTGCTTGCTCTGTTCTGCATGGTCCCGCGGGCGTCGCTGGCTCACACAAGTACTTCTCCAATTCCTTGGCTGTCGGAGACGGACGGCTGTTGGAGGCACGCGAGCGTACAGACTACAGACAAACTCTCATGCAGCCCACAGCCGGCGCGTCGGCCTCGTCGGCCCTCTCCTCCTCGTCTCGGCTTGCCGCGGTCGATAGCTACCGATGAAATGAATGGATGGATCTCCCTACTCCACTAGTAGCTCGTCATCCTCCCCCTACGAAACGCACGCAGCACGAGCTGCACGACGGCCTGATAGCCGTGATAGGCACCAGGCGCGTCGTCGACGTCGAACCTTTTGTACTACTAGTCGGAAAAAAGAAAAGGCAGGAATCTCATCAATCATCGGATGATCGGAGGAAAAAAGAAAAGGGTGAGCAGCAGCACTATTCTTATTCCAGGTTCTATATGTGGACGGTTCAACTTATGGCCCCGGGCGTGTCACCTGGACCACCACTACTGATGAGTGTACTAGTACTAGTGACCCGCTGCTGCTCACAGGACAGGATTGCATCTGCAGAGGATGTGGACGCCGCGTCGCCGCCTGCTGCTGCTGGAACTGGGACACGGTCAAGCAGCAGGGCAGAGTTACTACTAGTAGCCAGCCGGCAGCAGGTACTAGGCGTTAAATTTTGGCCGCCGTGTGGATGGATAGATCGCCGGCTGCCGGCAGCGCACATGCGATGCAGGTTACTACTTGTAGTCTAGTACTAGAGGAGGAGGAGGGGAGACTCGATCCGAGAAAGTGAAACTTGTCGCGACAGCTAGCGGTCCACACGTTCCCGATCGGCCGCAATGCACTGTGGACAAGCTAAAAATCCCAGGACAAACTGCGTCGCGCCGCGCCGGCGCCGCGGGTAATTAACTATAGAGATTTAGAGATTGGCTGACGCGGGCGAGCCCACACCCGTCGCTTCGCCGCCGGTTCGGCTGCCGTTATTGTCGTCGCCGGCCGGCCCGGCGGGCGTTCGGTCACTGTCCTGCGTTGCGTGCGCGAGCGACGGATGCTGCCAGTAGGCCAGGCGCCCATGCTGCCGCCCGGGCCCGGGACGTACTCGTACGTGTGGTGGTGGTGGATGGCGGTGGCCCTCGGCCTCCGCTTTGCGCCGTCGACGTTTCCACAAGCACCGCTCGCTCGCGCACCGCAGCCGCAGCGCCCGCCGGCATGACGTACCACTTCCCCTTTTTTTTCCTTACACAAACACAAGCTTAATTAGGGCCGGCGACGGGACTGCCGTCATGCGTGCGTGTCACGTGTGTAAAAAACCAAAAACGGACCGGCCGCGGCCGGGTCTTGTCTCGCTCGTGTCAACTTCTACTACGCGTACTGCCAGCGTACAAGTTGCCGTTCCTTCCGGCCACAAGAGGACACCATAATTGCGTATGGCATTGAGAGGAAGAAAGTGAAGAGACGAATAAGGTCGCCGGCGGCGATCGGGAGTTACCTTTACAACGGGGTCGGTGGAGTCGTCCAGGACCTGGATGACGAAGCGGGTGGACGGCCACTCCAACGCACATGCCGCGCCGATCGACAGCTTGTACACCTTCGCACGACGCACCAACAGAAACACACACGCATGCATGCCATGGAAGGGCAGAATTGATTAGATTAATAACATTCCCACCAAATGCGCGGTACTATCTGTCAATACTGAGAGAATGAGCGAGCATTGTCTGCTCACTGATGAATGATCGTCACCTCCCGCTCGTTGTACATGGGGATCTGCACCAGCACCATGGGATGCGTCGTCGTGGCGCCGCCGCCGCCCCCGGCCTCCTCATCTGCGTCGTCCCCGCTGGTGGCGGCGGCGATGGGCTCCCACCGGTACCGCCGCTCGGGCCGCAGCCGGAGCGCCTTCACGAACAGGCAGGTCGCGCAGACGAACAGCTTCTCGATCAGGATCATCACCGTCATCGCCAGCGACACTACCAGCAGCAGCCGCACCGCCGGCACGACAAGAAGCGCCCGCACGTGCGTCCACAGCCACGCGCATTGGGCCGACACGGCAGCCCGGTCCACGCGCACCGGCAGCTCCTCCCATACCCGCGCCGCCGCCGCCGCCTCAAGGCCCGTGGCGCCGGACGCGGTGGCCATGCCCGGCGCGCACGGTATGGCCTGGCCGAGGATTGGATCTTGCACGACGGGCAAGGGCCTAGCTAGGTGCTGAGCTAGCTGCTGACTCTGCAGGTACAGATGTACAAGGGCGCAGCGCAAGCTTATATATACTGTATTGGTGGAACAGACTGCGGACAGTGCGGGTAGGAGAGGTGTGAGCAGTCATGACGGAGTGGTGCGCCAAATGAGGCGGAAATTGCATAGGCCGCGCTCTGCACTGCACGTGATGTGGTTACAAATGTCTTCGGTCGGTTATGATGGTATTGTGTTTTGTTTGGTCCATGTGTGGAAGATGCACACGGCAAGGTCCTGCAACCTGTGTGCTATGTACTCACGTGTTTATTCTTGGAACGTTGGTAACTAATACTAGTATAGTAACTAATTGTATCCGGCAAAACTGTGGAAGAGTTGGTGAGTGACAGAACTGTGGACTGTCAGGAGAAGCTGCGTCTGCCAGCGTGTGTGAACATGGTAGTAGCGGAGTTGTTTGACTGGCGAAGGTTTTCAGGGTCCACTTTGGTGGTGCTTATCATTAGTGCAGGGAATGTAAAAGGGAATGGAGGAGGAAGAAGAACAAACAGCAAGGAGGTGAGATGCAGAGATGGCAATGAGGGGTATGTCTTGTATGACTCAGCAGATCCAATGTTACTAGTACTGCTCACTGTATCAATGATGGTGAGAGCAGATCCACCACACCATACAACACGTAGGATCTTGATGAAGTGCAGTGAGGACTCCGGCCATTTTCGTTTTCTGGACGTTTACTCCTTTGCACTCTATAAATTGATGTCAGACAGATAAACAAATTCAGTTCAAAATTGAACTAAATTGTTGTCATAACTACAATTTAGATAATTTGTTTTAGAGAAAAAAAAACAACACATCGTATATACGAGCTGATCACGAGCTACACCCGGTTTTGCTATAGTTTAATCAAGCTTCTATTCAATAAGGTATTTACATACCCTTTGCTTCAGAATGACATCAAAAGATAGTACTAGATTCAAATTGCAACTTTGAACTCTACTAGTACTGCTGCTGCTGCTGCTGCTGCTACACTGGTAGTACATAGTAGGATACGTAGGTAGTAGTAGAATAAGTGACTGCTGATCATACCGGCCCGTTCATACATACACCCAAATGGTTGCAGAGGACCGAGGCTCTGTTAAATGGCTGTTACGGCTGATGAAGTGGTGAGCAAGCCGATGTAAAATTTCACGCTGGCTATGGCCGGTATAGGTACAGAGATAGCATTCGAGCTCCACGTACTACAACTTTTGCACCGGACGGACGGGCGGACGGGCGGACAGGGGATGCCGAGTCTTGGGCTCCTCTGTTCCGGTTCTGGAAGTGAGAAGTCAATCAAGTCCGCGTAGACAAAAAAAGGCGAGAGGAGTGGTGCTGCATGCGCGTGCCTGAAGAGAGACGAAGAGGGGAGCATAGCACATGCTGATTTGTGGTCCAAGTGGAGCCCGTGCGTGCGTGTGTGCCACCCCCACCCCTGATATTTCTCGCTCGCGAGATCCAAACAAAACAAGCATGTAACACGCAGATCGAGACGACGACCGGCCGAGCAAAAACGGGCGCTGGCATTTATACAATTGGAAAAATAAAAGAAAAAGACGAATCGTTTTGGTTTTGGTTTTGGTTTTGGTCTGGTGCTGCTGCAGCTGCTTCTTCATCGAGATCGAGTGGGCAGGGCAGGACAGCTTGTCCGTCTCCTGGTCTCAGTCTCACGGCAGCATCCATCCACATCCAGTCCATCTCCTCCTCTCAGAAGCCAAGAAGGGATATCAAATAAGCGAAGAAACGAAGACACCGTCAGCCGCAGAATCACAGGCCAAGGAATTCCTGGATGAAATAGAATCTGTCCACATCCCATCCCATCACATGTAGGACATCCGCTGCCGATCCCCGTGTTTCACAACATCTCGCCAGCCAACTAACCCAAAAGTGCATGACTCTCTGCTTAACCTTTACTGGATTTCTGTACGTTCCAGGGACCAGCAGGGGCGTTCTAGAGTTGAAGAGATGGAAAGGAAGCTCGACGGCGCATCTTACCCATGAGAGTAAACCTGCTCTTCTCGTGCATGTGGCATGCCACTTTGTCAAATAAAACTAGCAGGTTGGTGCTTTTTGGCCAGGCGACCCCTGTTGGAATGAATAATGGTGCAGCGGACACAAGCGAGACACATGCTGCTGCTGCTGCTGCTGCTGCACCCCGACGCTATGATTGACCAACCAAAATGATCGATCGGTGCATTGCAGCCATGCATAATACAGAGTCAGGGTCCCAATCCCAATCCCTGGCTACATAGATACACATGATGATTTGGCATGCATAATCTTGCGATCTAGAGTAGAATACTGTATATGGAACGGACAGGTGACTGTGTGCTGGCTGCCACTGCATGTATGTCTATGTCGCTGCACTAGAGCCACGGCCCTTGTCCGAAAACGGCAAAACGGCGGCACATGCAACAAACCCGAACGTCTCAGAAATGTTGGGGTACGGTATTGCTTCCAGTACACTAAGTCACTGATCCTCCATACTGTACGAAGTTAGGAACCGATCTCAGGCCTTGACAGTTTTGGTGAAACGTTCTATTTTCGTCCCTCGACAGTTCAGTTTGTGTACTTCAACATTTTGTTTGTCGATCTCGGAGCTCGCCGGCGTAACTATTATCAGAAGGAAGCTGGTGCGACTGGGACTCCCTGTACACAGCTCGCGCTACGTCTAAGAAAGCGTAGCGCGGCCCACTCAGCCCACGTGAGCAGCAACAAACCAGGGAGGGCTTGATTGATGATTAGGCCCACGTGAGGAGCAACAAACGACAGGAGGGAGGACCTGATTAATGGCTTAGCGGTTCTCCTTTTTTTTCACTTTTCGGTACTAGCGGCGACATTTTTGCCTTTTCTGTGGACTACACATTATGTTGAAGTGGAGAAGTTCGTCTCTCTCTCTCTCTCTTTTTGAAATAGTAGTAGTTTTGGAACAACAAATTCAAATACTAGAACAATTGATTTTAACTAATAGAATAATTGATTTTGACTACTAGCACAATTAACTTTGACTGCTGGAACAATTGAATTTGACTACTGGAACAATTAACTTTGACTACTAGAACATCTAGCGTTTACAAGTGGAACAAGTAATTTTACTACCGGAATAATGAATTTTCTCTATTGGAACATTAGATTTCATGGAACATTTTTTTTTCAAAATTTTGAATTTTACTATTTTAGAAAATATAGTTATATGAGATCTCATTTTGTTGCATTGATTCTAGAATGTCCATCGTTTCAACGGATTTAAAAAAAGAACTGTGCTACCCGTACGAACTAAAAGTTACGAAGACGCTACGAAGGGAAATCCCGAGTCCACGTGCCTATGCATATCTCCAAGCCCCCGGCTCTTCCATCTTCATCTGTCCTACAGCAAAATCCCAAGCCGGCGAGCGGAGTTGCTTCTTTCCAAGCTGCCTCTTCCTCTTCCTCAGTCCCGAGCTGTCTCTTCCTTGCAAAGTACAGCACGCGGGTGGAGCAATCTGCTGGGTAGCAGAGGACCTCTCCGTTGGGCGATTTCGTGCTAATTTGCATATGGTTGGATGAAAAACAAGAGAGGCCATGTAATCTAGAGCAAAGTAATGGAGATAACTAAATTTTGAACTCGAGCATACCTTTCTGACCTCTGCTCCTCAAAACAGATCGACACATTTTAATTAGGTCGTGAGGAGTTGTTTCTGGAGGGAACCACCTGAGAGGAGCAGAGAATTGAGGGAAGAAAATAATAACAACACGTATTACTGCTGGCCTCAGGTAATTAGGAGGGAGTGCAGAACCGCATAACCCAACTGACGCGCGGGAGGAATTAATCCATTAAACTAAGAATCTAATAAATTTTATTAGTAAAATATTTGTGACATATAAATAACTAAATTGAGTCATAAACGACAGTGCCAGGGTAAGGACAACGGTACACGAGGAGGAAATATTGCATGCTTCCGACAATGTGACGATGGGACTATACGAAGTCAAAATACATCAACTACAACTAAAGTTTGATATTATAGTTATTCGTAAATCGTACCGAATTAACCGTGATCGAAATATGCAGTTAATGATTTATTCTAATCATGTTTGGTTATAATTTATCATTAACCAAATTTTCTTTCGACCGATTTAACCTAACCGGATTAACCGAATGCCAAACCATACTCGCACATGACCTCCTGTTCGGTCTGCCTGACATAGCCTATCCTGTTCTATTCCGCCCAGCAGCCCACACAGAGATTGTTGTCGTTCGTTGGCGGCTCGCCTGGCTCATGCCTGTCCGTCGGTTACTCCACCGCGCTAATCTAAAGTGTTGGGATTCCGGGTGCGACTTTGCTAAAGGGAAAGGCATATTAGGTCCACTCAGGTGAACCCATCATCATGGGCGGGCTTCTCTTGTTTGGCTTGCCTTCTTAACTTGGGCCTGATCAGAACAGCTGCTTTTAGCAGCGCTGCAGCTGTTACTGCTAGATTAGAGTTATAATAAAAAAAAAGAGAAAGATAAAAGGGAAAGAAAAGTGATAAATAAAAAGCTAAACAGCACAGAAAGCCAGCTTTTTTTTTTTGAGCAACCACCCGTACTTTATTATTCAGATGGTATATCAGTACAAATGCCTTCCGGCGGACTCAACAACCAGACTTGTCTACCAACAGCAAAATGAAAAGAACTGCATGCTAGAAAATGAGCTTCCTTGTTAGACTCCCTTCTCTCATAAGAGAAATCGCAAGATTCAAACGTCCTTGACATCTCCCTGATTTCTTTGACGATTTGGCCGTGGGACCTCTTACCATCATCTCTTTGGATACTTCTTACTGCATTGGCACAGTCAGATGCCACTTGTAGTTTGCTTAGCCCAAGGTCAGCGGCCAAAGCAAGCCCTTCCCTGCAAGCGATTGTCTCCATCGTCTCCGGGTCCAAGCATACCGATGTAACAAGTACTGATGCTCCTATGAAGATCCCGTTAAAATCCCTTGCTACAGCCGCCGCTAGCACGGAAAGCCAGCTGCAGCCGCAAAGGCCTGGCCCATAAGTAATGAAGGAAGCCCCGCTCGACTCTCATGCAGGCGACCGGGCCACTCGTACGTAGATCAGCATCCGCGTCGTGAAGTTAAGAGTCAAGACCGGTGGGCCGTGGTGGTGCGAACACGCTGGAAAAAACGTGTTGCTTGCTGGACTTGGGGCACCCAAGCGCCAAACGGACGAGGACACAGCGGGAGTGGGGCGCGGCGCTAGGATCCTTTTTGCCCCGAAGCTGGACGACGGACCCGACGATTCCCGAATCCGCACGCCGTTACCGCGCCATCCAGGCCGTCCACGGACGCATAAGAACAGAAAGATCTCAACGAGAGACCGACGTCTCCCGTCACGTTCGCTTCTGCGGGGCCCGCACGCCCACCCACCCACCAACCCCTAAAAAGCGTGTCGAATACGGAGTTCTCCTGCGCTGCCCGTCAGGCGTTAACCGAGCACGGCGCCACGGCGGGATATTCCATGCCTTGCCTGCTTCTGGTTGGTGGGCTGCGCGCGTCCCCCACCTATACGCACCGCGCACCGAGCCCACGAAACACCGCTCTCCAGCTACCCAAAGAAAACCGCGTTTCCGAACCCACAGGCCACAGCCAGTGACACGAACGTCTATGAGCTGCGTCCTTGCAGAGTAGAGAGAGAGAAAGCCAGCGCCGTTGTTTCCTAGGCCGCACGTCGCCCTCGGCCCCTCGCCGCCTCCGGCTTCCCCGTCTCTCTGGAGCCGAGAAAACCCAAAACCCAAAATATAAAGCGCCGCTGCCCTTTTCTGCGAGCCAAGAGGCCAGAGGCGGAAGCGGAACGCTTTTTCCCCTGTGACCCCTCTGCTCCTCCGCCCGCCGCTCACCAGGCCGCCGCTGCCGCCCAGCGAGAGCGCCAAGGGAGTCAGGGAGGAGAGGCCGAACGCGCACCAAGGTAATCACTGATCCAGCTACCCATCTCCTGTCTCTGCCCCTCCCTGAATCCTGCTAGCCCATTTCCCGTGAGTCGCGCGTCGCTGCTGCGGCTCGGATCGAGGCCGGATCTCCCTCGCCGATCCGGTCCGTCTGCTCAGTTCCTGTTCGTCGCATTCGTAGATCTGCTTGCCCTGATCTGTGTCCATTTGTCCAAATCCTTGATTGCCGCCTTGCTCAGTACGATTTGAGACAATAGTATCGCAATATAATACTAATATCTGAAGTGGTTGCTATAGACGCCTTGTCCGACGTATAGTACATTGCTTGAAATGATAAGACGGTTCTTGCCAAGTGGATTCTGTAATACTGCATGTAGTAATCATTTCGATTTGAGCGGACCAGGCTGTAACCTGTAGATGGAAGTCAGTTCATCTGGTGATCAATTCTTCCACCCCTATACACTGATGAAATGCTTCCTGTATTGTGCCTTCAGTTGCACACTTGAATTGTTCGTTGCAAAAAATTAGATTCGATTTTTTTTTTTGTTTTATCATCGACTGTTGAAATCTAATGACGGAACTCTGTTACTGCAGACATGGCATCAACTGTTTCCGTTGGATCAGTTAGCGGCCAGGCAGGCCTGATCCCAAAGACAAGGTGCCATGGTGCCACAAGCTATGCTGGCTTGAAGGCACCATCTTCCATCAGCACTTCTGTATCACAGTCGCCGTTCCTGGGCAGGAACGTGTCCCTTCGGGCGTCTGTTGCTCCTAGGATTGTACCCAAGGCAAAGTCTGGGTCTCAGATATCCCCTCAGGCGTCTTACAAAGTGGCTGTACTCGGTGCTGCTGGTGGCATCGGCCAACCGTTGGGGCTGTTGATTAAGATGTCGCCTCTGGTGTCGGAGCTGCACCTGTATGATATTGCTAACGTCAAGGGAGTTGCGGCAGATCTCAGCCATTGCAACACGCCTGCTCAGGTTATGGACTTCACTGGCCCATCAGAGTTGGCAAACTGCCTGAAAGGTGTGGATGTTGTTGTCATCCCTGCTGGGGTTCCAAGGAAGCCGGGCATGACTCGTGATGACCTCTTTAACATTAATGCCGGCATCGTCAAGACTCTTGTGGAGGCTGTTGCTGACAATTGTCCAGAGGCCTTCATCCATATCATCAGCAACCCTGTGAACTCCACTGTGCCAATTGCTGCTGAGGTTCTGAAGCAGAAGGGCGTCTACAACCCCAAGAAACTTTTTGGAGTTACCACACTTGATGTCGTCAGGGCTAACACGTTTGTGGCGCAGAAGAAGAACCTCAAGCTCATTGATGTTGATGTCCCAGTTGTGGGTGGTCATGCTGGGATTACGATTTTGCCGTTGTTGTCAAAGACCAGGCCATCTGTCACTTTCTCAGAGCAGGAAACTGAGGAGTTGACGAAGAGGATCCAGAATGCTGGGACAGAAGTGGTGGAGGCGAAGGCCGGTGCTGGATCTGCTACCCTTTCCATGGCTTACGCAGCTGCCAGATTTGTCGAGTCATCACTCCGTGCCCTGGCTGGTGACCCAGATGTTTACGAGTGCACATTTATCCAGTCAGATATAACCGATTTGCCATTCTTTGCGTCCAGAGTTAAGCTTGGGAAGAATGGTGTTGAATCCATCATTTCTGCTGACCAGGAGGGAGTATCTGAGTATGAAGCCAAGGCACTCGACGCGCTGAAGCCAGAGTTGAAGGCCAGCATTGAGAAGGGCATCGCATTCGCACATAAACCTCAGGAAGCTGCTGCTTCTGTTTGAAGGGATAGAATGGATATCGATAAGAGAATAAAGGAATAATGATTTCTGATGCTTTGAGTTTTGCAGCCTAGAATTTTTGGTGTGATCGACAAGTAGGAAGATGCTCCACATCACTTAGGATTGTTGTTTGCTCTTAGTTTCTAGCGGTTACATGGGGCAAAGATGCCCAAGTTATCGTCTGTTCCAGACCTTGTTTAACACAACACAGTATGTATTTTGTTGGAGTTTACAAATTACCAATGGTCTAATAAAACATTTCTGGGAACGCTGTCAGCAATCTCTAATGATGTGCACTGTGTTGGTAATGCCTATTTCCTTCTCTATTGTACGAGGATGTTTCGTTTCCTTGGCTGTATTTTCATGTTGAATGGATTGGCTATGTCTTGTCAATTTGTTATTGTTATGTTAGATCTTGATAGAGACAATCAGAGGTTGGAAGATAATATTGTTGTCTGCAGTATTATTAAGAGTTTGGCTGCTATCTTATTTGTTGACTAAAGACACGCTATCTTGTGTTTCTCTTCGTCTATCTTTGCTTCTGTGCCTTCTGAACAGGGGATTTGGCAAGAAACGTGGATGATCCTTCCACGGCCACCATGTCGTGGCGTGCCGACATGTTGTGAGCCACGCATTTTATGGGTGTCAACTACTGTCAAAAATACACCTGCTACACAGCCTGATTCCCAGGTGAAGCAGGACGTCCAAATGCCTCATTTAATTCTAAAAGATGCACTTTTTCCAATCTCGAACTTGTATGAATTAGAAAGTGACATTAAAATTGACGATTGGATTTGAAAAATGATGTCATGGTAGGTATGCTACATTGATCCATATATTATACATCAATCGGCTCTATATTATAGAATGAGCAATGTTTTTATCCTTTCATTATTTGGGGGAAAAAAATGATCAAATATCAGAAGGTAGGGAACTCGATTCTGTTGCCGCATGCCCTGCCCCGGGGGAGGACGGGGCACTGGATCAAGCTGACGCCGGCAGCGTTGACGCAGAAGTAGAGCTGGTAGAGCTGGCTGTTGCCGGACTCGTCGCGGTTGCACTCGACGTAGGGCTCGAACCCGGTGCCCTTCTTGATGGCGTCCTTGATCTGGCCCAGCGTGTAGTAACCACCGTCGGGGTTGACGCCGCCGGCGGTGAGAGCGCGCAGGACGCCGAGCTGGTCGCGGAGGCTCAGCGCCGCCGCGAAGTAGCCGTGCTCGTCGAAGACGTCGGAAGCGCAGGTGCCGTGCTTCTCCCACTCGTGACCCCAGAACTTGACGCCGTCGTTGGACGGGCACGCCAGCGTCGGCCACTCCGCGCGAAGGCTGCTCAGCAGGTCGCTCACCTGAAATTAATGGAGAAAAAAAAAGGGGGGTTAATAAAGCCATGTCAGCAGCATTTTCTCAGTGGTCCTCGTACGGTTTAACTATGTCTTGATCGCCACGTGTCAGCTGCCACGACGGCAGTACAATGTGCCGGCCGCGAGCGTGCGTGCACGCAAGGCCGGTGGAAAAGGGGCATTGCTTTGCTTGGGACATGCAGGAATCTGAGGTTCTCTTGCAAGGAGTTTTTATGCACCAATAATATGTTCAGTGTCTTTATTTTTGAAAATGAATACTACATGCAGAAATGTTTGGTACTATTGATAATTCGTCTAAGTAAAAAATAAGAAATGTCATATATTTTACTCTATTTTTCTATTACTAAAATATTTTAGTATAATGTTGTTAATAGTTATAGGCTAAAAGTATTTGAAACACATCTTCTAAATTAAATTATTCAAACTAACCTTTTAAATAAGAAGACGATACTAAAAAACAAATATGTACGGAAGGAGATTTTTTTACATTTAGCGCTGCTTTCATCATTTTCAAAAGGAAGGCCATTAAAATCCTTTCCAAATAGTACAGTCCAAAAAAACCATGCTTTGATTGATTCATAAAAATTGTGCCAAGAAGATTCCTTTTGGACGATCCCTCTAATAAAAGGTAAACCAAAATAGGCTAGAACTCTCTTCTGCTTCGATTTTTTTTTTTTTTTTGCAAGGGGATTCGAAAAAAATTTTTTTTGAAGACCTTGTGGTTGTCGAACAACCAGAACGGGGAAGAAACCATGACTAGGCTGAACCACAAGACGGGAGAAGACGCCAAAGAGCTGTTGCCCCTATTACCTAACAACTGGGAGAGGAAATTAAGGAATGAATGAGTAAAGTAAGGGTCGTACCTTGGAGGGATTAAACTCGTCGTTGGGGTTGCAGTTCTGCGGGTATGACCCGTCGTCACGGTTGGGCCAGAGGCCGTGGATGCCGAAGTCCGCCGCCGGCTTGCCGGACTTGGGGTAGCAGCAGCTCTGCTTGGTGTCGCAGTAGGACCCGGGCCACTGCAGCACGAGGTAGAAGAAGTCGTAGTCCTGCGCGGCGCAGCACCCGGCGGCGCCGAGGACGAGCAGGAGGACGACGGGGAGGTGCTGCAACGTCGTCGACGGCGAGCGCGTCGCCATGATGATGTCTCTTTCTGTGTTCTTGGAGATCGATGGTCGATCGATCGATTGGGTCAAGTCAAGCTTATGGTGTAGTGATCGCGAAAGGAAATACTAAACGGGAGAAGATGAGGTAGGAAAGAACCCCGGCCGGGGGTGTCAATTTATAGGCTGCTGGGATTGGGATATAAGGTAAGTGTGGATTATATTGTTCACAGCGATGAGAGTGATGTGTGCACGCGTATCTTGCAATGACAGTAGGCATGGCAACGCCACAGCTGCAGCATATTCCGTGGAAGGAAAGGGATTATTGGTTTGCTTGGTTGCTTGCTGCAGCCAGCAACACTTTCATGGAAGGAAGATGGGAGGAGACCGATCGATAGGTGTGGAAGGCAAGTAGCGGCAGTAGCCCGGCCGTCCGGTTTGGAGAGTGACAGGTGGGAGGAGACGTCGAGCAGCAGTTGGATTTTTGTGTACAGTTGGCTGCTTCCGTCCATTTGCAATTACATACGGTTTTCATATCTGAGTGTGCAGTCGTCGTAGTATGATGCTGGTCGGCACGACGCGACTGAGTGTGAATCAAAATCCGCATATTTTCACATACTATTAGAAGTAAAAAAAAAAAAATTGCAACGCTATTGGATATAAGGCAACATAACTGTCACAGAATGTCAAATACGGGTTTTTCTAAGATTGTAGTGTCTGTCACTGATCCCATCGACAACCCATGTTGATCCCCTTCATCTTCTGGACATTATTTGCCGCACGCAGGAAGAATTAAGCAAGCCGCTTTATTTTGCGTTTGCTTGTCTGTCGTCCCCCAGCGAAAAAAGTATGTATCCCACGGTTCAGGGGGCCTTCATCTTCGTGCAGCAGCAGTACCACTCTCGGTCTTGATTGATGTCTCGCCGCTGACCCTAGATTTTTTTCGGCGTGCGTGCACGTACCGGTCACCCATGCAGCCGCGTCGTGTTGATCGATTGGCGGATGTACTAAGCCAGTGCAGTTGTTTACGGGGGATTCATTCACATGCGCATCGTCTGCCCGTATGTACGTCCGTCCGTGCCGCTGTCGTTGAGCCTTCGTTGTCACTGTGGGAAATAGGAAGCGGCGGACGACGGCAGCTTAATTCCTCCTGTTCACGGACAACGCTGGCCGCGCTATCCCCGCGCGTAGGGGTCAATGAGACGTGAGCATGGAAGCAACAAGTTAGGAACCAAACCAAGTATGGCGATGAGATTAGGTTCAGCACTTCGGCCAATCGTCAGAGCAAACACGGAGTACTTGTGATGTACTCCTACTAGTAGTAGACAATTAAGGATAAAGGCAGAGGCTGTTGCTTGTGTCTCCTCCCTCCCGTATCTCCACGTCTCGTGCCCGTCTTTGCTTAACGACACTTCTTTTTCCTCCGCGAGAGGTCGGTCGAAGAGATGCTCAACGCGGCTCGATCGAGCAGTGGTTACGTATCTATCGCCAGCACTTGCTTGATGCTTTCTCCTGATTGATCCATGCGTCAAGCAAAGTCTCACAAACTCGATGGATGATTATTCTTAACAACAAAACATAAACAATGCAGCAAGTTATATATGGAGCGTGCAGAAGAAATTTTTGGTAAATAATGAACCATACGCGCTTGAAACTTTGAATCGATCGCGGATCGATGATTGATGGAGACCGGCGGACCTGGAAACTACTATCTGAGTATCTTCATTAAAAGAACCTTCATTCACTGGGATATTCCGCTGAGCTCGGTAGATGCTTGTCCAGACAGAGACAAGCCAACAAATACACATCAAAGCTAGTCAACAAAAACTATATGCCCCCAAAAAATGTACTACCTCCGTTTTTTAAAAGGGTCAATAATTTAAAAATGGATGTAGTAGTACATGAACAGAATTCGCTTCTGGGTATAATTCCTCCTGTTCAGACTTCGGAGCCGATTTGTGTTCAGACTTACCAGGAGTCCAGGAGAACTAAAACCATATTAGAGTTTTGTCGGCATCGGAATGTATAACAAATAATTATCAGACTTACGATTACGACAGACGTGACCTCGCTCACCACAGGTATGAAACTGAGAAGATACATAATTTGGCAGCACCCGAATGCATATCCAATTTGGTTAGGGGAATAAAAAAAAAAACTCAGCCATCGCAACCACAATCATCAGCTCATCACACACAGGTGATCGTTGATGTTGGTTGGGTCACAACTCAAATGCTGTCCACAAGAGGGTGAAAAAAAAATCATCAGTAGTCACAAAAGGGCACCCTTTTCCATCGAAAAAAGTAAGATAAAGGTTGGATCATGGAACTTTTATGCCATGTAATTAGCAGATAGAATCAACCAGGTTGGATTTCCGTGCAAGCATCATAGTTTACATTTTTGATAGTTGGATGGCTAGAATTTCCCACGTGGCAGCACGTAAAACCTTTATAAGTTTTAGTAACTAAGAGTCAGATCGATCTGCTAAAACAATTTGGCTGAGAAAAAAAGGCTCATAAATCAATGTGTTCATTTTCTAATGAAGGAAAAAAAACATATGGGTGGCAGATACAATGCATACTGAGCTGTAACCTACTGTAGATAAAATGTCTGATAGGTATGGTAATGTTCTCCACGAAAGGAAATTGATTTCAGGGTCATGGCACAAACTTTCCATATGATCCATTTATGCTCTAAGAATAACATGGATTCAACATTAGGACCTTCGAATTTATACAGGACAAACATCAAGGTTAAATGGGTAAAACAATTATTCAGAATTCAGCTCTCCAAACACAGAAATGTCAGCAGCTTACCTATATTGCCCGTGTCAGTATTACCTGCAGAGCTTCACTCCACAAATTCAACTTGTTCAGTTGACCGCGCAAATTAGCGCTTTGTCACACCATTGTCTGTTACTGATGCATATGGTTTCAGAAGTCCTTGAAATGGAGGTATTGCATCCTAGATATAATTTACGCTGTCAAATTGGCAGAGACATCTTCATCAAATTTCTAAAACTTATAGTACATCTGATTATCCTAATCTACAACTACAAATTGCTAAGAGATCCACCCATGCAACAGTAGTAAACCAGACTTGAAGCACAGTGACCTGAGTATGCCACTGAAGCCAGTTAGTCTCTTGAGTCTTGACAGACTACCAGAAAGTCCCGTCATTCACCATCACTTTCCTCTTTGCACATAGAAGGATATTGTGTGTGGCATGACAATTTATCATGCCTGCTAGTAGCACCTTTTGTCTGTGCTCAGAATCTGAGTCATTGAGGGTTCTGTTGCAGACAAGACCCATAGTACTAATATGGCTGTAAACCTTATGTTCTATTGTAAAGACAAATATATTTCTTGGGACCTGGCTCTTATGGTAGCAGAGTTTTTCCATACCAGACGAGCAAGAACTTCTTGTGTGAAAACCTTCTTATTGCCATACAACAGCTCATCAAGACCTTATGATGCCCAAGGTTGTCGGTTTCAATATTCAAGGGTTTCTCTGGCATCCAGTGTTTGTGTACATGGGAAGGAGCACATCACATCCTTGTGATGCACTTCAAATGCAACACACAAGAAGCAAGGATGACTGGAGTGTGTGAGATTGGAACTTTCAGCAGACTACCAATAATCATTGCATGAACACTTACCTCCCTCAAAATGATGGAATCGTGTTCTGTCCCTGACAATAACCAGCCTGTTATAAACACCAGAAAATATTTTCGTGAAATTGTGGCAGTCTACACAAACGCGAAGATTCTTTGCAAGTCTTATTGGTCTGCGTTGTGGCGTGACGAGGAGAGAAAAAGCAATGGCCAGCTTCTCACTGTGATAGGTGAGGGCACTTTCCTTCCCCTCTGAATCCAAATCATGCAACTCAGATGATATGTTTGGTGTATATCCAGCAATCCTTAAATGCTTGTTTATCTCATTGAGCTTTTCATAAATCTCCACCTTTCTCGGGTGCATATCATCATCTGCAACAAACTCATGAACCTCACCGTTATGCTCTACAGTTGTGCAGCCAGGAGTAGTTTGTATTCCTTTTTCTTTCATTAACTTCCTGATTTCTGCTACCTTCTTCCAATCCTCCGCTGCTGCATAGGTGTTCAACAATAGAACATAATCCCCAGCTTGCTGCGCTTTCAGTTCAATTAGATGACTGATCAGACGCTCCCCAAGATCAACATGACCATGAACCCGGCAAGCACCAAGAAGAGTTCGCCAGATCGTAGCATCTGGTGCAACCCTCATCTCTTTTTTCACAAGCTCGTAAGCCTCATCAAGCAAGCCAGCTCGGCCCATCAGATCAACTACACAACCATAGTGGTGAACGTTTGGTGCTAACCCGTACTCATAGCGCATCATATCGAAAAATCTGAAACCCTCATCCACCAACCCACTATGGCTACATGCAGAAAGCACACCGGTAAACGTCTGCTCGTCCGGGGCCATGTCTGACCTGATCATCTCCTGAAATGCTGAGATAGCATCCTTCCCAAATCCGTTTGCAGCCAACCCTGAGATCATAGCACTCCACGTGACCACACTTTTCCGAGGAGTCCCACAGAACACCTGGTAAGCCTTGTCAACACAGCCGCACCTCGAGTACATCGCGATCAGCGAGTTACGCACCTTCAACTCGGTTCCATAACCATGTGCTTCAGCGTACGCCCATACCTGCTCCCCAAAGTCGAGAGCACCCAGGCTAGTACACGCTTGGAGGAGGAGAATGCAAGTGACGTCATCTGGCTCAGCCTCGCCCTCACTGCACCTCATCTCCTCAAAAAGCTTCAGCGCATCCTTCGTCCGACGGTTCCTCATATAACAGGTGATGAGTACGTTCCATGCGACCGTGTCCCTCGCTGGCATTTCGTCAAACAGCCTGCGCGCGCCATCCCCGTCACTGCAGGTAGCGTAGCTCCGCATCAGCGAGGTGGCCAGGAGGGCGTCGCGGAGGTGTCCCTCTGATACGACGTTGGCATGGAGCTGTCTCGCGTGTGCGATCGTGCAACGGGGCTTCAGGAGGATGGCAAGGGTGAAGGCGTTCCCGCGGCGGCCGAGCGCGCGCATGCGGCGGAGGAAGCGGAGCGCGTCGCGCTGGTCAGAGAGCGCCGCGAGGATAGAGTTGCAGCTGAATGTGGAAGGGAGCGAGGCCGGCGTGAGGTGGTGGTCGAGGACGGCAAGCGCGCCCGCGGACGGGAGGGAGACCGCGGCAAGGCAGAGGAAGGAGGTGGCCTTGACTGGGGAGACGGCTAGGAGGCCCGTGCGGATGAGGCGCGCGTGGAGCTGGAGGAATCGGCGCACGGGGAGGGGCGAGGCGGAGGCAAGGAATGCGGCGGCGGCGGCGGATGTCGGGGCGTGCGCGAGACGCGATGACGACGATGCCATGGCCCGTGGGACGGGCGCGAGCCGCGCGAGGGAACAAATGACGAGGCAAGTTTAAGCCAACGGAGTGAGGGAGCATTGAAAGGCTCCTCAATACACGAACACAAACTAGCGTCAATTCTAGCGATGAAACACACACACGCACTTTCTCTTTTCTTTTCTTTATTTTTGCAAAAAGGTCAGATGTAGAACATGTAGACTACTCCCTTCGGGTTCCTAAATTAAGTCGTTTTGAACATAATTTCAAATATCAATAAGTAATAAATAGAATTATTTTATGAAAAAATTACTTATTTGGTCTTAAAAAATTTCTTCTTTCTTCCTTGGCCCTTTCCCAACAAAACCTCATTATTTGGCCTCAAAAAATTTGAGGATTACTTCTATGTCCTTTCCGTTAGTTTTGATGCTAACGATGTTAGTTTTAGACCATATAAAGAATTTTATCTAATATTTAAGAATTGTTTTAATTACGTAAAAAATATAACTTGGATTGAAAATATTCTTTACTAGACTAAAAGTTTTCTTTATGTTTAGCAGACCCATAAAAAAAATTCTTTGATATATTTTGAATATTTTTTATTAGCGTCTGTTATAATATAAAAAAAATAAAAATTTAAAACATATTTTCTATTAGTGTAGTAAGTAATATTTCTAATCTAAATTATATTTTTACGTAATTAAAATAATCCTTAAACATTAGACAAAGTTTCTTATATGGTCTCAAACTAACATCGTTAGTATCAAAACCAACGGAAAGGCCATAGAAGAAATCCTTAAAATTTTAAAGATCAAATATAGAAGTTTTGTTGAAAAGGATCAAGGAAGGAAAAAGAAATTTTTTGAAAGCCACATAAGTAGTTTCTCTTATTTTATCTATGTATTCAAACATGCCTAGTAACTCAAGTGGCTAAAATGTGAGGGTCCATACCAACGGAGCGTAGGTTCAATTCCTAAAAGGGAATATACTATTCTCTCTTTTCACAAATATTTAACGCTTTGATTTTTGTCTCATCTTTGATCATCTATCATATTCAAATAAGTATTATACAAATCATATATTTTTTATAATTTATTTTATCTCTAAAATTTTTTCAAATATTATTTTATAATTTTACACGTTTAAATTGATTTTCTTTATAAGATGAAAAGTTTAAGATGACAAACTAAAAGTTAACGCTGTCAACTATATTTAAATAGATAGTACAATTTTGATGTTAACACCACACAATACGTTATAAAAAGACAATATATTGAGACTTACTCCTAGAAACACGTATATACACATCCTATGCGCAAAGTGTATTCGTTTTGAGGCTAGTTGTATTATTTGCATCTTTTCTAATAATGACTTTGCAAATCTAAGTCGGCCCGCTCTCATACCACTTGTTCATTTTAACCATTAATTTTATTTAAAAGATATTTTTAAAATTCATTTTAACCATTAATTTTATTTAAAAAATATTTTTTTAAAAAATATTTCAAACATGTAAAGTTAAAGTTATGTTTCAAAATATTTAGTGATAAATCAAATAATAATAAAATATTCTCTTTGTTTTTTTTATTTATCGTCGTTGACTTTGACTGAAAATTTTGATCGTTCGTCTTATTTAAAAAATAATTTAAATATGTAAAATTAAAAGTTAAAGATTAAAAAATCTTTAACAATAAATCAAATTCTAAACAAATATTAAATTTTTTTATATTTTTTAAATAAAATAAATGATCAAAGTCAACGGCGACAAAAAAAAAAAGAAACGAAGAGAGTATATGATATTTTTCTAATAAAATGAATGATTAAATTTATCAATCAAAATCAATAATGATAAGTAAAAAAAAAAGAGCAAGAAGGAAGGCATTATCTTCTGCTCAATCAGTATAGTCACGATAGTTTCGAACTTTCGATTGGTTTAAAGCATTTTAGGTAGGTAAGCAGAGGAGTTTATCACACCTCTCGTGAAGCCACGTGTGCGCCACAGCTCTGCGCTGTAAACCATCTCGAACGGACAGTTACCCCTCCAATGCCCGCCACAGCCGGGCCCACAGGCTCGCCCCACCGCACCGGATCCTGGTCACCATTGTCGCGGAGGCGCGCCGGCTCCCACCTCGCCGCCGACGCGCCCCAAGCCTTGAAGGTCGGAACGAGCCCCCTAGACCGATCCTCTTTCCTCCGATGCGCCGCCCTAATGCGCGTGCCAAATCGCAGGAACAAACCCTAGCTCCCTTCACGGCCTCCGCTCCCGCTACGATGGGCTCCCAGTCCCAGCGGCGACGCCCCAGCCCCAGTTCCAGTCGCCGCATCGCCGGCGCCCTCGCGCTCCTCACCGCGGCCGTGATCACCCTCCTCCTTTTGGGCCGCTCACCGCCGCCCAGCTACGGCGTCGTCATCGACGGAGGCAGCACCGGGAGCCGCATCCACGTCATCGCCTACCGCGTCGGGGCGGGCCGGGACGCGCTCCCGCGGATCGACTGGGCGCGCACGGCCTCAATGAAGGCCACCCCGGGGCTGTCGTCCTTCGTGGCCTACCCCAGCGGCGCGGGGCGGTCGCTGGCGCCGCTGGTGGAGTTCGCCAAGCGCCACGTCCCGCGAGCGAGCTGGGAGGAGACCGAGGTGCGGCTCATGGCCACGGCCGGGCTCCGGCTGCTAGATCCCATGGCTGCAGAGTCCGTCCTGGAGTCGTGCAGGGACGTGCTTAGGCAGTCGGGGTTCCGGTTTCAGGATGAATGGGCCAGCGTGATCTCAGGTAACTTTACACGCTTGGAAATGTACAGCTACTTGGTCATTTTGAATGCGTTTTGGAATATATGGAATAGTGTTTCTTGCATGCGATGGGCCAGTATAGCCGGAAGTAATGCTCTTGAGCTGGGGCACCTCCTTTTCTTGTAGAATTAAAATTGGATGGAAGGGCTTCATGCCTAGAGTTATGTTGACATGGGTATGTTTTGTGATAGCATGAGCATTTCGTGTAATGAGATTGGGTGGAGTTATATTGAATTGAGTATGTTTTGTGATAGCATGATTAGCTGAGTTTAATAATTCAAAATGTATTATTAAGATCATCATGCAAGTTCTTGTAATGTGGTAGGAGCTGAAGAAGGAATATATGCATGGATTGCGGCAAATTATGCATTAGGAACATTAGGTCATGATTCGCAAGAGACCACGGGAATAATTGAGCTCGGTGGGGCTTCTCTTCAGGTTTCTTGTATCACTTTCACACTTCATGAATTAATCCTCTGTCAGTATAATATTACTGGGTATTTACTGTTTTACTATCTGTGATTAAATAGGTGACGTTTGCTACGAGTGAATCATTGCCTCCAGAGTTTTCTCATGTGATTAAGTTTGGTGATGTCACATATAAACTATACAGCCACAGCTTCTTACACCTTGGTCAGGTGAGTTCTCTTCATAAGCATTGGTATCTTTCTGTTTACCATTCTCTGGGAAAGTTCTCATAGTTGTCATTGATAAGTTTCTGAGAAGTCAGGCAAATATCCACCCTAACCACAGTCCTGTCTAAACTATTATCCTCTCCTTTGCTATTATTTTTCAAATGTTGACGTTTCTGTCATTCCGTATGCAGAATGTAGCATATGAATCACTCCATGATTTGCTTAGCTCTGCTGATCTTAAATCAAGTAAGTTGCTTGGTTCGGTGCATTTGTATTTCCTATTCTGAGTTAACACAAGTGTGTACCTTTGTGGCTGAAACTTCATTTATTTTAGTATATGGTGATACATAGAAACCCCTTTAGGTCCTCTTTGTTTCCCCCTCTCGGATTGTGCAATCTGGATTGTACAAATTGGAAGACCCTTTGTTTCATTTTAGTTTTTAGTCACTTACAGTGGGCCACAATTGCAAACATGTAAATATTTGTACCATGATCTGAAAAAAGCTAGGTTGGGCTGGATTGCTGGCCCAGATTGCACAATCTGATTCCACATTCTAGAGACCCAGATTGCACAATCTGATTCCGCAATCTAGAGACCCAGATTGCACAATCTGATTCCACAATCTGAGTTTTCGTTTCAAATTCTTGTGCAATCCAGATTGCACAATCTGGGAGATAAACAAAGGGGACCTTAATACAATCATGATTATTTTCCCTATCCATTTGCTATGAAATTTTTTCTCTTCTATGCGTACAATGTCGGGCCAAAAGCCCTGAGAGTTGTGATTTATGAGCAATATTCAGTCATAGTAATTGAACTTCATATGATCCTACAGTGCCCACACACTTGGTTCCTCAAGCTCAGTACAAAGATCCTTGTACTCCAAGGGGGTTTACAGGCATATCAAGGGAAGTTAAGCTTCCTGCTAGTGTTCTTGAGCCAAAAGTTCAGTACAGGTCGTTTGCCCATGCTGTGGGTAACTTCTCTGAGTGTAGATCTGCAGCACTAACTCTACTGCAAAAAGGAAAAGGTAGCTATCTGTTATTATATCTCATATAATTTTCTCTTTTTCATCCTTAATGCTTCCTTCTTGGTTAAGAATTAAACAATGGTACCAAAGTCCACAGTATGGTCTATTTACTATAGAAGATATTACTAATTAGATAGGCTGAGGGGCCTTGAACTCGACTAGTTATATAGTTAACCTTTATATAGCTTGCCAAACTGGTTAGCGTTGCATGCTTTAGTTCTCCTATTGGCTAGACGGGTTAACCTTATAAAAAAGGTCTGCTTGTCAATTATCACATATTAGGTAATCCTTTTAATCTGATCAATTTATCCTGGGATAGAAGATTTTGAACATGTAGCTCAGGTTCCACAGGTATTTCTGTTAAACCTACCTTGTTCCCTTAACGATGGACCGAATGCAACAAAAGAAGTTTGACGTGTACTTAGAGGAAAAGTTAATCATATTTTTAACTTATTGTTGTACTGCATGAAATTAAGGTGACTCTGATGACAGGTATCTATTATTGACTTTATTTTGTAACACACCAATAGTATTGGAATGATTTGTGTAGCCTGTTCGTTGAATGTGTTTTAAAGAATTGGATAAAGCTGTTCTAAACTAAGTCGTTTGCTGATTTTGTTACCTTCAAGATACAGAAATTGCAGTGCCTATTAGGCTTTAAGCTTCTAAATTAATATAACTGGTTTCTATTGCAGTTTTCCATCCGTTATTGTTTTCAAAGCATAATAGAAGTGACTGAACACTCTTTGCAGAGGCATGTAAATATCGTGAATGCTGTCTTGGAGCAGCATTTATACCAGAGCTGGAAGGAAAATTTGTCGCAACAGAAAACTTCTACCACACTTCCAAGGTTTTACCCTTTCTCCACTTTTTTTCATCAAATATTTCTCTTTATATTCTATATTTAATCATATTTGGTAAAAGAAAAATATTTTCAATCTTTTATTGCTTTACAGTTCTTTGGGCTGCATTCAAAGTTCTTCCTTCCTGATCTGATGCTGGCTGGGAAGAAATTTTGTCATGGGGATTGGTCAAAGATTAAGAAGAAATATAATTCTTTCAATGAGGGAGAACTGCTTCTTTTTTGCTTCTCGTCAGCTTACATTATTGCTTTACTACATGATTCTCTAAAATTGCCAATGGATCAGAAGAGGTGAACTTGGATTTTCAAAATTACTCTAATCCTTGTATCTCATATCCTGAACTTTCATACTTACATGAGCTGCTCTGTTTCAGGATTGATGTTGCAAATCAAATCCGTGGTGTTCCTGTCGACTGGGCATTGGGTGCTTTCATTGTGCAGAAGTCATTAAACCAGACAGAGTACTCAGATTCGTCAGTATCATATCTCAACAACTATGACTCTTCTGGGTTGGTTCCACTTCTTTTCATTGCTGCCATGGTTGTATTTACAGTGTTCTCCATACTGAAGTGGCGAAGACCACCGCTGAAGACAATCTACAACATGGAGAAAGGCCGGTACATCATAACCAGGGTCAGCCGTTGAGTGTTGCACATCGTCGGTGGGAGTTGGTGGAGTTACTGCAACGGAGCACCAGCAATCGTGTGTGTAGATTTTCGTAATTGTTGTTTTTTTTCACGGTGGCCAATCGCACATATGACGGACCGGCCTTAGGGAATTAGCCTGAGCTCCATCATCAACCCTTGTATATGGTAGAACGATGTGGGTTGCGGCGGCAAAGATGGCAATCTTGCACACTAATGGTAATTCTGTGTGGTTCTCAACCTGTTGTTCATGTAAATATATGATATAAAATTTGTGAAATGAAAATCAGAATTAACGCTTGATATTTTTGATCTTGGACTTATGGGGTGACGCATCTTCGATACAGTAACAGATTCGTGGCTCAGTTTGTTCATGGATTGTTCACAATCTAGATTCTACAAATTTAGAATCTGAATTGTGCACAATATGGATTGTAAAATATATTATGATTTGGTACATTGGATTATGAAACTTATTGTTATGTTTTTTCATACAAGGACTATGAAAAGTAATATATTTTTCTTAACTTTAATTTTTAATCAAAGTGATTTTTTCTAATTAGAAGCATAATCTCGTGCTGATGATTTTAGAGCATCTCCAATCAATCTCTAATATTTCGGTTCTAAAAAGATTAAGATGGTTTAGAACTTTTATAAAAAAGTATTTCTAACAATTTTCAATATAGGTTATCAAATCTATTTGAAACATGTTACATGCAATTGTTTATGGGCTTTAACACATGTATGAAGTTGTTTTGGTTTTTTTCTGAGCTTCAATTTAGTCTTCAATGCAGAGTGAGAGGACTTAAGGCCTGCTTGACAGGAATTATGCAACAGATTAGTAAAACGAATTATGCTCCATAAGTGATTATGAGTGTCAAACACCCAAATAATAGGATAATTACTTTTTTTATTTGTACTAGCAAAATCTATAATTCATAAGCTAAAAAAAGTAGCTTATCTCCTAATTTTATAACATAATCTATTTTACCAAACAGTTACGCACATAAAAAAACAGATTATGCACATAATCTTTTATAAGCAGATAATTTATTTTCTTAAATAATCAGCTATAAACAGTTTCATAATCAATTGTATAATCCGTGTCAAACAATCCTTTATTCATAAACTATGTTTAGATTAGTGTTGAGGGTCACTATCAGGGACAATTAACCCTAATGACCCTCGACCTTAATGACGTGGTCACTGTGTGGGTAATCCTCACCTAAACCGTTCTCCGTACCATACGGGCACGCTACGGGTAGAGCCAGAGGGCGGTCTCCGCCTCACCCGACCCCTTTGAGGGGGGGTCGGATCCTTCATGCTCGGACGGTGCGCCCGACCCCGCCTCCATAGGGGTCGGGCGAACGCGCCTCCGCCTCGCCCGACCCTAGGGTCGGGCGAGGCGCTTGCTGCTCCCTGAATAAGGAGGACGACGACGGTTGGGAAGTAACAATGCCTGACACTGGCAGGTAGAGCCGCCCGCCGACTCGGGCAAGTGGGCGTTAAATGCACACGACGTGCACCGTCCACGGGATGGGCGTCGCTCCAACAGCCCCCTGTCAGAGACTCATCGACCTGTACAACAAGACGCCCCGGAGCGACGGCCATCACCACGGCGTCATCAAGCCAGCTCCTACAGTGACGTCTCCGCCGTACGGACGGAACCCCGCCGAGCGACAACACAAGGCCACTCCGTAGAACAGGAATAGTGAGAGCGCACCGAAGACGCCGCCATTACGGTCCGGCCTAACCGATGTACGGCCACTGTCAGCCTCACAGAACCGGCCCTCCTCTCGCCACCATATAAAAAGGCCAGGAGGTCAAGGGAGAAGGACAAGTCTCCAAGACCCTCAAGCTCTCACAAGCATTCACAAGCACTCTCAGAGGCAGGAAGCTCTCTTTCTCTCTTCCCCCTCCGTTTGTAACCCCCCATTGTAACCTCAGTCGCAAATAACACGAGCAGCCACCAAAACTGGACGTAGGGTATTCGGCCCGAACCAGTATAAATCCTTGTGTCTGTTTGTGAACCATCCGAGCCTAAAACGCGCTTCCACTAAAATAATCACTCGTCGGTGATATCGAACACCGACAGTTGGCGCGCCAGGTAAGGGACTTAGCGCGTTTTCGACGATCATCCCGTTGGTTCGGATGGCCAACCACGTAAGCGGATGGGCTTCTGGCGCACTTGTGCGTTTCGGAAGTCTTAGTTTCGTCGCCCAGGAGGATGGCTTGGTGCTAACGGCTGTTTCAGTCCCACCAATCCACTCCTCTGACCCGCATCATTCGTCACCTGCTCTGGCGGGTGACGCGATCGGTGAGACCACAACTCATCGCACGGTCCAGTACCGTGACCTGAAGCCCGCAAACATCGAGTTTGTCGGGATGGCCGGGTACGCGTCGGAATCCTTTTTCGACCTCCTCGACGAGGCGAACAGAGATTCCGATCCGGAACACAGCAAGGGGAGCAACGATCCCTCGCGCGAGTGCCTCATGGCACACACCGAGGATCCGCTTGGTATGGGGGACACTCTCCCTCTCACCCAGCTGCCACCGGTCTCTGGAACCCCCCCCCCCCCCGGGACATACAACCTGACCAGTTAGAAGCGCGCCAGGAGGAACTCCGCGAGGCCAAACGACAGCTGGAACAGGAGGAGGCGGAGATCGACCGAGAGCTCGCTCGCGCCGAGCCCGGTGGACGTGCCCGCTCCACGGCGCGCGATGTACGACAGCGCATCATGGAGGAGGGCGACGGCCCCCCACACTTCACGCGGGCAAGCCAAAACCTCGCCGCAGCAGCGGCGTTGCTTCGGGAGCTCCCTGAACCCATCACTCCCGAAGCCCGACGCACTCAACGTGAAGTCGAGGTGCTGCTGCAGCGAGCAGCGGCACAGCAAGCGGGGAGCTCGCGATCGCGAGCGCGTAAACCGCATACTCCGAACGCGTCTATACAGCAGACACACCCAGGGACGGACGAGGCTTCAAAAGCCTGTGTCCGTGGACGTCTCTGTGCGAACCGCGATGCCCGTGCTACCCTGGAGGCGCGACGGCGACAGCCGGAACGCGCTCCCGAGGGGGGCCGAGGACGTCATCCGCGCCGAGGGGGGCGCTACGACGATGACGAGGACAGGAGCCCGAGCCCTGACGCTCCGGGTCCTCGCGTCTTCAGCTCCCACATACGAAGCGCTCCCTTTCCACAGCGTTTTCGGCCGCCCACCAACGTGCCGAAGTACGCTGGCGAAACAAATCCGAGCCTCTGGCTCGAAGACTACCGGCTCGCCTGCCGAGCCGGAGGAGCGGATGACGATTGCTTCATCATCCGCAACCTGCCACTCTACCTGGCCGATTCGGCCAGAACCTGGCTCGAGCACCTCCCTGCCGATCGGATCTCGAGTTGGTCCGACTTGAGGGAAATCTTCGTGGGTAACTTTCAAGGGACCTAGCGCGCCCGGGCAATCCCTGGGATTTGAAGAACTGTCGACATAAACCGGGAGAAACCCTCCAGGAGTACGTCCGACGCTTCTCCCGGCAATGCAACGAGCTGTCGGATATTGGCGACGCCGACGTCATCGGGGCGTTCCTGTCCGGGACTACTTGCCGCACCCTGGTCCACAAGTTAGGGCGCAAGAGCCCTCGAACGGCCAAGGAACTCTTGGATATCGCAACCAGCCACGCATCCGGCGAGGAAGCCGTGGGCGCGATCTTCAACCGCCCCGATGCGAACGGGAAACAGGGGGACAACTCCAGCGAAGGCCCCTCCAATCGCTCCCGCAAGAAGAAGAAGAACCGGCAACAATCGTCTGAAGGACAGATGGTTGCGGCCGCCGAACGCAAGGGCGCCAAGGCACCAGCAGGGGAGACATCGGACCACTTCGAGAAGAAGTGGAACGGTCCATGCCCCAACCATGAATACCCCGTCAAGCACCTCTACAAGGACTGCTCGCTTTTGAAGCGGTTCTTGAACCACGGGCCACCAAAGGGCAAGCCGAAAGGCAAGCCTCGACAAGCCCCCGAGGGAGCAGAGGGCGAGGGCGCCACCAGCGAAGGTAACGACGGTTTTCCCGAACCCGACGGTTGCCTTATGATCTTCGCAGGACCAGAAGCGCAAGGAGGGAAGCGCCGTGCGAAGGTTGAGCGTCGCGAGGTGTTCGCGGCCGAGCCCGCGACGCCAGCCTTCCTCCGATGGTCGGAGGCCCCGATCACATTTGATCGATCCGACCATCCCAGCCACGTCCCCCGACCAGGTCGATACCCATTGGTAGTCGACACCATCATCGACAAGAAGCGTCTCACCAAAGTCCTCATGGATGGAGGCAGCGGCCTCAACATCCTCTACGCCGAGACGCTCGACGCCATGGGCGTCGATCGGTCGCTCATCCGACCGACTGGAGCCCCGTTCCACGGCGTCGTCCCGGGGAAGCAGGCCGTCCCGCTCGGGCAGATCGATCTGCCCGTCACCTTCGGGATACCGACCAACTTCAGAACGGAGACCCTCACGTTCGAAGTAGTCGGATTCCATGGGTCGTACCACGCCATCTTTGGGAGGCCGTGTTATGCGAAGTTCATGGCTATCCCCAACTACACCTACCTGAAGCTCAAGATGCCTGGGCCGAAGGGGGTCATCACGGTAGGCGCTTCCTTCCAGCGCGCCTACCAATGCGAGACGGAGAGCGGCGAGCTCGCCTCCGCCACCATTGCGTCCACGGAAGAGCTTGCCCTCATTCGGCAGCAGATCACCGAAGATGCTCCCGACTCCAACCGCAGCGCCGGATCCTTCGAGCCCGCCGAGGGCACCAAGGAGATTCGGCTCGACCCCGACAATGCCCCCGAGAAGGTGGCCAAGATCGGGACATCCCTCTCCGCCAAATAGGAAAGCGTGCTCGTCGACTTCCTCCGCGCGAACATCGACATCTTCGCATGGAAACCCTCGGACATGCCGGGCATTCCGAGAGAAGTCGCCGAGCACTCCTTGCATATCAGGCCGGACTCCCGCCCGGTAAAGCAACGACTGCGCCGCTTCGACGAGGAGAAGCGTAGAGCCATCGGAGAGGAGGTAGCCAAACTGCTAGCGGCCGGATTTATCAAGGAAGTGTACCACCCTGAATGGTTAGCCAATCCCGTCCTTGTACGAAAAAAGAATGGGAAATGGAGAATGTGTGTCGACTATACCAGTCTCAACAAAGCGTGTCCAAAGGATCCCTTTCCTTTGCCACGCATAGACCAAATAGTCGATTCCACCTCAGGGTGTGAAGCTTTATGCTTCCTTGATGCATACTCCGGCTACCACCAGATCCGAATGAAGGAATCCGATCAAATCGCGACATCCTTCATCACTCCGTTCGGATCGTACTGCTATGTCACAATGCCGTTCGGACTCAAGAATGCAGACGCAACCTATCAACGCTGCATGATCAGATATTTCGACGAACTCATCGGAGACATCGTCGAAGCATACGTTGACGACATCGTCATCAAATCCAAGAAGACCGACCAGCTCGTCACCGACCTGGAGCGGACCTTCGCTAAACTCCGAGCAAACGACATCAAACTCAACCCCGAAAAGTGCGTCTTCGGGGTCCCGAGGGGGATGTTGCTCGGATTCATCGTCTCCGAGCGGGGCATCGAAGCCAACCCGGAGAAAATCGAGGCCATCAACCGGATGGGCCCGATTCAAAACTTGAAGGGAGTACAGCGTGTGACCGGATGCTTAGCGGCTCTGAGCCGCTTCATCTCACGTCTCGGAGAACGCGTACACCCCCTCTACCAGCTCCTGAAGAAATCCGAGCGATTTCAATGGACGCCCGAGGCACAGGACGCACTCGACAGGATAAAGGACATCCTGTCGAAGTCCCCAGTCCTGGTACCTCCGACCCCGAAGGAGCCTCTCATCCTCTACATCGCCGCAACGACCCAAGTCGTCAGCGTCGCCCTCGTCGTAGAGCGGACGGAAGAAGGCCACGTCCTCAAGGTTCAGCGACCGGTCTACTACGTGAGCGAAGTCTTGTCGGAGACGAAGGCGCGGTACCTCCAAATCTTGAAGATCCTCTATGGCGTCGTCCTTGCTAAAAGGAAGCTCCGACACTACTTCGAGTCTCACCCGGTGACCGTCGTCAGCTCCTTCCCACTGCGCGAAGTCGTCGAGAACCGCGATGCAACGGGCAAGGCCGCGAAGTGGGCTCTTGAGCTGATGGGCGAGGGCATCACATACGCCCCCCGAATGGCGATCAAATCCCAGTCCTTGGCTGACTTCATAGCGGAATGGACAGAAGTACAATTACCCACGGCTCCTATCGACCAGGAGTATTGGGTGATGTACTTCGACGGTTCGCTGATGCGAAAGGGAGCAGGGGTCGGGCTCGTCTTCGTCTCCCCTCTGGGGGTGCGCATGAAGTACGCGATCCGCCTCTTGTTCCCCGCGTCCAACAACGTAGCCGAGTACGAGGCGGTCGTCAACGGGCTCAAAATCGCCAACGAATTGGGAATCCGACGACTCGAAGTTCGGGGCGATTCCCAGCTCGTCGTTGGCCAGGTCATGAAGGAATCCAGCTGCCACAGCGAGACCATGGATGCCTACTGCAAGGAGATCCGCAAGTTGGAACATAAGTTCTACGACCTCGAGCTCAGGCACATCCCAAGACGACAAAACGAGGAAGCCGACTCCTTGGCCAAGATGGCGGTTGGGCGCGAACAGGTCCCGACGGGGGTCTTCGCCCACGAACAGAACCGACCATCAATCCGACCCCAAGACACGCCAGGGGTCGGCACCGAGCCGCCCCAGGCACAAGGGGACGGATCGGCCACGACGCCTCCCAACCCCTGCGTCATGGAGATCAACGAGGCGTCCGCGCCTAGTACGACCCCTCCGGACGACTGGAGGACGCCGTATCTCAACCGACTCCTCAAAGGAGAACTCCCCGCCGACAAGACGGAGGCCCGACGCATCGCGCGACGCGCCAAGTCCTTCACAGTCATCGACGGAGAACTCTACAAGAGGAACCTCACCAGAATCTTGCAGCGCTGCATCCCCGTCGAGCAAGGGAAGATGCTGCTGCGAGACATTCATGGAGGGGTCTGCGGCCACCACGCCGCGCACAAAACCCTCGTCGGAAACGCGTTCCGACAAGGATTCTATTGGCCAACTGCTGTCAACGATGCCGCGCACATCGTCCGCACGTGCGAAGGCTGTCAGTTCTACGCCCGGCAGACCCATCTGTCGGCACAAGCACTACAGTCCATCCCCATCACATGGCCGTTCGCGGTCTGGGGATTGGATCTGGTCGGACCACTCAAGAAGGCACCCGGGGGCTACACCCACCTCTTGGTAGCTGTCGATAAGTTCACCAAGTGGGTCGAAGCCCGGCCAATCACGAGAATCCGACCAGAAGAGGCAGTCGAGTTCTTCCTCGACATAATCCACCGCTTCGGGGTCCCAAACTCCATCATCACTGATAATGGTACGCAGTTCACAGGGAAGCGGTTCCTTAAGTTCTGCGACGATTACCATATCCGAGTAGATTGGGCGGCCGTGGCGCACCCCCGTACGAACGGGCAGGTTGAGCGCGCCAATGGCCTGATCCTTCAAGGACTCAAGCCACGTATCTACAGCCGGCTGAAACAGTTCAGCGGGCGATGGGCAGCCGAGCTCCCCGCTGTACTGTGGAGCTTGCGGACATCCCCGAGTCGGGCGACGGGGTTCACCCCCTTCTTCATGGTGTACGGCTCCGAAGCCGTATTACCGACCGACCTCGACTACGGAGCCCCGAGGATCAGAGCCTACGACGAAGAAGGCAACCAGACGTCCCTCGAAGACGCCATAGATCAGCTTGACGAAGCGCGTGACGTAGCACTCCTACGATCGGCAAAATACTAGCAGGCGCTGCGGCGTTACCACTCCCGCTACGTGCGGGAAAGAACGTTCAACGTCGGCGACCTCGTCCTTCGACGCGTTCAGAGCAGCAAGGACCGCCACAAGCTGTCGCCTCCATGGGAAGGGCCCTTCATCGTCTCAAGAGTCCTCCGACCCGGCTCCTACAAGTTGCAGATGGCGGACGGACAAGAACTCGCCAACGCGTGGAACATCGAACAGCTACGTCGCTTCTATCCCTAAAACTCGTAGTAGTCTTACCGTTCCCCGCCACCAAGATAAGCGGCGCCCGACCCCCGTCACGCGGGAGCCGGACCCCGCTCGGGGGCTACACCTGTAAGGTACGCATCGCGCGCGCACCTTGACCCTTATGAAAACCTTTTGCCGTCTCATCTGCAACGAAGGACCTAGAACTAACGATAGTTTGACTTCATGCCAACCGAAATAAGCGGCGCCCGACCCCCGTCACGCAGGAGTCGGACCCCGCTCGGGGGCTACACCCTCAGGGTGCGCGTACCGAGCGCGCACCCCGAACGCTTGTTAAAATTTCGCCGTTTTACTAAGCGGCGCCCGACCCCCGTCACGCGGGAGTCGGACCCCGCTCGGGGGCTACACCTGCAAGGTGCGCATCGCGCGCGCACCTTGACACTCGCTAAAATTTTGCCATCTCGCTTGTAAAATTTCGAGGAGGGGGTAAACGAAACTTTACCCTCTTCAAGGGTCTCGACCCCTCGCCCTACGTTCGAATCTCAGAAGGGAAAGTCATGAGCGGAAGAAGATGCGAAGTCTAGCCGGTCAGACCGCGCAACGCCTACGACCCCCGAAGATTACGGCAACGGCGCTCACCAGCTAGGCGGAGCATCGGAGCCACCCGTGGCCTAAAACTCCTGAGAATCGAAAACAAGGAAAAAAGGGGTCGGACACCCTCGCGATTCTGTGAAGGAACGCCTTCATGGAAACACTTAGAGACATCATCAGTAGTCAGAAGAGGGTCATTCCATTCTATTCTGATTTACAAAAAGGTCGGGCACTTTTGGCCTCGGCCGTCCTAAGTACAAAGCTAAAACTATTCTAACTCCTATTCCGCCGGGGGGGGAGGGGGCACGTCCCCTGCCTCTTCTTCCACCGTGCTTGCAGCCAACTCCCGCGCAAAGGGAGCCGCCTCCGCCTCGATGGCGTCCAGCTCGGCGTCGGTGTATCCGGCGGCAAAGCCCTCACTCAAGTAGTCGAGGGCGATGTTGACGTAGTGCGACCGAGCGACAGCGAACGCCCGGTGCACCCCCCGGTAGACTCCATCCGCCGCCATGGCCCGCGCCCGGGTGACGAGCCGGGGAACTTGGGAAGCAAGCGCGCTCGACCCAACTTCCTCGGCCACACCAAGATCAGCGAGGGCCGCACGGACGACGGTTCGGAGGGCCCCAAGCTCCTCGACCTCCCCCTTCAGCTCCTCCCGGAGCGACGACAGCTCCTCCCGAAGCGACGACAGCTCCTTCGTGCTCGCCTCCAGCTTCTCGGTCAGAACTGCAAAATAAACAACACAATAGTCAGCCCGCGACTAAGTCTAAAGAAGGGGTAGGGTCAGAATCGGAGCTCACCTGACGTGCCGGCACGAAGCCCTTTGAGCTCGACGTCGCTCTGGGCCACCTCCGCCGCCAAGGAGGCGGTCACCGCCTCGGCCTCGAGCCGGGCTTTGGTCTCCTCCCCCAAAACGGCCACCGCTGCCTCCAGCCGGCAGGACTGCTGCACCGCCAAGGCCGTCAGAGCATCGCGGGCCCACCGCGCCTCCTCTCGCTCGGCGCGGAGTCGCTCCTCCATGGCCTTCTCCCGGGTGAGGCCGTCCGCCGCCGCTCTACGCGCGGCAACGAGCTCCTCCTCCTCCACGAGTTGGCCACGAAGGAAAGCCGCAACCGAGTCCAAGGCGGACAAGGCCCCCTCCGCGCCCCGCCGCGCGCTCCTGGAGCCTGGGGCGCCTTCGTCCACCCCCCCTGCAGCCGGCCGGGTCGCCGGCACCGCCGCCATCGGCAAGTCAGCGGCAGTCTCCCTAGCGGCGACGCCCGACGCCGCCGGCTCCTCCGCCGTCGGAGGCCCAAAAACGGGCGGCTTCGGCCCAGGCGCTGGAGCCTCCACCCGCCTCTCCGCCGTCACCACCTCCGCCGACGGCGCCTCCGGAGGGACGCCCTCCATCGCCTGCTTTGGCTGCGGCTTGGCAGCCACCGCCGCTTCCGCCGGGCCCGAAGAAACGGCCGAAGGGGCCTCTGGTCCTTCCGCCGCCTCCGCCGACGGGCGCGGGGGCTCCGAAGCCCCGCCCTCGGCGCCCTTCGAGGCGCGCTCGGGCCACCGTCCCGCCAGGGCCTTCCGCGGCGCCACCACGAGCGACCCTCCTCCCGCCACGGGCCTGCAAAAAGAATGGGTGCTTAATATAAGCAGAAGGAGGAAAAGGTTCTCACGACGTGCTCACCCTCGCGTCGAAGTCCGGCGACGCTTCGGGGTCGACCCCCCTTGCTCCACCATCGGGCGCTTCTCGCCGACCCCTGGCCTGACCGCCCCGGCCGACACCTGCCCAGGGGCCGACGGACCCGACCCCGTCGATTCGGGGCGGGCACGAGCGTCCTTTGGAGCAGGCGTCTCCTCTTCGAGGGACGGCCGCGCCGCTGGGAGCATCGTCGACGGAGGCGGTGCCACCTCCGAGCCCCGGGCCTCCGGCCCCCGAGGCTCCGGCCCAGGGCCCCGTTGGCGCGCGTGCACCAACTCCTGTCTCGGGGTAGGAGGAGGGACCTCCACGACCTCCTCCTCTTCCTCCTCCTCCTCCTCCTCCTCGTCGTCATCATCGTCGTCATCATCGTCATCGTCCGACCCCTGCCTGCGCCGACCGCAGGCCAGCTTGGCCCGGAGCTTGAGGACCCGCTTGGCCTTCCGGGCATCCTTCCTCCGCTTGTGCTCCTCGGCGGCCAAGCGGTTGGCCTTCCGGACGGCCGCGTCCTCGGGCAGCGGGGGACGAGAGGGTCGGACCACGGCCTCCCTCCTCTGTTACCAGCCAAAAGAGAAAAGTCAGAATCAGAGGAGGGAAGATGAGCGGTACGACAAGACGGGGATCGCGCTTACCAAGAGAGAGCTTCCCTCAGCAGGACGCATTGGCGGGTGGTCGTCCACCGGATCCTCGAGGTCCTCCACCGCGAGGGACTCCCGGAGCCGCTGCTTCAGCTCCAGCTCCGAGATCGGCTCGGCCGACATCACCGACCCGGAGAAATCCGAGCCGAGAACCATCTCCCAGAGCCGGAGCCGCCGCGCCATCAGCGGCAGCACGCGACGGGCGTGGAACGCGGCGATGACCCCGGCGCCGCGCACCCTTCGGGCCCGCAGCTCCCACACGGCGTCGAGGACCTCGTCCAGCAACTTCTGCTCCTTGGCTGGCGGCCCCCACCTCACACCACGGGTGCCGCGTCGAATGTGCGCCCGGTAAACACAGGCAGGGGCGCGGCAGCGTCGTTCTTGAGATAGAACCACTGCCCATGCCAGCCCCTGTGAGAGCTCCGCAACCGCAGGGGGATGTAGGAGCCGGAGCGATCGCTGCGGAGGTGGATACTGGCGCAGCCGATGGGGAGGTGGGGCCCCTCCTTCGTCTAGAGCGTGACGGAGAAGAAGTACCGCCACAAATCAAAATGGGGGGCGATCCCCAGATAGCCCTCGCACAACGCCACAAACATGGCAATGTGCAGCACCCCATTGGGGTTGAAGTGCTGCAGCTCAAGGCCGTAGTAGTGGAGGAGCCCCCACAAGAAGGAGTGCGCGGGGACTCCCAGCCCGCGCTCGTGGAAGTGGGCGAAGGACACCACATAACCGTTCGGCGGCGCGGGCACCTCCTCATTGCCCGGGAGCAACCACTCCCTCGCCTCCGTCCGGGCAACGAGGAGGCCACGGCTAACCAGGCCCTCGAGGCACGCCCTCCGGATGTCAGACCTTAACCAAGAAGCCATGGAGGACAAGCAAGGAGTGTGGGGAAGACGCGAAGAAGAGGAATGCGCAAGCGCGGAAGGATGGAAGGCGAAGAGCGAAAGGAGACGAGATGGCACGGAAGGCAAAAGAAGACACGAGTGACGGATGCAGCGAACAGACGTGGGAGGTGCGTATTTATACCTCTCACCCGCCTGGCGTTCCTCTCACCGCCAACGGGTCCCGCTTGGTCATCCCGCCCAACACGGGCGTCTCTTCGCCTTCCCAGCCTCCTCTCGTACCGCTCACCGCAGCTGGGCCCGCGGAACCACCTCACGCAACGCGGGAAATATTCCGCCCTCGAAAAATCACTCCAAAATCGCTGCGGGTGGGGCCCGCCTAGCCAGTCCGCCCCGCGCGAAGTGCGACTTCGTCGCTTCGACTTCCTCTCACCTCACTCGCTGCCAACGGGTCCCTCCGGACGCCACGAGCGGCACGGGAAGCTTCCCGCCCGTCTGGCCTTTTTCTCTACCACTGCAAGCGGGACCCGCGATACCGCCTCGCGCAGGGCGGTATCTGCTCCCGCCCGTGCAACGCCCGCCGCCAGTCGCTGCAGAAGGGACCCACGCGGCCGCCCGTCAGGCAGGGTCGAGCGCACGCGCGTTTGTACTCATTACCCGCGAAGACTAACGTCTCTGCCGCACGTCCCGTCGCGGCAGGCGCCTCCGCTACGCTGCTACCATGAAATAAATTCTGGCAGATAGGGGTTTGGGCTGAAAAATGCCCCGACGGCCCAAAGAGTTCGAAGGCTGGCCCCACGAACGGGTTCGACAGCCGCTCAGGGCGCAAATAGAGTGAGGGGTGGATAGAGATGGGCCCGCTAGCGGCCAGCACCCTGGCGCGCGAGCGCCGAGGGCATCTCCGTCTGCGTTCGAGTCCCGGTTCACGCCGACCCATGGGTATTTCCCGCAGAAAGGCAACGAGCCCTCGGAGCCTAGCGAACGGCATCCGGGTACCAAATTGGGACGGCAACCAGGAATATTGAGGTCGACCACCAGCTGGTCCATCGGAGCTCCCCCCGAAGGGAGCCCGGACTTCACTCGAACTCTCTCGTTAGCAACTCGACGAGCGTCACGCTTCGGCCTCCGTGGTAAAGCGTGGCCCGGCTCGACCTCCTCGTCTGGCGGACGGACGCGCTGGAGGAACGAAACAAGTCGAACCGTATCCACGATCGGACCGCCGCAACGAGCGGGAGTCTCGGGAACGGAATCGCAAAAAGAGATCTATTACGGGATCGCAGAACACGCAAGCTCGGCGGGGCTCGGCGAGAGCCTATCGACACGAGTTTGCCGCTCCTGATGAGAGTGACTCCAGACTCCCTCTCACGAGGAGGTCAGGCCTCACTCGGGGGCTACTGTTGAGGGTCACTATCAGGGACAATTAACCCTAATGACCCTCGACCTTAATGACGTGGTCACTGTGTGGGTAATTCCCACCTAAACCGTTCTCCGTACCATACGGGCACGCTACGGGTAGAGCCAGAGGGCGGTCTCCGCCTCGCCCGACCCCTTTGAGGGGGGGTCGGATCCTTCATGCTCGGACGGTGCGCCCGACCCCGCCTCCATAGGGGTCGGGCGAACGCGCCTCCGCCTCGCCCGACCCTAGGGTCGGGCGAGGCGCTTGCTGCTCCCTGAATAAGGAGGACGACGACGGTTGGGAAGTAAATGCCTGACACTGGCAGGTAGAGCCGCCCGCCGACTCGGGCAAGTGGGCGTTAAATGCACACGACGTGCACCGTCCACGGGATGGGCGTCGCTCCAACAGCCCCCTGTCAGAGACTCATCGACCCGTACAACAAGACGCCCCGGAGCGACGGCCATCACCACGGCGTCATCAAGCCAGCTCCTACAGTGACGTCTCCTCCATACGGACGGAACCCCGCCGAGCGACAACACAAGGCCACTCCGTAGAACAGGAATAGTGAGAGCGCACCGAAGACGCCGCCATTACGGTCCGGCCTAACCGATGTACGGCCACTGTCAGTCTCACAGAACCGGCCCTCCTCTCGCCACCATATAAAAAGGCCAGGAGGTCAAGGGAGAAGGACAAGTCTCCAAGACCCTCAAGCTCTCACAAGCATTCACAAGCACTCTCAGAGGCAGGAAGCTCTCTTTCTCTCTTCCCCCTCCGTTTGTAACCCCCCATTATAACCTCAGTCGCAAATAACACGAGCAGCCACCAAAACTGGACGTAGGGTATTCGGCCCGAACCAGTATAAATCCTTGTGTCTATTTGTGAACCATCCGAGCCTAAAACGCGCTTCCACTAAAATAATCACTCGTCGGTGATATCGAACACCGACAATTAGAAACCTAATATAGTTGTAAAAATTGTTTTTCTAATCGTGGATTGATGCATAAATCCAGACCCACATTGTGGAAGATTCTAGAGACCTCTTAAACGAACAAGTCCTCGGTGTCACCGCTAGCCACGACCTCCCTCGCGTGAGTAGAAACTTGATTCGTTACTGATCTGATTCCCAATCGTACTCGTTACTGATCTGATTCCCAATCGTACTCCTTCCACGAATAACAAACGAGTCGGAGCTTGTGGCTTCTATAAAACGGGGGCTCGACCCCGTTCGCAAACTCAACGCCTCGCCCACGACGACCCACGATCCGCGCGCTGTCGATCTCTTGGTTTCACGATTCCTGATAAGCAAAACCGACGACCGATCCATCATGGCGGAGAAGCAGGACGTCTCTAGCTGCAGCGCCTCGGCGGCGGCGATGTGCGCCAACGGCTGCGGGTTCTACGGGAGCGCGGCCACCATGAACTTTTGCTCCAGGTGCTACAAGGCCGCCGTCGCGCCCGTTGAGGCCACCACCGAGAAGAAGGAGACGACCGTGATCAACGCCGGCGGCAGCAAGGCCGCCACCGCGGCGCCTGTCCCGGCCGTGACGCAGGAGCAGCAGGATGAAGCCGCAGCCCCGATCCGGTGCGTCGGAGGTTGTGGATTCTTCGGGGCCACGGCGAAAAACAACTTGTGCTCCAAGTGCTTCGACGAGATGGACGCTAGCAAGGCCGCCGACGCGCCCGCCATCGAGGAGGAGGCGATCGCGATCAACGCTGGCAGCAGCAGCAGCCGCAGCACAACCAAGACCGCCACCGCTGCGCCGCCTGTCCCGGCGACGACGACGGCAAAGACGCAGGATGAAGCCCCCACAGCCCCGATCCTGTGCGTCATGGGGTGCGGGTTCTTCGGGTCCGCGGAGAACAAGAACATGTGCTCCAAGTGCTCCCTCGACAGCATCATCAACACGGTCAAAGCCGCCGCCGCCCCGGCGCTGTTGGAGAAAATAGAGCCCGATGAGGCCGCACCGGTCGCGATCGAGGAGCAGCCGGCCCCGGCGGCGCCGAACCGGTGCCAGGCGTGCCGCAAAAAGGTGGGGCTGCTGGGCTTCGTCTGCCGCTGCGGCGGCACGTTCTGCTCGCTGCACCGTTACATGGAGAAGCACTCGTGCGACTTCGACTTCAAGGAAGCGGAGCGGGAGCGGCTCTCCAAGAACAACCCGCGCGTCTCGGCGCCCAAGATCGACAAGATCTGATTACAGAGGCGGTTCGATAATATGTACGAGGCTAGATTAGTTTTACTGTAGTTTTTAGGAGTACAAAATAGATAATTTTTTCTTCTGAAGAGAATAATAGTACAATACAAATTTATATTAGAAAGTATCAAATAAAAATAGTGGTAATAAGTTATTAAATTGAGGAGATATGAATTTTACAATATCATATTGTTGATATATGTCGACAAATCAAGTTAAGATATTATAACGTTAAGAAAACATCCACACGCACGTTGAGTCTTATAGTTTGATAATTTCCAACAGTTTGTTTTTCTGAATCATAACAAAACAATGCTGTTTGATAATCTCTAAATGCAGTTTTGTTCGAATCATAACAAAATCGTGCGGTTTGAAAATTATCGACTACAGCTCTATTTCAATTCATAAAAAAATTACACATTGAAAATTTCAAGCTAGACAACCATTTATTTAGGTTAATTTGTGAGTTAATGTTGTGAGCTTATGTACAACAGTAAATTAGTTCGATTTAGACCCATTTTATAAAGGGATTTAAATCTATTTGAAACTATAAAATTGTATTTCTCAGAATCTTATGCATCTTGATTTTAAATCCTATGAAGAATCCTAGAATTTCTGTTTCAGGGTTAGTTTGATTAGTTTGTTTGATAAAGTTTTTCCAAAAATATGATTGATAAATTGCTTGCTTTGAGAAAAGATTTGAGCTATCATCAGTCTGACCAAACACACCTGTGTGGGCAACAACCCACGACGAACCAAACACACCGTGCCTTATCCCCGCGTGGCTTCCGAACTGCCAACGGTTTGCTTATGTCTTCGCCATCGTCTCTCCTCCTCGGCCCGCCGCTATGCTGCCGCAGCCGCAGCAGATCCGTCGACCTCCGCACCTACAAGAGGAGGACACATCCATGTCTCTTGCAAAGCACCGGCCGCCGTTTCCTGTCCGTGGCCTTGGTGGAACAGCTCCTGCCGCAACCGCCGGGGAGCGGCCGGAGGATGGGGATGACAGGCAGGTATGCCTGCCGGTACTCCGACGACGCCGAGAATGGGCCGCCTCCGCCTCCATTGGATGAGGTGAGGTACGTGCACCACGAGACGCTGCGGTGGGCGCGTATCTGAAATTCGTGACCTCTCGCTTTAGAGTGCAGTTATGAATTGCTATAGATCACTTTGCAAATGGTGTTGGTTGTGCTAGGAGAAAAGCTTGGGGGATGAATGGCCCATCCTTCGCCGGTGGGACGTGCCGTGGGAGTGGCCAACCGTTTCCCTCACGATGGTTGCCTGCGCAGTGAGGTAGTACTGTTTGTACCGTTCGTACCGTGCATTAGCATAAGTAACTAGAACAAATCCAGTTATATAAACATGAAATTCGGAATGCCAGTTCGTTGTGAGCCATTCTCTACAATGATCTCTGACTGATCTCTCCAGTTTGTGCATTTTCTGAATTCTTCTTAATGCCTCCACTAAAAGGTCACTGAATCTGAATGTGCTTCAGACAGCTTTCTTCTGACAGGAATGGTTGAGCAATCTATTTTGGAGCAACTAGGTTACCAAGCTCTTGATGCGACTCTAGATCAGAAGGCAGAAGTACTCTTATTGGGGCAATTGTATGGATCTAAGTTTCTCGTCCTATATATTAACTTCATCTGTAGTAGGCATTGATTCAGTTCCGGAGGATCTGTATGCTTTGAACATCATGTTTTAGCATGATATTAACTTTTCCATTTTCTGTTTGTTCAAATGCAGTAGTACAACAGCAGTTGTGCTTGGAAGTATATTTGGCATCACCAGTACATTTCGACCATTCTCAGATGATATACTTCGTTACGGTAAGGATATATTCTTTGTTAGTATGTTTTTGCTTAACCCGCTATTTCATATCCCAAGAGCAGCCTGCTGTATAATAGACTAATGACAAGATATTGCAATGTAATAAAATTAGCTAGTATCTAGGACAATACCTGTGTTCTCTTGTACTACTTTCAAATCTCTACTGTGGCTGTGTTATCGGGTATTCAGTTTGTTCCCAGCTATTTAGTCACTGGGAATTCTCTATACATGCAACTGCATCCCTGAACTTTCAGATTTTAAGGAACCATTTAACTTGCGAAATGGCTGGCTTCTGTGGGCGGGAATTGGCGTGTTTGTTGCGATCATTGCTGTTTCTATTGCTGGAGCTGCAGTGACATTTTTGAATGGTGAAACTCCACAGAGAGAGGTCTGACCTGTTTTATGCTTTTGACAGCTAGTCTTTTATGTCTGTCTAGTCGAGCAGTAATCTATATCTATCCTACTTTCAGAAGAAGATTGCTTATTTGAAATATATGGCAACTACCAGCTATCTTCTTCAAACAGTTAAATCTTGAGGACTAACTATTTCAATTAGTTATATAATTTTTTTTTGTCATTTGACCTGTCTTATATACCTTCTTCTTATTGATCTCTCCTACCCTGCATTTTGTGTTGGTTTAAGCAATGGCCACTTAGTCATTGAAGAATTCTTTCCATTGTAACATCTCATTTAGATGAATTCTCTTACATAACAATGTGATAGAAGGGCAAAAGAAATTTACAGTACAATATACTTGTATACATGTACATTTGGTCCTAGTGATTTAATTCTTGAACTTCTTTCAGAATGATTCTCTAGTTCTTTTATTACCACTGATTGGTTCATCAAATATCAGGTATTGAGTAATCTGGCTTGCTTTTCAAGTTTTCATATGTTGTTGCGTATTGGTGATCAAAGATATACTTACTCTTTATATTATCATTTTTTCTTTTTGGGTAGCACTATTTGTTTGCTGGGCATTACTGGGGTTCTTGCGCCAATTCTAGAGGAGACTGTTTTTCGAGGATTTCTGATGGTATCATTGACTATGTGGTTAGTACACACTATTTTCTTGGTCTGGATTTATATTTAAAATTATCATGTAGTATAACACAGCTGGTCCAGCCCAGAATTCTGAATTATTAAGCTGTGGGTAATCTGTTTTTGATACAGGTTTTCTACTCCATATTCTGTACTTATAACTGCTGCATTGTTTGCCTTCGCTCATCTAACACCTGGGGAATTTCCACAGCTTTTTGTTCTTGGTAATTCCATACATTGCTAGTGATTGTTGAGATGAAATAGCACCACACAAGAAAATGCAAACTGAACGTAGTTAGAAACAGTTCTCATGTGATATGTTGAATTGTTGCATTAGCATGATCTAACAGGGTATTGCTGACCGTACTTACACTGAATTTTGTATGCACAGGTGTTGTGTTAGGATTTTCATATGCTCAAACTCGAAATCTTCTCACTCCTATTACGATACATGCTGTCTGGAACTCTGGAGTAATATTGTTGCTAACCTATCTGCAGGTACATCTTGTCTTCCTTAAATTTATTCTAATACGTTTTGCTTTATAAATTTGTAAATCAGTTAGCACTTTGAATAAGTCAAAATGATAATTGTTTTCTCCTTATGCTTCAGCTGCAAGGATATGATGTCAAGGAGCTGTTGCAGGCATCATGAAGGTTTCACTTAGCTAGATCAATTTGCCTCCTGCTGCTTTATATTGGGACACAGTTCCATGCAGTAGATATTCTGACTGTAACTTAAAGCATTTGCAATAGCACCAAATAATAAAAATCAAGGTCCTTTTGTCTAAACAAATAAAAATCAAGGTCCAGATCATTGTACAACAAACTTGTTAACACCTGTGACCAGTACAGTAGCACTGAATTCAAACCATTGATATTTAAAGAATGGTTCCTATTATGTGCAATTGCATTTTACCAGTTCATTGTCATAAATGCACCTAGGAGAACTATGATCTATAGAAAATACTTTGTTATACTATTTAGAGTTCAAATGTCAAATACTTACCAGACCACTGTTTCTCTTTTCGACTTTTTTACCTTTAGTTGTTTTGGTTTATTGCTCTTTACTCTTCCCTCTTTGTTTTCGCAGCTTATTTTTGTCTGTTGTTTCTGTTGGGACCAAAACAACATTTATTACTCTGTTATCAACCCAAATGCAGGCTCAACTTTTTTTAGACAATACTTTTATTAATCAATCCAATTTTTGTTATTTTAGTACCTTTTATTACTGTGTTTTGAAGGCAAAATTGCCTGACAACATTTATGATGATTTAATCAAGGCACGCTAAAACATATTCTATGGCCGTTGCATGTACAGTATTGTGCCTACCACACTTGTGGTGTAAGAAAATGTATGATATTTGTGGAGGTATAGAAGAAAATTTATTAGGGAGAGAATCCTACTGAGGCCCATGGATTTTCATACTATTCTAGGATTCTTATGGATCTAATCAGCAATGATTGTGTTCCCATGTTATAACATATTGTCTGTATGAGTTGTTTTTTCTTGTAGTAAACTTGAGGACTAAAGTAGCTATCCAATTGAAAACATCTATCAAAATCATTGAAAGTCTATGATCTTTGATCTGACAAAGTTTGATTCAATCCAAAATTACAGAAGAATGAAAGGTCACTTTCTTTCATGATCCAACCAGCATGTGCGTGCATCAAAAAGAAAATAAAAATAGAGTGTATCAAATGGTATGCTTTACTTTAGGTCTAAGGTCACAAAGCATTATATTTTGCTTGCCCTTAGAAATACAGGCTAGATAGCTGTTGTGCACTGCATTTTGGTAAAATGATACGATAGTATTTTGATATTGACCCACGCTCTTGCTGTCCTGATTAATACACATATGTGTGAATGCAAACTGACATTTAACAAAGAGGCTTTATACATATGAGTGTCTCACAAGTCATGAATTGTTTATATTATGGTTGAAAGGGATCTATTATTAAATATCGGCCACTGGTTAAAGTCTATAAATAAAAACATTTGTTTTAGGAAAGAAAGATAAATGGTTAATAGCCGCCGCCGCCACCCCCCCCCCCCCCCCCCTAAAGTATAGTGATGAACAGCTACACCTCTAAAGCCAAAAAGAAAGTATCTAGTGGTGACCACAATGGCTGCCACCATGCATCATGTTTTCTACTTTAGTTTAATCAATTTTCTCTTATTTCAGTAATTTTTTATCTATTTCTGAAAATACTTTTTACTTTCCGTTGGCCTAATTTCCCTTTCATTACAACAAATATCTGGTAAACATGTACCTTTTGATGTTATCAGCAGGCTCTTATCTTTCAAATTTAGATGTTATTGATTCTTTTCGCTTTGAGATTTCTGTGTCATTCCTGACAACTGTGAATGACAATGACCACAAGAAGCAACCCAGGGGGCCCGGGGCCTTCAATAATAATGTTTTTGTAATCTGCAGTTCAGAACCGGTCCCTGGTGTCTTACCTAGTAACTTTATTCGAAGATGATAGGTTTCTGATGAGAACAGATATCAGTTCAGATGTACATGTTACTTTCAGGACAATTTGCTTCCCATCGCTGTCACGAGCCCACGGAAGATGTTGTGTGTTTGGAAGAACTAAATTGAGAAATATTTGCTGTTTGCGTCATCGTGTGCATGGATAAAGATAGAAAGCATAAAGAATATAATGTTCCTTTGTGAGGCAGCTACTGCTTATTTGGAGACCAGGACCGTGAGCTAACCTCCTGTGTGCCCTTTCCTTGGGATTACTAGGAATGGGACTAGTTTATATTGCCTCGCTCCAATAATAGCAACAAAAACAGATTTTTTTAAAATTTCTGTTGCTCTTTTTCTCATCCCTTATTTTTCCTCTTCTTTTGCTGTCTTTCTATTTTGTCTGTCATTGTATGTTGGGTCTTGTGGATTTCATTTCTAGGCTATCTAACTAAATCTTTTTTTTTGTGATCAGCTATGCGAAATTCAGTTAAAATGTAGTCTCTGTATATTATCAACAAAATCATCAAATAAATAAAAACTGGGATAATTTGCTATAATTTAACTGCAAATTCTACTAACATGTTGCTGCCGTAGTAAAATAATTTAATTATGTCTACTTGTATGAACATGAAAACATTTGTAAAATACTGTATATTTACTTCGTTCTTTTTCGTGTGTCGTCATTGACCTTGATCAATAACTTTGACTATTCGTCTTATTAAAAAAATATGAGAAATATCAAATGTCTGTTAGGATTTGATTTATTACGGAAGGTTTTTGAATTCTAATTTTTAATTTTACATATTTAAACTATTTTTTTTGAATAAGATAGGCGCTCAAAGTTTTTCAAAGTCAACGACGACAAATAAAAAAGAACGAAGGGAGTACCTGTAAAGTTAAGCACCTCCTTGCCTGTAAGAATGTTTTGTTGCAACCTTCATTAACACTCCACACATTCATTGTTGATGCAGTAAGATTGATCCAAACTTAAAAGGCACTATGACTTGCCGTACAATAGAAATTAATACATCCTCATGCAAACTCTCGTTTAATCAGGAAGAACTTAACAAAATTTTGTTTGCACGGAACACCAAGATTGTATTTCTTGGAATTCTACACTTGGTAGTATATGTATTCTTGGAGACATCCTTTTCGTTTCATAACGTTTTCCACAGTCTGATTGAGGGTTCTTTTGGGTGTTTTAAGACGGAGGGAGCTCACGGAACACTGACGAATGGCATTTAATTCCCTAAATGGAGTTGCTCCATTTAGCTAGATCACAGAGTTCCTGTTATCAAGACGGGCAGCACGGATCGGACATCTGTTCGGAGAACCAGGAACCCAAGAATAGGAGACGATGCAGATATTGCTGGCCACCTCGCTTGAGTGTTAAGGGTTTGACGTTGACCCAAAGAAACCTGCTTTGACATTTTGGGTTTCATGCTCGCATGCAAAATCCAATGCCACGGAAAGGAGACAAGCCGCGTTGAATCGAGACGGTGTTGCTCTCCCGAAGCAGGGGTGGATTAATGGTTTTGCCGGGAATTGAGGCGACATGGGAATGGAACAAAGTTTCTGGTGAGTATTTGACCTTGTGCACGGGTGAAACCTTGTCTTCCAGCCATTGGAGGGGGCAAGAACACACTCACCTCGTGCAGAATTTTCGCGTCATTGTCTATGATTAATTTACCTGCATTTTGGTTATACGTCGAAGATTATGTGATGAAGCACAGAAGAAAATGCTCCCATTAAAATGGAAATAATGAAAGGACGACTCATATCTTTTCTCTAGAATATCAAATACTCCTCCTTTTTTATTATTATTTTCCAGTATCTTGCAGGCATTCTGTAAGAGACGCTCACCTGTTCCCCGTATTCCACATGTAAGTCTATCCGTCCAGTCCAGACGTGCTATATACACTAATATACATTCAAAAGTTTGCAATATTTAACAAACTTTAATCTTATTGTCTTATGGACATTTTTGGACTGGAAACAATTGCGCCATGTGGAAGAAGGACCAGACAGATGAAGCGTGCGATTAAGCAATACTAGCTGCTGACTGTTGGAGCAAAATAGACCAGAGGTTTCCACCGTGGCAACTCGCATGCAATTAAATTAGGTCCAACAAAACCGTGATTAGGATAAGAAGCTTCTCTTCCCCAAACACCTAGCAGTGTCACACACGCTAGTTAATAAACAAAAGGGAAAAGATTACAGTGGCCAGGCTCTCGCTATCCCTGGTGAGTAAAAGATAATTCTAGTGAGAAATCAGTGACTATAATAGTAGGAAATTTATAGCTCTCTCTCTCTCTCTCTCAGTTCAGCAAATAAAAATGGATTTTTACGGGCATGACATATTTTTTAGAATTCCAAAGCATAAGCAGACAAAAATAATTCATATAATTACATTGGTAGGAATTTTTTGGATCATCAGCATCCTGAACTGCCACGCATTGGAGTATGATCTTTAAGTTTTTTGTTTATCTTTTTATTTTTGCGAAGGAAGTTTTTTGTTTATCTGGGTAGGCTAGAACTGAAGAATGAATTCTAGAAGAGAGAGCAAGCTTTTGTATAAGCGAATGGAAGGAAGGTTAATACAGCAGAACACGTTGCACTATTGTTTAAGGATTATTTTGACTGCCGTATTTGAGTGGTCTACGTGTGAACCGAAAAGGACTGGCACATTTTACAGTCGCCTGATGCTGCCTGAGCTTGTCTACGTTGCAACACTAATCCATCATTAAATAAACCAACACGGCAATAAAATAACTGTCATTACATACAGGAGGAGAATCTTCAGGCTTGTGGGCCTGATTTAGTCTGTGCCCTACCATATATATACGAAAGGTGTGGAATAGATTTGCAAACGCAATAGTATACAGCTCTTGTATTATTGTCTTCACCTCCCAAGCTTTCATCCCTCAAAGCCATTCACTGCATATACAGGTAGTACAAGAGTAGACTTGTTACTAGTTTGTAACTAGCTTCAAGCAGGGTTCTAGCTTTCCATCGATATGGAGTTGAAAAATGATGTCAGTATGGACAAGTCAGATGAGATCCTCATGCCCGGTTTCCGGTTCCACCCGACAGACGAAGAACTCGTCAGTTTCTACCTCAAGAGGAAGATCCAGCAAAAGCCGATCTCCATTGAGCTCATCAGGCAGCTGGACATCTACAAATATGATCCATGGGATCTCCCAAGTAAGCTTTCACTAACTTCAGAAACTTATCACTGATGAGTGAACTTTAAACTATCTGCATCGCAAGATAATACAGTAAATAAGTATTAAGGATAGAATTCTCTATACATCGGTCATGTACCTTAAAGCGATGTCTAACTTCACTGTTCTTGTTCATCAACAGAGCTTGCGAGCACCGGCGAGAAAGAGTGGTATTTCTACTGCCCAAGGGACCGGAAGTACCGCAACAGCGTAAGACCGAACAGAGTCACGGCGGCGGGATTCTGGAAGGCCACGGGGACCGACAGGCCAATCTACTCCTCTGAGAGCACCAAGTGCATAGGCCTGAAGAAGTCCCTTGTGTTCTACAAAGGGAGGGCAGCGAGAGGGATGAAAACTGACTGGATGATGCACGAGTTCAGGCTCCCTTCGCCCAGCGACCCTTCGCTTCCGAAACGACCGATCGACAAGAACATTCCGCTCAACGTAAGTATTATATCAACTGGTATTGTTCAGTTGAAGAGCTGAATTTTAAATTATAAAGACAACCTCTGAAAGAGTTGTATTTTTCTGTGGCGCAAATATAGGACTCCTGGACCATCTGTAGGATCTTCAAGAAGACCAGTTCCATGGCGCAGCGGGGCCTGTCGCACACCTGGGGACCTCCATTCCCTATTGCAGCGGAGGCAGAGATGTTCTCTGCGTTCCAGACAGTGCAGGCTTCAGAGTTCGCTCTGGAGAGCTCATCGTGCTCGCTGCAAGTTGCGCCACCTGAACCTTCAAGCCAGTTCATGAGCAGGCATGGCTTGCAAGGTCAGCAGAGCAACCCATCAGCCGCAGAGGGGCCGTCATGTAAAGTCATAAACTTCAACTGCAGCTCACCCCTGGAACCCCTGAACTGCCCACTCATACTACCTTTTGAAATGCCAATGTCGCAGAAGGCCTCATCAGGCTTGCCGCTGGTTTTCGGTGCGCAGCCTGATCATCAGGTCAATGGATTTGTAGTTGATTCCTCTGCAGATGTCAATGGCGGCACCAGCAGCAGGAGCCAAGATTCATCCACGAGGAAGCTTGGCAATGGCTTCAGCATGAACAGCAGTGATGGGGAAGCTGTGGGCAGGATCAACTTCCCTTTTGATCTGGGTGCAGATTCTGAAGAGTGGAGGTGCAACATACCCTGGGACTCGTTCCTCAGCCCAGCTGCTGTCCAGATTCAGACTGAGCTGCCACACTAGGACAGTGTCGTGGCACTACACGCATACACACAGACCAATCGAGAGATCGGTACTGTTTCATAGGTTTCCTGTACAGATTATAAGTGTGAGGGGCCTTCATCTGTTAGCATTTCTGTTAGCAACAAAAGAAAACATATACGAAATATTTTTTGTTCAGTTTAGGTGAGGTGTACATACTGTGAGCAAGCTATACGCTTGTTAACAGCAAAGCTAACAGATAGAAGGATACCTTATGTATATTCCCCGTTTGAACTTTTGAAATCTATAATATATTGCACTTTCAGTTTGTAGGAGAAGCTTGTTTCCATTTTTCCAACAAAAGAAAAGGAGATTAATTTAATTAGTTATCACGGGAGCATTCTATTGACTTCGCCTGGGATTCTCTTTGTATCCTGTTCGGCGTAAACATGCCTTCTACTAAATATCAAATGACTTTGCCAGTTTTGCCCTCATGGAACTAAAAATGGCTCTCTGCTTTTGTGTTAATCAAACTTCAAAGCCATATAGAATTTAAATTGCAGCCATTTCGTTATATCACCAAAAGTAACATCTCTGAAATGTTGCATCTGTAAATTTGATCCATAGATTATGTATAAAACTGTACGGGTAAATGCCATACAAAAGCTATTTGCCAATTTTATGGATCAATAACTAAATACCACAGGGACAAAGATAATGCATTATTAACATAATAAAGTGAGAGATCATAGACAACTGATAAAAGCAAGTAGTTGAATTCAGCTCACTGATGGTTCCCAAATACGATCTTAATTCAGAACAAAGCAACTAGGGGAACTAATGTTCCGGTACTCCAACAAAAGTGCAGGGGTCTGAAACATTCTAAACACAACAAGTATCTCTCACATACTAAACACTTAACATGGAGGGCTACTAGATTTTCCAACATCCACCATCAAAATTACTTTTCATTGTGTACAAAACAGCGCTATGCTTCCATGTCAGGAGCTCTACTTTGAGGCTGTCTTGTCCTTGGTTTTCTGCATTTTCAGCACCTTCTTGACAATCTTCTGCTCTTCCACCAGGAAAGCACGGATGATCCTGCAGTGCAATAGATGAAGTAAGGTCAATATCTGGAGTTTTGACTTACTAATACATCCAGCTATAAATAATTGCTGACCTCTCCCTAACAGCAGTTCCTGAGAGCACTCCACCATAAGGACGGTTCACAGTTCTGCGGTTCCTAGACAACCTGGACCTCTTGTACTCAGCAGGCCTCAGGTGTGGAATCTGGAAAGATAGTGACAAAAATAGAGATTAGATACATTAATAACAGATTAATAGGTGACTTTATGGCTCTAAGTTGCCAGTTCAAATAGGGACTAAGACACAAAAGGTCAGTAAAAAAGAAATGCCCTTACAAGATGCCTATTCTATCGTGAAGTGGGTTTTCAGAAGGCTAAGATGTACCAATAAGGAATCTAGCATGAAACCCAGTGTAGGACATCAGCTAAGCTAATTTTGCTCATCTGCTTTAATACTAATCATTGAAATCCAAATATCAAATAGAAATGAGGCACTTAAAACAGTTGTGCAGCACTTTGATGACTACACGGTTCCTTAGCAGGGATTCAAAATGCCACAGCTTTCAAATTTCTTAATGTAGCCAAACGTGATAGATATTTATTTTAAATTTCAGTTTCAAAGTCAAATGTGGAATTTAGTTACATGCCATTTAACAGAAATTTGCAGCTCGCAGCAAACATCATTTGCACATTGATTTATGCGAGAACAAGACCATAACTATGAGCAGAAAAGTGCAACAATGTGCATTCTACCATGGTACACTGGCTGACCAAGTACGAACAATGGCAATCACATGATACTAAGAAAATAATTATTCCGATTCAGGTATGTTTTCAGGCAATCGCCCAGTCAGTATATTTTTAGTTCACGGTTTTATACGCAACTAAAAGAGCCATTAATCCACAAACAATGAAAACGTATTTAGACAATCCCAACAGCAAATGAAGATCTAGCTCGAGCACTACTTCACCACAGCGAATCTAGGACAGTGCCTCCATACTCTCATTCCAGGATCAATGCAGAGCATACCTAACAGGTAACAGTGCACGAACGAAGGAACAAAACCCGTCCACAAATAACGCTAGACCAGTGTAGGGTATGCAGGACACAACTCACCCCCTGGATCTTCTTCCCGGTGACAGGGCACTTGGGCCCACTCGCCCTCTTGTTGGTGTACTGGTAGACGAGCCTTCCACCTGCGCGAAACCCCCGCGGCAGGAGGAAGAGGAACGCATCAGGAAACCACCAAACACAGATCACAAAATAAATCCTCGTAGCGAGGAAGAACAGACGGGGCGCACCTGGGGTCTTGACCACACGGGTCTGGTTGGACTTGGTCGCGTAGCTGTGACGCTTCCGGTAGGTCAGACGCTGCACCATCTCGCCGCCGCCGCCGCCGCCGCCGCCGCCGGTGACTGCCCTAGTGAGTGAGGATCGGTGGGTGGGAGGAAAGAAAGGAGAAGAGGAAGGGCTGCGCGGCGGCGGCGATAGGGCTATAAATGGTTGGCTCGGGAGGCCACGCGCAGTGGACGGCTCGGATTGCTTGATCGGGCGGTCGGATGGGCTTTTGTCCAATCGACTTCGCCGCGACCGCACAGCCGGGCTGGGTCGCGGTGTTCTGCGGCCTTTTGCTATCGATACGAACAGGCTGTAATGAGGCCGTGGCACAGTAGGTGGGTGGAAAGTTTTGTACATAGGCCTTAAGAGCTGCGTGGGCTGTATCTGTAGAGAAAGCCACTACCGCAAAAAGGCTGATGGGCTTGCTACCGCACAATTTAAATCTGTGGGAACAAGAACGGACAACAAAGTCAAATACCGATAGGAAGGACGACAGAGAGTGCCCACGGGCGCGCCCCTTGCTTTTCGCTTCTGATGCACCAACAAATTCTACCCTAGTGATGGCTACGGCTGTTGTGATCTTGATAGATTTACCGGCGGCGAATGAGCCCCACCCACATCGAGAGGTACTAGTAGTAGGCTTCGTTTCAATTACTGTAGTCAGCACTCAGCACGTCGGCCGGGTGCGGCGGCGGCAGCTCATAAACCACGGCGTGCGCACGCACGCGTGGCGGCTCGCGCGAGCATGACTTTGCAGGACCAATGAATTGATCTCCGGCGGCAGCGGAAATGCGGCGCTCACCGCCGCGCAATCGTACTAGTACTACCAGTAACCTTGTTGTCGATCCGTTCGCCGGCCGGCCGGTTCCTCATCCAGCGTGGCGTGGCAACGACTGGCGCACCATAACTCCGGTCTCCCGGCACGAAAGCTACGTGTACGGCAGCCATTAGAGACTCGCGAGCTGCAGGTGGTGGCATTTCTTCTAGATACTAGTAGCACTCTGATACAGTATCCTATCACTCTCGTATACTGGTCTGAAACAGGATTCGGCTTCTCGGCGCGCTTTGTCGCGGTAGCAGTTATAGCGAACGAGAAGCCGCATTGACCCCAGTCGATTATCCTTGCCGGACTTCCCGTAAGAGCGCGGCGCCGCCGTCGCAATTGACTTCACGATCGATCGTTCATCGCGACATGGTGGTGGCCACACTCAAGCCGCCGTGGGCCGGGCGGGGGCCGGGGCTGGTGCCGTCTCCGGGGCTGTGCAGGCCGCCGCTACCAAGCTCACACACAGGCTGTTAGCTGCCACTGATCACCACCAGGCTCCTCTGTGAATGACATCAGGTGGTGTGCCGTGCCAACGGCCCAGATCGCCCATGCCGCGGTGCTGCCTGCCGCCTTCAATGGCCAACGACGTGTGCGCGGCAATCCTATAGGTCAATGGGTTGACCACATATCACAAACACACACGTGCTCAACGCAAATATTCCTAGTACTAGTACAGTAGCAGTACACACCTGTGTGAGCTGTGACTGATGTCCTTGCGTTGGACAAGCAAGGGTACCGACTCTAAAATAAAGACTCATCAAATCTCCAGGACTTATAAGAGTGTACCGTACGTGTGTAATGGTGTGATTGACGACGATTCTCAGGACCATTTGACCTCACTAAAATAGGCCGAGACGTCAACCCAAAAGTTAGAGCTAATTTGAGGGACTGTACATATATAAATAGATAGTTTTTGTATATATGTGTATGCGGTAAATTTTTTATCATAATTACGATTCATATATGCACCAAGATCTGGGAAGAATCTATTTTATACTCAAGAGGCAGGTAAGAGGCTAGGAGAAGATGGATGATATTGGCAGTTTAACATCTGAAAAAAATGTGAAAACTATATATGGTGGAGCCATAAAAACTGGTATTTTTTCTTTCAAAACAAATACGAAAATTGACAGGTGTATATAATAGACGACATGGTGAGAAACATGTACAAAACATTTTAACTCTGAATTACCTAACTTATTCATTTAAAGTTGCTACCACTGATTGTTTAGGGTATGTTTGTTTACTTAGCAGATTATATAATCTAGATTACAATCTATGAATTATATAATCTAGATTATAATTTATAGATTATAATCAAGATTATAAGTTCTTTAAAAGTTGTATGAGAGTTGCATCTTTGTATCAAATAAGTTTAAATAAGCTTCTCTTATGTGAATTATTAAATTATATAATTTGAGGTGTTAAATTATATGTCGAGAAAATAAGCAGCTTATAAAAAAATTTGTTAACCTCCTGGATTATAATCTGTAGATTATATAATCTAGTGGATTATAATCTGAAACAAACAAGTCCTATATATAGATGTCCATTAATTCAAATTTACACAGATGGACGTCAATAATTAAAAGATATGGTGCACACTTAAAAAGTCATATGAGGTACAGTTCTTGGCATGGACTTGCAACGGAAACGCATAAAAGTGGTTCATGTCACCATTTCTCTTTCTATTATTTAACACCGGGAATGGGACTGGTAGATCAAACCGGTCGATCTCACCATGTTTTTTTATTGTTGTAGCATTTCAGGGTCATCGATTATTCTCATTTGGTCTAGTGTGAGATGAAACAATCGTCGTCTTCGAGTGCCAAAATATAAACTCAAATGGTCATCAATTATTTATTCATGGAGTGTCTTCGAACTAAAACATGACAAATACTCTCTTTTTGTTATGTCAAATATCAATTGCTTTACAAAGTTGAGCTGCACAAATCCTACTGAGGACCTCTACACTCTCTTTTTGTTATGTCAAATATCAATTGTAGTACAGTATAGTGGGATAATGTTGCACTCCATCCTTATAATAGGGGGTTGTAGTACAAGCACGCGCGGGTTACTGCTAGCTGATGGGCAAGCAGACTTGGACATGTCGACTGTTTATTATCATTTACAGAGATCCACTTGCCCTCTCTCTTTCCATATTAACACAGTGTAATGAAGAATGATGCCGACACTCCCTCAAAAAAAAAAAAAGAAGAATGATGCCGACACTGCACCCCACCTGATCTCACTGGCTGTTGCTGTTCCTCTACCCGCTATATATGATTACTATATATCGGCATCCCAGGGTTAAACAATATTCTCATCATACCCAATACTACACCATCATCAAATTAAAAGCGTTTTTGTTGCACCAAAAAAGGCCATTATTATTATATTTTGATGTAAACTCATCAAGTTGTACAGCTCCCTTTTTGTTGATATTAATATACTGGTTTATATATATATATATATATATATATATATATATATATATATATATATATATAGTTCATCATATTTGAATGATTCACTAGTATTAATTATTGACACCGTTGATTTCTAATTAATAAGTATCAACTTTGACCATCCATTTAAAAAGTTACTTGAAATGTACTATAAAATTATAAGTCATGTTTCAAATATACTTTTAGTAATAAAGCAAATCGCTCTGTCATTCTAGTTAGGCCCCATTTGGCAGAGATTTTTGATGAGTAATTCTCAGTGAGAAGTGATTTTCTGAGTCAAAAGTAATTCTGTGGCTGAAATTAATTCTTTTTGATTTTCTATGATATACTTTCACAACAAGGACAAGAAATCACTTCACAGAATCAGGAGAAGCTACTTTTTTCAGCTTCCGGCCCCCTAGTTCATTTCAGAGAATTAGGCAAAAATCACTTCTTCTACAATATAGCGTTTGGCAGAGCCTACTAGATTCTCTCTGAGAATCAGCTCCGTAGAGCTCTGCCAAAGAGGGTCTTAGTCTCCTACTTGTACCATGCAGTACTATTATTCTTTCCCTGTCATCTCTGTCATCCAATTCCAATCCAACCAAAGTTGCTGCGCGCTAGTACTGCGATGGCTGACGATTTTATTCCCGAGTTGGGGGACAGGCCAGAGCTATTGTGTTGGCGCGTGATGGTGGGGACTCGTTTGTTTGAGCTCGCTCGCGCGGCCTAATTGTGTCAAAATCATCCTGCAAGTACGGACGAAGCCACACGGGTTGTTAATACGGACGGGTGATGCGTACCTAATGGCGAAATGACATGGTACGGGTACGGGGGGTGGTGTGCACGTTTCCGTCCACATTCATGGCGAGTCAAAATACCAGTACGGTAGATGGGATCGGCCGACAGCCGGCCCCGATCGACATATGTACGAGTATGTATGTACACACGCTTGAATATAACTGTACTACTACTCCATCGTCGCTGAGCTGAGACGACTGAGAGCACAAAAGAGTCGGCCGGCAGCTAAGCTCTCCATTGTTGCCCGATCGCTCGCCTGCAGGGTGGTGAAAAAGCATCTCATGTGCGTCGAACAAGTTCGGCGTGCGGTTTGCCGGCCGGCCGGAACCCCGCCGCGCCGTCAGTGGCGGGCAGCCGGGCAGAGGAGGGCAGGGCTGGACCGTGTGGTGCCAAGGCCACCTGAGAAAGGTAAAAAATGCTCGCGACCGACGACGACTCAAGTTCAAGTCGAGAGGCCCCGGCGGGCGGCCGGCCGTTGAGAGGTGGACGTGATATACACTTTCATAGATGCCGCAGGCTTGTTGCTGCGTGCTTGACCGGTCGCACGTCCCGCCGGAGCTCATCAACGGCCAAAGACGCGTACGTGCGTGACAGCGATCCTACGTGTGTACTAACAAGAACCATGGACATGGGCCGAAGCTGGCACGTGCTGCAATTCATTCACTATCACTAGTAGTAAATGGCCATAACACAGTACTACTACTACACTAGATGGACGCCATCATCCTTGGACAAGCACTTTATTAGCGACGTACGCCCCGCTCCCTACTCTAAAAATAGAGCTACACGGCGCGCGTGTGCACTTCTTATACACGAGAGTCATATAAATTCCGGTCAAAGGCTTTTACGTACATAATACTGTAGTATATTTTAGCGTCACTGCACTGTGCAGCATCAACGCTCCTCGATGTCGTACTAATACCGACGATGATGATGAACGAAATGGCTTCGTTCGAAACGACGTATTGCAGCTCGCACATAGTAGTACCCGCGCCGCGGCCCGCCCGCGGCGAAAAGATCGATGCCCTGTAGCGATCGACGTAGCCGGCGACCGGCGCGGACGCGGACAGGAGGAGAGCCAAGCTCGCCGCCGGGGGGGATGCTGGTTCGTGCGTCTCCTTCGTTCTCGGCCGCAGAACCCATTCGGAGCACGCGGTTGTTGGCGGTACTGTCCACGATCGCGTGGCGCCACACTCCCAATCCGGAGAGCGCGGAGCCCATCAGCAGGCAAGCGCGCCCAGATTCTAATCTTGGAGCATCGATTGTAAATAATATGATATCATAAATATTATATATTTTTTAATAGAGATATTTAAATCATAAATTATAATTTTGTACGTTTCAAGTATAACATTTTTGGTACGCTGAGAGTCGTACTAAACTTACCCGTGAGAGTAGAAACCAAACTACCCGTGAAATATATTCCGTATTTAACAGCTCATCAATTAAAAAAAACACAATAAGCTACCTTATGTGCCTTTGTCCAATAAAGAACTCTGATGCTTCATTAAAAAAAAAGGAAAGAAAGAGAAAACTCTGAGCACAAATGACCATATTGATCGCGTACTTCATGTGTGGGAACCATTCACGTATGAAAATCCTTTGCCGAACAGGACAGCTATATATAACATAGTATAGAAAAAGAAAAACATAAGGATTCTAGTACCTTTTTAAGACTTTATAAAGGTTACCTACTATTATCTTCATTTTTCCTAATATTGATCCTGTTAACTTTTAACGTCATTTGACCATTTGTCTTATTAAAAAAGTATAATAATATTTTTATTATTATACTCGTCAACTATAGAAAGCAAATACGGTATCTGAGCAAAATTGGTTGAGGAAAAAGAAATCTATTTAACTCAAACACACTTACCCGCTCCAATCCAAAACTAAAGGAAAAATCTTACCGTCTCACGGGCCAATTAATGGGCCCTGCAGCCCATATTCTTGTATCCCAACACCTAACTAACTTGTTCAATTCTTCGTTTATGAAAATGACACTTGCTGCACCCTAAACTTTTCGGTGATGACATGTTTATTTTTTTTTTTTTTGAGGTAAGCGGTTCAGGACATGGGGTGCGTGTGGGTATCATTTGATACTCTGTCATTGTGGACGATGCGAGTAAATATTTTTTTTAGGTACGTTTTTTAAGACAACACTACAACAGTACTGAAATGTTTGTAACAAAAAACTTATTACTGTATGAAAAACAAGGTCAATAGACTATTATAAAAATGATTTGCAGCTATTTCACATTTCTATGCTAGTGGTGGGTATTAGTGAAATCCCCTCAAAACCCAACACAACAAATGTCGTACACCAAGTTTCAGCTCTCTGACTCTGAGTCTGCCAGTTTCAGCTCGTGTCGACCAGGTGGAGAAGAAGGGGAAAAAAAAAACGCACCAGAACTGGTAGCGCCAAATGCAACAGCGTGTCAATACCACCATTCCTGGTCTTTCTTGTGCATGCCATGGCAATGCTCCAAATGTGCCTCATGAAAGAAGGACTCACAACGGAATGGGCCCCAAACAGAAATGCACAATAATGGAGACTCATGTCACCATTAATATTTTCCATTAAATGCCGAGAGATTGACATTCTGAACCCCAAGAACACTTTTCTGTATGGTCTCTCTCAGCATGTTTTCTTTATATGCAGAACTATGCTGCGGCTGCGATTAACTCGTACTACTACAGTATGCGCTATATCACATTTGCAATACCATAGTACCTTGTTTAGAACTATATCATGATGATAGTGCAGACGACGGATCACATATCCATATTCCTAGGAGTGTATATAAGACAAGCAGGCTTCTTAATTATAATAATTGGAGAAATTCCGACACAGCTGGAGTAAAAAAGTACCCATTTCGAAATAAATGATTTTTAATTGTGCAAAAAAGGAAAAATGGCTTGCTAATTTTGAAAAGTGAGGTGCTCCAGTGCCAACACACTGAAGCAGGCGTCGGGACTCAAAACAAAGTTCAAATTGAACTTAGCACTGTTGTTTGAATGTCAACAAAAAAAAAATCGGTGGTAGCAAGTGGTACGGTCCTAATAGTATACTAGTACTAATATACAGGGGAACCTATTTTTTTTGACAAAAAATAAGGCTTGCCAAATACTGTACTTAATGAAACTTGCAACTGTGTTTCAGGAACAGCCAAAAAACATGGAAACTCTAATCCCAAACAGTATTCTCTGTGAGGAGCTGTCGTCAGAGATAAGGACGAGGGTGCATGAAAGGCATTCTGAAAATTGAGTGATGAACTATAAGGCCAAAAGGGTGTACGACAGAAACAAGGAACAGTCACCAACAGAACTCACACAACGCACCAGAAATCCCAACACAACTTGTACTAAAAGAAAATAAAGAAGAGCAGTAGGCTCAACAGGAACTACTTGCTTATAATGCAGGCACGTGGAAAAGCATATTCCGAGATACAACAAATTCAATGCAGGGCATGAACATGGTTCCACCGGCACCACCTATCAATTTTTTCCAACTTGCGAAAAAGCAATCCACATTTAAATAATTGGCAGTAACATATAAAACGTTAGTACTAGAAAGAAACTACAGTGAACCCTGCTGCGAATTTAGACCCCCGATCTCCTGCATCCATCTAACTTCCTCATTTTTTAAATATTATAACTTTTTGTGACTTATTTTTTAAAAAAAATATTATTACTGGTTTTAGTTCAAATACTACTAGTAACTGGTGACTGAAAAATGGAGGTAATGTTGTGCGCGGCCGCCATTCTATCCCGATTAGCAAAGAGACCCAAAAAGAGACTATCTCTGCTTATGACGACACCCACCGCGACACCTGATTAAAAACAGGCAAATAAAGGACCAGCAGCCACTGTACTGCCGTGGCAATCGATCGATCTTGTCCTGTACTATTACCATAGCTTGTCGATACTGGCCATGTGGACGGACAGAAATAAATTGGTGGTCAATCTATCGGTTAATACTAAAATTCGTACTACCGGTCACTCAAAAGTCGTATCAACGGACGGGATCATTCGCAGCCGTACCATTTTGCGCCAATGCAGGACCCCTTCCTAGTCATGTAGCGCGGTGGGATGCATACATATATGGCTTCATGATGCAGGAAAAGCACAGTTTGAGCAAGGACCCTGCGTCATGCGCGGCAGCTGGCAGACCTGCAACTTTGTACGTGTATCACCTTTAGCCCTTTTAGTGTTTCAATTTTACTGCAACATTTATATATCCCGTGTCGTCTCTTTCTTCGGAGACGGAGGTGGGGAGACTCCTTTAAAAAAAATTGAAGTTATGATATATTAAATAACATTTTTTTAAAGGAGATATATATATAATATCATCAATGTTGTTTTATATATATGATGTTTATATAATTGTACCACTGCCATATATCAAGGAGGTTTTTTATAGTTGCGCAACTGTCATATATCATAATTCTACCCTTGCAAAAATAAAAATCATAATTCTACATCATCACAGCCATCTAGACACAAGGCTCACCGCTCGTCACTCTTGTCTAACCCTGTACCGCTCCCGTGCCACCAATACCTATTTGCTTCCACTCTGCTAGGTCGTCATCCTCCCCTTATTTTGCAAGGCCTTGGTTTGCTCTCCTCTTGATTTTCTTATCTTAATATTATTTATACTCCTTCTATCTCAATTTAGATGTTGTTTTAGAGTTCGACATAAGAATTATGGTAGAGTAGAAAAGATATAATAAATGAAAATTAGAAAGAGAGAAATAGAGATAAAGAAGTATTGGAAAGAAGGAAAGCATATTAAAAAGAGAATGAAAAGTAGTTTAAAACGGAGGAAGTGTACTAGTATCATTTAGGTCCTTTTTTCTGAAAAAAGAAAATAAGTTTCATTTGTCTCATAATATTATAATAGTACTAATAAAATACTAGTAGGTCATTGGGTTTTAAATACGCTCAACTAACTGTTACATGGCTGGTCGGGGAGGGGGGAAAAAACGGGGTCAGGTCTCTCTCTTTCTGTTTGCTGTGACGAAGAAGCCGCCAAAGTGTTGGAGACGTGCTGATCTCATCACTGTCCCTTTAGTCAAGGTGACTTCAGCGTGAATCCATGCAGTGCAAGGGACCGCTTCATCAATCAGCAGAAGAAAAAACCAGGCGCACGCGTGCCGCGCCGAAACCTGGACTCCCTAACGCATGCATCATCCTACTACGTTCTTTCTTCCGGCCGATGCGAACCACCCACCCGGTTGGGGTTCTCCATCCAAACTACAGTACTACTGCACTATACGCAGTACTCCTACAAAAGATAGGAATCGTTCTCGCGGTTCCGCTACGGCCGAACACATGTCGGCGTTACAAGCCGCATACGCTACGCCCCCCACGGATCGGCCGGAGTCAAAATCGGCTCCTTTCATCAGGAAAACAACGGGAAACCGCAGGCTTTTACGCGCGCCGAAAAGCACAGCCGGCCGCACGGTGCTGCGCGGCACACGAACGAAAACCTCAGTGAATCCCCCCCCCCCCCCCTGCTCTGCTGCTGCCATCCTGCTGCGCTCCCGGCCGGTTCGGCCTTTATTACCCGCACCAAACACACTGACCGCACGCCATCGCGCGCCGACGCAAGCACGACACGGCCGTAGCGAGCCCCCCGCTCCAGTCCACCCTGGCGTTCGACGTGTGCGTGCGTGTGTGTGTATCTGCGCCCTTCTCCTCGCCTTCCCTCCCATTCCCTTCCCTCCTCGATCGTCGGCTACCCTTGTCAGTTTGCAGCGTCAGTTACCCGCGCGCGGGGCTCAGTGGCAGAGGAGAGGCGAGGGGAGTTTGTTGGGGTGCTGGCCTCACCCGGCTTTGGCCGCTTCTTCCCCGGGTGGTAGCAGTAGCAGCAGCGGTCAAACTCGACCGCGAGGGGGGAGGGGAGGGACCTCGGCCACGGCACACACCAGAGCAGCAGCCAGCCAGGTGTGTGTCACTCCACTCACCGCTTATATAAACCGCTGCTGGCCCGAGCACGGGGCCGACCTCGCCATCCCTTGCTTGGACCCTCGTCTCGCGCAATTCCTCCCTCATCTCCAACTCGAGAAAGTGAGAGCCAAGCTACGAGTCAAATCTCCTCCTCTCTCATCCCTTTTTCCTTGGCATCGTCTCGATCGATCTCACGCACGAGAGCGAGCGAGAGGGAAAGCTCGAGCTGTTGCTGAGGTAGGGAGGGAAGAGGAGGGTGAGGAGAAGGATGGGGAGGCCGCCGTGCTGCGACAAGGTCGGGGTGAAGAAAGGCCCGTGGACGCCGGAGGAGGACCTCGTGCTCGTGTCCTACGTGCAGGAGCACGGGCCCGGCAACTGGCGCGCCGTGCCCACCAACACCGGTGCGTACTTCTTGCCGCGAGGATCTTTCTTCCAGATCTTTTTGTTTCTTTTCTCTTTTCGTTTCGTTGTTGGTGGTGTGCTGCTCTCAGGCATATCGCTGGCCGCTGGCCAGTATGGCGATTCTTCCTTCGTTGCTTGACTCGTTTGTTCCTGTTGTTGTTGTGTTCTGGATCCTGCAGGGCTGATGCGGTGCAGCAAGAGCTGCCGGCTGCGGTGGACCAACTACCTTCGCCCCGGGATCAAGCGCGGCAACTTCAGCGACCAGGAGGAGAAGCTCATCGTCCACCTCCAGGCCCTGCTTGGCAACAGGTAATAATAATCACTCTTTCTGTTGCCGAGAACCAGTGATTATTGATTCCTGGCTTATGCTCTTCTCTGTCATACGTACGTAGTACTACGGTACTGGTAGCAAATCTGCAGACAGCCATACCTAAAGATTGCGTGTGTGTATTTTGGTTCTGGTTCTTAGGTGGGCGGCGATTGCGTCGTACCTGCCGGAGCGGACGGACAACGACATCAAGAACTACTGGAACACGCACCTCAAGAAGAAGCTGGCCAAGCTGGGCAGCAACGCCGGGGAAGGCGCCGCCGTTGTCATCGGCGGCGGCTCCGACGCCAAGACCACCAGGTCGGCCACGCCCAAGGGTCAGTGGGAGCGCCGCCTGCAGACGGACATCCACACCGCGCGCCAGGCGCTCCGCGACGCGCTGTCCCTGGACTACTCCTCCTCCTCGCTGGCGCCGGCGCCGCCGTCTGCCGCCACCAAGCCGGAGAAGGCGCCCGTGGGGGGCCAGCGCGCGGCGGCGACGTACGCGTCCAGCGCCGAGAACATCGCCCGCCTGCTGGAGGGTTGGATGCGCCCGCCGGCCACCGGGAAGACGTCGTCCGGGTCGTCGGCGTCGGCGGTCTCCGGGGACGGCGGCGCGTCGGCCGCGAGCCACAGCGGCGGCACGGCGCGGACTCCTGAAGGGTCCACCGAGACGAGCGGTGGCAAGGCGGAGGACTGCGGCGCGGCCCCGCCGGTCGTCCCGGCGTTCTCGATGCTGGAGAGCTGGCTGCTGGACGACGGCGGCATGGGCCACGGCGAGACGGGGATCATGGGCGTCCCGCTCGCCGACCCTTCCGAGTTCTTTTAGATAGCGCGTTAGAAAAAAATAAAAAAAAATCGACAATAATAAATGCTACTAAGCTGGAAGAAGAAAGAAGCCCGGAACTCGATCGAATCCCCAGGGTGGTCCAGATCAAGATGCCAAGAAGCTGGTGTTGATGATCATCTGATTTAACCAAAATCTAGTTCCTTGCTTCTTTTTTTTCGGTTTTTGGACTTAGGGTTTGTAGCTGATCGTCATGTAACTGTGCCGTTAGTCTGTACTAATCTATGGGCAACTAGAGGAAGGAACTTTGATGTCGTAGTAGTCCCTGAACATTGTGATCGATGATGATCCATGGTGATGTGCGTGGGAAGCCAAAGAAATTGTACATCCTAAGAATAATAGTAATCCGTACAATAGTCTTATAGTAGTTATATCTCTTTGTGTTCTCCAATTTTATCATCATCCAAATTATTAGAGTAGCATACTTGCCCTCTATTTGTAACTCGTTGAGGTTAGGACAAAATTTCTAGTTCACAGTTGTTGCTCTATTGATAGAAATTTAAAATAGTGACGGTAAGGTTACTAGACCCGTTAAAACATACTTGTCTTTCTAACCTTTAACATTTATATCAAATTACTTGTCTTTTTCGCTTTCTAATACAACTTCTCTTCTCCCAATACATCTCTATCTATATCTTTCTCTTTTTCATTTTTTATGCACCTATCTTATTTTTTTATTTTCTTAATCTTCATATCCGAAGCTAGAAAGTCTTATAATTTGGAATAGAAGGAGTAATATATCTATTTTCTTGTGATGCTGTGGAGAAAAATTAAAATTATACTACAGTTGTTACTTCAATCCTTTGACATCATTGCCTTGACTTTTACTCCCTCTATTTCTTTTTATGTTTACAAATTTACACCAACAAACATTAACAATTAGTAAAAAATTTGAAACAAACATGATTTTAACCTACAATAATTTAATCATAACGAAGATCTACATTGAATGATTTGATATGCTATTTAATAGTAGCAAGCATATTTCCTTACTTATTTTTTTCATAGATGTATGCTTCATAATTGTTAGGAGCACATGGTGGGCACGAGCTTTGAAACCAAAGGGATAGCTCAGTAATTTTAGAGTTATATGATAGCATAATAATTAATGCGATACATAAGACGTTAGTAGTGCATTAAAAGCATGAATGTAAAAGAGGACAACACATAGGATTTTTTTGTTAATTGAGAAAATAAAAATAAAAAAAATTATTTTGTTGTGGCCTTGGACCGATTTGATTTACTCATACACGAGTATCATATGATCCGTTTAGCAGCTAGTAGCCTAGTACTGCTTTCTCTATTACATTGACTAGCAGTTTATTTCTCATATAGGAACCTCACTTTTTATTCACACAACATATATATTCAGAAAGTTGAACCTATAGACTAGATATAATTAAGATGCACAGATATAATACCTACTAAGAGGTCAAATTTTAGAAAAGTCATTTGAAAAAATTTCATTTTTTATTAATAATATACCTGTTTTCTCTACTATTCCTAAATATTTATAATATCATAAGAACCAGACAGATCTTATATACTACTGATAGAAGAACAGACGCCACACAATAATAACCAACATGGAGCCTTTTTTCTCCTAAATTTTTTTATGGTTACTAATATGGGAATTGCTAATTTTCAAGCGTCTAAAAATGCGGTGTCCTTTTAGTCACCATCCTAGTTGTCAAAATTAGCTGTAACGGTATATAATTTTTGTTCTATAACTATATATTAGTATATTTTTTCTGATCTAGCAAGCTACTAGTACATAATCATACAAAAAAAATACTACTATTCAAATTCTAATACAACTTCAGCTAGAGATCCCTGTCGACGAATGGAAGGTCGCTTTCAACCGACTAAAGTTCAAGGAAAAATGTAATAATCTTATTATCAAGATGTGAAATTTTCAATAGCATGCGTGCATATAAAAATTTGCAATGCTTGTAGCTGCATAAAACTCAATCTAAAACTCCCTCTGTACACTTCCTTCAATAGATGTAATATTTTCAGCCTAGACAAGGGAACTCATTTGTGGAATAAAAAATGATTGCTTGACAAACAAATACAAGAACAATTGTTTATTCCCTCAATTTGTCTTTTTTATCATTTCTTTTATTAAAAAATGTGGAAAATATTTACTCCCTGTGTTATGTTTTGTTTTATTTATCATTATAAATATTTATAACCCAATTTATAATTTCATAGATTTGAATACATTTGTAAATAAGACGACTATAACGAGTATTATACCGGCGATACTACGCATCTACACACATGGTGTGGAAAGGGCATGGAGTTTAGTGGGAAATGTGGACTGCCCTTGTTCTCACACTAAATTATGTAGGGGAAATGGCCTTTGAGCGCGGACAGCCTGAGGCTGCAACTGGGCTTGCGCCGCTCGTTGCCATGACTAGTAATAGGACACACGACCTAATTTTCCTCTTCCTGACGGCGACCAGGAGTGGAGAGGGGCCTCGGTGGCCATTTAGAGTTCCGCTGAGACACCACATTTAATCGCCATTGCCGGTGCAGTTAATATTTGATGTTACCCGATAAATAGGAGCACACATCGCTCTTCTAATGAGAAGGCAACGGGCTAGCTAGCAATACCCTGTTTCGAGATCTTTTGCAAATTGGAGTGTGCGGTTTGTCTTCTCCAGTTTGTGGTCCTTCCCTATGCGAGCTTCTGGATCCTTCCACATCTGCGCAGTGTAGTACTCCCTCGGTTCTTAAACAATCCTTTTTTTTTAAATTATTAAAGTCGTTTATTTAACTAATAATTTAATTATTTATTATATTTAAAAATTATTTAAAATATATAAAGTTTAAAAATATGTTAAAAAATTTTAGTGATAAATGAAATTGTAAAAAAATATAATATTTTTATTTTTTAAATATCTATCAAAGTCAACGATGACAATTGTTTAGAAATGAAGGGAGTATAGGACAATCGTCACACAACTTAATGGGTTTGATCTCATTCAAAAACAATATTTATAGGTTTGATGAAAGACAAATTAATTCGATTTAACTGGAGGTTTGGTATCCAGCCATCCAGGTAGGGGAGGAGCAAGGAAGCGCGCAGAACTGTGCATGTAACCCCGCCCTGCATGCTTGCCCTTGGAAACAATGCACAGCGCAGGCCAAACCTTGAATGCTCACACTGGCGTAAAATAAAGCTGCGTTCGCTTTGACCCTTTTCCTTGGCTCGCGCAGGCGTGCATCGTGTTTTTGCAGCCTGTCATACACCACTCCTCAGCATATAGCGCCATGCATTTGCCTGATCTGCAACGTCGTCGTCTCTGCATGCATGTGAACCCCCCCCTTTTCCCCCTTTTCCGTAAACCAAAGTTCACGGTAACAACCCAAACCCCCCCCCCCCCCCCCCCCCCCCCCCCCAATGGATCGGAGGGACCATCTCTCCAGCCGTCTCATGCTTGCAATGCAACGATGCATGCTCATGCAGATGCCATGACCTGACGTACAGTTGTTGCTGCAACCGAAACGCATGCTCGTGCCACCTTTGCCGCCGTGTTGCTTTGTTTGGCTTTGTGAAAACTGTCGAGCGCCGCGTGAGAGAAGTTACTAAGCTGCTTTTGTGTACTTCTCGTTGGTTCGATAACATCATGCTGTTGCTAGCTGATCCTAGCTAGCTAGAAGGTAACGCCGCAGGTGCCGGCGTTCTTCGTATATGGCAGTTGTCGTCTAAACTGACTTATTAACCCGGTGAGGGGAGTGTGGGTGGGGGAGGTTCAGATTAGAATGTTCGTACGAGTTGAACTCGATACTACCGTGTCATCACCAGCTGCTCTAACTAGAGATTTGGGAGTGCATGTTGAATTTTGATTAGTATCAACTCTGATTATAAATATTTATAATACGTTTATAATTTTATATATTTAAACTGATTTTTCATAATAAGACGAATGATAAACATGGTTGGTTACAAGAGATAAATGCTTAAATATATGCCCGCCTCCCTGTCTGGTCTGGTCGAGAGGAACCTGCGTCTGCATGCTCTGTAGGAGCAGGAGGGCGCTCGAGAAGAGGTGCAAACTGTGCCCGCTTCTGCTCGGAGAAGCGAGGTCGTAGTCGTAGATCGACGGACCTCACGCTGCTCGGACCCGGCACCGGGGATGCCGGACGCGTGCACCCATTTCACAGACTGCAAGCTTTCCAAGGGCCAAGGCAGGAGCAGGACACAGCATGCATGCAGGAACGGAGCACGAAGTCAACCTGTCTACTGTACTAGTGTGTACACGAGCCTGCTGCAAGCGTCCGAGGAGACGCCACATCGCACATCTCATCCACTATTTACGCCTCTGCGAGTCAGGAAAATCAATACTGGGAGTAGTGCAGGGGGTGCTCCACTCCACCACAACGAGTAGTCTAGATGCATTTATGTACGCTACTCCTAGCTAGTAGCTACTAATAGTACGATCTGTGAGAGTACTACTACTAGTACGAGCGAGACGCGTCGTCCAATCCATCGAATCCAAACCTTTCATTAGCTTTTCTCCCGTCCATGTGCGCCGTCGATCTCGATCACACGACCGCTGCTGCAGCCTGGACTGGACCTCAGCTGGCCGCCTGGGCCGCCACACTCCCTAATCCGGCCTTTTTGAGCGGGCACTGTGCGTGTAGAGAGCAGCCAGAGCCCCCGGCCGGACAGAGAGAAGAGAAAGAACGAGTCAACCCCATGTCCGTAGGTCGGCGCCATTAATGGACGGGAGACCATGAGGAGGACCACTTCGTCACATCAATCATCGCTCGCCATCGTCGTCAGGGACGTGACTGAACTGGGCGACTGACGCCCGACATGGATGGACGCCGAGGAAATTTCCTCCTCCCATTGTCCCATGCTCCAGCTCCTCTCCGAACCGAGCCCGACGCAGCAGCAGCACAAAGGCACGCGCGGGTGAGTGACGAAACGAAACGAAACGGAGGCGGCGGCGGCCGGACAAATAATAAAACCCTTGTCCGGCGCCTAGCTTTTTCCTTTTGAGCCCGGCCTGCGCCGTTCGTGCGAGAGGACGCTTTAGGACGCGTTTGGTTTGCTTCTGTAGTGAACTTGGTTGAGTCGAGTCAATAACAGACATCGATACAAACAACCAATCAAACCTTATTTGCATGCAACCAACCAATCAATTCTGTGTCGTATGCGATGAACCTGATTGGGGCTCATACACCCAACCAATCACGCCCTTATTCACCCAAGACGACCCTAGTCCGTCTTTGCCGCGTCGCCGCCCCACGCCGGCAGTCATATAGCAGAACTCGACTTGACCTAGACAGACACCGCACCGCGCTGCATCAGCACAGCTCGTTTAACATATGCGACCACCCATCACGTACACACATTTGCAAAGCCTCGTGAAAAAGCTGGTTATCGATCCCTCTGCCCTTGGACATGTTACGAACGAGGAAATCGTACGTGCTTCAGATGTTCCTATGTAGTACTAGTACGAGAGCGGGAGATTCTTTCGTCTCAGCTCTCTATGCGCGAACAACAGATGCTCCTGTAAGAAATATGGTCTGTGGCCCGCAAATGGAAGCCCAACCGGAACGTGGACTGTGCTTCTCAAAAAAAAAAAAGGAACGTGGACTGTGGGGGCGGGGGATTGTGGGGGTTTGGTAAACAGACAAGCCCAGTTGGACCATGCAACCACCACACGCGAAACTCTTCTGGGCTCCACCAGTTGGGCTCCAATGAAGAAGCCTAGCTCCTTTTTTCCCCCTATATTTTTTTTATTAAAAACATTATATCACTGTGGTAACGGCAGATAGCAGCAGCACAAATATACTCCTACTGTTTCCATTTAATTATGATTCTAGGATCCTCTAATTATCCTATTTTATTTGTGATTCTTACTTTCAAATGCATCTTTGTTTTCTCAATACATTTCTATCTCTCTTTTTTTTGTTTTTTAATATACCTAATTTATTCTTTTTTTCTAATACCTATGATCTAAAACTGTAAATAAACGAGAACGAACGAGTAACAAGGAATAATGCCAGCGATGAACAATGGATCGAACACGCACAAGAGAGAGAGAGGGCACTACTGCTCATTTATAACGTGATCAAGAGAGAGAGAGAGACGCGGCAGGCACATGAGGCATGAGGCGTCCCCGGCCGGCGGCCAAGAAGACACCACGCGCTTGCACTGCACGCAAACGCCAGATCCAACTTTTCCTTCTACATAAATGTCAAAATAAAAACCTTCGTGTGTCCACAAGGCCAGAGCAAACAATTCAGAAAGCTGTGGATTTCTGCAAAACCTTGGCGGTCCGGTTTTTGTGGGCGGCTGCTTTATCCATTTTGAATTTTAAAAATTTATAAAAATAATAAAAAGTTACAAACCGCTAAAAGAGTGCGGCAAACCATAAAAATCATTTGATAAATCATAAAATCATTTTGAAAACAGTAAAATCTAATCTGTAGGATTGAAATAGTAAAAACCAGCAATAAAACTAAAAACCAGCAACAAACCGCAAAAACCATTTAATTTTTGTTTCAATTTTGGTCAAATTTGTATTTCACCGTTTGAATGATTTTAGAGTGGTTTCCATTGTTTATCATAAAACTGCTCCGAAACGGTTTTCTGCTGTTCAAATAGTTTTGTAAACCTTGGTCATGACTCGAGCAATCTACTACTAGCTCGAGCACAGAATCAGCTGAACACTGCAGGTACAGTAGACGTAGCGGTAGCTATACACGTCAATGCGTACGTATGTAGCAAGGGGATTAAAAAGTACTACCTCTGTTCTATTTTACTTGTCGTTGTTGATTTTGAATAAAAATTTTGACTGTTCGTCTTATTTAAAAGATTAATTAAATATAAGAAATTAAAAAATAAAATTTAAAAACTTTAAATAATAAATCAAATTATAATACAATATTTAATATTTTTTTATATTTTTTAAATAAGATAAATAGTCAAAATTAGTGATCAAAATCAATAGTGATAAAAAAAAAAGGGAGTACTACATATTGTACAGTTGCCATAACCTACAAGTGTACAACGTTGTGCTGAGATCGATCAGCTGTATACATATGCGGTGCTTTAAATTAATTTGACTTACTATGTGTACTCCCCGGTTATGCACCAAATTAGTAAGAGATCACGCGTGTCAGCTGCGCCTTTATAATAGTACTAGTATATTGTACTCCATTTATGCACCAAATCCCTTTAGCACATGGATCCCACTGACACCACAGCAACGCATGAACTGACAGGAGTTCAATGCGCAGTTAAAAGGGGTTTTGCTTGTGCACTGAACTTTTGTCAGTAGAACTTTTGTCTAATCAAGATCATACCAGTATAGTTACTTGATAATAAAGACATTTCAATAACCCTACTTAATTCGTCCCTCAATTTGACGTCCTATGTGGAAGTGGAGTAGAAGTGCTTCCTTCCTCTACACTATCAAATGCAGGTACGCCATTTTTTCATGTGACCAACTTCCTAAAGTAATTAGTTACTTATCCGGCATTTGCAATATAATCGAATTCTGTTTAACTTTGACCAGCAGCCTCCAAATTATTAGTAGAGTTCTAAAACTCCCCATACTCCTTTTTTTTCGTACAGAGAGCACCAGATTCACAAGATTGCCAGCAGCAGGTGATCAGGTGTACGTGTACATATGCTGCCAAACCATCACTCCACACAGTAGGATGACAAAGGTCATTCTGTACATAGATCTCGCGGCAAGGCATCATATAAACTTAATATAAGTTTTTGAGAAAAAAAAAACTTTGTATAAGTTGGTTAGTTCAGATTTTTGAAAAAAAAGTTGCATGTTCTAACATAAAAAATTTGAGAACACATATACTTAGTTCAAAATTGAATAGTAAACAACTTTTTATCCTAACGTGTTGAATAAAGGAGAACAGAGGGGGAATAATCACGTGCGAAAAAAGAGGCATACAAAGGCACGGAGAGAGTGACGTATGGGGATACCATACTATATAGGTAGAACAAGAAAACAAAGGGCAACAATAATGTTCTTCACAAAAAGAGGGCAATGATAGTATACGCGCGAGAGGCACATGAATACACTGATGAGGTAGCTAGCTACTCAGAAGACGAAGGGTAAAGAGTAAAGCATCCGCGAGCAAGAGGCAAGGCCATTTGTGAGTTGCATGCATTTTTTCTAGCTGGCCGTGGTGCCGGACGCCGTGGACTCCGCCGGCGAGCAGTCGTCCCATCTCCCTCTTGCGGCAGCGGCGGCATGGGCATCGGTGTCTTCGTCGTCGCGGCAGAAGCAGCTGCAGCAGCGCTGCACCACCCGGCGGTGGAAGCTGCGGTGGCATCCGCACGTGGCGCAGCGGAACGCGCCGCCGGTGCCCTCCTCGCCCGCTGCCAGGAACTCGCGGCACCCGTCCACTGCGTGGCCGCCCATACGCGCTGCGTGGTTCCGCCGGCACTCACAGTACCGCACGCCGGCGCCGACGCAGCAGCGCCCGCCGAACACCACCGCCGGCGGCGGCGGCGCGTGGCACCGCCTCAGCATCACCAGCCTCTTCATTGTCTCCTCTCTCTCCTCTCCCTCCTAGGGGATCTTCTCTCTTTCTTGGCTCTAGAAGGCCGAGAGAGAGATTATTAAGACAGAAGGAGGAGTAATGACTAGCCCTGCATCATCGATCCCTGCCGGTGTTTGATGACCAGTACTACAAGCAGAAGATCGAAGAGAGCCCTAGCCTTCTAGTAGTAGATCGATCACAGTGCGCGCACATAGATATTTATATATAGCTCCCCCGGCCAGCCGGCTTCCATGGCGCGCCCACACCAAATGCCAGTGTAGCCGGGGCTTAGGTTGTTTGACATGCTGGGCGCATAAAGCTCTCACATGCACGACCCTTTCATTCATGCCTGTGGATTAGGAGATGACCCAGTTGCCTTGGGCTGGCTGAATTGATGCTCCACCAAATTCCACCTCACCCAGCAACACAACACACTGCTAACACACACACCACCGTCACATGCTAGCTACTAGTATATTATTGCTGTTTATTTCTTTTCTCTTTTTAAGGACATTGCTAGTTTTTCCTATGATCACGTACTAATTCAAATACTTCCTCGATCTGTTTCTAAATTCAAAATCGAGATAACAATTAGTATAACTAAAATTATCGTTCTGTATACCGACAATAATTTAAGAACATCTGAAGAAAAACAGACACCTAATAAGAAGAGAGAAACGTGTGATGGAATAATGATGACGCCCATGATCAAAACCTACCTAAGAAACCGTGTGGCAGGCAGAGGCAAGAGGGGAGTGTGGGGCCAGGGCGGACGTCGACGGATGCCGCAACGGTGGAGCGCCAGCCTAGCGAGACGGCGAGGTGGGCAGCTGGTGTCTGCCCCGGTTGGCTCTCTTGCGTTGCGTTCTCCTCCGCCATGCCATGCCATGCCAAGCAGGTCTCTGTTTTGTTTCTCCCCCTTGCCCTGCCGCCACTGTTGGACAGATTTCCTCCACTATTCCAGCATGTGGCTCTCAAATGGCAATGTGTACACAATTGAAGAAAAGAATTAAGTGACGAGACAAAATCGATCGATCCACCAAGGCCCCCTGCACAACAGAAGTTTCATGTACTCTCGGTTGAGACTACTGACGAACCAAACGTAAAGAAAGGTTTGGGAACTGCTGGTGATTCTTCGATACTATAACTAAAGACAGGCACCAGATAGAGTCTAGTCCAGCCAATTAAGGGCCTTACGTGTTCATATATTTTTAGGTGTTTTTCGCATCCAAAGTTAACTCCATTGCACAGTATTGTTCAGCACTGGACGTAGTAGCAAGTCTTTCTATAGAGGCCTTGCAATTGAGATTATAAATTTATAAACTGAGCTCAGATCTCACATGGAGATGCATCTGTGGTCCCGCACTGTATGCACTGCCCTATACGTAAAGGAAAGAAGCTTTGATTCTGAAAACCGTGAAGCACTATAGATCACTTATACTAGAAATTTTGGCCTGGAGCTGGAGCGCAGCCAGCAGCTTTGCTGGTCCCAGGTTGGTTCATTGGTTCCTTATAGCTGTCGGGTCTCGCTTCACTTGAATCCAAATCATTTTTGCACAAGGGCGGAACAGCACAACTCTTCTCGAAAGAAAAAAAAAAAGAACACACAAGGGCGGAACAACACTACTCCTCTCGGAAACAAAACATACTAACGTGCGCGAATCTATGCTAGAATGTGAATGATCTTTTTTTTTTCATGCAAGAATGTGTTACAGTGCAATTTGAGGGTACAGTTTTCCTGGCACTGATCCTAGTGAAATGGAGTTTCTTCACTATGTTGTCCTAACGACAACATTTTAGAGTATTTGTTTATACCCTATAAAAAACTATTTTAAGCTATTCATTAATAAATTCAAGAATTAATGTTGTTCTTTACTGTTATGTATACCCTCCCAAGAAGTTTCTGATTTCTGAGCCAAACACAGGTGGCAGTGTCAACGCGTGAGGCGTGCAAAGCCGCCACCGCTCCTGCCTGCTGCTGACTGGCATGACCCGAGAGATTCCACTTCCACGAGCAGGAGCAGAACACGGTGGGCCGGCCGGGCCGGTCACTTGAGAATCCCACCCGACCGGGAGGGGCAAATCTCTCGCCATCCGGCCGCAGTGAAAGAAGAGACGGAGAACACTCACGCTCACCGCGCGCTTTGGAAATCAACTCGTCGCTCGCAAACGAATAAACGATCGATCCATCGGATCGGATCGAGCCTCCGATCCCGCGCAAAAGATTTTTGACAGCGAACTGACTCGATCGGTGTCGTCTGCACTGCACCGCACCGCCTTTTGTTGAATCTAGTTCCACTTCTGCTCGATCCACCAGCGGGATAGAGACGGCTTTCCTTGTCCATTCACATCGATCGACCTTGTGCCGACAGAAAGCAGGGCCATGGCTGACTGATCCTGGCTCATGACAATGCGAATCATACTGAATATCATCATCAGTCTCGGTATCCGGGCGTTACTTTTACAGAGATCTCAATTATAACAGCAAACAATTTCAGAGTTTGTGTAACTTCAAAGTATTACAGCTAGCTGTTTCAGAACCATTGATCTTACAGGCCAGGTGCCACTAGACCGGATTGAAAATTATCAGTAAACAAGTCTCTCCTAGACTAACATATTTGATTTTGTAGCGGCACAGACACAAATTGCCTCAGGTGGACTTTATAAAACTTTTTACAGAAACTCTGTACAGCTATTGTGCATCAGGGGCAGACTGCATTTTAGTGAGGTTAGCTACCAGAGTCTCAGAGATCACCGTACATACCTGCCCTACAAATCCATACATTTAACACTGACATGTGTGCTCATAACCTTTTACCGTGCTGAATAAGTACTTCCTTGACAGCTCAACCTGAAGGCGTGGTGCCACGGCTACAGTTTGGTTCTTCCTTCGTTTACAAAGGATTTTCAGCCCTCACAAACAGATTTGACGGTCCGAAAGACTAGCATGCTGCATGAATACTCTGCTTCGTCAGGAAATCGTGAACAGGGAAACAGTTCGTCAAGCACATACTAATATGGTTTCTAGAAAGGAGCTGACCTGAGAAGTAAAAAGTTCCTTTTGTTTTTCAGCTACATTCGTAAAGTTCTGGCTTAATATGACGAAGCATCCCATGGCGTTCCCTGGATCCATAAAGAAGTCCTCCCGAAAACGACTTACCTTCTTGTTCATGATGTCAAAGCGGACTTCATCGAGGCTGGGCGGGGCATGCCTTCAGGACGGCATACATCCCCACAAACAAGGACCTGATTGCCCACAATGAATGAGCCAGTCACGCCAATGGCGACCCTTTCTTCCCCATGTGCACAGCAGCGAACCTTCTCTATCACATGCACAATTTTAATTATTTGCTATAACGGAAACAGGATTACTTGAAACAAGATCTCACATCACCTGCGCCATGGCGTTGCGTCAGCATCTTTCTGCAAGCAAACACTGATCAACGAGCAGAACTCTGGTGAATCATTCAGCATCTTTTGGTGGTGTTGGTGATTGATCATTCAGAATCTATAACACAGTTATGGCTGGGCATATGTAGGGATGGCAACGGTTTGGATAAAAAGCGACACCCGCGTTCACACTCGCGGGTGGAAAATGACGCATGCACCCACGTCCGCGGATGAAAAATGACACCCGCGCCTGCGCTCGTCGGGTTTCGGGGCGGGTTCGGGTGCCCGTTAGGTATTGACATAATGTGTATAAAATAAAATTTAAATAAATATATAATATAATTAACATAAAGACATATTTATGTATTAATTAATAGAATATTAATCTTCTATTTTTAATATTAATATTTACTTATTTTTTATTTATATTAATAAATAATAATATTTAAAAGATAAAGATTTAATTAGATATATTCAGGTCGGATGCGGGTCACCCGCGGGTGGAATATCACACCCGCACCCGCGAATATTCGGGTCGGGTGCGGGTGGCACCCACGGTTGAAAAATACCACCCGCACCCGCACCTGTTGGGTGGTACCCGTCGAGTTTTGGATCTGCGGTTAAAATTGTCATCTCTAGGCATTCGGTTAATCCGGTTTGGTTACAACTGTCAAAAGAATTTTTGGTGCATAAAAAATGATAACCGAATTTGATGGGGGAAAAAGGTTAACCGCACATTTCGGTTGCGGTTAATTTGGTGTGGTTATGCGGTTAACCGTAATTTTTAACTTTATGTTTAGTTGATTTAGTTCGGTTTCGTATTGCCCCGCCGCCGCACTATCGGAAGCTTGCAACCTCTCCTTCTCGTGCACCTAGTTTTCCTTGCCTCTCTCATATCGTCATTGTCGATTTAATTTATCTATTTATATGTCACAAGTGGCTCATTGTACTAATGGAATTGTTGGACTATTAGGCTAATGGACCATAATTTGGTTATTTCGGTTCGTTGGTTAACCAAGGTCAAAACCGAATAAAATACGGTTAACCGTATTGATAAAAATAAAAATTAAAATTAAAATAAAAGTTTGATTAACTACGTATTTTGGTTCGGTTCTGTTTGGTCGATTACCGTATTTATAGTTAACCGCACCCACCCCTAAACACAATAAGGTGACATTAAGAGTTATAAAAATATGTAAAGCCGAGGATATTATTTTTCACAGAAGTAATGAAACACTGACAAAGAGCCTGTTCTAACAGTATATAGTTTACCATGCCTATCAGAAAGCTAACATGGAACAGAATGGCAATTAGGTACAAGATCTTGCATACAGAATGTTTTATCCAACCAGAAACATGAAAACATACCGTTGAAGTATTAGTGAACTGCACAAACTTCCTCATCAGCTAAGCTTCTGGGTGCAATTGATCGATGCATAGTAGCTTAATAGAGACAAATAACCCCGAAACATTCCAAAAGCCTGATCTAAAAGAAAAGGATACAATATATTAGGTAACAGATCTACTTGATCAATTTCACACGTAGTCACATAGCAGACATGTAGAAAATGTTTTTATTTCATCCTAAAAAATGATGATAACAACTTGATACAAATCATATTGAAAGTGGCTATTTCTTAATAGTTACCTCACCTGCAACATGAGATCACTGAGGCACCTATTTACATCGTATGGGAATCTTCTGGTAGCACATTCCAACACTGTTAGCCCAAGTCTCTAGATATCAGCGGAATATGACTAGCAGCTGTTCATAATTTTCACAGAGCCATATATGAGACAGTGTCAACAAAGATAGCACACTGGAAGAGATTTACTAAAAATATGTATTTAATGCTCAATATAAAATAAAACTTTTTACTTAGAAAATTACAAGAATTGACAACCATTGCTCATCTTTCTTTTAATAGTCTAAAATGCGTGCGTTTTCTTGCAAAAGAGTCACGCCACATCATCTTCGCAAAGAGAGCCGTCGGATCGCTCCATGGAGAAAAATTCATCGTTAGATTTGGCTTTGGTTGCCTTATATCCAGGCCCTTCGAGAAAAAGCAAATAGGTTCCAGTCCTGTACTGCATATATTAGGGCCCGTTTGAATACCAACCGGATTGTGGAGTCGGATTAAAAAAATCTAACGAGTCCCCAAACGGATGAGTTTCTGGAGACGCACCAAACAATCTCGAGCTCCAAAATCCCGAATCCCACAATCCGTCGGCCCCCAGCTATTTCGGGATTCTTCACACCGAAAGACAGTAGTACCCCTTATCCTCTCCAGGCTCCAGTTCGGCTCCAGTTCTCACGCTCGCCTCGGAGGCTCCCGGCATGGACAGCCACCGCGCTCGCCACACCTCCCTGCAGCTCCTCCCTACCACCTCTTCCCCTCTCCCACGTCCCCTCCCTGACCCTCCTCCCCACGCCCCATCCCCGCTGCTTCTCCCCGGCGCAGCCTCAGCAATGAATCCCCGATGGATTTCGACACTCACGGAGAAGACGAGCCTCAGGCTAACAGCGCCGGTTGGAACTTCTTCTCTGACGAGCCTCATTCTTTCCGTGCGATTAGCAGTCCCTCTCAACGTTTTGCCACCGGATTGGAAGGCCTTGACCTCAACACACAGGAGTCCAGCTTCCCCAACTTGGATTCCTACACTGAGATCCTTCGTTCCCCATCCGTTCCAACAGTCGGCGAGGCAGAGGGCGTAGCCAGTCGCCGTGCGGAGGGGCGCAGTTGCTCTGCCAAGGCTGGTCGAGCCAGCATGGCTCGTCGAGTAGGCACGACTGCTCTGACCGGATCGAGCGTCCAGCATCCTAGGCATTCTGCAACACCGTGGCTGCACCGCGGACGACCTCTGCAGTTGCTGCGCAAGGAGCCGCTGCAACTCGTCATCCCAGAAGCACCAGTACTAGAGGACGTTCCAATGCTCCTGTTTCCCGAGCTTTATGTGCGACCGGTGGTCCTTTCGGTTTGGCTGACGGCACACGTCTTTGCAGTGACGACGTAGAGCCAAGTGTTGACAATCCTTTGCTTAACAATGATGCAGTTGGACTGGAAGAAGAAGATGAAAGTTTTCTAGATGATGCATCGGTGAGCAATCATTTCCTTCTTTTGTTTTTGTTATTTGTTGCAGTAATGCTCAACTGACATGTAAACCAGTGCTTTGTGTGTTCCATTTGTTTTAGTCATGATAAGATTTATTTTATTCTGCTACGATTGCATAATTATTTCACTGAGATAAAGGCAATGTTATTGATACCTTTCCTGATATCAGTTCTAGCTATGTTCATCAATTAATTACAAGTCTATTTTCTAGTACAGCCGTATATATGTTGTCATATGAACCTTTTTTTTTGTTTCACAAATTGCAGACCCTTTACTTAGTACAGCTTTGTGAACTGTAATAAGATAAGGTCCAAACATGCCATTGCAGCTTCACTGTGGGACTAGGAACCATTTCTCCAATCGTAGCTATTCATTTATTCATTTGTTGAGCTTTGTATTGCCTCATATTTCTTATCCTTTTCATATCTTTCATTACTAAATTACGGTAGAAGTCGGCCAAGTATGACAAGGCTAACTGGAATCCGGCAAATACGAGTGTTTTATGTGACATATGTGTCGAGGAAATAGAGGCTGGAAATAGGAACAATGGTCATTACACATCCAGAGCCTATAAGAACATTGCGAAGAAGTACTACAGTCGAACCGGGTTGCGACACTCTCGCCTACAGATAAAAAACAGATTGCAGACACTTAGAAGGCTCTATTCTTTTTGGTGTTATTTGAAAACACATACAGGCCTTGGGTGGGCAAATGGTACAGTGGATGCTGATGATGAGTGGTGGGAGCGACATACTAAGGTACGTATTTGATTTGGTTGCAAAGTGATTAAACCCCGCTGTTTTTCCTTTTTCTACACATTAATTAACTTCCTACGTTACTTTTTGTAGGGCAACTCTGAATTGAAGAAGCTAAAAAATGGCCCACCTGAGTGCTTAGAACAGCTAGAAGTGATCTTTCATCAAGTTGCTGTTGATGGATCAACCTCTTGTATTCCTGGAGAAAACATGGATGATGAAAAGGACGAATGTGGCAGAGGTGATGAAAAGGATCCCCATGAAGCGGATGAGTGTGATGTTGGACATAATACGAACAATCCTTTAAAGAGAGGACATAATACTTGTAGCACAGCTACTAGTCCCGTGAAGAAATCAAAGAGTCCTATGGTTAAGATTAGGAAGGGCATGTTGGAAATAATGCAGACAAATTATGACATAGCACAAAAGGTGATGCAGGGAGAACTTAGGACAGAGTCCATCAACAAGGCCATGTGGTTGGCTGTTGAGTGTGGGGCTGCGGTAGGAAGTGCGGAGCATTTCGTAGCTAGTCAACTATTTGCGAAAGCTGAATATCGTGACATCTTTTTCACCATAGACACCAAAAAGGACAGACTTGCTTGGTCAAGGAGGTGGTGTCAGTTCAAAAAGTTGAACTAGTTATTAACTTGTTTAGCAAAAGTACCTAACTGGTTAGGGTTAGGGCTTTGTAGATACTGACCTAGTCAGGGTTAGGGCTCTGTAGATACTGACTTTTGCAGCATAGGTTGACTCTCTTTTGGGTGAATGTACGAAAATGAACTTGCTGCACTAGTTGGCTCTCTTTTGGGTGAATGTACGACAATCAGCTTGCTGCACTAGTTGACTCTCTTGGGTGTATGTAAATATGAACTAATGCCCTATGTTACTCTGTTTGGCTAATGTAATGGAATCAGCTTGTTGGCTTCTTTCTAAATAAGTTTTAGAATATTGTTGCACAAATGTTAGTGCCATCAGCTTGATGGCTTTAGCTGATTATTTTTAGCATGGCAGTTCATAAATTCCTGGAATATGTGGTATTTATGATGCGCATGTGTTTGGTTTTGTAGACAACCTCGTCGTCGAGTGATGCTGAAGGTGAGACGCTTGAGGTGGCAAGGAATCAGATGCATGTCATGCAAGAATTTGGGACAATAGCAAGCATATTTGGTATGTGTTATGATGCTATTTTCATGAACAAATCTAAGAGAAGGGTACCTGATATTTCTGGTTATGATTGGGTCATGAGAACGTTAAAAAATCCAACAGCCTGCTTCAATATGTTTAGGATGAGGCCAGAACTTTTTAATACATTACATACCATGCTAGTGTCATCATATGGATTAAAGTCAACAAAACAGATGAGCTCCGTTGAGGCATTAGCCATGTTTTTATGGATCATTGGCGCACCACAGTCCATTAGACAAGTTGAAGATCGTTTTCAGCGTTCAACTGAGACAATTAGCCGAAAGTTTAACCATGTGCTAGATTGTGTGTACAAGATGTCCGCAGATATTATCAAACCAAAAGATCTAGAATTCAGAACGGTACATCCTAAATTACAAAGTCATCTGTTTTCTTCATATTTTGATAATTGCATTGGGGCTCTTGACGGAACCCATATACCTGTTATTGTGCCATCATCAAAACTCCTCCAACATATGGGCCGTCATGGGTATTCGACTGAAAATGTGCTAGCTATTTGTGACTTCGATATGAGGTTCACATTTGCTGTTGCGGGTTGGCCGGGATCCGTACATGATATGAGAGTATTTAATGATGCCATCCGCAAATATGGTGACAAGTTTCCACATCCTCCACCAGGTAGTGAACATACTATCAGTCCTTTTTTCACTTATCCTTTGTTTTAATTGAATTGTATAAAATGTATTGTGGTTTGTATGTAGGAAAGTTCTATCTTGTGGATTTAGGCTATCCGAACCGACCTGGATATCTTGCACGTACAAGGGGACAAAGTATCATTTAACAGAATTTCGACAAGGCCCAAGACCAAGGGGAAAGAAGGAGGTATTCAATTTTGTAAAAGCATCACTTCGCAATGTTATTGAAAGGTCATTTGGTGTTTTGAAAATGAAGTGACGAATTTTGTTAGACTTACCTGGTTATCCAATGCCAAACAAAACAAAATAGTACTTTCATGCATGGCCCTCCACAACTTTATTCGAGAAAATGCAATGATCGACATGGACTTTGACATGTGTGACCGCGATGAAAACTACATGCCATTTGCAACCAATTGCTCATCTCAAGGAGCCGGTGGTAATGGTCATTTCGGGGATGAAGATGAAGACATGAATAAGTTCCGCGATAATCTTGCTAATGCTTTGTTTGTGGCGAAATCATGACTGACTATTATGAGACAGTTAATTATGACTTTTGTACTGTACTCTAGCTATAAGTATCTGTAATATGTATGCATGGCGTACGATATATTTTAGACTATGTATATGTCATACGTTCTGATCCTTACATGTAATATGTATGGTCTCTTCATATATGCTATGGTTCAGGGGTATTTTAGAAAATAATATTTTTAACAGTAGGAGAATCTATTGAAAAATCCCTAATTCCAAACGGTTGGGATTTTATAATCCTAAAATCTGAATTCTAAAAATCCAGAAAAATACAGGATTATATAATCCGGATTGTGACTCCGAACAGGCCCTTACACATAGACCCTTCACGAAAGCGTTAAATAAAATCCGGCCTTCCACAATCTTCTACACACGCCTGGATCTTCGGCTGTAGCTCCGGCTGGAATCCAGTATAGAAAAATGTCAGGTCGGCCTCCCCGCATCGCCGCCTCCAACAGCGCCCCCACCGCAACCCCGACGGCAACGGCAAGTCAGCAATCCGATTACGCGCGAATTATTTTGTCCTGTCCAGAGTCGACCTCCTCCTCCCCCTGCTCCACCACCAGTGTCGTTCGCATTGTGCCTGCTGGGTAATTCCATTCCGGCGTCTACCGTGTCTGTGTCTCCACGCGACCATGTCGTTGCGCACTTGCCCAAGGCCGGCACCTGTGATCCAGCTCGCCGCACTCGCCCCTTGCCGTCCGTGGTGGTCGTCGCTGCGGCGTGGTACTCGACCGTGCTATAGGAAGAGCATACGCAAGATGACATCCACCAGGGTTCTCCTAAGGCACCTATGCTTGTCCCTTTGCCACCAGCAGTGATGTATGCAACGAAAGTCAACTTTGATGTATCGCTTCATCTCGAGCTCTTATCCATGGACACCTTCAACCTGTTCGACGAAATGCCAAAACCAAACACCAGTAAGGACCATCTCAAAGAAGAATTGCTCATTTAGTACAATAACACAATGCAACAAACTGTCTCAGTTTTCATCATCAGTGACTTTCTGATGTGTTTCTATTTCTATCTTTGTCTCTCATGTGTAGGTCCTATTCCTTTTCTCAAACAGACAGTTGAAATATACTGACACTAAATTTTAGTATTGGTTGATGAAAATTAGGTATGCCTTGTGGAATAATTGATAATTCTACTTTCTGATCTTTCAGCTGGGGTTGTACATCCATATTTTTTTTGTCTTACATTCCCTTCACATATACAGTGGTCTGACCGTGTTCGCGCAGGCGGAAGTTATGTGCACCGGACTGCCCTTTATTCCCTGCACATATACTTGTCTTCATCTTACAAGAAATCATAAACAATATATAAATGAAATTCCCTTCTGTATTTTGCATAAGAATGGTAGAATAGTAACGGATCAAAATGGTGGCTATACAGAAGAGAAATTCAGAAAAAAAAAAAGAGAGAGAGAGAGAGAGTATTTTAATTTTTTTTTTCATTACGTTGCTTTTCATGCTTCCATGCACTAACAAAAGAAATTCATTTGACACAGTCCATTTGAGTTGCTAAATCAATTTTCTGTGTCCTGTGAAGCAAGATATGTGAATTTCGTACTCTATGCATTTTTTTAAAAAAAAAGCTATATGATCAACATTGCTCCACAGAAGCAGAACACAAGAATGTGGTCACTATCTTTTAGGGATCAGTAACAGTAATGCGTATAAAAACTAACCTTCTCAAATACATTTATCTTCTTCAAAGCTGCAATCCGATGAGTTGGTATATAAATAGCTCTCTGGACAACACTGCTTGAACCACAACCAACACAGCCAAAAATGTGCATCTCATTAGACGAACATCTGAATGCTTTGTCAGAAGAATATGCTTCATTTTTCTAGTTCGTCGCCTACGGAATCCACGTTCACTTAAGTCATATTCGACAGAAGACTTACTCCCAAGTTGACAGTTGCACTGTCCGAAACCTTCACGAAGAAACACAGAGGAAAAATGGACAAATAAACAGATAAGGCTGAAAACTTAATGGCTTGAGCACTTGAAAAAGAGCCTGTTTGGAATGAGTTTCTTTCAACTAAGAGCCTGTTTGGAAAGGAAGGGTTTGTGTAAAAACTTTACATTATATGATTTATTATAAATTCATTTATACAACATTATTCTAAATTCTGAGAATAGGCTATTGAATGAACCCAGAAGTTTTTTTTCCCCTCCCTTCCCGGAGTTCATTCAGAATGAATTGAATCCTGTGGCTTTGGATCCTGATCTTCCCTCCCAAAAACTAATCGAAACAGGTTAGAGGAAGCCGAAACTTTTGATGGTCTTATATTTCTAAAATACTACTAAAATATAATAATGACGTGCTGGTAGCCTGAGCCTCTCTCTCTCATTTCACACCAAGTTACAAGATACTCTTTATTTAATTTTTCATTATATTGATTGTTACGTGATGTAATGGGGATATATACAGAGGTCCCACGATAATTAACTTTTGTTTTGTAAGCATTAGTATACTCTCTGGTGTAAAAAAAATACAGTTTAGGACAAGATACCGGTTAACCATTGATAATATAAATCATAAATAATTTTTAAATTATTATGTTTGAAAATTTAAAAATAATATGAGTAGATTTATTTTAAAAAATATTTTTATAAATATATATATATATTATTTTTTAATCAATATTTTTATTAAAAAATTAAAATTAAAGTTATATTTTAAAGACCGTGTTATTGTATTAAACTATTTTCTTTTTTTTTATATCGGAGGGAGTACATGATATTGTAGGTCTCAAACTTTGTAGTATATGACATTAGTCCTACTTCTTCTGTTCCTTGAAAATTGACGTTAGAAGTTAACGGACAGTAACAGTTTAAGAATGGAGCAGTATAATGCTACCCAAAGGATTAACTCTTTTTGTTTACTGCAGGCGAGGGCGTGTGACCTAGGAACAACAATAAGTAGTAACAAACAATCTCAGGTTTATCCGCCGCCTCAAAAAAAGAAAGAAAAAAAAAAGTAAGGTCTCGCAAGTCCCACTAATCTTAATCGCTTTCGAAATAACAGCGCGAACTTGAGTAGGTGATGGGGCTCTCACCTCGCTGGCGGCGAGACGGCCGGCGGCGGGCGCGCCATTGGAGCCAGAGTCGACGAACAAGGGCCACAGCGTCAGCTTAATAAAGCCCGCCATTAATCAGGGCTGACCGAGCAGAGCAGGGTGGGTGACTAGTTGGACGGACTTTCCGCTCTCTTCTTCCGCTTTCTCCGTCGTGGCAGTCCTCAGTATTTCACGGTCTGACCCAGCGTGGGCGCCGTCAGGGTGAGCGCGTCGGCATGTACACGTAGTCGGCGTGGCACGGTTCTTTTGCTCGGTACAGGATCGATTTAACACCTCACGTTCTAAATTCCGCTTCTAGTCCAGCTTCTAAGTGAAACGGATATGATTATTCTACGTAGCATCTCTTTTGCGTTTTTATTTTTTCATCGTGTAAATACGTTAATTCGAAGATGTTATGATTGAAACAATAAGAGTTATATGTTGATTCTACCCATCAAAACAAATAATGTGAAACTAATCCTACAACCTTACTTTATTATTGAACCACACAGCTCGAAACTTCAAGTACACAACAGGCTGGGCTATTACAATTGAGCTACGTATAAATACGGTACGTGGCGTTACAGGTGCGAATATCTATTGAGATTGTTGGTGCCGAGAGAGCCGCCGGGCTTTGGTGGCGCCGTTCTTATGCTGACGAGTGCCAGATGGGCCGTAGATAGTTTGGGCTGCTACATGAGGCAGCCAGTTTCGGGCTCGGGGCCGCTAAATGGCTGTAGGTGAAGATGTGGCACGACCGCACGAGGACTCGAGGTTGGGACCCCGACGACGAGCCGTGCTCCTACTCCGGGTCCGACGACATGGAAGCAACAATCAGGTACTCCCGGTTAAAAAGAGTAAAGCTACGACGTCTCCCCCTCTAAAAAAACAAGCACTTTTAATTAGACCCCTCTGTATTTATCTTCAAATTATATAATTTAGATTATAAATTGTACATTTTCTTCATCCATAAATATAAAAAATTATTAATTTTCAAATCTTACGTTTCATCTTACTTATTTTTTAACAAAAATATAAAAATAAATAAAAACATTTAAATGATATCTAATAATAAAATATATTATAACAAAATTAATAATTTTTTTATAATTTTTTTATATAAAATAAATGATCAAATTGTGATGGTTAAAAATTAACAAATTCTTATATTTATGAATGGAGGACAATCTGAATTTTAACAAATTAGATTATACAATCTAGAAAGTAATTTTATTTATCGAGACCCTACAATCAATCTTTATCACTAACAATGGACTATAATAATACTGTACATACGTTTCGATCGTTTCGACAGGTTTTTTAGTCCATTGCTACTTTTTTTTTCCTTTTTATTTGCAATTCTAGCTGGCCACGAAAATTAAGAAAATAAAATAAGATAGGCGTATAGAAAACAAGAAAGAGAAAAATAAAAATAAATATGTATCGGAAAGAGAGAAAGATGACCAATTTCAATAGGGGTTTATGGGAATTTTATTCTCATTAATTAGCATATCACATTTGCAAAAATGATGATGTGACAGCTCATTTATTATGAAATAAGGGAGTTGTTTTTCATGGTGATGAACACAACATATATAATGTTTCAGTCTCAACGCACATTTTTATTGACGGTATTTAAAAATGTCATATCATACAAAAGAAAACTCTCTTAGTGCAAAGTTTCAAAACACAGTTTCATAGACTACTACAGCATATAAATTGTTGATCCGAATGATCAATAGAAGTTCATGAAATATGTGAAGATGAAATAAATTGTTTTCAATGGAGGTTTCATTCTAGTTTCATAGCCTAGAAAATAGTGTACGTGTGGTTTCATCACCAAAAACTAAAACTCTCCTGTTTCATAATAAATAAGCTACCACATCATAATTTTTATTTATATGACATGTTAATTAATGAGAACGAAATCCTCATGTAACGTCCCACCTCCCTGAGGCCGGATCCGCTTATATCAGGTAGCTTTTTATAGGACGTAGGCTGGCCTCACAGACCAACACAAGTCTTTTCTGTATATATTTATCCTCACTCGTGCACACTTGGGAATAACTTTCCGATCGATCACCTATCTTGAAATTGCTCCAGGCCAACCTCGAAGTTTTTCGGAACTAGGTTACTGAAAAACAAGTTATAACTTGTTGATATGAGTATACCATTAATCCTTAAGCTCTGGATCAGAGTGTCGCACCTCATAAAAACTCTCTAAAACTAATTATCCATATTTTTATATGACATGACATTCTTTGAAACCGTCTATAAAATATGCACTGAGGCTAGCGTCCTAAGAATCACAAACAAACAAAAATTGAAGGACATTATAACTATAAATAAATAGAAACGGAGAGAGTTGTTCATTTGGACTGTTCAAAACAACAGAAAATTAAAAAAAAATTGGATGAGTAAGTACTGCCTGGCTCTGCTCAAAGAAGTCATCAAAGGCTGCTGCTGTCTGCTATCAGCTGTTTGTTAAGAGTGTTTTTAGTTGGGTAATCAGTGAGCACAGCCTCAAACTGCTGATTCGAACACTCCAACTTTTTCTACGATCTATTACAATCTCATAAAAGCTGGAGTGAATTGGTGCTCACAACAATCTTCGAAGTTCAAACAACGGGGAGGGGAGACGATGGGCGGACGGCAGCCAGCCCAACACGATGAGGTAAAGGGCCACGGCACACGGACGACACTGGCAGGTCCTAGTCGGTCAGGCGTTGCTTGTGCAGGTTGCCAATTCTTTTATCTGCCCAGCCTTTGTCAGGCCATTACTGTGTGCTCCAGAGACAAGAGAGAGAGAGAGGCTCTCGAGTCTTCGACCCGATCACTGTGCGCGAGGAAAAGTCTTTGCACTGTCTCTGTAAACTGTGTTACGTGAGCGAGCGTAGATCTTTGGACACTGTTAAGATCGTCTTTTCTGGAAACAATGAAACAGTAGAACATAACGAAATAGTAGAACGGGCATTTCTACATTTTATATTCGTTCGTGAAACCGTACAACACCTAGACGCGGACAAACTAGACTATGATGACGCCACCCCACCTCGGACACGCGCGTCCGATCAAACAACCATCATCAACACTTTTAAGAACAATGCAAGAACAGCTACTACTACTAGTACGCCCCGAACTGCTGCTACTACTCCTGCTACTACTAGTACAATTTGCAGCCTGAGATCTTTGATCTTTCTTGGGATAGCTCTACCGTCAACGAAAAAGACCATCATCCATCATCATGGTCGGTTAATTAGACGCCGTAGCTAAAAAAAAGAACCATGATTACGCTAATCTTGCCTCCTAGGAGTGCTGCGGCGCGCCGCCGCTCATCGTCGTCGCGATGACCGGTTGCAGGACGTAGTAGTCGGCGGCGCCGCTGTTGTTGATGTTGAAGTCGGCGTGGACGACGGGCGGACGTGGTGGGGCCGAGGCGGCAGGGGGCGGATCAGCGGCGGCCGTGTGGGCGGCGGAAGGCTGGACGGGCGCAGCTGGGACTGGGACTGGCATTGATGCGACGGGCGCGGACGAGGCGGCGCGGCGCGCGCTGTTGCCGTCGACGAAGTTGTGCTTGTTGTTGTGCATCCAGACCTTGAAGACGCTCCGGGCGACGCCGATCTCGCGGCAGCAGTCCTCGACCGCCGCCTCGTCGCGCTTCTGCAGCCGCCACCCCAGCCGCTCCGACAGCTCCCGCATCCGCTGCTTCTGCTCCGGGCTGAACTTGGTGCGGAACCGCTTCCGCGCCGCCGCCAGCGACCCGCCCGGCACCATAATTATTCCCTGCGGCGCCGGGGCGGGCGGCCTGGAGGACGCCGCCGCCAACGCAGACGCGGACGCGGGGGAGGTCACCGAGGCAGCCGGCGCGACGGTGTTCAGCGAAGGGAGGAGCGTGAGCGGCGGCGCGGGAGCGAGGACGTAGCCGCCGGACGGGGGCGCCACGGCCGGCGCCGGCGCCTGCAGCGGCGACATGGGTCGGCCGGCGCCGTCGTCGTAGTCCGACGACTCCTCGTCCGTCTCGTCCCAGCCGTCCGCCGCTGGCGCGTGGCCTTCCGGCGGCCCTTCGCCGCGCCGGAGGTGGGGCGCGGCGGCCGCGACGACGGCAGACGGCGCCGGTGGCGCCGGGAGCAGCGCGAGGCGTGGGGGCGGTGACGACGACAGCGGAGGGCCGATCTCCGTGATTACCCGGCGGTGGAAGCTGCGGTGGCACCCGCACGCGGCGCACCGGAGCGAGGCCGCCGGATCCGCCGCGAGGCCAGCCGGCGCCGGCATGAACTCGCCGCACCCGTCCACCACGTAGCCGCCGGCGCTCGCCGCGTGGTTCCTGAGGCACTCGAGGTACACACCCGGCGTCTCGATCGCCTCGCCCCACGCTGTCGCCGACGCGGGGGAACCAAACTTCGTGGGCTCCACCATGCCGCCGTACCGGTACAGCGCCGGCCTGTACTTGACGTCCACCACCGCCTCCATCCCTACGTCCTGGCTCACTAGTCGTTTGGTCGGTGCCCACGCCAATCGCCAAGATCACCACCGCTCACGCTACCTACTACAGTAACTCCACAGTAGAGGAGAAAACCCCAAGGCCAAGGTGAGAAGAGAGGAGAGGTGAAGAAAGAGATCAAGAGATCAGGAGAGCAGATAAAGAGTGAAAAAGCAAGCATCCATAGTAAGTAGTAAAAAAGGTGTGAGTAGTAAATGCCGCGTGAAAAATTACTGTATCTTTGCATGAGTCGAAAAGCTTTGCGAAAGCGACGAGAAAGGATGCCGTGTCGTATCGTATCGAGTGGCGATGCAAATGCAAAGGCGGGTGCAGGGGAGGGTACAAGTGTACAGTGGCGCAGGACACGTTTTGAGCTGTGATGCATTGCTCTCCTAGCTTGGCATGGTGGCAGCCTGGCAGGCTACGCTATAGCTACTACAGCTTTGCTTGGGGATGGTAGGCATAGGCCGGATACGGAGAATCCCATGTTCACAACACCCTCGTGGACTCGTGGTCACAGCAGAGGATGCTCGATAGATTACACGGTGATGACGGTGCGCGGCGACTGCGTAATGGTAACTCTAACATCACAAGCTCTGATCTGATCGCAAACCAAAACTCATGCGAAGTTCACAACAGAGCAAGCCACGAGGCCCACGGTCGCGTACTGCCTGAACATGGATCGAAGCTGCAGGAAAAGGCCTCCTGGAGGCTGTCAGATGTGATTCGAGGAATATCACAGATGAATTGGAGGAAGAGAAGAAGATGCTGTAGTTGGCAGAGGTTTAGCGTAAAGAGAGGGTGCAAATGAAGCTTGTTGATGCAAAGCTTGCACTTGAGAACATGTATTCTCAGGTGAGCAGACTTCAAGATGTACGCGAGTTTGTCCTTTGTTTCCAACAAGGCAAACAACACAGAAGCAGTATTCTATTGTACACAATTTCGTAAAAGTTCTCTAAAGTATAAACAAGTGACATACTAATGAAAAAAGGCCCCTAATACGCCAGTTGCGGTCATTGTTATCTTCTCATACACCAAAAGAATAATCTGAGGTCCAAAAATCTGGGTTGCCAAACAAGCGTACCTAGATTAAAATCCAAAATCTATAATTTTGAGATTATAATCAAGTATAATCAGCTGAGAAAATAAACAGGGCCTAAAATTAAGATATAGCTCAACATTGACTATTTAGAAGGGGTAAAACTTTTGCTCATGTCACATTCCATGTTCGGATACTAATTAAAAAGATTAAACATTACATATTTATAAAACTATTTACATAAAAGTATAGTAATTCATGAGACGAATTTTTTAAATCTAATAAATCCATAATTAACACATGTTTATCGTAGCATCATATTATCAAATCATGGACTAATTAGACTTAAAAAAATCATCCTGTGCATTAGCCTCAATCCATAAAATTAGTTTCATAAATAGTCAATATTTAATACTTTAAATTAGTTTCTAAATATTTGATGTGACATTGACAAAAAATTTGCTCCAAGAACCAAACACCCCCTTGATATGTGCAGGTTTGAATGATCATATATCAGTCTTGAAATGTGCGTCAGATTGGCCACAATGTAGGTCAAACGACAATATATCAAGATTGTCGTTTTCAACAAATGTTTCTAAAGTAAATTATTTCCTTAGCCTCCCAAAATTTACTTCTTCCTTCCTTGGTCTCTTCTGAAATATAGTTCCTTCCTTAGCCCCAAAAAATTTTAATATCCCTCGTATGAACTTCCGTTAAAAATAGAGCTAACACCGTAGTACGAGGTCAAAAAAAAAACTTTAGAATTTTGAAGCCATTATTTCAGTATATTTGTAAGTCATCAAAAAATATTATTTATAATTTTAAAATAAAATTATTTTTATAAATTAAAAATATTATATGTTGACCGGAGCTTGTCCAAAAAAATATATATTTTAGCATAAAATTTTAACTACGTATTTTAACACTATACTTGAGTCGAAAATATGTTCACTGCTGACTGATGTTGATATTATTTTAGCACAATAAAATGAGGAATACTTGAGTAAGTTTCTTTCTAACTAAAAAATGTATGCTAATAATCACAATTTAAAATTTAGATATGAAATGCATTTTATGTCTCACGTGTATGAAAATGGAATGAAATTTGTCAAATGATATATTATGTTTTCTCAATATCTAAATATAGTGCTAAAATACGTAGTTAAAATTTTTTGCTAAAATATTTTTTTTGACAAGCTACAGTCAACATATAATATTTTTAATTTACAAAAATAAATTTGTTTTGAAATCACAAATGATATTATTTGATGACTTACAAACATATTGAAATAATAGCTTCAAAATTCTAAAGTTCCTTTCTTGACCTCATACTAACGGTGTTAGCTCTATCTCTAATGGAAGGCCATATGGAGGGATCTTGAAATTTTTTAGGGCCAAAGAAGAAACTATGTTTCAGAAGAGGCCAAGGAAGGAAGAAGTAAATTTTAGGAGCTAAGAAAGTAATTTACTCATGTTTCTAATACTTTGAAAGTTAAAACCTACAGAACCAAAGAGAATTTCATTGACCGTCATTACCTAGTTTCTTTCTTACTCTACTTGAAACCTTCAGCTCCATGAGAACCCAATAGTAACAGGGTCATCTTAATAGATCAATCACTGCATCTTAATGGGAGTGGCAATCTACAGTTTGCAAGATCTGAAAGGATACAGCATAGAAGGCTTAGAAGTTACAAAAATGACATAGCTCAACATTTACATGTATTTGAGATGCGCAGGTTTGAATGATCATATGTTGGTCTTGGAATGTGCATCAGACTGAAACGTTCTCAAATGATATGAGTCGAAGATAAGGCTATCTAAGTGCATATGACGTTGTGACCTTTCACTTTCAATATGGGAGTTTGTACTAATATATACACAAAAGAACTAAAAGAAAATGCCTAAGGCACTGCTTGAATTTGTGACTCCTGTGGCTGAATTCATAAATCACAGCACAGACAAATATAGTAGAAATTTGTTTGTTACGCTAAGGTTAACACATGTGAGTAACATGGTTCAATGAGATCACATTCTTTAAATTCGTAATCTTATAATGCTACTACTATCTGAAATATAACCTATTGTTTATTTCACTACAACTTCACAGATCACAACAGTGCAAACATTAGTGAGACTGAACGACAGTACCTGAAGTGTAGAAGCTCATGTAGGGTAAGACGGCATGGTAGGAGTCTCGCTCGCCTATCTTCCTCACCTGACCTGACTTGAGCATGATTGTGAACACACCAACATCCGTGCTCATAAAAATGATATTTGTGCCCTCCGCAAAGCCAATCACATCAACTGAGTCTGACACATGAGGAACTGGAAGCAGCGTCTTGATCTTGATGACCTTGCTTTGCACCCAACCTGAAACGCCAGCGAAACCATCCTGCCAAGACCACAGGTGCATGCTATCATCCTTCACGCCAATGAATCCCAGCCCACCATCCTCCGAGGTTACAACAATGCCTTCAGGCTGCTTGTAGACATCAGGCGCATCAATCACTGATACGCCAAGCCCGACCAAGTCAAACTTGAGAATTCTACTACCTTCATGAAGGCTAAAGTAGAGTGCATCTTTGCTCTGGACACTGGGTCTCGCCTCGATGTAGCCATCGTTGTGGATGGTGGATGGCGCACTCAATGCACGAGTCTCCGATGAGTACATGCTCACCAACGAGCGGTTATCCATTTGGTTTCCCTCATTGTCGTAGAACCCCACGAAGACCACGCGAAACGGGCCGCCGTGGCAGTCGAGGTGGTCACAGCCGTCAGTTCCGCATATGACCGCTGCGGTGCAGCAGCAAAAAGACGGGCAAGAGAGCTCGGGAATACACTGCTGGTCGCCGGTGACGGGATCCCAAACGATGAATCCTCGTCCTCTAGGCCCAAAGGAGTTGAAAAGCACGCGCCCGTGACGGCAATCCAAGCACCATAGGTCAACGCCGCCTAGCGCAGACGTGGAGAAGGGGGAGGCGGTGGCGGTGGGGACGAATTGAACGCGGGGTTGCCCGTCGTAGATGTTGCGGAAGAAGCCGAGCAGGGGCGGCGCTCGGTGGAACTCGCGGTAGCGGCGGCGGAAGGCGGGGTCGGAGAGGAGTTGGCGCCAGGATCTGCAGACGAGGGAGGCGCGGACGAGAGATGAGGGCTCGTCTGGCGGGAGGCGGATGAGGATCTCAGATATGGCGTCGTCGATCAGCTTCGGCAGCGCCATGGCATGGTCGTGGGCGGCGGGCGGTGGTGCACGGCGGAGGCGAGGTGATTCGGGTGTGGATTGGGGAAGCGCGTCGAGAGAGGAGCCAGACGGCCAGACGGTGACGGGGAGACGGGTGGATCCTGGGACGGGGTAAGTTTTTCTTCTCCAAAACATGCACTGATCCTACAAGTCATTTCGTTATCGACAGAGATATTGTCTAATTTGAAATGCTATATGGTGTTGGCTAATTAGATACTGCTATAAAAGGTGAAATATTGCTCCGAGCTAGTAAAAAATAGCTTAAAAAACTTAGAGCCAGGTCTCAAAATACTAGAGTAACATGGATGCGGATGCGGTATTGCGCGCCAGCGACCAGCATTCAAGATGTACCATGCACTTTTACAAGTGTGGCAAATTTGCGAAAGCATGTTCTGAAATCTGAATTTACGGATGATAATTGGATGAATTTTTTTATAATGATGAAAAGGTTAGGTGCCAAAATTGTGATTCATATTAGCTGTAGCACATCACAAAAGGTTGTTTTTAAACGAATAATATCACGAAATTGATAAAAGGGGACAATGGTATAAGACAATTTGCAAGGACAGAAAGAAAGCAATAGGTGTATGATGCTAGATATAGAGCTGCCAATATGTCCCTCAATCCCTTCTAGGATGCTATGTAAATTTGAATGAAAGTATAGTTTCAATACGCCTACTTGATTAATGTGGGCCTTCAAATAATTTTCAACTAGAAAAATCTACAGCTAATACCTACTGCAAAATAATAAATGACAGAAATTATATAGAATGAAGCATAGGACAAGCAACTTTACGAATCAGTGTCACATTATTGGCGACAGACCACATCAGCAAAGAATGATATAGTGAGTGTTAATTTATTTTTTTTTCAGATGGGTAAGCAATGCCAATGGTCAATCGAAGTCGGGCTGGCCAGTGGAGGTAAGGCACCGATGCCACATTCTGCTGTTAGGGTTGATGCGCTTTGGTGCAGTGATGACCTCCGTGACGGGGAGATAGACATAGTGAGTGTTGCAGATGCAGGAAGTAATGCCACTGAACCCAGCAAACGCACCATGGACCTGTAGCGTCATCACGTGAATACAAAGTGACCAAACTAAACGTAATGTTGGATTCTACTTCAGGAATCAAGAAGAAAAAATAGATGACGAAGACAGAGCAAGGTGATAGCTTACAGCATTCTGTCCAAGTACGGTGCACAAAATCGCATCAGAAGCATTAGCACGGCATGCTCGGACCATGTAAGTTGGGTCAATGTATTTCACATCAGCAGGAACGCCAATGTCCTTGAAATACATCTTAATCTGTGAAGTATAAAGCAACATAACTTTAGAATACCATCATATGACTGAATCTGCTCAGTAACCTCAAATGAGCAGATAGTAATAACACTGATATGCAGGAAGGAAAAACAAGAGGGTAGAAGGAATCAAGTTAAAATGCATAGTATGATAGCCTAAAATGCAAGATTGCAACACAAAAAAAGTTAACTAAATCCATAAAAGAGTTTGTCAAAGACAGACCTTCTGCTGCATGTGAACACCAATGTCACTAAATATCACATTTCCTGATGCATCAGTAGCACCTGATGTTTGCAATAGATCCTGTAAGAGAGAATTGACAAGCAAGCCATAGGGATTTTTCTCAGTTGCATGCCCACTGAACATAAACATAGGTAACAAGAGACCGTAAATGATTATGAACTTACTTGTCCTGCTGCTTCAGCAACACAGACCACACAGAACCCTTTTGTCTTCAACAAATGTTCAAGGTGACCTAAAACACCACGTTCTCCATCTAGCTTGAATGGGACCTTTATTCACATAGTATGCTTCTGTTGGTACGTCCATTCATGAGAAAAATGTTAGTTTAACAAGAATAATATCAACTTACCTCTGGTATCAAACAGACATCAACCTGCCCACTTGAAAGGGAAGCATGCATTGCAATAAATCCGCTGCTTCTTCCCATCAATTTGACCAAACCAATTCCATGGTACGCACTACGCGCCTAAAAACAGTAGTGCATCTTAAATTAAAACGACATTATCCATGTGGACTTTCTCTAAACCATTCATCGTTACACATTGTTGAGATTGCAGAACAGCAAACAAGCATCATCAGCTACCTCTATATAGGCGGAATTAACGGCTCGTTGTGCTTCTTCCACAGCTGTATCAAAGCCAAATGTCTTATCCATCAAAGGTATATCATTATCAATGGTCTTTGGAACTGCTACAACTGAAACTTTCAGCTTTCTCTTACGGCACTGCATTGTCCAGAAAAAATAATTTGTCCTTTTAGTTCGGTTAACATAGAAGGTCAGATCAACACGTAATAAATATGCACATCTTCACTTATTTTATATCTTCACACAAGTACGATTTGAAGGATTCACCAAAGATTCATGGATGTAGAATAACTCACTAACCGAGAATATGCAGTCAAAAGGACAGTAGCTATTCACAAACACAAAACCTCTTAATAGGCCACATAAAAAACTGGAAAGCATGACACTTAATAAACATCTGAAAACTGATAGAGATTAAAGACCTCTTCATGGATAGCATTTGCCCCTGCATGGGTACCATTTCCACCAAGTACAAAAAGCATATCGATTCGTCTGGCCTACAAAATCAGATACTCATTTCAGAATGAATAGAGGAGTAACTAGTGCATCATGAAATTTCATAATTCAGAATCCTTACCTGTATACTATCAACAATCTCACTAGTTTTAGCTCCACCACGAGAAACTCCAAGAAAACTTCCACCATTAAGATTTATATTCTCCACTAGACCACGTGAAAGCTGGATGATGACCAAAATGAAAGTTGGACATCATGAACAGCAAGTTTATAACACAGACATATAATGGACACGCCTTCTCACCGGCATTTCTTTTAGGCCATTTTCAAAAAATCCACGATAACCAAATGGAATTCCAACAATATTCTTAACGCCATAGGTCTCTAGGGTGAATACTATCTGCAAATGCAAAAACACTTACTAAGTCATTCTTGCAAGAAAATGGATATTTTTTTGGTCTAAGTAAATTCAAATCATATATATTAGAACCACAAAACATATCAGCTAAGAACATCAGGAAAATTTGATACAAGAAGTACAATGTTGAGCTTCTGATTCAGGAACCAGGATCAAGGGCCACAAATCTTAATAATTCTTAAATAGTCCTTAATTTTGGACCATTTTTCTCTTGATGTTCATATCAGTAATTTTAAATGATAAGTAAAATGTTGAGCTTGCCTGCTTCTGCATGAAATTCAATAGATATTTTGAACCTACAATGAACAATTATAAGGCAATCACACTTTCTAGTCCTGACCTTATATGAAAGCTGATTTAACCTTATAGTTGCAGAAGCTGAAATTCTCCATGAATGAGGACGGATTCATGCATCAAAATTAATGAGGTAGAAATGGGAGAATACTGCAGTGTGTTTTTCGAAAACAAAATAAGGACCTGTCTGATGACATCATTCAGACCAGGGCAGAGCCCTCCACAAGTAACTATAGCAGCTTTTACTTCCTCTGGCTCGAAGTATATTTCCTTACGAGGTCCTGCTCGATGCACCCTACAAAAAGGTGTGTAAAACTGCCTCGCCCTTTTAATGTTTTAATCTGATGCGATAAATGAAATAAATAATTAAAAGGTTGAAAACAACAGATCGGAGGTGCTTAAGCAACATTCAAATAAGAGTCACATATTTATTTATTTATTTATTAAAAAAAGAGACTATAAACTCATAAGTAGAAGAGATATTACCATTGCTCCACCCAGGTACACTCGGGATCAATGCATTCAGCTCCAGCAGAACTTGGCGAGGAATATTTTATCACCTATAAAAATAAACTACGATGAGATCATAACATACCTTGTCAGAAACAAAGGTAAAGGTGTCTCAGGACATGCATGCTTCTTTAGGGGCTAAATGGAGCGATGATGTCAGTGTGCAAAGCCTAGGCAAGATTGGGCAAAGGCAAAGGATTCCAACATATCCTAACCTTAATCCAGCTTCACAAATGGCTCTGAGCCATTAGAATACAGATGGCAGTTAATTTTTTAGGGCTATAAACTCTTTCTTTGCAATGAATCATACTAACCTTCAAAAGTGCCCGGTCATCATTGTTAACATAACCGTTCCACATATCCATTTGTGTATCACTTTCATCACTTGTAGGAGTTCTAGCGGCAGATGGTCTGTACAAGAAAATGGTGTGATATCTATTTAGTAGATTACAAGAAAGCTAGCTAATTAACCAGTGTCAAAGAAAGCGATAAATGAAACCTGTTTTTCTTAAGTGAGAACGTGGTTGGCCTGGGTTTCAAATCATATATATCAGTAATACTAGGCAAACTGAAACGTCTGTCCCAGTCTTCCTGGAACTTCTGCTTCCAGGAGGGATCATTAAAATCTAATTCCATTTTTGAGGAAGTAGCTTTAACACTGAGTTGAGCAGCCTTTTCTATCTTCTTGCTTTTGCATTGTTTGATTCTTGAATAGGATGAACCATATAAGAACTGATTCTTTGTTGAATGCATACATGGATGCTGTTGTGTGCTACAGAAACGGCTGCTTGTTTCGAAAGCACCAGCCATTCCAAACAGATAACCCAACAATTTGAAAGTGGTGACCCTCTAGTAATCTGCATAAGAAAGTTTCAGATCAGTTTTCACGTATACATCTTTCGATCAGAGAACAGTACAACTTTAAGTGAGAAAGCAGTTCCAGTCTGATGGGACAAAGCTAATGAATAATAGTTGGAGACTACAGTAATACACTTTTGAAGATTGGAAGAGGTTATAACTTAAAAGGGGGCATTAGGAAAAGGCTTCCACTTTCAGGATCAGTATATGTCAAATCACGAGCAAAATTTTGGTCGGTACATGTACCATGTTTTGGGCAATTTGGCTAAGCCAAAATGTTGCATTCTTTGACAAATCAAAAAGCTACTTCTATGCAGGCGATTTCCAGAGGAATGCATTGGATCCGTTTTTGGTCATTGCTGCAGAAGGAGTAGTACCGAGTACCGACCTCAAATACAATGGGGGTGTCCTGTGCCTGAAACGACAGTAATGGAGGTGTTTGCAAATAATGGCTGGCCGTTTAGTCATAGAATTGATCGTTAGCAGATTAAAATCAATGGATGTTTTATTTGCTTTTGAGTTCTTTTTGGAACCAGTGTGGGTTCTTATCATTGTAATAATGAACTTTATAAACAGCTACATGCATTTATCGATGCAGAGGCTGGAATATTGAAATATATTCCCTTTTCTAAAGAAGAGCAAAAGCACTTATCACAGCATCTACATTACTCCAATGGCAACTAAACAAGCCTAATGCTTGTAGACACATTCACAAATCTGCATCATCACACAATAAGCTAGGAGAAGCAATTCTTTGTGGGCATCTCGTCAAACAGACAGTGGGCATCGCGGAAGAGGGGTGGGGGGGGGGGGGGGGGGGGGGGGGTGGAGCAGCCAGAGGTACATGAGGAGAACGGAGTTGTGGGTGGGAGCGATCATGGGACGTGGCCGGACTGGACTTGAGGAGAAGCTGGTGGAGCTGCCAGCCGTACACCATCACAGGAGCTGAGGAGATGGATGCAGCAGCAGGAGTGAACGGTGACGGCCATGGTCGGACAGTAACAGTGAGGAAGAGGAAATGGAGCCGCGAGCTTCGGTGCCCTTGGTCGGACAGGCACCAGAACCGCGATGACTACGCCCCTTGTGCCACTGACTGGATGGTTACGCCTCAGGCAATTTAGACGCTGTTTTAAAATGTTAATGGTAGTAATCGTGGCGATAAAAACCAGACATTAAGCAGATGCAGAATATCCCCGACTTCATCAATTTAGCACACTGATCATAGCGACCAATCAACACGCTGACGAACCAACAAGCTGAGCAAAAACAAGCTTAACTCCACCGAACTGAACAACCACGCTGTTACGCAACAGGTTTGCCATCTCAGCAAGACCTCGAGTCAAAATGTACGCTCCCAGATCACGGTCGGGACCAACCGCGGCCGCCGGATCCCCAGCCGCCGACCCGTCGCCGCGCACGACGCCATAACCGTTAATTGACCACGCAAGGCAGCAGAGCAAAGCACGGATCAGAAGCAGCCTACCGCAGGGACGCGCGAACCGAGGCGGAGCGAGATCGGGGGTGCCGCAATGCGGCGAAGCGAAGGGAAAGAGACTAGACGCCTAGACGGGGGGAGCGGTGCACCAACCTGCTTGCTCTTGCCTGCCTGCTCTGAAAGCGAATGGTGAGACGCGGAGGAGAAAGGATTAGGGCTTTACGGCCACGGCCCCCTTCACCTTTCGGCCAACTTTTCCCTCTTGTTCTTGTTCGGTGGTTGGTGGATTCGCGTCGGCTTTGGGCGCGGCGGAGAAACTGAGTTGAGACTGGAGAGTGGACTGGTCAGCTGGTGCCTGGTGCCCGATGCCGATGCTGCCGGCGGGACGGGCGAGGATGAACGGTAGAGACGCTGACGTGCGGCCCCGGCACCCCGCTGGCCCGCACTGGGGACTGGGGTACATGCGCGCTCGAGATGCGATGCCGTTCGGTCAGTTGACCAGGAGACTGGGATGACTCACCCTGTGATCATGGCACGTGGAAGCTGCCGTACGGTTCGCTCTTTGGTTCCGCTCCGCCTACTGCAGCTCGCTCCTGTAGACAAAGCAGTTCTTGACCGCGTGCATTGTTTCAACGGGAGCGGTGAGAGCTACAATTTGTGGCTTCGCTGCTCAGCTAACGGCCTTTTCTAACAGCTACAGTAGAGAGAGTTGGAGCGGACAGAGCGCAACCAAACAAATCCTAAAACAGTCGGTGGTGGCATGTGCACACAAGGCGGAAGACAAGATACACGACGTCTACAAACACGGTGACAAGGAGGGTGACAAGCGAGGTGGAGACGGGGGCTCCGCGCAGGGTGCATGGTGTGCTCCTTGTACCGCTCGCATTGGTCCGGCGACGGGAACACGGAGCACATGGTCCTTACAATGACACGGTTGAAGGATGGGTATTGAAGCGTCGTGGCCTCTCCGATTTGTCATTTTTGTTCTATTAGACAAAAATGTATTTGTATTTTAAATTTTTTGTGTGAGTTTATCTCCACCTCATCTATGTAAATACAAGATTTTTGATTTTTTTTGAAACTTCTAGACATGTTTTTTGATAGAGTTTCTAAGCTTTCTCCTAGATAGGGATTTTCACTAGATATTTATTTAAATTGGCTTTCACTAAAGTTGTCTCTGAGATAAGTGGTTACTACAATAATTGTATTTTTATAAAATTGATTTCGAAAATGTAGGTTTTACAATATTGATGTAAGTAGTTGTCGTTTATGAAATTCTTAACAACGGTCATGGCTAAGATTCTAAAAAAGAAAGAAAACTAATAATGCTACAAGAGTCCAATCAAAATAGGGCGCACGTACATGATTGGATTTCAAAAATAAAGAAAAATGCCATGCACCAACCAAGTATACATACAGTTAGGCTGAACATATTTATCAGTATCTAGGACATATACTCTCTCCGATCATAAATGTTTGGCACTGTTGACTTCTTATATGAATTTTAACCATCATCTTATTCAAAAATATGATTAAATCATATATTTGTTTTAATTAATTCAGCATTAAAAATAATTTAACCATGACTTAATTTTATATATTTAAACTAATTTTTAAATAAGGCAAAGAGATCAATATTCATGTAATATATTAATGATGTTAAATATTTATGACCGGAGGAAGTAAAAAAAACTATTTAACAGATGCTGGTAACTTAATTCATTTTAGCATAAATCCTAAAAATTCATTTTAGCATGGATTTGACGCCCTTCCGAGCTGAAAACTTCATGTAAGTAGGGTTGAAAATTTCTAATCCTCCGGTTCTTTTAACATCGCAATTCGCAACAAGTACATACGTGACTCCTTTACCAATCCAACGACACCGATGCTGGATGACAGATATTTTTAGAAAATGAAAATTACTTCTCATGGCGGATGGCAGATGATGGCTGCCTGCCTGGTTGCTGTCGGTTGTGCGAGCCACAGGAGATTTTAGATAATGTCCGGCTCGGATGACGCGTCATACTGTCATGAATGGAAAACGGGGACCAGCGGATCATGCGAGGAGGAGGAGAGGTGTCCAAGTGCCAACTGTCCAACAAGACAATGTCGGCAACGGCAACTTGGCTGTGACCAAAACGGATCACTTTTGTTCGGAAACAGTGGCGGAGACGTCGTTAGGGAAGTAAATGCACATTTTGGTGTCGGCAAATGTTGGCGTCGATGGCCTGCAAAAGTAACGAATCTTACGTTTGGCAACTCTCTCGCTGCAGTTCCATGATTCTGGTATGTACGTAAAAAAATGTACGTAAAACTTGCAAAAGAGTTCAAAGCCAGCACACAAGCTCGTGCGTGTGAGGACCTAAGGATGCAATTTGGCATCGAATCTAGTTTCTCTGCTCCTGCTCTTCCTTAGCACTCTGCACATGCCAAGTGCACGTTTTTCGTTAGCTTTGTGTCAAAAAGAGCAGCTAAGGACAGTTTGACTTTGATCTCTTCGGCCAACCTATAACTTTTTTCTTGCGGGCACGATTAGGTACTAGTAAGTCACAAGAACAAATAAAATTTTGACACGTTTGCTACATATAATCAAATAGCTAACCTAATATCGGTCCTCACTTGCCTTGTTAATGCAGAATTAGGTGAAGAATCCAATCATGCCTTTTGTTTGTTTAATTCGGAAGGGAATTACGTGTTGCTTTGTAAACTTTTGTTTAATCCTTTTCTAAATCGAAGAGCGTATTTGGATTTTGGAGCTACTACAAAATCTCCGGCCACCTGACAGTTGGAGTTGAAGATTAAGTCAAAATAATGCAACTTAAAATTACAGTATACTCTCTCAGTTTCTTTTACTTATCATAATTGACTTTGGTCATTAAATTTAATCATTCATCTTACCAAAAAATTACTTTAAATGTGTGAAACTAAAAATCATGTTTAAAAGCTTTATAATAATAAATCAAATTATAAAAAATATATAATATTTCTCATATTTTCTAATAAAATAAATGCTTAAAATTTTAATTAAAATTAATAAAGACAAATAAAAAAGAAAGGAAGGAATACTGTTTTTGGCGTTTGGTTTGAATACACAAAATACAGGACCAAAGTCGAAAACAAGCGACGCTGCCTCGAAGCTAACGGCTACTACTTTTCTCGGTGCAGCTTCCTTCGCCGTGGTGATGGGGCAGGACATCCGTGCCAGCTGGGAGTACCACTACTGCCTCTGAAGAATTAAAAAACCCTTCATAATACCGGCAACAGTAGCAGGAAATATTTCTTCATTGTCCTCTACCGTCTTTTCCAATTCCACATTTCTACCCCACCCTCGCTCGGCCTTCCCCATCGGATTCAGACCCACGCTCGCGGAGTGACGGAAGATGGCCACGGCGGAGAAGCCGCCTACGCCGCTGCCGTCTGCGGCGGCGCCAGCAGGAGATGTGTCAGAGGTGGAGCTCTGGGACGCGGGGTCGTCGGAGCTCGGGAGCCGGAGCAGCGGGAGCGGGAGCGGCCTGGGCATGGCGGAGTACTCCGGGTGGGTGTACCACCTTGGCGTCAATTCCATCGGCCACGAGTACTGCCACCTCCGTTTCCTCGTCATCCGCGGCAAGACCGTCGCCATGTACAAGCGCGACCCGCACGAGAACCCGGGACTCGTTGGTGCCCCCGCCCCTTTCACTCCCTGCTCTTCGCTAAGTTCCGGTTCTGATGTCTGGGATTGATGCTGCGTTGCTTCTCGTGGATTTCGTTGTTGGGATTTGTCTGAATCGCGGGGGTTATGTGGTTCCTAGTTAGAACCGATACTCGCAGGATTCGTCTGTGCCGTATCGCCATTGTTTAGCTCCGTTTTCTGCAGAGAATCATGCGTGGTTGTTCGTAATTGTGGGATTGTTATTTTTTTCCTCTGTACCTGCTCTATTCAGTTGAAATTGTCAAATCACGTGTATTCCAGGTGCTTATGGGCTTGTACGTATTGTAGTTTAGTTTGTCAAGTACTCGTTTGATCCCTGTGATACAATGCAAGGATTTGCTGCGTTGAATTGTTTTGAAAGTGTGAATCCCCCGTGAAGTTTGAGAGCGAAGTTTGATGAGGGAACTGCAGCATTCGTAGATTAATTTGACTGGTAGCATGCGGTCATCTCTAGGAAACGCGGTTTCATTTGGGGCACAGTTCGGGCCTTCTGGGTTTGGAATTGTGTTTTTGCTTTTACCACGGTGGCACTACACGGTTCCTGTCTTATTTCACTTAGTTTTTTGGGTTAATTGCAAAATCCCACCCATAAGCTCACTCTAGTTTGATATTCCCCCCCATAAGATGATTTGTGGCACAAATCCACCCACCCACAATTTTAGGCAAAATCACCCCCCCCCCCCCCCCCAAAACTCATCTCACATATATTTAATTTATTAAGTAAGATTTAAATTTTCATAGACAATTCAAAATGTTTATTTAAAATATATTCAAAATATTTATTAGATTTAATTCTTCTAGAACATTTGATTTTTATGAGGCAATTCAAACCTATTTAAATTCAAATTTGAGAATTTTCAATAAGTATTCTGATTTGAAATTTTAAAATTTCGAAATTCTAAAGTTTTTCAAAATTTTCCAATAAATATTCTAATTTGAAACATTTGACTTTCATGGAACCTTTCTAAAATTAAAATTTTAAATATTTTGAATTGTCCAACAAAATCATGTTCTCGTATATTTGAAATCAAATAATATTTTGAATATTTTTTGAATTGTCTATGAAAAATTTGAAAATTAAATAGTTTTGAATTGCCTCATGAAAATCAAATGTTCTTGAAGAATTTAAATCTAATAAAATATTTTGAATATTTTTTTAAATAAACATTTTGAATTGTCTATGAAAATTTAAATCTTACTTAATAAATTATTAGGAAATATATGTGAGATGAGTGGGTAGGGGGGGGGGTGGGTTGGAGATTTTGCCTAAAACTTGTAGGTGGGTGGGTTTTTGCCACAGATCATCTTATGGGGGGGAATATCAAACTAGAGGGGGCTTATGGGTGGGTTTTTGCAATTAACCCTAGTTTTTTCGATCCTTGCCTGCCTGCTGGGTTGTGTGTACTCTGTATTCGCTCAGCTGCTGAACCTGCACTTTTCTATTATTAGGGGCTTGCACACACTAAGGGCTCCTTTGGAACGTGTGTTTTTCAAAGGAATCACACGGGAATTTCATAGGAATGAGTTCAATTTAACACGAAATACGCAGGATTGGGGATGAAAAAGGGATTAGGGATTTCACTGATGGTGGTTTGGGCTGCTCTCTTGTGTTTTCGGTAATGTGGAGTAGGTGGCATTTCCGGGTTGTTCTGCATTTGGATTTTGCTTATGTTTGTATTGGTAATACATGTTTCCGAAGTTAGTTGTGTATTTGGTGTTCTCGCATGGCCAGTAGGTAGCCAGACAGTTGGATTGAGGCTATATATATCGATGATTTTGCATAGTGGTTCCTCATTTGTATTTTTTTAAAAATTATTATGTATGTATTTATATTTTTTTGGGAAAGATATTTGTAAAGTTATTTCAGAGGCTTATTTCTTCTTAAACATTTTTCTCTAGGAGCCTATCCGGAAGGGTGTTGTTAGTCACACTCTTATGGTGGAGGAACTTGGCCGCCAGAAAATCAATAATGGGGTAATGGCCCAACCTTTGTTTACTACATTTTGTTCATTATGGACTGACCACTCTATGCTCCTTTTCTCACCCTGACATGAGTTTCTAGCAACCTGTTCATTGTTTCAGTGAAAGTATTTTCTAGTTCACTTTCTGTAGCAATAATGGATTCTTGTTCTGATAACCTAGGACTTCTATTATGTCTTGAGGTTGTACAATCGGCTGGATCAAACAAAGAAGGGAGAGGTACTCAGCCTAAGGTTGTTTAACATTCCTACAATTAAAAGGTTACTGCTAATTTTTTTATAATAGATAGCATGTGCAACTCCTGGCGAAGCTCGGAAATGGATTGAAGCATTTGAGCAGGCCAAACAACAGGTGAACTGTGGGATGCATCCTCTATACTCCTGTTGTCCTACTTTGGACAAACTTTCAAGTCAAACTATACTAATGTTCGAGGCCCTTCAGCTAGATGGACAATAACTATATATATAAATATATAATTTTATTGTTTAATATGTTTATTGTTGAGATGGTCGTAAAATAGAAAAATGTGCAAATGGCAGAAATTATACAGCCATATATAACATGTATTCAGGTCGTTACATTACAAGCTACTCTGACCTAAAACATCTTCTTGATATTTTCTTACAGGCAGACTATGACCTGATCAGAGGGGTTAGCCGAAACAGATTGCAGAACAAAAATGAGTATGATGATAAATTATCCTTTTCTGATTCGTGACTTAGTACTTTCAGTCAAACTTTGACGTCTTATAATTTTGTTACACCTGGAGGATTAATCTTGATGGTCATCGACATCGAGTTAGAAGGTATGCACAAGGCTTGGGAAAACTCGTAAGAATCGGTAAAGGTAAAGACTTAAGCCATAACATTAGTGTAACTTTACTAGTGAAAGGATCATGATGGATGCCATTACATCCTGCCAAATCCTTTCATCTCCCTCAAACACTTCTGACAAGATGTATTGGTTCTTTTCTTACCCAAATTTCTTTTTGTCATATTGTCATTACAGGGCCAGAAATGCTCCTTCGACAGTCTTCAGATCTTCGAAACCGTGAAAGAATTAGTACAAACTTTGGAGGTGATAGCGGAGATGCATCTGAAGCACACGAATGGAGATATGTTCGAACATTTAATGGTACCTTTGTACTGTTCCTTTTGACACCTTAGGACCGATCTGTTTCAGCTGCCTATACTATTTGCATTATCATGCTTCTAAGGGCTATCCATGTACTCCTCTGACAACAATTCTAGTTCAAAAACCAAAGGCAGTATTCACTAGGTGGTAGTGAAACTACATGATCTATCACTGCGGTCAGTTGACACTTTTGTAAGATAGTGTTTCTATTGGATACTTTGCAATACAAGAGGAACCGTGGCAACATGGTATGCATGCTCAAGACAATTTCTGCTCTATGGGCAATGTGTAATCATTTACCTCTTAAGTCATTTTAACTACAGATGAATCCTATATGTTTCGATTAAAAATATAGAAATCCTTGTTTTCTATGGTATCATGCATATTTGAAAATGGTGAGGCATATATGGTGGAAGTGTTGCAGTTTTGAAAGATAACCATCAACCTTAGGTGATGAATCCAATATGTTTGAAAATAGCGAGGCAAATATGGTGGAAGTGTTGTAGTTTGAAAACAACTGTCAACCTTAGGTGATTAGGTTAGCTTATTCGACTAGTCAGGTGATCTTTTTTCTATGGTTCTATTTCATAACTTAAAATCTGTCAGAATATGTAGACCTTTTGTTTTCAGCTTTGTTGATCTTCTTAATGATAAGGTTTCATAACGGTGATTGTACAGTTTACTATAACTTAAAGGAGGATTATATTTGAATTTATTGATGTGACCTTAATTAGTTACCAGCATAAAAGAAACTCTAAGTAGGCTATATTCACTGCATAAGTGTGTCAACTTTTTTTATATTATTCATGTTTCTAGAAGCAATTGATAAATCTGAAAAATTATGTTGAATAATTTCCATGTTATCTTAATATGATCTTCTCATGTCAATTCTATTGTTATGCAGGTATAAGGATTTTTGAAGATATTGCAAATTCAAAGGTGAAAGTTTACTTTGCTTCTCTAATTTCTAGTGTCACTGTTATGGATCAGACCATTCCATTTCCATACGTTTTTTTTTCCGGTTAGTTTAAATTGCAAAAACCGAGCCCTATGCTTCAATATTGCTTATGAGTTACATGGGATAATCCACTTCATGTAATGATTCATGACATGTTCCTAATCACCAGAAATGCCATTGCTTCTTTTTTTTTTGCTCGAACACGCAGGAGAGCTGCGTATTTTTGTATTATAGGGAAGAAAAAAGTCCTTACAAACACCCCTCAGGCTTGGACTAGAGCAGGAGGGGCCTAGAACAGAAAAACACCGGAAAAAAACACACAAGAAGACGATCCAACACAGCACAAGCTTAAGCTTGTCCTAATAACCGACCCAGCTCTAAATCCATAAGACCGCGAGCTCCGGCAAAAGTCCAGAGCTGCGCATCTATCCTCAAGCTATCCAGAACAACCTGGACAGATGGTGTCGAGCCCTCAAACACCCCTGCATTCCTATGTTTCCAAATGCCATTGCTTCTGGATGCTTATCTTGCAATAACTATTTGACATGTTACTTGTTATCCCTGTCACATTTGACATTTTTTTTTCTGGTGTGTAATATATTGTTCTCTTTTTTTTTCACAGGGTGGCAAGGGTAGACTGTTGAAGTCTGTTGGTGTGGTTGGTGCAGATCCAGATACTGTGTTTGAAGTGGTTCTGAGTCTTGATAAGCATAAGAGATACGAGTAAGTGATAGTTTATTGGTACCTTACATTGAAGTGCATGTTTTCTCCTTGTGGATGGAACAAATGTAACAGCTACCATCTATCACTATGGTATATCAGCATCTAGCTATACTAAAATCTTATCCAATGCAGGTGGGATATGTTGACAGCTGATTTGGAGCTGGTGGAAACAATTGATGGATACTACGATGTGGTTTATGGGACCTATGAACCCAAATATTTAAATTGGTACTTTCTTCTCATGAACTTGTGCATTATTCACTAGATATAAAAAAATGATGCAATTCAAAAACAGTCGACTATTCATATTATTTTTATACCATTGTCATAAAAATATATTTGTCTTTGAAGATTTCACCACAAGCATTTTCTGAAGATTTTATTGGCATGAGCCAGCTTTTGGGACTTTGAAAATCTTGATCATGTTTCTTTGTGTGCATGTTTCTTTCATGATCACCTTTACTTTTTTTTTTTTTTGAAATATCACCTTTAATGTTTGTGAAGAAGCATGTTGCTTGTTGGTAAACATGAAAGCATTGATCTGCTATCCAAGACTTCTTATCACTCCCAATTGCATACTTTTGCAAACAATATCACTTCTGCTCTAAGTGCAGAGGTTATTCTCAGGTGGAAAGGGAAGAGGGATTTTGTTTTTTCCAGACAATGGTTTCGCGGACAGGATGGAGCATATAGTAAGTAACTTAGTTTTTATTGTCAGTTTTATTGTAACGTGTTCTTAAGTTTGAATGGTTCTCTTTGGTATCCCTAAGCTGATGCTTGTCCAAAAATAATGAGGATTTCACTCACATATTGAAATAGGATATGAGGTCAATCTTTTGAGTTCAAAATGCAACGCTTACATAAAACTTGTTGGTGTCTTATGGATATAATATCTGCTGGTGTTAGAGTTTTCCTTGCTTTCTGAATGATTTTGTGATGCATGTATTTGGTATTTTACTCGAGTAAGTGTGGTTTATATCTTATGTGATGTAATGGTGCTTGTTTTTGCGCTTTATGCATTTGTGTGGTTCACATTTTATGAGCATCATGTAGTTGTCCATGTTCACCACACTTGTTGTTTTTTTGCACCCCACGGATGCTTGGATATAGGGGAGCTACCATATTTTCTATATTTCAAAGTGTACATTTGGCATTTTAGGTGAAAAGTTAGGATTTTCACTCCATGCACATAGAGGGGGAGTCCACTGTATCAAAGCATCTAAAACCCTTTAGTCTTATTATTTCTCTCTCTTTTGAAACTTTAAATGAGTTGTCATCAATCACTAAAAAGGGGAAGATTGAAAGGTGCATCTAGGCCATATGTGGGTTTGGGTGAAAATGACAACAATTAAAGGGCTAATATTTCTACTAAGCCTATGTGCAGCAAATAAGCTGATAAATGGAAACTGAAAAGAAAGGAATTCAAAGGAGACCCCCCATTCTTAGAAGTTCATTGAAAAATAAAAAGGAGGGCGTTTCATGAAGAAACGACATTTGTATTTGATTTTCTTTTTTAAGCATGCTGAACGATCAAGGGGGATGCAAAAGCAAAGCAAGTGGAATAGCAAAGAAAATGCTCAAATCTCTCAAAACCCAAGTTTCACGCCAGGGCACCCCTTGCCGGAGTGAGCCTGCCAGAGTGTGAAAATCTGAGTCCTCACTGTGGCTCGTTCTCATTCTTCTCCAGTTCATCAGCTGGATGTGAAGAACACATTCCTTCCATGTTGGTTAACTACTCCCTCCATTTTTGATTTTGTGTCGTTAGGACAGAGATCCTAGTTCAAATATTAGATCTCTTGTCTGAATGACAAGAAAAAAAAAACAGAGGAGCACTATTTAGAGTTTGTTGATCCTTCTCAACCTGATCATATCTGCTGCCTAAACAATTCATTTGATGGTCTCTAACAATCTTGTCATGCATGGTTTAGTTGGTTTTGCACCTCACATTGTCTCTCGGAATTTTTTAGGCCAAGTCTGACTCTTCATTGTTTGTGTATCATCTGGGTTCAGACCCTGCTTGTTTCTATATGTTGGTGATATTGTGCTCACAGCCTCTGTGGATGCTTTCTATGAAGTGATGGTCCTACACATCACTTCTTGGGTTTGTCTGTTGAGCGGTGTGGTTATGGTCTATTTTTCTGAGTTGATGGTTTGTTTCAAATACATGTAGAGTGTGGTATAAGGTACTTTTATCTACGTGCAAGATGAAAACCTGTACAATCATGTTGAGCAATTTTGTAGCGCATATGATAATCGATACCACCTTGTGTACTATTTTTCTGATTAGCCTTGAGTTGCTTATCTAAACTTTTCTTTTATGCAGCCATCTTGCAGAGCCATGCAGGTCACATGGGAAAACCTCCAAAGCACGGTTATGAAAGGACAAAAGTTAATCGTAAGATTGATCTTTCGTGTTTACTTTATTGCCTTTTTAGTTAAGAGACAATGATTGAGTCATTATGTTTAAATCTCAGCTTGATTTGCAATTACGTATAGTGAAATATGAAGGTTTAGAAAAAGTTACTTCAGTCCATAGAGAAAAAAATTCATTTCAGCCAATAGATAAATCATAGCTTAAAATTGCAAAGCAAATGTTGCATAGTTTGCTTTAGCTAATTGCCTCTTTGACTTAAAACTGCATTATACTTTCAGTTCACCGACCACTGTCTAGTTGAGTTCAGTTCACCAACCACTATCTTCGAATATTTCAAACAACTTTATTGTTCTAAGTATAATGTGCATGCACTATAATGTGCCAGCCCTCCTCTCCCTAGGAGGAGAACGGTAACTATAACAATACCATGTTTATTTTTGCTCCCACCTTTTCTTATAAAATAAAATAAAGCAGCAGTAGGAGCTTGGAAATAAATTACAGTAAAAAAATACTTCTTTTTTTTTGTTTAACACACAGGAGAGCTGTGTATCTTTGTATTATAAGGAAGAACTCTATAACTTTTGGCCTCAAACATGAGATTTAGTATCTTATTAGAACTACTTTAGAGAACCAATGCATCTGATCAACATTTTTTTTCTCAGCTAATGATGGATCACACAATATGATATTTGAAATAAAAGTTCTACAAATGAATTTGGTGGGTGGGACAGAAAACATAGTGGTACTTGCATATTACAATATGAAGTAAAAGTGCATCAGCATGGGTTTTATCTTAGACATTTGGCTTAATGGCTAATTCATAGGTGCTTCTTATATACATCTTAAATTCACTTCTTTGCCCTCAATGGATTTGCACATTTCCATGGAATATGTTTTTCAGCATCGACATGGGAAATAAGGAGGTTGAACACATCAGGATCATCAACTCCAAAGTCCGTTGTTACTCTTATGTTGGAGATTTCTCCAAGTTTTTGGGACAGGTGGAAGAGAAAGCACTCCTCCAATTTTGATAAAAGTATTCCTTTTGCTTTACTTAGCCAAGTAGCAGGTTGGTCAGATTTGCTATTGTTGGGGAAAAAAAAATAATCGTATCAGAAGTATGGATAGTACGAATGAAGTCTTTTTGTTTTTTAATATGGGCAGGTCTAAGAGAGTACTTTGCAGCAAATCCTGCCTTGACATCTGATTTGCCTTCAACAGTAGTGAAGTTAAAAGCTTCTGAGCCTTTGATCATACAGAGTGATCTTGATGATTCTGAACCTAAGGATGAATTTTATGATGCACTTGCTAGAGGTGAATCCTTTGAAGATGAGGACAGTGATGATGATGATGATGTTACAGCTGCAAAGGTGAATTTTAAAGCTAGAAATCAGAAGTGTATGACCCAGATAGTGATATTTTATTCAGTAACAAATGAAGACCTAATTTCCTTCTAAATCTCTGTGTAGGCTGGAAAACTGAAGTTGAAGAATGTGTCATGGGCTATTGCAAGTTTAGCTCTTAAGCCAACTAAAGGTCAATTATTACCATGTGATTTTCAAAAATTTCTTATATTTTTGAATGTTATGCTGATACAATGATGGTGCAATTAAGCAATCTATGGACATGATGAACCAATGAATGTCATCGTAGATTAAAAATAACCTTGCTGAAGCACAGAACTCTGAGGTAAACTGAAGGATCTACGGTATAGTAATAAAATGAAACACAGAACTTGTAGAATAAACAAAAGGAAAATGTTGCAATGGAACATTAACTTATCCATTTTTCCTCCACTTTAGCCACACACTAGAATGATGCATAAGGATGCGATCTGTGTTATCGGATATTATCGCTCCCATATCATATAATGTAAAAATGTGCTTACAAGCGGTGCACTATTTTTTCTTGTTGGTCTCAGTGGAAATGTACTGAAGTAAAAGGTACAAGGAAAGTAAAACTCATCATAGATTAAAAATAACCTTGCTGAAGCACAGAACTCTGAGGTAAACTGAAGGATCTACGGTATAGTAGTAAAATGAAACACAGAACTTGTAGAATAAACAAAAGGAAAATGTTGCAATGGAACATTAACTTATCCATTTTTCCTCCACTTTAGCCACACACTAGAATGATGCATAAGGATGCGATCTATGTTATTGGATATTATCGCTCCCATATCATATAATGTAAAATGTGCTTACAAGCGGTGCACTATTTTTTCTTGTTGGTCTCAGTGGAAATGTACTGAAGTAATAGGTACAAGGAAAGTAAAACTCATCATAGATAATGTCCTCGAATCCAGAATCCTTGTTGTAATGAAACTGTTCTGTCCATACACTAGTATGCTGCTCTTTTTCTGCCCCATTCGACTTTGCTTACTTTTCTGATTTAGTTCTGTTTGTTATTTAATGAAACCGTTCATTTAATCTCTCTTTTAAATAAATACCCCAAGGGAGGCCCCTAGGGTGTAAGGTGCAGCACCTTGGATTTGAATCCTAGGCGGGAGCATACTAGCCAGTGGCCTTTGCCACTGCGCTGTAAGCCTTTTTACTGTTTGTTTACTCTTTTTTTGCCATCCAATCTTGAGTATGTTTCATTTTATCCTACAGCTTCGGTCGAGTGCAGTGAGCTCGTTACAAATTCTACTCCTGTCACTGTTGATCCAAGCCATTTCCATGGCACCCTTCGACAAGCAAAAAGTGAAAATGACTCAAATTCTTGGAGTATGCCTGGTGGAGAGAAGTTTATGATTAGAGGGAGGACATACTTGACAGATTACACCAAGGTAGGGAGGGAGTACTACAATTGTCCTTTAGTAGTTAATTCAAAAGAATAGTAGAAATTATTTATTTATCATACAGTAATCAAAGAAAGTGTCAGAGCATTATTTAGTATACCTCTTGTCAATGTATGCAAAATGTTGTTGCACCAACTGAAGTTCTCCAAAGATGTTGCTACATTGGTGTAATCACAATTATTGTGCAGTCCCGAAGCCACATTATGCTACCCCTGGTACACATACACCAGGCGCGTTCAGGCTATTCAAAATAGCTAGGACTAGAAAGCTTCTTAGAATCAGCTATTTGCTTCAAAGTGAGGCATAAATGCCATATTGGCACCACCATAATTTCTAGTCTACCTTTGCTACTGATTTTGTGTTCAGTAGTTACAAATATTTTGAACAAGCTAAAGCTTTTATTGGTGGATCAGCTAAGATCACCTGACTTATACTCTGTTATTTACAGAAAACATTTTTTATATTATCTTAGAATTTGAATGAGATTGTTTATCACCCCTTTTTTTTTTGGGTAACATCTGCTGTTATTGTGGACATTTCATCTTCTGTCTGATTTTTTATATTGGCTTAGAAGGCCTGAAAAAAAGAGACATTATTCTATATGGCAATTTTCTGTGTTTCTACATATCCATATGTTATGATTTGGTGTTGTTAACTTAGCATTGTAACAGGTTATTGGGGGAGATCCACTTCTAAAGCTAATTGCAGTCGATTGGTTCAAGGTTAATGAGCGTTTTGATTCAGTTGCCTTGCATCCAAAAAGCATTGTACAGGTAAGGTAGTTTAATAAGCATTAGAAAGATCCCATAGTGATGGAATCAGTTTTTTGCTCCAACTCATTCAGTATTAGAATGGAGTTCTGTCATGTCCTTGACAGAGAGATATTGTGTACTCAAGCGTTAAGCAAGAAAATAGATCACAAATTCTACTCAGACATCCTCCTCGGAGGGCGGGTTAATTGATTTATCTGCTATGATCACACCCGGGTAGGGTGTAACCGGCAGCTAGGGTTAGGGTTTCAGGCGGCAGCGGTGTGATGCGGTGGCGGCAGCTAGGGCGCAAGGAGTTGAGCGTTGGAGAGTATTTGGGCTTAAGCCTTTTTTCTGTTACTTGATTGGATCTGATTTACACCCCTAAGCAACCTATTACACTATGGAAGGTTGTAGATCTAATCTTATATCTAACTTAATTGGCAAGAAATCAACCCGTTTTGGACCCATTTGGGTACAGTACAGTGGTACTGTTCAAAAGCGTGAACAGTGCCTATTTGGGCCCTGTGGCAGCTCGGGTAGGCTCTGGGCCATATCTGGCTCATAACATCATCCTTCCCCTATTTCCCAATTTATATCAAATCTAACATGATATTCCTGCATGACTAATTTTTGTGATGCTTTTACATTACAGTCAGAGGCTGCAAAGAAGATTCCTTTCATATTGGTCATAAATTTGCAGGTTTGCGCATTCTTGAATTCGTAGTTTGGCTCTGTCAAATTATACATTCCATTAGAGGGTAGCTATTTTCTTTTGGTGGATAGCCATGATATATGATAATATTGACTCCTTTGGGATAAACATGCAGGTGCCAGCGAAACCAAATTATAGTTTGGTTATGTACTATGCAGCAGAGAGACCAGTGAACAAAGATTCTTTGTTGGGTAGATTCATTGATGGAACTGATGCATTTCGTGATGCTAGATTTAAACTTATACCAAGTATTGTTGAGGTATGCATTGCTTGCTTTGGTGGTGTATCATATTACGATGGACAACTTGCATATGTGAACTCATGTACCGGGTGGTATCAGGGTTATTGGATGGTGAAGCGTGCTGTTGGAACAAAGGCTTGCCTTCTTGGCAAAGCAGTAACCTGCAACTATCTTCGCCAGGATAACTTTCTGGAGGTAACCTGTTATACGAAATAGAAATTTCTGTAAACTTTAGGCGCATTTAGGGCACTGACCCTTATCTTTTATCCATGATGTGTTGCTGCTGCCCCTAAGCTCTGCTTACCCGGTGAAGCTAGGTCCAAGGCCAATGTGGTCTTGGTTTTATGTTTCATGAAACAATTACTGATCCCATTACAATCGGAACTAACTGTGCAGATAGACGTCGACATTGGTTCATCGTCTGTTGCACGAAGCATTATTGGTCTAGTATTGGGATATGTCACAAGTATCGTCGTTGATCTTGCTATTCTTATTGAGGTACACCATATATAGTAATTATAAGTCTCATGAAGCATCAACTCAGTTTTCTCGTAATTTTGTTATTTCTCGTTGGATTATTATAAATATGATTTCATACACTTATGTACTAGTTATGTTCACTTTTTGCAATGGGCATCCCTTTTCACCGTTGCACAACTTCCCGTGTCAAGATTCCCGCCACTTGATTCGGAAAGAATAAGATCGAAAGTTTTAACCCCAGTTATTATTTGCACATTGAACTTACTGTATTCCAGCATATCGTATCAAAACTTTCTTTATAAGCCATCCATGTTGCCTAATGCCTAATATAGTCTATGCGTGTATATCTTCAATCCTAATCTTCTACACCACAAAAATGATCAATTGATGGTCAATAGATATGACAAACCTGTGCTTTGTTGAGAACAATATTGCAAATGCAGCAATGCAGTGATTCACAGATTCTACTTTAGCTCTGCACTTCAATAACATCTTCATCTTTGCAGGCAAAGGAAGAGAAAGAGCTGCCTGAGTACATTCTTGGAACTGTAAGATTAAACCGTGTGAATCCTGACTCTGCTGTATCAATATAACTTTACAGCATTTTTTCACTTCGCATCAAAAGATGAACCTTTGGCAGGTTGCGTCATAGTATATGTACATAGTACCTGCAGACATTAATACAGCATAAGGTTAAAGTCATCAGGTTTCTATTTCTCATAATTCCCAAATTTACGGATGGAAGAATTCAGCCCCACAACGACACAGACGATGGAACCATATTTTGGAAAATTGGATGTGGGTGCTAAAGAGAGGATTAGTTATCTTCATAATCCAATCCTGTGGCTTAAAGTTGCGATGAAAAGGACTCAGACTCAGACGATCTAAACTTAACATTAAATCTCAATCCAGTGGTTCACGAGATGCGAGACTAGGTCTTCTAAGTTGTATTTTTTTAAAAAAAAAAAAACTTTACATATTGTTGCAAGATAGATTGTCACAACTATATGGATGTACGCTGAAATGTGGGTGTATTTGAAACAATTTTATATTGCTAAATCTACATTCTTAAATTTTACTCCCTCAGTTCATATATAGTTGGTGAGCAAAAACTAGTTCCCTCTCTGTCCATTTTTAAACTGTAGTTTGTTTTTAAACTAAAATTGTTATTCTAACGAGAATAACAATTTGAAATGTGAAGTATTAGTAGAAAAACTTTTAATTTATTTTAGTACACATGCTCCCTCCATTCACAAATAATTGGTGTTGCTGATCTTTTTTTAATCTTTGACCATTTATCTTATTAAAAATTAGTTTAAATATGTAAAATTATAAAACTATGAATCGTATCATAAATGTATATCTATAAAAGGGTGACCGTGGCAGTGAGAAAAGGGATTGTGGGGTGTGGGGATTCACTATCATTAGCTGCGTGATTTTAACCTACTAAGAAAAGGGGAAACATTCTTTTATATGCCACAGGTTTGAACCTTAGAACCTCACATGAGTTAGTGACGGTTTTGATCCCAATCTGTGTATATATATAGATACAACCCACTAAGTATTATTACTTTCTATTTCTCTTATTCCACGTTCTGTCACATCAGTTTAAATACTACCCATTAGATGAAGATTGAATGATCAGATTGAACTCTTTTGTAGGCATTTGTATCCATTGGATCATCAAGAGACTCACTTGCAGGCTTTCGTATCCATTAGATTTAATAACCACCACTAGCAATCATGATCACATCATCATTTTGGCTTTTCAGTTACTTAACTAGCACCCCTTTCTTCTTTACCAGTATTGAAAAGAAGCTAAAGAGGCTACCGTTCATGAACAGAGGGCCTTCACTGTCCTCTACTTTGGATCCTTTCTCCTTCCACTTTAATTGCAACATAACACCAACGAAAAAAATACTTTAACAGTTTAAAATAGTGTATATATTGCAAATTTTACACTATAACACATCTAAATTTTGTTGTTTGACATAAATCTTTTAATATATTTATGTTTATATCAACTATTTTAGAATCCAAATCAAGTCACTCCAAATTTTCGAAGCAACATGCGGAGAATTCATCTAGTTACAATTGTTTTTATTGTCTGTTGTCACACAAAAGAACATGGGACTCGAAATGAATTCGCCGCTATCAGAGGCGGGCGAGGCAAAATCCGCCGTCGTGGCCCATGTAGTGAGCCGGGCCCGCGTGGGCCGAATCCTATAAGAAGTAGCAGCTCCACTTCCGCCCCCAGGTTTCCTTCTTCCTCCTGCCCTCTTCCCCCTCTCGACAGCGAACTCGGAACTCGCAACCGAGGGGGGACTCCGCGGGCGGTGAGGAGAAGAACCTGAGGGCGGCCAAATTCGCGAGGGGAGAAAACCTGTGTGACAGGAGCTTGTATTCGCGCCATCATGAGGAAATCCTCGAAGAAGTCGTCTTCGTCCGCCGCGTCCGCCACCGCCGGTAAACGCCCCGTCCTTGGATCCCTCCCCACCTCCCCCTATTTTCTTGTTTCTTGATCGGGTCGCGATTCGGGCAGCGCGTGGATGGGTTTGGATTTCAATTTCCGAGATTCGGTGGGGCCTTGTTCCCCTGGAAAGATCCAATCCCGAGGCTGCGCCGTGCAGGGGTGCACTCGTCGGGTTCTATTCTTTGATGGCTTGTTTCTTGGTGCAATCAGGGGGTTGGATTAGAAGGCGTGGGGGCTGATTGGCTAGTTCAGTAATTCGGTGCGGTGGCATGAAACGCTGTTGAATCTTGGATTGAATTTGATTTCGAATTACCCGTGGAGATTTATCCTCATTATAACGAGAAGGGCAATAAACGGTTCTGTTCCGTGCATATGTACGTGAAAGCTCCAGGTCTAGCGTCCGTTGCGGTTTTTGAACTTCCAAAACCTTAGATTGCTTAATGTACTGTTTGAACTATATGTTCGTTTTGAAGCCAGTGCAGTATTGTCAACTGATTTCTATCATTGCTTTTAAGGAAAAAAAAGGTTTCCCATCATTGTATTGACAATGTAAGAACATCTTATTGATTGAGTCCCACTCTTTAAAGTGATCTTAATAGCAAAAGAACTATGGTAATACAGTATTCTTTTCGTAGCTAAGGTTTAACGTAGGCTGGTTGGTTTTATGAAATGGCAACCTTTTCTTGACGGCAAATGGACAATGGTTTGTACAGGAAACACTGGCTGAATAAAATAGCTGTGCCTGCATATGTGAATGCTTCAGTTTATACTGTCCATTGTGGTTTTTGAATTTTCAGAACCTTAGATTACTCAGTGTGCCGTTTGAACTATTTTTTTCATTCTAAACTGCTAATATTTCAACTGTTTTCTATTATTGTGGATTGTGGTGACTATGTAAGAACAATTTCTTGCTTGAGCCCCACTTTTCATATCATTCTTTAAAGGAAAAAGAACTGTAGACTGTAGTATTTAAGTAATTGTTTTTCCTCAAAAACAGAGTGTAGTATTGAAGTCTTTATGTAATTAAGGTTTAAACTAGGCTCGATTTTATGAAATAGCAGACATTTCTTTAAGGAAAAGATTCTCATGTAAAGAAAACTCTGGCGGAAGAAAATAGCTGTGCAATCCTACATATAAACAATAGTTTCAGACATGCTGTTAAATCTGGCAAAAGGGTCTGGGGGCATCAGAGAGTTTGACCCATTGCAACAATCAAGAAGTTACATGTGTGATTCCCTCATGCCTTCAGAAGTTTGAGGTCAAATAGGTTTTGCTTCCTCAATGCATTTTTCTTTGCTGCTTCATCTTCCACATTTTCTCTTTCTCATTTGGGAAAATAGTTCGCTATCTTGGTTTTCCTCTAAGAATATTCAGTTATCTCTAGAAAACCTTAATGTTACAGGTTGGAAGCCAGTTGTGTGTGTATACTTGTTCGCTAATTAACTTCAAAATATACCCATCAGCTCATCTTGTGTTGCATGAATTTTCTTGGTACCTCATTTCCCATTGTTATATATTGTTTTTCAAATGTGTTGGAGTAGAGGGTATTCTGTTTTATGGTGTGTATATCTGAATGAATACTAAACAAAGAATGATATTTAGGTGCGGAACAAGTAGAAAAACCAAACAGAAAAAGAAAAGGAGTCAGTACAGACCTGACCAGCAGGAAAGCACAACGTGGTGAGCTGCACTGATTCCTTTTCTGTCTCAATCAATTGTCTAATTGCTCGTACCTACCTGTCTTTGCGTGTTAAGAGTGCATATCAATATCTATGTACACATATATATATATGTGTATCTTTTAAGAAAACATGCCCTGATGATTGATACATGTACACATTCCATGTTCTGATGTCCAAGCTATATTGTTAGTCTGACATGAACATTCACACAGTTTTCATATACTGTGCGTAGGGTTCATGTTGATCCTGCAATACCCATATGTGCACATGATTGAGCATATATTTTACACTTTATATGGTTAATCTTTTTTTGTATGTGTATAGGTGGGGCATTAATGATTGATGTAATGATTTCAAGCTGCTTTTTTCATTAATATATCTTCCTTTCCCAAGTTATTATCCAAAAATTGGAAGTATGAGGAACCAAAGCTGAGTGAAGGCTTGGTTGTATATCCCACCAGCCTGGTTGTTTAGTGCACCCAACTCAAATCGGGGCAACTATTTTTGTTATATGCACTGTCACTTAGTTCCTCCTAGGTGATGGTGAACGTTTCGTTTTCTGTAGAAATTGGAATGACCCAGCATACATGTAATGTTGACATATATGTTATCTGTTATCTACTCATCTATTTATCATAACAATTTCCTTAATTTTGGTATTTCCAGGTTCTACCAAAGCAGTCTCCAAGGAATTTGAGCGGATTGATCAATTTTTCTATACTTATGCTGATAGATCATCTGGAATGATTGAGTATGTTCTCTTTGTTGATTCTCAATACTTTGCATGTTTTCTTTGCTTCTTTTTATGATCCTCTGACATAAAATTAATATGCTAGCTCTACTCTTATATTTGTTTGTCAAAATTTCCTTGGCTAATAATGCTACCATTGTAATTTTAATACAATAATATCTTCCCTTGTACTATAACAGCTAATTTTCCATAAAAAATGTTGTGGACTCATGATTAGCAGATGTGAAATTTTAGAGTTCCGTTCACAATTAGGAATGACAGAAGCTCTGAATCATGCTATTAACAAATCAACAGTAATATGTGCAAACTGAGGACAGTACCTAAATTTATTTACAAGATGTTTATTGAACTTTAGGGTTCTTTCTTTCAATAGTTTTTTTTTCACGTCTTTGGAACCATTCTAATATTAGATCACTTGGAAGTCGAGTTCTTGCTCTAATGTATTTCCACATAAGTTTGCCATGTGTTTCACATAAGATCATTTGTAAATCCATGCATTGTAGTTTGTAGGCGCCAAAGAGCTTGTTAGCCTATGGCCCTAAGTGTGTCTCCTTGTATTGTGTGTTAGGCCCCTAGGGCGTTTGTAATGGTCTTCTTAAAATATAGAGCACTGCTATATATCCGACTCATTTGGTAGACTCACATCCGACCGGTACATCTAATGGTTAATGAGCAGCAGCAGTTCACGAGAAGCAAGCAAACAAATGTTGGATGCCCAGTCGGACAGGAGTCGAACAGTGCGAGATGTACTATAGACTTTTCCTAAAATAAAAAATGTCCTGCTCTCCTTTGTGTTCGAGAAAAAAAAAAAAAAGAGGTCCATACAGGGCAGGCAGTTTGTTGTGAAGTCTTGTAATGTATGTCCTTTTGTTTTAGTTCTCACTTCATTAAACTCTTCTTAAAGCTGCTCTAGACAGAGACATTATGGTACACATGTACACCTTTGCGTAATTACTGAACATGTTTTCCCTGGTGAGATCAGTCCTGAAGGCATTGAAACGCTCTGTGCTCATCTCGAAGTTCCTCATACTGATGTTAGGATTCTAATGTTAGCTTGGTATGTTGTCTATTCTCTAATCCTCTATGATTACATAATATTTGTCTATTGCAGAATGTTTAATAAATGACTTTTGTATTTTATCAGGAAAATGGGGTCTGAGAAGCAAGGTTATTTTACCTTGGTATGCATTTCTTCTAGATTGTTGTAACTTCCTTCCTGCGAAGAAATTTTTTAGGTTTTTGGTCAGTATAGACATCTTTTGTGGTTTCAGTGTTCATTGATAACACTTCTGTTTTTGATAGGATGAGTGGCGAACTGCATTGAAATCTTTACGAGCTGACAGTATCAGTAAGCTGAAGAAAACATTCCCAGAACTTGTCCAAGAGGTGACTTTGTCTCCCATTTATACAGGCAATACTACCTCTATGTAAAAGAATGTTGTAGTTGTAGCTTGTTTATTGAATATTTATTTGTGAAACAAAATTCCTTCTTATAATTTTATGATTATTCTTATTCATGACTTCATTTGCTTTACAATTTAGGTCATGAGGCCATCCAATTTCCTGGATTTCTATACTTACTCGTTTCGTTATAGCCTCACAGGTAATGTTTCGTTGCTGCTATTACTGCTTACTAAATGATTGGACTTGCTACTAATTTGCCAAACTTAATAAATATTGATTATGTTTTGTCAGAGGATAAGAGGAAGTGTATAGATATACCAATTGCTTGTGAGTTGCTGAATCTAGTATTAGGCTTGCAGTTTCGCCCTCAGGTTGACAAGCTTATGAGTTACCTCAAGGTAATGGTTTATCTGTTTTCCTATTAATTCATCTCTTTCTTCTCTGGAGCGTCCTTATTTACATGCATTTTAAAACTGTTTCAGTACCAAAGCGAATACAAGGTGATAAACATGGACCAGTGGATGGGATTTTATCGTTTCTGTAATGAGGTTGTCTTTAAATCCCCTGTTTTGCAGCATTTTGTTTTTCTTTCCTTTTTTTTTTTCTTTTTTGTTTGGGAGGGAGGGGGGATCCCAACCTTACAGTCCTTTTCTCAAGATTCTAGCACTTTCTGTATGCCCTCTTGACAATTAATGGTACCTCTGTTAATGCAGATAAGCTTCCCATCACTTGACAATTATGATTCAGACCTTGCTTGGCCTTTGATTTTGGACAATTTTGTTGAATGGCTACGAGAAAATAAAAGTTAGCTCTGTTCCAGCAGTGGTGAAGATGTCTTCCAAAATGCTACATAGGTGAGCTTATATATATTTGAGTAATGACGTTGCATGTTATCCCATGCCTTGAGTTGTCATTCACAGGTTCAGGCTTCCAATGTGATTCTGTCATAAACTGATTTATTTTACAACACTTACACTAAAAAAAGGCATTGGAGGCTTGCACTCTATACTCACGAATTTCCCAACTTTACAATTTCAGGGCATTGGAGGCTTTGGAGGGGATTCAGATTCAGCTTGTTTCTGATTGGTGCCGGCGGGGGCTGGTTCCAGAAATCATCAATCGCCTTCTCGTGTTGTTTGTTATCGCATTTTTTTTTTATACTGGAGATGGTCTGCACAGATGTCTAGAAATTTTGTATGAGCGTGTTATATATATTTTGGCTCAGTGACATACAATTAATTTTGGTAGTATAGTTTTATGAGGTTGCAAAATTGTTCTGAAGGCTTCAAGGAGAGGTGTTGGTAGCTACTACGATGTTTGTGAGAAGGGGAAGCAGGATTTCAGGGGGGACTGGCGGATGTTGGGAGAAATGCATCCATGTATGTGCGTATGCGTGCACGTGCATGTATAATAGGGATATTGATGGACGGTCCATATTTGACCATTTTTTAGGTTAGGCAGTTTTTGAGTCGTAGATCCATAGATTTTGACCCACAGGCTAAAGAGTCGTCATCCGTTGAAAAGATGATGCAAAGGGCCCTCTGCGTCCTGAGTCTTGCCCGTGAAAAAAGAAAGAAAGAAAGGTAACGGCATTAAAAAGAAAAAGAGAAACGTTGTTCTCACTTGGCGCCGTACCGCTGTCCCTCTCGCTGTTCTATAGGTGAGCAGTTCACGTATGGCTCCAGCTTGTTCTCCACTGCGATGAGCAGGGAGCATGGCAACGTGCAACCTCTGGCGGGGAAGCTATGGCGTAGGTAGAGGTGGGCCTGGCCAGCGAGCCGCGACCACGGGCATTGAAAACCAGCAGCGGATCCTTCATCTTGGATCCGCTGCCAGCCAGCAAGCGCAACGCGAGCCGTGGTCTCTTCTCTCTCGGCCTCTGCCGGTGCCGGATCGCATGGTAATCGCAACAGCTGCCTTCTTCTTTAACCTTCCCGTGCTGCCTCCTACGAAACGCGCTTTATCAAGGCCGTGCCGGGCGCCTGCCGGCAGCAGCGCCCGCCCGCCCGCCCGCTTCTCTTTTAGATTTGTGTGCTCGGCACGGGGAGGACGCTGCTGCATGCATGTCACCGGCAGGCAAATTGCGAGCAATGAAGTCCAAACGGGTCCGTCCCCTACCTTCGAGTGGTTTCCCTTTTGAGCCTTTGCATTGCCAGATCATTGAAGCAAAAAGAAAAGGGTGAATCGCGGTCGTGTCGCCGGCCAAGTCCATCAACCTCGATCTCGACCGACCGATCAACACCGACTTTGACCGCCCGGTCCTCCTCTTACTTGGATGGATTGGATCGTCTTCGTCCCGGCGGTTCCATTCCTTCCGTTCCATTCCACGGTCACCGTTTAATTATTCCACGCTCTCACACCGGACGGAACCAACCTTTTTCTTCTGCCTCACGCGCACATCTCGTCTCGTCTCGGGCCCGTCTATCGGAAGCGCGACAGAATTTTAGCCTGAAGAATGTTCTCCGACTCTGCCAACAAAGTGCGATGTGTCGCGACGCCGTGTAGCGCGGTCTTCTCTTTCACCACTTGCACTTGCCTCGTGCAGGAGAGGGTACTGGTAGTAATAACCGTGTGAAGGCTGTAGAAAGGGTAAAAGCCCATGACGTTATTTACTTCCAATAGGCGCTGTAAAGGCTGCGCCGGTCCACTCCATCATTCTACTGTAGTATGCTCTGATAGTACAACAAAGGTCTCTCTTTTTTTTTTTCTTCATATTTTCTATTTTATCAAAGTGAAAATGCCTTCTTCTTTTTTGCAGGAAAAAGTGCAGATGCTTTATGTGGGTGTAGAACATCTACCATGCATATGCATAGTGACGCTTCGTCGTTTCATGTCTATAGTTATATCATCCCTCGTGCTTGCTGCTTGGGTTGACCAAGATCATCACACATTTTATGTTTGCCGTAACTGTGTTGTGCCTTAGGTTCCACTTTCATTTACCAGGTTTTCGTATTATTAAACTGTCACTAATAGACTCGTTCATTAACAAGCAGTTCAAAGCAACTGCAGTCATGGGTTGACATTATGCCTTGTTTACAACTTTTTTTTTTTGGTTCTTTGAAACGCGCTGCACATACAAACACTCGTGACATTCACACAGACACACGCTACGTACTCCTAGTGACGACATCTGAAAAACTCAATCAGGATCACCATATGTGTTTCCCGTTGTTCATAAGATATCGGTTATCACTAAAAAAACAATTAGGTGTACATATAATTATGTTTGGGTCTACGAATATAGGTGGATAAGATATCACCACAACATACCTATCTAAGTAAGCCATGCTTAGTTTGCGAGGCTCTTCACATAACACCAGTAAGTAAACAATCGTACATCATATCTAAACTGCTATTGTTACGATAATGTAAAAATAAAATAATTTCGTTGTCAGTAAAAAAATTTAAAAATAATAAAGTACTTCTCATGCCTACTTTGGATCGAGTCTAAAGAAATTCATTAGCACATCCACCTAATGGGCCAATCCGGTTCCTATAGTAGTACTATGCTTCTTAATAGTAATAATGTCTTTATTGGAACACTGGAATGTCTGTGTCTGAAATTGGACCCAGTCTACGAAAATCGCTCACCGAGTACAAAGCCGGCAGTCCGGCGACCCGACCCAACCCGCCGCGCAAACTCCCACCAAAAGGCTGCGCCCATACCCCCGCCTCGGATCCGCACCGCGGCTGGGCGCACGCACATCATTCCAATCCACTGGCGCAGTCGCTCGCGTCTCGCGCTGGTCTCCTCGCCTCGTAGCATCCGATCCGACGACGCTCCGCGCCATGCCCGGCGCGATCGCGGCGTGCCTCCGCTGCGCGTCGCCGTCGGCCTCGGCATCGGGGGCGGGGCTCAGCCTAGCGACCTCCGTCTACGAGACCCACCTCGGCCTCGTCGCGCTCTCCTGGTCCCGCACCTCGCTCGGCCTCTCGCTCCGCGCCGTGCTCCGCCTGTCGCCTCCGCCGTCGTCCAGGCCTGCCTCATCCTCCAGCCTGGCCTCCGGTGCCGGGTACCTCGACGACGAACCCGACGAGGAGGAGACCCTCGCCTTCCGCGTCCGCCCCTGGCTCCTCTGGCGCCGCCGCGGGTCCCGCCGGTTCCGCGCAGGCGACCGCCGCGTCGACCTGGCATGGGACCTCTCCCGCGCGCGCTTCCAGGGGTCCGGGTCCCCGGAGCCATCGTCTGGGTTCTTCGTCGCCGTCGTCGTCGACGGCGAGATGGTCCTTGCCGCTGGAGACCTGCCCGACGCGGCCTACCGTAGGACCCGCGCCCGGCGTCCGGCCGGCCCGCGCCCCGTCCTCCTGTCGCGGCGAGAGCACGTCTCCCTGCGCGACGCCGCAACCGGCACCGGCCGCGGCCACACGACGTGGGTGAACGTCGGGGGCAAGGAGCGGGAGATCTCCGTGGATCTCGTGGCGCGCGGCCGCGGCCGGGACAGGGGCGCCAGGGAGAAGGACGCCCGCGCGGACGTCGGGCTGTCGGTCTGCATCGACGGCGAGCGCGTGCTCCACGTGCGACGGCTGCGCTGGAAGTTCCGGGGCAGCGAGCGGGTCGACCTCGGCGGCGGCGACCGCGTTCTGGTCTCCTGGGACCTTCACAACTGGCTCTTCCCCCCGCGCGACCCGCCACCCGCGGACGCGTCGACGCACGCGCTCGCCCACGCGGTGCTCGTCTTCCGGTTCGAGCTCGGCGCCGAGGAGCGCGAGGCGGATTTGGGGAAGGACCCCAGTTCCGACAAGGCCGGGCGAAGGAGCACGGGCGTCTGGGGACGCTACGTCGCGCGGTGGGGGCAGAGGGACTGGAGCGAGACGGGCAGCAACGGGGACCGGAGGAAGGGCCGAGGGCGGCGGCTGGCGGAGGGGAGCTCGTCGTCGTCGGCGTCCGTGGCGTCGTCCACGGCGTCGTGGGCGAGCGGCTCGACGGTGATGGAGTGGGCCAGCCCCGAGGAGGCCGAGATGCAGCGCGGCGACGGCTTCTCGCTGCTCATCTACGCGTGGAAGAGCTAGCAGCAGCCGCCGCCGGGCATTGCTCCGGTGTGCGTGGGTGGCTGGCGTCGCAGTTTTTCGCATCGGGTTGGTGGTGTAAGTTGTTGCATTGTTCGTGTGCAGTTTGAGAATTTGGGCATCGGATCGAGCTTGGATTACAGTAGCAATTGTTTAGTGAAAGGAGCAGCACCAGCACAGCCAGTGATACTTTAACATCATTACTAGTAGTAGCAAAATTTGCTGTTCTTGGTTAGCAAAAGTTGCTGTTCTTGGTTACAGTAGAATCTATTCCTTTATCCGTTGAAGACGTTTGAACTGTTGGAGTGAGTTTATGAATCAATCCAAAGCATTTTGAGTGAATCCAACATGATGATGAGCATCAGACACCCCATTACGTAGCTGATTTTTGTGTAGGAGTATCTCTGTCGTCACCTGCTCTAAAAGCGCCCGAATCTATCAATCAATCAATCAATCAATCAGGTGTTGCACGCGGTACTAATAGCCATTCTGATTGTCTGAACCTTAATCATCATAGTACTCCGGCTGATGTTGGTGATCGGTAGCCTGGGCATCATTAGCGGCCGTTGTAGTACAGTACTACTAGTAGCAGTTACACTGATGACTGAATTTTGCTGAATCCGGAGTTGTCGTTCAGGTCACTTCAGTTTTGACTGCAACTGGCGTGACTAATTCTGGTCTGGTCATGCCTGTCCTCTGGGGTCATTGGAAGGACGGAGATTACGCGTCTGCCGCCGTGGTCTCTTGTTCAACAGGCTATTTCCTTCTACAATGCTCTGTTACGCCGCAATGATTGACGACTGGTTTGGGGAAATCACTCTCTCTCTCTCTCTCTCTCTCTCTCTCTCTCTCTCTCTCTCTCTCTCTCTCTCGCTCTCGCTCTCTCTCTCTCTCTCTGTGGCTAGCCTAGCCTACCAGCTATCTGTAGAGTATGGAGACCAACCTTGCCATCGAAGTCACTTAAGGCTCGTTCGGTTAGGGTAATTTTAGATGGTATTGAAGTGGAAGGAAATAGATTAAATCCACACATCTCTTGATAAATTGTCCTGATTTAATATAATGATGGACGGGAGGGGCTTCCAGCCCTTCGTGAACTCTGAAAAACGAAAACCTTTTTTGATAAAGCTTCCATCCCTTCTAATCCCCTTCTAATCCCTGTGTGAAGGGAAATAACCGAACTAGGCCTTAAAGATTAGAGAATAGCCATCAAGTAAACTGTTAATTCAGGTTCAGCTCCCGTTCACCCCACTGCACGCACCAGACAGACAGACAACCAATGTTCCCCAGGCCAGCATTTGCACGGCATTCCCATGCACACTGAAAGCGTGAAAGTGTCGTGTACAGTACTGCCACCGGTATTCCTCCAAAGTACGTACTACTACCTGCTTAAGAATGCAAAGAAATATCGCTCTGGCTTCGGTGTATTATTATTGGAATCACTAACGTGGATGGTGCCGCGGAAAACTGGATCCCTTCCCAGTCTAATGATCCAAATGAACTTTGCCGTGCTTTTTCCAGCCCCGTGTTTGCTAGTAGTAGACGCGATGATGTGATCATGTGGTGCGGACGCGAAGGGCAGGCAGCGTGCCCTGGGCGGCAGGAAGGCGGCGCCCGGCAGACGGGCTCGCGTGACCCGCGCGCGCTGGAACGTTGTTGCGGGGAGAGCCGGGCACGGCGGGCTCGGGCGGGCGGGCGAGCGCGCGTGGCGTACACGGCTCTCGCGCCGTCTACGCCACCGTGGCGTGCGTCCGCTTGCTTCCTTCGCTTCGGCCGTTTCTCCGCCGCCACAACGGCCGCGGCGTCGGCGTCTCTATTTTTGTTGAGCCGTTCGCCGTTCCGGCCAGGGTGGGGCCGGGCGGTGCTTCTGCGTCACCGGCCGTTCTCGCGCGTCACCGGCCGGGTCTCACGGCGCGAGGACGAGAGCCACGCAATGGGGCGCGCGGAGGCTTCGCGTGACGCGGCACGTAACGAAGAACCAACCCCGTGTGCCTGCCTGCGCGTCCGCTATCTTGAGTGGTGCGTGGTCGCACCACGCACGCACGCGACACGTGTCTTTTTTATTTCTTTCTTTCTTCCCCGGTTTTTTTTTTTTTTTTTTTTTTTTTTGGCGTGCGGAGGAGTGGAACTGGCTCGTGTTGCTGTTGCCGTCTCTGTGTCGTGTCGGACAGCCACTCGCTGACGCTGCGTTGAGCGCTGAACAGGACCGGCTGCCTCTGCCTGAGATGATCACGAGCCATGGACAACACAAGCCTCGAGTGTTTCCACCGGATAGTGAACCGTGAGAGTGAACCTAGCTGACACGCTAGCAATAGCAACATAAACAGCTCAGCGCACAGTGCCAACCTTTGACCACACAACCAAACACTGGCCACGATCCACGTGTCGCTAAAACGACGCACGGCCGGTTTCGGTATGTTTTTTTTTTTTTAGCACAGACCACCACCCTTTATTGCCGATCACTAGAGTGCAGGTTACAAATACCATCAGGTGGTGAAATAACCAAAGGTGTCTACCATCAGAACGATAGATAGTGTTTCTTGCCAAGGCATGAGCATCTCCGTTTGACGGCCTGTTCTCGTGCACAAACAGCGCTCGGTTTCAGTATGTAGTACGTCTTAGCGAAGACGGCCGGAATTTTGTTGCGGGTTCGGGTTTTTTTCCCCTGATCCACGGACTGAATTACATTACACGGGCCATCAAGGCCCACACAGCCTTTAAACACAAAAACCACTGACTCTGCCTCGCCCGTCAAAACTGGGCCACGCCCATGCTGCACGATCCCCCTTCCCTGCGAACGGCGGCTCCGTCCCCAAACCCCAGCAAAATCCCCCGCCGCTGCCGAGCAACCTCATGGCGCTGCGGCGGCGGCTGCTCCGCCTGCGGCACCAGCTCGGGACGGTTCCCCTCCCCACGCCACCCCCTCCGCGCCTCCTCCCGTCGCGAACCTACATCTCCGACATGCGCCGCTCCGCCTTCGTCGACCGCCTCCTGCGCGGCCTTCGCTCCGTGATTTCGCTCCTCACGGACACCGCCCGTCCGGCGCCACCCGTGCCACCGGCGAGATTTACCCTCGACGAGCGTCCCGGCGAGCAGTGGATCCGCCTAAGCCGCGCGTTCCCTGCTGCCGAGGGCGGTGGCGAGGAGGAAGTCAGGGTCGACGCCACGCTGGTCGACGGCGCGTTGCCTTCCACCCGCTCGGGCGCGGACACCGGCGGCCCACCTAGGTTGCACATCAGCGTCCGCGTCGAGGTTTCCAAGGTCGCGCGGCCCGGGGTGGTGCTCACCTTCATGTGCTCCGCGTGGCCCGACGAAATGGAGGTCGAAAGGGTCTTCCCTGACCGCCGCGACGGGCCGGCGCCGTTGCAACCGTACATGGGCCGGCAATTCAGGTGATTTGCACATGGAAACTTCTGAACATTTTCAATTTTTGCTTGGAAAGAAGAAAGACTTGTCATAGCCATGTTACTTACAATAAATTTAGAAGTGATTGAAAGTGTGCTGCATGAGTCATCAAAATGATTTGGTTATCATTCCACCCAGTTCAAAGTTGGCTATGTACAAAATTTGACCATAGATGTTTGTTTGGTTACTCCCTCCAATTTTTAGTTGATGTTGTGGCTGCCCTTTTTATTTAAACAAAATTTTCTTTGCAATTTGCTTAACGATGAATTTTCCCTTTGCTGGAGCATGTGCGAATTCCTGATAACTAATTTGTTAGTTTCCTTGAGCAGTGAGTTAGATGAGGAGATGCAAAGCGCGGTGCGAGATTTCCTGGAGCGAAGAGGAGTGGACGATGACCTTGCTGCCTTCCTGCATTCGTACATGGAAACTAAGGAGCACTCTGAGCTAGTCCGGTGGCTGAAGAACGTCGAGTGTTACATCAAAAAATGAGGATTCTGAGTTAGATAAATAAGATTGTTATATGCAACACTTAGCGGTCCATGATCACTGTCTTTGACAGTACTGCCTACTGTCCTTTGTGGTCTGTTTCTTGCGTGACAGATATGAAACGAATATTTGTCTGGCAAGAGCTGATAGAGAGGAACCCTAAACATCTGACTTGAATTTTGGGCTAGCCTGATTTTGCCTTCTAAACAGACCTGATTTCCTTTTCAAATTTTCAGAACGTAATATTTCCAAACAGGGATGTTCTTATTCTACTCTGAAGTCATATCAGTACATTTATTCCGTGAGAACAGACTGGAGGTATAGATCTCTCAAGCCAGACATCCAGACCAATTAAAGTAAGTTTAGCAGTAACTCCGTATTTCAGCACTTAACAATTTCGGTGACAGTATGTCACGGGCTCACGGCCCTATTACCCTGCTAACTTGTAAAAAAGTACGAGCACCATGGAACTATTTTGAGCAATGGCTCAATCTGAGCAATAGTCTGAGGTACTAAGGTTGCCAGAAGGCCCATAACACATCTACTATATAACATTAAAAATATTGTACATACATGTAATGACTACTTGTATACTATTTATCCAAGCTCACAATACTATAAGGCCTTGTCTGGCAAAACTACTTCGACAACCAGTAGATGAAAATTAGAAATGCACAGACAGAGGCAACTAGAGAAAGAATAATGGTATCCATCGACTTCTTTCTTCGGATTGATGAAAGGATGTGATTGATCTGCAGGAGTAATTGAAGAATCAAATGTATATGATGTAGGAACGGAGTATTGGGAGAAAAAAAGAAAACTATAAATGACAGGCGAAAAATACCGTTGGGAGTCGGCTGCCAACATTGCCGATTTTTGAAGTAATTGCACCAAATGTTGATCGCTGTGATACAAGTGCACTTAGGGTTGCATGAGCTTGTGATATTACATTATCCATCTGTTACATTATTCATGTGTAAATATCATCTCCGATAAGGATAGTAATAGTGACACAGTGATAGCAACCAAATCCTGGACCGAAAAACACAAATAGAATATAGACTATGCAAGAAGGAACCATCACAGAAGAAGAGTCAATGCTTCTATGTGGAATACCCGACTCAACCATGAAACTGAATAATGGGGCCATTGGTTCAACTAAATATTCAGTTCCATGATTACCCAATGTTACATTTTTACAATCAGTTCCATGATTCACAATATCTGGTATGTTTTGAGAAAAGAAGACACCATTGCCAATATGCCAGAATTGACAAGTCAAAAAGTGGTAATTAATTTTGTTCTTCGCTGGGCATTGTCATCCAACTTTACGCCACACTCCATTCCTACCCCAACATAAATACATATAAAATGGTGGATCTTGTAATGAATGCATTTTCTAGAAGAAATGGTGGATCTTGCTAGGAAAACGAAACAGACAAAATAGGAATGTCAGAACCAACAACAAGTAGGCCATTATGATTTCAAAAAGGAGGTCAGGGAAAAGGATTTTTAGATTGTACCTGTCCAGTACTCCGGCTGATTGCTGCTTGTTCTTTGAGAAGATATTGATCAGAAGAGTCAGCAGTACCTTCAACATCAAAGCTTGCTCTGTCAAAATCTTTCAAATCAAGGAGGGAAGCATGTTGTTGTTTTGCTCTGAGACTTGAACGGAGGCGGTAGAATTCCTGTTTTAGAATAATCAAATTAATAGTTTGATGCATGAGTTATCATTCCGTTTTTGGTCGTTCATACTCCACAAACACTCCACTATCTTATCAAGGTTGGAGAGAACGAAACGTGGGCTACAAAGCTTAATCAGAATATTCCTTAAGTTGCAGTTGAAATAACTACTGTTTTAAGAATTCGACGCTGAACAAGTATCCACTATCTTATTGAGGTGAACTAGGAAGTTTAATAAGAACAAGCTTGCCATGAGTTCATTGCAGTTGATGTTTAATAGTAACCTGTGTCAAATCCTGCAGAATCTCCATATGACGAGTTAAGGTGTGAGAGAGGACTTCTGAGCCTGCTGATGACACCCAAGTCTGCATTTGTGAATTTATTTGCTGAAGTTGTTTCAGTGATCTTTCTATGTCAGACTCTATATCATTCTCTGAACCATCAGACTTCATTGAAATCAATTTCCGGTATGCATTCATTTGGTCATCTAGCTGAGCTTCCAGCCTCCTTGCCTACAACAGACCAGAAAGTTCTTCAAACAATGTTGGAATTGGAATAAGTTACCAAAAGTGACAAAGACCAACAGTCCGATCTTTTAAGAATTAACAAGCGGAGCAAGATGCGTGCTAGCAAACCTAAATACTACAAAGCATAAAAACACATCAAATGATAACAACAGCCAAGCTGAGAGAACACAAACTGGCAATTTCAACCGTTCAATCCTAACTAGTCAAATTTGTTCTCAGGATTGCAGATGCAGGTTTGCATCTTCCAACTTAAAAAATGGCTGGGTTCCCGCTAAGTCCCCATCGAAGCAATTACTATCACGGTCATGGTATCACCATTTCAAAATTAGCCACCTGGTCACCACGAACTAACTAGGCGTCGTCCACCCGCCAGATCGAAATTTAGCACCAAACGCCACCAGCCCACCACTTCATTCAACTAGCACCTTAGCCCTTTTCAGGATACTGTTACTAATTTACTACCATTGGGCTTTGGCCCTGCTGGTCTACCCAGATTAGGTTCAACCATTTCAGTTTCCTCCATAACAAAAATAATACGACATTACTAAGGCACTAGTAGACGAATGGAGTTCATAGCACGAAGTGGAAACTGTGACAATGCCATAAATACACTCAACATGATAATCCTGGAAATCACGTCAAACTCTGCACAACTATTCTGCGCCGATCATCCAGATCGTGCTTCTCTAATCTCTCCAGAGTCCAGAAAGCACAAATATCCGTAGGAAGGCCACTTTAGCAATTAGCAGGCAAATTACGCCCAGACAAAGTTGACCTTTAACTCTGAGCCCAAATTCCAACACGCAACTACAGGGATCAACTGGCCCGGCCAGATCTCCGTGAAGCAGCAATCAAACAGAGCACGCTAAGAGCTCCGTTCCGATGGGGCAAGAGGAGAGGGAGGCAACACGCATTACCTGCTTGCGGAGGGCGTCCCACGAAGACGCCTCCATGGTGGATGCTTGCTCCTCCGGTTAAGCCCTCGGGGCCCGAGACGAGCGAGATCCACGTGGTGCCGGTATGTGCTTGGATCCCGCCTCCCGGCGCGGGGCGCACACACGGGAGGAGGGGGACAGGGTTGTTGGAGCAGGGAGCCAACGCACAGATGGAGAATAGAGCGAGAAGGAAAAGAGGCCGGGAGGATGACGAGTCATCGGAGTCGACTATCGACGAAGCGTTCGGGGCGCCACCGGGCGTTCAGCCGATCGTGCGCAGTCGCACTGTATGGTGATGGTCCACGTGGACTGTGGCCTGATTTTAACGGTTTTACAATGCAAATGCACCTACAAATGATCATATAAAACCATGCTGAAATTATTTTTTTAATAGAAAGGAGCTTTATTAATTACTCAAGATTTGATTACAATCTCGAGCAATTATATGTTTAATACAGCTAGGAATTTACCCTCTTCATATTGCAATACGAGTAGCGTGTTTTGCCACCTGTGCTAGTTCATGAGCAGTACTATTATACTCCTTACGTTTTACATAGCTGAGGGCTTTCTATGTTAGGATGATGTTAAGTTTCACACTTATATAAAGTAACTATTCACGAAAAAACATTGCATAGTATATAGCTTTGACTTTTTGCTAGCGCGTATGTCGTGTAGAAGGATTATTGGTATTCATTTCACGGCAACGAAGAAAGGAGTGTTAGGAGTTTAAGGTTGTGAATCTTTCATAAAGGTTTCCATTCCATATATAAATCAATTAGAAAAAATACTGTCTAAATTGTTAGGTAAAATTTATTCAACATATTATGATATTCTTGAACTCATGTTGTAACAGCAATTATGATCATATTGTTCAACAATTCATTCAAACATCAAGCCATTAACAATGACCTAAATTCATATGGGCACGTCCCCTATTGAGGGCATTTTTTTTGTTTGGGGTGAATTTCTATCCAAAAATTTTCAAATAGCTTCATAAACTTGATAATTAAAATTTGAATTTAAGATTAAATGCACTACTCAAATTTATCCCTTTTTTGAGCTAATTTCGTTAGGTAGCTAACTGCCGGGCTCGAGCAGAGGACCACCACTCCACCAGCCGAAGAAGGCCTGCGAGGCTGCAACACGATGAACCCGGCAACAAATTTCCGGCTCAAAAGTCGAAGAGCACCGAACAAACGTGTAACGTATCGCCCACAATCCTCCACGTCTACCCACACCGACCCCTTCATTGCCTCCATCTCCATCCCTATCCGGGGATCGCAGCGCATCAATCCTCCTCTCTCTCCTTCCTGTCCTCCATCCCCAAAACCCACGCACGCACACGCTGTCTCTCGCCGGCGCCGACGACGACATCCATGAAGGTGGTCCGGAACCTTGACCTGGAGCGGTACATGGGGCGGTGGTACGAGATCGCGTGCTTCCCGTCGACGTTCCAGCCCAAGACGGGGACCAACACGCGCGCCACCTACACGCTGAACCCGGACGGCGCCACCGTGAAGGTGCTGAACGAGACGTGGACCGACGGCCGGCACGGCCACATCGAGGGCACGGCGTGGCGCGCGGACCCGGCCAGCGACGAGGCCAAGCTCAAGGTCCGCTTCTTCGTGCCGCCCTTCCTCCCCGTCTTCCCCGTCACCGGCGACTACTGGGTGCTCCACGTCGACGACGAGTACCGGTACGCGCTCGTCGGCCAGCCCTCGCTCAAGTACCTCTGGGTAAGTTTGCTCGCGCCCGCTTGCCTCAGGCAGACCTCATTAGTTTAGTTGGTTCCCCATTCGCGTGCGCGTTGGCTGATCTGTTCGTGCGTGCGTGTGGGCGGGATGAGTAGATCTTGTGCAGGCAGCCGCACATGGACGAGGCCGTGTACAACGAGCTGGTGGAGCGGGCCAGGGAGGAAGGGTACGACGTGACGAAGCTGCGGAAGACGGCGCACCCGGACCCGCCGCCGGAGAGCGAGCAGACCCCCAGGGACCGCGGGCTGTGGTGGATCAAGTCCATCTTCGGCAAGTAGTGGGCGAGAGATGGCGGCCGTAGAGTATAGGGCGGCGTTCCTGCTAGCTGCTGCGGCCATGAAATGCCAACTGTGTAATGCTAGAACAGTAGTACTACCTTGCTTCGGGATCATGCTAAGTTTGTTTATTTTCTTGTTGCTGCGCTGCACTCTCTGTACTATGTGCAAATGTGTTTGCCTGGTGTTTCCTGTTTAAGCCGATCTTCAGATGTTTGTGCGGATGTCTAGAGTTCTTTTTCAATCGTGTCTCAAATATTCAGTGGTCAGATACTTCACTAGTTGAAGCTTTTGCTCTGATCTCGCTTCTGTCTCGGACGAGCACGCGTTCGGGGCGCGCCGTCTGCTGCAATGTGGGTTTCTACAGCCGTATATGCGTGAAGCCCTCACAGTCCACGAGGAATTTCTGGATATGTTCATTGTGACTGCAGGTAGGATCGGGTACCTCTGGTTTTATTTTGTTGATTTTTTTTATAAATTTGTATTAAAAAGAATTAATAAAATAAAAACGGAAGTAGTACTCTTTTCGCAATAATATAGCTGGTGCGGATATTGGTAATCATGAACTAGAGTCTAGAGCAGTGTTCTGCCTGGTGTCAATCAGTCAAATGATATCAACCGGTCGAAGCAATTTTGTCGAGGAAACTCGAACTCTACCACAGAGCGCTCACTGACGCAGCCCAGACAGATATATCCTCACTTCAGCCCAGTTAACCTTTCTTTGTAGCTGCCCAACTCTCCGCGGCCCATTCGCTGACCCCTAACTGTGGGCACTCGCACTCGGCTCCTCCCCGCCCAACGCCGATCGAGCGCCGCCGCCCGGCTCTCTTGGCACGCGCCGCTGCCACCGTGTCTCCCCGCGTGCTCTGACATCCCCACTTCACAACATCCGCGTCACGGTCATCTGAATAAACCCGACAGCACCAGTCGCGGCACCTCCGCGTTGTACTTGTACCTCGCGTAATCCCAGTGACTGGTTCCTACGCTCTAATGGCGATGGGTGCCCCGCGCGCCGCTGCCGCCGCCGCGTCGGCGAAGCAGGTGACGAAGCGGAACTTCCCGGAGGCGGTGCGGGAGCTGCGGGCCCACCTGGAGGCGTGCGACTACGTGGCCGTGGCGGTGCAGAAGACGGGGGCCGCCACGGGGTGGCGCCGCGCGCTGCCAGTGGACACGCCGGAAACCGCGTACCTCAAGGCCAAACTCGCCGCGGAGTCCTTCCAGCCTCTCCAGATCGCCGTATGCCCCTTCAGGCTGCACGCCTCTCCCTCCAAGCTCGTCGCCTACCCGTAAGCAGCTCTTTTCTCACTCCTACCCAATATTTAGCATAAGCTAGCTATTTGAGCTGGGCGATGGCATGGGCTCCCTGAATGTATTACTACTTCATCAAACATCTTGCGCGTGTAAATGAAAGTTTCCTGCAGTTGCTGTATGGCATTTGTAGCTAATTAAATCAGTGGCACAAACCTAACTATTCCAATGTTTGAAAAATGAAATGTTTAATTAGAACACTTTTTCTTGAGACACATATATTTCGTTGCTTCACTCTATTTAACTGTCATTATTATTGTCAACTGATGCTTTGTGCTTGTGGCGTTTTGATTATACAGGTACAATTTTCATTTGTTTCCTAGAGATGAGCTACAGCTAGGAATGCCGTCATATAGTTTCTCCTGTCAGTCGTCTTATTTGTCAACCATGGCTAGTGATGGCTTTGATTTCAATATGTGCATTTACGATGGTGGGTGGTATGTCATGCACCAATACAGAATTACAGATAGTAAGTCATTTGTTTGATATGTATGGAATGATTATCTTTTAACTATATTTGCAGGTCTATCTTATCTATCACGGGTTCAAGAGTCCTTCGCTAGGCAAAAGATCTTCACCCCTCAATTTCGCCAACTATTACCGTCACCAAGCACATCAGTTGCTGATTCAGTTTTTATGACTAGAATAAAATCAAGAATAATACATTGGCGAAAAGCATATGTAAAACCAAGTAAAACAGCTGATGGTATGTCAGTTTGCTAAATGTTAAGGCTCACACGTCATTCAGTTGGATCATCCCTAACATTGTCTTCTTATTATGCAGGATCTTTACTTAGTTCCCTTAGTAAGATAATTTTGGGTGCTGAATTATATGGTTCAAGGCCCAGTATGAGCATTGATGTCTGCAGCGATCGCCAAGTTCAACTAGTTTTGGAGGTGTGATTATATGATTTATTTCGGTTGCTTCAAACTGAAATGATATCTTATCAAGACTTGGAAGGTTCCTTGAGACGACAGAATATAGATTCTTTGCTGATCTCATTCGACTACAATTGTTTCTTTTTTTGTTATCAATTGGTTGTGTATAACAAACTGAAGGATTTAAAATTTGATGTCATGAGTTTAGCATGAAGACCTAGCAGTTGAAATAATGCTACATATGTAAACATAGAAAACTTTGCAATTTAAAATTGGTTGCCTTTTAATCTTTTTTTGAAAAAGAATATAAAATCCAGCATGCTGGTGCATTTTGTTTAAGTCTTTCGGGTAATTCTGCAGGCAGTGAATCTCATCTCTGATGACCTTGTTCCACTTGTTGTTCCGGACCAAGCTGGAGCTGCCAGGGCTGTCCGTTTGGTTTTTACTAGTTCTAAAGAGGATAAGAATCTTCTCCTGGTTTGTATCTCTTAGAAATTAGAATATTTATATTTATTTGTATAGAAATTATATAACACCAGCAACTTAATTAAAGCCCAATGATATGAAAATTTGTTCGCAGATGGATATCCAAAAATCAGAAGATGAAGAAAATTTTAAGTTTCGTGGCTTTCGAGAAGTTATTGATTTAATATCATCTTCACAGAAACCAATTGTTTCTTACAACTGTTTGAATGGTAAGGTTAATACATCACTAACTTGCACAGTTTTGTTGCTTGTGGACCATTTTGTACTTACATCATGTCGTTTTCCCCGCCTCAGATCTAACAATGATGCACTCCAAATTTGTTGCACCTCTTCCGCCGAGTATGCATGAATTTATGTGCTCTTTGAGGATGGTATTCCCTAACGTTGTCGATATCAGCCACATGTGGAGAGAAATTGGTCCTTTGAGAAAAGCGAAGAATATACAGGCTGCTCTCAGTTACTTACAAAGACAATACTTTGTGCCAATGGAAATAGAAATACCACATCAAGGTGCAGTTCCAGCTATCATTACCCACATAAAATGTTTCATAGTAAACCAGTTCACCTTATCCGTGAGTTTGTAGGAAACCAAATTTGGAGGGATGATGTTCAACTAATAACATGAACATGAACTGTTTTGTGCTTCTTTGCTAGCATTTTAATTGGGCTGACTTTCTTTTTAATCTTTTGCACAGATGGTACAAGCGGTGTAACAAAAATTGAGCAAAATGTTCTGAGAATAACAAAGCTGTTTTGTAAACTAAGTAATTTACTTAGAATCACTCCTTACTACCAATTGCAGTCTAGGAAACAATGCTCTGCAATTGAAGAATACTGTAACATCTTTTATCCAAGCTGTACCATCGAAGATTCTGATGATGTTGACTTTGGTAATGAGTCAGATACTACTACAAAGGCTGTGAGCTCTGAAAACATCGTCTTCTTGTGGGGGTTTAGGTCAAAATCTGTCAAAGAGTTGAGATATCAGCTTACAGGATTACATGATGCCTTCTCAGAAGATTTTGAGATCAAGTTGTTAGGTGGGACATGCTCAGCTTTGATATTCCGCAGTTCTGATACTGCAATGGAGTTACTCAAAGAAATAAGCTCAGAAAGCCCCTCACTAAATAGTTTCTTCTCAGAAGGTCTAAAAGCTGCTGGTTTTGAAGTCTACAGAAAGATCTGCAGGTTAGGACTCTGGGATTCTGATTTAGCTGAGGCCCTGGAAAGTGTTTCATCTGACCTCGCTGTGTCAACATTTTCTGAGCACAGTACTTCTCAGATATACTGGAATAGTTCATTGATGCTGGATCTTAAGGAGTACCTGGAATCCTAAAACATGATACAACCCCAACGTCTTTTTCCATGCCGCCTAAGATTATTGTTATGGCACTCCCACAGGACACAGGAGACAAGTAAAACCTTGTGGAAATATTTTTATTTGGATCAAGTATCGCCAGGATTCTTGATATTCACTCTGTATAATATCTTACTCTTTGCCATTGCAATTATACGAGGCAGTAGTAGGATTTGCAGCACAATTCCTGATCGAGCATTGAAGTGCAGGTATCTTCATTTATGAAATTATTATTACTTACATGATTGAATATTACCACAATCACAATCAGATTCTGACATATGCTTCTGTTTCGTGCAGGCTCAGCGGCAATCTTGGTATTCTTGAATACAATCCTTGTACAGACCATCTGATTTCATATAAATTGCCAGAGCAAAAATTTAAGTTTAACACTGAGCAAGGAGATTCTTCTGAATTCACGATGTGCAGGAGACACTGCTGAGTTTGTAATGCTGAGTTGCTCACTGCCTACCTTGCTTGTTGCTTCACGTATGGAATCGTAACGAGCTTGAAAGGTTAGTTTCTAAGTGCTCAGAAAGCCGTTAACAGAAACTACTCTACCCCTGCCTAACTCCCTCTCGGGAGCAACCTAACTAACTCTCTTGGGCGTCGAAACAAGCTTCTTGAAGAAACATGAGATGACTCGAGATTTGGCGAGTAGTGATGCCTCCATATAACAAATGCCAAATAAATGTCGCTTTCGATATCAACATGCTCACTGCTGAGAAATTTATGCATGGAAAAAGTATGATTTAATCATGCCTTTTGCGTCATCACCTCCCATTCCCTCATATGCCTGCCGTGTATTCGTTACACCTAACTTGTGGATCATTTCACCTTGCGCTTGATGTCAGTCTCACTCTCCGTCCTAGAAATGGATGAGGGAGGCATGTGCTAACGCCGCTAACCTTTTTGTCTGAGGCTGACATTTGTAGGTAGACTGAAAAGACACCGATTCAAATTTCGTGTTCTTTTTGTTTTTTTAATTTTAGACTTCAATTTACAATCTCTTTGTTTTTCTTATATTTGTAGATTTGAGCTCGGATTTGAAATTTGTTCGGTGGTACATTATTGATTGGTTGCACAAAAGCATCTCCGACAATTCCCTACACTTGTTTTTAAAACCATTATTGGAGAATAGAAAAAAGTTGCTGCTCCAACACTAATAACGCTATTACTACCAGCTTAGAGCATCTCAACAGTGGCCTATTCCGTCAACCAGTGCGAGCCGCGCCATGTGGCGTGGGTTCATGGTTTAGTTGAAGTTTTAGAAGAATACTATAATTTTATAAAATACTTCGATTTTAAGAAACATAGAGTTGTTTGGATGCTATAGTTATTACAGTTTTTTAAACCAAAATATTGCCTCATTGTAGTGTTTTTTGAAGTTTTAAAAACTCCACTGGAGACCTCTTACCATGGTATTGTTTAAAACTACGGTTTTAAAATACTTTGGTTTTGTAAAACTGCAAAATACAAATAACGGTCTGCAAGTTGAGAGGCACGTCAGCTCGTCCTTGTGGCGCAACACGATGGAAAGTACACCAAGATATCTAGTAGTTTATTTTTTAAGATTACACCAAGATATCTAGTTTATTTTTGAAACTACACCATGATATTTATATAGAATCACTCTTTAAAAAGGATCTTTTGTTTGAACAAATGTTTATGTTTTGTTGACGGAGTAGGTGCTCTAGAATCGGACACACAAAGCGTAAAAGAAAAGAAAATGCCAAAAGAACTGCTGTCTTCATCAACACCACTCACACTTCTCACCAACAGACTGACAATATGGACCCACGTGAATTTGTAACCCCACACCAACGAGCCACGACCCACCACCGACATTTCGGCGAACCGCCGCAGGCAGCACGGCGGCTCCGCTTTCCCCTCACAACTTCTTCCTGAAGACTTCGGACCTCCTAGATCCGCGCTCTTCCTTCTCGCCTCGCAGCAGCATCTCCCATGGGCTCTCCCAGTTGCTGACACTGGAGCCCACGGATCTCTTCCGCGTCCGCCTTCTTCCCCTCCTCCTGCTCTTCTTATTGCCTCCACCGGCCCGTGCTGCTCGCAACCTCACGCAGGCCCCGCAAACCTTAACCCTAGCCGTCGCCGGAACCGCCTGGTCGGCTCGCCGCGCCTCCGCCCAAAGCTTCTTCGAGCTTTTGGATGTATTGGCTGCTCCTATGGCCGCAAAGACACCCGACGACGTGGAGATCCGTGACGTCTGGGCAGCGAACCTGGAGCAGGAGTTCGCCGTGATCCGGGAAGTCATCGACGACTATCCTTACGTGGCCATGGACACAGAGTTCCCCGGCGTCGTGATGAAGCCACCGGTCACATTCCGCTCTCAGGGTGAGAACAATTACGCCATACTCGTAAGCAACGTCAACGTGCTGAAGCTCATCCAGCTTGGCCTCGCCCTCTCCGACAAGACCGGCGCGCTCCCTCCGTGCGGTACCGGGGGCAGGCCCTGCATCTGGCAGTTCAACTTCCGGGGCTTCAACCCGCTCACCGACCCCTGCAAAGCTGACTCCATCGACCTTCTCCGCCGCTGTGGAATCGACTTCGACCGTTTCGCAGCCGAGGGCGTCGACACCTTCCGCTTTGGCGAGTTGATGATGGGGTCCGGCGTCGTGCTCAACGCCGAAGTCCAGTGGATCACTTTCCACAGCGGGCATGACTTTGGCTACCTGCTCAGGGTGCTCACAGGTCGAAACATGCCAGACACCTTGGAAGGGTTCTTGAAGCTCACCAATATCTTCTTCCCAGTGCTGTACGACGTCAAGCATATCATGAGGTACTGTGGCAACTGCGGTGGCCTATACGGTGGGCTGGGCAAGCTTGCTGAACAGCTCAATGTCCAACGTGTTGGGATTGGCCACCAAGCTGGTTCCGATTCTCTGCTGACCCTGGGGTGCTTCATAAGGCTCAAGGAGTTGTATCTACAAGAATCTGTCAAGAAGTATGCTGGAGTGTTGTTTGGGCTGATTCCAGAGTCTGGGAGAGAAAAATCTGCCAGCTCTTCCCATTGAATATGTAATGGCTAGTTAAATAACAAAGATTCTGAATGTGGAAATGGTAAGAAAAAAAGCTATCATCAGTGAATATATGACATCTGACCTGACAATTTCTTGTTCTTGCCATGATAGCCCTTGCTAAGATTTCTTGATTCTTATAGCTCAACCGAATGATTTTCCCATTTCGTTTTGTGTTGTGTATGGGCTCGTCAGGCTAGTGTATGAAATAGTGTTAACTGTACCATTTGGTTTTAGTTTTAAATCAAGTAGCAAGTTACTTGCCACATCGAGCAACTGATTATATTCATTTTTCACTAAGATTGTTCTTCATCTTGGTGCTCATCTTCATACATTGAGTAGGCTTGCTTGTTCTTTATCTTCAGTACTCATTTATCGGTAACATTGCTTCTGTTGCATGCATGAGATAACTGGAATTGCGTCCAAAAACTCTTGCTTCAGATATCTCGTTTAATCTTCTCTTGCTCTGATATGTGCAATATAGCAACTGCCTTTTTTTAAAGAAAATGGTCTTTCATCTTTGGTCTTCTTTGTTGTCTTTGGATCTTGTTTGTATGATCTCTCAAGTTTCATCTCTAGCCTACCCCAACTTGTTTGGGACTAAAAGGCTTGGTTGTTGTTGCTCTGTCTGATCTTACTTTCCCTGCTGATCACCTTAAATGCTTTTTTTTAATTGGATTTACCGTTTGTGCGATTTGGTAGATGTCAGTGGTGTTTTGAAGTATTACAGTATCAGCATGTACTGAAGTGTCACAGTTTCAGAATGTCATGTTGGTTGTTGACATCTCTTCACCATTTTTTTACCTTTTGTTATCCATTCAACAGCTTGTAAATTTCACATTTCAGACCATTAGTTTATTGTGAAGTTTACAATGGAATTTACTGTAACCTGAACTCTGGCATACTTTTGGCACCTTATAATTTCTTTTTTGGCACAACTTCAGTTTGTGAGGAAATCGGTAATTATGGATCTCTTTACCGAGTTCTCATTTGTAGTTGTAAAACATGCATTTCCTAATAGCTCTTTTTATGTTTGCTGCCTTTGTTCGCGGTTACATATCTGGTTCATAAAAGATCAATTCTTAGGAAAGCATGGCTTAAGCTTATATATTAAGCTCAAAACCGTTCTGATCAAGGCAGGCATAGTGCAGAACTTGAATGTTAATAGGACGAGAAAATTCAGACAGTTGTCATATAAAGAGGTTTTCTGTGATTTCAACCTGTTTTATAATCCTAAAAAAAAAGAGAACTGTTTTACAATCTACCTTTTGTGTGACCTGATTATTTTTAGGCATGTATTTGGGTACTGACAGTTTTGATACATCATACATGATGAATGGGTAGTATTCCAGATTCCAGAATCGAATTGGGCTGTACCGTACCCCTTGGCCTTTCAATAGCATCACTGGTGGTACTGATAATGCTCCGGTTAACTTATTCTCGCTCTGATTGCATTTAGAGTTCAGATGATGTGTTGGGCCATTGTTTGTTGGCTGCCGGGTAAAAGAATACCGAGCAAGGTGTGCTCTTCTTTGATCCCACTCCCACCGCTAATCTTTTTGGCCCCAAAGCATGGGCGCTTGATTTGAGCGTCGCAATCATATATTATGATAAAAAAAAATTCCAAGTTGTCATGATTCGGTCCATTTTGATTAAGAAAAACTGTCAGTTTCGTATATCTTTGGTGTACCCTATACCTGACCATACTGAATGTTATAATGTCTATTAGGAGCATGTAGTGTCTCATCTGGGTACATCATCACATTACTCAAGGGTAAGTCCCACACTTAAACTAAAAATAAGAACAAATAAAAACAGGAAAAATCCTGCGGCTGCGTTAACTCTCAGGAAAATGGGTAAAAACTTCAAAACTTTGGTTCACTTGCTTCCGCTAACTGGGAGATAAACACCCTCTGCAGCCAGCCAAATATTCTCAGCTCGCTTCTCTCGGACGCCACAAACCTGCATAAGAAGGATATTCAAACCCGAGAATGAATGACTTCCTCACTATCAAGGTTAACCACCCTCAAAAAGAACTTTCAAGGAAAATGAGATCATATGATACTTATTCAATCAAGGTTAACCTAGGCAATATTTTGATAGTAATGAAATAAGCTGATAGCCTATAATCTTGCACTTAATAAGTTGGCTGCTGAGCCTCCTACATATACCTACTCAGAACATCAGAAATATCATTAGGCTTTTACTGAAAGAGTATCACAGGAATTCCAACAACATTCTGAAGCACTGAATTTAAAGCAGAGAATGCTCTAGCCTCTAGGACCATTAACTTCATGAAAATTATTAATCACCTAGTAAATATGCATTGACTTTGCAAAGCGTAAATTTTTTTCACCTCTTGTTGCCCACCACCAAGGCGATTGTATTTCTTGTTGTGACTGTGAAGATAGCCTCCAGTATCAATGTGTCTGAGTCTTACTTTTTGGTCCCTTTTCCATATTTTTCCAGTCCCTTCGATTTCTAGCCTGGAGAACACCAAAAGGAAGACCTAGAGCTAAGCACAAGCAACAATCAATGTCACACCCATGTTACATGTGTATATAAACATACCTCCAGTAGTCGCCGGTATCTGACTGTTCATCCCCACCAAAACAGCTAACCTGTATATTGACATCTGAGATTTTAGAAGACATCCATAATTCAAGAATGAAAGAAAACATGCTTTTTTAAGAGATGAAAGAGAACAGATTGAGTAAGGCACACTATAGTTTTCTTCAAAGCCAAAGCATTGGTCAATAAAAGGTACACAACTATAGTGAAAATAAGAAAGATGGTACTTCACATTAAGAAAAGCTGAAAACGTTATATATGATGGTACTTCATATTCAAGAACTAATTGCAGAATGATCAATTTTGCTGAAAATTCTAAATTTCGCCCTCCACTGTTATCTCTAAATGTCACAACTAATAAACATTTTCATTATAAGTTATAAAATATATTTGATGCACAGGATACAGGATATCAAGCACATCATGTAATCTTTCTCTCCTACGCTATGGATCCTGATCAGAAGTGATTGTCACTAAAATGACATCATGTACTTGTATTTGCTGAATAGGTCTAAAACGGATTCAAAAGATTTTTCATTCTCAATAAAGTTTATAGCATGAGCGAATGACATCAAACTAACCTCAAGGTTACCGGATAACGGTGAAGCATGCAAGTGACTGTGCAACCACTTTCGTGTCCTCATGTGTTGCAACTTGATGATGCTACCAGTTTCAATTGCATCACCTTGTTTAGCTGAGGAATCTGGAGTAGGCCTTACGATCTGCATTCAAAGAGTAAACTCAAGCTGGGTACTGAGAAGTAAGCACCATTGAAACCCTGCTCACTTTTGAGCTGACCAATTAAAATGGTAGTAATTATATCAATTAGTCAAACAGTACGATAACAGCTAACTTTTCAAATCGAACTAATGTTGGGCTGGCCATGATGGAAATACAAAAAAACGTACTACTAGTTTACAAATAACAAATGTTTTGACGCCAGGATCAAGCAAACGACTAGCACTAGTTCTGGGCACTGGTATTGCTGCTGATCTTGATATCCATTATGCTCACTCTTAGAGATGTGGAAACCTAATTATGCTACGTCCTGAACTAAAATATAAGCTACAAGCTTATTTCCGTTCTGTGCAGGACTGCAAGAATGGATTAACGAAGGTCAATCCAATGCAAGAGTGTTCAAATCAGCGAAAATCCGAAATTTGGCACGAGTGAGCGAGCAACACAGATTCACACCAATTTGGAGAGGCGGGGACTCACCCAGTAACTATTGGCATCATCTCCTTCAGGGAACCCGGTGACCGACTGCTGACCGCTGCCGGAGCCGTAAGGCACGTCGTGTGAGTGCAGCCGGTGCTTCGTCTTCTCGTGCATCAGCTTCACCACGCTGCCGAACGTCACCTGCGAAGGCGCGCACGGATCCAGATCACGCCCAGCTCCATGCTAAACCTAGGGGGGGGGGGGGGGGGGGGGGTGGGGGAGGGGAAATCAATCTCTAAGCGGATCTCGAGATCCAGGTCTCTCAGCACCTCGGTGCCCTCTGCCTCGACGGCGGCTGCGGCGCCCCTATCGACGCCGGCGCCGGCGCCGACCAATAGCGCTACGGCGAGCGCGAGTAGGGACGCGGCCATCGCGACGGCGAACGCCTGGCGGCGCGATCCTCGCGACGAGGAGGAGGAGGAGGACGGTGAGGCTGTAGCCTGGCCTTTCCTCTTGGCGGCCGGACCGGGGGCCGGCGGTGCCGTGGCCGCGGGCGGAGAGCGCACGGCGCGCGCGCGGGGTGGCGGACTCAGCTTGGTTGGCGCGCGCGTGCGATGTGGCCTGTGGAGGGGGACTGAGGAGGAGGGGAGGAGGATCCCGCGAGCTGGGGAACGAATCGGGTGGGAAGTGGGAACGACTTCGCCGGTCGTTGCTTCTGGCCGTGGGGTCGATCCTTCCACGTGTGCCGAGCGAATTGAAGGATGCCACGTGTTCATTAGGACGTCACCGCGTACTAGTTTGAAGGTGAAGCCGTTGGGGTGCACGGTGGGGATTTTGTCCGGGCACCCGACCCGAGGGAGCTTGAAGTTTGGGCTGGGAAGAAAATCATCTCGGCGGCAGTCGGCGCAGGACGCCCTTGCCTCACCAGACACCAGTGCAGGCTAAATTATGTTGGGCTGGCCCTTCCTTGATTTGCGAAAAGACGGCCCACCATCCAGTTTACTCGAATTTTTCTGAACAAAAGCGAGAAAGATGCACGGGATGGCGGGTCTTGCGATACCACCGGCCGCCACGGATCCACAATGCAGATGATGAACACCGATGTGGCGGGCAGACACGGACTGAAAATAAACAAACCTGCACGCACAGGTGGAGGGCGTGTTAAGATAACGTGAAGTCCAGGCTTAGTAGAATATAGTTTGTTGTATTCAGATCGTATCGTATATAACAAGGATAGTTTGTTAGTTAGTTTAGATTCTGTTGCTAACTTGTATTCCAAGCTGTATACGCCACGCTAGGGGCTGTTCCTAGTATTATATAAACACGTAGCCATGAGCCTGAGAAGGTATCACGTTCAACTCAATCTCACATGGTAATCAGAGCTTGGTTTCTTTTTTCCAGCTTTGCTCATGACGTCCCCGTCACCCTCCGCACAACTTGCTGCAGTTTCCTTCGGCTTTCCGGTGACGGAAAAGCTTAACCACACTAATCATCAGATGTGGAAGGCGCAGGTGCTGTCCGGCATCAGAGGTGCCCAGAAGGCGCACTTCCTTGATGTTGACGCTGTGATTCCAGCAAAAACCTGCACCAAGGACAAGGAGGAGATCTCGAACCCGGAGTATGATCTCTGGTTCGCGCTGGATCAACAGATCCTTAATTACCTGCTATCATCGGTGTCTCGCGATATTCTCGCGCGCCTCACCGCCTGCACCACGGCGGCCTCAGCCTGGCAGGAGATCGAGGGGATGTTTTCCTCTCAGTCCAGGGCCCGTGTCATCAACACACGCATGGCCTTGGCAACGGCACAGAAAGGAAACTCCACCATCGCCGAGTACTTCGGCAAGATGAAACAGCTGGCGGATGAGATGGCATCTGCTGGCAAGAAGCTTGACGATGAGGAACTTGCGTCGTATATCCTCGCCGGGCTCGACATCGAGTTTAATCCAGTCGTCTCGGCGATTGCAGCTCGAGTGGAACCAATTCCCCTTGGTGATCTTTTCACTCAGTTGACTTCTTTTGAGCAACGTATGATTCTACTCTCTGGCAGTAGTTCTGGAGGTTCTTCTGTAAACACGATGTCCCGAGGGCGCGGTGGCTTCAACAACCAGCGTGGTCGTGGTCGTGCCGGTGGGCGCGGTCGTGGTCGCAATGGTGGTCGGCAAGGTGGTTCTTATGGCAACAACACAGAACGTCCGACTTGCCAGCTGTGTGGCAGGGACGGGCATACAGTCATTCGCTGTTTTAAGCGATTTGACGTGAACTTCACTGGCGCCCCAGACAACAAGTCCGCTGCCGCAGCGACTACCTCCTATGGCATCGACACCAACTGGTATGCGGACTTCGGCGCGACGGACCACATCACAGGCGACCTCGACAAACTGACCGTGCGAGACAAGTACACTGGAAACGATCAAGTCCACACTGCTAGTGGGTCAGGTATGAAAATCAATCAGATTGGTCATAGCACTTTGCATACCCCATCTCGTGACTTAGTGCTTAAGAATGTCCTGCATGTTCCCCAAGCAAATAAAAGTCTAGCTTCCATTCATCGCATAACAGCAGATAATAATGTTTTCTTTGAAATTCATCCTTGGCATTATTTGGTCAAAGAACAGGCAACGAGGAAAACGGTGCTTAGAGGACGGTGTGTGCGGGGTCTCTATCCTTTACAGTCTTTTCCCTTGGAGTCATCATCGAACAAACAAGTATTTGGAGTCATCAAACCAACCGCTTCGCTTTGGCATAGTCGTTTAGGACATGCATCTCTGCCAGTTGTTCATGAGGTCATAAATCGTCATAGTCTAGATTTTGTTTCTGAGTCAAATAAAAGTACGGTCTGTGACGCATGCCAGAAAGGCAAAAGCCATCAACAGCCGTATCCAAAGTCTGTTAGTACTTCCAAGAATCCCTTGGATCTTGTTTTTTCAGATGTGTGGGGGCCCGCACCTAGTTCAGTTGGAAAATTCAGTTATTATGTCAGCTTTATTGATGATTTCTCTAAATTTACTTGGATTTATTTGTTGCGTCATAAATCTGAAGTTTTCCAACGTTTCCATGATTTTCAAAATCTTGTTGAAAGGCTTTTTAATCGTAAGATTATTGCTGTTCAAACAGATTGGGGTGGCGAGTATCAAAAGTTGAATTCTTTTTTTCAACGCATTGGCATCTCGCATCATGTGTCCTGTCCCCATGCTCATCAGCAAAATGGCTCTGCCGAACGTAAACATCGTCATATCGTTGAAGTGGGTCTCTCGCTTTTAGCTCATGCCTCCATGCCGTTAAAATTTTGGGATGAAGCTTTCCTTACCGCCACTTTTCTCATAAACCGTCTGCCTTCCAAAGTCATAAACCACTCCACTCCATTAGAGCTTCTCTTTAATCAGACGGCAGATTATAGCATGCTTCGCACATTTGGGTGTGCCTGTTGGCCCAACCTTCGACCATATAATACACGGAAACTTGAGTTTCGCTCCACACGTTGTGTGTTTTTGGGCTATAGTAATATGCATAAGGGATTCAAGTGTCTTGACCCATCTTCTGGGCGAGTATATATCTCTCGTGATGTTGTCTTTGATGAGCATGTTTTCCCTTTCTTGGACCTCCATCCCAATGCTGGTTCTCGTTTAAAAGCCGAAATTCTTCTCCTCCCAGAACAGCTCCAAAATCCTTGCACATCTAAACCAATTCTCGGGGATGCCTGTGCTACTGATGATAATTTGATTGATTATTCATATACTCACCCCATGTTGCAGACTCCAGACGTTTCTGTTGCAGGCACTAGCGAAAATGCAACTCAAATCCAGCATGAGTTCATGCCCAACTCGTCATTGGCGAGCCCTGGCGCGACAACCCAGGAGGATTCGGCGACTTCTCCTGATCCATGCACTGACACGGGAGAAGTCTTACGTTCTGTAGCTGATACGGTGGCCTCGACTCCTGTCACGCTCGTGGACTCGCACGCGTGCACATCTCCGCTTATTGGGCCGTCCATGCTCGCATTTGACCCGGTTGGGTCCCCTGGCTCTACAACACGTCAGCCGGACGCCTCGTCCCCATGTGTCGCTTCGCCACTGCCGGGCGACGAGGGGGAGCAGGCTCCTGCTACGACAGCCGTCCAAGCAGGAGCCCCTGCTGAAGTTGCTCCAGCTGCGCCTGAGCCATCTACACGTCCTGTTACGCGTCTTCAGCGTGGACTGCGGCAGCCGAAAGTTTATACTAACGGCACCGTGAGGTATGGAAATCTGGCCACCGTGGATGAACCTCAATGTCTTGCTGAGGCGTTGAGTAATTCAGACTGGAAGTCTGCGATGGATAGTGAGTTTGATGCTCTCAAACGAAATCAAACCTGGCACCTAGTTCCTCATCCAAAGAACAAGAACATCATCGGTTGCAAATGGGTGTACAAGTTAAAGAAAAAGGCAGATGGTACAGTGGATCGGTATAAGGCCAGATTGGTTGCAAAAGGATTCAAGCAGCGTTATGGAATAGATTATGAGGACACGTTCAGTCCGGTGGTTAAGGCAGCAACCATTCGTCTTATACTATCTCTTGCAGTATCAAGAGGTTGGCACTTGCGCCAGCTGGACGTACAGAATGCTTTTCTACATGGAATACTTGAAGAGGAAGTATATATGCATCAACCACCTGGCTACGAGGACAAGACAAGACCCGGTTTTGTGTGCAAATTAGACAAGGCCCTCTATGGATTAAAACAGGCACCTAGAGCCTGGTATTCACGACTATGCAACAAATTACAAGAACTCGGGTTCAGTCCGTCCAAGGGAGACACGTCACTTTTCTTCATACAGCAAGGACCATTAACTATGTTTATCTTGGTCTACGTGGATGATATCATAGTTGCAAGTTCCTCTCAAGAAGCCACTACGACACTGCTCAAGAATCTTGAAAAGGAATTTGCTCTCAAGGATCTAGGAAATCTTCACTATTTCCTTGGCATTGAAGTGAAACACTCATAAGAAGGTTTGTTGCTTACTCAAGAGCGGTATGCCTCAGAAATTCTACAACGAGTAAATATGGTTGCTAGCAAACCAATCAGTACGCCCTTGTCTACATTAGAGAAATTGTCTATTAAGGATGGTGAAAAGCTCGGGTCAAGTGATGCTACTAGATATAGAAGCATAGTAGGCGCTTTACAATATTTAACTTTGACACGTCCTGATATTAGCTTTGCTGTCAACAAAGTATGCCAGTTTCTTCATGCTCCTACACTGGTCCATTGGGCTGCTGTCAAGAGAATTATGCGGTACATAAAGGGGACAATCAAGTATGGTCTACGGATTAGAAAGTCACCGTCAATGACAGTAAGCGCTTTCTCGGACGCCGACTGGGCAGGATGTCCTGATGATCGCAGATCAACGGGTGGATTTGCTGTGTTCTTGGGCTCCAACTTGATTTCGTGGAGTGCTCGAAAACAAGCAACCGTGTCACGGTCCAGCACAGAGGCAGAATACAAAGCATTGGCAAATGCTTCGGCTGAAGTTATGTGGATACAAAAGCTACTTGATGAGCTAAAGATTAAGCATCCTGCTACTGCGCTCCTCTGGTGCGATAACATTGGTGCAAAATATTTGACTGAGAATCCTGTGTTTCATGGGCGGATGAAACACGTTGAAATCGATTTCCATTTTGTTCGTGAGCAGGTGGCACAGAAGTTTCTTGAAGTTCGTTTCATCAACTCAGGAGATCAGCTAGCAAATAGCTTCACAAAGCCAGTTTCAGGCGATCGGCTAAAACAGTTCAGATACAATCTCAACATTGTGGATAGTTGAGATCGCAGGAGGCTGTTAAGATAACGTGAAGTCCAGGCTTAGTAGAATATAGTTTGTTGTATTCAGATCGTATCGTATATAACAAGGATAGTTTGTTAGTTAGTTTAGATTCTGTTGCTAACTTGTATTCCAAGCTGTATACGCCACGCTAGGGGCTGTTCCTAGTATTATATAAACACGTAGCCGTGAGCCTGAGAAGGTATCACGTTCAACTCAATCTCACAGGGCGACGTTCCCACCAACACAAATTGAAGATGTTGTTGTCAGAAGAAGAAAAAAACACATACAAATTGAAGGTCACAGATGCGAACCGTGGATCAGGGAGAACACTGCGGCCCACAGGATGATCGCTGGACACTGCACGAAAAAAAACAGTGGCGTTCTCCGTTCCCACGGCGGCAGGGCACCTGCATCGCCAACCAAGCAAAGCACCCGACCTGTCAGTCCGTCAGTCAAGTCAGAATCCGCCCGTGGCGCATCAGTATTCAGTGGTGCCAAGGAGGATCGGTCGGACCCGTACAAGCGAAAGGCAACGGCATCAGCCGGCAGATGCACGACATCATTTGACGCTCCCTGCTAGTACCGGTGAGGCGAGGAATCCATCCACCAACGTGACCAACCTCTGGCTGCGATGGCTTTTCACCCCTCCGTTGGCCTTCTTGCCAGTACCAGTAGTAACAAACGGAGGGCCACAGGCCGGCTGGGGTCGCTGGCGTTTTCATTGGACTTCTGTGTTAGCAGCAGTCACGCTCCGGTGGTTTTGGTGGTGGGTGGTGGTTCGCTGCCCCGGCCCGCGCGCATCGATGATCATGCCGGCTCCGGCGTCGATCGGGTGGCGGGCGGAGCGCCGAGCCCCGGACGCGCGGACGTGGATGCCGCGGGCGCCAGACGAACCAGCCGCGGGCGCCAGACGAACCAGCCGCGCATCGGGGGAGTGTGTGAGCTATGGCGCGGTGGTCTCCGTGGTCCATTCCATTACGACGACGTGCTGCGGCCCTGTTGCGCGATGGTGGTGGTTGTTGCCTTGCCTGGTTTGGTGCGACGCGAACTTGAACTTGTGGTCTGTGGTGTATGCGTACTTCGGCTAGCTACTCGTATATACGGTTGTAGTAGTAGCAGCAGCATGGATCAGACCGGCCGCTGGCGCGTGGTGCATTTCGTCGCTGACTCGCTGGTCCCGTGTTTTGCTGACTCGAGGCTGTGCAAACGAGAGGCTACAATTGTCATGACGTAACGTATCTTGACATCAGCCTCCATCGATTACAATTTACACACACACACACACACAAATGGCGAGGCGATTTGCGCGCACTTGGCATGAAAATACTCTCCCGGCCCTATGATAAATGACGCCACTTTTGAAAATTGAAACAAGCCATGCTTCTGTGCCTCGTTAATTTTATCACAGGTTATAGTAAAAACTGACGTATACCGAATCGATGATATGTTTCTTATTGGCTCCGTTCGTACTTAAAACAGGTTGAATGGTGGACCTTTCGTTGCAGCACATATATAGCAACAACGTCAAATATGGCCAACTCAAGGCATACACCAAAATTCTGTGTCATCGTCGTTCATAGTTCACACAAGCTCACTCATCAGAATATCCAAATTTAACTCAGTTTTTTCGTTTGCTGAAAAGAAATACTACACTATATTATCATATAATAAAAAATATATATTTCTCAAATAGGGGGAAAAATCCATTTTACTCCTTCCAACAATTCACTTATCCGTGCAAGCATCAGAATAAAATTTGGCTTGTTTTACTCTCCCAAATAATTCAAATTAATGCAATCCACATAGTAGTACCCCGTGGGTGCAATTTATTTTTTAATCTCTCTTTCTATGATTCGATTTTAAATATTTATAGCATTGGTAATAATCCATACATTTTGCCATAGTCACGTCAATTATGGTTCTCTAAAATAATAAAGTCTTAGGAGTCGGTTGCTTTTTCTATAAAACATTGTCATACATGAGTCTTCCGATATCAAAGCATTGATATTTCTAAAGATCTATGAGGACATTTTGCTCATGGGCGTTGCTCGTAGTTGGATTTGGCTGATAGACATAGCTTGTTCCATATTTGACTGCTGAACAATGAGAAATATTATTATCCATAAGAACTATAACACAAGAGAAGAGTTTCTAAACATTTTTATCTTAATGTATAATATACATGGACTTGAATTTCATATAGGCATTCTTTATCCATGTGATTTTACAACTTATTTTGTGTTTTGTGAGTTTTTAAATTAAAGAATATTTACTCTAGATCAGCCATGCAAACAATTAAAGAGTTTTTTGTGAACACCTCCCAAAAGAAAGACCAGAAGCCGAGAAAAAGAAAAGGAAAATAAAGAAACCAAAAGAGAACCGCAGGACGGAGACGAAAACCTCGTCCCTTTCCGTCCTCTTCCTCCTCACGCTCCCGCAGCGGCTCCGCCAGTCCGCCTTCATCCCCTCCCCCTGCCTCGGTGGGTCCGCTCGCCCACGCCACGCGTGTCCGCGCGCTATTTAACCACGCATCCCCCTGCTCTCAGCTCCGCCACTCGCGCCCCCATCACGCCCAACCACTCCATCCCTCTCGACTCTCATCGTCACCAGCGCAGCCAGCACCAGGAAGAACTGTGCGCTTGCTTGTCCCTTCCGCGTCCAACAAACGTTGGCCTTCCGCTCGCTCGTGGAAGGCGCGGCCATGGCGCTCGCGGGGAAGGGGGTGTTCGCGGAGATCCTCGACGGGGAGGTGTACAAATACTACGCCGACGGGGAGTGGCGCAGCTCGGCCTCCGGAAAGTCCGTCGCCATCGTCAACCCCACAACCCGCCAGACGCAGTACCGAGTGCAAGGTTCGGGCTCTGCTCCGTTGCTCTCTTCTGTCTATGCTTATTTTTGGCTTTATTTGGCTCCAAGGATCTCGGGGTAGGTTTCTTCCCTGTTCTGTCGGGAGGAGGATTGATGGGGACGCGACAAGCGCCGTTGAATTCTGTTCGATATGTCACGATAAGCCCCATCAATGGCTGTGTGCGTGCAATCGCTTTCCTTCATTCCTCTGATAGTGCCTGTTAACAACTATTGCTGCAACTTGTATCATTTCGATGCTTTTTCATACTCCCAATTGAGGTACTGTTCAGTTCATCTGCGCAGGACGAAGCTTTGTTGAACTAGGCTGGCTAGTAGTTAGCTGCGGTGGTGGTGGTTGACTTCACAATTGGCTGATGATTTGAGTTCTCTGTGTCTCCAGCATGCACCCAGGAGGAGGTGAACAAGGTGATGGAGGCGGCCAAGGTGGCGCAAAAGGCATGGGCTCGGACGCCGCTGTGGAAGCGTGCAGAGCTCCTCCACAAGGCGGCTGCAATCCTCAAAGAGCACAAGACCCCGATTGCGGAGTGCCTTGTCAAGGAGATCGCAAAGCCAGCCAAGGATGCTGTTTCTGAGGTCATTAGTGGTGCGGCTTCCTTGATTTTTGCTCTGATTATTCAATGGATACTAACAGACAAAACTGCCTTGTTGTGTTTGATAGGTTGTGCGGTCTGGGGATTTGGTGTCATACACCGCTGAGGAGGGTGTCCGCATACTGGGAGAGGGCAAGTTACTGGTTTCAGATAGCTTTCCTGGTAATGAGCGGAACAAGTACTGTCTGAGCTCTAAGGTATAGCTGCATTATTGAGTTCAGTAAGATCCCCCTTTTTTCACGATGATATTGTTTGTCTTGTGATGATGACAGGCATAAGCTAGCTGAATTTTGTGTTCTTAATTGATCAACCAGATCATCCTGACTGACGGGGAATAGATAGTTAAAATTTAGGACGGTGGCATCTGTTTAAATCAAATTTTAATTCTTGTTATTTGCATGATCTGTAGAACTGGGAAGGATATTTTAAAGTGTACAGCTTTGCTCATTAACATATACTAGCATAGTACAGAATATTCTGCAGGTGCTATACGGCCTAAAACAACAAACTGTGTTGGTTTTTAGGAAACAATAACAATGTTGCTGCCAAGCATGCATTCATGTTTGATAAAGTGTAGCACCCAATTAAAGCATTTTTGTCAGAGATAAGTTATTGATGTTATGGTTGCCAAGTTGCCAATAAGTTCTCATCCGAACTGTATTTGATTCTCCGATTACTTCCCTTGCATATGTAATGTATCATCCTATTCTTGTAGATACCCCTTGGAGTAGTGTTAGCAATCCCACCGTTCAACTATCCCGTCAACCTAGCAGTTTCCAAGATCGGTCCAGCACTAATTGCTGGCAATGCTCTTGTGCTGAAGCCTCCAACTCAGGTATATGATTCTTTTGGTTAATCTTTAATTCCTCTACTAAATGTGAAGCTAATGCCTTTTTGAAGTTTAAAACAAATGCTTGTATGAAATACTATGTTCTAAAGGGTGCGGTGGCTGCTCTTCATATGGTACACTGCTTTCACCTGGCTGGTTTCCCCAAAGGTTTGATCAGTTGTGTGACTGGGAAAGGTTCTGAGATAGGTGACTTCCTTACAATGCATCCTGGAGTCAACTGCATAAGGTAATGATTAGCTTCTCCAGTTGACGTCTTCAGTCCTGATGGACAAAACCTTATTAGTTTCCTCGCTTCTTAGTTTCACAGGAGGTGACACTGGTATAGCCATTTCAAAGAAAGCTGGAATGGTACCTCTTCAGATGGAGCTTGGAGGGAAGGATGCTTGTATTGTGCTAGAGGATGCAGATCTTGATTTAGTTGCAGCAAATATAGTGAAGGGTGCCTTCTCTTACAGGTACTACATAATTGAGCTTCTAAAATTTTGAAGAGCTTAAACCCATTTATCACACCATTTCATTTGAACTGTTGGGGGACACTTGGACTTATCAAAAGCTGCTCACAACAAACTCTTAGAAGAGTGCAACCAATGATTCACAATCAATAAAAGCCTGTGGATAACTGAAAGTCACAGTGATATGCAACTTGCTGTCATGTACACAAGGTTCAGGCATTGTATGCTTTTTCTTGCTTCCATGCTGCCATCAATGTGTGATATGCTTTTCGTTATGCTGCCATGTATGCATTTCCTTAGTTTCTATTGCTCCAAGTCTTATTTTGTGACTGTGTACGTGTAGTATGATTATTGTGAAATAACACACTCTCCACTCTTGAGTACTCCTTGAATTTATACTGAAAAAAATATGTTTTATCTTCAACGCAGTGGCCAGAGGTGCACAGCCGTCAAAGTCGTGCTGATAATGGAATCAGTGGCTGATGCAGTGGTACAGAAGGTCAATGCCAAGTTGGCAAAACTGAAAGTTGGCCCCCCTGAGGAAAACTCTGATATCACCCCAGTTGTAACGGAATCCTCAGCCAATTTTATCGAGGGTCTAGTAATGGACGCTAAGGAGAAAGGAGCAACCTTTTGCCAGGAGTACAGGAGAGAAGGCAACCTCATCTGGCCGTTGCTGTTGGATCATGTCCGCCCTGACATGAGGATTGCGTGGGAGGAGCCTTTCGGCCCTGTCGTGCCTGTGATTAGGATCAACTCAGCCGAGGAAGGCATCCACCATTGCAATGCTAGTAACTTCGGCCTTCAGGTTCCTCCTCTCTTCTTCCCCCTTAGCAGCAACCAGCAATGGATCCCTTTAATCCAGTTTTCAACTCATTGTTTTGTACACCATCCAGGGATGTATTTTCACAAAAGACATCAACAAAGCAATCCTGATCAGTGATGCCATGGAGACTGGAACTGTGCAGATAAACTCTGCACCGGCCCGGGGACCCGACCATTTCCCCTTCCAGGTAACTGCGCTGAGATATTTATTCCTGTTTCCACCAGATTGCTTCGAGATATTTACTTTCATCCAGTTGTTTCTAGCTAATCCTATGTTTTCTCACGATTGCAGGGTCTGAAGGACAGTGGCATCGGATCCCAGGGGATAACTAACAGCATTAACATGATGACAAAGATTAAGAGTACTGTGATAAACCTACCATCACCATCCTACACGATGGGCTGAAATGTTCAATAGTCTGATAAGCATGTTGTAGAGAATTAAAAGTCGCATAGCCACGTGAGATTTATATGGATTTTTCATTTCAGATCCGCTCGTACCTGATCTTTTGCAATAAAGAATAAAATGTGTTGCAACTGTTACTTGTGGTGCATTTATCTTGTGTATCAAATGCTACAATTGCATCCCTGGAACTTTCCTGTTAGCCGCAAAAGATAGCCCAGCCCCGGTTTTACAGGGTACAAATGTACAATGCTGTGCGAGGTAAATTGAGAAGAGTTTCAGGGACTCCCTTTTATAAATATTTGGTAGTTGATTTTACCATCCATCTTATTAAAAAGGTATGGCAAATATTATATTTTGTTCTAATTTATTTTATCATAAAAAATATTTAAAACATGGCATACATATGAACTGATTTCCTTGAATAAGATGAATTATCAAAGATAATTAAAATCAATGCTGTCAAATATTTGTTAAAGTGGGGAGTACACGCTACAGAAGTGAAAAGAATACAATATGCTAAGGGAAGAAAAGGTAGAATAAGTACGAATAACCATAAATAGAACAGAAGTAGAAATTGCAAGGAGTGGTTTGGGAACATCAACCTGAACAAATGAGGTACAAAGCAAATGTACAAAACTGCCAAATCACAGGCAACAGGTACATAAATATAAATCTATTTAACTATATACTACAAAATGTATTGGAGCATACATGTGTTATGTGTAGCAGAACAATACTCCTATAACATGCCATCAAATAGAGAAACTTAGTATTATATCCTTTGGCAGCCTTTTGAAGCCATCTACAACAATTGGGAAAACTGATTTAAATCAAAATTCAGGATGTTCATCGTAGCTGTTAGGAAGTATCCTATGTCATTGAACTGTGATTGTTTGCCTGTATCAAAAATAATCTCAACTAGTCAACAGCAATCATGCATAATCTGGCATGAACTTCCTAAGGAATTTGATTGGCCCAGATTCCTCAGGTGCGAGTTCATCGAATGGAACATAGTATCTCTCCTTGTCATACACATGGCATCTAGTCAATATTGTTTTCATCAATCGCCAATTCCAGTTGGCTTCATTGACATACTGCAAATAGAATGTATCCAGAGGGCAGGAATGAGACCAGCATAAGTTATTAGAGAAATGCACACAAAGAAAGAGAGAGTACCTTGCCCCAGTTCTGTTTGATGGAGTCATAGGCAGCACGAAGGTTATAACTTGGAATTCTTGGTGAAATGTGATGTGGGACATGCACATTTATGTCATGGCAAAGAATCTCTATCCTGTAAAAGTCCACAAGTCATAAAATCAGATTTTAGGAAGTAAGATGAGGTCGATTGGATTAGAACCACCCAATTCTGTAATGCTTGTTAAGTATAACATGACAGTTTACATGCCCTTTCAGCAAATCATGATAATGAACATGATGTAGCAAACCATGAAGGTAAGAAGAAACATCAAACTATGATAGGTTTGAGACAATCTCCATGTTTTCTTGTGTTTTTGCTCGTCAAGTTTGGTTTGCTTTACTGCAGCAGGTTGGTTTAGCTGCCTTTGCACCCCAGCCTTCAGAAGTGATCTTTGATAATTGGTGGGACCGGGCTCTTAATTCAGTGGGAAGCTCACTTAAAAAGGGGCTCAGTTCTCTTATAATATTGGGCGCACTGACATTATGGAGGCACCGAAATGGTTGTGTCTTCAATGGCCGCTCTCCGAACCCTGCTACAGTTCTTGCTATGGCAAAAGAGGAGGCTCAACTCTGGAGTCTGGCCGGGGCCAAAGGCCTTGGGCTGTTGACTGATATCACTTAAGTATAGTGTGTTTTTGCGGTCACGGGTGTGTGTGTGTGTGCGTTTTTGGGTGTGTGTGTGTGCGTTTTTTGTACTTCTTTTTTCTTCTATTTATGCAATGATACGCAGCTCTCCAGTGTATTCGAGGAAAAAAAAAATCTCCATGTCATTCTGTTGGAAACAATGTCAAGATTTAGTGTAATATTAACTTACTGTGCATTAATGAATAAAAATCATTTTTAAGTCATTGGCATTCTTATTTCCAAAATAGTAACCTATGTCCAGTAGATAGGAACTATTCTTGGTGCAAATGCAGCAGCAACATCATCAAAAACAACAACAACAAAGTCATTTAGTCTCAAGACAGTTAGGTACGCTAGATATGAAACCCACAGGAACAAACATGACAAACAATACTTAAAAAAGACAAGAAAAACAGGGCGAGGAAAAAATAATAGACAAATAAAAATGCTTAGTGTGAATGTAGCATGATTGAGAAAACATACCATCGAGGATAGTTGCAATGAACTGTGCCATTTAATTGAGCCTGGGCTGCATTCCACTCTTCTGATGATTTGAATGGTATATGAGGAGCCGTGTGATGCACCATTGTAAAAGTACTCATCTGAAGAGAATCATGAAAACGATTAAAAAATTTCAATTTTCAGCATATATAGTATTAGATAATGCAGAATTTCTGTAACTTCGAACAAAAGCTACTATAGCTGTGAATTTCTTGCTCTGTCAAACCAGACAAAGGTAGAAACCAAATTACGTTCTGGTTTACCAGTAAGATATAGATGATTTAATACATATTAGTCCTATGAATCCAATATATGCTCCGATCAATTTTAATCAAATCATGAGTTTCCAAGAAATCATGTATCCGCAGGTTCCTAGCAAAAATCATGGGGGAAGAACCGATCCTTAGCTAATTTCTGGAGATCAATTTTGTCATGGGTTTCGAAGTAATCATGTATCAGCAGGTTCCAGGTAAAATCATGGGCGGCAAGAGCCAATCTTTTGCTAGTTTCTGGACACTGTCAAGAAGACCTAAGAATATAAAAAAATTGAATATCCACAATGACATGCAGTTATCCTGTGTTTGAGAAGAAATAAAATCCATATTAATCTGAATATCAGAGGAAATACTATTGCTGCTAACATACAAATGATCTAGAGTATACTATCCCTGGCCACCTAGATCTTTGGCAAACTCTTTGGTGCGAGCTTGCCCAAAAGGCCACCTCTTCTAGATTACATGTCCATGAGTCAAGGATTTAATATGTAAGCGTTAATCACAAAATTAAATGAAATCTCCAATTAGACATTATAAAACTGTATAATCGAGCCCATAAACATGCCAATAGGCAATAGTTACCAGGGGTTTGAGCACTATGTAGATTTCATCATAATATCTATTTGAAATAAGAAACATTACCCAAAAATGATACACTATCCATGGCATGAACCAGAACTTAAACCATCCAACTAATCCTGATTTGAGGATGATAAATGGCCATCCAATAGCCATGAATGTGAACACGCATGCTAAGCTTATCTTCACCCTTGGAACTTCATTTGGTCTGAACTTTTTCAGATCAAAGTGCCAAATCAACCTGACAGATAGGTGATAGAGTTAAATGATTAGAATTTTCCAGGAGCAGGTGAGGAGAGCTGCTTCAATGAAGTGGTGGACCTTTAATACGAAAATAGGTGAAAAAGAAATACCAGTGAGCAATAGACATCAATGGCCTGATAGGTCCATAGCCAAAAATAATTGCCTTCCTTAGAAATGGTGATGTTTCAATTTCCTTTTGCCAAACAGGTTGCCATGCAGTATCTTCTATCAACCTGCAAGAAGGAAATATGACACATGACTAAAATTGGACCCGATTGGAAATATACAAGGCTTTCAGGTTATAATACGACTTGATCCATATTGCACAGATGGTACGAAGAGCTTTGTACATAATGTGGTGCTATATAAAAGTTCCACCACATATATGTTATCAAGTTCTGCAGCAATATATATTATCTGTGCATGGTGAGTATTCAATAACCTAAGCGTGGTGAATATCAAAGAACAAGTAACATGCTTGTGGATGGATGAATTGATATCTACAGAGTTAATCCAATGAAACTAAATGAAGCTGTTATAAACTTCTTAGTGGAAGTTGCAAACTAAAAAAAGTACTATGTCCATTTGAAGTAAAATAATAGAACTTTTGGATAGGTGCAATTTACAGTGAATTCTTTTACAATCCAATGCATAATGGAAAGAACTTTTGAAGCAAAGTAGCAACGCTATTACTTGAACCCTCAGGACTATTTATGGATTAAGGATACCATGGACATTATTTAAGAAGGTATAGACGTACATATTTGTCTTGGCATGGTGTCGGTCATGCTTAAATCTCCACGGTTCATAAGGATATATCAATGGCATGAAAGCTAAAGTTCCAATAATATCTTCGACTACCTTATTCCTTGAAAATGATTTGTGGGCACAATCATGACCTATGACAAAAAACTTTACAAAAATATCAATTAGAATATGTGGAAACAACTAAGATAAAAATATGTGTGCTTGATGGCATATGCCCATGCAAAGCTTTAGAGAGCTAACCCCAGTCACAGCAGTGCCAGTCCATGCCCAGGCTAAGGGAAGAAGAAACCATGGAGCTTTTGCAATAAAAAATAGGCCCAGTGCATAAGAAGTAACAGATATTAATACTGATGTCCAAGCTTTTACATCATTGATTTCAAACACCTAGCAAAAGCAAAATTGCATGTAAGAATCTGTGCACATGAAACATCAGAAAGCATGCTGTCGTTGGCAATTGGTACCTCTTTAGGTAGAGTATCCATGACATCTCTAAGAGTAATCTTATCTGGTAGGTGTTCTCCAATTTGTGTGAATCCATAATCTTCAGATATTTGTTTCCTTTTTTCTTCATCATTTGATATTGGTGCTGTAACAGGCAGTACTGCTGTGTGCAAGCCTCCACTTTTCTTCAATGATAAAATTTGGTGATAAACTTTTCTATTATGTACTTCCGTCCCCGCAAAAAGGTTACCTGTCGAAGCAGAAAAAGTATACATATCCGTCATCTGATTTACTTATCCAATGAGAGAAGAAATTAGCTGTTAACTCCTCTACGATGCAATGTATTGGCTTTATATTTAACACTCCATACTGTCTGAACATATTCCTGCTCAGGATGCAAATCACATTCAAATATATGAGTGCACACTATCACAGTCTAGAGAATTGCCATCCAACTGCAAACCGTGGCAGTCGTGAATTGCTATTGCAAGGCATTGTGATAAACTCATCCAGGACTAACCTACAGGAAAGTTCAGCTGCGAGAAAGGAACCGACAGGCAACTAGCATGATGTTTAGCACCGCCAAACGGCCTACATTTCGACAAAGAGCGCAACCCAAATCCACTACTACGCAATAACAGTTACCATTATCCTTTACTGAAATTTACGCAAGCATAAGCGTGTACCTGCCGCACCTCCAGCGACTGTTCTCTGCGGCAGCAAGCACTTGGCCGGCACCTGCACAGCGAACCACCAATTAAGCATTCACACAAGAGTTAGAACGAACATGCAACGGGCATTGCAGCGGGGGGACAAGCGCGCGTACGCGAGAGAGGGCCGAACGTCGCGGCCGCAGGGAGGGGAGCTGCAGGATGGGGCCGGTGGAGACGCCGCTGGCCGTCGCCATCCCCTCTAGTGGCGGCGAGGAGCAGAGGAGGTTTTGGGTTGGGTGGACGGGGCGGGGCAGTGAGCGGCTGACTCTGCGCCCCTGCTGAAAAGGTTGAGGTTGAGGCGACCGGACCCGCGCGAGCCCCGCGCCTCAGCGACGGACGGATGGGATTGGTCGGTCGGTCGGCACGGGCCCAGCTGCGCGCTGCCCCGGCGGCTGCGCCCACGGCCACGGCGGGCTACGTCCAATTTGTGGACGAGAGCCGCCGCGCCGGCTGCTGGGAGGAAAAGGACAGGCGCGTGCGGGTGGGTGCGTGGGTCAGTGTCAGTGTTTACGGCGCTCCGTTGTCCCGTCCCGTGATGTCGGCCCCGGCGAACTGGTCAGTCGTGTTGTGGGCTGCCGTGACGAGCCGACCTGAAAAAGTTACGGCCCGAGTGAAGAAGACACTAGTTGTTGGATTATGATTCATTTATGAACGGCCTTTGGACCGAGGTCTGTGGGCTGCTTTGGTTGCAGTTGCAGTTCACTCACTGTTTCCAGTTGTCCATTTGCAGCAGTAGATCTTTTCTTTTTTGCCGGAGCAGCAGTAGATCGGTTTGAGCATGTTCACCAGTTAGCTTTCCATTGTGCTCAAAAAAAAAAGGAAAAGAAAAAACAGTTAGGTTTCCCGCATTTCTGCAGTTGCCGCTTACGCCATACCAGTGTCCAATCCACTTATCCACGAACGGGTCAATGACTTTATGTAGAATGGATGCGTAGCGTAGCCATAAGAAGAGTTTGATCGTTCGCTAATTCCGTTAGGGCTTGTTTGGGAGTCATGTATTTTTATCTTCCTCGTAATGGTTTACACCTGTATTAGCTTGTGCACAACAAACAGTTATAATTGAGGGTATCTTTTACACCTATAAGGGCTTGTTTGGGTAAAGAGTAAATACAATTGTAATGTGTACCGGACCAATATGTCAAGCTTTTATACTTGCCGCTTCTTGCAATCTGGAACACACAACACACACAGCAAGTAAAAGCAAATGTTGTGTGTTACAAATGATCTGGAAACAAATGTGGAATTATCTGGAATCACCAATGATGTAGAACGTGCTGCTTCCTTGACTGGGCCTCAGACCTCTGAGGTACCGGATTCCGGTGCCGCCGTCGTCACTGAGGAGGCAAGGAGCAAGGACAGGTAGGGAGCGAGACGCCCCGATAAGCGCCGTTTTCTTTTTCAAACATCCAGAGGTGTTTTTTTTATTTCCATCGGACTGAACACGAAACACGTGTAAAAGAATTGGCCAACTGTTTTCCAAACAAAAAAAAATTCCATTAGGTCAGTAATTTCTATGGGCTTGTATTTTACACTGATTTTAGACCTAAAACTTGTCTTCCAAACAAGCCTTTAGCGGATGTAAAATGACTTCCATAGTCCAAACCAGCAGCCATCTAAACCGGCTACAAGAGAAAATAGTTTAGACCTAGCTTCCACCCTCACACGTCACTTGAGAAGGATATCTGAGCTGAGCACTGCTCCTCTGTTCCGCGGTTCAACGGCGACGACAAGCCGAAACCGCAGCCGCCAAAGACTCCATCCCGCAGCGGTGGCGCAGTAGCAGCGCACCGCGTGTATGGCCGGCGCGCGGGGGAGCCTTGGCGGCTCGTGTGGCGTCCCGATCGAGCGCCGGATGGATACCCAGGGGACGGCAGATACGGACGGCATGAAACGGCAAGGAGACCGTGCCGGAAGCACCGCGGACGCCGGACGCGGCCGGCGCGATGGGGCCACGAAACAGTACGCGACGTGGCGAATCTCAGCAGGGGTCCCGACTCCGACGACGCCTTCGCCTTGGAGTCAGTGTTGTGTTGCCCAGGCGAAGTACACAGCGCACCTCAGCACGGCAACGCGACAAGACGCCTTGTTCCACCCGTCGCTCGCGAGCCCTGTTCGGTTCGGGTCTGCGTTAGCTGCTGTCCCCCGCCCTACGCTCTCGTCGAGCGCCGGGACACCTGGCGCCGGACTTGCGGTGGTGAGGGCTACAGCGCGGCCGCCGGGAAGTGGGCCATCGCCGTCGACGAAGGACAGCGCGGCCTAGTGCCTACTAGCTCGGGGACATCCTACTGCTGCTGCACTAGAGTAGAGCCTTGCTGGTGCCTGGTGGATTAGTACTATACCACGCACGCCGCTGCTGGCCGAGATGTGCCCTGGCCGCGACACAGCACGACTGGAACGCGCGCGGGGACCGACCGTCCTTGCCGAATGCTGCTGAGTGCGGCCTGCTCTGCTCCGGACCAGGGCCGGAGGCCCTCTTCATATTTCGTGCGGACACGTCTCGCTTCTAGGACAGAGGACACTACTAGGATTGATATTGATCTGTGGCATGTCATCAGCTGCCACGAAGCAGCGGTGGTAGAAGTACGACCGATCCGTAGCTGCGTCGTTGTTCACGTGAAGAGCGTGGACCATGTGCATAATGCCGTCCCGTCCGTAGTGGACGAGTAACCTTCGATTAACTATACTTATCTGGCTTTGCTAGTGCGGAGGAGGGTGGCCGATTGGAAAGGAGTAGTATATGAGAGACCGCTCTGTCTCTCCTAGATCAGTTAAGCTGCGGGTGAATGATGACAAGGTAAATTGTGGATTCACATTTTGTTTTCTTATTTTGTGAAGGGAGTATGTTCGACAACACTCCTCTCATGTTTTGACTCTGCACGAACCTGCAACATTGGAAGACTCTAACTCAACGAAAGAACAGTTATTAGTCGTTGGAGCCTCAAATCTCCAATCTGCACATGCTCTTTTCCACGTAGTAATGCGGATGGAAGACCGGTGGTAGAAACAGACGAGAAATTATGTTAAATGGTACATAAATGAAATGCAAACCTCTTTGTCTCAATGTTTATTTTTAATGAATATGCAAGTCCAATGTCTAGATTTAGTATATTTATCATACAACTAAGCAAGTAGACAAGACATGCAACTAATCTAATCCGTCTACGTCACAATTTTTTTTTATACGAACACGATACAAACGTAGACACTCACGTACACGCATGAATACTCATCCATATGAACACGCACACGCACACCCTAGCCCTATAAGGACCAACAAAAAACTGAACTGGCTATTTTTGAAATTTCACGAAGTCACCACTAAATAAATAGTAATGTTTCAAACCACTAGATATTTATTACTGTAGCTAGATAGCAAATATTCTAGGTTTAGATCACCCCCTTAGACTCCTTGCCACTTCAACCTTGCCATCGGTGGAATCTCCAGCTCCTCTAAATTTAGACATGAGTTGTGGTCATGGTTTTAAAACTTTGTTCGGTTGTAGTTGGCTAGGAGAAAAATGGTGGAAATTTTTGAATTTCAAAATTAGATTTAAAGAAAATTACTTATTGTGCTTTCAAAATACTTGTTCTTTCTTTCTTCGCCCTCTCTCAATAAAATTTACTTATTTGACCTCTAAAATTTTAAGAATTACTTCTATGGCTTTTCCGTTAGTTTTGACATTAACGGGGTTAGTTTGAGACCATATAAAAAAGTTTGTCTAATATTTAAGGATTCTTTTAATTACATAAAAATATAATTTGGATTAGAAATATTATTTACTACACTAATAGAAAAATGTTTTAATTTTTAATTTTTTATATTATAACAGACGCTAATAAAAGAAATATACAAAATATAACAAAGAATTATTTTTTATGGGTCTACTAAACATCAAAAAACTTTTAATATAGTAAATAATATTTTCAATCCAAATTATATTTTTATATAATTAAAATAATCCTTAAACATTAGACAAAATTCCTTCTATGGTCTAAAACTAACACCGTTAGAGTCAAAACTAAGGGAAAGGCCATAGAAGAAATTCTCAAATTTTTTGAGGTCAAGTAGAAAGTTTTGTTGCGAGAGGGTTAGGGAAGGAAGAAAAAGTTTTCTAAAGGTTAAATAAGTAATTTTCTCTTAGATTTAATATTTTAGTAACATTAGATTAAGAGCAGATCATGTGACGACAAAGTTGAAAACTTTTGTATAGTCTTAACAAAGATAAAAGAATCCATATTCTTCTTCCATTCTCTTTTGTAAATAAAGAATGCAGGATGAATTTATCGAGTCGTTCCAAACTTCCAATGATAAAAAAATTTGTCATTGGAACCTGAAAAGTGAACAACTACGTAGGTAGCCTGGTAGGCCGTAGCCGCTCCACTCGCATGACTTCAGCATCAATTCGAGATATTTTTTTCCTCGCAATAAACAAATCAAGATATTTTTATAAAAAGTAAAGTATACAGCAGGCCGTTAAACTTGCGTGGCTGTGTGAACTAACCCCTCGCTACTCTCAAAATATAGATTTGCCTCCCTAAACTTTTTTTTAATTTCATCGCAGATCTAAATAGGTTATTAACTCATCAAACCATCCAACATGGCGCTGATGTGTCAAGACACGATTGACTAGACATAAAAGTTTTTTAAAGACCTCCCTAGATGAAGATGCTTTTATCAAAGATTTTTCGTGCAGATTATTGCATCTTAGAACGTGATGCTTAGTTTTGTTCGAAAATTATTTTTGATTTTGGCAAACAGTGTTATTTTAGTTGCTGAATATTTAAAACTTTTTATGCTTGTTCAGTTATCAAAAGAGTTACAAATCGCTGTAGTTATGTCAAAATTTGAGTACTTTTAAAAAGTTGATTTTGTTTTCAGAAGTACTAGCGATTTCCTACAATTATCGATGCTTTTGCCTTCCTATTATATCATTTCATGCAACGGCATTGACAATGGAAAAATTCTACAGAAAAATTAGATTGCCTGTGTATACATAATATTCAATTATCACGCACACAAAAATTTATTTAGGGAGTGATTTACAAAATAAACCCTATTTTTTGTCCTACCATTAAGCTAATAATGGTAGAGGGGTCTCTTTAAAAAATTCACTGCTCAGTCGGCTGTGTCTTAACACTTCAGCGTCACTTTGGATGTTTTAACAGGTTAATAACCTATTTGGACCTACGATGAAAAAAAAAATTTAAAAAAATAAATATGTGTTTTGAGAGTAGAGGGGGCTAGCTGACACATCCGGATAAGTTCAGAGTTCAGCTGTGTACTTTACTCTTTTTTTAAAAAAAAAACTCACCGTTTGTCGTGGACTGAATTGCCTAACGCAACAGATGAACATGCACCAAAGAATGGCCTGATCGTAGGCAGTAGCATCATTTGCGCCGTCCATGCGGTGCTCTCGCGCAAACGTTTGTCCGTTCGCGTTACCGACCGCGGTTTCCGGTGTACCACGCGAACCGTGGTGCGTGTGCGTCACCACACCGGGTTCGCCGCGCCGCTCGTCGCTAAGCCATCCAATCGAATCGGGCCGTCTGTCCTATCCCTCGCGTCACACGGTCCAGCCCTTCAATCATGGAGCCCGTAGCCCGTATGGTGTATCGGTGTGTCGCGGCCATCAAATCCTTCTGCGCCCGCCCGTATCCTACTATCCGTCGGATGGCATCGACCGGTCCAGATCCCACACGGTGCCGCCGTGTGGTAACCGCCTACGGCTCTTCCCTAGGTTCGTCTAGTCCTAGCCTAAGCCGCCGCCCACCTCGCCCACATGATATATAATGGGCGCCGCGGCGCTGAACCAATCTCAGACCTGTCACACCTCGCCGAAGCCACAGCAAAACCGTGCCTGGTTTTCGCATCCGCCGATCCACTACTCCCCCGCCTCGTCGCGGCCCCCGGGAATGCGGAGCGATGAGGCGGCGCTCAGGCATTGACGTCGCCGGCCAGAGCGAGCTTCGCGGCGGCCGCACCTGCCACCGCAAGCACGTCGAGGACGGGTAGAGAGGATCGATCGGATCCTTCGTCCTCGTCGTCGTAGTCTTTTAGGATACTAGTTTGCTAGATACTCCGGTCGTTTTTCTTTCGATTGGAATCATGAAGGGAGGAGGCGGGGATCGATCGACCACTGGTGGTGGGGCGGCGGCGGATGTGTGTGACAAAGGGGTGCTGCTAGGGAGGTACGAGGTAGGACGCGTGCTCGGGCACGGCAACTTCGGGCGGGTCCACGCGGCGCGGGACCTGAGGACGGGCCGCAGCGTGGCGGTGAAGGTGCTGTCCAAGGACAAGGTGGTGCGCGCCGGGATGATGGAGCAGATCAAGCGGGAGATCGCCGTCATGAAGCGGGTCTCCCACCCCAACATCGTCGAGCTCCACGAGGTGATGGCCACGCGCACCAAGATCTACCTCGCGCTTGAGCTCGTGCGCGGCGGGGAGCTCTTCGCGCGGATCGTGCGCACCGGGCGCGTCAGGGAGGACGTCGCGCGCCGGTACTTCCGGCAACTCATCTCCGCCGTCGACTTCTGCCACAAGCGGGGCGTCTACCACCGCGACCTCAAGCCGGAGAACCTGCTCATCGACGACGCCGGGAACCTCAAGGTGGTCGACTTCGGCCTCAGCGCGCTCGCCGAGCACGTCCGCGGCGACGGGCTCCTCCACACGCTCTGCGGCACGCCGGGGTACGCCGCGCCGGAGGTCTTCCGCAACAAGGGATACAACGGCGCCAAGGCCGACATCTGGTCCTGCGGCGTCATCCTCTACGTCCTCCTCGCCGGTTCTCTCCCGTTCCCGGACGACAACATCGCCAACATGTTTAAGAAGATGAGCCGCGGCGACTACAAGTGTCCGCCATGGCTGTCCACGGACGCGCGCAGGCTCATCCCCAGGCTGCTCGACCCCAACCCCGACACCCGAATCACCGTCGCCGAGCTCGCGGAGAATCCGTGGTTCAGCAAGCAGGCCATCGCGAAGCCAGTCGCGGCCGCGGAACAGGCGGCCGACCCTGACCGCGCCGCCGCCGCGAAGGACAGCAGCGACAAGGACGAGCCGGAGACGCTGAACGCGTTCCACCTGATATCCCTCTCCGCGGGGTTCGATCTCTCGCCGCTGTTCGAGGGGTACTCGGCGAGAGGGGCGCGGGCGGAGGGCGGCATGCGGTTCGCGACGCGGGAGCCGGCGAGCGGCGTGATCTCCCGCCTCGAGGAGGTGGCGGCCCGCGGCGGCGGGCGGATGCGGGTGACCAAGAGCGGCGCCCGCGGCGTGCGGTTCGAGGGCGCGGAGGAGCGCGGCGGGGCCAAGGGCCGGCTCTCCGTGGCCGCCGAAATCTTCAGCGTGGCGCCGTCCGTGCTCGTGGTCAACGTCAAGAAGGACGCCGGCGACACGCTCGAGTACCGCTCCTTCTGCAGCGAGGAGCTCCGGCCGGCGCTGCAGGACATCGTGTGGGGTGCCGAGCCCCAGCCGCCCGCCGCCGCCGTCGTCGCGTGACGCTGCTGCTCCTGCTTCCATTCGTTATGGATCGTAGTGTGTGTGGTACAGTAGTGCATTGTTTAGTCAGTGTCCATTCGATTTTCCGCCAGGTGATTTCGTGGTTCGACAATGACGTGAGGCTGTCCCTGCCTGGTTGGGTTGGGCAGTGGCAATAAAAGAATCTGTATCTCAAAATCGACGCCTCCTGTCGACTGTCATTGAATAATTGAGTTGTTTTTAAATGGTACTCGTACATGGTATTTTTCTCTGCTCATCAGAATGTTCCCCGTCATATCAAGCCAACTTTACCCAGTATATCTTCATCGACTGTTTTTTACTGTATGTGCCTAAAAGCATGTTCCGGAATGATTAATCTATTCACGATCATGTAACACATGTGCTAAACTAAGGGCAATAGTTTACGTGATCAACCAGTGTACCACGGGAAAATCTCTTGTAGAGGCAGATCTGCATCACGTCACTGTAACAAAGCCATATCATTCCGTTGGGACCAGCTGACAAACGAAAGAAGATAACTCGTATTCATCGCCTGATTTCAGGCCAGAGAGAGATCTTGCGCAGAGCGCGACCTTCGGGACCTCAGATTTGCTCCTGGCAAGCAAACGTATGGTGCCGCGGCGGCTTCGGTTTTACTAGTAGATACCAACCATATCGCGGCTGATCGCGGTGGTGCCTGGTCTCTTTCCCCGGCGTCCGTCCAGTTGGGCGTCCCGCCGTCGCTCTCGCCCGAGCCGAGAACGGGCTTCGCTCGAGGAGGAGGAAATTTCGTCGAGCGAAAATCACGTTTATTTTCTGGCGACCACGATGATCTGTGGAGCGAAATATCGTAGCAGCAGCGGCCGGCACGCCATCGAAATGGCTTGGCGCAGATTCACTCACTGGTCTGGTTTACGGTCTTCCCCTCGCCTCGCAGCAGGCAGCTCTCGCCGGATCTTCCTTCGTCACTCATCACTGATGGATGGGTGTGCGCTTCCTTCGGGGAAACGAGCAACAGTTTGCGTAGCGTTACGCTGGACGGCGACAAGTGTCAGGGGATGGCTTGCGGCAAGGACCCAAATCATTGTGACCGCTCAACTTAGTAGCAGTAGTATATCATAGCGCTCTGTGGCTGCTTTAGATTGGTCGATTTGTACAGAAGAGTAGTAGTACAATGATTGCCGATTTAAGTTCGCCGGCTGGTCGATTTACGAACCACTGTCCGAGTTCTCAGAGAGAGAGAGAGAGAGAGAGAGAGTGGTACGGTGGTGGTTTCTCTGACTGAACCTCACAATAATTCAATCCAAACGCTGAAACAGGGAAAACGAAGCTTCCCAAACTCGTTCATCCGGAGTCTACACAAACTCAAGCGACGAATTAGTCAGAAAGATTTGGTGGAAACGCCTCTCGATCTATCGGCTTTTACTAGTAGTAGTAGTAGTTACTAGTAGTAACAAACTCTGTCAACCACTACTGAATGGGTTAAGAGAGAATGACTAATCCTGTTGCCGAGGGGACATTGGCGCAAAGCCAGCCAACATCAAGTGGACTAACGCTGCCGTGCGCGTGCAGGTGCGGCATGTGCAGAGACATCTCGGGGAATCAGCATTTGTGTTTCTGCCCCCGGAATCAGACAATCTCCAAAAGGGATACTACTATACTAGTACAATTACGGTATATTTTCTGACAGGCTCTCGCGATTGTTTATGTAGGAAGAGGTGAAGACCGAGTTCAGACCATGCAATTCGCATGGGCAAATTGAGCCTTTGATTTGTGCTATAAATCCCTTGCAAAAAAAGAAAAAGAAAAAGATTGTGCTATAAGCTCCTAATAACCCATCCGACGACCTAGAATGCACTTGTACTGGCTACGTACGCCTTCTGTCACCGCGATTCATCCGAAGGTTGTCAAGCAAAGGAATAGCAGAGTAGAGATAGAGAGCCGCCTCCTCCTCCTCCTCCTCCTCCTCCTCCATATGATGAATGTTGAATGATTCTCCTCCAGCGATTGGGACGTGCGTGACGAGACCTGGAATATCATTGAGGCGATGTGTTGTCGAATGTATATTATTTCGGGAGCAAATTGAATCGCATCGGAATCTCTCCTTCTTCCTCCCTGGCCACTGGCCAGGCCAGGCCTATCTTCGTCCACGTGGCTGTGGCCACACGCGGGGCAGCTCGATCGATCGATCTATCGCGTCAAGCAGAAAGAAGCTCACTCACCTCTCATCATCTGTCGACGTTACACCATTTATGTCCCAGCAGAACGGAACAAACGTCGAACCCTGTACTGCTAGTTGGCAGACCATAACGCAATAATGCCGATTAAAAATTACTAGTAAAAAAAGAGAGGATAATATCAGTACGTACAAGACGGTCCCGCTCGTGTCGCCCGTATAATGCATCGTGTGACTATGGCCCACGGTGCCTAAAAGGTGGCGGTGGTATCTTTGTTGGTGACAGTATTCCGGGCCCAATTATTATTCTTGTGATTGGGAAAAGGAAAGAATCATTTCGTCTAATTATTGTCCTCCTTGGGCCCATGTGTCATCGCCTCATGATCGGCGGAAAAGGCTTCACCGACTGTGCGACGTGACGTGTGAGAAACGCACGCCGATGACGCCTTGGAGCTTGCTGGTCGTGCGTTGCTCAGAGATCATCGTCTCTTGATATGATGATTTCATTACATTACATAATACTAGTTGTTTGTAGCGAAAAGGAAGCAAAGTCGAACACACTTCTCCGTGCTTGATACTACTAGCAATTTTTTTTTTGGAGAACAGCGCTTAAGAGCATGCATGTGTGCATGTTGAGATGAGCAGGGCCTAATTAAGAGCGAGGCGACAAATCTAGCCCAAAACTACTAATAGGCCTGATGATAAAGGGTTCATACAATTTGGCCCATCTAAATCCGGAGCAACGCGAGTTCTACGAATGCTAGCATATCTGTTAAACATCTTTTGCTCAAAAAAAAAAACATCTGTTAAACATCTATAACAATATCTTGGACGATAGTTTACGTCCTTGACATGCTTTCTAGAAGGGTAAAATTGGTTAAGAGAACTTTTTTTTATATAAAAGCAGTACAGACGTAGACACTCATAAATACATATAATTACTAATCCCTACAAACACACGCACACAAACCTTACCTCTATCAGCGACAATCAAGGTTTTAAAAACCGTTGAAAACTATGTGGTTTTTACGGTTTCGACCAAACCGCTCCGGCTCGGTTTCTCAAACCGAACGGTTTTCTTTAAAACCAAAACTGAGTATTGTATCAAAAACGGTTTTTGCTCGGGGTAAATCGTTCGGTTTTTACACATTCGGTTTTTATGGTTTAAACGGTTTTTTAAACCTTGGTGCTAACGAACAACCGAGCCGGATATTGTTGAGATTCCATGAAGTCATCACAAGCGCCTCGCTCTCGACAGAAACGTCACCTGCCATTGAATGAATAATTAGCCGTAAATACAACACCCATGTCAAATCTAGGATTTGAACCCGAGTGGGTTGGTTTCACCATAAGGAGCCTAACCATTTAAGCTAAGCTAAGTTTATGGTTAAGAGAAATTTTGTTCTACATAGAATATTATTTTTCTAAGAAGTGTCAAATGACATTAAAATGTTTTATATACTAATAACTTCTGTTGTTATATGTTTTTTTAAACATATTAAGCTGCTTGTACTGTATATGCATGTTAACAAACTGAAATATAATATTTTTGATGAAACTTTGTAGGACCTTTCTATAAATACACCATGATTCAATTAATGGACAAACTTAACGATAATATATATATATATATACACACACACACACATATATATATATATGCGTCTCCAGTACAATATTTTAGCCTTGTTCGAGGGTTTCACTAGGTAATAATTATTTTGGGGGTGTTAATTGCAAACTAACCTAAAACAAAAAAATAATAATTGTATATATGTCAATGAAAATATCTTCACAAAAAAATTTATTCCAATGAAATAAGAATTATATAAGTAAAAAAGAAAGGTCAAAACTTGTAGACATCGCAAATACGACATGTGAATGACTATTATATTTAAATAAATGAATAATGAATATATATTACAAGGAATACTAATTTTCATTGATCTGAAATTTGAAAAAAAAAATCACTCAACATTCATGGTCCTTAGATGTAGACCGTAGTGGCTATAAGTACTTGTTGAAAGAGGAGGGAATAGGAGGTATCGGTGTCGATCGTTCATTGGACGTTACTACTAAAGTATAATATCCAATAGCTCCACACACGAAGGAAGAGGGCATATGTATATAGGTGTGTCCAAATAATGGTCTCACAATTGTCCACGAGTTCTAGTGTGAACCTATAGAAAATCAACCACAAGTAAAAATAAATGTTTGTATAATAGAGGATGAGTATGACGAAAGAGCATCAAAAGATATATTTTCTTTTCTTCTGGAGAACCACATTCTCTCTCTAAAGGTAAAAATAACAACATGATAACATAATATCAGAAGATATTGCGCCGCAACCTTCGGATGAGGCCTAACCCTAGCTAGCAGCCATATGTGATGTGGGATGAGAAAGGATGAGAGCAGACTGCACCATCTTTCCGTTCTATAAAATGTGGCGCAGTCCCAACCTTAAGCACACCACAACCAAGCAGATCTCCAGCACACATAGATCTGAGCCACGGCCTCGTCTCCACGTCCGGCGGATCGTCCAATCGACCGGCTGGGCAATCGGCTCCGATATGAACTTTCCTTATGCTACTATATATTCTCTGGTTTACAGTGGTGGCGCCGCCGGCAGTTGCCATGGCTAACTGACAGAAGAGAGTGAGCACACAGCGGGCAGACTGCATCGATCTGAGCTCGACGGAACACGAACGAATGATGCAGCTACTGCTGCGTGCTCACTTCTCTCTCTGTCAGTCTCCTCTCTCCCGGCCGGCTTCGCCCTGCCACACACCACTAGCCGTGAATTCTCTGTCTGTCTCTCTCTCTCTCTCTCTGGCTTTCAAGCTTAATAATAAGGGTTTGCTGGGAGCCGGTGACGACGAGATAATTAAGGTCGACAGTTTGGACGGGAGGGTCTTATCCTTATCTTGTACTCATGGCCGGCTTGCCCTACGTCTCGCCGCCCGAGACGGCGTTGGAACGGTGGCGGTGCAGTTGGACCCGTACTTTGGAGCAAAGTACCTCTATCCTTTTCTTTAGTCTCCTTTGCAGGTTGTGTGTCCTGCTGGCCCTCCTCCCATGGTCGAGGGAAAGGGGATCTCACACACCTCGGGGGAAGAAGCGCGTGCAAGGTGCGGTTTGATTAACTGATCTCGCCGCCGGCGCGGCTTTCCAAGCACGCCTCTCGCGCACTGTTCACCTGCCGAATTCTCCCTTTACCCTCCCCCGCCCCAAGCCCCAACACACACATCGTCAAGATCTACTAAATCGCCAAAATCTGAACGTACGGTTGATGACGATATACCGTCTCCTATTCCTATTCCCTTTTCTCGTCGGATCTGAAATTTTCTGTTTCTAGTATATATCATCATCTCATGTGTGGAGCAGTGCAGGTAGGTTTTCTTGCAGGGGGCAGCCATGGTGGTGCGAAGCCCTGGAGGGTGTAGATCTGCCTGCCCGGAATGGGAAAACTGCATCGGTGCGTCTGCCATCCAGATCTGGCAACTGATCGAGATGTACTTGTTGCGTACGTATACGTACTTGCAGATCTTATGATGTTCGCTGCTACTGCTACGCCGCCTGAGTTTTTTCTTTTGTCTGTTCATGTCTCTACCTGCAACTCTTTTGTCGTTTGATAGTTGAACTGTGTGGAACTGTCTTTACCACCACGCATCTCAGTTTCAAATTCTTAGTTGTAAATAACATAATATTGGTATACGATACTAGCAGTATACTATAATCTATTCACATCATCCATAAATTTCATCGCACTTGTTATTATCTGCCATGCTGCAGCCTGCATACTACATAATAAATGAAACGAAATTATGCACTATGATCTTGTTTTTTGGAATGATGACTGTTTTCCTCTTCTTTTTTTTTGTGATGTGGGTTGTAGATCACACTCTTGTTGTGAGTGTGTTATGTATGTTCCCGGGTGCCTGATAATAAGTCGCCTTGTATTTGATATCAGTAGTACTTTCTCCATGAGAGTTATCTCACATATCATCCGCGGTGTGGCCACTTGTAATCTTCAGTCTCTTAATAAAACACATGCTAAATAAGCATGCGCTCCAATCCTTAAGATGAAAAAAACTGCGCTTCCTCTTAATATTATTGTGTATTGTCTTCTATTAGCTATTTTGAAATTTCACAGTAAATCATTTGCAAATATATACTCCAAACATGGCATGAAATATCATGCCATAATTAGCTCCCCCTTCAATGCTACTTCAACAACCGGTGCCACTATACGGTTTTCCAGAAATGTGTATAGATGAAGGCCTCCTTTGACAGAGATTCTCGGAGAGTGATTCTCAGTGAGAAATGATTCTCTGAGTCAGAAGTGATTCTGTGGCTGAAATTGATTCTCTTTGATTCTTTATGATATACTCTCACAATCAGAACATGAAATCACTTCACAGAATGAGGAGAAGCTACTTTTTTCAGCTTCCAACCCCAGTTCATTTCAGAGAATCACTTCACAGAATCAACTAAGAATCACTTCTCCTACAATACAGCGTTTGGCAGAGCTCTCCAGATTCTCTTTGAGAATCAGCTCTGTGGAGCTCTGCCAAAGGGGGCCGAAGTATTCATATGGGTTTCAGTTTTGATGTGGTCCTGTAAACTCTGAAGTTTCAAATTTTACCACTGAGAGGAATTTGATTATGAAAACAAATAATAGTGCATGATTGTGTTTGATTGAGTAGTTTGTTGGTGCTTTATTAATTAAATCATCAATATTCTGTACGAGATGTCCAAACCATTTATTTGCATGCATATACAGCTAATAATAGTTGTGAATAGAATATCTGTAAGCTCCATCATAATGTTTCCATTTCTATGTAATACGTAAAACTCTCTCCAGATAGAATTTTCACCTTATTGCTATCATTATTATTTGCCTTTTCCTTAGAAACTGGAGGAGGGTTCTTATACAAGTTTTTATTGTCATAGGGAGAATTGAACCCGAATAGGCCTTATGCTTAAGAGAGATTTGATACTTTGTTTGATTAGTTAATTAAGGTTAGTTCTCTCTCTTGCGAGACAATACTTGATATTTGTTTGATTAAAATGTTAGCTCTCTTTGCGATACAAACTCATAACCTGTCTTCCCAAATAAGCAAGACCTTTCCCATGCATATACGTGAATGAACTTAATTACAGTATTAATTACTGTTGTTGTTCAACTGTTGCACCTAGTTCCTAAATGACTGCTAATTCTTCACATGGAATTTTATTAATCCAATGCTTGTGTTTACATCCATACGTCATGTACTGGTAATTCGGCGCCTAGCAGTTATCCGTCCATCGGATCGTCAAATGGATATATATATCATCTTATTCTAAGCTTATCCATACGGTGCATGCAGGTACAATAGACAAACTCATATTCATCATTGTTTCTGGCGGCACGTGTTGGCCGTCTTTGGACAAGTGGAGATGAAACTCTGAATGCATGAGCATGACTCACTCAGGAGCACCTTTATACTGATCCCCTGATGTGAAATGTGCATGCTCACCTTCTATAAAAAGATGCTTGCTCACCTTCTCTCTAAAAATAATGCTTGCTCTTATTATGCATTTAGATGCATGGAGACGCCTGTTCTGTGAAAATAAACGATGAAGTTGTTGGCATTTAGAATGTTACAGGATACTAAAACCTGATTGAATTGATTTCGATTGCTAATTTTTCTTTTTCCGTTACTTTTGTTAAACTTACTACATGTCAATAATTAATTTTGGTTATTATTGATTAGATGATAAAAGGTACCTAGAAATTACACTGTATGTTCTTCAGTATTATGTCTCCAAATCGTTAATTAGCCAGGAGGCAGAAGTGGTCGTAAAGATGACATAGTATGATTTGACATTGACGTTTTTACCTGTTAGATCGATTTTTCTTATCTTTTAATTAATTATCTTACCACTGATATCTTAGCGTCGATTTGTATGTGTGCCATATAGCATTTCATCACACATGTGTAACCAATGAGAGAAAAAGCAACCTGCACAAAAAATAATATAAATAAGAAATTCTCTCAAATTTCTTTGACTATAAATTGTAAAATAGCATATATCTTGATATTGACGTGTGGGTTGCAATATAGTATATATTAGAAAACTTGAGGTAATTTAATTTGTTCATTGCCTTTAACGGACCAGTCGTTTAACTATAAACCCCGGCTGGTCCCCTCAAGATATTTTGCTCAAATATTCTGGTAAATCCTAATTAAGTTATAACAGGACCACGCGCGGACATATAAATCCATTTTTTGATAAATCAAATCAAGAGCTAAACTACTGTAAATTTTGAAAACATAGCCAGCGCATGCTGTGATGCCATCTTTTTGACTTTAGTCTCGCGCGCATGTACTTATGAACCGAATAAGGACCACAGTAAATACTAGTATACGATAAGATATGGCCAGGATACATGATACTATATTGCTATCCTCTGAAGAGTGAATAAAGACCATTCCCATATGATCTTGCTAGAGTCCATTCTGATGATTCTAAAGAAGGTACATGCACAGCGAACAATCCTTCACAGTAAAAAAATGGTCATGCATGCCACGCAGTGCCGTCCGTGGTACCATCGTACAAGTTTCTCGCAGCGTGTATTGTCAAGCTCATTTCCGAGGTTGAAGTCTAATTTCAGTACGCATACGCAAGTAAAAAATCTGCTTCGGTCCGTTTCTAGAGTAATTAAGGTTTTTTTTTATCCCTTTTTCTTACGTGTTCATTCTGCAGGACATGGCTAATTATATCTTACTAGTATTCTTACCCATGCTAACACCACGGATTGAAACAAAAATAATATGATAATCTAATACATATGATTTTTTAGTTATATGAATATAATGTCTACACTAACGTCATAACGTGAAAAACAAATAATATGATCATTCAATATTATAAAATTCTATGTAAAATAGGATAATAATTTCTAAGACAATATGATGGGTCTACTTGCCATGTCGGGGGACCTTAGGCTAGTCAGCCAGTGTGAGGTGATCTTCTTTTGGAGGAGCACAGCGGCGAATTGTTTCAGGTCTTGGTCACATGGAGGTGACAGACGAGCGCAGACACCACCTTAGGGTCACGCGTCATCAGCCGGATCTGCTCCTCCACCTACCGTCGAGCGTCGTTATCTACGAGCGGAGGATGGGGCAAACTACGACGCCCTCACAACCTCGTGTCGACAAGCAGAGGACGTGGCGGACGACGGCGGCCTTGCATCGGCGGGCGGTGGTGGGCAGATGACGGGGCAGTGGCCTCGCAATGGCAATGAGCGGAGGACGGGTCAGGCGGCGGCAACTTCATGACTGCGGAGGGCGGGGCAGCGGCGGGCGAAGGATGTGACGGACGATAGCGGCCTCGCATCTGCGGGCGGCGATGGGCGGATGACGGGGCAGTGGCCTCGCAACGGCAACGGGCGGAGGACGGGTCAGGCGGCGGCGACTTCGTGATTGCGGAGAGCGGGGCGGCAGCGGGGGGAGGACGCGGTCCTGGCGATCTCGTGGTTGCGAAAGACGGGATGGCGGTGAGCGGAGGACGCGGCAACGAGATCTATGATTACAAAGAACGGGTAGTTCATGAGTCGTGAGAACATATAACAGATCAGATTGGATTAACGATTGACTCAATATTGTCACATGGATACGTGGCGCAGGGGGTTTATAAAATTGTGTAATGAAAGATTTAGAAATTAGCAGCCATCAACGTTGATTACACGTAACTTTATTAGTAGAGGGAATGAACGTGAGTCGTTAGATTTGATTTAACGTAACATTATCATCGTAATTGTGAGAATATTATTAAGATGTTGGAATTCTTTTAGGGTGGGTGAAAAGCAATATGCCTTATATGAGTAGAGCTTACGTACGTACCGAGCATCTACGCGCGTGCTAGGGACTGTAATAATGCCTTACTCTCTCAGTCGAAAAGAAAGGAGATGCGATCACTTGACTGCTAGCTGTTAGTACAAACTTGCTTCTTTGCGAGTATCATGTTGCTCATTGTCGTTGGGTCAACTTCGCTTCTTCATGTAAACGGCCCGGTATCATGATGCTGAGTAGTTATATATATTTTTTTATTTTTTTTCCTTTTTTGAGAGAAGCCGAGTAGTTATATTGTTCGAGTGATAGATTCATTCTTCGGAAGTCGGATTCATAAAAAGAATTCTGGATGTAGTAGTGTTCATTTCATTTTAAAATTGTACTACAGATATTGTTTCATATCTTTCGTTTCCTCACGAAATATGACTTCGTAAATAATTTGGGAGAAAAAAAAACTTGTGAAAATCATGGACCGCCGATGGGCCACACCAAAAGCGTCGGAATACGCTATACCCCGCAAGGCCTTGTCCGCGTGAGCTCATCCGGACTGCACTCGCTCACCAGACCACAACACGTGGGCTAAGACGATCTTACCGCAACTCAACTAACAGGCCCACTGCTATCTGGGCTGGCCCGCCCGTGTCCTTTCCTCCTCTGCAAGGGAAACCCACAAAGAAATCCCCCCCAACCCGGTAGAGACGACGATGTCCAGCACCACCGCCGCCGACGACGCCGACCGCCGCCACTCCGACGGATCCGTCATGCCGGACGTCCTGGCCAAGGGCCGCGAGGCTTGCTACAAGGTAACCCCGCGCTCCTAAACCCTATCCCGCTTTCTTATCTCTCCTCCTCCGCCTCCTCTCTTCCTGCTGCTGACGGGATTCGCGCTCCTCCCTTCCTTCTGCAAGGCGCGAGACGCCTTCTACGCGTGCGTGGAGAATCACGCGGACAAGAAGCCCACCGAGATCGCTACCATGGGGCTTCTCTACCCCGCCGACTGCAAGAAGTCCCGCGCCAACTTCGTCAACAGCTGCCGCCCAACCTGGGTACACACTCCGCCTCGCCAGTGTCACCGCGTAGCCCGATTTGCTAGTTTATCGGTTTCCGTGACACGTTTGATTTGCTTTGGCAGGTGAAGCACTTCGATCGGCAGTACTGCGCAAAGAAGCGGGTGCAGAGGCTGCTCGACGGCGACGAGGACCGCCGGGGCCCCATCTCGCTCCCCCAGCCCTACACCTTTAAGCAATAGGTAGCCCTCCTAAGGTCTTGTATTGAGCACAATTGGATCAGTACCACTTTGGTTTCCGATGCTATAGTATTGGTTTCAGACTCGTTTAGATGTATGCATGTCTGATGTCTAGCAGTACCCTGCTCGGAATGTGAATTGATGAGAACGAATTTGTATGTTAATATAGCAAGCTATCCCTACTTAGCTGCTTAACATGTGAATTGCACTACGTTTTTGTGCGTCAGCTTCCATTGAATAGAATAAAAACGGTTCAATGCTGCTTATATTACCTTATTGGATGTTTTTCTTCCTTGCTTTGATTTCAATTATATATCTTCAACCTGTTTGCTGATTTTCTGAATGCTGGTTGCCCATTTCAGATATATATTTAGAGCAGCATGAAATTGGCATGCTTATGTAAAGATCTTTTAATTTCATTTGGGACATTTCTGTTCTATCATCGAAAATCTGTACAGATGTTCACATGGTTGTGGAAATCCTAATGGAGTAATGGTTATATTGAGATTATTGTTTATTTTGTCGCTTTCTCTAAAATATGGCAGTTACGAACTTTCCCTCAGAAATGATAATGACCAAAATTGCTGTGTCTACTGAATTGGAGTATTGGACTGTACAGGTTGCCAATTGACAACAAACCTATATACATTTTAGTGCAACTACTTTTCACAAAATTTCCTCCAAGTTCCTTTTTAACGTTTTATACCATCTTGGGGCTTTACCTGTAGTTTCTTGATGTCTTTCAAATAAATGATGCACATAGTAATGGCCTCTTTTACTGCCCATCAAACTTTGATTTATTCATTCATGGAGTACTAGATTCGTAGGATTGAGGATTCTATTGGGCTCTTTTCGTCCTCCTGCTAATAATTTGTTCATGGAAGAGTGTGTATCTTCGTCCATCCTCCATATCCAACATAACAGTTTGGTGCTTGGCCCCATTGTCCTGTACATATGTGAAAGGAAGCACAGTGTTTTTTTCTTCCTCTCATTGGATGCTCTATGTAGTTCATCCTATGATTGATAATGATGGTTGAAGAACATTTTGCCTTTAGAATTATCGTAGAAAGCAAAATTTTGACACTGAATTTTCAAATCATCTGCTTTTTTTCAGTATAAAATGAATGTGTATGGAAAGAGGAGGATTGGTAAAAACCCCATTTGATGTTTTCCTTTAATTCCTGAAGTTAAGATATTTTAAATGGTAACTTCTATTAAATTCATTACTGTTTTCCTAAGTGGATAATTAGTTCTTGTTTGTATAGTCGTCATAATGCCATAGATAGATTTATGAGCATCTAATGTGTCTAATCTAATAGTAAAACAGTAGAGCGAAGATTGCCAAGCTGAAGTTTTCTTACCTTTATGCTTACTTAGTTACTGAAGTTTGTACATTTTCACCACTGGGGCAAACTGATTAAGATAGGCTGCATGAGAAGCCAAAACTACTTTACTGCAGGTTTTATATCATTGTCCAACTTGTGCCTTATTTCCCTCTGGCAGCTCCCCGCACACAGTTCCGACACCTAATATTTCCAGCTCTGTGTTGGGCCCTTTTAATAACTTCATACATTGATCTTGCAGTACAAGCCCCAAGTTTGTAGTAAGATGACCTCAGGATGCTGCAAGGTCAAGTCCCCAATTTTCATATAGAAATTGTCTTGATTGAATTAGTTGTTGCCACTGTTCTTGTTTCTAAGGTCACAAATGCATATTACTTTCTTTGTTTCTTCACAGTTCAGCAGGTTGTTGGTGTGTGTACATCTCCTTTGCCACGTCTTTATACTCAAACTTGTTAAAATGCAAGCTGGTGACGACCTATTTGATGTAATTATTATGTATTCTGTTAGGTTGTGATGCTGTGTAAAGTTTATTGTTCTCTGTTGGTAATGACGGGGCATCACTCCGTTTGGTGTCGGAAATCAGAATCAATGATTGATGATTCTTCTGGCTTCTCTGCGATCATTACTTAGTTTGAGGAAGTCAAAAGAGGAAGTTGGTAGGATATTGTTCTACTCCAGTTCCTTGTATTTTACTCTACTCCCTTGTTCATCAACTCATTTCGTTTTAGCTTAGAAGCTTCAGCTTCTTGTTAAGTGCTCTTGGTATCTGTCAACTGTTATTGTTTCTTGTGAGTTGCAATGATATTGTGATTTGTTGTGTAACCGTTGTTTTGATCACCATAGACTGGCAGAGTAGTGCTCGCTAGCTACTCTTGCATCATCAACCTGAATTTTCTAACACAACAGTTGTTTTTTACCCAAAATTTGTCATTCTAGTTACTATGGACCATGTGGGGACATGTTAGGGCAATTGTTCAGCAATTTTTTTTGGAAGGAAAATGTGTAGCAATTCGAAACCTTTGGCAACAGAGTGTTACACGATTTCAGTCCTTTAACATCAACCGTATTTATTCGGTCGCTATACTTCACATAAACGAACATGACGTTACACGTTTGGACCAGGACCACAAGGAACGAACACACTAATTTCGTTTTCCGGGGCAGCTAGCATGAACATTGATTGGCACATTGCTTCCTGTTCCGCTGTGCTCTGTGCGTCGTCACGCTTGGGTGGTGATTTCTCCCTGCAGCTCAGCGGCGGGGAGAACGGCCTCCTTCTCCGGCTCCTTGTGCTCGGCGAGCACCGGCAGGTGGCCCTTCTCCTGGAGGTTTTTCACGGTGTCGTACAGCGACTGGCTGACCGGCCGGAACTCGAGCCCCAGGTCCCGGAGCTTCTGGTTGCTCATCTGGTACGGCTGCTTCCTCGGGTTGACCTCGTCAGAGCACCTGCACAAAAACGCTCGTAGAATCAGTAACTGTTAACAGCATATACCTAATCAGTTGTAAACCACAGGACTCCTTCGAAAAAAAAAATTTGTAAACCATAGGACCAAGCCAACGTTAATAACTCGAGAGGTGCGTCGTGTGAACAGCTGAGATTCCTCCACCTTTGCATCCAAAGGCATACGTGGATGGCGACAATATGGTATAAATTCGTAATGATGTGTATTTGAGGATAGGGTTAGGTTTGATGGTACTCTAGCTAGTAACACATACTGTAATTGACAAAGGTATCTTTTGAAACAGTCCTGCGAACTTGTCAAGAATCTCGAGTAAGCCAGTTTCAGTATTTACCAGGGCAATACATAAGCTAGCGGACGTACTGTACTTCAACCGTGTTTGTGGTGGAAATATGGAAGCCAGCATATGGTCATATGGAGCGAAATTTCTCCATATATGCTATGCTTGCGTCAGAAACTGTTAGGTGAGTGTCAAACAGATTGACGTGGTGAACGAAGCAGGCGGAAAATCATTAGAAGATCCAGAGCAGAGCACAGACTCGATCGGCGGCGACAGCGTAATTGGCGCCATCTGGCTTACAAAACCGCATGCGACTGGCGCGCCATCTTTGTTTTATATTCATTTTCTGAAAAAAGAAAATCCAGCCAATCGTTTTTTTTTGTTTCTGACTCTGATCCACGTCGACGTACCCTCACCACTCCGACAGCTACGTAGTACGACCTTGACAAAGGGACGGATTTCTCTTCTCATTGTGGTACGTTAGACTAGCGAGACGACGACCAAGCACACACACGGTGCAGAGACAGGGGTTCTACGACCAATGGTTTGATTTTAATTTGTGGTAGCTTCTTGACTCGGGAATCAACTCACCAACTTCCTCAACAACGACGTACGGCGCAAAGTATCAGCACTACTGATCCATGACGATGACACGCATTGTTTTGGGACATTTTTCTGTGATGACTGTACTATATTTCCTCCAAGTCCGTAAATTAAGTGTAGGGTGGGATTCAAACCCAGCCCACCTTACTTCGCAGACCAACCAAACTATCTAGAATATATATTTTGCTAAACATGCAAGTGTATTTACTAAGATAAAACATGTGAAATGCACTTTAATTAAATGATTGCTGCTATATAAGATTATGTCCAAAACAATTTGATTCAGTGGCCTAGAGGGTGTTTTGCCTTAGAACTTTCCTCTCCAATTCTCCATGGTCGTCCTCCATAACGACGGTGACTTTGGTAGCTGAGAAGAGGCGGACAGATTGGCGATGAGCCGTATCAGGATAACACACACACACGACTTGGTCGCTTGGACACTCGATTGCGTGACGGCAACGTTTACGGCCCCATATACGATAAATTAAAACTGACTCGGTTCCAAGCCTTTGTAATATTTGCTGTGTCCTTTAGCTTAATTAGCTTGTGCAGTAAGTAAACTACTGTGATGATGGTTGTTGTCGTCGTCGTCGTCAGTACTAGCTTATTAGTATAATATACCCCAAGAGCTGAGCTCCGACGATCATGGTAGGCCAGTTCTAATAACCATCCTTACCAACCACGCTGGGACCCACCTAATAATAATTAGTATAAGTTGGAAGGAGCACTAACATTACTACTAACTACTAAGTAGTGACGTAGTGTACTTATTACTACACCTATTCGTCAGTTATCTCTTCTCTAATTAGCCTGTGCCCTCTTAATTATTAACAACATGATAACACGCGTCTTCCAAATAGAAACGGGCCGAGAAAGAGAGAGAGAGATGGTGTATGCAGATTAATTCTTATATTGTGTTTGTAATGAGACATGGCGAATGCGGTTTTGGTAGTGGTTGATAAGTAAGCACACGGACACATCCGGATGATGGGAGAGAGGATCGAGCTATCACGGGCAGAGATCGATCGACCGGCCGATTTTGAGTTGGTGGATGGAAACATCAGAACTAAAATATATAATAATATAATACTCCAAGGTATGAGTTTGGAATTAATAAAGAAACACGCGTTTAAGAAAATTGAGTTAGCATCAGGAGTATTACTACGTACCTGGTGGGGACTGGGTACTCGGGGAAGAGCTTGGCGAGGATGCGGACGACGTCCTCGCGGTGGAGCACGCGCTCGGCGCACAGGTACCGCCCCGACGCGGCGGGGCACTCGAAGACGCGGACGTGCGCCGCCGCGACGTCGCGCACGTCCACGTACGCCTGCACGGCGTTGGCGAACGTGCGGGCTGACCCGTCCAGGTACTTGAGGATGTGCGCGATGCTGGCGTTCACCGTCGCCTGCAGCAGCGGGCCAACCACCAGCACCGGGTTCACCACCACAAGGTCCAAGCCGCGCTGCCGGGCCGCGTCCCACGCCGCGTGCTCCGCCACCGCCTTGCCGTAGCAGTACCAGTTCTGCAACGCCACCACAGCTTATCAGGGCAACCGTAACCTGAGCAGAGCAGGTGTGAGCTGCTCGTGTGAAAGGTGCGTGCTGGAGTCATGATGACGAACTGCTTGCGCAGGAATTAAGGGTTATATCCTTTTTTTTTTTGCGTAGTCCAAGTAATGCCTTTTGAATTAATTTATTGTCGTCTCGTGGAAAATTAAATAAATTCAGGCAACTCCTATAGACGTGCATCCGCCATCCGTTGAGCATTTCTAATAAGACACCTGGCAACTATAGACGTGGAGAGACGCTTAGCAGCGGGATAGCTCAAAGCCACAGTAGTATATACTAATACTATAATTGTTCACCAACAAAGACAGGGCCCGTCCAAAACTGACAAAACGCCCGTCACTTCTTCTGTCTGTCCATGGAGAAGAGAACAGAACCGAAGCTTGCGACGACCATGTGTTCAGCGGCGGCGAGCGCTGAACGAAATTCCGTTAAGTATGGCAGGAGCCAGGACTGTTGACTCGTGCTACTACTCCGAACTGCGTCTAAGACACAGTTCACATATACTGTATTTCCGATCTGGACTTACTCCGTAATCCTTTGTCTTCGTATTGGGATAGGGCTCCGGGTCACGGCCACATTCATTTTTTTTAAAAAAAAATCGGAAATCATATTATATATATATATTCTATTAGTAAAGGCCAAATTAAAATTTGTTACATATACGTACCATCTCTCGGTGATGTAGCAGCATCACGTCAGCATATAGAAAAATGATGATGATGAGATATATAGTAAATTGCAAATCATGCGTGATTATTATTCAAACAAAACTGCCATATAAATACAAGTTTTACCTACCGGCCACGTAATAATAATATTATTAGAAAACAGATAAGATATGCGTACGCGCGCGGCCATGCACGTTTCGTGTGCGTCGTCCTAGTTCTAGCAAGGTGTGCAAAATGCCCAGAACACACTTTTCCGGTATATCAGATAAAAGAGATGTTCTTCAAAAAGCGGTGGTGGTTCGGTGTATGGCCCATGCAGATGGTCTACGGGTACGTGGCACACGTACGCGGCTGATGCGCGACGACGATTCCAACCGATTGGGCCTTAAATCGATCGGATGCGGCGATCTTTCTAGTGCTCTCGACAGAACGATCGCTGCCAGAGAGAAAGGAAGAAAGTGAAATATACTTCGAGATTCAAAATTTAATCTCTAGTGCTCTCTCTCTCTCTCTCTCAATAAACAGAGAGAGATGAGCACTTGTATTGGCTGCCTGAAAATAAAGCTAACTCTTTTAAGGTTGGTAGGTAGTGGTAACATGTACTAATGATTCACCTCTATCATGCATGATCACGCACAGGTAGCTTTTGTTATCTCTCTGTCTCTAAAAAACACAGGCAAAAAACGTACTAGCTAGGACTAGGAGTAAGGTGGTGCAGTGAAAGGTGTGGCAAAGCTAAGATATGATGACAGAGGAGGGAATGAAAAAAGCGACCAAGCACCCACCCTTGTTTTCTTGCAGAACTCGAGGTCGCTCCAGCACGACTCGTCGACGACCACGTCAGGCCCGCGGTTCGGGTTCATGGTGACGGCGCCGATGGACGACGTGAACACCACTCGGCGGACCGTGCCGGCCTCCGCCGCCGCGTTGATCACGTACTCCGTGCCCCGCACCGCCGGCTCGACCATTTGCTCCTGTGCATGCATGCATCGCGTCAGCATCTACGTCATCGTCGTCGTCGTGAATCACTGTACCTATATGTGGCTAGCAAGACCGCCGGCGCTTTTCTCATCCGGCGGCGGTGTGTATATATAGATACTCACGGGGTCGTCGGTGACGGGGGACGCGGTGTGGAAGACGCCCTGGCAGCCCTGCACTGCGCCGCAGATGGCGTCGTAGTCGAGGAGGTCGGCCTTGCAGAGGATCAGCCGCTCGGCGGCGCCGTCCAGCGCCTTGAGGTGCGCGTTCTTCGGGTCATCTGCCAAGAAACAAATTACTAGCCAAAGTTAGTTCATTAGTACTACTACGCTTATTAGTATATATAGCTTTCTTCCGATTTAGTATATATGTACGTCCTCTGTCACAAGAACAAAGATGTACTAGCTAGAGCTTTGCCTGGGTTCCTGACGGTGCCCTTGACAGTGTACCCTTTCTCCAGCAGCAGCTTCACCATCCACGACGCGATGTACCCGGCCGCGCCGGTGACGCACACGGTCTGCCCGTTCCCCGGCTGCACCGCCGCGGCGGCAGGGGCGCCGGCGGAGGCGACGTCGACGACCGTCATCTTCTTCTCGTCAACAAGCAGCGAGCTAAGGATCGATGAGGATGCTAATTAGTTTAGCTTGCTGCGCTAAACCACGCGCGCACTGCCTTTTCGTCACGGGAGCTATAAGAACACAGAACGCGGTGGCGTGTGGTGCCGATTGACGACGGAGCGCGAGAGGAAGAAGTTGTTGAGTTAGTTTTTAGCTAATAGCAGGTTGCTTCTTCTCCTACTAACAGGACAACGGCTGAGTTGGTGGGTCTGGTAGGATATTCTTCTTCCTGACCTGAGAAGCGTGGTGGTGGAGCGGCGCGGAATTTATAAGCCAAGGCGAGAGGCCGAGAGAGGCGAGGCGCGATGGCTATGATGACGGGGACGCCGACGCGAGGAAAAGAGCGCTTTGTTGCTGCAGAAGACCGGGTGCGCGCGCGCTCTCGCGCGGCAGTGCGTGTGTGTCAGTGTGTGAGAGAGTCGTAGTAGCTGAGAGAGCGAGATGGACGGGCACCGTGCGGTGGTCCCTCGCCGAGATCGCGACCGCGGGTTAGGTGAGGCTGCTCTGCCCCACCGCCTCCGACCACCACACACACACACACGTCTAAAGCAAACCAGCGTCGCGAGGACGTACACGTACGCCACTGCTGCCGTCTCCATCTCTCTCTGTTAGCCTTCAGCAGCCGGGACGAAGCCGGGGATAAGGTGAAACAAATTCAAGAGCCGCGCCGGCTAGTCTGTAAACAGGCTTGACGGTTGAGTAGCTAATGGCCCTGCAGGCGCGTAAGGTCGTACGTACCCTAGCATTGGGGCCTAGCCATCGCTCATTAACGCCCTGTCTCTCTGCAACCGCTACTTCCACGCGCTGTATGTGGACAGGACTAGAGTGCTGCTTGGTCAATCGGGGGAAAATATTAGCAGTCCATATTCATTCAGGCATTGCATTGATTATATATAATGCGTTGCTTTTCTTGCGAGGGATTATAATGCCTTCTAAGAATGAACTGAAATTTTTTAATGAATATATATACTCTCACGAGGGGTGAAGAATATAATCGCTCATGCTCAGATAATGAAGAATCAAAAATAGGTATGGGTAGGTTACCTTTAGCAGGCAAATGATTCACATTTTATTTTCCTGAAATCGGTGCCTCATTTTTTATAAAAAGCATTTGTGTGTGATAAGTTGGATAGTACACAGTAGTAATTTCTTGAAATTTGAATTTGAATGTGGATATATTTGATGCATACGTATTTGCGCGAGACCCCCCCCCCCCCCCCCCCCGGGCCGGGCCCATAATTTGCGTGGACTTAATAGCCAGGATTCTTAATTAATATACGTCACTGTAAGGTCATCATAATTAATCGTAGTGCCTGCTTTAGAAGGATACTGTACAACTGGCCAAATGGAAATGGTGCATATATCTTGTACATAGAAAAAGATATTTGTACATAACTTATAAATTTCATCCCAAAATGTTGGTTGGCTCTGCAATCATTTATATATACTAGTACTATAGTCGAGTAGTATGATTCCTATAAAGTAACGAAAATTATATACCTAGGGATTTTTCTTAATGAACATGATCTAGGAATTTTTAGCATGCATATATTGATAGACAGTTAGTAATTGCTTTGCCAATTCTAATTAAAGAAGATCAATGATCTTCTAAACATTTTTGCCTGCTACTAGCTACCTATAGTAACTACCTTTCTTTTTGGTTTGTCACTGTCTTTGGTAGTATGAAACACTTCATTAGTATTTAGTGTTTTGGATAAGAGATGCGTTCTCATCAATGTATGGATTTCGGTACCTATCCACAAATGAACAATTTTTTATGTCTATAACAATTTTAAACCGCTATAATTATTAAAATTATTTTTGTCAAAAAAGTGTGAGAGTCTGATTGAATGTTGTCGTCCACCGCATCAAATATTTGTGTTTGAAAAAAAAAGTCAAATAAAGACAAAAAATTATATGACGCAAATTTCTCTTTTCTAGTCTGGCTGAAAATCATGTAATTTCATTGATATATATGCATTGACAAATAATTTCTTACTAGTTTGATTTTGATTTAAGTTGGCTTTTTATTACTAACTGTTTTTTGTCAACCTAATGAGTAACAAAAAAGTAAAGGCTTGTTTTGCACGGTTACATTAATTGGTTCACGGAAACAAGGTATAAAAGATAATCTTTCATTAATACGATGATAAAATTTTTTCCCTGATTAGTTTTATTTTGCTAATTGTGAAAATCAGGGAAAAAGAAAAAATATGTACACACTACAAAATCTTCAAACTTGTGTTTTTTACATATTGGTGGATAATTAATGTTCCTCTATTTTGTTTTACTTTTGTTTGCTATTAATGGCTAGCACAATTTTTCGCTAAACAATTCAGTTAATAAAAAAGAAAAATGAAGGGAGTATGTCATGGTTAGGTCAACTACCCTGCTTCTTACTTTAGACATGTATTCTGAAAAGAAAAAAAAAATAAAAAAAAATTGGAACATGTAAAAGCACATAGTACAACTGATTGGTCTTTGTCTACCCATAACTTGAGTTCTCTTTTTTCAGAACATTTGATCAACCTCCTTGCAACACTAATCAAGATACCGCCCATGTGTGTATTATTATCATCCTACCACGCTTGCATGATAGAGTTGACAGAGCAGTGAGTCAAGCTTTTTGTTGTTTGAGCCCCTCAAGCAATTCAGACGCTGTCTCACCATGATGTCATATCATCATTGTTATCTTGCAAGGTATCGCCTGTTCGTCTGTTTGTCGCCAACACAACCATCGTTGGGAGCAGTACTAGTAACACATCCGGTTGGTGTGGTCCTCCACATCCCTCGAGCCGTGACATACTTTTCTTCGATCCTCGTCGCAAAACCTACCAACACAAGATCATTTTAGACTCATTACACGTGAATACCCTACACCAAAAACAATAAATATACTAATTCTAGTTTAGCTCAATAAGAAGAAATTGTCAGTCACAACTGAGACCTTTCAGTACTTCTTTTTGCCCAGCATACAAAAATCAGGAGATGGAAGCATTACACCTACATTGCATATCAGTCCAATTTGGAAGTGATAATATTTAAATATTAGCTAATAATTATATGAACTAACCACTCATATCCGTAATTTAAGTTGATGTGTCGCCGGCCAATACAAGTTTACAGAAGTACAGATGATACCTAACATATGTATCAAATAAAAATACTAGTTTGTAACAAGTAGCCATCCGTACAGCCATAGTTGTTTCGCGAAATTGCGTCCCACGAGGTCATTACACTAAGACAGGAAGACCTATCCTTAATTGGTCGAACCTCCAATTATAATATTAGCCATGCCGGATTAGACCGTCGGAATGTCAGCTGTCAAATATGATCGGCCACAAATTAACTAATGTCAACACAAGTATACAAGGAGTTTATATTATTGGCATTGAGTATAGTTAGTACACCCTCATTTTGGCCTGTTCGCTATGAAGAAAGTATGGACGACCAGGGCTCCGTCCGCGCGCTACCTAACGATTTGCTAGATGACACCACCAGCTCTCATAAGCTTATTCTGACTCGTACGTACTAGTAGCGTACAGAACCTTTGTTAGAATAATAGTATAATTAGAAAATATGTGTGGTTAGTATTACATTAGTATTTTTAGTTTATTTACAATTAAACTTGTCATCCTAATAATAAAAAAGACTGTACAGTTAAAGAAACGGACGTTTATGTACGTGTCAACAACGGAATCACGGAGCTTGTGATGACGCAAAAAGATGCCTCCGTCCTTGGACCTTTTGGTGTTCTCAATAGGACAGCACGGGAATGTGCCTACCCGGATGATGTGGTGATGGCCCTAGACAGATGCCGGACCGGGCTGTAGTGGTAGGACAGGGCGACAGACAGCCGACAGGATGCACGGCCGGGACAACAGAAAAAAAGAGATGAACGAGCTCCACCCATGGTGCCATGCCCGGCTAGCTGTCCGCAAGAGCCGTCGTCGCCAGCGTGCGTGCACTTCATGATAGAGGTAGAGGGAGGAGCAAATTAAGGCGGAGATGCAAAAGGAAAGAGCGGCGCGCGCGCGCGGACGTCCGCCGTGGCTCCGTGTCCACCATGCCGTCCACGCATTGTGGACGTGGTGGGGCGGGCCGGGACGGGAGCGAACGAACAATATGGCGGGGAGAGAGAGAGAGAGAGAGAGAGATGCAAAACGAAATATGCATGAGCTCACTCGATCGATCGAGTGGCGCCCATTGTTGATTGGCACGCCCCCCTTCGGCACACGCATTATTCACGCTGCGCTATCCTCTCTCTCTCGGGCTCTCTCGATCGGCGGCAGTGCATGTACAGTGGTGCTGTCTCGCGTGGCGCGCGACGCCAGGCCAGGCGGTGGTGCGTGAGTGCTGTGCTGCCCGGCGAGGCGGGGCCTCCGCGCGACGGGGTGACGGTGGTGCTGGTCGGTCGACGGCCAGCCCGCGTGAAAAGGCGTGCCAAGGTTCCGCTCCACTGCCATGTGGCCACGTCGACCGACGACGCTCCTCGGTGCATCATCCACCCACCAAACCCCCTTCACTCCAGGACAGGACCGGGCGCGCGCGAGAATAAGCTATAGGAGTCGTTTGGTTCAGTCATTTTCGAGCGTGAATAGCTCACTTCACGCTGTGAGTCGATGGCGTTGTTTTGTGTTTGATTGGGCCGCCCACTGTAACCGGTTGCCGGTGTGACCAGCTCCCGCCCTTCGGAAGTCTGTTACCGTCGCTGCAGTCCTATGACTTAATCTCATTGTTGGAGTAGTAAAACAGATCACGGACTAACCATTCCGGACACCGAACAAACAAAAAATCAAGGGATCGACGTTCTGACCGCCGGTCACGCTGAGACGCGATCACGTTAACGATGTCGTTGCCCTTCCGCAAACCAAATGCCACCGTAGTTGTTGGAGACTGTTTCAGTGTTTCATTGGCTTGACCGGGACTCCGTCCACCGGCCGGGGTGTGAACTACCCGCTGGACTGGACTAGTAGTTGTACTACTAGACCGAGCAGCAGTACGACACTGATGATGAGGTCTGTCTGTTGCCGCGTGCGGGCTTCCTTCAGACTGCTAACTACCCTTTCTGGGCTCCCCGCCGGCGCCGCGGCGTTTGTTCAACACCAACCGTGTGTCGACTTTGACGACGTTCGTTTCATGCTACACTGCTGTCGTTTACGAACGCGTTATTCTTCCTCCGTTCCGTCCTCCGTCGTCTCTACAGCAGTAGAAAAAATAGGTATAAATCGAACTGGGCGCACAACAAAAGGACGCTCTCGCTTTTCATCAGTACCTGGTGGAAAAGGCTGGAGGAGAGAATCTGTCAACGCATAGTCTTTGTGCGGAACAAATAAAAGCAGAGAGTTCGTTTCGAGGGGGCGTGTCATGTCTCATGTGTGTGTGTGTGGTCGCAGAGTCCACGAATAGGATAGGATAGGACAATGTGGGCGTAATGCATGACCGCCCGGCCGCCGGGTTCCTTTTTGCTTCGATCGGCACAGACCACACGCGGCGCCATGACGTACGGTGACGCCGTCACGCCTTTTTTTTTTTTTGCATATGGGTTGGTGTGGATGTTTACGGGTTCCGTAAGCAGGCTGCAGGCCCCCAAAGCTTACAGCGGCGTCGTTGTCGAACCGACCAAGTCCAAAAACCAAAAAAAAAAAGAAAAAAGAAGTTACTTCGTGCGCAATCCAAAGTTACTCTACACAAAACGGGGAGTGGGTTGTTACGGACCTAGTAGTATTACAGCCAAGTGGGCAAAAGGAAATCTTGAAAAGCCTAGTAGCTGATTGATTAGTACAGTATTTGATTGCATAAGTTGGCACTCGAGTTCTAGAAGAAAATTACCCAAGAACGCAAAATTACCGTCGTCATTGGGGGCTTAATTCCTTTTTCATTTCCACCCTCCAACAACACCAGGCACCAATCGATAAGCAGCACTGATGAACAAACAAACGATCGACGCCGTGACGAGACAGCGCCGTAATTAACATTCGAATCGAAAAGCTTCGTGTTCTTCCAGCTTACTAGTATTGCGCAATGCAATCTTTCCTTCTTTTCTCTCTATAGCAGGAATGACGACAGCAGCGACAGGCGGCAGCGGGATCGGCAGCATTTCCGTACGCGCCGGCCGCCTTGCAAGACGACGAGCAACCGGTCTACGACGGCATCGGCGCGCGATGGTGGTGCAAGAACGAAAGATCGTCGTCGCCGATTAGGCGGCTGCTAGCTGCTTTTTGCTCCTATCTGTTTCCTCTCCGTTAACGTTGATGCCGACTAGACGAGTCAAGGTAACGTGATGTAAAGGTGACGAGTACCAATTTTAGTAGGAGTTCAAGTGCGAAACGGGAGCTGGACAGAGATCCTGCCAAGTAAAGACATGTTTGGTATAGATTTTTTAGCAAACGGCTTCTCTAATAATAATTCTTCCATAAAAAATAGCTTCTTTAAAAATAACTTCTATTATAAAAATATTTAAGAAAACAACTTCTTTTATAGCTACTAATATAAAGGTGAATGGAGAAGTCATAAAAAACTATAATTTTTGTGGTTTTAGCTGCTAAATACAACTTAAAGAAGTTATACTTAAGGAAAGAGTATAGAAGTGCTTCTCCAAAAAATGTTTGACAATTTTTTCGGAGAAGTTGAAGCAGAAGCAATTTGAGAATCTATAACAAACACACCGTAAATATATATGACTGTTTGTTTCAGATTATAATCCACTAGATTATATAATCTACAGATTATAATTTAGAAGGTTAACAAACAAACTGCTTACTTTCTCAATAATTCAAATAAAAAAAATTTTATTTTAACTTATTTGATACAAAAATTATAATACTCATACGACTTTTAAAGAACTTATAATCTTAATTATAATCTATAGATTATAATCTAAATTATATAATTTATAAATTATAATCTATATTATATAGTCTGCTAAGTAAACAAACATGGCTATAGTATATCGGTGCTGTGTTTTCCTCGCTTGGTGTCCAAGTACTGAGCAACGGCACGGGGTGTTTTTAGGGTTCTTACTCAAACTGAGAATGGTCTCACACCCAGCCAGTTTAATTGTTACTTACTGACTGATCGAAGAAAACCGTTTGTATTGTCGCTGACAGCCTAGAATCAGAGTCCGAGACTAATAATATCTTCGGTTCCGTCCGTGATCGAAGCCGCCTCGACATCAATGTTCTTATGTTCTCAGTCGGATCCAATCCAACTGATACCATTAGGTCAACAAGCTATTCATCAACGACGCGGAGCAATCAACCGATCGATTGAAGTCACCGGACAAGAAGGGCTAACCGCCTAACCCGTCGTCAGTAATCCAATAAGGGCCATCACAACGCCCGCCGGCGCAATCCGATCCGAAACATGAAGTGGCCCAATGCTAGTCTTACACTGCACTGCACATCTTATACGGAGACGCAGACGAATCTCTCTATCCGATCCAGTGTACTACAGCAGTATCTTTATTCCATACCGGAAGGAAGAATGAGCTCGATGAAAGTGGCATATATAGTATAGTATCGTAGTGGTCTAGTGGAGGCAATGTATCTTTTAGATTCGTTCGTGTTAGATGAAGATACCACCGTCGATCGTCACAGCATTTTGTTCCTTGCTTTTTCTTGGTATGGAGACCGGCCATTGTCTGCATATTGAGCAAAGCGTATGCATATAGTATGATGCATGGACCTGTTAGTTGAGTTGAGAACGTGTGAGGTGCTCATTAGTGGACATTTGGCTGGTGCTTTTATTTGGTGCCTGTCTCTCAAGCACGAATTAAGAGCATTCTACGGTGCTTCATGATACCGGTAAGTGGTAGGTATCATAGACATAATCTGACCGCTCATTAAAAAAGGTACTTCCTCCGTCCGGATATATTAGGATTTTTACAGTTTCCAATACAAAATAGTGAACGTTCTAAAAGATAATTTTACCCTTACTTTGACAGAAAGAGTACAAAATGAATTAAATGCTTGGGCACATTAGAACTACACGTTATCGATACACGTTGCCACACAGAGCACTCCCAGAGATGCACCCAACAAACGCCAAATTTGACAAGCAAACTTTTGAAAAAATTGGCGCCGGCGGCCTCTTCATGGTGGTGCAGCGCTGGATCTAGAGGATTCGATCCCCTTCTTCCTCCTCTCTCCCGTAAGGTTCTGTTCTTTTTTTTTTTTCCTTTTTCTCTTTTTCAATATGGAGGCCAGGCGTGAGACGGGTGCAGTAAAGGTGGAGTCAGTGATGGGCCTAATACCTCGGATTCTTTTATTCCCGGACAAAGACGAACCCGTTCAGCTCGCTATAAATCCGGACGGAGGAAGTAGGAAGGTAATTAGACCTTAAGTAAAAAATAATTTGTTGATCATGTCATGCGCCTTACTGAACGTCCCGTTTTGCTAGCATTTTACAAAACCAAAATTTTCTTGTGCGCTATAAAAATAGGTATATCATTATAACGAAACAAATAAAATATTTGACTATCAAATATGCTCTAAGTTTTTTATGTTTTTTAAAATACCCCTATGATACCATGATATCTGATAATGATACCATGATACAGGTGAAATTAAAAGGTATCATATTAACTATCGGAGCCATCAGATGATAAAAATAAATAATAGACATTTATTTTGGAGCATAGTTATAGTCCTCCAAATTAAAGGGAATGTTGTTATCGAAAAAAAAGACCGTCCTTGCACAGGTGGTCTTGACGGTTTGGTTTGGTGAGCATGTTAGAACATTCTAGGCCTTTCTTCTTCCGGGCCAGGCTAGAAAATATCGCGGAATAATTCACCCACCGATCTCTAGTATATTATATTCACACAGGGCAATAGATCCACCAGTGATCTGATCGAGATGTCAGAGACATATAGGCACCTGTAATGCATAACTATTATGCATACATAGCGATTTTTATTTGGAGACATGGAGTAGCGTTCTCCTTGCTCATTACGATTCCTGTGGGTTGCTTCGTGTTTACACACCTTCCAGCTCCGATCCGTATATAGTATATGCAAAATAGTGCTACTGACTCTGCTCGATCGTATTTTCAGTGATGTAAGAATTGGCTAAAAATTTCAGGTCCGGAGGATAAGGATGGGTAGCCCGTCACAGCCTTCTTTCCGCGAGCGACATCAGCAAAGTTATTTCCGTGCCGTGCTATATATCATCCAACTAAACCAAGCGACCAATAGCTTACCAACTCTGGCTAGGACAAAATCTGTCGTGAACTAGGCTTTGCGTGACTCGGTTCACTGGTTCAGTGTGCAGCATGCGTCTCCTCACTGTGCTGAGCAGTGGAACACCTACCACAAATCATCAGCATGGTCTATTGCCGTTTTTAAACACACATTAGTTAGCTCTCTCTCTATATATTCTCTTATATGTATATACATATGGTGGATAATTAATTGATCGGGCCATGAGACAACGTAAATATGCGACGACGCTGCTTATTTTTGCTAGCTCCATACAGTATGTATGAGGTGACATAATGACGCACAGGCGCAGCACACGGTTAGTGCTTCCTGTCCCTTCGCTGTTAGGCTTTTGCCTGGAGTTAAAAGGTGGATGGCAACAGTGGTAGAGAGCAGTAACCACAACGTTAAGTAGGTTAGTCAAAAAAAAATCGCTAAGTAGGTTAGGAAGGAAAAAAAAGAAGAAAAATTCAGAAAGCGTCAAGGCAGAACAGGCCAGGACAGGGCAGGGCGATTGGTGCTGCCGTCGCTTTCGTTAGGATGGCTTTTGCTGTGCTAACCACCACCGCCTGGGGATGGAATGGAAGGGTTCCAGACTTTTGCGGCGATGACCGACCCGGCCGTACTCCGGCCGAAATGTTTGAGCCTTTTGATCCGCGGCCGCCAGTACTTCGCTGGGATGGCGCATCAGTTGCAGCTAGGGCCCGGGGAGGCGGGGACGTCGCGGTTGCGGCGATCAGGGGCGGTGTCGGTGGTGCTACGATGCGCCGATCGCTCTGTTGCTGGGTCTCGATGTGGGCTGTATCCTGAACTGGACATTGGGCTCTCACAATTGCTGTTCGGCCTATGTGGGCGGGAGGTCCGAGCCATAGAACCAAACAGCCCGGCTATGACCAGAGAGCCTATTGTGCAACGTGGGAATCCTGGCGATCTTATCAAGCCCAAGTCCAGAACGCATCGACTCATTAACCTGCGAGGCGGTTAGGCCCTAACCCTAACCAAGGCCCGCCTCCACGGCCGAGAACCGTCGTTCGTTCACAACCCCGTCTTCCCGAGCGGCGGCGGCAGGCGGCAGCGCAACTTCCTCCGTGCCCCGACCTCCTCCGTTCCTGCAGTCCCGTTCCGCTCCTCCTGCGTTGGCTCCAGTGAGTCCGAGCAGCACGTGTTCCGGAGTTCTCAGCTCTCTCGCCTAGGCGAAGGATCGAAGCAATCGGCCACCATGCAGGTCGGTAGTCACTGGCCTATGCCTATTGATTGATTAGATTGATTGTTGCCTTTTCGGCGCAAGGTTGCTACTTACGCACGCTTTTGTTTCTGCTGTTTGAAGTGATCTTGGACATTTGCTTCCTAGTTTACTTTACTTCAGTTGACTGAGATCGAAGGGGATTTCACATTTCAGTGGATGGGGAATGAAGAACTTTCACCGGGTGGGAGTGCGCGTGGGGATTGGGGTATGCGGGGTTCCAAGGTGACTCCATGGTTTCCGGATCTAGATAAGATTTGGGTGGCGGAAGGCCAGACCAGCAGTGTTCGCGGGCAAGGTGGTGGGGGCAGCGGAAAACCGACGCATGGTGTTGCTGCTTTATGCAGAGTGATCTGGAAATCACGAAAATCCCCATCTCGATGTGAAGAAAACAAAAAACTCTTCTTACGTGTTGAGTAACTATTCGGTCAAGTGTTAGATGAGCTCCTCTATAGTTTGAGGCAAAAGCCCGGTGCTGGGGTTATAGATTTTGATTGGGAGGGTTTAACACGGTGAGAGAAAGCAGAATGGCAGAGCAGAGTTTGGTGTGAGATCGAAAATAATCAGCTGGTCGTTGTGTGGTCGTCGGATAGTCCAGTGAAGCAACCGGTGATTTCAATGAACTGAAAATAATAGCGCTCTTTTTTCTTTGGCTAAAACATGGGAACATGAACCTATACATTGATGATTTTCTGAGATGTCAGAAAGTTTTGGAACCCTAATGTGCTGTTACAAACATGAATGGTTAACTATTCCAATAGAGGGTGCAAATATAGTGAAGTCAACCCCATGGTTCCTGATGAATTTCACGATATATTAATTTGCGGCTTGTTATTTGGGGGTTTGGATATGCTCATAGTCTCTGTTTTGAACTGAATTCACTTGCTTGCTGCAAATTGTTAGTTTTCCATCCAATTGAAATACTAACCTACAAGGGCTGCAGCGCACCACTCATGCTACATTCCTACTTGTCATTTTCCCTGGGCTTGCTGTAACGATTGCGTGGATTCTTTATTATGTGTAAAAAGTGCTTTTATTGGAAGTGAGGCTTTATAGAAAGTATATGCTATTCCATTTAACTTATTCTTTCTGAGCATCATGATGGTATGCCTCAGCAACCTTGTTTTGTACAACAACAACCAGCCTTTTAATCCCAAGCAAGTTGGGGTAGGCTAGAGATGAAACCCCAAGTACCAACAAGAAACTCAGGAAAGGACCAAACCGAAAAGGAAAAAAAAAGGAAGCTGAGAAAAGACCAAAAGGCCAGAACCAAGGGAACGGAAGGTGAAACAGCAAACGGAAAAAGGGAAAAAAGAGGGAGGCAAATCAAGGTTCTGGCACATGGATTGCCAGTCTCCACAAACTCCTATCTAAGGCTAACTCCCTACCGATATCCCACTCCTTCATGTCCCTCTTAACCGACTCCTCCCAAGTCAAGTTTGGTCTTCCTCTTCCTCTCTTTAGATTAACCGGGCGCCTAATGATGCCACTGCGGACCGGTGCGTCTTCAGGTCTCCGTTTGATATGTCCAAACCATCTCAAGCGGTGTTGCGTGAGCTTCTCCGTAACTGGTGCTACTCCTAATCGCTCTCGTATGTCTTCATTCCTGACACGGTCTCTTCTTGTGTGACCACAAATCCACCGTAACATACGCATCTCTGCCACGCTTAGCTGCTGGACATGTTTCGTAACTGCTGTGATATTCTTAAAGCTTTTTGATTGTTTGCTGAAGCTCTCTTGCTGATGCATATTTAGAATTTGACATATCATGAAGTTCATTTTGCTGCTTGGCTGATTGATGAAGCTTCACTGAGCATTGCTTGGTCTTCTACACATTCTATTTCATGTTGTATTTTATTATTAATTTCACTCTTGGTTGACTTAGTATTTCAGTTTTATATTTCTCTATAATCTTGATACATTCTTTGACTTATTTGTAAGAGCAGTATGCTTAACATAACTCGCTGTTTCATAGGCTAGCGATAGGTTTAACATAAACTCTCAGCTTGAGCATCTTCAAGCCAAATACGTTGGTACAGGACATGCTGACTTGTCCAGATTGTAAGTATCTTGTTCTTCATTACAGCAGTTTTCTCTTGAGTCACTAAATCATAAGGCAACAATACCTAATATTTTGTTTGTTTATAGTGAATGGGCTGTAAATATTCAGAGGGACAGCTACGCCTCTTATATTGGGCACTATCCAATGTTGGCATATTTTGCCATTGCTGAAAATGAATCAATTGGAAGAGAGCGTTACAACTTCATGCAGGTGTGTTACGCATCTTATATTCTTATCGAACTACTCTTCCAGGTTTTAATATATAATCATTAAATAACAGTGGCCATAATTAGATTATTGCTGAAATAGCAATGGCCATAATTAGATTATTGCTGAAGTAGCAGTGGCCATAATTAGATTATGTTAAAACTTATGCGTCCAAAATTTGCTAATGAGCCTCTATAGTAAAGTACAATTATGCCTTCCATGAAATTTAATCGGATTGTTATTTATTTATAATGCCTTAAGCATAGCCTGGCATGATAGCACCACGATTTTAGCTGTGGAGTCAACTTTTTTGCCGCAATTTGTTTCATATTCAGCTATCACCGCCTATGCTCAAGGGCTTCATTTGCATGTTACACCAATTTTGAACATGCAATTGCATCAATGGAATGCTGTAATATAAATATATTGAACCATGGTTTCTTCATTGCAGAAAATGCTTCTTCCTTGTGGTCTCCCTCCTGAGAGAGATGAAGACTGAGTAGCTGGTGCGTGGCTTCACCACTAAACCAACTTGTGTTCAATTCTAGTTTGCTACTGAAGTGAACCACACTAGGTTTGTCACCGTAGTAGTATGTGTGACTCTGTCTGGATGCCTTGAACTTCATAAGGGCATAGTATCTGTTACTTTCGGTTCATCTTACTTTTTAAAATGTGTTGTATTCATCGGCTGCCCATGTATATTTCATTTTGAATAACCAATCTGGTCATTTATTCATGGGACGACGGGCTCTACCTCGCTGAATTTTCGATGGACTTCTGCAGACTGCACCCTTGTGCGCGCGGCGACTTAGGAGATTAAATGGGCTAGTAGCCCACAACGAGGCCGCGAGTGGCCCATTTTTCAGAATGTGAAGCAAAAAGACTTTTTTTTTATGCAAAAAAAAGACTATTTTTTTAGAAGGATAAAGTCCAATTTACTCCCTTAACTATAACCAAAGTCTGAATAACTCTCTAAACTATTATTTAATTCATTTTACACCCAAATTTATGTCATTTGATCTAATTTATCCCTTAATACTATTTTTCTTTTTCGTTTCTCCATACATAAGTGTCGTCATAAGTTAAAAATTTACGTGATAGTTGTTGATAGCATAACACATTTTAGAAAAATACTTCAAAATTTTTTATAATTATTTTGATAGAGAAAGACATTTAATAGTAAATAATTACGGGATGCAAATATATATGAAAATTAATGTTGAAAAATTTAAAATAAATTTTTTAAATATGCATTATGATGTCCACCACAATGCTAAAAAAATTTGAAATTAAAATTCAACTTGTGTATGGAGAACAAAAAAGATAAATTATAGTAGGAGTAGATTAAACCAAAAATCATAAGTTTAGGAGGAAACTAAGTTTAGGAGGAAACTGAACCAAAAAATAATTTAGGGGTTATTCACTGCTTATACTTGAGGGGAGAAATTGAACTTTTTCCTTTTTAGAAACAAAAAACAAGCCGTTTCGCTCAATAAAGGCTGAAAGAAACTGAACGGATGTCCTTACTGAGAACTCTGGTACATGAAGCATACGGCATTAGTGTTGTCTAGATTAATTTTGGTTTATCCAATTAGGTCAAGTGTGGTACTTTCAGTAATTTAATGCTGTAGTAGAGGGTGACAAGAATGTCACCTTACTTGATAAATGGCGCATGATAATCTGACCCACATCCACGCATAAAGATTTTGTTATACTTTTATTAGTACAAGGTAATTAGTTCTTGTTACGAGCAGACCCCTGTTATGAGAAACAGAACTAAAAAAATTATACTACTCCGTACTAGATTAATTCATTCTTGCAAACTGCGTACTGTCATTGCTGCGCGAATATCAAGACTCCACATCTGTTCACATCCAGTTGACCTTGCCCAGCGCCAATGATAATCTGACTTTCTCATCTCATCTGTCCGGCCGCTTTCGTTCAACGCTAATTAAGGAAAGTGGCTGATGAATCATCCTGTTCATACTCATCTTCCTCGCTTTGACCATGTCCCGGCGATCTTCCCGGCGGCGATAAATATATCCAATCCAACCCTTATGAATTGCCTGCCCTGCAAATCCGCACCTCTCTGAAGTCTGAACCAGCAGCAGAGCAGCCATGGCTGCGCGCGCCCTTCAAACGCTGTTGCTCCTCTGCAACGCGGCCCTTCTTCTGTTGCAGCTCCTGCCCCCATGCACCGGGCTGATCAGCCTCGACACGGTACGCGAGTTCCTGACGCGGGAGGAGGACACCATTGTCTTCAGCCTCATCGAGAGGGCCAAGTACCCGCTCAACCGGCCGGCCTACGACCCCGCTTACCTTGGTTCCCGCCATAACGCCTCCTTCGCCGAGCTCTTCATCCACGAGAACGAGGCCGTTCAATCCAAGGTGCGATTCATTCACTACCTCGTGTTCTTGTTTGAGCGTCTAATGGAAATGGAGGTAGCACTTGGGTAGCATCGAAGCACCTCGTTCCGTTCAACATGTTGATTAAGTAATTCTCTGAGTGTGTTGAGCTTGGTCACGACTCTCTGGCTTGCTTATAAAAAATTGTGGTCAAATGTCGAAGGATCTGGGGACGGTATTGACTGAACCTATACTTACTGCTGCTGGACTCAGTTTGCAATGCCACAAAGCATATTCAGTATTTCATAAATGCCAGTAGTCATCACCAACACTAATGCAATCACTAGCGTTACGAAATGAATAGCGAGCACATTGCGAACAAAGACTCGAAGTTCATGTTTGATTGAGCCACTTAACCTGACTTGCTGTTGGATTTTTCTGCAGGCAGGAAGGTACCAGAGCCTACTAGAGATTCCGTTCCTCGCATACAGAGTTCCTTTCACGCTGGCGCCTCCACACAACTTCACAAGCGTAAGCATCCATCCGGCTGTCCTTGCCCGAAACATGAATCACGAAGGACTTACTTCCTCTGAAACGGACTTTACTGAACTCGTGAGATCCTGATGCCGGACGTAATTTCAGGAGCTGTATCCCGCGGCCGCATTTGTCAACGTGAATGACGCCATATGGAGCGTGTACTTCAACGATCTGCTTCCTCTGCTAGCCAGGGACGGCGACGACGGCAGCTATGCTGCAACTGTTGATTCAGACCTCGCATGTCTGCAGGTAAACAAAGCAGAGTGTTCCAGTGAGAATTCATCGCACCTGCTCATGTCGGTGAACGCCAAAGAGTTTTACATTGAAAAACTCGTCGATTTGCAGGCGCTCTCACGAAGGATCAACTACGGCAGGTTTGTGGCAGAAACGAAGTTCAGGGGCGATCAGCAGACCTACACTAGTTTAATTCAATCCAAGGTATTCCAAAGTTTCGACACACACACACACATTTATTACTAGAACTACTGAGGTGCAATATCTGAAATATCAGAGATGAAGGATGTATAGGGAGTGTAAAATAACTGGATCCGGGATTTCCTTTGCTACAGGACAGAGACGCTCTGATGAAACTGTTGACATCTGAAGCTCAGGAAGATGTGGTGAAGAGACGGGTACAGAAAAAGGCAATCGTGTTTGGGCAAACCATATCACTAGATGGACCAATTGAAACTGGTGTCAGCAACAGCAGTCAGGCCATGTTCAAAGTTGATCCTTCCGTAGTTTATAAGCTGTATAACCAATGGGTGATCCCGCTGACTAAACAAGTGGAGGTCGAATACCTTCTCCACCGTCTTGATTGATATCGTGTAAGTATGTATCTACCTAACCTATCTGCACATAATTGATAACAACAAACACAAACATGTAACGCACATCAAGTGTGCAAGATTGTACAATTTACAATTTTATGAAAGTTGTTAGTATTATATACTACTATTCAATTGCAGCGACTAGAGCCCATCGGACTCGGCCATGATGAGCTCCTGCCGAATGCCCTCCTTCAGGAGCTCCAAGCGGAGCGCGTCCACCATGATCTCTGCCCTGCATCCCAAAGCCACCACTATTTTTTTTTAAGAAAAACAAATCATCATAATTTGACATGATTACTAAATCTCTAGCCAACAATTCCAACCAAATTTGGCAGGAATAGGATGTATCGTATCCACCCCATTCCTAAACCCTATGCAAACAAGAGTCGGGGATGTATCCACCCCTTCCCTGGAGTAGCAAACTAGGAATCGCAATTATACCGCGAAGACAAATCACGATCCGTGCGACCACAAAGAACTACTTATTTCATTCCCTTGTTGGGTAAAAGGGTCGGGGAGGCGGTAGCCATCGTCGACGCCGGCCGTAGCGGTTGCTCGTCCGGCGAATTCCGTGGCTGGCTTTGGTGTCGCGTCGAGCGGACTCGGGGATGATTCCCACAGCTGCAATCTGTGGGCTGGTCAGGTTTGTGTGCCCATGTTTGAAGCCCAGATTGGCCTTCTTGCTGATTTTGGACCGCACAGATTAATACCGTACCTGGGCTGCAGATTGGGGACTGGTATGTCACGGTTGGACTAAAAAGGCCGTCGCAGATTGGGTTATGGGTAATCATTTTGAAGTTTGAAACCACTCTCTTGCAGAAGTATTTATGTTCAATCCTTGCATTCTAGTGCTGGTTGTAAAAGCTACGTATTTATCTTAAATTCCTTCAATTCTTAATAATAAAGGTTAAAGAAGAAGTATAATTGCATTGCTATCATATCGAATGTATTGCCTTGCGTTTATCTAACAGTATAACAATACTACCGTTTCTCTTTTCATCGTTTTGTTTTTGGATGAAAACGTGGCAGGTGCTTTGACTTTTCATTAAAAGGAGAAGCAAAAGTAAATACTCCCTCCGTTCATTCTTCTTAGGTTCAATACCTTGTAAGTTGTGGTGAGATCAAATCGTATAACCAATTCGCTCCATCTTATTCAAACTCATTCAAAAAAGCAATGACGACACTGGACTAGTACATTAACATTTTTATTATTGTAGTAGGTCTACTACTAATGACGGCCGACATCTTATATGGTCGCCAATTGGTAGTGTAGTCTATTAGCTGATATCCTTGATAGAAAACGACTTCCCTTTCATCGTATTTGAAAATTTAGATACTCAAGCAGCACACGAAAACATAACTATGTTCCACTTTAGCTTCACGCACATGTACCACGGACACACATTAAAAGTATGAAACGCTGGGTACAAACGATCCCCACAAGTTGATCGACGGACAGCGACCTGACTCACTCCCCATAGAAGACCTTCTCGAAGCACTCCAGGTACTCTGCCTCGAGCGCGAAGAGCACGGCGATGCCGTCGTCCTTGCTGGCCCGCTGCGTGACGTACGCCGTCCCGGTGCCGAACATCTGCGCGGGCGCCACGAACCGCGGCGTGCCCCAGCCAAAGTCGGCGTCGTATATGGGCAGCCCGAGCCAGCTGACGACCCACACGTCGGACTCGGGCATCATCTGGCCGCGCGCCGCCTGGCTACCCTTCTCCGACTCCACCTCCAGGTAGTCGACCACGGACCGCACGTACGCGTCGTCCACGCGGTCCACGGCGTCCTTTATGGCCCGCGCCGCGAGGCTGGGCGCCAGCAGCACGTCCTCGACGCGCGCGGTCACCAGGTCCCGGACGATGGCGTTGCCGAAGTAGGTCCGCGGGAGCGGCGGGCGCAGGCGGTGGCGGATGTTGGCGGGGACGCGGAGCCGCGTGTCGGACCCCGGCGCCAGCCCGCGTGCCACGCAAGCGCAGCGCCACAGGTGCGCCGTCACGGCGCAGTAGGTGGACACCGGCGCGACGTCGCCGCCACCCTCTTCCGGCGCAGCGGCGCACCGGGACTTGAGGTCGGCGAGGAGCTTGTTCGAGACGGAGTAGATGCGGGTCACGAAGGAGCGGGGCCGACCGTTGAGCAGCGCCGGCGAGTAGACCGGGTGGTCCATGGTCGGGGTCGGCGGGGACCGCGCGCGGAGGAGCGTCCGGTCGTGGAACGGAAGCGGGCCGCACGCCTCCGCGACGTCGAGCCCGCGGGACAGGCCCGTCCAGGTCTGGATGAAGTGGAACGCGCCCATGCCGTCCATGGTCACGTGGTGGATGCCTGTGCCAAGCACCACGCCGCCGCACTTGAGGAACGTCACCTGTGCACGAACGAACGCACCGAAATCGTGTCAGGATTAATTATTACTACTTGTAGTTTTTACAGCGCAATTTCACCCAAACTCGTTGCATGTAGAAATGTCAAGTAGAATACTCCTATCTCGCTGTCGATGTCCATTCGTCAGGTTAGAGAGAGAAACACTAATGCTAGAGTTTTATTGTCACGAGTCTTGATCTCAGCTGTCTTGATCCAAGTAGTAAAGCCCAATGCGACAACACGAGTGCTGATGACATGACAGGATTGGATGGTCTACGTAGTAACAATGCTTGAGTTTTAATAAAAAACTACTCTAGTGGCGGCTGCCTGCTGCAGACATCGGGTTCTTATCGACTACAGTTAGTCAACAAAAAATATTTGATGACTCATCGCAAGTTGCCAATTGGAAAAACTGATAGTTTTGAAGCGGCGGCCGTCTACTTTCCCGCCCACGATTAGCACACGGTCTAGTTGATCCTATCGATCGGGACGGGACGGGGATCGATAAAAACGCTGTCCCGTTCACGACCGGTCATTCTCGCATGCCGTCTCGACGCTTTCAAAAGGTTATTATTACAAAAAAACATGTGATGATACCGTCTGATGCTCGCGGTGGGCCAGCACTACTTTGGCACCAATATCAGCTAACTAATATGATATCGTCGAGAGATATGAGTGACGTTGGTGATCGCGAGAACATTGTGTTACATATTTAAATGTGATTTGCAACAAGCTGTGTTCTAGTACTATATAAACATTTTTTTTTGCGAAAAATACTATGCAAACATTGTGCTCCTCAAAAAATTTGTCATAAGTGAGACACGAACAGCTTTGTGTTCAACGCACCCAAAAGAGTTCACAACGTTGCTATGATTCTTCGTGTGACACGTTTGAAAAAGTGACACGGTCGGGTTACCGCGCGCCCAAATGTGAGGCTTTGGTTCCATGTGTGTCAGGTTGTCAATTGTCATAGCGATGATGGACAGTGTGTCTGTTTCTGCAAAATTAGAGTTGCTTTCCTTTCTGTCCCAGTATCCCACTTTAATTGTTCTTCTTCTGCTGTTTGTTTTCTAATCTAAATCTAAGAAATTTCAGCCCAACCATTATTGCTTGAGAAGAAGTTTGATATACCCATCCATAAGTCATTTTGTTGTAAATTTACCCACCCATTATGTTTTGTTGAAAAAAAAAAACCCGACACTGACATGCTTAAATGATTTTAATACGTTTTTATTCATTTGGAGTAGTACCATATAATGTAGTATCCTACTTGAACTTACAAAATTTTAAGAGCATAATCTTCATAATTTTTTTAAGTTTTTAAGAGAGATATGACTGACGTTGGTAGATGCTCCCTCCGTTTTAAACTTATTACCCGTGAGAACATTGTGTTACATTTTTAAAACATTGTTTGCGACAAGCTGTGTTCTAGAAGTACGACTATGCAAACGTCGTGTACTCAAAAACTTTTGTTATAATTTGTGTTCAACGCAAAAGAGTTCACAACTTTGCTTATACTCTGCATGTGTCACCTTGAGAAAAGTGCCACGGTCGGGCTACCGCCCAAAGCGCCCAAAGGGGAGACGGAAACTCAAGACTTTTGGTTTCATGTGTGTGTTGTCCTGCCGATGATCAACAAGTCTCTTTCTGCAGAAGATTTGTGTCTGTCCTTGTCTAATTTCAAAGGTTCTACCGTGGATCCTATCAATTTAATTTTTGTTATTTTGGTCTAATTAAATCTAAGAAATTCACACGTTACCCAAGCAAAAGCCATGGATGCTGGATGGCCCCGTCAAGGCCACACACAGTCACATGAACCGTGCACCAAAGCGTGTTCGTCGACGATCATCGAACACGGCACGTTGCGCCGCCGTTCGCACATTGCCAAAAATCTAAAGCGCGCACGCAACCGGTTCCGGTCACGATTTTTCCCCGGGCGCAAAAAGCGCACGACGAGAAGCCGGAGATAAAGTTGCTGATAAATACAGTAAAAAAGACGGAATTCGAAACGGATATGGGGGGGTGTTGCAGAGGAGGTCACGTCACGTCACCTGGAACATGGCCATGACGCAGGGCGGGTCGCCGGAGGGCGTGAACGGCACGAACATCCGCCTGATCTCCGGCGACGGCTCGTAGTCCTGGAAGACGTCGTCGCCGGTAAAGTCGGCCCTGGCGACGACGAAGAGCGCGCCGTCGCCGTTGCAGTCGATCTGCAGGCGCCCGCCCTCGCCCACGCCAAGCCGCCCGGCCAGCGGGTAGAACGGCACCAGCGCCTTGGCCAGCGCCGACTTGAGCCGCCCCGGCTCGAAGAAGCCGCCGTTGCCCTCGCCCTCGGGCGTCGCTGCCGGGGCCGGGTAGTAGTAGACGAGCGGCGTGTGGGTCTTGGGCACGGCGAGGTCGAGGTTGGACAGCCACAGCTCCCGCCGCGGCGTGGCCTCGCTCGGCGCCACCAGCGTCGACTCCACCACGTCAACCTTCATCTCGTCCTCTCTCTCTCTCTCTCTCTCTCTCTCTCTCTCTCTCTCTCTCTCTCTCTCTCTCTCTCTCTCTCTCTCTCTGCCTTCCTCTCCTCTGCTCCTCTTGCTTGCTTGCCCTCGAACAAACAGAGTCGCACCGGCAGTGTTGTCAGATGAACCGAGCGGGCTCCAGACCAGGACCAGTGGCGCTAGCTGCTCGTGCTTGTCATGTGGCTGTGGGTGGGTCTGCGGAGCCGCGCGAGGCTTATGTAGAACGGGTGAGTGACGAGGCAGGCCGAGGGCGCGGCGGCATCATCATGGGCCTGCGTGGCAGAGTACGAGTGGTCCTGCTGCGTCCCGCTGTTCCATCCAGGGCCATAAGTCCGTCCGTTCCATGCAATTTCTATTTTCTGGAACTGGAAACGGTCCCCATTCCGATCGATTAGCGAAACCGGTCGCCATCAGTACTCGCCATTGCTCCTAGACTAGTACCATTTACCAGACTTCCTTGCTTCGTTACAGCGCAGCGGAGGAACAAACTAAAAATTCCACCTTTTTTCCAACAGAAATTCCTAGTCGTAGATCAGTAATGTGGACTCGTGGCCGCGTGGTCGTGCTGCTCGCCACAAATTACCCAAGCCCCCAAACCCCAAAAAAAAAAAGAACTCAGGAAAACGGTTGTTGCTGCGACCTTGATGTGCCTTCCGTAGTTCCGTTCCATTGGCCATTGCATATCATGCAGGCAGGGCCGTTGGATATAGTAGCCCCACCGAGATTTGAATGTTAGCCATTGTCCGCGCCGGTGCAGTAACTACGTAGGCCCTGCTGCGTACTGAATGGGAGGGAGGCGTGGCCATGGCGACGGCCACGCCCGCCTGTTCGTTCGTTCGTTCCTCTCCTATGCTCGTTCGACATGCAGTTATGCGCGGATAAAGGCCACAACCTGTGCCCACCATGCTCCCTCTCGTAGTCTTGTTGCCGGTAATCAATTGGCAGCTCAATTATTCAAGGCCGGAACCAACAACGTTGTGGGCCTCGCTGAAATAAATAGTATAACAATCTCTCCCCGTTGGCAGACACGCCCAGCCGCGCGCAAGTGTGTGCTAGGTAGACGTCGAGCAAGTTGTGAATTTGACAGCGTGGAACTAATTTGGTTCACTCATGTTATTATGCTTACGATTTGGACCGCCTATGTCTATGTTACTACATTCTTATTGGACAGCTCACGTGACATTGACAACTCGAACACAAGCTAGTTAAGCGGTGCACGTGAGAGAAGATAAAGGAAGGATATTCCTCGTAACGAAGGATGATACGAGGTCCAGCCATAACAAAGATGGGTCTGGCCCATTCATCTCACGGCCCATTGCAGCTTTGCTACCCCTAGAACAGGCCGGCCTGCCTGATGATACATAGGCCCTGTTTTTTTTTTCTGTTTTTCTGGACCTTCGGTTATCAGTCTGCTTCTCGATTATCTTGCTTTTTAGATAAGCGAGACTCTGAATAAGCAGGATGTTTGGATATGCTTATTTTGAGTTTGCTTATCAATTCGATTGTAATACCTCATTTTCTTTACGAATTGAAGACGAATCCAGCGATCCCAATAATATTTGAGTTTGATAAATAAAAATAATCTTACAATAGTAATGAAGATTAATAGTGAACTTAAATATTCTAGTAATATAATCTAAGACAATAGCGATTAGAATACAAATAGTTCATACAACCATTGCGGTGGCAATAGCATCTCGTACAGCTCCCATGTCCGTATCATCTCCTAAAATAACATCATTCACAGTTTTCAACGGCTGAGGACCATTGCCTTGAACGTCCGTTTGAAAATGTGCTTCATTCAGAGCATGCTCCCTAACAAATTGTGAAAAGGCATACAAGCATATAAAAATTTTGGATTGCTTATTTTCTGGATAGCTAGGCAAGCTTAAAAGAATGCGCTACTTCATCTTTAGGATTTCAAATGCACGCTCAATATGATTTCTGCGTGATGAATGTACTTGATTAAGTACTTCTTTATATCCAACTGGACCATGCTGCCATTCAGTGACATGATACCTTTGACCCTTATAGGGTGCAAGAAACCTTTTTTTTTTAGGGTATACAGAGTCCACAAGGTAGTACTTACCTGCATATAAAATTCATAAATTTAGGATATTTGGATAATTGATTTGAAAGAAATTGTAGCAACACTTGTTGTTACTGTTGACATAAATTTTGGCAGGCCTGGAATATTCAATCGAATTGAACAATGATAATCAAATCTTAAAATATTAAAATTAAATAATGTTTACTAAATCAAAATAATTGAAATGTAGATGCATATATATTTTCTCATGCACGTATAATGATTGACACGTCCTAGTCAAGACAATATAGTAGTTGACGGCTAATTAAATGAAATAGCCAAACGAATATTAATAAAAAAAAAGAAGAAGAATACGCGTATACGCGGCCACATGTTTACAATATTGAATCAGGCCATCAAATGAATATACGGCCCATACATTGTATAAAGGTATGGGTAGGAGCTAATCCAATCCTTCCCTTGATCAGGTGATTAGCCCAGCAGCCCAAAGAAAATATAGATGTAAGATGGATTTCCAACCCGAGTCATGGGCCACGCTAGAAAATATCCACGAGATGCTAGACGCGCGCAAATATCCAAATGTTGCCGCTTAAAGATGCACTTAGCGGTCAAAAGCAAGTTGAAAACCCACGTTCTGCATAACCGCGCGCCAGCGCGCGCCCACTACTGCCTCGTCGCTCACCACGTTCCAAGAGAACTGCTGCCATCTTCTTCTATAAATACCGGGCAAAGGCTACGGCAAGAACCCCCCGGTTCATACACACACGCACACCGAAACGCTGCTGGCTTCCCACATCGTAGAAGTTTACAGCAAAGCACTCAACCGCACCGCTAGGCTGCCGGAGTAGATCATCGTCAGGCTGCTGCGTTGAAGGCTCGGCGAACAAGTGAAGAGCAGCGGCCAGCACTGACGGGCTGTCGGAGTGAAGGCCTACGACGTCGACATCTTGCCGGCAACAGCATCATCAACACAAAGCACCTGTCGTTCCACCGGCAAGTTCCGTCTTCGGCGAACGCCATCTGCAAAGCTTCGCCGTGAGGAAGATCACCAAGGTGAGGAAATCATGCCTGAACGGCAGTGAGTTGGCTCGTACAAGACTAACTGCAAATTCACTTCTCTTTCCCTATCAATTCCCAAGTCATATGCCCTTTGATTTGGTCCTAATGGTGGATACAAATTAGTCAATGAAAGACTTTTGTCTCGAGTCATAATTTGGTCTCCGTGTGGATACATCTTATGGTGTGCATATAAAAATCCCAAATCTGGTTATCAATACTTGTTTCTCTATATTAGATGCAAGTCTAAATTTTTTCATGTTTATGTCTAAATGTGATGATGTTTATGTCCCTTGCTTTGGTCTTGTTGGCGGATATAAATCAGTCCATGAAAGACTTTGTCTTGAGTCATGATTTGGTCTTCACGTTAATACAAATCATGGTGTGCATAAGTATTTTTCATCACCAAATACATGCTTTGCTCTAATCGTTCATATGATCAAATGAAATTTGCCTTGCTACTGCATTATATGTAGTTAATTAAGTTGCATCCAAAAACAAAACGGACATTGCTAGTCATTTCGCGTATATATGTATTCTGGTCAGTTACCGTATAGAGTAGCTGTTCTTCTAAACTCAAATATTTGTCTCCAAATCGCTCCATGCATGCACGTCGGTTACACCAGCATTGAAAAACTCACTCACCTAATGCATATAGCTGGCCCAGTGTTGTCATAATTAAACGGTTATATTAGTAAATGAAAATTGGCACGTTCACCATGCGCACCTGTGCAATGGGCTTCGTACAGATAAATTTTTTGTCAAAATTGATACATGCGATCGTTGGTTGATCATGTGACAGTTCTGGAAAATCCAATTAGCAGTATGCATAATAATTATGTAGAAATCATTAATACTTGATAACTTGCAAAGCAAATCCTTGCATATAAATATGCATGATCGGCAGTGTCGTGGGTAGAATAACCGTACGTGTCAACTAAACTAAAAGTTAACATGTTTGATGATTATAATCTCCGGCCGCATTACACTTAAGTTAACGATGACGTAATACTTCTGTCATGCTTAGCATACAGGCATGTTGCCTCAATTTTTTATGCAAATACAGCTGTACTCGGTAAATCAAGTCAGAAGTCTCGTAACCGATATCTCTACATATTTTATCACTTAATGCATATGCTAATTAAGTTAACCACGTTGGTCATTAAAATATGCTAGCACTCTTTAAATAAGTAAAATAACCCAAACATGGCACACGTTTCATGAGTCTTATGCTAGCTATATTCTAGTAAAGATTATTGATTATTATATATCCCAAGCATGCATATTCGTCCATTCGGTTCATGCAAAATTTACATATTACTCATATCTGTTCGGTTTACGTGTTATGACTTGGATTACTTAAATTCCAAACTACTAGAGATAATCAAATAATACAAATAGTAAAATATCAAAGAACCTGGTCCATATGCCAGATTAATATTATGTGCTACTCTTCATGTTTAGCAAGACGTCAACCTGCTACACATAGGAGATTTGGATTGCTCCATGTCTTAAATATTTGAAACCAAGCATGCTAAGTTATTTCCCCATGTAGGAATGTTGCATAAATATATGATCTGAAAGCTATGTGTATTGACAAAAGTGTCATTTATCAATGCCGGTTAAATCTTAAGTAAAAAAAAATCGAACAAATTCTTGCTGCATATATATACTCCTGCCTTATATGCAGGAATGTCGCCAAGTTAAACACCATGGTTATATACTAGAAAATATCATATTAAAAATATAAATACTATCATGCTCCTGCTCTAGTACCTCTTTATATGCATATGGGTACTTTAAATCAAGGACTATGCCGTGAGTGTATATCGTGCACGTGCTGCGTCATCCAAAGTCAAATATCACTTGGTAATTTATTCCAAGGTCAACTTGTGTGCACTCATATTTGCATACTCATATCATATTTCAACACAAGAAAATATATTATATCAAAATTCTTTGGCAAACGTCCATTTTCAACGACAAGACTGAAGACTATCTATTTTCTTTTCTAGTTTGTACTAGGGAGCCATACATCGTGATCATGTAATTTTCATTTATATGTTAGAATTCTTAATCAGGGGTTTTCTCTACGGAGATGTAATTAACATAATTTTTATGCAAATATAAGAATTATGGAAGTATGAACTCGCAATCCTGATCTTCTTGTACTATTATATTTTAAATTCAAGTTATATTTTAAATTTGTCTCTTTTGACGAGGGTGCGCGTCACCTCGACCGTTTCCCCGTCATCAGTTACCTTCAGGAGGTTTTGAGAACTGATCCTTGTATGTCAACAACGTATCCAACAACACTCGAGTGTCATGAACAGACCCAGTTCAACCAGTGACAGCAAAAGTGAATCTCATATCAAAGTCACAAACTGTCATTACATTTTGTGAAGCATATCCATGACGACCAATATATGTTGGTTGTTCACTTAAAGGAACAATTACTGCTATGTGTGTTCCATCTATAGCGCCTATGCAATCTTTGAAATAAGGGCAGAACCTATCTTCTTGGCGTTTAGGATGAACCATGTTGAACTGTGGGTCTCTAGGCTTTATAATTTCAGCAGCCAAGCTAATAACAGCATCTAGAACCTCTCCAAATTTCCTACTAATAGTTTCTAGGGAGTGATGAAACTTATTCTTGCATTGCCTTAACGACTGAGGTGCACCACAAGCCCATACAAACATCCCTAATGCTTCTTTGCTACTAAACCTCCTACTTGATCTCAATCCATGGTTCGTTATCAATGTGTCGTGAAGTTGTAAGAAAACTGCCTTCTTATTCTAAACATGTTAAAGCACTCCACCGGATCATTTAGAGTTAACTCAACCCACTGGTTTCTAGTCATAATTGGAATTGCGTGAACATCATCTCCTTCTTCATCATCAGAAGAGGAATCATCCTTCGCAGATGAGGGCATCCAGTCAAGAGCAATCATTGCAACCATAAAATCATCATCACCAGATGAATCAATGTCCATGTTATGCACTGCCTCATCATCAGATTGAGTACAAGCACTAGATGTAGTAATCATGAAAAAATATCTATCCTGTCAAATAAGAGCAAACAATCTTTTTATTCATACAACACAACTTCTGACAAGTAAATTGTACAGTAGAAATTTGAAATGCAAACTTAACAAATGATGTCTGGAATAAATTATACAAATAATGTTTGTGAAGGAGAAACTTAGCAAATCCAACCGAATCAAACAAACAAAGGATACAAATGATGCTACATCAGACTCTAGTGCTTTTTCCTGGCCTCCCAAGCCCTCTTCAGCCGATTCAACCGATCAGATGTTGTCTTGAATGTGATGAAGATGTCATGGTTCTCTTTTTTGAAGTAGTTGGATGGCATAGAAGTGTTCGTCACTCTCTTCGTCAGCCCCATCCTTGATGACTTGATCCATCATACTTTTAATTTTATCTCTAACATGATCTACCACTTGTGAAGTAGCAGAAAAATTATTACTTTAAGCTCTTATCTCATATGCATCAATCAAACACTTCATGCATTGGTCTCTAAAAGTCTTCTTCTTTATCCCCTTCAGGGAAAGGGGAACAGCAGGCCTTTTTCAGCTCTCATATCTGTACTTAGTGGAACAGGGTTGTCCAAATCAGCATTCACATTAGCATCACCTTCCTTTTTGAGATGAACTCCCATTAGTTGTTGGAACATAGGAAGTTTCATTAGTGACGACAACAGCATCAAACATTATCCTCATTTGTTCCTCATGTTCAAGTGGGATAGTTTTAAAGCATATACATCTCGACATAGCCTATACAAAATAGTACATACCAATAATTAGACATATGAAACATTGAAGTACATAACAGAAAATGATCTCAATCTAGCATGAAACGTGGACTCACCTTGTTCTGCTCAACCCACCACTCATCATCAGCGACAATGCAGCCCGTAAGAGGATCTCTCCCCAACCCTGTGGCTCTCAAATTTAGAGTTTTTCACTGACCATATTTTTTCTTCAACAAATCCCACCGGTTCTTCATTTGGCTCTCAATGTATGGCCTCTTGGTGCACTCAAAAAATTTGCATATCCCACACTATTCAAACATTGTTGTGGGCGATTGTAAGCATGCACTTCTTCCACACAAATATCGTTAAAAATTTTCACAGCAAACGAATCCCATTTACTGCGACCTTTGCTGCCTTGTCCATCTAAAAGGTCTAACAAATAAACTGCAGAGCACCTAAACAACAAAGAACAAACAGTACACCGACAAGGTACAAAGGCCTTTACCTCTAGAACTGTCGGCCGGCGACAGGGGCCGGACCCGGGAGCTCGTGGTCTATCGGTCTCTGTCGTAAGGGGGAAGGGGGGGGGGGGGGGCTGCGGCTGGGGCGGGCAAGCGTCGGGCTCGTCGTGGGGGTGGGGAGGGGGCCGGGAGTGTGCAACGACGCCCGCTTATTATGAAATGCGGAGGCCGGGCCGCGGCACCGAGACGCGAGGCGCCCGTTGCACGCGGCGTCCGTGGGCCGCGTGCGTTTTACGCCCGCCGTATAAGCCGGACGTTTGGGTCTGATTCTCTGCTTATTTTGACCCATAAGCCGCTTATAAGCGGATCCAAACAGGGCCTATAACCAGCTGTTCACATTTACATTAGGTGCACGTGCATAAAATTATTATGAGTGCTTAGACTGTATTTAAACACTTAAAATCATAATTAAAAGTTTTTAATAATTTCATAATAAATATATTGAATTTATGGTTGCTAAATTCTTTAAAGAGAGTTTCCAAAATTCCTATATTCTAGACGTGTGCACTAAATAAATGATATGCTCTTGATATTTTCCTCACAAAGAGATCCTCTCATGCATAATAGAGCTATTTGAGCAGCTCAAATAAACTGGTGCCCGATCTATATACTTTCACGAAGAATGAGTTTCTTAGACAAAGAAGAAATTTGACGCATAATGTCACAATATAGGCAGGATGGTGGAGGCCCTATTTTAGTCTACCGGAAGCATCAGCTCATATAGTATTGTTCAAATTTTATATTTTGTTGAGCATCTCTCATCCAAAGAGCAAAACAGAATCGACAAACAAAAAGGGAGATAATATTCACTCCATCATTCTCCTTTTGAAATCCATTTCCTATTTTCTTTGTGCATTATTCGTCATGATAATAACAAATGAGCAACACAATCATTTAGCTACGCCTTATAATTAGATTATAGTTGTCTTTGCATATATGATCATAATATAGGACCTAAAAATTTCATAAAATATGTGAGATTAACCACTAATAACAACAATATGAGAACTTGGAGGGACGGGTGGGGTTGGTTTGTGGGAGGGGGAGGGGGCATGGCCCCTTATAATCCTTGAGTTATTGCACTGGGTCGTCTAATGGTAGAGTTTTAGATAAACTTTTAGTACACATATTATCCAACATTGTTTTTCCTATCCACTTGAAACATGATAGGGAAAGAAACACAAGGGATCATTCGTCAAAATTGACTCCAATCTGTCGTCTCGTTGTCACTTGCACTCATTCACTGGTCACATCCCTCTGTCCTCTAGGGAAATGTGCCAACATATGTCCGTCCATCACTCGTGGGATAGCCTCCCTTAGCCTTCTCTCATTGTATAATACAAGTTCAATTCCATGTCTCATAATTTACTCTTGCTAGAGGCTGACCTCTTTTATGAAATTGACGATATGGAGAATCTGGAATAGAGCTTTCTTCCACTCCCGATGTCATTGTTGGCTGTTTCAGGCTCTATAAGCTCTCTCCCGCCAGTGACTTTGTGTTTAGCACCATCTGAATCAATGTACAGGTCGCATCCCTTAGTTCCACTCTCCACTACTACTATTGAATTTACATATAATCTAATCACCGGAACTGTACTAGCCTCATCGTAGAGATCCTAAGCTTATTGTCGGTGTTCGTTACCGTCGACTAGTGAATTTATCGTGGGATGTGCGTTTTGGAGTTTCGATGGTTCGCGAGAGAACCCAAGGATTTATACTGGTTCAGGCAACAATGCCCTACGTCCAGTTTCGTACTGCTCGTGTTACTCGTGACTGGTTTGTAGTAGGGGGTTACAAACGGGCGGGAGAGGGAGAGCTTCCCAAGTCTCTGGATGAAAAGAAAGAGTATGGAAAAGTTTTCGTGTACTCGCTTGACCGTTTGTTGGACGATTGTCTCCTAGATGCCCCTTTCATGCCTCCGCTCCTCCTCCTTTTATACCGCGAAAAGGGAGGCCCGGGTCCATGGCGCGTTGACGGTCGTGGCCGTGCGTCAAGTTGGGCTGCGCCATTGCGGGTGACGCTATCGACATGGCGGTGCCCTTCCTGTTCGACGGAATGGTGAGTGTCGTTAATCGCGGGCGTCCCGTCCGTATAGAGGAACGGTTCCTGTTGGTGGTGACGGAATGACGCTGTTGTCATGGCTGTCGCTCGAAGACATCTCGTCATGATGGAGTGGTGGGCTTCTGACAGGAGCTGGGGCAGCGGCGCCGTCCTTTGGACGGTGCACGTCGTGTGCATTTATCGCCCACTTGCTCGAGTAATCGATGGCTCCATCTGTCAGCGAGCGTGGGGGTGTCAGGTATTTATTGCCCAACCGCTTCCGCTCTGCCTACTCGCGGCGTGGCAGGCGACTCGCCCGACCCTGGGGTTGGGCAAGGCGGAGGTGCGATCTCCTGACCCCAACGTGCATGGGGTCGAGCGTGTTGGTTGTATTGTGGCGGATCCGACCCCTCACTGGGGGGGTCGGGCGAGGCGAAGATTCCCTGCCGATCCAGCCCGTTGGATGTCCGTACGACATGAGGGTCGGTCGAGGCGGAGATTGCTCCTTCCTTAATCGTGTTGTTAAGGCCGTAGGTCATTAAGGTTAATTACCTCTGGTATTGACCCTCGACACTTATAATGCATCCAACTATCCAACAACCATTTTAGAGCCCAATGACATAGTTTCATATCGACAATTCTGTGAATACGTTATTAGATATTCTTTTCTTTTGTGGTGGAACATACTAAGGGGTGGGAGCTTGAGGGCCGTCGGGTCACCTGCTCCTCCGGTGGTAGAGAGGTATGGGGGCTAAGCAATACCGCTCCATTATTGGTATGGTATTCTGTTATTGGTATGGTATTATAGTAAAATGGGGCCATGCCCCCTCCCTCCCCTCCCCTCCCCTCCCAACACACTGTTGACCTTACACTCTAATCAAAGTTTACTAAGAATAATTGTCTAGATCAACGTGAACATATGCATGTGAACCATAAATGTAAGATGAGTTTATTGAAATATAAGAAAATGATATAGCTCTGATAATATTGTATTGACAAATGCTTGCTATTATCTTCCTATTATCTTTCAGTCTGCATTGTAAACATTTTCTTTTATACTGACGAACATTAGCAAAATATGATCTTTAGAGTAGACCACATGTTCCAATCTATAATCTATGATTTTCACCTTTTCCATCCAAAACATAAATTTAATCATTTCAATTTTTTATCGGGATAGGGGGCAAGATCCTTTGGAGGTGAACCGGCAGCGAGAGCTCAAATCACCATGAAATTCGACGAGAATGTAGGAGGATGGGGTGTGTGTAAGGTGGATTGGGCCTCGAATTGGAGGGGTTAGCAAGCTCTACTTTATTTGGCGGGGTGGACTAAAAACAGGGGAACAATGGCGGCCATGCAATTGCTTTATTTTTATTTTTTTTGAGCGAAATGCAATTGCTTTATAGGAGATGGGGCCAGGGAGGGATTGCGGACAGGCCGCACGACTGACGGCCCGCGGCGCAGAGCGCACTGAAGGGGCAACAGAGCAAAAGACCGGACCTAGCTGTTGCAGCGATGGGAGAGTGGGTCCGATGGGGAACGGAGAAAAAATTCTGGAAGCGTAGACGGCCTACTTCGTCGTGTGAGTCGTCGGTCAGGCTAGGCCAATGCACTCGTGGCAGCCGTCTGATCGGCAAGCGAGCGTCCGCAGGCTTGGTGATTGTAGATGAACAGTAAGTGTCGAATTGTAGCAAAAACAGTGCCGTTGTTGGTCACCAGGTAAAGATTTTTATGTTTTACAGTGGGAATACTTGACAGTGTCATCAATTATGAAAAGATTTAGAAGAAATAAAAGAAATTACTCTAAAAACAATTTACAATTTTTTGTGTCCATTAACTAAATCCATGTCCTTCTGACGAGGCCTGTCTTTCACCCCAACTTTGACGTAAGAGCCCATGATCTGTTGTTAGCGGCAAAGCGTCAAGCCATGAGGTCTGTCCGGGAGGTAAGCGAATGTGTGTACTATTATACGCGCTCTGGTACTTTATCTGTACAGATTGCTGCTTCAACGGGTAGGCTTGAGTAATTCAGATACTCTGTCAGAAAAAAAAAATGTTGGTTTGGTTTCCGCATCTCGTGTCAATTCATCATCCAGAATCCTCTCTCTGTTGCATCAGATGTGTGCGAATGCTGGACTCCTGTACCTGACAAAAGATAACATCATTTACCAGCAGAGGTCATAGATAGAGAAGTGAAAAGATAACATCATTGCGAAGTGAGTGTAAGCTTAGCTGATTTGAACTTTTAAACTCTATCATGGAATGGCAAGTGATCCAGAATCCAGGGCATAACTCTACCGGAATTTGCCAGGTTCAATGGTACAGCACTCTCTCATAAAGGCAGTAGGCGCTATTATATTGGCAGTTTTCTTTCTTTCCTTTGTTGACATGTTTCTGTACATGGAAGCTGTAATCTTTCTGCTCTTACCTTAATGAACGGCAGTATGGAACAGCACAAGCTTACAAGGAGCAAACAACAAATCTGGAGCAAACTGTACGGGATTTTGTGCAGAATCTATTGAGCACCATAATCTATGGACTGTTTCTAATGCTCCATCCAACGAAAAATGTCTGGACTATGGCACAAAAAAACGGTGAAAATGATCTTGTGTCAGTGTCCCTAGAACTTCCATTTGTGAATAAAGTTTGCAGAGTCTCAATCAACTAAGCTTGAAATACTCTTGTTGAACCGGGATGAGTCAACAACTGTGACCCAAATTTACCTGCAATTTCGCGGCTGTGGCTAAGAGCTGCCTGCACTCATCAAGAGCAGCCTTTTCTTGTCTTGCCACCACTGAAAGTTCAGAAACCAAAGATGTCCTATCTTTGACCTGATAAAATTTGTTTATCACATCAGTATGAACCGCAACGGACGTCCCGTCATCCACTAACACTAAACAGTGTGCTAAAAAGCTTGAAGTGATTTGTAAGGTAACAACTTATACTAATTTGGTGTCCTCCAGATTATGAGGGAAGAATTGTAAACCAGAATCCTACTATAAATGGGCGTCTCTGCCTCTAACCTTTGATTGCAAGTAGCCAATCGACGAACTCAAACCTTGCATAACGTCAACAGCTGAGCTTACAGCATTCTTCAGTGCAATTATCTCTGCCTGTCAAAGGAACGTGTTATTTGAAATCAAGCAACAACTTTTCATTCAAAAAAAAAAATTCAAGCAACAACTTATATTTCTTTTGGTCGAACAAAATGAAGTACTATCTGTTCACTACACACCTGTGCTCCTGATGTAACAGGAAGCCGTAGCGTGCTTGATTGAAGAGCCTCAGTCGCCTCAGCTAATGTACTACAGTTCTCTTCTTCTAGTTCCGGCCATTGCTCAAGATAAGTTATCTGAATCAGTAACTTGATCACTGGTCAGAAATAAACAGCGTAACAGACAAGTACTGTGCAGGCCTACAAATTAAACAGGGTAACAGAAAAGCAGAGAACAAGGATGCCGACAAAGTTGATTGTAGCTAACCGTTTTTAAAAATTAGTCATTAGGACAACAATACGTTCAAAATTAAACTAAATTTTGTCCTAATAGTGATTGAATTTTAAAATTTGAGAGAGTAGCGTAGTTGTGTTGTGAACCTGCACCTGCTCTGTTACAATGTGATTCAGCTTCCTCTCTTGCCGTAGGAGCCGCACGTCAATTCTTCTCGTGGTTAAAGCATTCTGTAGCGCCAAGATACTTTCCGAAACACTAAAAATAATACTCTGTTTATACAACAAGAGAATACGTATTCTCTCAGTGAACGTTGCAAAATGATGAACTGTAGCACACAATGCAAAATTAACTTACATACGATTTTGTAATGAAAACAAAATTGACAACCTAGCAAGATGCGAGCATACCTCGGCGTCGTTTCTCCGGAAAGATCGTGTGGCTTCTGAAATCGCGTTTACGAAGCGCCACTGCAGGAGTCTGTTATCCAGCAGACGTAGCAGGTGGACGTTCTCGATCTGGTCCGCAGTCTTCTTCCCTTTCCGCGCATCAACGATATAGTGAAAAACGGGTTGAGCAGCAGCAGCACCTGGTTGAGCGCGTCTCGATCGGCAAGATGACGCTGACGGCCTTATCCGTGACGGACTCCTCTGGCAGGCCTTGGAAGCGGAGGACGCCGCAGCAGCTGACACGACCCTGCTCGGTGACGACGATCGGTGCAGAGTCGGGACGGAAACGGTCATGGTCCTGCTCAGCCGGCAGGCGGGTTTGGAGCCTTCCGAGGTCTGCGAGGAGGCATCGCTGTTCGCGTCGTCTCTTCTGCTCCGGCGAACGGCGGCCCTCTTCGCCATTTCGTTCGACGGGCTCAGACACTTGCCGGTGGTTTCAGACGGACGCAGCCTCACTGGAGAATGATGCCCTGCTGCTGAAGGTTTCGACGAAGAGAAGGCTGGCATGTTCGCGTTCCCAGCAGCGAAAGCAGCAGTGCCTGCAGAAGAGCCCCGGCCGTTCATCATCGCCGGCCACCGGTGTTGCTCGACGACCCTCTTGGCGTGGAGAGGCTCGGAAGGCCGCGCGTTCTCGCATTTCTCGCATTGGTTGCCGACGCCGTTCCGACGAGCCGGACTCCTCTTCCCCTCAGGCGCAGCAGCGTCTGCTGCTGCCTCCATCTTGACCTTGGCCACCTCCGAGGGCAAGCCGCGGACCAGCCTGTCTAGCTTGTTGGCGGGGGCCGCCGGTGGTCGAGGCGAGGGAGACGAGCTCCGCGCCATTGTGCTCGTCGCACCACGGGGAGTGCCGCGTGCCACCGCGAGCGCATCGCGGGGCGACGTGGCGGACCTTGGCGCGGCGGCAGAGGGCTTCGGCTGGGTGGAAGCTGAAGTCGTGGCAGCAGACCGCACTCTGTCAGCCGACCGTGCTCTGTTGCATTGCGCTGCGCCGTCGAGCGCCGAGGCCCGGGCGGGGCTCGGGGACGTGCACCGCCTCGCCGGCGGCGCCGGCGCGGTTGGCTTGAACCTGCTGGAGGCCGGCTCTCTCGTCCGGCCACCGGGAGTAACAGCCCCATTGCCCTTCTCGGACGGAACCAGAGGCTGTCGTCGCGGCGGCGCGCCACCATCGGCCGCTGCAGCAGCCTTGTTCTTGTTCGTGTTCCTCTCCTCTTCGCCACCGTCCAGCAGCTTCACGTCGTCGTCCTCGTCCATGGAGAGCAGCCGCGCGACGCGAGAGTCACCAGTACCAGCATCGATGATATGGCGGCTCTCATGAAGCTATGACGACCCGCGCGCTCTCGTCCTTGGCACGACGGCCGGAACAGTGCGGATCTACCACAAGACGACACCAACCACCGGGATTAAGCAGAGGCGCAAGCATCCAATAAACCTTGTTTGGGCACGAAACGAAAGAAAACGCGCACGCTCGCGTCGCGTCCGTCCCCCACCACGTCGCGACGTTGGATTGGATGGAGGACGGGGAGAGGAACCAGAGCGAGCCGAGGGAAGCGGAACGGCTCGCCAACGCCACCAGGCGATTGCGACAGTGACAGCAGAGCGCCGCGGGGGCCATGCCGTTGCGTTCGGCTACGGGAATTCCTTCGGTTTGATGCTGCTGCTGCGCGAAGTCGCTCTCGTCACGGGGTTGCCGTGGATAGGTCGGGAAACGGTCCCCTAGGGCTGGGAAAAAAAAAAGGGAAAACGGCGCGCAGGAGGCTCGGAGTCGAAGCTAGTCATGAAAGAGATGGTGGACACATGCAGTGTGAAACCGTAGTAACTCGACTCACTAGAACTGACGCCTGGCACCGACATGGACACAGGCAATGTTAAGGTCCCAAGCAGCTTGGGAAACAGTGAGTCCTTCACAATCTATCTTACTCCACTACGAACTTGCACGACGAAGTCCTGGTTCGGTTCGACAACGCTAGTAGTAAATCCAACCAAAATCCCCACAACATTTTTAATACGACGATCAAGGGATGAAGACACCAGAGAAATGGGCGGATGGGACGAGACAGTACCAGCGCATAGTCGAAGAAGAAGAAGAAGCCGATAAAACCGTTGAAACGCGCCTCCTCTGACGTTTCCAAATCAGGCTTTGGATCGGCAATAAAGCAATAAGAAGCCCAGAACGCCGGCGCGCCGACGCCCGCGACACTATCTCTGCGCGCGTTTTTGGATCTGATGAGGCAGGCAGCTCTACTACGTACTACTAGCAACGAAAATTATCTGGCGGTGCGTCCAGCGAATCAACGCCGAATCGCACGGAAAGGGACGCTTGACTTGGGTGGAAGGGATTCACCGTAATGGCGCCGTACGGTTCTGTTAGTAGTAACTAACAGCTCGAGGAGACGAGGGAAGAAGGCCAAGGCCAAGATAGCTCCTCTAGCGCGGGCCAGCTCCGCTACTCTAATCGGTCCCCCAAAGCGTCTCGTTTTGTTCTCTCTCTCTCTCTCTCTCTTTCGTGAGCGGAGAATGGGACATGGTTGATAGAGTTTTAGCCTTTTAGGGTTACCTTAGCTCGGGTCGAACGGCGCGCACGGATCCCCGGCCGTGGGCCGATGCGCGAACCCAGTCGCCGCCGCGTCCAGCGTCGTCCTCTCGTGGTGGCGAGGGATCGACTGGTGAGCCGTGCTGGGAACTCCCTGCACTGCACGTCTGCAACTGCCTGCATGTGTTTGTTCAGTTGCGGGCTCTGCTCTCTGCTTGCTTCAGCAGGAGCGGTGCGCGGAGAGCAGCAAAGGCAGGCTAGCAGCGCGCGACGGTTACGATCGACGCAGTTCTGGACGGTTGGCCAGTACGAGGAGGGTCGTCCTGCCTGGCTGGCTCGCCGGTTGCGGGGCAGGCCTGGACGGACGGTTGGTCGCCTGCACTGGACTGGATGCACGGAAAAATTGAGCTGCAAGGCAGGTTTTGCAGGTACCCCTGTCCGGTGTCACAGGCCGTAACCTAGTATGTGCAGTGCAGTCGCCTGCGACTGCGAGGTGGATTGATGGTTACAGAGCTTTCGCCAGCTGCATCACAGTCCTAGTCTTCAGTTAAGTGCTTTTCTTTACCGGTTGCGTCGCGTGAGGTGTGACTTGTGCTTTTCTTCAGTTAGTTACAATGCGGCAGAGTTTGTGGCATGGAGGTAACACGAAAGAAAGAAATTGACATCTCCGAGCACCGGAAAGGGAACCTCCATTACTCTGAGCTCCACTGGCTTCAGAACCGCGGAGCCAGTTCACGGTTGTACCGAAGATTGTAGTACTGAATATATAAGGCTAGTGGAGCTCAGAATATATAAAGCCACCTCGGTACGCCTGGCCTGCCTTAGAACCGTCGCAAGCGCGAGTACGACGACAGCAGTACGACCACAGGAACGCGTCTAGCTAACTCAGGGCGGCGCGGTTGGATACTGGTGTGGCCCATGCGCATAGCGCATGCACGCACGCATGTGATGATGCATAGGACCACGATGGTCTCTGGTCCGCTGCTGGCCCACGAGCGGCGACCCGTACGTCCAGTGACGACACACCGATGGCGCAGCGGCGGGTCGTCGGCATCGAAGGGCGTCAGCCTCGGTGCACGAGTAATCGGGCGCGCCCTGTGGCCGTATACGCTGGCGCGGACCACATGCACGAGCGCAACCCGATCGTTACGTGTTGTTTGTTTCCGTTGCTTTGCGAGGGGCGACGAAAGGTGCCTAGCCAGCGGCCGAGCTGGCGAGCTCCTCCGCCGCCGCCGCCGGCCTCTGGAGCCCCTTGTGAGTTTGGAGCAATCTAGAATGTGAAATATTTTTTATTGTTAACACTTTATAATATAAATTTATATTAAAAAAGTTAATAATAAAAAAACGAAAGTAGCAGTTCACATGTGCCCTTATACTACGTCGTACACAGTACGCCATTGGTGGGCCTGCGACGACCACGGCTTCAGGCCTCTTAATTTATATGGGCCTGGCAATTCATGGGACGGAGCCGCCCAATTTGCACGGATTAGTGTTTACTGTGTCTGGCCCAAAGCCTCGAACGACACAGTACGCTGTGTTTGGTGGTGATTGGGTGATTTCTCCCGTCCAGATCGAAGAAGCCCACCCAGTTCACGCCTCGCCGTGGCTGGAACCATCGTCGGCTCGTCGCGGCCGGCTCCGACAATCCCCCTTCCCTCCTCCCCCGCCGGTTCGAGCCGAGATGGGGAGCACGTCCTCCATGCTCACCCAGTACGACATCGAGGAGGTCCAGGACCATTGCAACCACGCCTGTAAGTCGCCGCTACCTAACTACTACAGTGACGACGATTAATCCCCTTCGCTGATCCTATCCTGTCCGCTCCGATCTGATCTCGTCCATCCTACGCTTTTGCGGGCGATGGGAGCTAGTCTCACAGCAGGAGATCGTGTCTCTGTACCATCGCTTCTGCCAGCTCGACCGCAACGGCGGCGGCTTCGTGTCCGCCGACGAGTTCATGTCCGTCCCGGAGTTCGCGGTCAACCCCCTCTCTCAGGTGCGTTCCCCCCACAACAGAAACCTCCGAGGTCAACTCACTTCACTAGCTAGTCTCCTCCGTTTTCAGCTGTATTCTAGCTTGGCCGAATATGGTAGTGCAATGCCTATTGATTTATGATTAAGTTACATTGTGGATTTCGGGCTTTCGGCTGGTAAAGTATGTGACTTGTGTGATTAAGGGATGACGAATTACAACTGAAGAATCCCGTGTTTCTATCAGAGGCTCCTGCGGATGCTCGATGGCCTGAACTTCAAGGAGTTTGTGGCGTTTCTGTCGGCGTTTAGCCCCCGCACAAGCCTGCAGCAGAAGATAGAATGTCAGTATTAGCTTCTCCTAGATTTTCTCTGTTAGCTTCCCTTTCTAAAATCCGTTTTAGGTGTCTGACATGTTCGTTTCTCTCTGTAGTTATTTTCAGAGTTTATGACACCGACTGCAATGGGAAGGTTGCATTTGAGGACATCCTGAGCATCCTGAGAGACATGACGGGTTCGTTTATGACCGAGAAACAGAGACAGGTTTGTGCTTAAGATTTCTGGTGCTTTCTTGTGTCATGATACTGAAAGCCAAAATGTTATGTGCAACTTTGTTTTCTATGAAATAAACTTAAAATTGAATCTATCTGTGGGTCAAATAGTTCGACATCCCAAATGGAAACTAATGCGTTGCTGTAATCCGTTTACCTTGTGGAATCTAATTTACCTAGATGTTATGTTCTGCTGTTCTATCCTATCATCATTTACCATATTTGCAATGTACTCCGTTTTATCTTATAGTGTCCCTGGATTCAAATTTTCATCATGTCTGATAGCTGTGGAAAAAGAAATGGTTATTCATTCCAGATGTTATGTAAAGACTAAGAGTTTTCACTGTTTCAGTTTCTCTTCTTTTTTCTTTTTTGGTGGCTACTACCTTTTTGGATATACTCACGTGGAAGCACATTTTGTGCATCACAGATGGTTCTGATGCATGTGTTGGAAGAAGCTGGCTTTACAAAAGATTCACATTTCACTGTATCAGACTTTACGAAGGTAAGCTCTTCCTTATCACAGATTTTTCTCGGTTCACAGACATATAGTCATCAGTCCCTACTTGGGGCATCAGAAAATTACTTCTTGTCTGTCAAAAGACAACGGACTCAGAAATTATAAAATTTTGATCAATATATCTACAACTACGAGTATATTAATGGCAGTTGAAAGTTAAAATATGATGAAAAGAACCCACCTTTTGGTTTCTCAATTATTACTGATGTTTAATTCCCACGGTAAAGTTCCCTTTACAATACATGTAACAATACTAAAAGAAAGCAACAAGCATCCATAATCCTTAAGGTCTTAACTAGTTGTGCTTTTCACCTTTTGCTACACAGCATCTAAGAAGAATCCAGTATCAGCTATCATTGGCATTGCCTGCACAAACACACACAAAAACATTGAACCTACTGGTTATGTCCTTCTCTCTTATCTTTCTTCATCCTTGCTTCCAACTGCTGCTTCGCTAATATTTCTTGGGTCATATCCCTACCTCAACCAGGCTGCATAGCACCACCATTACCTAAGACCACTTCCATAGCAGTTCCATGCAGTATTCGTATCCTGGTGCTTTCCTTCAATGCTCTACTTTTGGTTCTTTTTTTTCATCTCTCCTTCCCTATGTCCTGTTGTTTATCTACTGGCCACCTCCATGTTTTCTGGGTGTCATGGCGTTCTGTGGTGTGCTAAACCACCCACACCCCCCCCCCCCCCCCTCCCCAAACAAACACACACCCATCCCATCCCCACAACGACTAGGTGACGACTAGGCTAAAACCGTGCGGCGACCCTTCATGGACCAGATTTTTGTATCCTGACTACGTCCAGTATCATCTGCTTTGCACAGCAGCCAGCTCAAGTGGAGTCGAAGTAGATAGAGCACTAATTGGATTTAGGAATTTGTGAGTCTGTTTTGGTTGCTGACACTTGGGGCCTTGCTGCCAGATCTCACAAGATTAAATTACTAAATGTGCGTGTCATTCCTTTAAAGTAGATTAAACAGTCAAAATAACCTTGTTCGACAAGGCCACTATGGGTAAAATACATGCCATTCTAAGTTGTGGACCGGTACCAAAGATCGGTGGGCTTGGTACTAATTATGCACTTTCTTTTTTTCTAATTAGCTTGTAATTAAATTTTTTAATATCAACGACTGGGATTAATTCAAAAGGGGAGGTACCAGGGGTACCTTCCAAGCACCGTAACAAAACTGAAATATGTGTGGTAGCTATTGCAATTTGCATCATAAAATCAATACATCATTTTTTTAAACCATGCTGGAAGCTCTCTAGTGCTATTTTAAAGTTATATCCCATCAATGTGGCTACTGCACATTCATATATTACATGAATTTAGTCCTTATGGAGGCACCTTCTATTGCTTGACGAATTTTATTTTCATTTTTAGATTCTGGGAAATTCTGATCTCAAGATGGAAGTTGAAGTTCCCGTTGACTAATAAATACTTTGTATCATCGTTCTGTTGCCCAAAGTTTATGCCCAGTTGAATTAACTTAAGCAGTTATACCCTTGTACTTCAAATCATGATCAAAGGTGTAATCAAAGAAACATGTGTATTTGTTTTTTTGTTGCTTAAGTCGACTCCTGCCTATGGTTGTTTCTTTTGTCTATGCCGTCAACTGTCCCATGCTATTTCAGATGCAGGCATCATTATCAGTTATCACAATAAGGTTAACTGCCAAATATATTGAACGTATTTCACATCTAGGGGATCACTGAGTTTTTATTCCATAACATTGGATGATATATTGCTCAATAGGTCAGAAATGTCCTACAGTATTCTTTCTTATGATTAGCAATCTAGATATACATGCTGATTAAGTTGTGCCAGAATGGAAAATATAAACTTGGGATCCATTTCAGATAGATATTGCATGCATTTTCTATGCCATGGAGTTTATGTTTCATAGTATCGGATGATATTTTATAGGTCAGAGTTGTCCAAATTGTTCGTATGGTTATTAATCTTGTATGTATGTGATCCAATTATGCTAAAAGAGAAACGTAAACATGGAATCCATTTCAGATAGATGTTGCAGTTATAGTCTGTGCCATCTTCATTCTGCCATGCCTTTTATCCTTTGTGTGGTATAATAATAATAATAATGAAGAAGAAGAAGAAGAAGAAGAAGAAGAAGAAGAAGAGTCAACTATGTATGAACTTGCTTCAAATTCTCATTCTAAGATAACCACATGCATACACCAATTCAATTCTAGCTTGGAGTAAAGAGTGCCTTCAAGAGATTTGCACATAAATTCAATTATAATATGAAATCACTACAAATTTGCTATGGACACATTGTACAAATGGGAGATACATGATTGGATATATTGAGAGGTAAACATACTCATACGGAAATGGATGGAAGAAACAAGTTAACTTTTTTTATTATAACAATGTAAATATTCTATTAAGTTTTTATATTTGCCAATCACATGATTAACAATTATACGTATGATAGGGTTTTATCTGATTAAAGTATTGACTGTTATGAAGATGTGGTACTACATAGGCTGTCAGAGAATCCAACAGTGAGCATTAAGTATAGTTTCCATTGATTACAACATTAAACACGTAGACATGACATCTTATAAAACCCTACGGAGAAATTTTTGTGGTTGATGTGTTAGCGTTTGATGCGAATAGAGAGCATGACGCTTACTACCGACAATATTCGAGGAAATCTTTCTCACATATTTGATTTTTTAAGACATTACGAGTGAGGATAGTATTATTTATATGGAACATGAGTTGAGTTTTGCTGGTAATGATGAATGGACATATATCTAGTTATGTACAAAAGAAAAGACAAATGTCGATGTCCTACAGTAAACTATATATATACAATAACCTTTGAACAGGGCAAACAAAACTTGGTGAGTCGGGACTAAGGAGAAGATAATAAACTAGAGCGAACCAACATTCCAACGAAGCTGATAATTAGCTCTATCTTTAGTTTTTTTTTTCTTTCAGATTGCATTGTCTAGTGATTGTGGCCTTGCATTTCCATCTCTAACACTCAAATATCTCATTGACATGCTTCAGATGGCACAAGCCCGATATTCTAAATGGAGAAGGAGAGAGCGGCCTGTCGAGAAAAGTTCCACATTATAAAACACGATAAGTTTCATAAAAAAATATTATGTATAAAATGTCACTATGAAAAAAAGGAAAAAGTGCAATGCAAGGATCACATGCCACATCAACGAATTTATTAGACTTGTCCAAATAATGACAACAATGCATAAAATAAGACAAAAACTATGATCCTACAATTTAAAAATATAATGTTTTCTAAAAGAAATCGCTAAAAATGTTTTTTGAGAAGTGTCAACAAAAAAGGCTGAAAATAAACTAGAAATAGAAACAAAGCACATACCTCCATAACAGAATCTAGAGTTGAGTCATTTCGGGGGCTCTCAAGAGAACTAGAAGGTCTCATGTATGATTCTATCATGTTGAGCTGCTGGTATACCTCATTAAGCATTATAATTTGCTCTTTGTTTGTCCTCGGGTCCTTTAGCTCAACCATCTTTGCACTTTGCACTCGCTTCAGCCTAGATTTGGTTCTCTGAACACCAGCCCGTGGTGTGTAACTTTCAGTGCTTTGACGAACATGTCTATCAACGTTATTCATGGATCCAACTTTTCTTGTTGCAGAAAACCTAGATAAGGAATGAGTCTTTTGTTCTTTAGGAGCAACTGTGATAGATGGTTTTGATTCCTCTGCCGTTACGCCACTTTCAGTGCATGCTGGGTTTGTCTCTGTCTTGTTTTTTTCTAGATTTTGGAGCGCATTAACATCACTTGTAGGATCAGGTATTGTTCCATCCAGTTCAGAACCTGAACAAACATCTTTTGGTTGATCACTAGGTAATGTATGTGTCACGTCTTTAGGGTCTTGTAGTATTCTGTCATTGGATATATCAGTATGATGACTCACCAAAGAGGAGGAACACCATGAAGACTCATTCAATGGATGATTTTGTTGTACGATACCACGACTTGGCGGTATTAATTCTTCCCTGTTTATTTCCTTACAATTAATAAATGTTGACACACCTTTCATGGCCTCTAAAGCCTCACCATGTCTTGGAATTTGCTCCCACTCATTATAACTAAAATTGTCCGTGGAACCATCTAGCCTGCTCCTTGCTGATTCCGATGCCCCATCATTTTTGTTGATGTCGGTATCAGCAACCGGTTTATTCAAGTGCAAAGTTGGGAGCGAGAAATTCCTTTTTATGTTATGACATCGGTTCCCTATGCTCTTGCTCTTACACAAAGGTATATGAGGAGCTATTGTCTCATCTGCAATGTCACAATCATCAACACCGACATCCAATAGCTTGTGCCTATAAACTTGTAGCTGGTTCCTCAAATAAAGGATCTCCAATTCCTTCTGCTCCATTACTTCCTTTAGAATGTCCAAAGCTCCATTAGTATGGTTCATCTTTTCCTCAGCTATTCTCTTGTACTGCCATGCTTCCATCCTCTCAGCATCCTTCTCTTTTTGAAGCTTTCGAATCAATGACAAGGCTGCACTTGCAGCAGTTGCAGAAGCCTCTCTTTCCTCTTCTAGCTCCATAAACAGTTTCTTCATCATAATATACTGGGCAAAAATTGCTTTATGCAGATGGACAGTATCATTTCCTGCCATCTTGGTGGTAGCTAGGTCCTCTGGTGTTCAGTGTTTAGTATTCTTCCTAAATTGAAAGTCTAAATTCATCTGTTCAAACCATGATGCTTAGACTTAGTGCACTCAAAAATAAAACCAGCAAATTTTATTGAAGTATAAATTGACTAGTCGCATGTATAAAACCAGCAAATTATTGTTGTCCTAATGACATCAATTTTGAAAACAGAAGGTGTAAAGTGTATCTTTTTAACTAGTTTCATATGTGTCATTTGTAATACAACATCAAAACTTCTATATGCGGCATTCTACAGACTCTTTGTGTTAGTCCTTCAAGGTTTCATCTTTATATTAATAAATGACACATAGAGATAAAGTTTTTTTACCTTTCACGCCTAGAATTTTTATAATATGAACATTTTACACAAAATTTGTTAATAAACACAATGTAAACTTTTGTCTTCTTGTAAATTAAATCTTCCATAACATGAGGTCAAGGATAAGATCTCTATTTCATGTTGGTTCAATTCAAATATAGTAATGACAATTTCTAATTGAAAATAAAAATATAAGCAACATTTCTAACGTAAAGTATTAGACTCACATTGCCTATAATTTCTTCTCTTAAAGAATAACTTATGTTTGTGTCCTGGGGACCAACACAAAGATAGTGTTAGATCGCAATCTGAACCTGAAATGGATAGAAATAATATTGAGGGGAAGACATCTTGCATTTAAACCATTTCCCATTGCATGAAACTACCAACAATAATTTTTAATCCCAAATCTGAACGCAATATTTAGGCCTTTCTTGGATCCAATGAATTATAATTAGTGGAGAATTAAAAATACGAATTTTGCAAAATTGGGATTACATGCATGTAACCTGGAAAACATATGCAAAATTGAGATTATAGACAACAAACTCACCAAGATTGATTTCGATGAGCTAAAGACGTTTCAAGAGCAACATTGCAAGGGCTCTCTAATCCTCTCCTGCATGGGAGTAAGAACATACGGGTTAATAGGATGATGCCTATTAATAGGAGAAAGCAATGAATACGTCCTTTTAAAAGAGAGAAAAATAGAAGTGACAATTTATTTTTGGGATGTGAAACTGGAGGTTATCAAAAGTACAATAAATACCTTTGTTTTGGTTATTTTTCTCTCCTTACAAATATTAAAATCACACAGTGAAATATCCTCATATTACAACTTAGAGACTGAATATATATTCGTTTTGGACTCTCAAAGATTTTTTCATAGATAAGAGATCAAGGGTTTCATCTTTTTTTTTATGGAGAAAAACAAATAATCTTTATTCCATATGGAATATTATGAGAATATAGTTATGGACATCGAGTCATACATTGTATTATTCTATTTTGGAATCAGATATGAGGTATCCACTATATGTTGCGAAGAAAGAGTGGTTTCTAGAGTATTTGGAGTTGCACTTTGCGTTGACATCGTCAATGTGTTTATAAGATTCTTGAAACTCATCTTTTTTGACAAGATCTATAAACCGTTGGTCTTGGCAAGGTGTATGATTTCAATAGTCATGGCATAATAATCCATCTTCTATCAATGACACCAATTGGTAGGGATTGGAGGGCGGGATTGCTCCCTGAATGGTGTGTCCTAGCATGAAATAAAATTCGAGGAATATGGTTTTGCGGTCATAGAGGTCTACATTCGAGTCCACTCAAATATTGTTGGTGGTATTCTACTCTACAAAAGAAATTTGATTGAACACCTTATAGAGTCGCAGAACATTTTAAGCAAGAGGCCAAGACAAATTGTATGCAAGCTAAAACAAAAGATATTGATAAAAATAAATCACATTAGGTACTCCCTCCATTTCAAAATAGACTTCATTTTTGGACAAGGTTTTGATCAAACATTAGAAATATAAACTATGAATAACTTTTAATCTGTAGTTTAAAAACATGAAAATTATGTGAATAGATTTATCTTGAAAAGTACTTAAAGAAAAATATAGATGCATCACTTTTCAATAAATAGTTTTATAAAAAATAGAAGTTAAGTCAAAGTTATATTTTGAAGACCATGTCATTGCAAAAACGAACTCTATTTAAAATGGAGGAAGTATATGAGAAAAAAAATAAATCAATTGGTAACATATATGTATGCAAAATGATACGTGTCCGACCCGGGATCCAACTTCCATGTCGCAGCTTTCTATACTTCACACCATAGATGTCTTCCGCTGCGCGCTGTAACTTTTCTAAGTTGTTGTGATGCTTCCGTTGCAGTCGAACACGACAGTCGGTCTGCCCTGCACTCTTTGCGATGCAAGTTTCTCCCTTTATTTATTAGCTACTTTGAGGATTCTAATTCGCACAGGGGCATCTCGATGACTATTTAGAATGACACAACTAGTGATTTTCTAAATAGTTATCTAGATGCCCCTGTGGCTATAATTTTTAAAAAAATAATAATTAATTAAATTAATGACTACTTTAAGATTCGTGCTACTTCTCATTTTTTGAATAGCAGAACTAGAGATTTTCCTCAACGAATTAGAGCATCTAGATACTGCCCAAAAAATTATGCAGGGATACCATCGCATAATGTCAGCAATACGGCTAATTAAGGAGCATACTTGAATCTTCTTCTGTGTGCCTCACAAATGCTCGAATCAATAAGAGCTTTAAACACTTGAACCTTCTCATATGTGCCTCACAAATCTGGAATCACTGAGATTTATTGGATCCAGTTCTTTGAGAGCAGCCACCATGAAAATAAAATTTCAGGCATCGTCAATGCAATCCAATTGCTCAACGAAGATGACGTTTTGAAGCATGCTACTGGCTTTCCCTCAGATATGCATGGTCCTCTTATTTGATGTATATAGGTACATTCCATCAAGTCCGTTTCCATCTATGTTTTCATATGTGAAAAAGATAAAGCTAAAGGCGGAGATGGACGGAGACATTTCCCACCCAATAATACAAAGATAAGAATATAATTCAGTGTAAAAAAACGTTAGAGCTCGAGATGAATTTCACGAGCATATTGGCTGTTCCTGTTTCTTGCACCGGGTTAGGACGAATCGATCAGGCTAGCTAGTCGCCGGCTAACAAAATTCCACAGAATCAGTTACCAAAGTTCACGTCAGCATTTTTGTGTGGTGGTACGATGTGGAACAGGGAGAATGGCCATGCCATGGGCAGTTGGCCGGTGGCTCGAGCAACTGCCAACTGCGAACTGAGAGGAATTTGTGCGGATCTCAGCTGGTCATGGGCTTCATGGCATGCTGTATGGACGGTGGATCAGCATGTTCGTGATATGACTCATGAGACTTTTCTTGATGTGATAAAACTAGTTGGAGTACTCCAAATCAACCGACATCATGGCTCCAGAATGTAAGGAATTGACTCTGCCATAAGGACAGTACTAATGGTCATGGATGATGGGACGCCAATACGCCATATGTGATACAGTATGTCATGAGAGACTTTTCTAGATGTGATAAAACTAATACTCCCTTTCGTACTTAAATTCAAATTTTGATGTGATAAAAAGTAGTACTCCCTCCATGCTCAAAATTTTTAGTCGTTTTAGACAACAACATTATCTCTAGAACGAAATTTGTCTTTTTCCTATAAAAATATTTATTGAAAATTGATAGTATATGTATACTTTTGCGAAATTTGAAATTATTTTTCAAAACAAATTTAGCTATTCATGTGACTTCAATAGTTTCAAACTTAATAACTTGGTATGATTTATATTCTTAATGTTTGACAAAAATCTTATCTAAAAGGACCTGAATTTTAAATTTGGAGGAAATACTATCAGTCAATTCGTTCCCTGATCAATTTAGCTTTCAATTGATCAAATGTAACATCAATTGAATTTTTTCCCTGATCGAACGAACTGCTAAGATATGATAAGATAATATTTGTTGCGGGGGTGGTACATTTGGAAGGACGCCTTGGTACTCCTACGTACCTAAATTGGAACCGGTCCAGGATGTCTGTTTTCAAGTCCAAATCGGTGTGCTACACCAAATTACTCGAGTCATACGGTTAAGATCATGGCTAGTAGCCAGCCGGCCAAAGACAATAATGAATTTTGCTGGTAGGAGTACAGCTTGTTATAACTTCTGACGGCCATAATCTGTTGGCAGTTGATTGAATCTGGCGACTTTTAGATGGAAAAAAGATGTCTGTGAGCGGAAAGAAGTTTGAACTGACTGAAACATACTATGTCTGAAGAAGAAAAGAACGTTAACACGAAACAAAAGGAGAATTAGAAAGGACAAACCTGAACATGACATTTCTTCCCTACTTGAAGGTCCGCTGAGGCTTGCTATAGGTTACAGTAGTGATTTCACTATCTTTCAATCTGATAAGAGCACTTACTTGGTGGTCAACACCTGTTGAACGGCACTAAGGAAATACTGTGGTTGGCCAGGATCTCACGCAAAGATTATTGCCAAAATTGGTACAATCCTCAAAATGTCTCTGTTTTTTTTTTCATCGTCTCTGCATCGCCGGAAATGCATTATTAATCGGTGGCACCAGCATGAGATTAAGAAACAAGCTGGTTTGACACAGAATTGAGAATCAGAGCCCACAAATTAATGAGCACGGTCAGAAAACCAGCGCTAAAACTGCTCGTGTGGGGAAGAAAAGGAATACAGTGTGCAGCGATTTATGTTTGGTCTAGCCTCTTGGATTGAAAAAAGAGCTGCATCTGCATTGCATTAGAAAGAAAGGAGGAGCACCTTTCGGTTGAGTCACGGGGCTTCCATTTTGGACCCAGTTAGAAACCGGCGGCACGCCCGGTTTGACTTTAGCCGTCAACGTATCATACTCTTGGCGTTGAGATTATGAACAACTAAATAACCTGTGATCTCTCGGACAAGCAGAAATTGCCCCGTTATACGGTTGTTCTCCATCTCCTCGCATAGGAGGATAGCGACACTGTTCTCCGTACCACAAGTCAAACCCAACCCATGACGAACTGTGTTCCTGATATCTGTACGCGTACGCTGTACGAAACGAAACGTTTGCCGTTCAGAGCTTTGTGCAGTCCAGGATTCCTCCGACCGACCTGGCTGCTGCCGCTCGTGCAGAGTGTGAGAGCCGAGAGAGGGCAAGCAAGAAAAGACCACTGAGATGGCGCCAAATTTTCGGGATGAGAGTTTGCGGGGGAGCGATGCCGTGCCATGCCATGGCTTCGTCATCAGATAATTAGCCCGGCCAGTCGGCAATCGAGAGAGCGCAGCAGCTGGCACGCTTGCGCCACGTTTAACCGCTCGCTGGAGAGGCCAGCCCAGCTAATCGTGCCACCTCATCACACTGCGTTTGCTTGCGTCTTTAAAGCCAGCTCGCACTTCCATCTGTGGCAAGCTTACTGAAAGCCACCTCGCACTTCCAGCCGTCAGGTCACCACCACCACCGCAACGGCCCGGCTCGCCCCGACTCGTGTCCCTCGCTAACAGTAACAATGGCCAGGCCACGCAAGAACGCCACCGCCAACGACGGTTCTGGCACCGTCGCGAAGTCGGAGCTGAAGCGGGCGCGGAAGAGCGCCCCTGCGCCGTCACGGAAGTGCCGCCCAGTCCAGGCCCGGCGCAGCTCCGCGTTCCGCGGCGTGACGCGGCACCGGTGGACGGGGCGGTTCGAGGCGCACCTGTGGGACAAGGACACCTGGAACCACGAGTCGCGGGCGCGGGCCAAGAAGAAGAAGAAGGGCAAGCAAGGTTGGCCGATCGCTCGCGAGCTTTCTTCTCTTCCAAACACGACCAGTCGATTGGTATTTTTCTTGGTGAATTCCTACACGCCCGCGACTGACCTCTCTGTTTCTTCTCCCTGCCCTGCCCTGCCCTGCCCTGGCGTCGGCGGTGCTTGGTTCTCGTCTCTGCATTCGGATTGGCATCGCGCGTGCAGTCTATCTCGGTGAGCAAGCAACCTCCCCCACCTTTACACGTGACGAAACAGAGGCGGCTCGTGGAGTGTTGGTACGACGAGCTGGTCAGCTGGTCGGTTGGTTACTCGGCTGGAGCGTGCGGATTTCGCTTAACCTTTTGCCTTTTTTGGCATGAGCAGGGGCGTACGACGACGAGGAAGCGGCGGCGCGCGCGTACGACCTGGCGGCGTTGAAGTACTGGGGGCCTGGCACCGTCCTCAACTTCCCGGTAACAACCCATTCCTTTCTTCATCGTCGTCAGACCGCCGCGCCGGTAACAACCCATTCCTTTCTTCTTTTCAGCTGTGCAGCTACGACGAGGAGCTCAAGGAAATGGAAGGGCAGTCCAGGGAGGAGTACATCGGGTCGGTGCGGAGGAAGAGCAGCGGGTTCTCGCGCGGGGTGTCCAAATACAGAGGCGTTGCAAGGTCATTTGTTTATTCAGTCGCTCCAACTTTCGCACTGAACATTTCATTTCCAGATGATGAACGAACAATGTCTCTGCATTTCTGTCTTCGCTGTGCAGGCACCACCACAACGGGAGATGGGAGGCCCGGATCGGCCGCGTGCTGGGCAACAAGTACCTCTACCTGGGCACTTACGGTTAGTTCCTTACGCACATAATATGATCTGGCACATTTTCTTCTGTCCTTCTGGATGAGAATAGATTCTTGTCATCCGAGTCAGCACGGGTTATCCGAAAAGGCGGCCACACGGTGTCGTTTCTAGATTGGTGGCTTCTGTCTTTTTCAACCATATATAGGAGAGGAAAGAAATTCAACAAGATTCGATCGGCTTCTATTGATGAAAATTTTACTTATATACTAGATGTTCCCTTCTAGGCATTCTGGAACTTTGCTGATGTGTAATGCGTCGGTTTGAAATAGTTGCAAAAAGGATGTGTGCTCGAAGTCAAAAGGCTATAACAAACCTATAAACAGTGTAAAAGAAAGCGAAAAGTAAGTAAAATCTGAAGGGTTCCATTCCCATCCGTGTACCAGTTCCAACTTTGCCAAGTGGGCAGTTAGATCTGTAATAAAGAATCAAAAGGTTACTACCTACTCTCCACTGACACGATTCGACTTGACAGCAACGCAGGAGGAGGCAGCAGTGGCGTACGACATCGCAGCGATCGAGCACCGCGGGCTCAACGCCGTCACCAACTTTGACGTCAGCCACTACTTCAACTGGTACCGCCGCCGCCGCCTGACAGAGCGTGCTCGCGCCGGCGCCACTACCAGCGGTCTCAACGAACCATTGGCGGCCACTGCCACGTTTCACGACGACGATGGCGAACAGCACCATATCGCCGACTCCTATATCTTGCCGCAGCTTACTGTTGATGACCAGGTGGCGACGAGGACGCCACCAGCGCACAAGGCTCCGCCGTCGTCTCCGGCACTCGACCTCCTGCTGCTGCAGTCGCCCAGGTTCATGGAGATCATGGAACAGGTTTCCGCGGCGGCGACCGATAGATCGCCCTCGCCGTGCACGTCGTCACTGTCTTCGGCGTCATTGCCGTCGCAGGCGTCGCCGGAGCGGCGGCCGGAATCAAGCGGCGGGGCGTCGTCGTCGGCGGCGGCTCGTTGCGGCTTCCCGGACGACGTGCAGACGTATTTCGGGTCCGACGATGACGGCATGATGAGCTTCGCATTCGCGGAGGAGGTTGACACGTTCCTGTTCGGGGACCTGGGCTCGTACGCGGCGCCCATGTTCCAGTGCGACCTGCACGCGTTCGATGTGGATTCGAGCAGCTGAAAAACGGCTCACAAAATTCAGTGTTGAGTGTTGCAGAGTTGAGGGGTCAGTTTCTCGTAATTTTATCAAATACTAGCTAGTAGAAGATTGTGCTATATTGGTTTCTGGAAAATGGTTCAAAATTTTGTAGTAAGAGAAATGATGATAAAAATCAACAAAGTCAAGTATTCGTGTAAGGAAGGAGTCTCGTTATATAGCAATTCAAACCCGTTCAAGAGAAACCTTTGTCAAACCAGCCACCTAAATTGTGAGCTGCGCATGAGCACTAGATAGTACATGTGACCAATGCCCACAAATTCATTTTCGTTTTGCCAGTTTTACTCACGGTTTGGCTTAACCGTGGTTGAAAACGGTAATATTTATTCATAGAAATCATAAATAAAATTGAGAACCAGTAAAATTCTTCAAATGATGCTGCGAACCAAACCCTTTTTTGCAAATGAGAAAGGGAGAAAATGGTCAGAGTCTGTCAAATATTACGGGCCGGTCATACATCAACGCACCGCCGTCACGGTTTATTTGGGTCGAGTACTATTTCAGCCCATTTTTCGAAGAAAAGGACCCATATTGAGCCCAAATCGAACGCAAACCGACTCCGCAAGGAACCGCTTCATTTCCATCTTCCCCTTCTTCCCGCGTCCCGCGTCCCAACGCTCTCCTGTCTCTCCACTCCTCCGCTCCTCTATCTCCCGCAACCGCTCTCCAACCCCAATCGCCGAATTGCGCCGCTAAAATCCTAAGCATAACCGCCTCGGCGTCGTCAATGGGGGCCCCGTCCGCCGGCGCCGGCGCCTCCTCTACAAGCTCCACGCCCTGCGGGCCCCGCCGCCGCTCCACCGGTCTGATCAGCCCACGACGCCGGGGCGATCAGGACCAGCCCCTTCGCTCGCCCTCACCGGCACCCGCGTCTCCGCCTCCGGCGGAAAAGGCATCGGCGCCTCCCTCCAAGGTCGCGGCTCCCCGACGATCGGGCCGTAACCACCTCCGCATCCGCGGCCTCCCCTCGGGGACGCCGCCCTCCGCGCCAAGGCGGCGGCGCAAGTCCGACGCAGCGTCGGCGGCGACCCCGCGCAAGTCTACAGAGGCATGGGAGGAGGAGTGGGGGAGGGCGAAGATGGATTCCGGTGCCCCGAAGGAGGAGTGCGTCCTTCCTTTCCTGCGGAAGGGTGCGCCTAGGAAGGTATGTGGCTGGATGACGCTAACGAAATTTTTTTTGGTTTGTTTTTGAAGAAGGACGCTAGCGAATTTTTGCCGCCTCCGTTTGATTTCTACAAGGATTCGTATGCTGTGAGTGTGAGGTGAATTTTGGTCTCTTGTGGTGTATTTGTATCTGAATTGGTCTGGAAACTTACGTTCTGATGTGTTGCAGACTGTAGCCTGTTGTGTCAATCGATTCCTTGCTGTTTTCACGCGCGTCAGTTTGGTGCACGAAATCATGGGCCTTGGCATTGTGGGAGTTGTAGTACCAGAGATTGGTATTGGAGAATTGTTTTGTGTTAATTGCCAAATTGCAGTGGGGACTATACATTTTTCATGCACTTATTAGCACGCGTATTTCGTGAATTGAATATACACACACATCCACCCATTCCTTCAAAGCGCCAATTATTCTTCTTGTTTTTTTTTTTTGATAAATGCGATTATTCTTCTTTGTTGTCCAATGCTACAACACATCAAAATGGTAATGCTCAAGAATCTATTGGACCTGTAGCTGATGTGGGATATTAGTGGTACCAATCCACTTCTCTTCCGTTTCTCCTATGTGTGAACTCCTCTCCGTCCCGGAGCTCCAAGCCATGTGGGCGAGCCGTCGAGGCTCGGAGTGGCGACGACGAGGAGGTCCATGGTGCACGGCGTGTGATGGCCAAGACCAAGAGCTTGTTCACGACGGCATGCGTTGCAGCTCAGCTTCTGGAGCTCACCCGTAGCGCATGTTGGCTGGGACCTCGCTCGGTTCGCGCCGCCGCCATAGTTCAGGGGTGTGCTCCAAGCCGTGGATACCGTAACCTGCTAGATGCGACGTCTTCTTCTTCCCTGGAGACGTTGCGTACAGCTACAGCCTTCTTCTCTGAGCCCCAGAATCCTTCCCACCCCTCCTACCTCGTCTTTTAGGACGAACTTCCTTCGCGTCCGTAACATATTCGTCGAATTGCTGCACCCTGCTCTGCTTCCTATACGTAGTAGCGATGCCTGAAGTTACGTCGTGGTTGAGCTCCGGAGGGTCGCGTAGAACTCTTGGTTCTATTGCCGTGTTCGATACGTTGATTAAGTAAGCATGTTTACTGGTACTCTCAGATTTGAACATTCGTTGAGCTCGTCTTCCCCTTGCGCCAGAGCCATCGTCAAGCCCTTTCCTGGTTGCGTGAACCTGTATTTAAGCTTCGTAGTAGCCTCAAGCTCATCTGCCACCTCCACGACGTGCACGGTCTCAGCAAGGCGACAAGCAATACGCCAGCACCAAGAAGAGTCCAACCATGTGCTTCTCGGTGCCGGAGATTGAAGATAGAGGAAAAATGGGCATTTTGAAAAAAGAAACATTTAACGCAATGGCACTACCGGATTAGCAACTTTGTGATGGCAGGTACCGGAGTATGAACATTTGCACTGGCAAATAAAAAATTGACCCACTTCATCGAAGTATATAGCTCTTCTATATAGAATTATATGTTATGTCATGGCACAGTGGACATCTGTCTGCAGGGATGGCTATCTTCCCTTTTCCAAACATAGATATCAAAAAATGATGGAGGATAAACCAAAGTAAGTAACGTCAGGTTTCTTAATGTTTGTGGAATCAGGAGCCTAGTGTAGCTTAACAGTGCATTTGGGTAGTAGTAGTTATAGCATCAATGCATCTTGTGCTGATTCATTTTTCTGCACCAATAAACTACCTTTTTTTTTTTACATGACAGACCAACCTATAAAAAATTTTTGCACTCATTTTTGGCCCCTACATGTCACTCTTTCTCTTCTGCAGCATTCTGATGTACAAGAATGGCTTTTGCACAAAACTTGCCTGCACACTATTTCTCTGTATGTAATTTTATTGTCTTGTTGAATTGGAGAATAAACTGCTTTGTTCTACTAATTTACTGATGAAAAGGAGGCACTTTGAATCATTTGGATTTAGGTTGAATGCCTGATTTGCTCCGAGAGTATTCAACCTGATGAAAGGATTGAATGTTCAGTTAATCACTGTGAAGTAACCTTGCATAAGGCTTGTTCTGTAAAACATGATGGGTGCTGCCCTCGTCATGTAAGTTGTCTGAAAACCAAGCTAGACACTTAACATTTGTATTTCATATTCATTTAATCGAGTATCTTCAGGATCTATAACTGAATTGATTTACCGTTTTTATAATTTAGTGATTGTCAAAAGAGAACTGCAAGAAAGCTCAACTCCTGATTTACTGAAAATGGTTTTGTGTGCTCTTCGCTGATGAAAATTAGGATGTACTTGGAATGCCATTTGTGAATCTGATTACCTTTCCTCAGGATACTGTGTATCTGATTAGTAAACTTCTTGTTTATTTATTCATATTTAAAGTTAAATTTAATAACTAACAAGTGTGTGTATGTGTATACATATATCTTTATTTACTGTTGGCTGCACAGATATGCTTTTACTGCAAAAGGAGGAATTCTAAGCGCCCTGTGAAACGCACAATGCCTGCATGTACCGAATGCTCACTCAAACAGAACAGGATGGTTGACTCTGAAGATCCATCAAGGGCAATGATCTGTTGGAGTCTTTGGCCATCGACAAGTGAGGTTGATGTCATGGTTTATCCACCTTATTTAGATCTTGGCAGTATTCATGTTCAGTGCAACAAATTTTGAAAGATTAAATTATTTAGTGCCATTATCCTGCTATTCATAGATAGCTAAAATTTGAAACTATAGCTTGGGCCTGGTCCTGGGTAATAGCAAATAATACTCATCAACTTGAAACCGTATTATATAAGTACTGTATATAAATTAAATCGAAACTTTCTTTTGGGAGTCAAATGGACAAATCAAATAGTTGAATGTGGTAAGAAGATTTTGTTCCTTTCCTGTAATGTACATGTTCATAAAACAGCTGGATACTGGCTAGATTTGCTTGCAATTTCGTCAGTGCTAGTATCACAATTTCAAAGGAGCCCTTCATCATTAATTTGGCTGTACGGAGTTTTCCATAAAAAATACTCGGTATTGCTCTTAAAGTTAAACATTTTGGTGCTGCAGGGCTTAGTTGTGTATACCTACATTTTCAAGTATTCTGGACTAGAAAATGACCTTAGAATACTAAATATTTTGGCACTTCCCTGTAATATATCAAGGCTGATTGTTTTTTGTTAACCTTTTAATTTTGCATTAAATGGAAATTGCGTTTTATTTATGACTATTTTGCTGATGTATGAGTTTTCTTCTTACAGGATGCAGGCCCTGCAAATAGCATAGAGGTGATTCATACATACTTCTTGTCATTGAACATATGGGACATGCGCAATTTTCCCAAGTCTCATTAACTTTCATAAACTTCTACTTATCATGGACTTATCCATTTATAGGAAGCCTTCCGGCGGTTACCTCTCCCATACACTGTTCAAGAGTTCAGTATTGGCCCTATCTATAAAAAGGATTTGGAAAATGAGACAGAACCACCTCTATATATACATTTGAAGCGCAGTATCCTTTCTTAATCATATCATTAATCCTCACAGTTCTATCTAGTGTGCGAACAGTTCATATGTTTATATGAACTCTTCTGCGGTTTTCATTTCCTTAAGTAACTAAGATGCTTATATGGTCAAGAGCAAATGCTGTGATAATGCCATTGAAGATGGATGTGTCAATTGTGATCATCGCTCAACGTGTGATAGGTGCCCCTGTAGGTACAAGTCATCTTCCTATTTCTTATGCCCATGCTTGTAAAACATTTTTCATATACTGTTAAGTCTTGTGGCTAGTTTTATTTCATTAAATAGAACACGCATCATTAGAGGCCAGGCAAGCACAACTCTTTTCAGAATTCCTAAATTTGTTCAATGAACTTTTTGAGTCTATTATTTCAGGTTAACATTGATTAGCTGCTCTCAAGCTTGTCATTGCGCAGATAAGTGCTCCAATAAACCTTTTCGCAGAGAGAAGAAAATCGAGATTGTTAAGGTAAACATTTTGTTGTCAGTTGCTTTTGTTGGTGTTGTCCATTCAAGGAAAAAAATTCTTGGTGTTCTCAACAAGGAATTCAAGGTTTTTAATTGTCCTTGTGATATCCATAGATGCTTTACACTACGACTTATAATACTAGTTTAATCTACACATTTACTTCATGTTCCTTCGTTTAGTGACTATTCTTGATACTTATTTTAAGCCTAAACATAAGCACATAATATAGGAACTTTTCTTGTTCGCTAGCAAATCTTGGTTAGGCTCGGTAATCCAAATATTCTACGATCTTGTGAAATAGTGCATAATTATCTGATGGAACTCTATAGACACAGCACTGCGGGTGGGGAGCTATTACACTGGAACCCATTGAGAAAGATGATTTTGTGATAGAGTTTGTTGGAGAAGGTATTGAGACTCTTCACTTGTTTCCTTAAGCATCTGGTTTTCATTTATTCCCATATAGGCGGTTCCGTACACTCCTCCAAACATAACTATAGTACTATTTGTCCTTACCTAAATGCATAATGCTCGATGATTTTCGGAAATAAATCCTGAACATGATGCTGTTAAATCATGTACCCTCCTTTTGTGTTGAAACCAAAGCTTATTATTATTGTTGTTGTTTTATCCAAATTTGAAATTGAAGTTTTTAACATCGTGACTATTTCCCTTAAAATTTATTTGTATTCATGACAATGATTTATTTCTTTAGGACTTAATTCTAGATCTATTTTTGTTCCAAATCATGAATTCTTATGTTTTGCCGTTAAAACCCTGAGCCAGTTATAGATGATGCAACATGTGAAGAAAGACTTTTGGACATGAGACAACGTGGAGATCAGAATTTCTACATGTGTAAAGTCAGCAAGGACTTTGTGATTGATGCAACATTCAAGGGAAATGCTTGTCGCTTTATAAATCACAGTTGCGAACCTAACTGCCAGTTGCAGAAATGGTAACAATGTCAGCTCAGCTTATTTACCAGTCTTTCTGTATGCTAGGCGACCCACAAACATAGTGGCGATGACAGCGGACTGGTTGATGGTCCTCTGGGCCGTGGGCTGGTTTGGTCCCTCCTACCTGGGGGTAGTTGCAGAGGTCGCTAGAATGGTCGTTGGTCGATGGTGGCCGGCCCAACATCCGGTGCGGCCCAAACTGCCAGTTGTGTATGCTAGGCTGCATTCAATGCTATATAGTTATAATTTTGTATCCTGCTAGTTAATTTGTTATCCAGTACTGATTTGTTTTGCAGATAGGCTCATGTCAATTGTTGTTGTTTTGCCAGGCAAGTTAACGGCAAGACAAGATTAGGTGTATTTGCTTCAAAAGCTATAGAAGCAAGGATGCCCTTGACATACGACTACAGGTACATCAGAATCGCCCTCAATTCTTACTGATTTTTGTACCAGATCTTTTGAGCTAAGCAAACCACGAGCGTCCTCCTGATGCGTTTTAGCTCACTCATTCCTTGTGACACTGGGTTTATAAAATTTGATATGGTCACAGGTCACTACATTAGACTGTAGAGATATTAGTTAAAACCGGTACAGGTGTGACTTTAAGAGATATGCTGATCATATTCCTGAACTATTTTTCACCCATCACTGGTTTTATGTTTTATAGTTTTCACTTGGTTTTGTAGATTCCATCCTTCATACGGTCCAGAGAAAACATGTTTCTGTGGGGCTAAAAAATGCCAAGGGACACTGTGACAAATACAGATTGACCAAGTAACATGTACATTGTCAGAATGTATATTACAGAAGGGTAAAGGTTGATAAAGAATTTGTTGGTTTTTATCATTTCTTTAGATTTAGGATACAGCCAGTGACAGGTTACCCCTAGCTATAGCTACTATTCTTCAAGGTGTACAGGTTTTTCTCTGTTAATTCGGAATAAATACCTCGTGATGAGGAAAATACTGATCGCCTAATTAGTTCTGCTCCAGAAAAATGTACTCCGTATCACGAATTTGAATGTATGTACTTCTCATAATTGTTCTCTGTTACTGTAGTTACCTGAATCTACTTCCTGGACATTTCACTTTAGTGAGCTCTGTTTGCATTGATCGTTTGTTGCTCGTTATCAATGCAGCACAACTCTACAAGATGATTGCTGAAATGGATTCGAGATTGTGTTATTTGAAACCCAAATTCTTGAATACTGGTACTACTATTCAAGTACAGGCGCCAAACGCCTCACAAAAAGAAATCAAAGAACAGATGTGATCTTTACAGGGAAAGAAAGCAGTCAAAATGAGTACATGCCTCGCAAGTCGCACCACTTTCCCCTACATACAGCGATGAGCTACCGGAGCACTGCAAAAGGTTGCTCCTACAGATGGAGAACCGGCACACCAAAGGACTGCAACGCTGCATGTGCTTGTGTCCCCAGTTGTACAGAAAAAAAGAACCGCAGCAGGAAAAAAGAAAAGTGACTGTGAAAAGAAGCTAAAGAGAAGCCATCTTTTTCTTTACATCTTTCTAGGGGGAAAGGAAGCTCGGTCAGAAAACTACACACTGTGGTCTGAACTGAACACTAATAAAGCATCTCCTAGCAGTAACTTTAATTTCAATCTAACTACTAGAAACAAATCCAATCCTCCTCTTCCTACCTATAATTTTTTTCTTCAAGCAGACTGACTGTGTGAACTGAAAATTCTTCACACTACGGAATGGAATACAGAAGTTTCTGACAGCTCCGTCTGCTACCTTGGTCCCGACAGCTCCATCTCCTCCACCATGTCGATGGACCGCGCCTCGTCGCTGCTCAGGCTGCTGTCGTTGTCGTGGTAGTAGTCGTTGAAGAAGACGGAGCCGTTGGAGTCGTTCCGGTGGTCGTAGCCGAGCGCGTCGTGGACCGCCGCCGACGCGGGGCGGTTCGTGGCCTCCCATTTCTCGGCGAGGCCGTCGCCCTCCAGCATCCTGACCACCTCGGACATCTTGGGCCGGTGCGACGGCTGGAACTGCGTGCAGAGGAGCGCCACCTGCACCATCTCGGCCACCTCGATCCTGTCGTAGTGAGGGCCCAGCTCTTGGTCCACCAGCAGGTCCAGCATCTTCTCTTGGTGCACCTTCCTCACCTTTTTTTGGTACATGAAAAATGGAGAATTAATAACCAATTTGTTTACTACTACTATAAGCATGCGTCAATCAGTAGTATAACGAAGGTCATTTTATAGATGAAGACGAGGTTGGAGTATAGTAATTTGCACGGTCAAAAGAACAACACTGTAGTGTTTGCAAGGTACGGCTATGTTCATTGTTCACTACTAGTACTACGCCCAAGCCTTGCAACTGTAGAGGGCAGGCAGTGGCAGCATTTACACAAAATCCATGGGTTCTTCAGGAGCATGTGTTTATAGTAAAGAATGTGAATGTTGGCCCTTTCGTTTGTCTCGTACAGTAGAGCTAAGGGAACATTGAGAGATGCGGGGACCATGGCTCTTTGGTTTACTACTGCCAACCTGAACATACTCTGTTGTACTACTAATATTAGGTTTCTCCTAGCAAGCATTGTCTAATTAAGACGGCATGCATTTAATTTAACACAAACAGTACATACCCAGTCCAGCATGACGCCCTTATTCTGGCTCTGCATGACCCCGCCGGAGCCCTTGCCGACCTCGAGCGCGCGCTGTCCCGTGACGAGCTCGAGCAGCAGGATGCCGAATCCGAAGACGTCCGTCTTCTCCGACGACTGGCCCGTGGAGAGGTACTCGGGCGCGATGTGGCCCACGGTGCCGCGCACGGCCGTGGTGACGTGCGAGTCGCCGTGGTCCAGCAGCTTGGCGAGCCCGAAGTCGCCGACGACGGCCTCGTGGTGCTCGTCCAGCAGCACGTTGGCCGCCTTCACGTCGCGGTGGATGATCTTCGGGTCGCACTGCTCGTGCAGGTACAGCAGCCCGCGCGCCGCGCCCACCGCGATCCGCTTCCGCGTCGACCAGTCCAGCGCCGGCTTCCCTGTATTTTTGGCGGTGTCGAGCAAAACCATTATCAATAATGTAACGCACGAAGCAGAGGTCTTTGCTTGAATTGAATCCCGTACAACGTGAAGTGGACAAGGCGGCCGGGCGTATCCTGCCCCGGATCTACCACTGCCCGGGGTGTTCCTGACCGCGCCGCGTGTACAGTATACGTACCGCACACTCTACATTAAAGTAATGTGTGCCCAGCTGCTACGAGCGCGTACACAAACAACCTGACAACCGGTTCTTTCTTTGCACGAAACGAATGGAAGAAAAAACACGAATGGATAATAATCTTGGATAAACACTACTACGAGGTTGATCCCCGCCTCTAGCCTGAAAGCTTCTCATCGTGTGCGTGAAAGCTTGGTCCCCCCAACCTACTGCGACAGAGCGCTGCTGCCTGAGACGTCCGGCGAGGAGGTTCCGGTTCCGGCCATTAACCAGCTGCTCGGTGAATAATGGCAAGCGCTGCGAAATGTTGGCGGCACACGCAACAAGGCAAGTTGCCATGTCCATGTCCCCAACAGTGACCAGACACAAAGACGGGCTCGTGGTTTGTACTGCTACGGCGTTTAGAGATAGAGCTAGACGGTAGCCAGGTCCCTCCGGAACAAAAGAAGAAACAGACATGCCCCTGCGCTGTTCCAGCGCGGCGCGACCATCTCTTGTCTGGACCACGGCTCGGATGCCACCCGACGACCCTAAACAGTCCTACTACTAAGTACTACTAACCCTGATCGACCTGAGCCAGTGTGATGATGAGCCATCATCGTCAAACACTCCCCTGCCAGGGACGTGCGGCTGAACCTTCCTTCAACACCGAGACGCTCTATAAGGCTAACTATAAGCTGCCGCCCGCGCGCCGGCCTGGTCCGTCGTCCTCCGCTCCGCTACGCCGATACTAATAACGACGACGAGGTCCATTACGTGCGTCAGCCGTAGCAGAGATACGGCTACGACGATAAATACACGCTGCCGCCGCGACGGGCCGGCAGACCGGCCGGCCGGTCGGCGCTGGGCTGGCTGGCTGGCTCGTAGCTACCGTCTACTACTGCCTGCTGGTACTGTGTGGCAGTGGCAGTCCGTGCTGGCTTGTGCTTCGTGTCCGCGGAGCGGTGCGGTGCGGTGGGCGTGGCAGCGCAGCGCAGCGCAGTGCAGGGGGCGGCAGCGATGGCGTGAACCCAGGGTGCGGACAAAACCTGAGTGCGCGGTGGTCGCGCTGGTCTATCTGCTGCTCGCTCGCTCGCGGTCCCCCCGCGCGCCATGCCATGCATCGGCAAGTACAGGGGGTGCGCGACCACGCCTGATCGCTGCCTGACGTGGTGCTCTCCCATGACTCTCGCATGCCCCTTACCCGCTGGCCCCACCCCCACGCGAAGCCGGCCCAATGCACATCTCCTCGTCGCAGTCGCACCAACGTTCATGCTCGTACTACTACATGTTGTTGCTGCTGCTGCTGTTGTGCGTGAACGAACGTAGTACCTCGCAGCCGCGCCGCGACGCTGCCGTTGGGCATGTACGGGTAGACGAGGATGCGCTCGCCGGACGCGGCGCAGAACCCGACGAGGCGGAGCAGGTGGCGGTGCACGGCGAGGCTGATCATCTCGACCTCGGTGCGGAACTGCGCCTCGCCTGACGCGCTGGGGTCCTTGAGCCGCTTCACGGCCACCGTCGTGCCGTCGGAGAGCCGCCCACGGTACACGTTCCCGAACCCGCCCTTCCCCAGCACGTTCTTCGGGCTGAACCCGTCCGTCGCGGACTGCAGCTCGCGCAGCCCGAACTGGCGCAGGTTGCCCAGCCGCGCCACCGCCGCCCCGCCGGCGCCGTCCTCCACCAGATCGCCCCTCTCTGCACAAAGAAAATCAACGACACAGGCGCATTAGTAGCAGTTAGTATACTACTACAGACTTGTCGCTTTCACGAATGTTTTGAGTTACTGTCCCGTCGGGATCCTCGTCCAGCAGGTGACGGGGACGTGGCACACTGCGTACGTACCGAGGATGCCGAGAGCGGAAGGGCCCGTGTGGCGGCGACGCCTTCGCTGCCAGAGGAAGCAGGACACGGCGAAGAGCACAAGGGAGGATGCGCCAAGGCTTGTCCCCACGCCGATCGGCAGCCGCGCAGCGCCAGCCTTTGACCTCGCCGACGTCGCTGTCCCTGCACGCTCACACGAGCCAACGACAAACACACAGATTAGATTGATCAATCTCTCTCTGATCCCCAGGCGCCTTCGCTGCTCTCGCGCGCGCCGGCATGATCAGATGCCCCCACGCCGCGCCATTAAGTACTACTAGTAGTAGTGCTTGCTGTTGGACGCGCGCACGCCGCAAGAGACGGGTGACGCCCCTGTTTGCGGCAACGCCGTGTGTGTGTGTGTGTTTGTCTCCTCGACCGCTACAGGGCGACGGGGAGAGCAGCAGCGACACAGGCATGGCATACGCTCTCTGAATCTGAGAAAAGCAAACGATGCACAGAAAACTGAACTCGACTAGACAGGAGTAAGAGTGCTCACTGCTGGTGCCAGGCGTGGATGATTCCAGTGGGAACGGTACGGTGACCGGCGCCAGTGCGGCGGCGCACTCCCCTGCGCTGCTGCCATTGCTGTTCCCGCATATCATTGGGTTGCCCACGACGCTGCACGCGCGCACGCAATGCATGAATATTAAACAAACTTGTAGTAAGGCATTAGGTTCGATGCTACTAAAGCATATACTACTACACAGAGTGAACGAATGATTATAAAGCTGTTAGTAGTGCGGATTTGATCGGAGCCCATACTAGTACTACTAGTTAACTTACTTAAAGGTTCTTGTGGGGAAGGGAGGCACAGGACCAGTGAGGTTGTTGTAGGACAGGTCCCTGGAAAAAAAAGACGAATGAGAACAAAAACCGCAACGAGTCACGCATTCAATTCGAGTTAAAGCGCATAAAGGAACTAGTACTAAAGCAAAAAAAACAGAGAATGGCGATTGATTCGGTCTTGGCGAACGGTAGACAGACAGACAGACTTACAGGAACGCGAGCTGCGGGATCTTGGCCAGCGACGCGGGCAACGCCCCGGACAAGCTGTTGTTGTTTAGCCGCCTACGGCAAACGAGACAGACAGAGGAGCACATGATGAGCAACGCGAGCGCGTGGAAACGGAAACGGACGGCATGTTTTTAGGGAGGGACGAGGGATGGATGGCTCACGTACAGGTACCGGAGCGCGGAGAGGCGGCCCAGCGTGTCGGGAACGCGGCCGGTGAAGCGGTTGTTGGAGAGGTCCAGCGTCTGGAGCCGCGGCAGCGCGCCCAGCTCCGGCGGCAACCGGCCCGTGATGTTGTTGTTCTGAAGCAGCCTGGGAACAGAGAGAAACGATGGCGATGGCTGAGTTCATCGACATCTCGAGACAGGCAGAGCGAAGAAAAGGCTCTTGTTCTTACACTTGCTCAAGATGCGTGAGGTTGGCGATCCTCCCGGACAGCGTCCCGGACAGGCCCTGGCTCGGCGCTCCCCTGAAACGCAAAACCAACGCACCGCCGTGTCAGTCGGTCAACAATGAGCTCGCTGCAAGTGCGAGGAGGCGGCGGCTTAATCAATTACAGGCCGATGACGAGGTTCTTGGCGGAGCAGGTGATCATGGCCCAGCTGCAGGGGTCGACGGAGTACTGGTCCCAGTTGTTGAGCACGCCGTGCGGGTCGATCAGTCCGTCCCTGATCGCGATCAGCGCCTCCACTGCAACCACCAAAATCATCGTCAGGCACAAAGCGACGGAACACACACAAGTGAGGTTGCGGGCGGCGGCGTAGATTTTTTTTTACCTTCGGGGTTGCGGGGTTCGGAGGCGGAGCCGAGGAACGGCGCCGTGGACGACAGGAGCAGGAAGAGGAGGACGGGAACGAAGGAGGAGGAGGCCATGGTGAATAGTGGAACACTCTGCGTGGAATGATGGCCGCGAGCGAGATGGAGGTCGGGCCGCGCGCGAGGAGGAGGAGTAGAAAGGAAAAGGCGAGGTTCCGTGAGCCGGCAGGGCACTGAGCATGAGAGTGGAGTGGCCTCTCTGCTTTTTCTCGTGTCACGGAACAAGGCTGCCGCTGGCCTGGCGGATGTGATGTTGTGGTGGTCTGGTCTTTCTTGCATGCCATTCAGCCACGACCCAAGACTGGCTCTGTTCTCTGCATGGAATGCGTGAGTACGGAGTACCTGGGGGGTGGGATTTGGGAGTAGCCCAATGAAAGGAACGCCTCAAGACTGACGAGTGTGGTGGGGCTGATCATGGCGATTAGGCCTAGTTGATCACTCTCTGTCAGCAGTCTGTCCAAAAGGGAATATTCACCCAGTCAAAGTTGAGTCCCATTCTTAATTAATCTTAGTCCCACATGAACAGAAAAGGAGTTGGAAATACCATTACTGCCAGATCTCCGGGAGCAGGTGTGAAAGAACGTTTCCTCGGTTTCACTTTCACGTAGTGAAACAGTTGGTGATTAGGAGCATCTAGACACTAGACCGGCCGAGTTCACGCCATGCGACATCCGCAAGCAGCCGCGGAACGCCGGAAGAGGTGTTAAGGTTAAGGTTGTGTCCAATCAAAACACACACAAGTGGCAAGTACGTACGTGTTGTGATTAACTCCTACACCAGAAAACAAAACAACAGAAACATCAAGTCAAGGCCGATCGATCTCAAGGCCTCTGTTTGGTTCCAAAGCATCTCCAAGTACTGCACGAGCTGATCTCTCCGTGCCCGTGCTTGGCAGCGGGTGACAGACAGAGAGCGAGTTCATGTGGTCGCGTGCGTGAAGCAGCAACGGGTCAGTCAGTCAGAAGGACACGAAGAGAGGCACGGTGGTGAGCGAGTGAGCCTGCCGACTGGTCGAGCGGCAGTGGTCGTTGCCTGATGACTCTGAGCAGCTTACTGCTCAGTAATACTGGTAGTAGTAGTATTTCGATTGATGAGTACAGTATACTGTGTTTCGCAACAGGGAAGGGAGGGAAGCGCCATACTGGAAAAAGCATTTTGGATCGATCCGAAACCACAGAAAGAAAGGAACGCGAACGAAATGACGGCTCAGTTTCAGCACATGGCGCATGGCGGACGGTCTCCTCCTGCGTCGTCGTCTCTGACAAAGCAATACGAGATGAGAGATGCCAATAAAAGGAAAGTGCGAAACGAAAGGGGAGAGAGAAAGTGTGTTGCAAGGGGGGGAAAGAAAGAAAAAAAAAAGAGAATGACTGAAAAAACAAAAGGAGACTAAAGATGAAGACAGAAAAGATCAAAAGAGACGACGGCAAGGACGCTGTGGCCGTGATGTGGCCAAAAGAAGAGGGGCACAGGGCAGGGGCATGCAGCCAGCCACATGCGAGCGCAGAGCGATAGGCAAACCAACCCGCTCTGCGGCTCGCCGCGCCCGGCCCGGTCAGTGCTCGACGCCGTGGCTCGCGTCGCCTCGCCACTCATTCGCGCACTCATTGCCGCCCACCTCTTTTTCGGGCAAGCCCAGTCCTGTCCTGGCGCGGGGCGGGAGCGCCGGCGAGGCGCGGCTGCTGCCGGGCTCCGCCGGGGATGGAGATCATGGCGTGTTCGATGATGTAGGCCGGCCTGGCCTGGCCTGACCGGTGCGCGAGCTCGAGCGTGCGGGGGGCTTGCCATGATCCCGACCGAACCGCGCGTGTTGCATGGATTGCGAGAGAGACCGGTGCGGTCGTGTCGAGTCGGGCGGGACTTGGCACCAGGCGCCGCGCAAAACGGCACACCCTTCTGCTCGCACGCGTTCTTCGATCGACCGCCGGCCCTCTAGTTAGTTGCCGGCTCGGGCGTTCTGTCGATTTTAATTCGAGTTCGGTGGCACAGAGAGCGGCGCGAGCGCGAGATAGGGTGTGATCGGGTTCGTTCGGTCTATTTTTCTGCATTTTTGTGACTGTTGAAAGAAGTCCCGTCGATCCTTCGAAAAGAAAGAAGTCCCGTCAAGTCCAAGGTTGGGTCACATTTTTTTATATTCCTACCAGATTCGCTCCTACCGTGCAGTAAGAAGAGACTTCTGGATTTATCGAGTTTGATTAAAAAATCATTTTTTTAAAAAAAATTACAAACCACAAAAATGGAGTGATAAACTGTTAAAATCGCTCGACTTTGAGTAACAAAACCAGTTAAAACTGTCTAAAATGCTAATTTTTCGTTTCAGTTTTATCCAAATTCATTTTCATCATTAGAATGGTTTTTAGGACGCTTTGCACAAATTTTCACGGATATATCGATAATGCTAACCTTCTTCATAGGTTTTAAATACTCCTTCTATACTTGTTAGTTGTTGACTCTTTGCTCACACTTAAAAACTTACTACGGAATCTATTGTGAAAATTTGTTCGATTCTTAGGATTAAGATTATGTTTATACTTCTTCCATTTCTTTTAGCGTTTGTTTAAACCTATACAAACGTTTTTATTATCGTTCGTTCTACTCTTTGGGAGGAATCAAGAAACTAAGTCGTCTGCTACTTTAACTCCTCGGTCACTTCGTTTGTAAAACTATTGATTAAAATATAGGACGCTGACTGCAAGTCTCAAATCCCGCAGCGTCAACCTCAGCAGTTGCCTCGATAACCCAGTAGACTCATGTTCAATAATTAAATGAAGAAAAACTACTAAGCTATTTAATATTTTCTTGATTACATAAATCTTGTCTAAAATGAACACAAAAAAGAATTAAAGGGAGCATACGGGGCTTAGATTTTCAAAAGGATAAAACACATTTATAAACTCAGTCAGGCTTTGTTGGGCTCGTAACACTGCAGGAAAGAACCTTCCAAGGTCTAGGTGTATCTGATCCGACCAATCCCAATCTGACGGTGGCCGTTCCCATTTCGCGAACCCGAATTAAACCCCCAACCTCCGAGCTCCGCATCCCTCGCCTCTGGCCGCCCGCCCTCCTTCCCCGCCGCCGCTAGGTTTTGTCGATCCTGCCGTCCGTTGCCGCCGCGCTGCCATCCTCCGATTCCACTCCTAGAAGGGCCGCTGAGGACGATCCGTTCCTTTGTTTGGGTATTCGTCCTGCCCGGCGGAGATGAAGCCGGTGGTGGGGATCGTGGTGTCGAACAAGATGCAGAAGTCCGTGGTGGTAGCTGTGGACCGCCTCTTCCACCACAAGATGTACAACCGCTACGTCAAGCGCACGTCCAAGCTCATGGCGCACGACGAGGCCGACGAGTGTAACATCGGTGACCGGGTCAGTGGCCGTCGTGCGATCGATTCCTCCCGGCCCCCTTCCCTCCGTTCCAGTACTGCATTTCTGCGCATTGCGTTCTTTATCGATTCAGGTGGTATCTCAATTGCTGGATTTGAGTCATCGTCTAGTCTAATCGATCAAGGGAATTGACTAGTCGGTTGTCTAGCATTCCTGTTTGCTGTATACTGCTATAAATTTCATTCAGTTTACCATTTGGAGCTAGCTAGTTAGTTGTATTAGTGAAATAGGTTGCTAACTTATAGTTTTTTCGTACAAAATTAATGGTTGGATTTCTATGTATCTTTGTATATTAGATGCAAATTAGGGATGACAGGAGTACTCTTTACTGATTGTCTTGGCTGTTTGATTGTAGTCTCGCACGGCATGTCAAGTATGTGGTTACTGCTGCTGGGAATGTCACCTGCTCATGTAGATTTGCTCCTGACTACTAGTACTTACAACGAGTGCAGTGCAAACACTTATGGCTATATACATATCATGCTTCTTTTCAAAAAACAAAAGCTATTGTAATCTGTGTATGATATTGGTACAAGACAGCTGAATAGCGATTCATTTTCACTGTTATTGTTGTGTTTTTTTCTTTCTGTGTAGATAATCTATTGAATATCTTTCTTATTTATTGCTGTCGTCAAAACCGAATTTGATATGCTGACATATTGGGTCTTTTGTGCTATGTTGGAATCCCAGCATCACTGTGTACCACAAACCTGTTAGCTTTCAGTACAAGCAGGCAGTAATGCTTTTTCTAAAAAAAAAATGCTGACCTGTTGTATGGATATGGAGAAATGGAGATCCATCGAAGGCACGCAGAATATTTATCCCTTTTTATGTGAGGCTTTTCTGAAAACAAGATAGCGTAATCAAATATTTGCTATTATCAGCTGAAGCCAGAAAATAACATGTTCAATAAACTAAACACTGCTTAAATTAGGAAGTCCAGATTAGATGAAGCTGGTCATGTTCGTTTAAGCTTGTGGACTAATATTCATTCAGTAACTAGGTAGTTATTGGAGAAAACAAACCACATGTATAGGAATAGGATACTTTAACTAAAACAATGACACGATAGTGTGCATTGATGGTGAGTGCTCGAGTAATGTTTTCTATTAGACCTCTGAGTTTTCTTGGATTTATCGTATGTATTTTGATCGTCAAACTTCCATAGATATGAATGTTTGATGCATGGGGAAGTATGGCTTTTAGCATCTGATGTCTAATATTCTAATCATCTTTGCTTTATGCATAATAATATCTTATCTGTTTTATGTACTGCCTAGAGCAGTAAACCGTCCTAAAAGGAAGATTGTCTGATTTTTGCTACCAGATTGTTAAAGTTTTTTTTCTCTCTAAAACAGCAACAAAACTGGAATGAATGTCAAAGTTAACAGCAACAAAACTCAAAGTTGTGTAACTACAGTTTTCTCAAATAGTGATGTTATTACAGAAGGAAATAGCTTGATACCTCCTCATTTTTCATTTTTTCTTATTCGTCAATGAGCTTAACCATTTGTATCCCAGATTTCTCTTTATATTATTTTATTTATGTGCTTACTTACTGGAATGAATGTTCTTCCGTACTTTGATTCTGCCAAACAACCTCGAGTCACTTTAAAGCACATTGTTTTTGAGGTTTTCTCAGAATCTATTTTAAATAACGGTGTGGGCTATTTCATTTCAGGTGAGGTTGGATCCTTCCAGACCTTTAAGCAGACGTAAGCATTGGGCTGTTGCTGAAATTCTTCGGAGAGCAAAGATTTATGTTCCACAATCTGCAACTTCATGCAGTGAACAGGATGCCAAGATTCTAACAAGCTAGTGTCGCTGCACAACCATCTACCTGAAGTCCTGTTAGGGAAAGACACAGTTGCTGTTTTGAATTGTCTGTATGTTCATTTCCTTGTGGATGCAATTCCAATCCATGGAAGAAATAACAGGCAGCTGTCATTTTCTACTTAATCATTTTTTTCTTCTGTAGTGCCCCTTGTTGAAGGGGGATGCAATGTAAATACCAGAATTAAAAAGATCTCTGGATTCATGTGGCAGCTGTACTGCTTGCTTATTCAAGATGTGCTGTTTTTGGCATTTGCATGCATGGCTCACATTTCTTTATTATTATTATTATAATTATTATTTATTGTTCCTCTGAAGGCCTTTCCACGGAATTGGACAGGTCAGCAGGAAGCACTGAGCAAAATAGTACTACTTGTGACAGTTGGGTGGTGGATGATGACTGACAAAATAAGTTCACGTTGCAATGAGTGTACGGTGCAAACAGACTGATTACTACTGCTGCTGCATCGTCGTCTGTACACAAGGCCGTGTTTCTCCGTGCTCGTATTTACAACCAACAACAGGTCGTCTACGAGCGAACAGTCTTCTGCCCTGTTTGCTGCAGGCTGTTGTACAACGTGGATATTCTGCTCTGAGGATTGAGCCAGAGTGTTTTGCTCTGCTGCCTTGTGTGCTGGACTGCTGGTCGATAGCTCATGCCAAAAATCTTGAGGAATGTCAATGTGTACACTGAAGAATACTACTACACTTTATTTCGTTTAAGCATAATGGCACCCAACTTATTCTAATTCATAAGCCTCTCATGTAGTAATATTCACCCCACATATCTTTACATGGACAATACTTACACAATCGTACATGCTAAATCATTCACCCCATATATGTTTACACAGACAATACATTAACAATCGTACATGCTATTCACCCAACGCAATCAGTACTAGTACTCACAGCAATGCAAGATACTCGTTTTTTGATCGGAATGCAAGATACTCTTGTTAAGTCGCAAGCACCTTCACGAGCTCACGGTTTGCCGTGCCCACCGCTGCCGGCGTAGGAGCCAGCTTGGGATCCGGCGTACGAGCCGGCTCCAGAACCCCAGTGCGGACCGGCGCCGGACCCTGCGTACGAGCCGGCGTCGGAACCCGCGTACGAGCCCGCGCCTCCGCCGTTGGAGCCTGGGTAAGAGCCGGCGTGTGAACCAGCGTAGGAGCCGGCGCCAGACCCACCGTCTCCGCCGTTAGAGCCTGCGTAGGAGCCGGCGCCGGAGCCAGCGTAGGAACCGGCGCCAGACCCACCGCCTCCACTGTTAGAGCCTGCGTAGGAGCCGGCGTGCGAACCTGCGTACGACCCTGCGCCGCCGCCGGAGCCCGCGTTGGAGCCCGAGCTTGACCCGGACCCGGACCAAGATCCCGAACCGGAGCCGGAGCCGGACCCCGAACCGGAGCCCGACGCGGAGCCAGAGCCGCCGCCGCCGATGCCAATGCCGATCCCTGTCCCGAGGCCACCGCCACCACCGATCCCGAGTCCGCCGCCACCACCGATCCCCAGGCCGCCGCCGCCGCCGAGGTTGACGCCCAGGTCTTTCCGGGCGATGGGGCGGCTCTCAGCCGCGAGGACAAGCGCGGCAAGCACGGCTACGACGGCCACGCCCTTCGTGTACGCCATGTCTCCGTTACCGTTGTACGTGCGCGCACGCCGCCACAAAACAGAACCGCGTGAGATACGCCACGTGATGTGGTGTCTGAAACCCGAGCAAGACGTCCTTCTCGGCGGCCGGCGAGCTTCTTGTTACAACGTTACGTGGACACGTATGTCTACGTGCTCTCTCTGCTGCGTGATGGTTCGATCGATCGATGCGGAGGTTGATGGCAATGCGAGGTGGTATTTATAAGGGTGCTAAGGCGCGACACGACAACGCGCTCGTGGTAGTGGGCTTGGATTCGGTGGCGCGAGCTTGTGGTGCTGGCCGGCGGTGGCCGCCGCCCGCTAGCTGGCGCTAGTGGAGAATTGCTGCCGCGCAGATTGGCTCTGGCTCGTCTCTTCCTCGCGCCGCTCGACACGTTGGGGCTCCGAGCTCGTGGTGTCTTATTTGGTGCATGCGGATGATGCGCAGTGGCCACTGGCCAGTGAGTCCAAGTAAGCGTAAGCCAGCAACCAGCTTGCTTCGTCTTCAGTGATGGATCGATGGTGTGTGTGTGAGATACTACGAGTGACGGAGTCCCGGCTGTTTGGAGAGATAGAGGGTGGAACGTTCCAGAAAGTCAATCCAATTAGCTGGGTGCACGGTTCGATTGATTGGCCACTGCAAGGCACTGCTAACACCAAACTCTACAAGACTGATCTCGTGCAAATGCTCTGTCATTTTCATTGATACGACAAATTTTAATACAACGCGTTCTTTTTGTTAACCTTTTTATACGGGCGACACCTGGGCAACATTATCTACAAAAGAAAGCGCTTGCTAAATTTTACTAGGTGATTAAAAAAGTAGAGGTTTCACAACATTTTAGATCTCTATAGTTAATACACATAGTCATTAAAAAATAGAGAAAAAACTAATTCTGTAATTCAACCGTGCGCTGCATTTTACTCTTGTCAATAGGGATAAAATAGGGAGCAACACCGTGGAGTGAAATAAAATGATTTTCAGCTTTTTTTAAGAAAAAGGAGGAGCAGTGCTCCTACTGATTATAATATACTACTTGATATAAGAGGACAGCAAAAGTAGTTCGTTTACATATATAAAATGAAATGCAGAGAAAAAAGCAAAACTAGTTTAATTATTGTAGCCAATTAGCCATTCTTTCATTTGTTTTCGATAAGGAAAAGTTTATTGCTTTCAAGATAATTATATCGAGTTAATACAACCATCTTGAAACACACTCCCGGCCTCTGCATTACATGATGCACATAGCCTAGATTAAGGGATAAAACAGACATATTAATAGAAATCAATCCGAAGACTAGATCGCCACCCATGTGCCCGGGAAAAACACTCCTTGGCCACCTACGCCAATTGTTGACAAGCACTGACAACAAAATCTAGAAAGCTGGCTTCTGTAGTACAGCCCAAGTACGTAGGTAGTGGATAGTTGAGTGAATAACCTACAAAGGAGAAAAAACATGTTTCTTTCAAAAACCGAATCATTTCTACAAAGACATATCGACCAACAAATGGCCGCCGCACCTAGTAGGACTAATGGCTTTAATTCTTTATTAATTCTTTGTAGCCAAGTACCAAATATGTTTGATACACTATGAGGTATATAAAGGTTTGTTGTCCCCTGCACAACAGCCCAAACTGCACGCGCAAAACGACATTCAAAAAATAGATGTTTAATTGTCTCATACTTATGACAAAAACAACAACTCAAACTGCTATGCCAATTTCTCTTAGCTAAGTTATCTTTGGTTAGAACCACCCCCTTCGTAGATACCACAAAAAAATCTTAATTTCAGAGGAACTTTAAGTTTCCAAAGCTTGTTGTTAAGGTTAGGGACATTCGAATATATTATAGCCAAATAGTGTGATTTCACCGAGAACTGTCCATTTGGAGTGAGACTCCAGCGAAATATATCTGGCTCCAGAGTCAATTCTATATTAGTAATCCGTGGAAGTAATTCATTCCAAGCTACTAATTTAGGGCCTATAAGATCTCCATGCCACGAAAAATTTGGAGGAGAGCTACTAACGACTTCTCCTATGGTAGCTTGTTTATTCCTCACAATATTGTACAAACAAGGAAATTGTTCGCACGGTGTGGTAGTGCCTAGTCATAAGTCTTCCCAGAACCTAATCTGAGAACCATTCTTGATTATAAATGTTCCAAAATGAAGAAAATCACGTTTAACCTTCATTAGGCCAGCCCAGAAATATGAGTCCCCACTTCTCCAATAGGCTTGTGACAATGGTTTAGACCCAAGGTATTTGTTGCAAATCAATTGATGTCGTGTCCCATTTATTGTTAGCAACTTGAATAACCATTTGCTTAATAAAGCAACATTTTGTATGTCTAGATTAAGAATTCCTAGCCCCCCCCCCCCCCCCCATCTTTTGGTTGACACAAGATACCCCACTTTGCGAGGCGGTACTTTCGTTTTTTGTCATCACTTTGCCAAAAAATCGTAGAGCGAAAGTAATCCAGTTTTGTAAGCACCCCTCTTGCCATTTTTTCATCTATGATTTATATCTTGTTTTTGCCCTATGGATAACCATGGTGATTATATCTATCGTTTTACATATATAAAATGATTTTCAGTCACTTAATCATAAAGAAAACACGATACAATAATGTTGAGCTACCGACTACCTTAGCGTACAATAATGAATACTTTTGTCAATAGGTATAGAGTAAGGACGTAGAGTTCCACTAATCTTTGACGCATGTGAAGCCCCCGTCATCACCATTTGTTGCCTATCGTGGTCCAAACTCAAAAAAAAAAAAAAAAGACAAAGAAAGAAGGGCAAGAAAGGCATCGGCTCGGCTACCGGGCTTTTATGTACGCTACTAACCCATCGTTATTGGGCTGCTACAAGTCCCAGATACACTACATCGCCAAAAAGAGGAAGCCCATATACACTACTAATATACTATGAATGCTCTTTCGTTTGTATACTCTTGTAATTATAAAATTTTCCTTGATGGTTATCAAAATATATTAAAATTGTTTGGTATAAACATACTAGCTTGTTTATATTTATGTGACTCGAAAATAAGATATATGTGGAATCCCACTTTAGAGTTCAGATCGTCTACCAGAATCAAAATCAAGCTATAGAGAGAATGGTAAGCGGTTTTTAGTTTTCTTAGTGAAATTTGTTTTGGACTACATTTTGCCCTTATCACTAAGAAGGGTGTTATGCATCCCTCAAAAAAAAAAAAAGGGTGCGGTTCCTATTGAGAATAATTTTATCCGTCCCGTTACAAATATCATAATGCATATTTTTGCTGTTGTTGCTTAATTTAATATTGTCGGTCTTCGTTATCACCGACTAGTAATTATTGTAGGATACGCGTTTTGGGGTTCGGATAGTTCATAAGAGGACATAAGATTATACTGGTTCAGGCAATCGTGCCTTTTGTCCAGTCTCGAGCTGCTCGTGTTACTTGCGTTGTTTGTAGTAGGGGATTACAAACGGACAAGAGAGGGACGGGTTCCCAAGTCTCTAAATGAAAGAAGATGCGTGGTGGAGTGTTCGTCCCTTCTCTCGTCCCCGTCTTCCCCTTTTATATCGCAAGGGGCGAGACGCGGGAGGGGTCGTGGCAGAGAGAGAGAGAGAGAGAGAGAGAGAGAGAGTGGAGTGGTGGTCGTGGCTGTACGCTCTAAGTCAAGATTGCTGGCGCTCTCTGGGCTCCGAGGTTGTCGCTATAGACGGCGTCATTGGTATGGCGGCATCCTTCCGTTCCGGTGGCGTCGGGGACGCCCGTCAATCGGAAGCGTCCCTCCCGTATGGAGGGGTGGCTTTCGGCAGGGGTTGGCGGTATGGTGCCGTCGTCATCGCCCCTGCTCTCGTCGAGCCGTCGCTCAAGAGTGTCCCATCCAAGTGGGAGAGTGGGCTCTGAAAGGAGCTGCCTGAACAGTGACGGTCCTTTGGCCGGTGCACGCCGTGCGCATTTACTCTCCCACTTTCTTGAGTAGTCGTTGTCCTCTCCTGTCCGCGGACGTGGGAGTTATAGGTATTTATTGCCCAACCGTCATCGACCTACCTATTTGTGTGGCCGGCGGTTCGTCCGACCCTGGGGTCGGGCGAGGCGGAGCCTCGTGTGGTCTCCCGACCCCGACGCGGTGAGGTCGAGTGCACCGGTCGAGCTGTGGGGAATCCGACCCCTATTCGGGGGGTTCGGGCGAGGCGGAGATCGTTCGTGGACCCGAGCCGCCGAGTGTCTCTACGGCACGGGGGTCGGGCGAGACGGAGATTGCTCCGCCTCCTTCGTGCTGTTTAGGATTGCGGGTCGTTAAGTCTGATCGCCTCTGGTACTGATCCTCGATAAATATATTGCACATGGATAGACTAGTTCGTAGAAAAAGTTTTCAAAGTTGTAGATGAAAAAAAGCCCCGGCAGCTCAACCTATTTTCAATCAACTCCCTGGATGTTGGCTTTGCTTTTACGCAAGACCATATCAACAAATTCTTATTTAAATGTTGTTACCTCCATTACTGAATTGTTGACGCCGTTGGCTTTTAACATCATCTTTGATCATTCATCATACTAAAATAATATAATCAGTATTTTATATTTAGTTATGATTCAATTATTATCAGTAAAAGTATTTGAACTACAACTTTTACTTTGCATATTAAACTAAGTTTTTCAACAAGACAAATGGAACGCTAAAATATATCGTCGTTGACATTTAAAAATGGAGTACGTATTTTCTTATGTAACCATGAACCGTACGTTCCACATCCATATAGTAAATGAAATTCACTATATAATCATACATGGTTAATTATTCATTCGCATAATTATTAAAGTATTATATATGGTACATGCATGTATAAGGCATGCATCTTATTCTCCGTCGTCTGGTCGCCTCTGTAGGCTTAAACACGTGCACATATTCTACTGTAGTAAAAATTGACAACCACACGATACAGAGTTACAAGTATGTTGGTACTTGGTACGCTTTGGTGCAAGCTCGCTGATCGCTTCACTTGCCATGCCCGCTACCAGCGTAGAAGCCGGCCCTGGAACCCGCACCCGCGCGGCCGGACTTGGAGCTCGAGCCAGGGTGTGATCCGGAGCCGGAGCCGGAGTGAGACCCGGATCCTGAGCTAGAGCCGGACCTGCCACCGCCAACGCCGGCGACGATTCCTGAGCCGACACCGAGGTGGCCACCGGTACCAACACCGATCCCGCCGCCCGTGCCGGCACCGAGGCCACCACCGGTACCAACCCCGATCGCGGCGCCGCCCGTTCCGGCGCCGAGGTTGCCCCCGCCGATGACGCCGACGCCCAGGTCCTTTCGAGCGATGAAGCGGCTCTCAGCCGCGAGGGCAAACGACGCGGTCACCACCGCGACTCCGAGGACGAGGACGATAGCCTTCGTGCAGACCATCTTGCCTACTTGCCTGGCCGTCGTCGACCTCACAAACCCAGAGACGCTACCCCTGCCTCAGATTGGTCTGAAGTCTCCTCCTTTGTGCAGTCCTGTTCTTCCCAGCGCATGCAACTCTCGGCGCGCGATGCAGGAGATGGTGGGTGCTTCGAGGCCGGTCTTTATTGGAACGCCGGCGCGCGACACGACAACGCGGTTGCGCTTAGTGCGTTTGGATCGGTGGCGCGAGCTCGCGGCACTGGCCGGCTGACGCCGCTGCTCGACGAAGCCCGTAGTGGAGCAATCAGCTATAGCAATGGCGCCTCTCGAGAATGACTGGGCTGACACGTACCGTGCGCCGGAGCCCCAGTTTTTGCACGTCGGTGTCGGTCGGCGTGGTGCGGGTGCAGATGCAGGGTGTACGTGTGCATGGTGGGTGGGTGTGGGTGGGTCGTCCTGGAATTCACTCTCGTGCTGCTAGCTGTATACTGGCCGGAGTATTAGCTCCTGAGATTTCTCGGCTTCCATTTCCATCTCCCTTTGTGGAAATGGGATCGAACATTCCAGAAAAAATATTTTAAATTGACTCGTGTTTATCTCTGCTGCCGTAATTAATTAAGTGGACGCATGATTGGTGTTGGTGATTAGCTAGTGCACTGTAGGATTAAAGAGTAACACACTGTGCTCGTGCTAAATGATGCTGAATAACAACCCGCAAAAAAAAATGCTGAATAATAAGAGCATTATTTTCACTTGCGACAAGTTGATATACTACACTGTACGTCTGAGAGACATGGAAATTACAGTAACTGTAGCTTTCTACAGTCATTTTGATTTTTCCACGATCCGATTGATGAGCTCATATACCTCCCAAATTCTGATACGTCAACTTGAATCACCTGGGTGTTTGACTTATTGAACAGCTGATCCTTTGAACTAATCTTAGTTTCCTCCACGTCAGGGTGGCTGTCACGGTGGCACCTCCCTTGTGCCTCGCTCCTAGGGTCCATGGCTATGTCAACTGAACTCCTACAATTCGGGACGGTTTAAAACTAGTAGCATACAACGTACTTCACATTTTGTGGATCTCGTTCCTCGACGAACAGTCAACAAGCCAGTCGGTCTCCATCTGACCCGTTGGCTGCCGCCGTGACCATCCACCCACACCCACACGAAGTCAACCTCGCAGAAGGGTCCAAAACCGTGACTCGTACCAGGCCAAGTAACCCGGTGGCGGTTGCTTGGCCGGATCCGTCACGAGTGCGCAAAGCCGCGTCCGGCGCGACGACTTGCCGGTTGCTGGCTCGCTGCCGGCTCTAGCGCCCACACGTTTCCCCCGCTCTCCCACAGAACAGAAAAACCCCACGAAACTTCTTCCCGTGTCGCGACGAATTGTGTCCTCCGTCCCACACGCGGCGCGGCTTCCGCCACCTTACAAATACGTGATCCTGCGCGCCCAAGCTACCACAGAAACCCGGCAACGGCCTCCTCAACTCAAGTCATCACTCGCACTCGCACAGAAGAATCAAGCAGAGCGCGGCCAGTGCCAGTTCATCTCTTCATCCTCATCGCCAAGCAGAACGAGAACGAGAGCTAGCACACCGCCGGCGTCCGTCGCCATGGCTTTCCGTCTGAGCAACAACGTGATAGGCGCGCTGAACCTTATCACGTTCCTGCTCTCCATCCCGGTACTCGGCGCGGGCATCTGGCTGCGCACCCGCAGCGACGGCAGCTAGTGCGACCACTTCCTCTCGTCCCCCGCCATCGCGTTCGGGGCCGTGCTCATGGCCGTCTCCCTCGCCATGCCGCGTCACCTGGCTGCTCTGGCTCTACCTCCTCGCCATGCTCCTGCTCATCGTCGCGCTGCTCGGCCTCACCGTCTTCACGTTCGTCGTCACCAGCCGCGGCGCCGCGGAGGCCGTGTCGGGCGCCGGGTACAAGGAGTACCGCCTCGGGGACTACACCACCTGGCTGCGGCGCCACGTCGGGACCGGCAAGAACTGGGCCAGGATCCGCAGCTGCCTCGCCGACGCCGACGTGTGCAGGCGCCTCAAGGAGGACGACAGGGACGCCACGCCGGCAAAGTTCCTCCGCGGCGGCCTGTCACCCGTGGAGTCCGGATGCTGCAAACCGCCCACCGCCTGCAACTTCACGTACGGCGGCGGCACGGAGTGGACCAAGACGTCGAGCTTCGTCACGTCCGCGGCGGACCCGGACTGCGGCGCGTGGAGCAACGACTCGGACAAGCTCTGTTATGACTGCCAGTCATGCAAGGCCGGTGTGGTAGACGCGCTCAAGCAGGACTGGAAGCGTGCCGCCATCGTCAACATCGTGTTCCTTGTGCTTCTCATCGTCGTCTACTCCGTCGGGTGTTGCGCGTTCAGGAACAGCCGCCGCGACAACTACGCCTACTGCAGCGGCGGCGGATGGAAGCAGCAGGGTGGTGGATACGCTTGATTCAACTGCTAATTAGGTCATTATGATCAGCTTAGTATAGCTTAGGTTATATGCAGTAATTACTTGTTATCATCCAGTGTCATACAGCATATACTATGACACTGTGGATGATGACTAGTAGTAATTACTTGTGGGCTGTAGCTGTATGGTCGATCAGGTTATAGTTGTCTGTTCTTCTTCTTCAGTGACATGCGTGATCCACTAGTATTCGAGTAGTTCGAGTACTTGCTTTATAGTCCCTCCATTCTTGTACGTTTACTAGCTAACATGCGCTGAAGCCGAACTGGATGTATGGCGCCATCATCAGCATATCGTCTTCTTCGTGTTCATCATACATCTACTATACTCCGTCGAGTTCGCGTTCGGGAATAGCCGTCGGGACAACTACTCGAACAATGAATTTGCAACTGACATCCTTCTGGTTGGAGCGGCACTCCAAATGAAGCTGAAACGAAATGGCCAATAATTCTCTCAAAAAGAAAAGAAATGGCCAATAATTCTGCTCTCTATTATACCACATATACTCACCACTTTTTCGTGATTTGCGACTGATATTGTGGTGTCATGCACGTCTCGTGTGACCGGTTGTACCGCAGGTTACCGGGATGAGTTAATGTTGACCTCGGCAACTCCAAGTATACTGCATAGGATACACCATACCTTCGTCTGTAGCAGACGTTTTACTCGAGAGCTTGAGCTACAGTAGGTATCGATTTGTCCAATACATTTGTGCCATGTATAAAGCAGAACGAGCAAGACGCCAAGAAAAAAGAAGCTGTCTTCTTAGAATTGCACACCGGCACTAATCATTTACAAATCAAGACAGATATTTCAGGTACGACAGAGCTAACATATTTGCTGCCCTTGGCAAGTTAAGCTGACAAACCTAGCATGGTCCTTTACTTCAATAGCAAACTAGAGCTGAACATACGTTCCTCTGGTGATGAAGTCAAACACTGGGTCTTCAGTCTTCGTCCTTCTCAGGGGGTGAGGATCCTCTGCAGTAACCTTGCAGCTACAGACACTGGCATGTAGGATTGGTCTTACATGTCAGTGATCGGGAGCTACTGCTGATCAGAGGATCTGGATGCCTTCTCAGGAGAGAGGTCACAAGGAAGCAGCATTTTCTGCATGAAGAATAAATGGATCCATAAAATTGCATTTGAAGAGTGTTCAACAGAACTCTCTAAAATTATACTTAGGTGGTGTTTGGATCCTTTAGTCCGGCTAAAGTTTAGCCTCTAAAGTTTAGCCCGGCTAAAGTGTAGCCCCTAAAAGTTTAGCCCAGGGTGTTTGGATGTAGGGGGCTAAACTTGTAGTCCTCCAACGTAAAATTACAGTTTTGCCCTTATATTAATAATAACCATGAAAGCATAACCGAACCTCTCAGAGATTATACAGTAGTTCAAGTTCATAACACAACGATCTTAGCTCATACAAGAAATCAAATAAAATCTACGATCTAGTGAACAAAGCATAGGCTATTTGATCATGGAATGCATTCATGCTTCGATCTTCTTCCTTTGCTTCACTAATCTTTGTCGGAGGTTGAGATGTTGATGCTTCAGGAGGAACATAATTCTCATCATGATCAAAAAGATCAAAGTCCTTGTCTGCAAGGTGACTCTTTCGAATAAAATTATGAAGCGCCATGCATGCAACAATTATTTCACTTTGCTTTGTCATCGGATACCTTGGCACTTTCAGTAAAATCCTCCACTTCATCTTTAAAACTCCACATGCCCTCTCGGTTACATTTCTAAGAGAAGAATGAGCATAATTAAATGTCTCTTTTATACCTGTTGGCATTGCACCGTTATGAAACTCCGGAAAATGGTACTTTGTTCCTTTGTAAGGCGTAAGATAACCCCGACGATTCGGGTATTCGGAATCCACCAAATAATACTTCCCTACACATATAAACATTAATGTTACAATCAATACATATAACAAGAGGAAGCACATCGATATATGAGCTATGCACATGGACATAAAATTATACCTTCAGGTGGATGTGGAAACTTGCTCTTGTATTTGTGGGTCGCATCATTGAACACTCTCATGTCATGTACTGAACCCGGCCAGCCCGCAAGCACAAATGTGAACCTCATGTCGAAATCACAAACAGCAAGCACATTTTGAGTAGTGAAACCCTTCCGACACATGTTGAACCACCTTATCATTAGGCACCACAACTTCTATATGAGTTCCATCTAATGCTCCTATACAATTGTTGAAGTGTGGATAGAACCTAGAATCCCTCAGCCTAGAGTGTAGTGTTCGAAATTCAGGGTCCAATGGCTTAATTATGTTAACAGCTAACTTCAGAACACATTTCAATACTTTCTCAAAGTTGCGGTGAACTGTCTCTAGGGACCTCTCCATGCGGTTCATAGCTTGCCTAACTGACTGAGGTGCACCAGCCATCCAAAGAAACATTCCTAAGGCCTCCAGGGAAGTACTTTTTTTTGTGGACTTTAGACCATACGAGTGCACCAATACATCGTGAAGTCTTTCAAATAATGGCCTACTCATTCTGAACATGTTATAGCATTGTGTACTATCTGCTAGATTTCTCATAACCCAGTCATGACCACTTTCAACGAACTTTCTCCTTTTAGATTTGTTGAAGTAAGTTTCATGGTACATACCAAACATGAGCAGACCATCCATGACCTCCTTTTCTTGTGCCTCCTCCTCCTCAAGTATAAGCTTCACAAGTTCATCATCACTTGAGTCAGTGTGCCCAACCATTTCCTACGACAACAATCACAATAACCACATCAGTTAAAGGTGTCCAAGATAGAAATAACACAATAAGTAAACATCATAGGATACACACAACAAGTTCACATCATAGGATACACACAACAAGTTCACATCATAGGATATAGATAACAGAGTAGGTTCTCCACTGCACATTACAGACAGACATGACTGAACCATATCTAATAAAGGTTGTGCTCCCTGCAGTATCTCTTTAAAAAAGACAGCCGCCCTTCTGGTGTTTTCATGTTTATGAAGAAGTGTCTAGTGCAGTCATCTTTGCAAATATGTGACACAGCGTAGTACTCTGCACTTGTTTCATCCACCCCACACTCTAAAGCCAACTGCTGAGCCTGCATAATTTCAGCACTCAACTCAGATCTCCTCTCTTTCTTCGCAGTACATGCTACCTTCAACAGCTCATTCCTTTCAGCTGACATCTTTGTGGACACACTTAAATAGTCCTTCATCATCTTAACCGTTGGGCTTTTCGACTTCTTCGTAGGACTGTCGGCTGTGCTGCTAGTACTGCTCCCTCTCTTGCGGCTATTTGAACTCATTGGACTCGGTTGCAAGTCCTCAAATCTTTCATCTTCACCTTCCTCTTCCATAGCGTCTGTTTGGTCATCGAAATTGCTTTGTCCAGCAATATACGAAGACGAACCATCAACGGCAACACCCTCGAATATTTCCTCAAGCTCAGGTAAGTACTCAGGAGGCCCCCATCGTAGTTTCTTCCATTCTGGATGTTTCTGCACATGTACAAAATTAAAGTTACATAGACATAAATGATTATAAGACCATGTATGACAATCCATTTGTTTGCTGCAGTACCTCTGTTGCTTCTTCCCACCATTGAGGTTCTGCAGTAGGCCAACCATTTGCATCCCGACCTAGTCCAGTATTGGTACGAAGATCTTTTATGAACTGGTACATTTTCTTTAATTGTCTGATTCGGTTACGGATCTACTTCCTATCATGCCTCATATTTGTTGCCCGATGATAGTTTTCTATAATCAGCTTGTACCCTCTAGATGTCATAATTCCTTTGTTGTAGTTGCCCAAAGCAATTTGTTCAAGCAACAACTTACACAACACTTTATTATTTTTGTCCGACCAACTTGCCTTATCAGTTTTATTCTAGAGAAAGTGAAACATTCATCAATTGCAAAGAAAAGGTAAGACTTGTTTAGAAAATGAATGAACAGAAATTGTTCTCAGACCAACATCACCTATCCACGTTATACACTCAAAGCAGGTTACATGTGTCATGTATATAAATTTCTATCTCAGAGTATTATGTATCATGAACTGCAGCATAACTTGTTTGCTTCCAACTTAAAAAAAGCACAATCTGGTGTATATCTATTCTAGGTGAGTATGCAAGTAAGACTGATGTAGGAAATAAAGGAACAGAAACCAAGCACATGCAAGCCATGAAAATAAACAAGTAGCAACTAGCAAACTGTATAGAAAGCATGGTGCTGGACACTTCAAATAGAAACCACATATATTTCATTGTAATGTAGATCAGTTCTGGCAAACTAAAAATGTAGCATATGGTACTGATTAAGTCCAGAGCTCCAAAGATCAGAACCAAGACCTCCACAGAATAAGTTTGCAAGTAACAAAAATAATGAACTGTCACTGGCTTAGGATTTTTACCCGCCTATGTTACTATTCCATTTATGAAACAGAAAATACAATGTGATTTCAGCAACTCTAGGGACTCAGTGGCTATTATAACACGTCAGAATGCACCTAATAAGAGGACCAACATCATGACAAGGTCAAGATATTATAACACTCTAAACCATAATTTGATTCTCATGCTGGATCAGGGGCTCCACCTATTACACTAAGGTACCACAAGTGTACATGAAGTCACAAACCTGTCATAGGCGCATCATGACAGTACCACAAGTGTACATGAAGTCACAAAACTGTCATAGGCGCATCAGAGGGATATAACTGTTATACCTGAGGGATGTGAAAGTTTTCTTCGTCGCCGGTATCGTCCGCATGTCGTCTTCTTCACTGCGACGACCGCCACCGCCAACTCCGCCGCGATTGACCGATCCGGGAGGCAGCGAGGGCATGGCACGGCCGCTACCAGAACTCTGTGGGTACGGAGGGCGATGGACACGACCAGGAGCCAAAGGCTCTCCGCGCCCTCCACCCCAGCCACGAATGGCGCCTCCGCCACCACTGCTGCGAGCCGTGCGTAAGCCGAGGGTTCGATTGACGTTGCGGGGTCGGGGGGGAGGGAAGCCCAGGGTGCCGTCGTTGCCTCCATCCTCGCCGCCCGACTGCAGGAGCTCCTGGTACGCCGCCATATGCGGCCAGCTCTCGGACTGCGAGTTCAGGTCGAGGGCTTCTAGGCCAATGCGAGGGCCATGAGCGGAGCTGGAGCCCGGATGGAGGCCAACTGTGTCGGAGAAGATGTCGAAGCCGCCGGCAGGAGGTGGGGCATAGGACTGCGGCTGGGTCCTGGACCCATCACCACGGAATCCTTCCATCCGCACCAAGAGCAAGTGGATCTGCACTTTCAAAGAAAACAAACTGTATTCAGTTACAGGCAATAATTACCTATGAAAACAAACAACACACCCGAAAGAAGGCGAGTCATGGTTTGATATGACTTTTGTTGCATGGTTATGTAGGTTCTAACAGTTTCCCTATCATTAAATACTTCTCATAGAAAGTAACATCCAACCATTTGGGTAGCACCAAAATTGATCATATCTATACATAAATTTCCAAAGTTTTACTTAGTTGCAACTACGCAGTTACACTTGACTGACAGAAAATAGAAGTATACCTCCATCATGGCATTCGGTAACACTTGAGATTTTACATATGAAATTGCAGGTTAGGTAAACTTCTTGTATCCCATACTCCATTTGTGTTACTTTACCAGCAAAAACAAGGTTACCAAATGCATCCTAGCACGATCATATGTAGGACATGGTTTCAGAATTCCCATAGCAACCACAATGTTCAGATAATGCTTTCGATGTGAAACCACCACTTACATAAATTCGTGGCTGAACATCAGAAGTATTAACAGGATAAGCCCCAATCTTCTCTCTCAGAATTGCTATCTAATGAAACAATCGAACCACAATACAGACATACAGGTGTACACAGGATACAAAAAAGGGGAACACCGCCATGAGAATAACCAAGTTACCTTCAATCTGCTACGAAGGAGAGAAGGAGGGCCGGCGGCGCTCCTAGGGACGAGGAGGAGGAGGTCCAGCGGCGCTGCTCGGGAGGAGGAGCAGGATGGCCTGCCGCGCTGCTACGGAGCAGGAGGACGAAGGCCGGGGCGGCGCTGCTAGACAGGAGGAGGAGGACGGCCGGAGGCGCTGCTACGGACGAGGAGGACGCTGACCCGCGGAGCTCCGAGGGAGGAAGACTCGCATGGCCGACGGCTAGGGTAGGGAGGAGGAGGAGGAGGTTCGGCGGCTGGCGGGGAGGGCGACGGCCGCCGGCGGCGCAGGTAGGGCTTCCGGGGAGGAGGACGGCCGGCGGGGAGAGGTCTTGCGCCGCAGGCGGGGAAGCGGCCGGCGGAGCGAGCGGGGCGCAGGTGCGTCGCGTGCGGGGAGCGGGCGCGCTGCAGAGGTTGCGGGAAGGATCGAGGGCACCACCGTCAAGGTCCCGTTTTAGCGCTTTTTTGGGCCTCGCTGGAGGCAAAACATTTGAGCGCGTTTTAGCCTTTTTTTTGCCCCATTTAGCCCATCATGTTTGGCAACCCAGGGCTAAAAAAGGCTCTAAATGGGGTGGGCTAAATTTTTGCCCCAGGGAACCAAACATGGCCTTAGTAATCGATTGATGCAATTGCAGCTCCTGTCCGAATAGGCAACGGATGAATATCTAAACAAAATGAGTTAAGAAAGTGACTGCCTTCTGCCCCTGATGACTGTCAAAACTCGGTACAGGGGACAGGGCTACACTCGAGCTCAATCAACTATAGCTCCATTCCATTGGAATTCAATTTAAGGCAATATTGCACCCTATTATAGAAGGTAACTGCATAGGGCTGTTTTATGGAAAGAAAGAAGATTTCACCAAACTAAATTACATGCCATACATTTTCTCGCAATTATACTTCACTATCACTGGACATTGAACACAAGATTTTAAACTGCTGAATAAAATCTGAAACTTTGACTCTAAAACTTTTCATCACGGCAGCAATGACTGGGAAATGGGATCAAGAGAGAAAACTCAAGAAATTGCCATTCAAATATCCCACCACAAAACCACTCAAATTATCAATTGATTATGTTTTGCAAGATACTTGAAAAGGTTTACATTATAGCGTGATTCATGAGTACAGTCCCCAAATGGCACTGGTTTTAACGGTTGATTTAATTAGTTAAGAGCTACCTGATTATTATTACTTACAACAAAATTCTAATTGTTACTTGTTATAAACTCTTGACAAACTATCACTTTGTCGAACGTAAAAAATGATCAAAATAAAAGTTGTAGATCTTGAGAAGTTATAGGACTTTGTGGTTAAAACGTTTTCATTTAAATTAATTTACTATTTGAAACTGTGCTTTGAAGTTGTCTTTGCCAAGTACAAAACTAAGTACGACAAAAAACACTCTCAGCAAAGACATTGTTTGCGGAGTGCAGAAAAAAAAAACACTCGACAAACAAACAAGCTTGTAGAGTATTTTCTTTTGTCAGAATGTTCTCGCGCAACACTTGGCAAAGAGCTTGTTTGCCAAGTGCTCGAAGGATTACACTCGGTAAACCACATAATACTCGAGAAAGAGCCGGTTTTCGATGGTATACATCGATCCTAAAAGCGAACCAAACCTTTTGTATCATTGTGCCCAAGTGTCCCGAAAGCCAGTAATACCTACAAATCAGAAGCGGAGCAACTACTTGCTTGTGATTGTGGAATGTTAAAATATAATATCTTTTACTATACCATAAGGCACTACTTGTGCGAAGAAAACGGTCAATAGGATAAAAACATATATTATTTACGACGCGGTCCTTTCATCTTTTGTGGGGCCTGTTGCGAGGAGTAGATACCCACCGTGGAAGGCCTAATGCATGGTTTACAAAACCGCTGAAAACCGTTCCGTTTTTTGCGGGTTTCATAAAAACTGTTTCAGAAAGGTTTCTGCGAATCACTAGTTAGCGTTTAAAATATAATTTTTTTTAAAGTTACAAAGTGTCAGAACCGTTCGGTAAGCCATAAAAACCGCTTGATAAACCACCAACGCTCGATAAATCAAAACAACGTTCGATAAACCGCAAAAACCGTTTTTAAAATTGCAAAATTCAAACAAGGACAAAAACCACTAAAACCGAATGACAAACTGAAAAAAGCGAATGATAAACTATAAAAACTGTTCAATCGGTTTTTGACGCGGACCCGCCCTAGAACCTCAGTCCAGGACGGATCCCGCATCTTGTCAGGATCCTGTTGGACAATGCTCGACGAAGCGAGCATACACATGATACAACACAGGCAGGATAAACAGCAATAGTTTACAAGACAAGAGAATTTAATACATAGTTGTTTCATAAATAGAGATTTAAGTCTTACAATATCTCAGAATACGGAATAGAGTTTTCAAAAACAAATACAGCGGAAGACTAACACGGTTACAGACTCCAACACTCATATAAAGCAAAAGCATGAACCGTACCCAGTGGCATCATGCTACTAGCCACTTCAAGAATTACTGCGGCGATTCACACAGCTCCCACTGGAGGTTTCCAACCTTGGGATGAGACTCCTCCCATTGGATGCTCTCATCCTGGTTATGCACATCGGTGCCTGAAAACCACGTATCGTAAAGCGTGAGTTTCTAAGAAGCTCAACAAGGCTGATCCGTCAAGTTGGCTGACTACAGCTGACACCTAGACATGCCGGCTGACTAGGGGTGGGTTTATTTGCCAAACGGACTCGCATAGCCTGTACTACTCTTGGTCAAATTTTAGCACAGGTTAAGTGATTAGAATGATAACTTTAGTTGGCACTAAACTAATCAAACATAACGAAAGTAGTTTACAGTAATAATAATCATCCTCATTGTATCTCAACTTTCTTCATTGTAATTTAATGTGGTGTGTTTCACGAGCTAGCTCACAAACTGGGAGCGACAGCGGCTCGAAATGATTTTTACACCCTGCAGGAGAGAAAACCTAATCATACGACACATGCGCGTCCCAGACCCGCACGTGGCAACCATTCACACCAGATTCTGCAAAGTTAATTCCCTCCTATGCCTGCCTTAGCAGCGCCGCATCCCACCAGAACACACGTCCCAGATGGTTTCTGTGGAGTTCCCACGCTGCCCGCCCCAGATCGCCTCTGAATCAGACACCGTAGGGCAGGTTCGACTTTGCAATCACTAGGCTACGTAGGTTTACTGGGCCCCATTGTACCGATCATATGATTAGTACATTCAAAGCTCGATCAGACTCGGACCACACGGATCAGACAAGACTACGGTCACCCTGGACCCAGTCCAGTTGCCGACCTACTTGGTACCCTGTCTGACCTTCCAGTTTTATCTTTCCTTTACTCATCCGTCATCATGTGCCGTATGTCTCATTTAATAGTTTCAGTCAATCTTCTACCAATCACGAGCAGCGTCCACTCTGCTCGACTTCTATCGGTAAGTACTTGCTAAGCATAGCATACTAATTGGTCATCTATACCAGCTACCGGTAGGGTTTCCTATGGAAACAAATGCATCTAGGGTTTCAATCAACTCCTAAAACCTTAATGCACAAATATGACACATAGTTATAAAGAAAAAGTTAAATCTTGGTTGTGCACCGGGGCTTGCTTGGTTCTCCGGAGTTGATGTCGAATGCTTCAGCGGAGATCGAGGACTCGGGGTTGTCAGCTACGGCGTTCTCTTCGATGTCTACATGATGCAATATGAACATGAGGAGTCCAATTAAAATATAATACAATGCTTTTATCAAAGAACACTCTAGGGTTTCTGTTGGCGATATCTAGAGATTAGGGTTAACCCTAATTCCTTGACGCCGTCTTTTACTTAAGTCTTTACCTTATGAATGTGGTTCAAAATGAAACTTCTCATTTTCCTAGGAGATGATTCTTAGTTGGCAATGTTTCTCGGAATTAGGAATTTTAAAACTTGGTTGAGGTCAAACTGAATTTTCTTCAAGTCTATAATTATTTAATAAAAGCTACGGTTATCCAACTAGGGTTAAAATGTAACTTTACTATATTATGAGTTTATTTTTAATGGATAGCACCCTCTGAAATATGAATTTTGAAATTTGGTTGAGGCCAAGATGAATTTTCTATATTTTATAAAAATTCAGCAAACTTTTTGTTATTTAAACTTATAAAATTAGAAATAAATATTAAACCCTAGAATAAAATCATGAAATTTGATGTAGACACCTATGAGCACCAAATATAAAGTTTTGCTTTTGGGTTTAGCTTTTGGATGACTTTCCTAATGCATTTTATAAAAAGACAAATTAACTAAGCATTTATGAATATTAACAATGACATACATGTACAAATGTTGCCCTAAAATCCTGGTAAAAAAAAATGCAGGAGATCACCATGCCAAGATAAAATCATGGTTCAAAAATCAACCCTAGAAACCTTCTGAAACTTCAAATGAAATTCAAAAACAGAAAAGATTCAAAGAATTATTGAGGAAATTCCAGGGACATTTTTGAAAAGTGCTTCAACAGAAAATTAGTCCATTGTTCAAGGATTCAAATAAAATTGGTTTTAGCATTTTTAGATTTTTCCATGATTTATAGCACATTTTACAAACACTGGCTCATTAGCGGGAAATGGAAAAATAATAAGGAGCGGGGCAGAACAGGGGAATAGGGAAGAGGGCGGCGCTCCAGTGAGTTCCTCGCCGGAGAAGGGGGCTAGGAGGGGGATTGAAGTGTCGTGGAGCATCACCTTGATTCAAAGCACTGGTTTGAAGAGGATGAAGGCCACGGGAGAGAGAGGAAAGGGGTCGGCGACGACGAGGCTTGCGGCGGTTTCAGTGATGGCCGACGGTGGCGCGGGAGAAACTTCCTCACCGGCGATGATCTGTGGCCATTAACTTGTCAAACCGGTGCGCAAGTGCGAGATGATCTAGCCGGCGAAAGGAATCGGAGAGGAATGGTACCGTGGCAGCGAATTCCGAGAAATGGCGACCGCCGGCGATACCCTTGGCCGAAAGGAAGACGACGGCGTTCTGGTGAAACGGCGGCACGCCGGGGGCCTTGATGGTCGGTGAGTTGCAGTGAGTCGAGAGCAGCTTGCTCAGCACGGTGGCGAGGCTCGGGAGTCGCCAGAGTGCTCTGGCGACGGAGAGGCGGCACTGGCGGCGGCGGACTGAGGCAGAGAGAGGAAGAAACAGAAGAGTGGCGGTGGCTACGTCTTTTATACTCGGGCGGGAGTGAGCCAGAGGGGGGAAAAGGGGAGAGAAGTGTGCCACGCCGTTGATTGGAGCAGAGGGGCGGCGAGCGGCTACTGGCGCTTGAGGGCAGTGGCACGACAGTGATGGTGCCGTGCGGTGAGGAGGAAAGATAGCGCTAGGGAGAAGAGAGGAAGGAGAGAGGAAGGAGAGAGGGAGAAGGATCTTTGAGCAAGATCTTGCTGGTAGGGAGTGAAGGCGCGCGGGAAAGCTGAGGCGGCCGGCCGGCGCGTGCTGGCCTCGGGGGTTGGCTGCCGAGGGTGGTGGCACTGTTCATCATCATTTTTTTTTTCCAATTTGGATTTGAATTGTTTCAATTATTCTCACTTGGGTCAAATGAAAACAAAACCTCCATAGCTCAGAATTTTTGAAACTTTTTGTGTGTACTAAAGAAATTATTTGGAACAACTTTGATTTAAGGAAGATGCTCTGATTTAGCCTCTAAAGATTTGTAAATTTTTAACCTAGTTCAAGTCTGTTGGAATATTAAAAGAGTTTAAACCTTTACCAAAAATTCTGAATAAATCTCCAAAATTCCATTTTGAAGTGAACTTAATTGTTATGTGAAAATATTTCTCAGGTTATATAAGAATTTTGATACTTTTCTAATTAAGTTTTAGATTTTTCCCTGTTAAAAGAATTTCGACACTGCGAGTCAAAGTCTACTGATTTTATCTAAAGTGTTTTGTTTGTTGTCAAAATTCTTGTAGTGGCTCCTTGGAATATTTCTAGCAATATTTTTTATTACTTCAAGTATCGATTTTGTTTACAAATGTATAATTTGATGATTAAGGTTTAAATTTATCGACTCATTAAACGGTGGTACTCAGGATGTCACGGTTTTTGTGAACCTTGGCCAAGCAACCGGCCGACGGGGTCCATCACGGGTGCGCAAGGCCGCGTCCAGCGCGACGACTCGCCGCTTGCCGGTTGCTGGGTTGCGAATGCGACCGGCTCTAGCGCCCACACGTTGCCCCGCTCTCCCACGGGAAGAGAAAACCCACCCACGAAACTTGTTGCCTTCATGGGTTCCCTCGACGGCAAGTCGGAAACGGAGCATATAGATACAGGAAACCGAATCGAAGATTATTAAGTTCCGAAGCTGACTATACTAGTAGTGTATATTTATTTGGAGGCACATCCTGAAAGTCACTATACGCTCAGGGATTCATCCTTCTCGATCCGTCACAATTCATGGAACTCAACAAACTAGGCTGGGGGGCTAAGAGGCGCAAGGGAGCAGCCAGCCTCCCTGACGAGGTAGTCAACGAGATACTGCTGCTGCTCCCGGCCAGATCAGTCCTCCGCTTCCGCGCGGTTTGTCGTCAATGGGCCGCACATCTCTCGTCCTCCAGTTTCACGGACGCCTACGCCGCCAAGGCCAAAGCCCGCCGGATGAACAAGCTTGTAATCTTCGGCGCGTCACCCGTCCACTGCTCTCCGACCGTGTACTCCTGCAGCAGTTATGGAGACGCCACCGACGCCGAGCCACTCTTCACCCTGGACGATCGCCTGCGCACCGACTTCATGTCCCTGTCGAGCAGGCCATCGAGTGGCCTCATGCTCTTCAGGGACACTCGTTCCTCCGGCCGAGACTTTTGGGTATGCAACCCCAGCACCGGAGAGTGCAAGTCTCTGCCTCAGCCGCGGCCCTGGGGCACGATCGAGATGTCAAGCGCCGGTCTAGTCCTTGACAACCGAACCAAAGAATGCAAGGTCGTTCATCTCTTCACGAAACATATGATGGGCGTACAGTGTGAGGTTTACACGCTTGGCGACTCCGGCGGCAGCCGGTGGAGGGCCCCCACCACAGACCTAGAGGCACACGAGGCAGGCACAATAAACGCCATGATGAGTGCCTTAGCAACCGAGGATGTAGTGACCAAGGTGCCTCCCGTGTCCCTGGACGGATGCTTGCATTGGCTTATTTACCCCAGCTTCAACGACTGGTCACCGGTTCAAAGCCGGGGTGCTATCCTCCGCTTCTCTGCAAACGATGAGAGCTTCGACTTGGTTGCTGCACCTTCAGTCATGGGCGCGGGGCAGGTTGACGTATGGCGGGATGAACATTCTCCGGGTGTTCCTTTTCACCTCGCTGAGCTCAAAGGCTCGTTGTGCGTGGTCAACGACCTCCGTCGTCAGAATAGGTTGAATAGTGGAAGCTCGCTGGATATCTGGGTGTTGAAGGACCGTAGTATTGGTACCGGGCTCGAGTGGTCGCTCGATTATCATATCGCAGTTGGATCTCTCTTGGCTCGCGACGCGTACAACCCTCGGTTCATCACCGTCCTTGGATGCTACAGTGGTGACGACGTGGATAAGCTACTGGTTGCTACCTCGGAGCACAATGTCTATGCTTACGCACCGGATACTGGGCGTGTAAAAATGGTTTTCTCCGCCGAAGATACTGTCGTTGGCTTGCAAAAAGAGGCGTCCGTAGGGCTTTGCCTTGGTATATATGAAGATAGCCTCATCAGAGTTGGGGGCGAACGCTGCCGTCGAGAGAAGGAAGCGTCGTCGTTGGCGTTACGAGAGATACTTCTGCGGCTCCCGCTCAGATCGATCGTGCAATCCATGCTAGTCTGCAAGGAATGGTGCACACTAATCGAGAGCTACAGGTTTGTTCAGACACACATGTCCATGAAGAAAAGGTCTGAGAGCATCTTGATGGCTAGTGATGGGCGTGCTCGGCGCGCTTTCTTTGACTTCACACCACTGGAGAATTGGATTGACCGAGCGAGTTCTACTCCAGCAGGCAGCCTTCTTATCAACGGCAAGATGGTCTGCTCCAAGCCTTGCCACGGACTCAACCTGATCAGCACCAACAGCGATGACTACTTGTGCAACCCCTACACAGGGGCTATCCAGTGCCTTGGCGTTCGTGGCAGGTCCTCGCGCTTCTTCAGTCCCAGCCGGCAGATTGGCCACCGTCGTCGTCACGCATTCCACATCGGGAGGAACATTGGGTTCGGTTTCGATCGTTCTACGGGAGAGCATGTCGCGGTTGAGATCGGTCATATCCGCGGCACACCGGCATGCATCGTCAAGACAAGCGAATCGGATTCATGGACCTGCTGCATCGGTAAGCCCCCAATGCCGGTGACTGATATGCCGCCCGCACATGTTGACGGGACACTTTACTGGTTGGGCGAGCATAATATGCAATCAAGCGTCGCCATTGTTGCGTTTGACATCACCTCGCGGGCGTTCAGTATCATCCCATATGAGCAGCCACCGGTACTGCTCCTGAACAAAGATCACGGCGACGTGTTCCTGGTGGAGCTTAATAGTCAGCTGTCGCTAGTTCTGGTGGATCGCGAGGCGGAAGAAATGAAGATATGGACGATGCGTGAGCGCCGCGCATGGGTCGTTGATGCGCATATCGTACGCCTAAGGGGGCACCCGGACTTCTCGCCCAGGAGCACGGTGGTGGTGCCACTCGAGGTCAGGAGCCAAGACGGCAGGATCCTGCTTAACACAGGGCGTGCTCTAGGCTATTACGACACCGTGACTGGAACGATTGACACCATTTACTCACTGGACCAAATGCAGTTTCCTCCAAGCAATCTGGCCTTCCCCATGTTGTGCCAAGAGAGCCTGGTCCGGGTACGAGACGAACGTGTCGCTCCTTTACCGGCCACCAGTACTAGCGACTACATCGTTCGTCGACGCAGAAGCTGCGAGCATCCCGAACCTATAGGTGTTGTCGACGATGAGACCGGCGGACCACCCAAACCAATATTTCCCAAGTGCCAGAACGCCGGATGTCTGTCGGGTTACGGAGAAACATACTCTAGCTGCTGCAAGAGAGTCATGTGTTGCGAGTGCCTGGCCATGTGTCTCCAGCACTACCAGGGGCTACATGTTCCCCTCAATAATCTCCACTGTGAAAACGTTATTGAGGACATTCAGAGGCACGGCCTAAGCCTGGAGCACCCGTTCGTTCCTGATCCGGATTACTACTGCTACTACTACTCGGCCATAAATGGGGACGTGGCGTCTCACGTCTTTGTGGCCATCAGGGACTTTGTCCAAGGAAAACAGCCGTGCCATCTGATCGAGTGCGCGTACAGGATGGATGAGCACGGTGCTGTTAAGGAGACCTGGGTCTGCTGCTACCTCAAGAGAGATTTCGGTCGTAAACAATTGCCCTAGCACCGGAATACCTTCCTACTATTAATTTCCTTTTCAAGATTTATATTTTACTAAAATCAATTTTGGCCATTACAATTATTGCTAATTACAGTCTGCCACCACAAAATCGGAAGCAGAAATGTGTACGGAAGCGTCTAATTTTCAATCCGCTGAAATCATGAAGTCCTTTCACTTAATGCCCAATCCTGCAAAATTTCAACTTTTTTTCCCTCATAAGAAAACGACATTGTTTCTATAGTCAATACACGGTAGTATATATAGTCCATAATCCTACAGAAACAAATCAAACAACAACTAATACAACTCATGCTACAGGAACCATATACTTAAGCTTTGGATCAATTTCAGAAGGCTTAATTGTAAATACCCACCTATAAGCTTCTTCTAGTTTGATATTCCCCCGTAAGATGATTCATGGCAAAAACCCACCCATCTACAAGTTTAGTCAAAATCTTCCCCCACATGTATTTTCTAATAATTTACTAGTATGTTTAAAATTTTGATGGACAAGTCAAAAACATTCAAAATATTATTTGATTTCAAATATACAGGAACATGATTTTTGTGGGACAATTCAAAATTTTAATTTGGAAAGGTTCCATGAAAGTCAAATGTTTCAAATCTGAATATTTATTGGAACATTTTAAAATACTTTTGAACTCCAAAATTTCACATTTTCAAATCAGAATAGTTTAAATATTTTTGAATTATCTTAGAAAAATAAAATGTTCTTGAAGATTTAAAATCTAATAGATATTTTGAATATTTCTAAATAAATATTTTAAAATGTCTATGAAAAATTTAAACCTACATAATAAATTACTAGTATCATGCCCGTGCGTTGCTACGGGTGTAGTAAATAAACTGCATTTTGCTTATAAAAATAGGGATGGGTTCATCCTGTCTATGACATGTGCGGACAATAGCATGCAAGCAATTTCGAAGTTTAACATCTACTCAATACAACACCATTGCCATATTACATCTAATACTTTCACTTGTACGATGCTTGAACTGTGTGGTATTTGACCGTTACTTTATTGCGTCTCAACAAAAAAGAAAACACTTTCACTAAACCATTTCTAACTTTTTCCAACACTTGATGACAATTATTGATATGAGAAAGAATTGATAATACTCCATTTTTTACTGTGATAGAATGAACTAAGCTAACTCAGGCCAAAAATTAGTCGTTTGTGTAAGGCAAGCATTCATTGAAACTTTTAGCTAAACTACCTTCAAGACCGTAATGATTCTGGGTTTTTCTAAAATTAGACAAAAGCACAAGTGTTCTATAAATTTCATTGAGTTCTTGCTTAACGAGTACTCAATCACAAACTAACACACGTATAAGCTAAATGAGTGAATTATTAGCACAGAGGCAGATCCACAAAACTCACATACGAGTCAATTTCAGTAAGCTTTGATCAACTCAACCATTAACATTTGTGACAGAGCAACAATAAGCTAGCAACTCAGAACTGGGAGTTAGAAAATTCTTACAAGTCAGCGTATATGAATACACATAAGGTATACCAAGTGGTTTTAGATTCACTGACACCCTCCAAAATCATTAAAATTAGCAAGTTAGAGACCTATTGCTGAGTCAGTGCTTGTTCATCAGCTAATCCTTCTAAGATATCTCTCCCAGCAAATTCACATCTGCACTGCAAAACTCCCTAGGGAAGTCAATTACACAGCAATGAGTACCTGAAATTTAGCCATAGCCCCTTTAACAACGAGAAAGTCAGTTAACAGATGAGATCATAAGGATAATTATAACGTGCAGTTTAAGAATGACCCAAAAACAAATTCAAAGAAAAAAAGGGGAAATATAAAATGAAAGCTAATGTTATGGTCAATAAGAAGAGATGGGCAACATCTTGGTGTACACAACACGTGAAGTTTATTTTTTTATGTCTGTAACAGATGCAAGATACTCTTGAGAAGTAGTTTAAATAGCAAATGAATAAGCATTATCAGTTTGAATAAACAGGCATTCATGAGTTATAACCTCTGCTATCTCATTCGTTTTTCTATATATCATTATTGTAATATTCTGGTGTTATTCTGCATCCTTTTCTTATATCCATATCTCATGATGAAGTTCAACTTGAGACGAGGGAAACTGTTAGCAAAATCAATCAAAGCCAACCATCTAGATTTTACTGTTATTATGGAAAACAACCTATATTATTGTTATTTTTTGCAGGAATTGGTGTTTGCACCACAGAAGAAGAAAAAGGGCCGACATTAGACCGAGCAAAAATGTGCCAGTGTCTATAGAAGTATAATGTCTCAGCAAGTCACAACTTCACATTTAATTAGGATTCTAAAACAGTATAAGAACATCATCCTTGAAAATGTTCACCTCCTAATGCCCGCAATAGTTTATCCTCTAACTCTTTTCAAAGTGTTTTGACCCTGAAAGCAGTATGTGGCTATCACGGCAATACTGCATAGGCCACAAGGTGGCTGCCATGAACACAATAACGAAAGATGCATGCTCGGTAAATAGAAGGGAGATTTACAAACCTGTGCTCCTCCTCTATCCACGGGATGCCCTTTTGCATGTATCCGGCCGGAACGAGCTCTCGTCCGACAGGATGGCTGACGACGCGCATTTGCCAATGGTGACAAGGGGCCTCGATGCGACGAGGCGGGGCGGGAAGCCAATAGGCCATGGCATCGGCGGGCTACAGCGTCTCGGTGACGGCGGCGACCTGCGACATCTCGGCGACGGCGAGGCGGGGTGGCAGCGACCCGCGTCGTAGAGGGGAGGCGGCGAGGCGACAGAAGAGCGGATCGACGACGGCGGCCCCTCGGCGCGGACAGAGAAGCTCTGCGACGGAAGAACGGGTGCCGGCCGCCGCAGCAGAGCGCCTCCGCAACGGAAGAGTGGATCGGCGACGGCGGCCCCTCGGCGGCGGCGCAACTCACGAGTCCTCAACCGCCCCTCTGCGGACGGTGGCGTCCGGGATCTCGGCGGCAGCGTGGCTCCGACGACGATGTGGACGCTCGGCAACGTACGGGTCCTCGGGTCGTGGGGCTCGTCATCGGCGCGGGTACTTGAGGAAGGAGGGAGCGGGGCGATTCGAGGAGGAAGATGAGTTCGACGCGGTTACGGGCGGTGGGTCTTATTCCGCGCTTAGGTGCGCATGACCACTACAAAATTATATAGTAGTAGAGATTAGGCTATACTTGTGACATGAGTGGGTGGAGGGAGATTTTGCCTAAAACTTGTGGGTGGGTCGGCTTTTGCCACAAATCATCTTGAAATTATGGGGAAATATCAAATTAGAGAAAATTTATGGGTGGATTTTTGTAATTAAGCCATTTCACAAATGGACTAAAAATTAATATATTCCATATTGTAATTCTTGAACATATTTTCCATCACCGTCCATTCTGTTAACTTCTTCCATTAAACGTTGGGGATTAGCCTTGGATCGATTGACATGCTATAAATCGAACTTTAAACTTTGCGATGATGATGACTTGGACATTGACATGTGGGCTGCCCCTGCCATGTATATCCCAAATCAGCAAAAACTGTCATTCAAAATCGTCCGAGGATGAAAAGCAAACGGTCTCAACGGTTAAAAGACTCCGGACAAGCGCCTTTTCTAATTGAAGGAAGGAACTCAGACTTTTGCGATATGTAGTTAAGGGAGGTAGAATAGACATCTTCCATTCAAAATGACAAATATGAGCAGCCCATCAATAAAGGTGTCAGGCTGCCCAGCCGGTAACTGAATATTTTCGAATCACGACAAAGATACATGTAACTGTAAGATGAACAAAAAGACAGATGCCCTGTCCTTAACACGTTCAAGACATTCTGACAGAGTCACACATACTCCAAGGTGAGAAGCCTAGTCTGGTAACTCTGGTTTACTTCAATATCAAAGCTGCTACCAGAGAAACTGGTTCCATGTTTACACCTTGCAGTGATCCAGAAAGTGTCGGCATCAACTTTATTCGCAGCTTCTATAGCAATCAGCATCGGCATAGAACCTGAAAGAACAAATTTCAACACACATCATTTGATAGAAGAAAACAACATCAATAATTATCAACACACATCATAAATTGAGGTTGCATACCAGAAAGAGACATCCATAAGGCAAAAGTCTAAAAGAAGATGTAAACTTGCATAAGCCTGGTATGGTATGGTGCTTAATACATTAAGTACGAAATTCATAGCTAGCTTTCATCCATTGAATGGCCTAGCTCCATGAAATAATTTGAAACAGTCAAATTCCTGATGCAACTGTGGCAGGCTACACTTACGGATAGCTATAACAAATAACAGTCAAGTCAAATCTATGGATGAAAATATTGTACTTTACTATAGAGGCTGATTATTCATTTTTGTGTGCATCAGTATGTTTTTCAGGTTCAATTTATGTCAAAAAAGTTCAGTTCCAAATGTAGCTAACCAGAGTAAATTTGATTCCCAATGGTTTTCCTAAACCACTGTTAGACATCACTACAATTTTAAGCTTCTGAATTTAAACTGGAACGTAAACTCTTATATTCACATAAGCCAGTAGTGGCTGAGGGAGGGATCAAGAAAGAAAATTAGAGGATTTGCCCACTCAAACACGTCACTAGCAAACTACCTAAATTATAAATTGATTGTACTTTGTTAAGAAACTTCAACAGTTCTGCAAATATGTAGAGATTCATAAGTAAAACCCCAATGGTATTGGCTTTGCGGCTGATTAGTTAGCTAAGAGCTGTCTGGCAGCAATGATCTAATTATGGCCGCTGCGGGCTGCTGTTACTTAGACACTAGAAGTTGAGCACACCATTTGAAACTTCTAATTGAATCTTGCTTCAACTCTATAAGTGCTGGAAAAAGTAGCATGCTACACAGCTCTATAAATACACTGCATTTCATGAGCACAGGACAGACTTTAGCAGTTAATTCAATTAGTAAAAAGTATAGAGCCTTTATTACCTACAAAGCAACAATGTATTTGGTATACAATCTTTGGAAAGAATATACAACTGGTTTTGTACTTACATTCTGGTGTCTAACATAAGGACAACAAAAACACTAGTACTGTAGTATATCACTAATTACTATACTCAATCATCTGAAAAATTCATTGCAGGAAGTTAAACATCTCAAAACATTGGGTAGAATCTTGAAAAACAATCAACATACTATTGCAGTTTGTTTCCAAAAGTTGTACTTAGAGACTTGCAGAGACCAAACACACTAATTGAAACAGCATACTAAGCGTATAGTCATAACAAGAGGGATTACCTCACTTGTCTGTTTCAATCATCTTCCTTCGGTAGCATATCCTCGATTGCTTTTTTGATATCATTGTACATGATTCTCTTGTTAGAGGCCTTGTTGGAGGTCCGCTGAAGAGTACCCAAGTCATTATCCTTGAACTTTATATAATCTGCACAAAATAAAAGCATTGCAGATTTATCAAAAACCAATCTCAACGTCAAATAGCTTCCAAATGCTGAAACTCTTTATCCATACCTAAGCCAGGATTTGGAAACGGGTAACAAAACTGATTATTCATTTCCAGTGGAAAAACATTTTGCCCAGCATTGTAGTGTTGTAGTACCACCCAATCATTTGTTTCCACAAAAAGCACCTGGCAGCGTGCTAAGGCAGTCTCCACAATCAGAAGACCGTTTTCACAGCAGCTCCCACAACTTTTATCCAAAGAGAAGTTCTTGGAGCTTGACACTTCCAATGAATCTGCCATAGATTGTTATGGTATTGGAAAACCTGTACATCTGCGACGCCTGCTGTGGCATAGCACAGGTGCCCATTCATCTTTGCTAGAATTCCTTGAGAGTATGTTGAGGTTTTAGGAGAATCAATTACATCTGAAAAAGAAAAATCTCTGTCAATATTTTAATGAAAACAATCACAAATATAGTCAAACACCATATATACGGGACACAAGAAACAAAGCATACCAACTGTAGAGCTAAGCAGCTTGACTCTGATTATCCTACTTTCAGAAGTGAGGTAATATGAGTAACCCTCTGCGTGAACTGAAGGGTGTGGTATGCACTCATTTGCCTTCAGCAGTTCAATGTGAGAAACTGATCTTAGCCAACTCTTACTGATGAAGTTGAATGTTTTCACAACAACTTTTTGTTCATATTCACACAGAAGAAGAAATGCAAACCATCCAAGCCCATCACTAAGTAGGGAGCATGACAATAATTTGTCCCTATGATAATCAACCTGAGCTGGGAGCTTATACCATTGTCCTCGTTTAAAAGGATTCCAAAGGTAGAATCTCTCATTCTCCTCTAGGACTAGGTAGCCATTTCTTGAGTCAATAATCTTGAAGCCCTTTGGTAGCAAATCCAGAGATCTTGAAACAAATGCTGCAGAACCTATGAACCTTCCACTACGGAAACTAATTATCCTATGGAATTGACCTCTTACTAAGACAGCTCCGAGAAATGGTGCCTTGATGTTAACTGCAATTGCTCTGCTGATACAATCATGCATAACCCTACTAGTGGCAGCTAACTTGACATGGTCAGTAGGAGTAAGCATCCCCAAAATGTCTTCCAAAAGGTCTCGAGGTAGTGCAAAAATTGATGCATCCTGAACTATTTTACCCTTCCTAAAAACATCAGGCTCCCTATTACGCTTGCTGAAACGCCCTGTGCTTGTTGAATGGGGAGAAATAACCTGCCCCAGCGTCGGGAACGTCAAGCGGGGTGGCTGGTTCCCGCGATCAGCAGCCAAAGAAGCCCGACCGGGGCGCCTCACACCACGCTCTCGGCCAGAGGCGGGTCGGAGCCCGTCACTGTCATGCACGCGGCTGAACTCGCGGGGGCCATCCCTCTCGTCCCGGAACGGGCAGTCAATGCGGCAGATGGTTGGGGAAGCCGCGCGGTCACCCTCGCGGCCGCGGCCGCGGCCGCAGCGGATGGACGGGCAGGCCGCGCGGTCGCGCTCCCGGCCGCGTCGGATCGACGGGGAGGCCGCGCGGTTGCACTCGGTGCCGCGTCGGGTGGCCGGGGAGGGCACGCGGCGCCGCTCACGACCCCGGAGGATGACTGGCGAGGCCGCACGGTCGCACTCGCGGCCGCGTCGGGTGACCGGGGAGGGCGCGCGGCGCCGCTCACGACCCCGGAGGATGGCCGGCGAGGCCGCCCTTTGCCGCTCGAAGCGGTGGCAGATAGCCGGAGAAGACACCCGCTGCCGCTCACGGCCATGGCGGTTAACCGGGAGCGACGCGCGCTGGCTTCTCAGCGTCGGAGAGAACTGGCGCTCATGGCCGCGGGTGGTCGACGTACAACAGCTGAAGGAGCCGTTCTTCTCCTGGCCCTGGAGCTTGCGTCCGCTGCGGCACAAGTCGGGATACAAGTAGCGGCGCTCGCCGCCTGGAGACGCCATCCGGCGGCGGTGGCGCTCATAGGCCCGTTGGCGCTCGCGGCCACGGCGGGGGCTGAGGATGTCCGGGGACGATGCCAGCCGTTGGTGCGGGAGCGCGTCGGGCGGGGCCATTGCCGCGCTCCACCGATTCCTGCTGCCAATGCCGACAACAACCGGGTCAAGACGGCGTTCCCGGCCCTCCTCGCACCCGTGCAGCCCTCAAGCTTCGTGGAGAGAGCAGAGAGCAGCCACGGCGGAGGAGGAGACGAGGCGAGGACGAAAGAGAGACTTTGATTTGGGGATTTTTGCCGTGATCACGAATTTTGTATATAATATATATATTCTCAAAGAATTAATATATATTCTCAAAGAATTAATGTTGGCTTTTCCTGCGTATACTACCAGAAAATGAAATTCCTCCTAGTGAGGTGGGCTGCTCCGTGGGTTAAACTGTGGCACTCGGGCTATATTCCATGCGAAGGACAAAACACAGGGCAAACTAAAAAAGCCCACGGGAAGAGGAGATGACCTCCGTATGATCAGCAGCCCACTCGATAAGTCAGCAGTCCACTCGGTAATTCAGCAGCCCAGCTCGATCCGTCAAGACACCGTTACCTTCCGTCATCTCGTCATCTGGCTAGCTAGCTCACACGCACGCCGCCGCCCACGCACACAGCAGCGCCGCCCCTGGCCGAGCTCAGCCTCACCCGTAGCGGCGCAGGTCAGTTCTTGCTGCCGTGCTCGAGCATCGCAGTCGCAAGTCCCCGGCCGTCATCCCCACCGTGTTCCCTTGGTCGCCAGCGTCAAGCTCATCCTAACCCGTCGCGGCCCCACATCCTCATCTCGGCCCTGGTCGTCCTTCGCCGCATCCTCGGCGTGGACACCGTCGTCGTATCCTCGTGTGGGCGCCGTCATCGCATCACTGCACAACACCGCGCGCACAGGTACTTCGATCGCCATCTCCTCCATGCTCGCATCGTTCTCCATCGAGAGCGCCTCCCCCCCCCCCCCCCCCCCCCCCCCCCCCAAATTCCATGTAGAATACATGTGTGATTGCTCTGTCTCGATCTAAAATTATGTGTTGATTTATTTATGTACCAATAATATGCTATTCCAGATCGTCGTTTGACTGTATTTTAGATGTCACCATATCAAAACAGAAGTATCACTAAAATATCAACATTGCAGCCTGCAGCTTAATTCATTTATACAATTTAGCGATAAACTTTGATGACCAAATATTTTTAGGCTTACACGCAGACTTCATATTGAACACTTTACAGGAACAATAAGTATACTTTTAATGAGATTTTAAGTTGTTTTTTTAGGTCAGTTCAATAACATTCTTAGGATGTAGACTGCATATAGGAAGAGGGGAGAGGTTACTGATGAATGGATGCAAAAAACCACTGAGTTTGTTGACTGGTATTTAGTAGGGATGCAAAAGCCGCATGGTCGCAACCTTATTGGAAATGGCATAATCAAAACTTAACTTTCTTTTTATATAGGTTGATAATACATATTAATGGTATTATTCATTTACATGCAGACTATTCAAAAACATTTGCAGCTAGAGATGACCATGTGTCCGCAGTTGTAGAAAGCACCACAATCATTATTTTGTCGGAGTTAAGCCGGAAAACGGAACGCCGGCGACTAGCTGCGAACGCACGCGAGGTAGAAACACGGACACTGGAATTGGTGCTGTGAAGAACTGAGCAGCTTTTTGTTTTTCGTTTGCTATTTTAAGGGAATACACGAACTGATTAAGCCGGTAGACTTGGCCTTCATGCGCGTCATGCACCATAGGCGGGCATGCCACGCGACGCGCTCGGTACGAACTGGCCATGCGTCGAGCTCCCTATAAACGTGCTCAGCTTTGCAGCGTGCTGAGGTTCAGTTCTATCTAAACTACGTGATATGCAGGTTTCTTCCAACATTTCTCCCCCCTAATACCAGCATTCACCCGTGTTCTTGACTCCGGCGCTGGTTCGCAGCTCCTGAAAACGATCACGCCTGAGTGCCTTCGTCAGAAGATCTGCGAGCTGCTTCTTCGTGGCGACGTAGCTTAGGATCACCTTTCCTTCCTCCACGCATTCACGGATGAAATGATAGCGAATGTTGATGTGCTTGCTCCGGTAGTGAAAGACCGGGTTCTTGGTGAGCGCTATGGCAGACTCATTGTCGATGCACAGCTCCGGTGCTTCAATTCTTGTTCCGGCCATGTCTGTCAGGAGTCGAGCTAGCCAAATACCTTGACACCGTAGCTGTAGCTGCCGCAATGTACTCGGACTCGCAAGAAGACAGAGCCACCACCTTCGGTTTCGATGATTGCCATGCGACGGGATTTTCACCGAGGAAGAAGATAACTCCACTGGTGCTCTTCCTATCATCAATATCGCCTCTCAGATCAGCATCGCTGCACCCGATCAACAGATTCTTCCCTGCAGTGCTTCTGGGGTCAATCAGCCCGTGATCTTGAGTGTCTGCGACATAGCGCAGTACCCGTTTTACGGCGAGCAAGTGATCCATTCGCGGCTCCTTCATGAACCAGCTCAGTAGCCCACCGAGAATGAGAGATCTGGCCTGGTGTGTAGCAGGTACCGCAGACCTCCGATGACGCGCCGGTACTCAATTGAATTCACCAGCTCGCTGTTGCTCCTCTTGCTGAGTTTCAGACGGTTTTCCATGGGTGTTCTGCTCGGGTTGCATGAGCCCATCCCACAACGCTCCAGCAATTTCTTGGTGTAAGCCGACTGGCGTAGAGTGACGCCTCCGGCGGTCTAAGTGACTTCGATTTCGAGGTATACGACAGCAATCCAAGGTCGCTCATCTGAAATTTGCTTCGCATCTCCTGCTTGAACGACGTAGACACCGACGATCAATCTGGATCTTCCGCCACTGCGCGTGTACAATCCATGTTTCCGAACCGCTCCTCTGGAAACCAAGTGACACTAGCGTGGCGTTGAGCTTGGCATTCCAGGCCCTCGGTGCCTGACGGAGACCATACAAAGCTTTATGAAGTCGAAGTACCTTGTGCTCTTGCCCGCTGATGATGAAGCCAGGCCACCCGCCGCTGGAGGCGACACGAACTCCACCACCTCGACCTCTGGTGGCAATGGAGAACGCGGTGAATCAGGTGGTGGTGATGGCGATGCTGGTTCGTGAGTGACCATCTCGGTTGTGTACTCGACGTTGAACGGCTCGGGGGGGATGTCGTTGCTGCCGTCATCAATGTCCCAGCGCCACTGCCCGGCTTCGTCGAAGATGACATCGCATGAGACGATGACACACTTGGCGGCCAGATCATAGCAGCGATAGGCTTTGGAGCCTGGTTCGTAGCCGACAAAGATCGCTGGTGAGCTCCGATCATCCAACTTCCGTAGGTTCGGCCTCGTATTCTTCACATGGGTGATGCATCGAATGTGCGCAAGAAGTGGACGGTCGGCTTGTCGTCGAGAGCGCGCATCAGGGCACGGTTGAGGATGAAGACTGGTGTTCACCGCTTCTCCCTAGAAGTAGCCAGGGAGGCCCTTTGCCTTGAGCATGCAACGTGCCATCATGACCATGCTTTGGTTCCGACGCTCCACTACCCCATTTTGCTGCGGGGAGTATGGGGCAGTGAGTTGCCGCTGCACGCCGTGTTCCGCACAGTGCTCGCCGAACTCCACGGAGGTGAACTCCCTCCCACGATCAATGCGGAGAACTTTGAGCTTCTTGCTAGATTCAAACTCGACGGCGGCTTGGAAGTTTTTGATGGCTGTTGCTGCTTCATCTTTGCTGGAGAGGAGATGGATCCACATATAGCGACTCGAATCATCCACAAGCAGTAAGAAATACCTATCCCAACTCGGAGTGGCCAGGCTGATGGGACCGCAGGGGTCATCGTGGACGAGACCCAGAAGGTTAGTTGCACGCCGGTGCACCTGTTCGGGAAACGCCATGTGCCTGTGCTTGCCGGAGAGGTAGCTGTCGCACAGCTGATCCACATGATCCACTGGCGGCAAGCCGCGACCATCTCCTTCTACGCTAGCCGGCGCAGGGCACTGAAGCTGATGTGGCCGAACCTAGCATCCCAGGCCAGGCCTCCTCTTCGCCGCGGGCAGCCAAGCACACGGGCCGCCCAACGTTCAGCGCTAGGTGATAGAGGCGCGTCTTGGAGCGAGGCACCCGTGCGAGGAGGTGGCGCGCTTGGTCCCAGATGCGAAGGACGTCGGAGACGATCTCCACCCTACAGCCGGCCTCGTCAAGTTGACTGAGGCTCACGATGTTCTCCTTCAGGCGAGGGATATAGTACACCCCCGTCAATGCACGGTGATCGCCGTTCTTGCAGGAGAAGACGATGTTGCCACGCCTTTCAATTTCCACGATTGACCCATCACCGAAGCGGACCGGGCCGCGGATCGGAACGTCGAGCTCGGAGAAGGCGCTCCTCGACCCGGTCATATGGTTGGTGGCACTCGAGTCAAGGATCTAGGTGCGGTAGCCGTGGTCCCAGCGTGGACCAAGCTGGGCAAAGACCTTCTCCTCCATGATCTGCACCGGAGTCGATGATGGAGGTGGCGGCGGATTGAGGACAACGCCGCCGTGAGCCACGAGCAAAGCTTGATCTTCAGCATCCTCAACGTGGGCCGCGTGGGCCTGGGCTTCACGCTTCTTGCGGGAATCGCGCTTGAAGTGGCCCACCTTCCTGTAGTAAGTGCATTTGTCTTGGCGGGTCGCTGCACGCGCGTCGCCGCCCGACGGTGCTCGTTCGTCGCGGGCGCCATTGCCACGGCCGCGCCCACGGCCCCTTCCGCCACCTTGTCGCTTGCCACCGCTAGAGCTCGAGCCTCCCTTTTCCCCATCGCGGATCCTCAGCCGAGCCATCCATTCTTCCTCAGTGAGTAGGATGCGGCCTGAGTTATCCTTGACAGGGGCGGAAGCCTTCTTCTTCCTCTCCTCGACGACACGGAGACGGCCGGTTGCTTCTTCAAGAGAAATACTGGATAGATCAAGCAATGTTTCTATTGAATTGCTACCTGCTCCAAGTTTGGAGGCACGGAGTGCAGCAGTTTCTTCACAATGTCCTTTTCCGCCACTATGTTGCCGAGAATGGGCAACTCGTTTGCCATGGTGGAGACACGGAGCGCAAAGTCTTCCACCGATTCGCCGATCTTGAACGCGGCGCGGGGAACTCTTGGCGCAGGCGCTCGGCGTTGGCCTCGCGGACACGTTCGAAACCAATGCGCATTGTGCGGATCAAGTCCCACGCCTCTCCTGTGGTCTCCTTCAAGGACAGGCCGGCGTGCATCTCCTTCGGTGTCGAGCGGTGCAGGGCCGCCACAGCTTTGCGGTCGTTGGCGAAGTGGTCAGTGGCCACTGGAGCCCTTGTCCCGATCTGTCGACGACGTGCTCGATGACGCGGCCACCGCGGTGTCGTGTACGACGTGGAGAAGGAAACAGAGACTCCCGGCGGCGAGGTGATGGCGACCGCGATGCGTGGGGATGAGTAGACATAGCTGAGCTCTCGGAACGTACTCACTCTGATTCCAATGGTCGGAGTTAAGTCGGAAAACGGAACGCCGGGGACTAGCTGCGAACGCACGCGAGGTAGAAACACGGAGACTGGAATTGGTGCTGCGAAGAACTGAGCAGCTTTTCTTTTTTTCGTTTGCTATTTACGGGGAAATACACGAACTGATTAAGCTGGCAGACTCGGCCTTCATGCGCGGTATGCACCACAGGCGGGCATGCCGCGCGACGCGCTCGGCACGAACTGGTCATGCGTCGAGCTCCCTATAGACGCGCTCAACTTTGCAACGTGCTGAGGTTCAATTCTATCTAAACTATATGATATGCGGGTTCATTCCAACATATTTGAGTAAGTACTACCAACTGTGATATAATTTCTTAGGAATTTGTAACTAGATTAAATTTCCTTATTTTGAAACTGTTTTGAGTCTGAATGCTAGAGCTAAAGTTGTTGAATCTAAAACTGTGTTGGGCCTGAATGTTAATTTCATAGGGAATTTAATTGGGATTTGATCTGGTGGGGGTTTAATCCTGTAATTCTAATTGTTGTTTACTGATAGAAGTGGTGGCAGTAAATAGTGTGCTATGGTCAAGCAAGTTCATGCTCCTAGTAATTTAGTTTCTGCTAAAGTTAGGCCTGTCTCGAGGCGTGGCCTAAATGATAACTGAAGTGTTAAAAATGTGCGTTGGAGCTTCAGCCATAATGACTACTTCAATGCTTTTTAGGGGAAATTAATTTGTCGGTTGCCAATAATTATATCCCAACATAGGAACTTAGAGAATGTTATATCTAATTGCTCCTCATGAATGCAGGTTTGTATTTTTCAAAAACACCTCCATATGGATGATTTCTGACATGGTAATATATCTTGCTTTGTCATATTTATGTTCTGCTACAACTTATTACCTCGGTTGGTAGCTAGGCATTGTCATCATTGCATATATAATGTTTACTTTGTGAACCGATAATTTTTGACATCTTAACATATGTTACTTTCAGTCCACATCCACCTGAGGACGAGCTAGTCTCAGTCTTGAGAATGCAGTCATGGTTGAACATACATCTTAACATATGCTTGTCTTTTAGTCCACTTTCAGATAGTTTTGCATGGTTGAATATATATCAGAATCAAGAGGCAAGGCAGAATGAGAACAGAGCCAGCGGTTCTGTCAATGACAAACTTTTGAACAGAATAGATATTGACTGTATTGTAGTTGGTTATTACGATTCTTAACCTAACTCATGTAACTGAATATTATGCACATTTTCACCTGAATTGCAGTTTCAGTCATGCGTGGATTTAGCTCATTTTCATCTGATATGGGTATTTTATTTTTGTTGCATCTCAGGTCTTCGTGGTTTGTTTATCATCTGGAATATTTCATAGATGATCTATATGTAGTCTATAGTTTAGTGTGGTTAGCAACAATGTCTAGTGGTTGCATGCAATTGCTGAAAAGAAACACCAGTTTGCCGAGTGCATAAATAGCAAAAACACTAGGGAAAAGAAACTATGCATATGCTTGTTTACCGAGTGTTGTTGTGCAGGGACTCCAGGAACACACAATTGACGCCGTGCTGCTCTTTGCCGTTAGAAGTCAGAGCCCCATGTGTGTGGGGTGTCCCTAGTGCCTGAGAAAAGCACACAGAAACAATGAATTCCCTAGTGCTAGCTAACAAACCCTCGGAGAAGCTCTCAGTTTTCCGAGTAAAGGCCTCCGACGGAGGAAGCCCATGTGCTGCCACCAGTGAATCACTTCTCCCGTATGTTTTGATGCCTTCTCCGAGAGTTCTGGTCGCTAGGAGAAATCCTCCGATCTACCTGAGAAAGCCCATGTGCGACCAGTGCCAGTCGTTCATCTCTTCATCCTCATCGCCAATTCAGAACGAGAACGAGAGCTAGCACACCGCCGGCGTCCGTCGCCATGGCGTTCCGTCTGAGCAACAATGTGATCGGCGCGCTGAACCTTATCACGTTCCTGCTCTCCATCCCGGTCCTCGGCGCGAGCATCTGGCTGCGCATCCGCAGCGACGGCAGCGAGTGCGACCACTTCCTCTCGTCCCCGGCCATCGCGTTCGGGGCCGTGCTGACGGCCGTCTCCCTCGCCGGGCTCGTCGGCGCCTGCTGCCGCGTCACCTGGCTGCTCTGGCTCTACCTCCTCGCCATGCTCGTGCTCATCGTCGCGCTGTTCGGCCTCATCGTCTTCACGTTCGTCGTTACCAACCGCGGCGCCGGGGAGGCCGTGTCGGGCGCCGGGTACAGAGAGTACCGCCTCGGGACTACTCCACCTGGCTGCGGCGCCACGTCGGGAGTGGCAAGAACTGGGCCAGGATCCGCAGCTGCCTCGCCGACGCCGACGTATGCAGGCGCCTCAAGGAGGACGACAGGGGACGCCACGCCGGCAAAGTTCCTCCGCGGCGGCCTGTCCCCCTTGGAGTCCGGGTGCTGCAAGCCGCCCACCGCCTGCAACTTCACGTACGGTGGCGTCACGGAGTGGACCAAGACGTCGGGCTTCGTCGCGTCCGCGGCGGACCCGGACTGCGGCGCGTGGAGCAACGACTCGGACAAGCTCTGCTATGACTGCCAGTCATGCAAGGCCGCGTGGTAGAGGCGCTCAAGCGGGACTGGAAGCGTGCCGCAATCGTCAACATGGTGTTCCTTGTGCTTCTCATCGTCGTCTACTCCGTCGGGTGCTGCGCGTTCAGGAACAGCCGCCGCGACAACTGCGCCTACCGCAGCGGCGGCGGATGGAAGCAGCAGGGTGGATACGCTTGATTCAACTATTAAATGTCATTAATTATGATCGGTTTTATAACTTAGGTTGTAGTATATACTATGACACTGAGTGACTACTAATTACACGTGAGCTGTATGAACAGGATATAGTTCCGTGTTCTGTTCTTCAGTGACATGATCCACTATTTTTTACGTATATATGCACGACTCTACGTATACTGCAAAGAATAAACCATACCTTCGTCTATGACAGAAGACGTTTTACACTTTTGCTCGAGAGCTTGAGCAACAGTGGGTATCGATTTATCCAATAAACTATGCCATGTACAAATCAGAACGAGCTAATCAAGATAGATATTTCAGTCAGGTAAGACAGAACTAACATATTTGCTACCCTTAGCAAGTTCAGGGCATTCAAACAGAGTTGCACATATTACAAAGCTGATGAATTAGCCTGGTCCTTTACTTCAATAGCAAACTAGAGCTGAACATACGTTCCTCCGGTGGTAAAGTCAAGTACCGGGTCTTCAGTCTTCGTCCCTCTCAGGAGGGAGGCCACAAGGAAGCAACATTTTCTGCACGAAGAAAAAGTGGATCCATAAAATCACGTTTGAAGAGTGTCCAACACAAAACTCTCTAAAATTATACTTAGTAACTGATTGATGCAATTGCATCCCCTGTACTATATAGGTGATGGATGAATATCAAAACAAAATGAGTTAAAAAGGTGACAGTCAAAACTCAAAACTCAGGGTACAGGGCTACACTCGAGCTCACTCAACTAATGCTCCATTGGAATTCAATGGAAAGCAATTGCACTGTAAGTGACTGCATAGGTCTGTTTTACGGAAAAAAAAAGAGTGAAGATCTCACCAAACTAAATTATACCCCATACATTTTTTTCGCAATTATACTTCACTGTCGCTGGAGATTGAACTGCTGAATAAAATCTGAGCTTTGACTCTAAAATTTTCATCTCAGCAGTAGTGACTGGGAGATGGATCAAGATACAAAATTCGAGAATTTGCCATTCAGATATCCCACTGCAAAACCACCCAAATTATCAATTGATTATATTTTGTAAGATACTTGAGAAGCTCTACAATTTGTCATGATTAATGAGTACGGTTGATTTAATTAGTTAAGAGTAAGAGCTACCTGGTCATTATTACTTACAGCAAAAATCTAGTAATTGTTACTAGTTATAAACTCCTGGCAAAACTATATAGCTGGCCGCTTGTCCTGATAGTCTCGGCAGTGAATACATGTTTGCCTAGTGTCTAACAGTGAAAAACAGCAATAGAGTGTTTCTGTAACTACAACCCTCAATCATTTCATATTTGTATTGCAGGTAGACTGAAAGGCCATAGTTTATTTGGTTACATTGTGAGAAAATCTACTGCAGCCAGTTTTCGAAAAGTTGAGTCGGGGTTATATCCTTAACCAGCTGAGACATGCTAGGCCAGAATAAATCAGGTACTAGTATCAAGGAACTCGCAGAGAAAATACAAAGTAATTGCACCTAAATACTAGCATACAGTACAGAACAACAAAGGCTTACATACTAGCATAAAGTCATAATGAGAAAACAGAAAAACTCTGCAAAGTGCAAACTGATGCTGCAGTACAGGAAAAACCTTATTATTGAAGAAGACAAAACCAGATTAATATCCTAATAAGGCGCTGAGTGACATAAACATAATTTCTAATAACACCTAAAACTCAGAGTTGCTTTGCATAACTTTTACTTATAACTCAGAGAAGAATTAAGCCAGATGCCTAACATACCTGCATAAAGTTGTAGCGCTCTCTTCCAATTGATTCATTTTCAGCGATGGCAAAATATGCCAACATTGGATAGTGCCCGATATACGATGCGTAGCTGTCCCTCTGGATGTTTACAGCCCATTCACTGTAAACAATGAAAAATATTAACTGCTGTTGTCTTCTGAGTTACTGACTAGTGAGATAGCTTCCGAAATTGAAGAACAGGATACTTACAATCTGCCCAAGTCAGCATGTCCTGTACCAACATATTTGGCTTGAAGATGCTCAAGCTGAGAATTAATGTTGAACCTATCACTAGCCTAGAAAACATTTAGCTGTGTTAGAAGCACTTCAGCCAATAAAGGTCAAAGAACCATAGATCTAAAGCAGTAGACAATTTGGATGCAAGTATCCAATTTTGCAGCTCTGGGTCAATGGGTTGGCCCAAAGTCTCTCAAATGAACTACCATCAAATAATTAGAGGCTTAGAGAAAAGAGAAGCCGAAGTGGGCTTAGAGAAAAGCATGAAAATCAAACCTCTAGAAGATAATAATATTACTTAATAAGCACAAGCTGGAAAAAAGAAATTGGCAGACAAAAAGTTAATGTATCTTAGGAATATGTTTGTCTGTTTTCTTCACAAGGCATATCAAGATGCTCAACACCCTAGGTTATATGGAGTGACAGCTTCAACCATCCATCTTGACATGAACATAAGAAGCATCTTGATACTCCAATAAAGAAGAATAAATCATTAAAATCCTCATCAACGTTCTACTTGCTCAAGAAAATGATGGGTAGCATCTTGCACATGCGCTGTTACTTCAATTATGAATTAAGAATGAGCAAAGCTTTTTTAAAAATGACCTACTCCCAATACCCAAAGCCAACGACCCCCAAGTTTCCAACAATATTGTAAAGGGTTCCAGATTCCAAACATGACGCGGAATAACAGATGAACAGGACCTGCTTAGGGAAAATTGTCCGACATCACAGTAATGTAGTACTGCAGGGGAAGGATACAACTATTGTTCAGAGAACTTCTAACAGCAGTATAACACAAGCGTCCGTAAGCACAGACAAGGCAACGAAGGATAGAGTAGACTAATCAATCGAGAGAGAGAGGTCAGGGACATCCAACCTGCATGGTGGCCGATTGTTTTGGTTTGTCGACTCGACGCGAGAGCTAGGAGCGTAATAATCAGAAACCTACCTAGAAGCAAGGAAGAAGAAAACACTTGGTCAGTCAAGCCGAATCCATTGCAGACAGGGACGTGCTCAAGCTCAACATGGAAAACTTGGCCAGTTCAGACCAAATCCATGGCAGGCAGGGAAGTGCTTCGGACGGAGCAATAGGGCGAGGTAGGGCAGCCGCCCTATCTAAAGCCAGCAGTGAGACCCAATCCCCTTTTATCATCCCCGTGGGCGCATTACCTACCAGCTCTCGCCCCCGCCCTCGCGCAGGGAAGGAGGAGGATTCTCTAGTAGACTGGGGAGAAGAGCTCCGCTCGTACCTGGAGGAGGAGGCGCAGCACTCAAGAGGACGAAGCCTCTGTCGGGTGCCCGCCTTCGCCGCCCTTGCACAACGAAGAGCAGAGAGAGGCGGTGAGCACTGAGCAAACGGCGTTCGGGATCTAAGCTGGACCGAGTGAGAAATTAGCACGTGTATATTTGTTTTGTTCCCAAGCCCAACAGAAAAGATTAAGGCCCAACCGTGCAAACACGGCCCGGACAAACCCAACTCCCAGCCCCAACTGGTGTTGGCAGACGCTCACGCTGATTCTCATCCCTGTTCCACCTTCCCCAACGGCACCGGCCGCCACGCGTCGTCCTGCCGCCGCCGGAAGCGTCTGGAACCCGCCACGTCGAGCTCCACGCCTCTACCTCCTCCCTTCTAGACAATGTGCCGCTCCGGCACCGATCAGCCGAAACACCGGACTCTCACAAACCGTTTGGCGAAGCAATCCCCAAAGCCCGTAGAGAGATCACCTTCCCCAATCTCAGGCGGAGCCGGAGCCACATAATGGAGAAGAAGGATATGCTCGGCGTCCGGAAGAAGACTGCGCTGACGGCGGCAAAGCGGCGGCGCAAGGTCAAGGTAGGGGCGCCCGCCAAAGCCGGCGGCGCTGGGCGTCTCGCGAAGGCGATCGCCGACTACCTCGCGTTCGACTCCTACATGTACGCGCCGCTGGTGTCCGATTCTCCCCCTTCTACCACAGCGCCGTCGCAGCTCCCCGCAGCAGCGGCGCCGTCCGCTGCGCCTCCTTCGGCTACTCCTGGTACGATAGTCTTCAATTCGCCGTGCGAGCAGTAATATCCTTTCGGGTTGTACTGATTACGGTGCAGATTCCTGATGGTTAGTGGTCGTGCGTTCCTGCTATGCGCCCTCTTTGCTCAATAAATCCTCACGGGACGTGTTTGTAGCCGTTCTATTTCCCTAGGGAACTTGTGCTTTTGGTATCAAAATAAATTTGTTATCATGAAAGCATTGAATGATGGATCACAATCGACGAAAAATTAAGGACTGAATTGCAGAATGATTTTGTGGGGTTTATGGTTTTAGGAGCTCTTATCCTTGAGTGGGTCTGTTTTCGACGGAGTGCATCACATTATTTATATGGATGACACCATTCCTCAGTTTGTAAATCCTCACGGGACGTGTTTGTAGCCGTTTTATTTCCCTAGGGAACTTGTGCTTTTGGTATCAAAATAAATTTGTTATCATGAAAGCATTGAACGATGGATCACAATCGACGAAAAATTAAGGACTGAATTGCAGAATGATTTTGTGGGGTTTATGGTTTTAGGAGCTCTTATCCTTGAATGGGTCTGTTTTCGACGGAGTGCATCACATTATTTATATGGATGACACCATTCCTCAGTTTGTACTTCCACTGTTCCATTGCTTAAACCGAAGGCTCCATTAATTAATAGTAATATACCTTGCTGAGATGTTAGTCACTTCTTCCAAGCTATGCAATGCGTAAAATGATTTGGGAGGCTTTGGGAAATCAATAACCAATTGACATAGGGACGTCTCTAATGCCGTCGTGGTTAAAGGCTTAAACTCTTAAACTTGTAATTTATGCTAGGAGCTGTTTTCCACTTCCACCCTTATCCATACTGATGGGCATCCCCTTTTGAGAATGAAAAGGGGGAAGAAATTACCTATTGTAATACACCCGTTTTGTTAACCTTGTGTGCATTGACAATGCCATATAGTGACACAATAGATTTTCCACAACCTTGGTAGCCCATTTGTAAGGAAATAAAAGCACGATTACTTAAATTAGGATACGTGCCTCAATATTTGTAGATCCAACACATTGGTGCACTGCCAGTACCACGTATTTTCAACCATAATAAACTTTTGGGGACAATGTGTATTGGTTGCCAGTTAACGCCAAGGTATTTCACCATTACTTAATATTTTGTATCACAGCATAGTTTCATGCAGTCTACAGGGCCTTTGAGTAAATATCGTCTATTTATTTGAACATGAAGCTCCACAATGTAATCTTCTGTATGAGTTTGGACTTCCCTTAATCATATAGTGACTTCACTGTATTTTCATGCAAATTTTGCAGAGAAAGAAGCAGCTTTGATGCAAAAATACAGAGGCACTTGGCGAGCTACCTTCAGTGCCAAGTAGAAGCCTGGACATGTTGGAGTTGGTCGATTTGTGTCCTTTCTTCTGAAGATGTACTGTTGTTGTTTGTTCACAGTTATGTTTATATTTCCCCTGACGTTGTTGCTTAACAATCTGCTTTCTTCTAGAGCCCTCTTGTAAGGGCCCACTATGTCAATGTGGGTTGTGTAGTTCACTAGCTCTGGCCTATCCTATATGTTTAGTTGTTAACTGATGCAGATAGATTGCTCAGATTGTTCAGTATATCCGGTGAATCTTTCACCTATGTATTGCCTTCTGTCACTGGCATTTCATTTCCTTTCTCTCCTTCTCTGTGCCCATTAATAAACTAGACATTGAGATACTTTTATTGACTTCACTACAAGGAATCAGTCCTTCAGAGATGATGAATTTCATCACTAAATGTCTATTTTTTGTCACTATAAGTCACACTAAAAGACTGATTCCTTGTAGTGCTTTCATTATTTGTGGTTGCGCATCCATTTGGTTCTTATTTAGTCTACTAGCGAGTAACAATATATCTCATCATGTTTTGCTCCCCTCCGAAGCTCTCTGCTTCTGTTTTGTCTTTCAGAGAACCATTAAGGGCTAGTTTGGATTTGGGTGTATTTGCTTTAATCCATGTGGTTTGAAGGGGATTGAAGTGGAAACTAGTTTATTTTTCACCCAATACATTTCAATCAACATTCATATCCTTCAATCCACTTATATCCAAACTAGCCCTAAAGTAGTGTTACCAGCAGTACTTTCTTTGATGAGGTTGAAACACCTCTTCAGTTTCTTTTGTTAGTATCGATTGAAAAGGCATGGAATTTTGATTCATGGGCCATTTTCATCATTCTCCTTCAATGTAACTTTTGTTTGGATCTAAGGTTTGTCAGATGGAATGATGAGTTCATGGGGGCAAGGGCAAGCGTGGACAATCATGAGATCTCACCCGATTTAAAATATGGTTGAATATGCCCCCACCTTGTATTGGATCTTATCAGAGAAGTACAATTTGGCCATTCCTAAGTTTTTTGTTGCTAAGTGTGTGGATAAATGGGATTTAATCAGTGGTCCGGAACGGCATGAGAAATCCATATGTGAGGAAGGGAAGTGGCCAACCTGAATTAGTTGGAACAGAAGAACAGGACCAGCCACATGCACGCACATGGCTTATAGCCCCCACATCTAAATCAACTTCCAACTGGATTTTGGATATACATGTACGTGCAAACGAAACCAGAATTGCTTCTGCTAAATTTGATCAATTGCTTGTCTGTACATGGAAAATTGGTGTTTCCAAAGGTGAGGATTTTAGCTTTGCAGCAACTGTAATCGCCATACTCCCTCTGATAGTTTTTTTTTTTCCCCTGTAGTGGAATCCCCATCAGGTGTTCAGTGAGATAAATCAATGAAGGTATGTCAGTTATTTTGAAGTTATTCGAATTTCGTACACACAAAAATTTGCAATTATTCATCTACTGCTGGAATCTTTAATTTGGATTTATTTTATCGATCCAAATTGGATTTATGGCACCAAAATAAGGCTGTTATATTGTCTTCTTTTCAGGACATGGAGCTACCGGTTGGTGTAACTGCTTAAGACTTGGGAATAGTTTCCTGATGTTTGTGTACCTATGCTTTTTTCTGTTGAAGCATCTATTTCTTCAGTGTTACCTGGAGCATTTGCGCAAAAAGAAACTTACATTTTTTTGGTTGTGATCAAGGTTGCTTTACATGTGGAGAGAAGGTTGATGCTGCATGTGTTGAAGGCTCCAGGTGTGTTCTACTTGAACATTGTCAAATGTTAAATGTCCCAGAAATTACCGCTTTAATGCTTTGATGAAAACCCTGTAGAGGTTTTGTGTGCTGCTTATGTTGTTTGAACGGAAAGTGGAGGAGCTCCGGCTTTCCAACAAGCAGGACTGACTAGTTAGTTAATTTTCCCGGTAGCTTCTGTTCAGAGGCTAAAAGCTGTACCATAAAGTTGCTTTTGATACTGTAGTAGCTTCCCTACTGCATTCGAAAAGATAAGTACTAAGATCCACATCATCAATATCCTGCAAAGTAAATGTATCATCATTGTATCTTTTTTGCCCTCAAGGGAAATGAAACATAGAAAAGTGATACAATCATATTTATGTTCTATTTTAAACTTCATCTCTTGAGAGACATTGTTAACATCTTATCACAGCACATGCACCATCTGTCATATCTCTTGTTTGATGATTGTGATTGCTTTTAGAGTATCATATCAATATCATTGACCCTAGGTTCTTAATGGTCCTACTGAAACAGCATTAGACTGATCCTATGGTAATTTATTGTCTTCGTGCCACTACCTTTTGTATTAATTCCTCCACATCATATCGCCACCACTTGGTGTCATGTTACTACTATTATCGTGGGTGGTAGAACTGTTGAGTCTGCTGGTCCATGTCGAGGTGACTTCAACTTTGTACTGGATTGAGTGTCTCTGGGTTGTTCCTTGAAAGGACCAGTTCTTGTTTAGTGAAACAATTGCACATCCTAGGTTGGATGATGATGAGACCCGTTATTTGTTTTGCTTTCTCTGCTGTGCTCATTCCAGTGGATGATCCTGATAATAATCAGCCGCTTCCAATACTATGAGCTATGCACTTCCACTTGTTATTGAACCTGTGTTAGTGTATAGCATGTGCGCAGCTACTTTCCACAGGGACAACTCATAGTGTCCTAGTTCCATGTCGCCTTTGTCATGTTTAGTATGTCCATGCACTAAGATGTGTTGTTATTATTTTTATCTAACACATGTTATTTCTTTTTTGTCATCTCTGGCTCAATGGTTCACAGCCAAAGCATCTATGGCCTTTTCCTTAATCCAACACTGTTTCCAATGCCCGAATCCAGCACAGTCCATTGTATGTTGTCTCATTACAGGCTAATGCGAAGCACATGCTACTTGGCCTGTGGCTTGTCTATGGTGGATAGCAAAGGATAGTCCAAATTGTAGCGTCGCAGACACACATGCTCACAAATGGATGGGCTCCAGGTGCTGCAATAAAGTCACACAATCTGTCGAAGTTGTATCATTAAGGTACAGGTACATTTGGATGGGTATACTATCATGGCTATTGCATGCACACTCGGGTGTCCATTGATGTCATATTACTTTCTGAAACACTTTTGGTTGTTGAGATTAATTAGCATTCTTAAAAAAGTTAGGATCACTGTGATGGCCGTCTAGGATATTTCGCCCGGCTTGGCTGCATCTTTTAGTTGAATTATGCGGCTTGATGTCTCCGTTACTTATCAATGCATATTTGGTAATTGGATTGTTAGCTTGAAGCTTTTAATATGAATCTCACGGATCTGAACCATATCCAAGATTTTCCTTCATTTTTTAAGTTAAAATGTTAAAAGTGAACTTGAAAGGCTCCAGTGAGTACTTAATAGATATAGAAGTCTGAGTAGACTTCCTAATATCTAGACTTCCAACTCTACACAGTACGTAATCTGATCCTGTAAAGTTGATACGTTTGAGAAGCCTCCAAATAGGTGTAGCGAAGTTGGCAACCTTCAGGATCATGCCCGTACCGCATAGACGTGGTCTGGCTGTGGCTGTGAACGAAACTCAAGGAATATCCCACATGGCTGAGCTGTAAATATGGAATCTTACTGTCGCCTTCAGGTTAGCACCCTGTTGCATTGTTTGTTTTCCGTTTCCCCACTACCCCGACAGGCAGGCTGGGCGGAGAGGAAAGATTGAAATTTAATGTCACCTGTTTGAGAGACAACCCGCAAGATTTAGATTAATGGCCGGCCATCTTATTCCTGAGGGATGGGTATACCTTGTTCTTGAAGTTCAAGGGTAGCACTAGCTTAAGGCTGTCTGGTAGAGAACAATTACTTCTCCTCATAAACGATCATTTGGATGCAAGGTATATGTAGTATCTGCTTCTGAACTTGGACAAGACAGATCATGTCCTAGCAATTTGTCCCCATTTAGCAGATAAATAAAATATTGATTCGTTATTACCGCCTACTGATTTTCTTTTTTTTTTTCACCTGAATGGGTAGAGTTTTGAACTGGTGATAGGATAGCAAGGACCAAGAGGACAAGGCTTTCCAATGATGTGGTGCAAAAGGCCAGGGGGCAGTCTTAGCATGCACATGCTGTTCTTGGACTCTTCCTCAGCTGCGATCTATCTGGTCACCAGTACATTTACGCATGAATTGAATTCCCCGCACGTACTATGTGCTCTATCTTCATCATAGCATCCTTTTCAAGTAGTAGGATTGTAGATCACCAGTCGATGTGACGTGTTAGCATATATTCTCCACGGGTAAAAAGGATCAAATCCTACAATAGCACTATTTGTCTGTCCATCTACCTGAGGAAATGGACTTGACAGAAAGAACTTCTCTTTCAGTTGCAACACCACATTTGACATTTTGTTTGAAGACTTGCATTTCTAATTAGCATTATTTATCTTTTGTTCTTATCCGTAGGAGGCTATGTCGGCAAGCATTTGAACAATCTTCAGACCTATGATATTCTGGATATGGAATTTATTGTGCTGCCTGTAATTGTGCCTTTCAATCTTAAAAACAGATCCAGCACTGTGAGCATTCTACTTCAATTCACATCCGGTCAATTGATTCATCGATGACTGGAAGGAGTTTGATTCTGAAATGCTTTGCCATTGTTCTGGCTTTTTCTTTGTTCTGGCTTTTTTTGTCCTTCTATAATAATGAAAAGGCAGTGCACCTGCCATTTCCCTTCAAAAAATTGTTCTGGCTTTTTCTTTGTTAAAATATTATGGACAATTTTAGGGGTTTAGTTGGTGGGTACACAGTACACACAAGTACACGTCCTACTAAAGGTATTCAGTAAAGACTCGACATATGCTGCCATCCATTGCGCATATATTATACACGACAAAGGCAAAAGGAAACCAAAGTCTGTACTCTAGACTCAAGGTTAGAAAAGAACTGAAAAACTAGGAAGAATCGATAAAACATACATAAGCACATACCAGTCAAATACTTGAACTATGCATGCAGAATAGTTACTGCTTCCAACCTAGCAACAACAACCAGTTGATGCATTTTCATGCATTCAGCTGAAAGAAACGACTGGCTTTTTCAGCTTAATCACGTACTTCCATATCCAACCGACCAATCACAGAGGGGCACGGTATGCTTTACTACTCGGTGGGTGAGTGGGGTGGGGTTGAAGAGAGGTGTGGCCTGGGCTAGAAATGCGGCGTTCCTCTCTTCCCTTTTACATGATTTGTAATGGCAACTGGCATGGGAATGACGACGAGCTGACTCCATGAGAGCTCTCACACGCCGTAGATGTCAGAGATTCTCCGGAGAACAGCTACCTTCAGCTCGAGCATGCAGATGTACTCTGCAGTTTGCCGGAGCAACACATCGACTTTGGCCTTCCGGCGAGCACCGACCGGCACAATCTTCTTCAGCTCCCGCAGCCGCCGCAGCACCATGAGCTGGAAAGGCCTACGCCGCCTCAGTGACACCATTCCTCTACTAATTTTGCTGCTCTTTCCTAGTGTCACCATGGACTCTCTCTCTCTCTCTCTCTCTCTCTCTCTCTCTCTCTCTCTCTCTCTCTCTCTCTCTCTCTCTCTCTCTCTCTCTCTCTCTCTCTCTCGTGAGTTGTGGGAGGTCTTGCGAGTTGTATTAAGCTTTGCGATGTGTGTGGTGCGAGATATGGTGAGAGGGGGTGTTCGGTATTTATAGGTGAGAAGAAGAGACTATGAGAGCGGAGGCGAGAGATTTCACTTAACCATGTGGGGAGTACGGTAGGTTCTAAGCTGTAGACTGAGCTGTAAGGAGGTATACTCGGAGCCATCACGGACCATCAGTTTTTGTGAGCCTGACGACCATATATCTTACTGTATGACTCTGCAACTATTATTGGCCGGAGTAGGGTGGCTCTCTGCACTCTGCTTATAGTTTAATCCAAAGAAGAAAACATATACAAGAACCTCTCGACGCCGGCTTAGTCATATATAGCCTGATTTAGGTTTCTGCGCTGTCTTGTTTTCCCCTGATCTTCTCGATTGCTGCATATGCAGCCATGTTTTGTTTTTCATGTCGGTCATGCCAGCATGTTCACTTTGAACTGAACGGCTGTTGTACTTGTCTGTCTATATCTGTTTTGAGCGGTGAATATTCAGGTACAAAGTGCAAAATAACAGAGCTCACTGAGTTACTGTTCTTTCTGAATAAACTTATTTTTCCAACAAGAACAACTGTGAAAATGGACGCGTTGTTTTTTTCTTGGATATTTGCCGCGTTTCAAACAGGCCATGAGATCGGTCTACTCAGCTCCCTCTCAGATCGCTGTGGATGAGAACACGCAAACCAGCTGCAGGTCTTGTGAAGCGTGAACAGTGTGGCATGACCGGCTGGAGGGCGTGCAGCTGATGAGGCTAGAGGACAGGGTCGAGAAAATTGGGTAATAATTGCTTGACGTCTCCACGTCTCGTGCACTTGTTTCTTCCTTGCCATGGGGCTCCGTCTTCTCGTGCAGTCGTCTATCTCAATCCTACCTGGTGCCGGATGGCCACTGCACAAACTGCTCGAGAGCTAACCACTTCTCATGATTGCTAATCAGCCCACCCATGGGAAAAAGGTCAGTATATAATGGTTCTCCGTACTATTTTTGTTTACTGTTCCCCATGGTCGTATCGTCGTCATCGTTTTCCAGCCGGAGGAAGTAGGTTTTAAAATTATAGTAGTGACTACTAATTTTTTGAGATACGTGAACAGATTTTAAAATTATAGTAGTGACTGCTAACTTTTTGAGATACGTGAACAGATGAACTACGTGATACCATATTTTCTCAGAGACATAGTACTAAATACAGATCTGCAGTAGTTTATTAGGGCGGGGAAGAAAAAAGGAGTTTATGATCAAATGCTATCCAGCCATTCGTTATAGGCTAACTAGTGCAAATACTATTGTCCAAATCATCATCACTGGATGGTTAGTAGTGCCTGCAATCATTTGGAGGTTCCATGTGATTTTTGTCAAGTTGTGGCGCACACGCTGCCAGGGGCTGCTGGCTACTGCATCTCATGACAATCGCTTCACTGTGAGCAAGTGCCCAAGCAGCAGCGATCTGTCTGTACACACATGGCCAACTTGGACTCGAGTTAAATTAAATCGGGGGGGATTGAACAAGCCTCTCTTAGGAATCATTAAGGTATATAGTAATATCCATTAAGTGCCATATATTAGTAATGATAATAATAAAGAAAGACTGGAGAATCAAGTGTTCGGTGGCCGAGTTTATTCGGTTTATTATTATTAATTGATCAATGAAACCACATCAGGGAACCACGGTGATCGATGGATCCCCTTGAACAATCGTTAGCCTGTCAGTTCAAGTTGCACGTGCAGGGTGTCAGTGTCGAGTGTTCAGGAAGAAACCAATACTAGTAAGTAGCTGTATAAAAGAGATGTTTCTGCCGCTCAATCTCTCCTGGACCTTGGACACGATTTCGTTTCTCGTAATTCAGACAACTGATTTTTCATCACATAATGAGAGCTTATCCACCAGGCACTGCAGGGACTGAAAGACTGAAAACATATACTATGTGATTCGAGTTTTGCAGGAACAGGGACAAGCCCAGCCTCGATCTCTCTCGTTCTCCTCACAGTTCTGAAATCAAGTTGCAAGCAAAGTGCTGGGGAGAAATGTGGAGGTCGCATCCACCACAAAATCAGCAATGTTCGACGTTTCCTTTTTTCTTCCATGACGAGTTATTGGAACTAGGTTTGTGATAAAAGATGTGAAAAAAAGACGAAAGGACACTGTCGAAGAGAATAACGATCGAGGTAGGATTGCGCAAACCATCACATTAGAAGTTTTTTCTCTTTGTTTCTGTCAACTACAGTAGTAACTGTTGTTTCTATAGAGCAACACACACTCGGTGCCGACAGGCGTGCGTTTATTATGGCTTGAAATGTTTTGAAAGCTGGTTCTCTGGAGCTGGAACGCTGGATCCTCGTCGGCACCCTGTGAGTTTGGGTCGCTCTACTACCGGGTAGGGATCTGTGTTCTCGATATGGCATCGCCTCGGCACTGTGCTGCCGTCACTCCAGCCGTCGACTCGCAATATGGCCAGACAGCTCCACGATGCGGCTGACAGACAGGCCAACCGCAGCAGGCCGAATCTTGTTTTTTTTTTTTTTCAAATTGCAATCGCTATTAGCTGGCTGGCTGGCTTGGATGGCCGCCCGGCCGGCGTGTATGCTGCGGGGAGAGTCGTCGCCACAGCCACACTCTAGTGGACGTACTAGTTCTGATGGAATTGTTATCATTTGGGATAAGAATTTTGTAGTTCAGATTCTGTCTAACAGTGCCGTCCTGACATGATAATATAAAAAGGATGGGAAGTACTCCTTGAGCCAACACATGGCGAAATGTAGTAGTTTTGCAGTTATCCTTTGCGACGAACTCCACGTGCTGTTAAACATGCCACATGAGCGATGATGCCGTAAAGTGAGTGAAGCACTGTATTTTAGTATACGCGCTGGTCGTCAGGTGATGATGGTAGCATACTGTAGTAAGAATGATTGGTCGAATCGAATACGACCAAGCGTGAAATAATGGGGCTCATGGGGTCATGGGGAGGGAGGGAGGGAGCACGTCCGTACGTCACGGCGTTTGTACCGCGCGGCGCGCGTGCTGACGTGGTGCGCGCCGGATGCCAGCGCGGGCCTGGGGGTGGGGGGAGCACGTCATTACGTCAACGACGAGCCTATCGCCGGGCCACCGCCGCCGGGGCTCCGAAGCAGCGCCGGTGGGACGGGGCGGCAGAAGCAGAGCTCTCTGTCCGAACACCGCCAGCTGGGGGTATTAGCAAGCGGCCAAGCAGCGCGCTTGTACGCACGCGCTCTCTCGGCGTCGTCACTCACGCGTGGACGGACGCTGATCGCTTAGTACTACTACCACTACCACCACCGGAAGAGCGTCGGACCGGACGGTGTCCCTGATCCGAAACATGTGCCGTCGCGTTCATTCATCAAGGCCCCTCCTCCTCCTCCCCCTCCCCCTCCCCCGCTGCGGCATATCAGATGGGGTGTTCCTTCCCGGGACTGAACTGGCTCATCTCTTGTGCCTGTCCACGGCCTGGTCGGGCGCCGAGGCGAGAGAGAGACTGAGAGGGTGAGGAGGAGGAGGTGGCGTGCATGCATAGCTGGCTGTGGTGGTGTAGAGGGCCCCGGCGAGTGCGGTTGTGTGCGTGCGCACACGCATGTGGCGCGCGGCAGGAGCAGAAGCGCGCATGTGCGCGTCGCGCTCGCCCCGCGCGCGTGGACAGCGTTGAACCCCATGCACGTGTACTCCGGCAGTGCGGACTGCCGACTCGACGGGGCCAGTCCCCACGCCCTGCAGGCCTGTGGCCCGTCCGTGACCGTGACGAATGGGATGGCCTGAGCTCGATGATGGACGTGGGGTGGGGACGACGGCGACGGAGAGAGCTGCATGACCGGCCGGCCGGTTCCGGGTCGTCGATCGCCCCGCGCCGCGCGCTCGCCGCTGTGCGCGCATTAACTCGACGAAGAAACCGGGCGTGGTGTACTGGTGTCCCGGCCGTGCACGAATGCGAGCGTGCAGCTTAGCGCGACAGGGATTGACGGCGATTCAGATAAGCGATCGCCGGCAAGGATCAGCTAGCGAGGGCCACCACTGACGGTACGTGCGTACCTACGCTGGTCGCTGGCTAGCTTACCCTGTAGCTACGGCGTGCACGTGCTGGTTCGTGTACCATTTCTTCATCTCGATCCATGGCATATGCATGCACCTGGGAGCAAGTAGCCCAACTGTCCAAGAAGGAACCTGGATCCAATTAACCATGGAGTTGGTTTTTCCCGGCTGCAAATAATTGGAACCTCTGTTCTGAAATTCGACAGACGAAAAACGGGAATGGCAACAAGCAAGCAAGCAAGCAAACCGTGTAACGTTCATGGGAGGAGCAGTCCACCAGTCCTGGATGCCATGCTGTTTCATTCATCCATGAAGCGCGCCACGTACGGTGATCTGATCTGGAGGGGATGGGACGGATCAACACATTGTAGAGCGACTGAACCATAGAGCATGCAGCAATGGAAGATGGATACAAGATGATGATGATGTTTGTGCAGGGCCCTCCTGCGTGAGAGCGATCGAGAGCCCTGCATGCCCTGCAACCGTGCACAAATTAGCTTTCGCGAATCGTCAAGGGACCCCGCACGTGTAGGTGTAGAAGAAAGGAAGATGGATGTTATGGAGCAACAGTTTGTGATAATGACACGGAGAAATGGGCTAATTAATGTTGTTCTGATCCTATCCTACTAGCGGCTTGTTGATATAGGTAGATAAGTGAACCGAGTAGTATATATGCTGCAGATTGACGATCCCTTGCTTGCCACTGAAGCGAGATCACATCTATACATACATCAACCACTGTACTTGGATCTACAGATTATTAGCCCTTCTTTGAACCACGGAAAATGCCACATGGTACAGTTCAGTTAGATAGGAAAAACGTAAGATCCAAGTAAAAGTCCTCGCGCACTAGCTCTCCTTCGGTGTTTTTGAGTCAGACTATAGGTACTGGGCGCGAAGACTAGTGGTAGTTCTAAAGCTAAAACAATAGCATTAAACCTCAACCAAGTCTTGCTTGCACCTGCAAGCTCAAGCAGCAGCACTCACTATCGCACACTGTACGACCTCTTTGACTGCTCTGTAGAATATGCAAGAACTTTCAGATAACAACCACAACCATGGCTTTAATTCATGACATCGACAGAAGATATACATAAGCGATCCAGTTTGACAGATCACATCTTTGCTTATTAGCCTTAAAGCCAGAAATCAAGAGTATTAGATCTTTGTGATAATGAAAAATAATCGGATTTTGTGTGCTAAACACATAGAAACTCTCCTTTGCAATGTCTGAAAAAGGCAGATGTCAAGGAAATGTATTAACAACCTTTTGTTTTGTTTTGTTTTGAAAAAAGCGGCAATAGCTCTGTCATTCACTAAAAAAAAAAGGAAGACTATTACAACCTAAGATTACAAAAGCCTAAACACAGCTACACGGCTGTGGGAACAAAAAACTTCGAACTGCTGCAGGAGTGCTGGAACAACAAATGTTCATGAAAGAAGAGAAAACAATACAACCCAAAACAACGTTGTACTCTAGGTTGCAAAAGACGACTTGAGCAAGCGAGCTTTAGAGTCTCCCGGCCAGTTTTGAAAAACTCTCTCCAATTCCTCTGTTTCCAAATCTCCCAGCCTTTTGTCAGTAAAGCAACTTTGTACAAACGGTTGATTGCTAAACGTACGTGTTAATAAAAAAAGCACGCATAATTTAGTGATGTGAGCATACACCAAGAAAAAAAAAAACATGTACTAGTCGCCTATTCTATCTACCCTACCCTGATGATGCGCTATTGCAGCTGACTTCGCCAAAAATCCATTTGGTACTAGTAGCGAACAGCTCCGTCGTCAATGATTGTGCGCCACATGGCACGAGTTTCAATCATCGTCCCCTGATCTAGTACTAACATTGTTCTGCTTTCATCAGCTAGTAGGAGTAACATTTCAGGTAACTTACACGCTGCCACCAATTATTAACTAGTTTCTGTTACCTTACTCAGTCTTTCCAATACTTGTACCGCTTAATTTGTCTACTAGCTGTCTTCCTTGCTGTTTACTCATACCATCAGCAAAAAGGTGACCTGGGGTTGGTTAACACGTGCTGTTTCGTGTCCACGATGAATTTTGGGCAGCATAGATTTTTTTCCCCCTTCTTATTCTGAAAAGCAGAAATGGAACAGGGTGGACGGATTTGCATGGGCGGCTTGTACTAGTCTTTTCTCGTCTTATTAAGGCTCACATTTGATGTGTCCAAATGTGATACGGGCCGCAACTCCAGCTACGAGAGGGAGGTACCCGGTCCAGGTGGTGGGTGGGTCTGCACTGGTTAGGGAAGCCCAAACTGATCCAGACCTTTCTAACCATCATCTGAGTCCGCCCCTTTCCTTCATTGGATCTGGATGTGACATCATGCATCGGCCCATGTACGGCCTGCCATCCTGGATCAGCCCCGTGAGGAAACGTACTGCAGCCCACGGCCAGCCATCATGGATCAGCCCCGCGAACGAACCGCAGCCCACGGCCTGCCATCATGGATGAGCCCCGCGAACGTCGGTCGCACCCTGACCACAGGCGAGGATTAGCATCTTCATGGGGAAAAAGGTACTAGTAGGTTGATTATATTCCCAAAAGATATGGGGGCAGGGCCACCAGTTCGGCACTTGGGTGGCACGCTAAACTGGGCGCCACGGGGTCGTCGTCGTCGAGCGCCAAAAGAATCGTCGTCCGAGTCCGACAGTCATAAGTGAGAGCCACGATGGATTAAGTCGTTGTTGGGAGATGGTTGTTGGACGCTGCTCCACTCCACTTCTGCATGGATAGATTGATCTGCCGCCTCTCCAACAATGTGGCGGCGTACGTGGCTCACGATGGCAGACCACCACCAGATCTAGCTCCTACTTGCTGCATGCTTTACCGATGTGTGCCTGCGCGCGCATTGGCTGCTGATGATCCACACTCGTCGAGCCGTTGTTTTGGTCCACGTTCACTTCGCGTGCCTCGTTGAACAAAAGCACTAGCCGACAATCATTGTCTGTTTTGTGCAAACAAGCTAGATTGGTTGACACACCAATTGTAACCTTGTTTAGTTGCTTATTACTTTATAATCTCTGACGCCGAACAGTATGTGTGAAAGCGGGTGCTGTTATTATGAGTGAGAGAGACTTCAGACTTGATGTAATGTAACCAACGCGTCGCGCAGGGAGTTAATTATAAACTTGTCCCGTACTAACTGTCTCGTTGCTAACCACTCTCTCCAAATAAAAGACGCTACGATGCCCGCTCGCCAAACCAACTACTAACCGGCGGCAGCAACAACAACAACAAAGGTGGCATAGTAGCTGATGACAGATGACTAGTGACGAGTGATGAGAACATGGTGTTAGGCGAGGCAGTGGGGACGGCGGAGTAGTAGCGGCATTGAAGTTTGATTTGTTAATAATTAGGCCCGCCCACAAGCCCAACTGATCGCATTTGATTAATCGGACCGGAAGGCAGATGATTTTGACCACGGATCCAACGATCCATCGATATTGCGAGAGAAGCCCCGCCCCGGCATCGTCCATTGCCTCATGTCGTGTCTTCACCTCGAGCGCTTTCCCAAAAAGGTCATCGTCGTGATAGTAGTACCATGGACGATATGCTGGTCGATGGACCACGTACGCGCGCGGCGCACTTCGGGATGAGTCGGTCCGGTCATCTCGGAACGACGACCAACATGTGCTCTGTGCAGGGGTGGACGACAACAGGACACGCACTAGAAGGTACGTACGTACTAGTATGTTCGTATGTACGTTGCTACGTACGTCAGGGTAGCCAGCTCGATCCATCCTCTGGTGCAGCGATGCTTTAGCAGCAGTACTACTATTCTCTGTGTTCCAAATTACCTGTTTATTTAGGATCTTATATGTTCTAAATTATTTATTTTTCTCGTTTCTCAATGCACCTGTTTTTTAAGACATCTTTATCTCTATTTCTTTCATTCTTATTTTCTATGCATCTATCTTATTTTTATTTTTTAAACTCTATATCTAGAGCTAAACAAACAAGTAAAAAGAGAGAGAGCCATTAGTACAAACGGTTAGCACCAATATGTTCGTACTTACCCTTTGTCTGTCGTTGCATCGTCCGAGAGCACAGCACAGCACAGCTAGACATGGGTGGCTGTAAATTCTTCGGTATATGGCGAGCTGGAGTTTGTTCGGTACAGCGCGTTTCGGCCCGCTGGACAGATTTGGGTACCCACGCCACGCATCCCGCTTTCTATGCATGGTGCGGGGTGTTCTGATTTGTAGCGGCAAAACGCTGCCCACCCTCTCGCGTCATCGGTAGAATCTCGTTCTCGTGCCTGCCGGAACGAGAAGTACGTAAGAGTAACAGATCATGGGATCATGGGCACGCACTACGATAATAGTACTACGGCCAAACCAGCAAACTCCGAGGACACAATCCGCAGTGCTGGTAGGAAGGTCAAGCCTCCATCAGCCGGCCCACAAACAAAACAACGAGAACCATATGCATAGTATATGATCCCTGCGGCCGGCAACAACAGCAACGTATCGAGACGCCGCAGGACCGCGCAGCAAACAAGATAAAGCTGCTGCCCGCGCATGAGATGAGATGGCTGGGACTGGGAAAGCGCGCTGCCTTTCCGATGTCCCGTCGCGCGTCACCCGCCCGCCCGGCTCCCCTCTCGGCCGGCAACGGATCCAGTGGCGATGCACCGCCATCGCCACCAATTCTGCGGGCTGCGGCGATGCGTGCTCCAAAGGAACGAGAGAACGAGAGAGCGGCCGCAGCTAGCGGCACGCGGCACCCCGCCCGCGCCCGCAAGCAGACGTCTCGGACTCTCGGCTCGGCCGGGTCGGCGCGCGGCGAGGTCTCGTCTCGTCGGCGCACGCCAATCGACGCCGCTGGCCGCATTGCATTGCATGGAACATCGTTCCATTTTTACTTTCATTTCCACTTCCAAGTTGAAATTTTGCCTTGGTGCGTTCCATTTTTCATGTTTGCGATTGCCGATTGAACCGGACGCAGAGTACAGTAGAATACTTCTCTCACAGTGTAGTGCTGTAACTGGAATTTTTTGGTCACTAGTAATATTAATAAAAGATGAAAGACGAAATTGAAGCGATACTCTTCCTAGTTAGTTATACTCCTGACATTACTAGTATGATTTATAACTACCTGGACTTGTTGCAACAAATTAAGTTTCTACTACTAGTACTAGTAGATTATTAGCTGGATACGAATATGTACCACGCTACTTTTAGTTATTTAAAAATGATTACTACGCTACTTTTAGTTATTTAAAAATGATTAACCAATGAAAAAAATAGTTTCAAGAGAGTACTATTACGTTGTGATGGCACACAATTATACTTGTAAATACTTGAAACTACTATGTTGATAATAACAGTAAGCAGTAAGCACCTGACACAATCGGTGTTGTTTTTTTTTTTTCGAAACTATCATTTTCAACACCTCTTTCCAAATCTGACTTTTAGCTTGACATAGTCGTCGAGTTTGACCTGATCACCTGAATCTTCATCAACCACACTGTCGTCGTTCATGCAACAGTATCACTCCAATTTCGAAAACAGAGGTTCTCCGAAGTCGGGTACGGACACTCTCCCTGCCCATAGCGAGTTGACCTCTCTAGTACTGTGATCCTAGCGCATTCATGTCTCACACCAATCACCATTGGTCTTCCCACTCCCTCGCAATGGCCAACGCTCAGGAGCCCCACTGCTAGCGGGGTTAGTGCATCTCGGTTAATGCGATCTGACTACAGATTGGTTTGGCACTTTGGCTCGGAAGCAGACATTATTAGATCATTTTTAATGATGTGATAACGTATTAATAAATAAAATAGATGAAATGAGTTTTATTTTTATAAAATCATGTCTATATTATTTTTAATATCTTTTATGTCTTGCATGTTGTGTAGCAAATAGCAACTAATAAAACTTTATATTATAAAGATAGTTTCATATTAATTTCATCTTAATTTTTAAATGATATGACACTTCTAAAAATACTCCCATATGCATTAAGACTGACCCTAGAAAAACGGTAGAGAGCATTTAACAGGCTAGGGCCCCTACAGCCAGCCGGATGCTGATTGAGGTAGAAGAAAAGAAGGCTTAATAAGCTCTTTCAAAGTCAAAGTTAGGTTGGTTACCCGAGATCTACATCCAACTCCAACCGAACCTGCCTTGGTGCTGGCGCTGTGCGCTTCTGTCTGTCTTCTCTTTTGTCCGTACTATCAGTCGCCAAGGTCTCTGTCCGCATCACCTTGGTTAATTTAAGGATCTGGTTAGGACTTAGTAGTAGGAGTAGCAGGACCTCACTTGTTAATTTACGGCTTTCGACGACGCAAAATGTGCGGATCCGTGGCGCAGCGCGAATCGACCAGCTTGTGGCGCCGCGTTGCGGTTGAATGCGGAGTACTACAACTGTAGAAGCCTCTTGCTAGCGCGGTACTACAAGCGCACTGAATACGCAGACCTACCCTCTCGCTCGGCCCATGCGTCTCCATTTAACGCAACGCTCACAGCAGGTTTTGAAATGAATTCCCTCTCCCCTCCTTGCTATCCCAATGTTAACGGCTTCTACTAGTAGTTCATTACTGTAGTACTTAATACGATGCGATTTCTCGCGTCTATCACACCAGCGATCGGATGAAGATGCAGAGCTATCAGAGATTGTTGTGTTGAGACACAGCTCCTAGTCATTATAATAACTAAGACGTGTTTCTAATGACAAGAATTTGAGAAGGAACATGTGTATGTATCAGTAGTATGTAAGTCAAGGTACTAGCATTTGAAATTTGTAGAGTATAGTTCCTTTTATGAGGTTGGTCCTTGATCGTTTATAATTTTGTGCACCATCTCACTCTGGGGCGAAGGTGGAATGCCTTCGTTCAAGTTTTGTCAACCACGCTAATTACTCCATCCTCAGTAATGATTAGTACTGCCTGTTAAGTAGAGATCGTCATATGTTCAATTTACTCTATGCCTTTGCATCTAAGCAAGCTAAGTTCTGGGCCCCTAAAACGCATGCCAATTTCAGACTAAGTTCGGTGGAATATGAATTAAAATTCTTCCAACATACTAGTTTGAAACTTTTATTTTTGAGAATCAAGACTAGTTTGAAACTTAATTTAAATTTTAAGAACATATAAAGCATTCTTAAATTTCTAATAAAAATTTACTATAGTAGATTCATATCTATGGTCAGATCTATTATTGAGGGACGTTTTGTTTGGGGTGAAGTTTTATTCAAATAATTTCAAGCTGCTTCACAAGGTAAGGATTTTCTCAAACTTGGATTTGAAATTTTGAAACACGCATGCTTATGTCATGAATGTGGACTTGACCGAATGATTTTTTTTTTAAATTTTGTTAGGATCTTAGAAAATGTGTAGGTGCCCTTGGTGGAGCCTCCTAGGAAGAAATTTTGTTTAAATTGTTCTAAACATTTTGAACTTTTTTCAGTTCAAATGGTTCACTCTATGGTTGGTCTTGAACAAGAAACTCATGGTGATTTTTGGAGTCCTAGAACTTACTACAGTAGTTTATATGGAGGCTGAAGTGTAGAAGAAATTCAAAGGAATATAATGTGCTAGATTAGGGATTATAAGTCTAACGATGAGTTCGTCAGATATCTTTTTAAATTTTGAGCAGTCGAGCACATTGCTATGCCGTCACCTATATGCCAAACCAGATAAATCTGATGTATCGATCGATCAATATATAGCCAAACATAATGATTCATACATAAGAATCCCAAACAATTCCACTTTGCGCAACCTTATTTTCCACGTCGTGACAGGGAGAAGTCATTTTCTTTCCATTTTCCTTTTTTTCTCATCCACGCAGCGTGGACCTCCCCTCGTCATTTTTCTCTGATCCCATGTTATGGATCCGTCTCTCTCCCTCCCTCCCTCCCTATTCATTGACATCTCTCTCTCTCCCCGCACAACTGTTCAAGCTGTGTCCCAATTAACTCTGCCTCATCAGTCCCTCTGTTCCTTCTATCCTCCAAAGATCAATCACGAACTTTCCGGTGATGATCTCCTCCTCCTCGACCACCATTCGCGCGATCTCCGTGGCGTTAGCAAGAGCAGCGGTAGGGAGACCTGAAGACGGCGCACGATTTCGATTTAGGCGGCACTCACACCGTCACTGCTGCTGACCGCGCCTCCGAATTGTCTTCTTCCTTCTTTCTTCTGTTGTGCGGCCTGGCGCTCTAGATCGCGCCAGGTCGGGGCCTCAGGCGCCATGAGCCACTACACCACCATGCATGCAACCGTCAACTACCCGGCCCCGCCGCCCTCGTCGTCCGTGGACCTCCCGCTCCCGTACCTTCCGCCGCCGCTGTTCCTCTCGCCGCTGTTTCCGCCGCCGCAACCGGCGGCTGTGGCATCGTCCTCCTCTGACTCGAGCTTTCAGAGCAGGATCAGTCCCAGCGTCCTCCTCATCATCTTGATCTTGGCCGTCATCTTCTTCATCTCCGGCCTCCTGCACCTCCTCGTCCGGTTCCTGCTCCGCCCGCTGCCGCGCGGGCCCAGGGACTCGCTCGGTGGCGGCAACGCCTCGCACTCCGCCACGGCGTTCCAGGGCCAGCTCCAGCAGCTGTTCCACCTCCACGACGCCGGCGTCGACCAGTCCTTCATCGACACGCTGCCGGTCTTCCTCTACGGCGCCGTCGTCGGCGCCGGGCGGAAGGACCCGTTCGACTGCGCGGTATGCCTGTGCGAGTTCGCGGACAACGACCGGCTCCGGCTGCTGCCCAAGTGCAGCCACGCGTTCCACGTCGACTGCATCGACACGTGGCTGCTCTCGCACTCCACCTGCCCGCTCTGCCGCCGCAGCCTGCTCGCCGACTTCTCCTCGCCCTGCGGCGGCGCCTGCAGCAGCCCGCTGGTGTTCGTGCTCGAGTCCGGCTCCGAGGGCTCCGTCTCGGACCGCCTCGACGGTGGAGGACCGTCCTCCGCTCGCCTCAGCTTTGTCATGGAGCAGGAGGAGGAGACGGGGCAGCAGGACCGACGGAAGCACGCCGCGGAGCTGCTGGCTGCGGAGAAGAAGGACGAGGTGGTCGTGTCCGTCAAGCTCGGAAAGTTCAGGAGTCAGCCGGTCGCGGGGGGAGCCGAAGGAGGAGGCGACCGTGGACAGGACGTGAGGCGTTGCTTCTCCATGGGCACCTACGAGTACGTCATGGACGACAGCTCGCTTCTCCGCGTCGCCGTGAAGCCGTCGGCCAAGAAGCGTCCGTCGACGCGCGTGCCGGGGCACCGTGTGGCCATGTCGGAGTGCGACTGCCACTCCAAGCGGGAAGGCTTCCGCGGCTTCGACGCGCCGCCGTCGAAGGCCGCCGCGGCGGTGGAGTACAAGCGGGAGAGTTTCTCCATCTCCAAGATATGGATGCGCGGCGCCCTGACCGCGCCGAGGAGGAAGGACGCCGCCGCCGCCGGCACGTCGTTCTCGACCTCGTCGCGGCGTGCGTCGTCGTTCCGCCTCTCCTCGTTCTCGGCGCTCCAGCGCACGGCGAGCGACGTCGGGGCGGCGGTCCCGAAGCCCCACGCGGTGAGCGTGAGCCCTGTGACGGAGTCCGAGTACAACGTATCGGCTTGGGACAAGAGCGCGAGCGCCAGCGTCGTGGACTGGGACCTCGAGTCCGCCGGCACCGGGCGCGGCCTCAGCTCGCGGGCCGACGAGGCGCCATCATTCGCGCGGCGGACGCTGCTCTGGATCAGAGGCCACCTATGAAGCCAAGCCAAGCTGAGTCGTCGGCGGATCCCGCCTTTGGTTCCTTCCCAGCCAGAGCAGACCTGCATCGACCAGCTGGTTCCTCTTCTGCATGCTCCTCCTCCTGGTTGTCTCGTGGATAAGTACGAACGAGGTAAAACTGATCATAGCTCAGGGTTGTCCTGATGATTTTACAGAGCATTTGAGTGTGGATTTGTGTGTACGTAGTAGATTACTCTAGTTTAAACTGGTTTTTGTTTTTCTCTGTACACCCAACATTGCTTCAGTAGGAATTCCTCAGGATAATTTTAACTGACTTTAATAACATCTGAAAATGGCAGAAAAACTCTCTGCTTATTATACATCGAGAAACATGACAGTTACAGTACATGATCTTAGATTCGAAAGGAAAGTCGTCTGGTCGGTACCGTTCACTCCGTTCCAAATTACTTTTTATTCTTTAACGTTTGTTCTAATTATTTGTTTTTCTTATTTTTTAATACATATTTTTTTCTTATAATACATCTCTATTTCTGTTCTTTTTATTTTTAATACAACTATCATATTTTTTTCTTCTGAATATCTGTGCTGAGAGTTAGAAAGATAAATAATTTGAAATGAAGATAGTAACAAATTTAGAAAACGCAGGGAATAATCAATCCATGTACTTAGTATCAAATGCATCACGATCATTCCTTCTTTTGAGTCATCTCTCAACTGCCGCATTTCCGTCTTTGTTTCATTTCGGAACTTGGGGGATCTGGCCGCGTGTGAGGAGTAAGCAGAAATTTGAAAACCAGAATTCGAGTTCGAGGCGCTTCCTTCTCTCTCATTTACTACTACTACTACTCCGTTGCCTTCTTCAATTGAGCGGCGCGCTGCCACCATCATTGCAGCCTTGAATGCCTGACCCTGCTAGTAGGTGCACGCTAGACTGCATAGTCCTGGCTTGGAACGAGTAAACACTTCTACTGTTTGACTTGTTTCATCCGTGGGTATCAACACACCGACAGTAGTATCCACGGCTTTGAGATCATTGGTCAATACGTGTATCGTAAGGAAAAAAAAACACACAATGTATCATAGTTGACCTATCGGCAGTCCTAGAAAGAATAAATCTATAGCCCGTTTACTTGATGGTGGAGCCGTTCGATCGAGTGGTGTGATCTGAATCTTTTCTTTAATTCATTAATTATGTACAACCGGGATCTGCTGTGATTGGGCAAGCGATCGAGTTGATTCTGCTCTTGCCCCAAGTCTCACTGTCAAGCAGGAGTTATACTACTACTACTTGGGAGTGGTAGCTTCGCCATGAGCGCCGCTATAGATCCGACCGAGTTGTGGACTCGCGTCCAACCGAGCCATCGTGTGAATACGTACAGCTGTAAATGAAGCAAGTGGGTACATAGTCGCACAAATCCAGTGGTATGTGTACAACATTTTCCCTTGGCAACGTTGTCCCTCCTTGTTTGCGAGTCATCAACTGTTAACAGTTACTCGTACCTACCTGGCCAAGACAATTCAGAGGCTCTTGGCGGGGAGGCGTCAGGGGAGCCTAAACATCAGAAAATTCTGAAGCCGGTCCAACACAGCAGGAACGGAAAGCGGCAACACCGCGTAACCATCCTACAGATAAACTCCGCGATCCCGTCTTAATTTGTCGTGCGATCAAGGGCCTAATCAATCAATGCGTTGCGTGATTGCTAACCTGTTAACATCTATAGAATTTGATTTTCAGAAGACGAATGCAGCGGCAGCCAGCGCGCACGGCAAGAGTCGGTCGTACTAGCGAGCAACACGTGAGGAGGGGGAGTGAAGGGCACCAACAGTCCAGTCGCCATCCATCATGTCTCCAGTCTCCACTCTTTTCCAGGCGGGCCTGCGCTGTTTACCGGGATTTCTCCTTTTTTTTTAAGATAAAAAAAATCATTCAGAGAGTGTACGTACTCAGGTTTCCTCATTTTTTTTTTTTAATTTCTGAGGACAGAGCGAGACTTGTTCGTGCATCGGGCGGGCCACGTCGCCAATCGGTCCTCATTCAACATTCAAGTACTTACTGATGACTCATGACTAGGGTCATTTACCATTGTCACGAGCTCTGTCTCTGCGGTGAAATGTGAAACAGAGGTCAGATGGTGCGCACCAGACTGGTAAATTTCAAATGCGGGCGTTTGTCGTCCCGTCGTGGTCACGGTGATTGATTTTGGAGTGGGCCGTTGAATACAAGTGACTGATGGGTAGCCCATTGCCCACGCAACTTGCCTGGACCAACTCTCTTCGACAGATCAGAGACTCGTGCTTGGGCCGAAAGACTTCAGCTAGCAGTTGGGCTTCAGCGCGTACATCGTGCCGATGTCGGCTCATGCGTCGAAACAGATGGGCCGAAGGCTAACGTTGCGGACACGGACACCGCCGCTGCCAAAATATGAGGCCTTCTCGAATTCGTCGTCTCCGCCGTCACCCACACTTGACACGGCCACGAACCCTCGGGAACATCCAGAACCAGCGCGCCCCGCCCACGCCGTCTCACTCCGCCTGCACCGCCACCGCGCCGGCGGGCGGCGGCCGTCTATCACCGCCACTGAATCGTCGAATATGATGCAAGAGTCGTGGACTTAGGATATTACGTCACCTAAAATCTGGGCGGTAAATGTGCTTCAGGTGATTTTTTTTTTTCGCGATAAGTGCTTCAGGTTGTTCCAAAAGGAGTCCAAAATTCAGCAGCAACCCCATGAAGCTTGGACAATCGGAAGCCTCCGTCAAATTCTGCTTCTGCATTTCCTTGTACATTTCGTACTTATCTTTTCCGTCAAATTCTGCTTCTGCTTGTCCTTACACCTCGTTTAAGCCAGCAAGGCTTGTTTGTCATGACTAGTCTGACCGCGTCGATAGGAAGAAAGGAGGCGTTCTCCAATGAGGTTCAGAGCTAGTCTCACCTTGTCCTACTCACCTGCAGAAATTCAGACTAATAGTTAGTACACTAGTATAATCTTCTAGAAATACAGCATTGTGGAGGCCTGCCACTGACAAGGAATAACAACGCTGCACATCACATCAGGTCGATGTATCTTAAAATTCAGGTTTGTTTGAGATAGATAGAGAGAGAGCTCTTCAGGACCGAAATTTTTTTGCTGTAAGGAAGAGGAGCCATGGACGCACCCAAGAGCGTGGCTGTAGTTCTAAGCGAGGCCCTGTGCCTCGCATTCAGGAGCCGGAAGCACATGCTTCCATGTCTTCTGCTCGCGCTGGTCCCGAGCTCTCTCCTGCTGGTCCTCGACCACCACGGCTCAGTCTACTCCTCACTTCTAGGCTTCGTCGCCAGGCTGCACGCCCTCGGCAAGGAACATCCCGCGACGCCGCAGTTCTACGACCTGCTCGTTCGCCTCAAGAGCGACGCCGTCGCCATGTCGCGGGCCGACGACGTCGCCCTCGTCGTCGCGTCCTACCTCGGCCACCTGGCCTCCACGCTCGCCGTCGTCCAAGCTGCCTCGGCGGCCTGCGCCTGCAGGCACCTGCCGGTGCGCGAGCTGCTCCTGAAGTTGGCGGCCTTGTCCTCGTGGAAGGGCCCTCTGGTAACCAGCCTCTACGCCACCCTCCTCTCCGCGGGGTACACCGTGCTGTCGCTCTCCCTCGTCACCGTTCCGGCCCTGAACACAGTCGCCGCAGGGGGCGGCGGCCGGCTCTCTGTCGTCGCCGCCGTCGCCGCCGCAGCCGCCGCGCGGTTCGCGTACGTCTACCTGGCCACGGTGTGGACGGTGGGCGTGGTGGTCTCGGTCCTCGAGGACGGCTGCCAGGGCTTGGAAGCGCTGCACCGTGCCGGGGAGGTGGTGCGGGGGCGGAGGGCGCAGGGGTTCCTGATCGCGCTGGTGCTGGCCCTCGGTAACGCCGTGGCCGGCTTCGGCAGCGGCAGACGGAGGTGGATTGGGATAACCGGCGCGTTCGCGTTCGCCGCGCAGCTCCTCCTCGGACTCTTCTTGCCCATGGCGTACACCGTGTTCTACCACGAGTGCAAGAGGAGCCATCATGGCGACGGTTCGCCGCGGGAGGTGTCGCATTTCAAAGCGGTGATGGACTATGATCGCGCTACGAGTGTTGAGGGTGCGTTATGAAGTGGGGGCAGGGAGGATTTTACGTGTGTTTTTTACTGCAATCTTTTACCAAATTCCCAATTTGCCGAAGGCAACGGGAGTTCAAAATAAGTGTACACCTGAGCTCAATGCTGATTCTACAGTCCTGATACAAAGATTACTTTGATGAGAAAGAGGGAAAGAAATATTTCAGCTCAACTGAATCGGCCCATGCTTCAGTTGAGATGAAATATTTTCACGGCCGTGTAACCCGAGCAGGACCGGACGCAAATACTCTTGATCAAAGCTATTACTACTACAGAGAATAGTCGTAAGCGCAGATGTGATATCAAGTCTGAATGTGTACCGGTAATTGGTCGTGTCGTCGTACTAATCTGAAAATTCTTTCACAGGTCTCGCTATCTGAACTTGACTTCTTTAGTCACAAACCGTACGTTTCCTTTTTTCGGTTCACAATCACAAGTCGTCTGGAGAATTGCCGGCCAACAACAGTTTCCCCCGGTTTTTTTTTTTTTAACCTTTTGTTTTGGCTTCGGTTGGCACGGATCGCTGCAGCCACTTGGAGGAAACAACAATGTCTGGTCTCTGGAATCATCCAACTCGTCCAGTTGTCTGCGTTGCGGACCCTCAGTGACGTCCAATTTTTTTAACATTTTTTGACCAATTCAATTTTGCCGTATCTGCTGTCGTCCAAACCAAATAATTCCAACAATTTCTTTACGTCGGCCGCGAGCCCGCAACACCATGGCCGAAGAAGTTGAGCTTCTTCTCTGGTCCAGCACTAGGCATGAGCGAGGTTTTGAAAACCGTTGAAAAAATCGCTCGGTTTTCGTTCAAACCGTTTCGGTTCAATTTCTCAAACTGAATGGTTTTTTTTAAAAAAATCATAATTGTATACTATAACAGAAATGATTTTTGTTCTGTTTTTATGGTAAACCATTCGATTTTTACACAAATGATTTTTGCGGTTTGAACGGTTTTTAAAACCTCGGGCATGAGGCCCAATGATACTGGTCCTATTAGCCGTAGAGGCCCAAGTTTACACGAGCCTCCAGCTTCCTTCCGATTGTGCTGCATACGAACTGTGGGCCTGCTTGGATACCGACCAAATTTAACGCGCCAAACATTGGCTAGCCCGCACGTGCCGGCGTATTGGCGGCCGTTTTTCTCGCCCTCGTCTCGCCCGCACGCGGGCGCGCAAATGAACTGCGCTGCTGCCTTGAAACGTTGGCTCGCCAAACTTTGGAAGCGCATCGGCGTCAATCCAAACACAGACCAAATTCACGTGGGCGCGCGTGGACACGCCAAACTTTAGCAGACGAGCGTTGACGTGCATCCAAATGTACCCTGTATCTGTGTCTAAAAAAAAAGGTTACTGTATCTAGCTATGTATATACAACTTGTAAAATACATACTGTAAGTGCGATCCGTATACATTGCATATGCCACAGCAGGCCACATTGTATCAATCACGATTCAGTTCCTGCCTTACTCGATCCGTCGCGCCCGCCGATCGTTGAGCATTCAATCGATACGCACCAAGGAGGAAAAATCATGCGTGTATAGGACCCCGGACCACCACCATCGCTTCATCGACCACGTCGGCGACGTCTTCGTCTGGGGTGCAGCGGGCGGCACCATCTTCCACCTCATCAGGGGGTCGCCGCCCTCGTCGGCGCCATGCAGGCCGTCCGCGCGAACGTGCCCCGCCTCGCCGGACAGTTTGGCGGCTACGGCGCCTTGTTCTGTGCCTTCGAGACCGCCGCCTTCGCCCTTGACGGTGAGCGCCCAAGGGAGGACGACTGGAGGTCCATCGCCGCCGGCGCGATTTAATTATATGGTCGCGCTTCATGCACGAAAGGGCGCCACCGCTGCCGTGGGCTACGCGGGCCTCGGCGCCGCAGTCATGGCGGGTCTCTTGGGCTTCAGCTGGCTGCTTTCGGCGTGGCACGCCCGCTTAATGCTGTATCGTGAGCGTGATCACCAGTTATTTCTCAAGGATATTATTTCAGAGGTCGTAGCCAGCGGGGCCGCCGACCTCTACAGCTCATTGGGTTTCCACTAAGAAAAGGTCATCCCTTAAAGTACAGCATGCTTTATTTCTTTATACCATTTTGTTACATTAGCTCATTTACTAATTACTATTTCTTTCTTTTAAATTAGATGCAGTTTTAGCTCTGTGCACAGAGAAGCGCATGAAAAACTAGAAGAGGAGATAGAGAGGTATTGAAAAGAGAAACATATATACCAGAAAGCGAGAAAGACAAGTCATTTGAGACAAATAGTGAAGGCTAGAAAGATAATTAATATGGGTTAGAGAGAATACATATGTATTGCATCTCTTGTCAACTTTGAAGGTACAATTTTGGCATGAATCCTTGGATTAGGGACATTATGTTCATCCATTTTATCACGTGATATATTAGCATTTTTTTAATGCCATTAAGCATATGCGTTCTGACACCTAAGACTCTAATATTTTAATGCACATAGAGCATTTTTCAATAGTTATATAGAAAAATATGAGAAGGACAAAAACCGGAAGGGCAGGTATAACCTTATCTATAGAAAAATATTAGGATCGGGAATCACAAAGCAGAAAGCAAATATGGCAACTGAATGAGGTGTTTTTTGGAGTGTGTAAAGTCAGGAAATAAGTATTGTGTGAAGGGATAGTTTTATTTTATGATGTACCAGTTCTAAAACTTGAATTTAGATACCACAATTTGGGAATTGTTGTAGATGCACTCTAGATAAAAAGATGTCAAACACAATACAACTTTGAATTTGTCACCTGTGTATTTATATGATATGAAATAATTTATTTTCTGCTAACAAATGAGCAATCAAATTCTTGTACACTGAAGATGTGTGCAAGGTCCTCTGCTCCAGACCACAATAAATGCCTCTTTTAGGTTTCGTTCTGTTCCTGATCTTAGAGCCTGTTAAATACAACTGTACAAGCAGCACACAAATACAACATTTCTCCAGAGAATAGCTACATCTACAAGTAACCTAGAAGGTAGAATCACAAAAAAGCTTGGCTGAATGCCTGAATCAGAATTCCTACTGTCAGTATGAGCTGCTTTGGGCGTCCTGTTTCCCCTGCTTCGACTTCGACACAGGCTCGGCACTAGGAGCCGGCCTTGCATCTGTCAGCGCCTTCACGACCTCGACCATGGACGGCCTTTGGCTCGGCTCCTTGGCCGCACAGCGGAGTGCCAGAGACAGGACCTCCCGCAGCTCCTCCATCTCCCCCGTGCCGAAGACCTCTTCCATGAGATCCGGGTCGCAGACGGCCTCGATCTGGTCGGTGCCGTTCAGCGTGGAGGACACCCAGCTGACGATGTCCATGTTGTTCGGGAACGAGGGGTCCACTGCCATCTTCCTGGTGATCAGCTCGAGTACCACGACGCCGTAGCTGTACACGTCCGACTGGATGCTGCTCCTGGTAGAGAACGCCAATTCTGCATGACAGAGTACACCAATTATAGGTAACAGTTGGTAATCTGAAGACTAAAATTTTCATACTTGCAGTAATCTGAAGAAGAAATATTCATACTTGCAGTTGAAGCGACACTGAATCTTATATAAATCAAAGCATGACATGCTTGTAAATTTAACATATGTGAAATGGGATAAATGAAAATTTTAGCATAGGTTCCTTTTCTCGAAATACTGGTTGCTTCACAGTACACTACACATTTCACAATCCTGAATCTACCATCATCCGTATACGTTACTAATGAAAGGAAAAAGATATGCATAGTGCATTGTTTCAAACATACCTGGAGCCATATATCCGATGGTGCCAACAACTCCATTGGTTTGTTGAGCTGAAGAAGACTGATCCATGACTTTAGCGATGCCAAAATCTGAGATATGGGGTACCATGTCCTTATTTAGCAATATATTACTTGGCTTAATATCACGGTGAATGATTGCAGGGCGGCAGTCATAATGAAGATAAGCTAACCCGTGGGCAGTGCCGAGCGCTATGTCATACCGCACACACCAGTCCAAAGCTGGCACTGGCTGAACCACATGCAGAACATCATGAAGACTGCCTTTTTCCATGAAGTCATACAGTATGAACCCATAATTACCCCTCAACCAAAATTCTTTTAGCTTCACTAAGTTTCTGTGCCTAATTTTACCAAGTGTCTTGAGTTCTCTCACTAAGCTGTTGTACGAACTTTTATGTGCAGAAATCACAAGCTTCTTTATAGCATAGACTTCTCCCGTCCTCAGCGCTGCCTTGTAAACAGTTCCATGAGCACCTGTACCAACGATATATCTGTCATCAAAATTCTCAGTTGCTTCTATAACTTCATTTAATTTAGACGAGGAGCCTTCAAACATAGTACTGACTGATTCCTCAGTTTTCTTCTTTGGATCTTGACACTTTAAGAGGATGCAACTGAGTATAAGTACCAGAACAGCTCCCACAAACAATGAACCAAGAATTATGAGAGCAATCCTGACTCGGCCATGCACTCCTTTTTTTCTTGATCCTCCACAAGGTTTCAAGACATTAGCTCCCATGCAAGAATCACTGCTGCAAGACATACAGAGGTCTGGATTTCCAATGAAGGAACTTGGTGTGGAATTCAGAAACTTCAGAAGATTATTCGGAACAGACCCGGTAAACCTGTTGTTGGAAATATTCAAGGCATTTAAAAACTGAAGCTTACCCAATGTATCAAGACCTCCAGTGAGATTATTAAGTGACAAATCTAAACTTTGAAGCTCCACCAAATTACCAAGTTGTGGTGGAATATCACCCACTAGACCATTGCTACTAAGATTCAAGGCAACACCCAATTTTCGCAAACTCCCTATAGATGAAGGAATACTGCCCCCAAGAATGTTGCCACCTATCTGCAGCTCAATAAGCATACCCAATTGCGAGAGAGAATCAGGCAAGCCTCCACTGAACCTATTCTCTTGCAACCGTAGATATGACAGAAACTTTAGGTTGCCTAGTATAGTGAGTGCTGAACCATTCAAGGAGTTAAAGCTCAAATCAAGCGAATACATTTTGGAGCAATTGGAAATTTGCATAGGGAGCAAACCATGCAGGCTGTTGTGTGAGAGGTCAAGTCTGCCCAGATTCACTAAATTTCCAATTTCAGGTGGTATTCTACCAAATAGCTTGTTCTCTGACCAGTTTATTTCGGTAAAATTTGTACACCTGCCAAAGCTTGCTGGAATGTTACCACTCAGTGAATTGTGACTCAGGTCAATGTAGGTTAGATTTTCACAATTTCTAAAATGTGGGATAGGCCCATCAAGATTATTGTTTCGGAAAATGACTCGCTCCAAACTTGGGCAGTCTGCAATATTGGGCGGGATGCTACCATTCAGCTGATTAAACCCCATGACCAAAATTCTTAATGCTTTCCCTGAACAAATGTTCGGTGGGATTTCACCAACAAAACTGTTGTTTGTAAAATCTATCTGTTGTAAACGGCTATTCAAACCCAACTTTGGTGGTATGACTCCAGTGAAGAAATTATCAAACAGTGTGATATTCTGGAGAAATTTCAGCTCAGCCAACCCAGAAGGAAGCTCCCCCGAGAAACCATTGCTATAAAGAAGGACACTCTCTAGGCTTTGTATACTCCAAATATTCACTGGGAACTCTCCCGTGAGCCGATTCTCATATAGAAAGAGCTTCTTTAAGTTCTTTAAATTTGCCAGCTCTTTTGGAACAGTGCCCTCTAGCTGGTTTGCATCCAAATGTAGCCACTTCAGCAACTGGCAATTACCAATCTGAGGAGGAATCGGCCCAGACAAGGAGTTGAGAGAAAATAAAAGATAAGTGAGGTTCTTCAATGAGCCGAGAGAAGAGGGAATTTGACCAGAGAAATTGTTCTGGACAAATGCAAGTTGTTGTAAGCCACTACAATTCCCAAGCCATGATGGGATTTCACCTCTCATCTGGTTGTACGATAAGATGAATATTTCCAAGTTGCAGTTTTGAAACCTGAAAGGGATCTCGCCAGTGAAGTTATTGTTTGTAACATCAAAGATCCTCAGGCCTTTGATTTCACCCAAGGTTTTTGGAAGAGCACCACTCAATTGATTATCGAGAAGGTATACCTCCTCCAAACTGGTGCAGTTGCCTATAGAATCTGGCAGAACTCCTGACAGCATATTCGTATGCAACCACAAATACCTAAGACTTTTCATCTCCCCAATCGTAGGTGGTACTGGACCACTGAGTTGATTGAAATGGAGATACACTTCCACCATGAATTGGCTCTTAAACAGCTCCTCTGGTATTGCTCCACTCAAATAGTTGAAAGCCAATGAGATATATGACAGGTTCTTGAGGTCACCAAGTGATGCTGGTATTTCACCAGAAAACTCATTTGTGGTCAGATCCAAATAATCAAGCATGCTGCAGTTCCCCAACTCCGGAGGAATCGAACCAGATATACTGTTTGTTGACAAATTTAGGACACGCAGGTATTTTAAATCTCCAATTTGAGGTCCTAGTGAACCTGAAACTTCCGATGATGATAAGTCCAAAGAAATCACTCTGTCCCTCCTATTGCAACGAACTCCATTCCATCTGCAAGGAGTTGCTTCTGAAGCATTCCAGGTCGACCATATGGACCTCGGTAGTGTGAGGTTTTTGGACAGAGCAAGAATAGCCATGCCATCTGAACTCAAACTCCATGTTGATGGAACCAATGTCAACAAGAGAAACAACCATCGCCAGAGAACCAAGCCCATTTCGTCCTGAAATTTTTTTTGGCATGCATAGCTGTTACCAATACATTTTTGTTTATTTAATCCAATATACATGCAGTTCAACACAAGATATCGCTTGTTGCGCTGTTTACTAAAAGCAACAATGTAACATAATATTAAGAGAAGCAGCATCTTTTTTCTCCTGAACCGCACATTATAGGATTGTTTCCTTTCCTCAATATACTAGTACAGTTTACTTGTACACTCATATAGACCTATTACTAAACTCAGATAGTTAGGGGGAAAATTTGCTACAGTACCGTTCATTGAGAAACCTGCACCTTTCAGCAAAGCGAAGAACCAAAATTCATTTCCCAAACAAAAGAGACTAGTGACAAAGCAAATTCTCTCTCGACAGAATCAGTTACTACAATAGTATATGCGAGACGGGATCCCATCTCGGTCAAAGAACAATCTCTTTTATCCTTAGTTTATATCAAGGTAAACGCCCACATGCACAAACAAACCCAGCACGTTCGTACTAATAAAAAAGCAGCACATGGGTACGATGATACTACCAACCGCAAAAACTGAAAGGCAAGATTTGTCGCTGTTCTCGCGGAAACAGTCGCGAGAAATTGGCACTGGAGTAAGCCAATTTAAGCAAGTAGTACTTGTTACCAGAAACTACTAGCATTGATTCCGCATCCCCTTTAGACATTATTACCACTCCAAAACCTAACGAACTGAGCATCAAAATCGAAAGAAAAGCTCAAGGGAACAAGTAGCCCAGGAGCAAATGAAGTGGGGGCAATGCGAGAAATTGGACTCTACGAGCGGTTCCGGAGCCCATCAGGAACGAGCCGCAGTAGGCACAGGCCGTTCCTCGGGAACAAGAAGAGGTTTATCGATTCCTCGCAAAAACTAACCAGCAGGAAGCAAGCAAGGGCCAGAGAGAGTGTCACCGCAAGGGAGGACAGAGGATGGAGCAGCGCGTACCAGACAGAGCCCGTGACCGGGCGAGGAAGTTCCTGGCGAATGGGCGACGGGGAGGGAGCAGAGAGCCTGCCTGCGCCGCGCGCTAATGGTGGTGAGCAGCGCCACCACCCATGGCCGAAGAGAGAGGGAGGCAAGCACACGCAGAGCACACGGAGGGAAGAAAGGGAAGATTGAGGACGGAGGAGGAGACTGGTGGTTGGATCTTGGACTAGTGGGAAATGGTTCGAGACTGCCTGGCTTGGACAGAGCAGAGGAGGTGGTTGTTGCAGAGATAATTTAAATGCGGGTGGGGAGCAGCCTGCAGAGGAGAGACGACTATCTCTGGTGGGCCGTTGATTTGATTTCACACGTATTTTTTGGAGACGCAGGACAAATCCGTGTGTTCCGTTGCCACGCGACAACGACCGACGCGTTCTCATCTCCTAGCCCATAGCATGGTCAAGACCGACCATTACTACTCATTAGCAGAAACGCGCGTTCCCACTGAAATTTTGTATCCCTTTTTTTATGGAAAAATTTTGTATTCTCGCACGAGGATAAACAAAACCTAAAACATGGACGTCAAATTTAAAAACCGATCGATGTACATCTGTAATGCCATCTGATTTCTATCCTGCTATATTTTTTAGTGCTCATCGCGTATGCATTGTGAGTGTGACGTCGCGTTGGACTACCAGACAAATGCACTGTCGTCATGGTGGTGAATTAAATTTTAAAAAGAAGACGGCTGTCCATTATTAGACCCTTTGCTCTACTTAATTGTACTTACTCAAAACTAGTTAGGACGAGAAGTCAAGCTCAGTTTTGAGTTAAACATAAACAATTGACTTCGTTGATTTTTTCTAATAAAAAACTTTAATCACTTATCTTATTTAAAAAATTTATTTAAATAAATAAATGTTTAAGTCATGATCAAAATACCTTTAATTACAAACTACATCATAACAAAATATATGATATTATTACAACTTTATGAATAAGACAAACGGTTAAAATTCACAAAAAAAATCATGACATCAATTATTTATGAATAGAGGGAATACCTTTGTGTTGAACTAAGCAGTGGCTTAACTATTAGTACTAGTGACGGGGATGCTCCCTTTTTCATCACGTCACGTGTGTCATGGCAGTTTAGTTTAGGTTCATACTACGGTACTTCTCTGCCGATAGGAACCACCAGATTGCAACGGAAGCATAGAATAAGGAGAGATGAAGGACGGAACTCAGAGCTCACAAACGGTCACACCACCACACACACCACACCGGCCTAAATTCATTCACTTGATTAGCCCGTTATTAGTTGGGTCAAGCCGTCCAAGGGGCCCAGCCAAGTTTAATTTGAGGCCCCAGTTCAGGCTTGTGAATACTCCTACCTTTTTTCCAAGTAATTTAATACTGAAGCGAGACATTAGCACCACACAGAGTTTGATATTACGGACCTGCTTACGTAATATCAAATCAACAAGATAAATCGCGGAAGCAGATCCGTAATATCAAATCAACAACGTTTACAGGAGAAGTCAAGAAAGTAGGCGTACACATTGTTTACGCGTTCGTGGTCTGGTCAGCAGATAAATCGGGAACCATGTACACAAAGGTATGAGACAGGAAACAGCAGGTATGAACACGTTGGTCTCGTAGGGTGTTCTTATTAGTTGTGTTTTTTCTTGTTCTGTATTGCTTTTCCGGGCTAGATGATGATCATGGGTAGATCTTCTTTGTTAATGAATGATAAAGCTTTTTTTTTTAAAAAAAAAACACTTTGGTCTCGTCGTCAATGCGTAGTCTCCCTCAGTCTTCATCAATCACCTTAGAGATAAGAGAGGGTCTGAACGACTCAGCCAACAAATCACGCAGCTAAAAACTTACGAAATGGATGAGCTCGTTGATATAGATGGGCCGGGTAGCTTTGAGGTATCAAGGTAAGCAAGCAAGGAGGAAACTGTGTCGTTGGGCCTTGGCATCCGGTTCCAACCAGTATTGGCTGGTTATCGTTATCGAGAAGAAATGACAACGCGTTCTTGACGAGCAGTAATGACGGGTCGTTAAGATCTTCGTGAAGAATGGATGACGGTTCAGCAACAGAGTATCGTTCTTGTATCGACGATGTCGATTGTATAACACTTTTGTGTGAAGGATTAGAACTCTGTTTTCTTAATTCTGTTGACATTAGGACTCAGTCAGACTGAAGTATATTCCTTTTTTCTCAAAAAAAATATTTACTAGGTTGAATTTTTCTACTCCTTCTGAACAGGTTACTGAACTATCATACTAATTATGCATCGTGTAAATGTCCTCCAATTCATACAGAGTAGCAGCTATACATATCCTCATGCAGTCATGCTTCGTTATCCACAACAAAATCAGAGACGGGTTCAAGTTCAAAGCATCAATGATTAGCTCCCAAAATATCCACTGCAAGTACGAAGGATTCCAGAGGTATACTATTAACAAGCTAGTGAAAGTTTAACAAACAAAGCATTACGCATTGGGACGTACGCGCAATTGCACGCACATCTCCCTCTCCAGTAGGGTGAAAGATAAATAAATAAATAAATAAAGGTGGCCCCTGCTGCCTCGCTTTGTTTTGGTGGATCGTCTAATCATTTGACATCACTACACTACACTACATATGCACCGGATCTGGTTCTGTGACCTGAGACAGTAGTAGTGGATATGTATATGATTCACCAACCTCTCTCTCGCACACAGCTCGATCGCGAGAGCTAGCTATAGCTAGTGCTCCCAACGTCATCATCCAACAACTGCTCCAGGTAGATCCCAGTTGTCTTCTCTGGGGATGCTGCCTGCCAGTTAATGGAGCTCTGCAACTATGCAATCCTTTTAGTTGTTATCTACGTAGGTGAAATCTTATCCCTTAGTTTCGATCGGCACCTCCGATAACTTTTGCAGTCGTCCTTCGATGTATTAATGAAATTGCTGCTCGCCAATTGATGTAAGCAAGCTTAGGAAATAAAAGTGACTATTACTCCAAACACATACCCTGAAGCGCTACAAAATTTCATCCAAAAGCACCGTAAATCATGGGAAATCCTGCACCTGATCCTGACTAATACTATATGACATGGCCGATCAATGTGTCGGACAACGGAGACTTATTACTAACCTCTATTTTAAAATTATCATCAATAGAATAACAATTGATGCTTCATATATATTGCGTCTTAATAATAACAACAATTACAAATGGAGGAAGTATCTTGAAATTTGGTAAAGAAAACAATAACTTGAGTGGTAGTACATGGCCAGATGCCTGATGCCTAGTTCTACTATTCAGTGAAATAAAATAACCATCTCAAATCCTTGTGATATCCCCCCTTTGGCATCATCTAAACCGAATAGCTTGTCCACTTTGCTCAAAAGTGATACCTGTGTGTTGCTTTAATTTTGTTTGCCAATCTTAGAATCATGAAAGATTACGTAATTAATTTGAGAACGATACTCTCTCTCTCTCTCTCTCAAAAGGTCTTAACGATATAGATCTTCCGTAGAGACGAGAATAAATAGCAAGTGGTGATGTATGTATAGCAGTATGTCGAATAATGTGTTTCTTTATGAAAGTAAAGATTAAGCAATCAAACCTCAAACACTTCCAACTCATTACGATTTAAGAATTGTTCTGTCACTTTTGTGCCCACCTAGAAAAAAGCTAGAGTGGTATTCCCGGAATATCCCTATCACATTTTCAGGCCTCCAAGGTTAGTCTCCAATTCACATTATGTTTTATAAGATAACAACAGCATGCATCAGGATAGTGGTGTTGCGCCCCATACACAATTTATATAATTTCAATGATTAATAGAAGAGGTTTGTTATAATGCTTGAATTAACACCAATTATTCATTTTATCAGATACCTACTAAAAGGTACTTAAAGTGATAGACCGGTACAAAAATGGATGGGTCCGGTATCAATTTTTAATATCAACAGTTATGATTAATTCAAAAGAAGAGATGCCGAGAGTTACCTTCCAAGCATCATAATAAAACTCTTAATAGAATATGATTTATTTTCTCAATGATGTTTTTTAATGATCTTTGAAACATGTGATTATAATTTTACGTATTTGAACATATTTACTTTAAATAAGATGAAGTGACAAAAGGATAATATGGAAACTCAATTATGTAACATAAATAAGAACGAGGTTTATTTCATGTCTGCAAGCTCATGATGGCCAAATCTTTCCTGCGGGGAAAAGCGAGCGCCAAATCCTGTGATGTGGCCGACCTTGGGGGGTAAGGGGATTATGGATGATTAGCCAAATGTATCATTCCAAAACATATGAGCTAACCTCACACGGTAGAAGAGTACACACACTTTTCGCCAAAAAAAAAAAAGAAGCAGAAGAAGAAGAAGAATGCACACACGGCGGTCGAGACAGTGGTGGATAGATGGGAGGAGGGGTTTGGAAATTTTAAGGTTGAGAAATTTTATACTAACAATCTGAGAACTAGTACTATCAAAAGGTGTACGTGGCATGCCTTTTCATTTTGCTGACCCTAATCCCCTCTCGATGTTAATCTGTTTCAGGCTTATGGCGATGACTTCCGCTTCAATCTTTTTTAGTGCTTCAACACGGACGTTGCAATTTACGGTTAATTATTTTTAATAATTGTTAAGAAATTTTTAGAAAAATCTTAAAAATAATACTAAAAACATATACAGGAAATAAATAACCATTTTTTTCATTTTCCAAAACCACCGTAATGACAAACAGAGTCTGACAGCACACAATATATGAAAGCGAAGAGGTTTGCATGAGAAACCGACGACGCTTTTGCGCGATGTGAGGGTAAGCATTTTTTGTCATGTCTCCCCACTAGCCAGTAGCCACTACTTGCAGAGACGCGGCGCATTTTTCTGCGAACGAATAGCCTTTCGTAGTTCGGTGGGAAGTGACGACTGCGGTGGGCCCGGACTCAGAAAAAAAAAAGTTGGAGGTGCAGGCGTGGGTCCATGACCTTGAGATGGTGTGTAGTACTAGTACTGTAGTATGATCATCATCATCAAGTCACCACGTAATAGGGATCGGAGATGGCAGACAGTGCACAAAGTGGCGGGGCCTTTTCAGTCCTTCACCAAGTAACCTGAAATTCTCGTAGTACTACAAAGAACCCTACCTGTTCGTTTCGCTGGCTAGTACTAGTATCATTCTCTTTGAAGTGGAATATGGGTTTAGATCAGGGGTGTAATTGTGAGTTACGGTTATGTAGTGAAGGACGAAAACGAAAGTACAGTACACTCTTACGCTGTTCGCGAGCTGATCGAGTAGGCCACCAAAAAGGCATCACCAAACTAATCATGCATCGATCTTTCAGTTGGGGGAAAAAAAAAAAACCCCCGTCTCGTACTGATTTGTTACCGGAGTTAAACCAGTAAATCAACCACCTTGTGAACACATGCATGATATAACTGCTACTACTTGTTGGTAATAATAACGTACTACCGAAAAAGGAGCTGCGGCCACGCACCAAAAAATCTATGCTCGCGTCGCGGTTGATAAACGATACTATATGGGATTACGTACATCACCATATTAATCAACATATATAGGAACGTATCAGTCACCAAACTAATTTGATACCATCTTGAATGTCATATTTCTAATTAATACAAATTTGAATTCATCGGTGATCATATATTAAAGAAAAAGGGTGGAGTACTCCTACAACAAAAGAAGATTATTGGATCGTCGATCGAGTGACCGACGACCTTCCTGTCTACACTCCATTATGACGCCGCGCGCCATTCGCGCTACTTGTACTAGTAGGTGCGCGACACAAACGCACGGCGCGAGAGCAACCAATAAGCAATATCAAAACACCCAGGCTGCTGACCACGCCACCAACGATGATGATGATGCCGCACGCGATTCGTCCCGTCCCGTCCCCCGGCAACGGCAAGGGACGATCTCCCCGGCCGGACGCGACGGATTGGACGCCGGGCTCCGCGCGGTGGCGAACCGGCACTCTCCTCTCGATCATCATAGATCGCTGCTGTTCCGCAGTCGCCATGATCGAGGACACCACCACCACCGTACCCCGGTCGATAGATCAACCCGCCCGGGCCGGATATGATGTCATTCCGTCCGATGATTGGACGGGCGGCACACGCGCAGCGCGCGCTGGCGCCAGTGTACGTAGTACTACGTGCCAGCCGCAGCCGGAAGAAGAAGGTGGTGGTGGTGCTGCTGCTGGTGATGAGCACATCTTGTCTGTTGCCGCCGTCAATGGCATACGCCACTGGATATGCTAGCTGCTGCTGGCCCCCGGCGGCCGGCCACATGGCATTTGCGAAATTAACATGATGTCACTCGCCAAACAAAATTACCTTTGCTGTGTGTGTGTGTGTTACCGTGTGATTGGGATTGGCGGTCATATGCGTGCATGGTTGGATAATCAAATAGCTAGATCGACAGATATTTCAATTTGGGAGGAAATTTCAAAGGAATAACAATATATATATGTTTCCTTCTTCTAGAGCCCATTTGTAGACGACTATTTAAACGGAACGGACAAAGTGAAAAAGAGACAACATCGCAGCATGGAAATTACCACTCCTACACTAGTACTCCACTAGCTATGATGATGAAAGGGTACGGGAAGCAAAACAGCTAGCGGAACTCATCCGTTTCCGTTGATGACACGCTCATCTATCAACTAAAATTGGTCCGGTTACTACTCATCATCCACGACTTCGGTCTTCAGAGTCATCAAAAGGTTGACGACCTGGGCGTCAACAAAGTAATTATAGTGTTGCCTAAGTGCTCCCAGCCCAAATCAGAGGCTGCCTCCCTCCGGATAAGATGGTATTATCCAAGTAGAATATATGGACGGACGCGGCAGGACGGGACATATATATACCACAATGGTTTAATTTACGTAGGAAAAAAAAGAGTAAATAGTAATGGGAAGGTTTTAATTTGCGTGTAACATTAGTGAAATCTTTTTGTTGATGAAAAAACACTAGTGAGATTTGCGCACACAGTATGTTCAGAAAAGCATTGAACTATACGGTTTTCATATTACATTTGAAATAGAGAAAAACAAGAATATCTAGGTATAACATGCATATTAATTACTCTTTAATTGGTTTCTCCTAGCTCACAACTAAAAGCTAAAAGACACCAAAATTTACTACTACAACATAAGCATGTAGTAAAAGTTGTTCAGCCAACAAATTAGTCTTATTATTCAAGGGTGGAAGGCCGGCGTGCGATGCTTTTTTCTCAGTGCGACGACGTAGCCCATTTTGATGCGTACCTTACGCTGAGCAACTTGAAATCTAAAAGGCCACAACCACGAGTGATCTTATGGATAAGTGCATCCCCATGGTTCAGTCCTATATACAACCTGAATGCTAAAATATTCCCAAAACATTTTAAAAAGGAACAAAAGCCAAAAGGGGACCTAGTAGCTACTATAGCTGGAAGGAGAAACCACATAAAGGCCTAACAGTTTGCCTTTGCATTTTGCATGGCTGGTTTGTGCCAACTCCCAGGGTGCTCTAAAACGCAAATAAGTTTACTTGAGAGTGCCTTAATGCAATTTAGCAACCCGTCCAAAGCTACACGGTACTACATGAACTTTGCTCAAAGTGGTCGAGTGACATCATAATTTTATTCTATGTTTTCTTTTAAGCAAATCCACACAGGCAGTGACAAATTTCCCTCCTTTAATCTGTCACCCTTTCCTTTCCTTCTCTATAAATAACCCCTCTCTCTGCTCAACCACTGCGTCCTCACACCGTGTTACAGCAAAAGCAAAGCGAAACCACTCTGGATACTAGCTAGTACTAGAACGGAAAGCCAGAAGCTCTGAGAAGAAGAGTGCTAGTAGAGAAGAATAACAGAAACAATGAGGCCTGGAGCAGGGTTCAATGCGACGGCAGCGGCTGCGACCAAGGCCGTGGTGGCCGCCCCCGCGGCCGCCGGAAGCGTCGTAGCGCATTCGGCGTGGCACTCGCCGGTGCCGTACCTGTTCGGTGGGCTGGCCGCGATGCTCGGGCTCATAGCCTTCGCGCTGCTCATCCTCGCGTGCTCGTACTGGAAGCTGTCCGGCTACCTGGAGGGCGGCGCCGGCCGTGGCGACGGCGGTGACGGTTCCGGCGGCGTTGATGGCGACGGCAAGCCGGCGGCCTCGGAGCTGCCGCCGCCGATATGGGAGGAGAAGATTCTGGTCATCATGGCTGGCGACGTGAAGCCGACGTACCTGGCCACGCCCATGTCGAGCAGGGCGTCCTCCTTCGGGGACCGTAGCAGCAAGGGGGTCGAGGGGGAGGCGGCGGAGAAGAAGAAGGTCCTCCATGAAGTCGCCATGACCAGCGTCAGCGTCGTTAAGAATAATGCTGAGGAGAACGGTGAACACAGCGAGAGCCGCCGGAGAGAAGAAAGCAGTGAGAGTGAGGAGCACCGCATCCCTGAGGAGGTGTGAGTTTTGATTTACTACTCTGCAGCCGGTTAGTTGTGCTAGGTTCCGTTTGATTTTTGGGCGGTGATGACCATTTGGTGAGGAATCCGCCACCGACGCCGGAGCAGACCGCAGTAGAGCAAATTTTGTCTTGGTTTGCTCAAAAACCGTCTCCAAGAGAGAACCCAGACTCGATGTCATAATTTTGCTGGGTTGTCTGTAATTTTTGCAGTGACGCATAACAGAGCCGAAAGGGATTGACACAAGGTTCCCCCCCCGCGATCGATCCAGATCGAGGCGGCAGTTCTGTTCTGTTATCTGTAATTTTTGCTACTAGATTGATGAGAATGGAAATTATAGCATGAGAATTGCATCTTTTTCTCTCTGAGCCTTTTGCTTCTTCCTGAGAAAAGTTGGTGCTCGTTCACTTTTCCGTTTTCTTCTTTTTTCTTTTTTTTGCTCGCTAGTGAATGGAAATGGGAATATATTTTCTTGTCTCTCCCCACAGCAGCCGATTGGACTGCTGCTTTTCGTAGTGTGTCTCTGTGTGTGTGTGGGAATCAGGTAGTAGGGCACACGCTTCGCAAGTAGCGGGGCGATGGAATCAATCAGTGCGCCCACGAACGAAGAAATGGATGAGGATAGTTTGGTGTTTCAGGTAGGACGCGGTGCGTCGAACGAAGGGCACAGTACTCACGATCATGATTGCGAATATATTTTGATCAGCTCATCAGCAGCAGCCACCATGAACAGGATAAATATTATTCTCCTTTTTGGAGAAGAAGAACGAAGACGACTTGGACCAGGTGCGTGTGCTGCGCTGCGCCTCGCGGTGTGTGGTGTGCCGCTGTAGTTTTCTGAATATCCAATCAGCAAAATTCGGGGAACCAGGGGGGCGTTAGTGAGCAGATTCTTGACAAGGATGTGAGAGATGTACGCCACGATGGTGATCGGCGTGGATGAGTGTCAGTGCGTGTGTCCTCCCGCTGTATGTAAGCCGCATATGGCTAAGAGCAGTTTTAAGGTCTAAAATACGTATAAATATTTTTTAAGAGTATTTATAAATACTAAAAATCTAACGATGAAAATTTATTTAGACTCATATAACAGTATTGGATAGTATATTATTTTATTAAAGGTAATATTAAAAATAAAAATATAATTTTAATTAATTATATTACACTATTACTTAATAATGATATGAATTTATGTTCTTGTGTTACCCGTTATTTGTCAATAATTTTCCCATATATTTTTAGCCCACAAAGGTATTAATAAAATAGAAATTAGTTAAAATTATTAATTCAATAAAATCAAAAGTACTAAACTACCCTTAAAATACTGATCAGTATTTTGATTGGAGTAGTGACCAGTATTTTGGACCTTAAAACTGCTCATTTGTAAACAATCGTAGGATTATTTAACGCAAGAGTTCTTTTTTCTCTGTTGTTGTTACAAAAACTGCTTTCTGAAACTCTTGGATCCTCCCCTAAGTTAATTCTCTTAATTAGTAGTACTACTCACTTGAGTCGTTGCTGAACCGATCGATTTGTTGTGTGAAGTGGGCACTAATGCAAAAATCTTCACGATAAAATGTGCAATAAGGAATACGATCATGGCTCTCCACGTACGCTATAGTGCCCCGTGCACTAGCAGTAGATGTAGTAGTTTCATGGCTAACTTTTTCACTCACTATATAATACGAATGTGTGTGCTCAGTTCATGAGTTCAAACAACCTGGTGTATGTAGTTTCTTCTTGTGTGTCAGTTCCATTGTTGCACTCGGCCGGAGTCTCGGATCACATAGTATTTAATATTTTATTATCAGGCAGGAGAGCGAGCTGACAACGCAGATTGAAGTTACAAAGTCAGTAACGACGACTAGACGAGACGGGCAATGTAAAACTTGTCTCTGCTGATGGTAACAGCCCGTCCTAAAATTCCTTTAACTACAAAAAGCATATCCATAGTGGTGGCGTAGTTGGGACTTGAAAGGCCGCCGATCCATCCATCCGATGGAGCTCGTCACGGTGCATCCAAATTCCGCACGGATCGTCGGATAAGCACGCGGTGCCACCTTTATTAGACATGTAGTAGTAAATTCGAATGGATCGCTTACTTAAAGTTGAAAAAACTACAGCAAGTCTAGCTGGACCGTTAAATCTTCGATAATGACCCGCTTTCATTCGTTTTACTCGATGATGAAAGGCGTCTCACCATTTTTTTTTCCTTTTTCTTTTCCCTTGAATACGCAGGAGAGTCATTTTAACATCAGCATTGCCGTGCGGTGGGTGTACTTGCTGCAGCAGTTGCTATCCACGTATCCATCCATGCCACGCACGGTGGTCGTCAGGTGTGCTGCGAGCTCTCTCAGCAGGGCAGGCCGACGTCCTATGCACACGTCTGGCCACGCCTTTCCGCGCTTCATTTTTTTTTTCGTGATCTGGACGGCTAGTGGTTGGCCATTTCTGGGAACAGGAGGGTAGAAGGGATGTGTGAGCTAGAGCGGGGGGCTAGCTAGTGCGTACATGATTGATCCACCCAGGCTGCAATTAGCCCAACCAGCAAGCACAGAGGCAAATGCCGCTAGCTGGTGCTTTGTGAAGTCATCTCCCCATCCCTCCAAAATCACAAAGTGAGAGCCACTTGCATCTGAATTTCCACTGGAACGGGAAAAAACCTCTCTTTGTACTATTGTATATGTAAAACACTTTCTTGGATTGTAATTGGAGGATGTGAACTAGTGATCTTGCGATCGAGCCGACAAGACGGGAATTTCGAGGACACGGAATTGCGTCAGGCAACAAGCAGCTGACTGGGACAGCGTGTGAGACGTGAGCGGCAGCTGTATGTGTGTGTGCACGGCTGATTCTCGAGGAGCTATCAGGTGACGACGATGACGATGATGACGGCCAACGTGACTCCGTACAATTTGCTGCCACGCCGTATGTATCATAGGAGACTATGACCGGAACTTTCATCTGTGGCCATGGATTTTGTTATTTCCAGTTCAGCAGCATTTGCCCAACGATTTTGTTTTTGGCTTGCATGCTTTTACACAATCTTGTTACATTTACCATTGTTTCACAAGAAGACAGGCTTAACCCTCTGTTTCTATCGTAGAGTACTCCCTCCGTCTCCATTTAAGTGACGTTTAGCTTATGGCACGGAGAGTAAGAAAACAAGAATGAGATAGATGATAGAGATAAAGATATATTAGAAAAAAAATGTATCGTCAATTATGAACGCCAAATATTTGAGGACAAATAGTAGAGGTTAAAATGTCATTTAAAAGGGGTGGAGAGACTAGCTTTTAGGACCAATATGGATGTATTTGGTAGCCTGCATAAGCTTGGGTCAGGCTAAAGGTTACAATCAGGCTAGCTAGATCCTGACTTTACTTTACAAATGGGCCTGCATTAGCTCCATCAACGTTCGATGGGCTGAGGAAGATTGGATCCTGTCTCCGTTGCATTACAATGGTGTGATTACATAGAAGCTAAGGTCCAATGCCACGACGGAGAAGAACCCTTGCGGAGCATGCCGCCCCCGATCCAATGTCGACTCTTCCGTCGCGGAGCATGTTGCTCCCTCGCCCTACTTCCTCCTTCTCCGCTTCACCGTTTGACTCACGCTTTGCTTGATTCATTGCTCTGTCCGTTTAAAGGCGGAAAAAGCCAAGCGGCATGGGCGTGTTGGCGCTTGCTGCTTTGATGCTAGTGAGCAACAAGCTCCACCGTACCGCCGACTGCGCGACGCTGATGCCCCGAGCCCTATCGACCCCCAAAGCCGATACTTATAATAAGCCCTGCAAACTCTTGCTTCTTTCCCCATAAGTTCTTGCCCCAACTCATGTCAAGGTCCACCGCGACGTGGAAGGGCTCGCCTCACGCCGAGGAACAACGACGGGCGCGTTGTCTAAGGTGTAGCAGAACGACTCGGGTCAACCCGTTCCAAGTAGGTGGGGGCGGCAACGCGAATAAGCGCAAGGCGATGGCGTGGTGGTCCTGGCATGTCCCGCCATTTCGACGTCATCTACCCTGACGATACACTTACAAGCCTGCCGTCCCCGCCACCCGGAGGACGCACCTGCCGTAGAGCATTTCAAACGTGGAGTGCCTACTGCAGGGCCTTACCGCATGGCAGGGACGACGACATCCCCAAGGGCCAAGGCCATGGAGGTTGCGATGGCCGATGGCACGACCACGTGGACTAGCTCTCGCCAGCCAAGCCAAGGCTCGGAGCGGCGACCTTCTTCGTTAGTCTAGAACGGCGACGGAAAAGGAGGGGAAAGACCAATGGGGAGATGATAGTATCGCGAACGCACGTTGTCGCTTGCATCCACTCGGCCTAGCCTAGCCTAGCCTGAGAGAAACGCTCGATTCGTGTGTTTCCAGATGGCCTGGCTGGCGTTGTAAGGTTGCATCGATGGGGCCTAGCCCGTGAGGCGAAGCAGGCTACCAAACAGTGGAAGGCTACTTTCTCTGGGCCTGATTAGAGGTGAAGAGGCTACCAAACACATCTCATATAAAACCGCGTTGGTTCATACACTGTAAACAGGGACGCTACTCCCGTATAGAACACACAAATAGTGACCACCCCCTCACCATTCGTAGTGCTCGTACAGATGGATCGAACTATGAAATGTCTTTTTTAAATTACAAGTATGAATGTCGTGACATAACATATTCATTCATTAAAAACTTTTAACTTTTCTAGCAAGTCCATGAGTACTCACCATAACGTAAGGGCGTGGACCAGGTTCGACGTGCGGCTCCGGCGCCTTCGATGACCCGCAGGCAATGACTCCACTACCCGTATGTCAGAATAACTAGTTCCAATATCAAGCGATCATACAGTAGCTAATGTTGAGAACAAAATGTGATCAGGCCTACAACCTGGGCTAAGACTCATTAGGACTTTGATCTCATTGTTGTTCCACTTTACTTGCTCCTCAAGTTTCCTATGAAGAGACACAACTCTTCCTTCATGTACTATAAATATATACTTCATACGTTAATGAAAGACACACTTAAACCATTTGTTCAGTCTCCCTCACTTTCTATTCTAACACGTTATCATGCACTTTGCTCTCACGCACGCTGATAGGCACAAGGCCAAAGCCTTCACACACACTCTGCCTGAGCGGAGAGAAGGCTGGGAGAAGAACTCACCGAGTTGACGAGGACTTGTCGAGATGCTCCTCAACAGAGTACAACGACGAGTTGGCGAAGAACTCACTGGAAGTACAACTTCGTCGTCGTTCTTCTTCTATGGAAAAATGGGGTAACACCATTACAATTTGTTTACCGACTCTACTAATCCATGAGTTTCCCACCTCTATACACTGCTTCTTGCAAGTCCCTGCTGGAAGCACCAAATCCATCGGGCATAAAAACGAAAGGAACCTCTGGTGGGAAGTGGTGGTTGCTTCTAGCAACGCCATGGCCACGTACAGGGGCGCAGCACGCACGGCCTTGGCTGTGCCTGTGCGGCACGGCGGCGCGGCGTGCATGGGCCTCACCAGGCCACGACGCGCACCAGCAGCAGGCGTCGCCTGGCCGGACCGCAGCGATGGCCGTGCGGACGAAAAGGGCCGGCGACGGCGGTCGGGAGTTGCCGGCGGGATTCGCCCGACTGCGGCAGCCGGTGGCGCGGGGAAGCGCGCCATGACGGCGCCCAGCGACGGGCCTCGTCAGCATTACTGCGGCAGCGGATTTCGCCCGACGGCGCTACGACACGGCCGGAGGACCGGCCAACGGCGCCAAGGTCGCACCACAAGCGACGGTGCGCGCATGACGCGCGGCGGTGGGACTCGCCCAGCAGTGGCGCGCAGGCCTCGCTTGGCCGAGGCATGCACCGGCGGTAGACCTCGCCTGACCGGATCCCGGGGCAGATCCCGGGGCGACGGCGGCCGCCATGGCAGCGGCGGTGCCCGGCAAAGGGCGCGACCGGACAGTGGTAGCGGCTATGGGCCTTGCCCGGCTGACGCACGGCGCATCGCATTGACCGCAGGCAAGAGCGGCGGCGCACGGCGCATGGTGGCAACAGCGCTGCTAGCCGGAAACGGCGGTGTCGTTGGTCATGGCTGGTGGCCGCGACTGTTCTTTGCTACGTATCAGTCTGTCGTTGGCTTTGCTTGAGATAGCAAGCCGAAAAAAAAAAAAAAGCCCATAGGCTGAGCTATTCGGAAAAGCAAGAAAAAAAAAAAGAAAAGCCTGCAGCACAGGATGTATGATCTGCTCTCCGAGAAAAAAAAATGCCCATATGCTAGCTATTTTACAAGATTAACCCCTCCGTTTAGTTATTGGCTGTTCTATATTTACAGCATTTGGTTAGATGAAATGTTAATATTTCTAACCCTATAATTTCCTATAATTGCACTGTGAGATGTAAAAATATCGTGTATGGTTTTAATTAGACCGTCGGTTTAATGTCAGCAAAATTTGACAATCGGTATAATATTAGCACTTATTTGACCTTCAGTCTATAAAGTTGCTATTACATGTCAATTATATCAGTAATTTTACCTGCAAATTTAATTTGATCTTCGATCAAATGAATAAAGTGCATTTACAATTATGTATATGATTCTTCATATATATAAAATCTACTATATCTTAGTAGTTATATACAATGCAAATTAAAGGTATGTTTAAAATATATTTTGGATTCAAGGAAATAAGGGACAAAGCAACTTCATTATTATAAGGTCTACATCATTTCCATCATGATTACCTTTAATGTTTATATCCAATAATTTTTAAAATAAAGACTATAGGTTGACCATGACTATCAGTCATTTATTCCATGAGGAACAAAGAGTAATATATTAGCAGCAATTTCATTGCTGATTTTGTCCAAAATACCTAGTATTTGAGAATCATCTCAAATTCAAATATTTTGCATTTATTGCAACATTGAAAATCACTTGATTTACTGCAATAAATGAAGTGTGCACATGATTTATCATGTGCTATTTGATTCAGAGTGCTATTAAGGAACAAATATATTACATCATATGGTAACAACTATATGATGTGGACAATGAACATGAAAATCAATTCATGATTCGGAGGCTTCATTGATTCAGTTAATGAATCAAACAAATAATGCCAGAATAGTCCAAATTTTACCAAATTAATTGTCTTTCTAAAGACACAATTTTTATAAAGATCTCAACATTGAGTATCTAATGAAAGAATATCCTCTATATTTTGAGTTATACTCAGAATTTGTTATGACAAATCTAAGGTCATAATATTGTCAAACATAAAAGGCAGATGGATTTACACCATCGCTTTCATGATCAGATTCACAAATACAACTTCGTTGTATACAAAATCCCTTTGGATTTTACTATTTATGATTTGTAAATCATACATAAATGTTCATGGAGATTGATCCATAATTCTCTTATTTGAGGGCTATTGCTTCCGCAATATCATAGCTAGATTTATAGCAAACTAAAATGCTTTCACATTATGATCTCTTAACAAAGAGATGTTAGTTATGATCTTCGATCATAACATAGTTATTTGAATTAAATGATTGATGCAACATTCATCAATGAGTGAGAAAGTGGATCGACAAAAATATGCTAGAGTCATGTGCATTTCGATAAACCACAATGACAATATGAATGTATGTCAAAATTGTGGTAAATGGAATTATTATATTCCAAAGAAATGTCACATCGTCAAATATTTGGTTGAATAAATTGCAATTATTAGCAAATGAAGAATTAATTCAATAGGTACGTTTGAAGCTCACTTCAACAACGACCTATATAGTGCCACTAGTCATTACCATTTTCTAAGTGAAATTAGGGAAAATCCTACCACAGTAGGATGTGCCTCTTGGCAAGAACATGTTTGCTATTAATGTAACAACATGTATGGAAGATTTCTTTTTTAGTCTTCACCACCTATGAACTAATAAACCATCAGTTTTATATTACAATAAAGAATAAGTTATCATTTACTTAGTATCATGATAAGATACTTAGTTATCTATATTATCTAAGTAATCATAATTTTTTATGATTTACTAAATATAGAGTTTGACGGGACAATCCAGAGAAGAATGAAAATTGCTTAGTGGATTAATACCACTAATTGTACTCGGGAATATTAAAAGATTTCCATATTCTCATCAGAGAAGGAAATATGAGAATCACATATGTGATCTATTAGTTGTTGGTTTTTGGTCAAACCACAACCATGCACCCTAAGAGTCAAAGTAGCCAAAAGATGCATGACATGCATTCTTGTTCAACTCATATCTGTTAACTTAGAAAATTATTTGTTTTGTTGTTTTCATTATTGAAAACACATTAACAACAATGATAAATTTCTATTCATCATCAGGAAAACGGATAGATAGAGCAAGAATAGCTTGTGATATTTTTTCTATCATCAGGAGATTGTATATACATCAAAACCCATAACAAATGTTGCGTATAATGATTTAGACTCTTGATTGCATCAAGAGTAGGCGTGATCGCCGTATCATGCGTATCTGACATGAAAATTTATTGTCAATTCTATTGGTCATATATTTCCAATAAATCATCAGATTTGTATGCACAACACATGCATAATGGAAATTAATTTTAAGACCCTCTTATCTTAAAATTCAAGATTAGCCACTATAATTCCTTGACTATAGTCAAGAAAAGTGGTGTACTTATCTGTTGAGACTTCATATGATCAAATGATGCATCAACTATATGATCATATGTGAAGTATCGCCCACTAAAAACTATTTGCTTCTGCAAAGTTCGATACTCAAATTATTAAATTATGAGTATATTATCCTAATCATAGGATGAAATCTATCAGGATGGACAATGCCATATGACTTATGTTCTATCGAGTCGACAATGAAGATTGTCTCATTTTGGCATAATTTTAAATTATCATGTACAATACATACATGAAGAAAAACGGATTATCTTCATCTCTCGCAGAAAGAGAATGAAAGTCATTGCATGACCAATATATTGGAATTGAACTTTGTGTCTTTATACCCCGCAAAAGTAAGCCAAGTCAATACTGAAATTTACTCCCAAATGTAGCTAATACGTGGAAATCGAGTAAGCATTTCCTATTTGCAAAAGTTGGATACACTTCGGTGTAACCATATTCACCACCATAACATATATCAAAGGGCCTTTGGGGATCTAAGTAAGGTATTGAATCCATCAGTCATGAAATGCCTCAATCCTCCTTAGGGGATAATTCATTGCCCGTATGTTGATCATATGATTAAGGATAATTCCTAGCATTAGGGGGAGAATACAATTATCAAAAGGAATGCTAGAAAAATATATTAAATATCAATTGATATTTTGTCCTTGTTTCACGTGCTAAAAGGATTTTGAACTAGTTTAAAATCAAAAGACCATCATTTGCAAATCTGCCAAAGGCATTTACTGACAAAGGTGTCATGTACTCTCATTAGTATACCAGAAAGAGTGGAGGTACCAAATAAAACCACTCAACTCTCAAATTGAGAATAAGAGGAGGAGAACTATGATTATTAGGGATAAAAATCTAAGAGTTTTCGCGGATTTGATGGAAGATGATCTTCCATGCAGTAAATGCAAATCAACAGCATGTTGATTGACACCTGTTTTGGATATTAAAAATCCAAACCATGTGGATGTTTCATATATCACACGTCCAGCGTAATTATGCACACATAATGAGGATCAACAGGACGTTAATTGCTCGGACATCGAAAGACCTTAACTCCATTGTTGTGGGAAATCATAAGGAGTTCAAAGGTATATCTATATTTCCACATGCTTATCGATTCATCAGAATCATATAAGAATAATACTACAAACATGCCGGCATATTTCTCGATGAATTGGCCAATCTTCAAAGGAACCAAAAACCTAGTGTGCATCAGCACTAGATCGGTTCATGATGAAGAAAGTAATTAGGAAAATTGCACTCGCTCAGACATGAGAGGTAGGTAAATACCTACTTCTCAAACACATCTTCCATCTAAAGTAAAATGAAAAAGGTGGTGAGAAGCAAGGCTTGTAGCAAAAGGATTCACGTAGAAATCCGACATCGATTACTATGGTGCATACCTATTGGTATGAGTGAAATAACTTTCTGATATATATATATATATATATATATATATATATATATATGTAATATTATTGGCAGAAGAAAGGAATTGGAAATAATGATACATAGTGCTATGTGTATCACTTGATTTGGATGTCAATCATTTCAAATTGAATGTCAAACCGCAACATATATCATGTAAGTCTTAAAGTCATTGCATGGCTTAAAGTAATCGGAATATTTGGTACAACCGACTAAGAGAGAACTTTCTACATAAGGTTGCTCTATATTTGATGATTGCTCATCACAAAATCATTGGCTAGATTTTGTATCACCTCTGTGTATATGGAAACGCACAACTAAGCTGCAATCATTTTAATGACGGAAATTTAAGATGTGAATTTTGGATGAAACCATATTTAATTAAGCTTGCAGCTTAATTTCCAAGCAGGGACACTATACATTACGCTACTTCAACCAATGAGTGCGGGGGTATTATCCAACACAATATGGTCTCATATTTTTACCATAAGGGCTAATTAATATTGCGAAATGCATCAGTCCTGAGATAGCATTTGCAATAAGCTAGCTTGCAACAACACAACTCCAATAAGATGTCATTTGTTGATAGGAGTAAAGAATATCTTCAGATATTATAAAGATACATATATTCTTGACTACAGAAGTCTTCTGCAATCGAGATTGGACCATAGCAGGATAAACTGATATTGCCTATCACACATGATCCTATAATGCAATATCAGAAAGCGTATTTACATGGTAAAATGACTATGTTATGAAAGTTATCAAATGAAACTTTTATAGTGATATATGCCATTCATTCTGTCTTATATGAAATCAAAAATGATGCATATAGCTTCACATAATTAGAACTCATAAACATCAGTTTTGTGATATTGATTTATGTGAATCATAAATATTATCTATCAAGATAATATTGCTTGTTATACAATTGCATCATAAGTTATATAAAAAGCACAATCATATTATGCATTGCTCTTGACCAATTTATCCTCATGAAGCAATGGGGATATGTAAGCTTTACGAGCGAAGCAATGTGAAAGTCTTACAGATTTATTCACATAAACTATATGACATCATCAATCTAGAATATGTTCTAGAGATGGTATAGATTGGTCAAAGTTTTACAAAACTCAAGGGGAGACAATTCCCAAAATATAACTTATATGATCATCAAATCATAAATATTGCACTCTTTTTTTTCTTTGTGAGTTTTTCCTAAGAAGGTTTCTCACATAAGGTTTTTAATGAGACAATATTTGATACAAACATTCATATATGTCATATTTTTTTCCTCAGATATAGAAAGGAGTTTTTCATGACATATTATAAGAATATGCCTCTTTTCAACAGAAATGAGGGTATTATTGTCACTTATATGATCCGCAGATCATATCATGAGTTTTCCTCTTCAGGTTTCTCATATGAGTTTTTAGTGATATATCGACATAATCTTATCAAAGATTTCTCCCCATGTGTCCTATAAGGTTTGAGGGAGAGTATATTGAAATTATGATCAACATATTATAAATATTGCAGTCTTATTCTTCGTGAGTTTTTCTTTGACAAGGTTTCTCACATAAGAGACAATATATGCATTACATGCATTAAGATATGTCATATCTTTTCCTTATGTTTCCTATATGGTTGAAGGAGTTTTTCACGACATATCATGTTTTCTCCCATATTTATCTAATATGGTTTTTGGGGAGATTATATTAAATTATGATCATCAGATCATAAGTATTGCGCTCTAAACTCGTCAATGAGTCTTTCTCTTATCAAAGGTTTTCTCATTCGAGTTGGCTATGAGACATATAAGAATATGTTGTATCATGTTCTCCTTATTTTTCCCACGGGGTTTTTAAGGAATTTCACAACATATTATACAACGAATATTCCTTATATTTTTTCTACAGGGTTTTTAGAGGAATATAGTAATTATCCAATATGAAGAAAATACAAATGAAGACATTGATCAAGCGAGAGTGTTGAGAACAAATTGTGATCAAGACGTACAACCTGAGCTAAGACTCATTAGGACTTTGAGCTCACTGTTGTTCCACTTTACTTGCCCCTCAAGTTTCCTATGAAGGGACACAACTCTTCCTTCATGTACTATAAATAAGTACTCATATATCAATGAAAAACACACTTGAAGCATTTGTTCTGTCTCCCTCACTTTCTATTCTAACAGCTAATTTGAGATAGACTAAACCGGCTATCCCGACAGGTCGCACTCCAAACGGATCCGTTCCGCGTCCCTGCTCTTTTGTACAAGTGGGCTTCGTTTGGCATTCATTTTGACCCATCTCGGGCCTCAGTTTCATTCTGACCCATTTGAAAGATACCTCGGGCCTAAAAGTTTGTGAGCCTTTTCATGTCTAGACATATTCCCTCGGCCCTGTGTAAAAAAGAAGCAAAGTTTAAAAAGGCTTTCATTTTGAGGGAGTATGAATTTCTTTTTTCAAGAGAGATTATGCACTAGCTCTAACTCATCTTAAAATGCAATTGCAAATTCGGACAGGTGGTCTTTTCCATCATAAGCAAATCAAATTAAATAAGAGTCTTGTTATGGTGCTTGGAAGGTACCTCTCGGTACCACTTTTTTTAAATTAATCATAACCGTTGATATTAAAAAATTGGTACCGGGCCTATCCATTTTAGTACCGGTCCATCATTTTAAGTACCTATTAGTAGATACCTCCATATTCTTAACTGTTAGATCTGATCAAATGAACGGTTGTTGTTAATTCCAAGTATCATAACAAACCTCAGTAAATAATACCATAATAATTAAAGCTATGCACATTGTTGAGATTGGAACCCACTGATCCATCTTCGAAAAGAATACTGTAAGTCTGTAACATAATGCAATGCATCGCATTGTAATGATGTCTGGATTATACTTGGAAGAAGCACATACGTAAAGGTTATACACAACAGCCATGGATTATGAATCCTTTTTATTTAAATAGAACAGGGACTAATCCATGACACCAATCACATATACGTCCTTCAATTTGTGGCGTAAAAAATGCAGAAACCTCGACACAGACCATGAGAGACCACGGATCACCATCCCTGCCTATGGCCAATACGTCATATACCCAAGTTCGATACTACTCATCCTACAAACGAACCTGCTATAGACCATCATAGCTCGAGGAACACGAACTCCTCGATAGCCGGGATGGCCCCGATCTTGTCCAGCGTCTCCTTGTTCGGCTCCTCGTCAACACCGATAGCCATGATCGCCTGCTTGCCGCGGAAAGTGCGGCCGACGCTCATGAAGCTGATGTTCACATTCCTCTGGCCGAGGATGTTGCCGACCTTGCCGATCATCCCGGGCTGGTCAATCTGCCGGCAGAGGATCAGGTTGCCCTCCAGGCTGACGTCCACCTCGTAGGGCCCGACGAGGGTGAGGTGCGGCACGCCGTACTTGACCCTGCCTTCGAGGACGATGTCCCCGCCGTCGCTGATGGCGCTGGCGAACTTGGACTGCACCTGCGAGAGTCGGACCTGGATGGACTCCAGCGGCGCCTCCGCGGTGGCGCTGTCGTGGGAGACACGTTCCTCGGTGATGCGGAGGCCGCGCTGCTTGGCCGTGTAGTCTGCGTTCACGAGGTTAACGAACGTGCTGGATACGGGCTCCACGAGGCCCTTGGTGACCATCGCGCGGAGAAGCCTCGTGTCGAGGTCATCGGGGCCCCGGGTTGTGGTGTACACCACCTTCACGCCCTTGATGCCGCTTTCGCCGGCCACGAGCTGCACTGCAAGCCTGCCAAGCTTCTCTGCCAGGGAGACATACGGAGCGAGCTCGGACATGACCTGGCAAGGAGAGTAAATTCAGATCTAACTGTCAAGAGCTTGCGCGATCGAAGTTGAAGAGTGAACACACTGATGTTTCACTCAAAAAGAAAGTGACCATGCTGACATAGCTTCGTACCTCAGCTGGGACCATGGGAGCATTCACGGCTGTAGCTGCCAGTTCACCTTTCAGAGCACCAACCACAGCTTCTGCTATCTCGATGGCGACACCTTCCTGCAATTTTGGCGAGTTCAGTGATGTTAGTACTAGTACGTAGCACATGGATACAGGATCAGGAAAACGATATTCGGGACGAGATGTCCCCTTTACATCCCTATTTACAACAATGCCGGATTAGGTAAAGATGCAGACCTGGGCCTCAACAGTGCTTGCTCCAAGGTGGGGTGTTACAGTCACGTTCTCATGCAACACCAGCTTGCTGTCCTTCGGTGGGGGCTCCACGGTGAAGACATCAAGAGCCGCCTGCTCCACAATGGCAAAGAGGATTTAGCTTTCAGAAAATTCAATTGAGGAATAGTAACACTTGCATTGAAGAAACTCCCGATCACCTGAGCAACTTTGCCGGAGTCAAGAGCCCTCACTAGTGCATCTTCATCGATCACTCCACCTCTTGCCACATTGACGATCCGGACACCAGTCTTCATCTTTGCGAAGGACTCGTCATTGAAGATCTTGTTTGTTGTTGGTATCAGTGGCATGTGGAGGGAGATGAAGTCGGATCTGGTTATGGCCTCGTCGAAAGACACCAGTTCAGCTCCTATGGCACGGGCTCTGTCAGCAGGGGCATAGGGATCATGAGCGATCACATGCATTCCAAGCCCTTTCGCACGCCTAGCGACCTCTGAGCCAACCTTCCCAAAGCCCATGATGGCAAGAGTTTTTCCCACCAGGGAAACTCCAACATACTTGTTTCTTTGCCATTTACCTGTGTGAAACGAAATGATTTTTTTTTCAGGACAGTTCTTGGGGAGAATGAATATCAAAAGTGTTTTAGAAGCTTATGACGTTATAAAAAAAATGAGAACATAATACCAGTAGCATAAACACCACATAGAAAGATGGCGAAAAGCCTAACTCACATTTGCACTACATATCTTGTGGTTCACTTCGACAATTTAAGAAGAATTTTTCTCTAATTGATTTGGGGTCTCCAATCTGAAAACATTTTTATTTTAGAAACTAGTTTTTATTTTTGAAGAAAATTCAAAAGCTATGTTGGCCTCCACCTAATTTGTCCCCAAATGTTCCAGTAATAGGAGTACAAGGAATAAATAGTGATTTGGTTAACTAGCATTATCTTAATGAAAGTTTACTAATAGCTCATGTCCATCTCTGAAAAAAAATAGATTTGACAAAAGCGCGTATGGATTTATTCCCCTCTAAATTAAGACATGGTGTTTTCTTCAAAATAAAAGTTCAATAGGGGCATACTACTAACGTAGTTCTGATAGATTCTTCACTATCTTCCAGGTGTAGTGTAATGCTATGGGAAATATGCATCTCAAGAATACATGCTAAAAGTTATGGTTGATGAGTATCTTTCTGAACGCGTTTGAATGTCAGAAGCCATCTTTTGAGGTTCCACGCTACTCGCCATACACGTTAACAGCACAACTATGTGGTTCGAATCAATGATAGAAGCCGTTCTCCCCCATCCTGACCAAACTGATAAGTATCTGTAAATTGGTGTGCTGTCATTATCTGAAATAGACTTCATGGATTTGAAACTGAGCAAACAGAATGCTCAGTAAACCACCACAGTGATGAATATCACAATCAGTTTATTGTCATGATTGTGTCAGTAGGTTAATGGGGTCTTTGGCACTGTGTTTTCTGTTTGCTAGTCAATCTTTTTGTAGGGACTCGGGTTAGTTGAGGCAAGTTTGTCCTTACGTTTTGTAACTTGTAGATAGCTAATCCAACTTTTTGTAGGAGAAAATCTGCTACTTTAAACGAAAGCACAATACCAAAAAAATTCTGCAGTATCAAGAGCACGCAGAAAAGCAGATAAGTGGTGGCAAGAACATATTCTGCGTAGTGAGTAGTGACTAGGTCTTATGCGTTGAACTGGGCCGGGGCTAATGAGAGAAAGGAGGCCTGAACAGTCTGTAGGCGCAGAGGCGAGATGGTTAAGACTTAAGAGCTACGGAGTAAGTATATATGACCATTTCTAATAATAACGATTCTTAAGCCGCCAATTTTAATAATAAAGATTAATGAGTTGCCTCCAATTGTTTAATCTATGATGTCAGGCTCATCTCATGTACTAAGTAGAGCGAAATTTATATCCTCTGCCCATGTGAAAATGTTTAGCCTAGTAGTATTAGTCTAGTTCATTATGATCAGTTGTGCAATGGGTACGGAAAGAGAAGCTATAGGCAAAGCAGATTCATTGAACCTGCCCACTTCCTTGATCTTGAGATATTGGGCGTAACTGATCAAAAGGGACCACAAAAAGCTGAGGTCGGTCAGATCTATGTTCAGTTGACCATAGCATGTTTTTATCACCAAGCCGAGGTTAAGTAAGAGGAAAATTACAACTCAAGAAACATATCGACACGAATAGAGTACTGTTGCATTCCGTGATGCACGTGGACCCGACCCAACAAAATTGGCATATGACGCTTCGCGCTGCGTGCAGCCGTGCAGGGAAGGTGGGGGCAGTGATGGTCTTGTGAAAACATATCAGTGCGCCTATCCTTTTACCAACTTTCCAATTGAGAATATTAAATTAGAAGAACTGTTTGTGTAACCAAATCGATTTGGATTCACCACTACTCACCACCAGAAAGGCAGAAATCATTGATTCGCTCCAGCTATATTTTATTTGCTCCATGAGGTTTTATTTATTTGCGCGGTCCGATTTGCAAGATTCGACCGCGACATGAAGCAACCTGCCCGCATCTAAAGACAACGGATAGTACCTCATTGCTCGGTCTCACTCATTTGGCTGGCCACATATACGTCGTCAACCCAACCCAAGCATAGTCATGATCGACTAAAAGCAGAGACCAAACGAATGGAAATGGATGCATCTAAGTTAAGCAAAAAAAAAAAAAAAAGCGTTAAGCCAATGAAAAGAGCCGAGGGCGGGGCGTGATCGATTCGGTGGGGGTCACTCACCGGCCTTGAGCGCGGCGTCGGCCTGGGAGACGTTGCGCGCCATGGAGGCGAGCAGCGCGATGCCGTGCTCCGCGGCGGCGACGGTGTTGGCCGTGGGCGCGTTGACGACGAGGCATCCGGCCTCGGTGGCGGCCTGGAGGTCGACGTTGTCGATCCCGACGCCGGCGCGGCCGACGACGCGCAGCCGCCCGCGGCCGGCCTCCAGCACCTCGCGCGTCACCTTGGTGCCGCTGCGCACGATGAGCGCGTCGAACTGCGCCACCTTGGTCAGCAGGTCCGCGGGGGACATGCCGTACGCGCACTCCACGTCCGCGAACTCACGCAGCACCGCCAGCCCGGCCTCGCTCAGCTTCTCGGCCACCAGCACCGCCGGCTTCGGCCGCAGCGCCCCGTCCGACCCGGCCCGCGAGATCCGATGCGTCGGCTGCGAAGACTCTGCCTTCACCACCGGCGCCGGCGACGACAGGATCGCGCACCGGACGCGCAGCCGGTGGGCACCGCCTGCGCGCGCCGCGGCGGCAGCGACGGTCAGCCTGGCCCCCCGCGCCCGCGCCCGCGCGGCAGGGGTCGCGGTGGCCTGTGGAGTGGGGAGGAGCGCGCGTGAGGCGGCCATGCTCGCTTGGATTCGGGTTCGGAGCCTTTAGGCAATGGCAGGTGATAGTGTGCTTGGTGCGGCGCAGTGCGGAGGAGGAAGACGCGATGCGCTGGTTTATGAACCCGCGACGCGAGAGGAGAGAGAGAGGTAGGTGAGGTTATTCTAAGAAACCATTTTTAATTCGATGATGGGTGGGCCCGGAAATTATTGATGGGGATCAGTGCGGATGATAGATCAAGTGGCTGACAGGTGGTCCCAGGTGAACAATGTGGCATGGATAGCGACGTGTTTGGGGGACGGGATTAGAGTAGAGGAGCCGCTTCCTTCCCACAAGTTACGGGGAACACACACAGTGTTCTGAGCAGGAAATGCGAAATGCGTCGGGTGCGTTGGGTCCTCATTTTCAGATATTTGTGCGTCGTAGCAAGCGTACTAATTTAGGTGCCGTTTGAGTGAGAATCCGGATTGTATAAACCTGGATTCTTATAGATTTTTAGAATCCAGATTTTAAGCTATTAAAATCTAAATTGTTTGGAATAAGGGATTCCAGTCACAGATTCTTGTTAGGTGAAATTGAATTTTCTAAAATATTCATAACCATTAGTCATTCAAAACAACTACCCATGACATTTACAACATACAGTCTATAAAAACGTACGTCATACATTTTAAATACTTACATGCTCATATAGTAAAAGACAATACTAGTGCATTCATGTTCTCATAATAGTCTCAGAGTCACGATTTAAGTACAAACAAAGCATTGACAAGATTATCTCGAAACTTATTCATGTCTTCATCTTCATCTCTGAAATGACCGTTACCACCATTTCCTTGAGATGAGCAGTTCGTGGCAAATGGCATGTAGTTCATCGCAGTCAGATATGTCGAAGTCCTCGTCGATCATTGCACTTTCTCGAATAAAGTTATGGAGAACCATGCATGAAAGTATTATTTTGTTTTGCTTTGGCATTGGATAATCAGGTAAGTCTAATAAAATTCGCCACTTCATTTTCAAAACACCAAATGACCTTTCAATAACAGTACGAAGCGATGCATGTACAAAACTGAATACTCCTACCTCCTTTTTCCCACTCGGTCTCGGGCCATGTCGAAATTGTGTTAAATGGTACTTTGTCCCCTTCTATGATGCAAGATATCTAGGCCAGTTCGGATAGCCGAGTCCACAAGATAGAACTTTCCTACATGCAAGCCATAATATATCATCTGGAATTCAATTTTAAAAAATAAGATGAGTAGAAATAAAGACACATAATACGGTCCCTACCTGGTGGAGGATGTGGGAACTTGTCAACATATTTACGGATGCCATCGTTGAATACTCTCATATCATGTACGGATCCCGGCCAACCCGCAACGCCAAACGTGAACCTCATATCGAAGTCACATATAGCTAGCACATTTTGAGTCGAATACCCATGACGGCCAATGTGTTGGAGGGGTTTTGATGATGGCACAGCAACAGGTATATGGGTTCCGTCCATAGGGCCAATGCAATTATCAAATATGAAAAAAAATTGAGGACTTTATAATTTAGGATGAACTGTCCTGAATTCTGGATCTTTTGGTTTGATAATATCTGCTGATATCTTGTACACACAATCTAGCACATGGTCAAACTTTCGACTAATTGTCTCAGTTGATCACTGAAAATGATTTTTGACTTGTCTAATTGACTGTGGTGCACCAATGATCCATAAAAACATGGCTAATGCCTCTATGGAGGTCATCTGTTTTGTTGACTCTAATCCATTCGATGACAGTAGCACTGCATGTAATCTATTAAAAAGTTTTGGCCTCATCCTAAACATATTGAAGAAGGATGTTGGATTGTTCAACGTATGATCCAAACATAACCTGATATATCAGGGATCCGTCTCTTAGATCTGTTCATAAAAGTAGCATCAAAACACGTACCAAATATGCTTGCTATTGTCCCAAATTCTTGCATGACATGCAGTTGATTCCTTGCAACATGAACTGTTTCGTCCTCAGCATCGCTCGATGAAGAGTTTGTCTACAAAACCAAGGACATGCTCATAAAATATCCATGCTACCAAGAAGTTTATGAAATTACATGGTAAAAATATTCAGCAACAAAGCAACAGAGTAACAAGTACATATGATGGCATTAGTTAGTATTTACATTCACCCAAAAGATAGTCAACTAGGACAACTACCTGTCGCATTACATTCACCCAAAAGAGAGTCTAGTGCGACAAGTTGTTGCATTACGGCCACCCAAAAGAGTCAACTAGTGCAGCAAAAGTTCTACAAGGCCGTAAACCTACTAGTCTTGAGTCCTGCCCAACCTATTTTGTCTTACTAAAAAAGTTCATAACTAGGACAACTTCTTGAACTGGCACCACATCTTTAACCAAGCTAGTCTGCCCTCTTTGGTTTGTATGGTGAAAAAGATGTCATGATTTTCAGCTTTCCTAAATAGTAGACTAGCCATAAAATGCTCCACACTTCCTTCTGCAGCCCCACTCTCAACAGCCAATCGCATGGCCTTGTTGATGGACTTTGTCCTAAGTGCTCCCTGCATCACCTTTTGTGCTATGGCATAATTTGTCTACATTGTTTCCAACATTCCTTTCATGATCCTAACCATAGGGCTCTTTGAATTCTTAACGGGACTAGTCACAGTGCTATTGGTACTATTCGCCCTCTTAATAGGATTGTTCGTACGAGGTATCCCAGCATTAGACACATCTGCTTCAGTCTGATCAGTTTCGTCACCTGCACCACATTCATACTTTTCATTACCCATGTTTTCTTCGGGTATACAAGAGGTTGATCCATCATCTGCAACTTGATGAAACATCACTTCTAGTTGTTCTAAGCATTCAAGTGGGCCATTTCTTAGCTTCTTTAATTCGAAATTGCCCTGCAATTATAACAAAGAAAGTTAATTAGTGTGTAGGTACTAAAAAACAATGGCATTTAATAACCTTGCAAGCAAATGAACATACGTGCCTTAGTATGTCGCTCCCACCACTCATCATCAGCATCCACTGTACCATTAGCCCATCCAAGACCTGTTTGTGATTTCAAAGAACACCAAAAGGAATAGAGCCTTCTAAGGGCCTGCAATCTGTTTATTATCTGTACGCGAGAGTGTCGCAACCCGGTTTGATTGTAGCACTTGTCGGCAATGTTCTTATAGGCTCTGGCTGTGAATTGTCCATGTTCCTGTTTCCAGCATCTATTTCCTCGAGACATATATCACATAAAACACTCGTATTTGGCGAACTCCAAATAGCCTTGTCATAATTGGCCGCCTTCTATTGTAGATTAGTCATGAAAAACACATCGAATCTTGTAAAGTTTATGGGTAATGTACAAAAATATTAACCCTAACCAAAAACTTCGCACAAATAATATACAAGCATATAGTTCAGTAACAAAAAAGGATTACGAATTCCTATGAACTCAATAGCAACCGACAGTACCCTAAACATTCATAAAATAGTTCAAGCACAGCATAACAAAAAATATGACTGTCAACATTAAAATAGCATGTCACCCACAATTAACAAAGTAAAAAGAATGAAATGATTGCTCACCGAAGTGTCATCTACGAAACCTTCATCTTCTTCCAGCCCAACTGCATCGTCACAAAGCGAAGGATTATCACCACTTGGTCCTATGTCGTCACCAGAAACAGGAGTACCGTCAGCAAACCCAAAAGGAACATCGCTTGCATAGCCTGCTCGGGAACCTCGAGTATTGGCATGTCCTCTCGTACTGTTGCTGGGAGGACGGAGAGTTGCAGCACGAAGTCGCGCAGCAGCTACACAGGTCCATGGTGCACGCCAGGGAGGTGCAGCCGGGCCTGAAGGCTGGACCATTGACCGAGACCGAGCAGGCACGCTGGCTGAACAAACCTTGCCGCCTTGCCGGCGTGGCTCAGCATGTCGTCTACCTGGCCCCTCTAGATCCCTGATTGTGGGGACGTTCGGAGAACGAAGGATGTCGGCATAGGATTTGAAGTTGGGGAAGCTTGAATCTTGTGAGTTGAGATCAATCGTTTCGAATCCTCTGGCAGGATGTTGAGGACCAAGGGAAATGGCGAGGCTTGGAGGATCCAGAGGCAAATCAGCTTCCCCTTCACTGCCAGTGTCCATTAGAGAGACCTCACTCACGATTGGACTGAACGGATGGGTGCGATTTGGACAAGCAGGGTGCGACGGAATGAGGGATTTAGAGAAGTGAGGAGCGTGTAGAGCTGAGGGAGGAGAAGGCAGGGGCCGAGGGAAGAGTGGCGCGAGCGGAGCAGCAAGCCAACGATCGGCGTCGGCAGCCTTCGAGGCGGCTGGTCAGGCGCCTGCCATTTTTTCTTCTATGATGGTGAACTGGTGAAGAAGATAAGGGAGGTGTAGGACTGTCTTTTTGAGGATGAGATGGAGGAAGTATCTGGAAATAGCTGCCTCTCATGGATTCCTGGATACTGAGATTTGGGACTGAGATTTTTCTTCGATTCTCCAGAAACTGTCCCGTTTGACGCGCGAGCAGTTTTTTTTATCCGGTGCTCCTAGAATCCGGGTGAGTCAAATGGGGGGCCTTAGTCTCTGTTTCTTTCTAGTAAATGAGTTTTTTCTGTTTGGATAAACATGGGTTAAGCTTGATCTAAATATGGGTAGGCCGAGATTCTTTTTGTCCAACGGCTGAGTCTGCTTCCAGAATTCGGGACTAGGATCAGGATCACCCACTGGCCACTCCCAAGGCCAAGAGGAGGATTGGACTGGATGACTGAGAGGTGCTCCGAGTATCTCGGTGCCACACCGGGATTACAGCACATGAACATCTCGTGGTCGTGGGTTGATCGATCGATTGTTCAACCTGACGTCCTCACGGCTCCGGCTGCATGGCATCGATCGCAGTTTACGAAACTGGTGGAAATTGAACTAGTTTTTATAGTTTTCGGTGAAACTGTCCAGTCTAATTTTCTAGGTTTATTGGTTTTCAGTTTAAAAAATTAAAATAAAAAATAAAAATGGAAAAAATTGTAAGTAGAAAAACTGTTGATGAGCGAAATAATCGGACGCTTACCGGTAAAACTGAATAATTTATTGATTCACTTTTAAAATAGTATCGATTTTTTTTAATTTTATAAACGAAAAAAACCGTCGATAAACCAGCAAACCAGTCGGTTTATAGGTGAAATCGACGGTTACCGATTCTAAACTGATCAAAATTACTTTAATTCGTTTTTTGAATCTCATCCACTTTTCGACCGTTTTTTGGTTTTTAAGCAAACCGGGTGACGTCTAATTTCCGGTTCAATTGGTTGTAGACCCTGATCGATGGAATACATAAAGTAAACAGTTCCTCGATGGTCTTGACTTGTCAAATACGCACCGTTGAATCGTTGCGTTGGTTGCCCGTCGTGAGTGGGCTAAGCAGCCAGATCACCGTAACCAGTTTTTATAAAGTAGTAATACAGTAATTTTGTTCCAGTGGGACTGGGAGCCCGGAGCCTACCGCCTTCTCTCATTGTAATCGTCAAATTCTTATTAGGTGTCTAAAAACCCCGTAACTATTAGGCGATCCCAAGGATTAGCAGCAACAGGGCAACGACAGATGAATGAAACTTCAACGAAAGTCATTTCCACTTCCACTCCGCCTGCAGACGCGGATCCGGGTCTCCTGCATCGAAGAATAAAATTCACCGCACTGTAGTGATTTGAATAGTAAAATGAGAGAAGAGCTACAGTGATTTGAATTAAAACACTGTATGCAAGTATCGTACTGCAATTTCACTGTTCATCTAGTGCTGTGTATAATGAACTGTAGCAGTTAATCTGAGTCGTTGAGTTTTGGATCGGACGGCTCTGAAAACAGTGCCAAATTCACGCAAGTGTGGCTGCCCTGAATTGATCCCTTCAATTGAGGTGATCTGAATCCCCTGCGCAGGCTCCGTTCCGCGCCCACCACTGCGACAAAAGCAAAATTCGTGCGCCTGCCCATGTACCGAAAAAAAAAAAAAAACAAACAAACAAAAAAAATGCAGCTGGGCAGGGCATCTCCGCCGCCTGGCGTCTGGCGAGATGGTCGCTCGCCGTCGTTCTCGAAAAGTGACATCGCGGATTCGCTAGTACGTATGTCTATACTCCTAGTTTCAACCGGCTGCGGGAACTTCTCCGGCCCGCCCCGCCCCGCCGCGCGAAGCTTCCTCGAGCGGTGGCTTTCCGAGCTCCCGCGTAGCCGCCGCAAGATCATACGCACGAGGACGGGAAATGGGTCTTGGTCTTCCTTCCTACACTGACACTGAACTCAATTCCGTTTTTGGTTGCATTCGCGGCGAAAGGCAGCCGAGGGATCCGATCCGCCCCGTCTGCAGCAAGTGGAGGAGAGCGGAAGAAGACGCCGTGCCCGTGCGGGAACGTGGTCCGGTCCGCGCGCAGCCGGGAGAGGAAAAGTTGTTGATTGATTGGGGGAAAGGGGAGATGCGAATCTCTCTGTTTCTATCCGGATATTTTTACTGAACAAGTGTACTGTACTGTACGTACAGATTTGTGCTGTAGAAAATCGGCCCCGCCACGACCACGAGAGGGAAGCACGACTGGTTATTAGCGACGCACGGGGTGGGTAGGTAGGTTGTAGGCGTGCACTCTTTTGCTCGACAGCGAAAGTAAGTGAAACGGCCGTGCGAAGCGGTAAACTTATCGCGGGTTCCCTTAACCTGTTTATTTTGCTCGTGTAGTCTGTTTTGTCGTCTTGTAATAATCTGCTGCCGATCAACCACTACTCCACGACGGAAAACTGGTAAAATAAGGTGTATAATGAAATATTATCGAGCATACTACTTTATCCCACTCATAACTCATAAGGTGATCGAGGAAGAAAAGTATCCTGGCTTGAAAGCAGAAAGCAATATCCGGCCGTCCGGGTGACCTGGTAGATCATGGCTGCCGTAGAAAAATGCAATTAAAATGCTGTATACTTTTGACATAGTAGTACTACGCTGTATCCTTTTGACGTAGTACGGAGTACTATCCAAGATGAATGGGCTGTCGCCTTCCGGCTAATTTTGTCCTGCATTTTTTTTCAGACTAATAAACGAGTGCCTACTTAACGGATATTGCTAAATCTGAGACGAACCGATCTGTACAGTTTATTTGTCCTGCATTCGTGTATCACCTTTTTACAGTTTATTGTACGTGCTGGACTGTTCATCATATAGTCGTACAAGTCTTAATGTTTTTTAATAGTAAATTTGAAAAAAAAAGATCAATAGTTGACAACAGCAGCAGCAGCAGCAACAACAACAACCAGCCTTTTAATCCTAAGCAAGTTGGGGTAGGCTAGAGATGAAACCCCAAGTACCAACAAGAAACTCAGAGAAGGACCAAACCAAAAAAGAAAGAAAAAGGAAGCTGAGAAAAGACAGCCAGAATCAAAGAACCGGAAGGTGAAACAGCAAACGAAAAAGCCAGAAAAAAAAAGAAAAAAGAGGGAGGCAAATCAAGGTTCTGGCACATGGATTGCCAGTCTCCACAAACTCTTATCTAAGGTCAACTCCCTATCGATATCCCACTCCTTCATGTCCGTCTTAACCGACTCCTCCCAAGTCAAGTTTGGTCTTCCTCTTCCTCTCTTCAGATTAACCAGACGTCTAATAATGCCACTGCGGACCGGTGCCTCTTCAGGTCTCTGTTGGATATGTCCAAACCATCTTAAACGATGTTGCGTGAGCTTCTCTGCAACTGGTGCTACTCCTAATCGCTCTCGTATGTCTTCATTCCTGACACGGTCTCTTCTTGTGTGACCACAAATCCACCGTAACATACGCATCTCTGCCACGCTTAGCTGCTGGACATGTTTCCTTTTAATAGGCCAACACTCAGCTCCATATAGCATAGCCGGTCGAATCATAGTCCTATAGAATTTGCCTGAGCTTTTCTGGAACTCTGTTGTCACATAGAACACCAGAGGCTTGACGCCACTTCAACCATCCGACTTTAATTCTATGACTGACATCTTCGTCGATATCTCCATCCTTCTGCAATATTGATCCCAAATATCGAAAGTTGTCCTTTATGGGGACCACCTGACCGTCGAGTCTGACATTTTCTTTCCCTTCTTCGTGTGCAGTGGCACTAAATTCACACTTCATGTACTCTGTCTTAGATCTACTAAGCCTAAAACCTTTTGCTTCCAAAGTCTTCCTCCATAATTCTAACTTCTGGTTAACTCCCGCCCTAGTCTCATCCACTAGCACAACATCATCTGCAAAAAATATACACCAAGGGACCTCTCCTTGGATGTCCCTTGTGATCTCATCCATTACTAGGGCAAAAAGATAAGGGCTCAAAGCAGACCCCTGGTGCAACCCTATAGTAATGGGAAAGGCATCCGTGTCTCCACCGTTTGTTTGGACACTTGTCACAATATTATTATACATATCCTTAATGAGGTTAATGTACTTTGTTGAGACTTTATGCCTATACAAGGCCCAACACATAACGTTTCTAGTCACTTTATCATATGCCTTCTCAAGGTCAATGAAGATCATATGCAGGTTTTTTTTTGTTCCCTATATCTTTCCATGAGTTGCCTTATCAAGAAAATCGCCTCCATAGTTGACCTTCCAGGCATGAAGCCAAATTGGTTATTGGTGACATTTGTCAACCTCCTCAAGCGATGTTCAATAACCCTCTCCCAAAGTTTCATTGTATGGCTCATTAGCTTGATCCTCCGATAGTTAGTACAACTCTGAACATCTCCTTTGTTCTTAAAGATTGGTACTAAAATGCTCTGTCTCTACTTCCCCGGCATTTTGTTTGATCGGAAGATAAGGTTTAACAAGCTAGTGAGCCAAACTATCGCTATGTCACCAAGACCTCTCCAAACTTCAATGGGTATACTATCTGGACCCAACGCCTTGCCTCCTTTCATCCTTTTCAAAGCTTCTTTGACCTCCGCTTCTTGAATCCTCCTCACAAAGTGCACATTGGAGTCATCGGGAGAGTTTGTCAAAATACTCCCGCTGTCTTCGTTAAAGAGTTTGTCAAAATACTCCCATCATCTCTTCTCGATCTCTCCATCTGTGACTAACAGTTGCTCTGACTTGTCCTTAATGCTTTTGACTTGGCCTAGGTCGCGTGTCTTCCTCTCTCGGCTTTTAGCTATCTTATAGATGTCCTTTTCTCCCTCCTTCGTGCCCAATCGCTCGTATAAGCTATCATACATCCGGCCCCGTGTCTCGCTCACCGCTCGCTTCACAGACTTCTTTGCCGCCTTGTATTGCTCTATATTCTCCGCACTCCTATCTAGGTGTAGGTGCTGAAAACACTCCTTCTTTTCTTTGATAGCCTTTTAGACCTCCTCATTCCACCACCACGTGTCTTTAGCTTCGCGCTTGGCTCCTTTAGTCACTCCAAATTCTTCCGCATCCACTTTCTTGATGCACTTGGTCATCTTCAACCACATGTTGTTAGCATCATCTTCATCATGCCAAGGGCCCTCTTGAAGGACCCTATCTTTGAAAGTCCGAGCAAACTCTTCTTTAAGCTTCCACCACTTTGTCCTAGCCACTTTGACACGCTTGCTTCCTAAAGTGCGTACCTAGAAGCGAAAGTCAGCTATCACAAGCTTATGCTGAGGTACTACATACTCTCCAGGTATCACCTTACAATTTAGTCAAGCGCGTCTATCCTCTTTCCTCGCTAGGATGAAATCAATTTGGCTACAATGGTGGCTGCTGTTATAAGTTATGAGGTGAGAGGCTCTTTTCCTGAAGAATGTGTTCGCTACCATCAGATCATAGGCCAAGGCAAAGGTTAAGACGCTCTCCCCCTCCTGGTTCCAACTCATGTATCCGAAGCCTCCATGTACCTCCTCAAAACCAACACCAGAAGAACCTACGTGGCCATTGAGATCTCCTCCTATAAAAAGCTTCTCAGCAGCAGGCCCATTACTGACTAGTGTGTCTAGATCCTCCCAGAACTGCCTCTTAACGCTTTCCTCAAGACCTATTTGTGGAGCATAGGCACTGATTACATTGAGGACCAAATCCCCAAGTAGCACCTTCACTAAAATGAGCCTATCTCCTTCTCTCTTGATATCTACCATACCCTCCTTGAGGCTTTTATCCATCGTTATGCCTACTCCATTTCTGTTCGCTTCAGTCCCCGTATACCAGAGCTTGAAACCGATATCTTCCATCTCCTTCGCCTTACGCACTGTCCACTTCGTCTCCTGGACGCAAAGTATATTTACATACCTCCTTATCATCACATCAACTACCTCTCGAAGCTTACCTATTAGCGACCCTACGTTTCAACTACCTACACGCAACCTACAATGCTCGACTAGCTTCCTTACCCTTCACACCCGTCGTTGGTGTGAAGACTCTTGCTCATTTTTCACCACATCCGGGCGCCGACGTGGCGCGCCACTAAGGATGCGACGACCCAATCCTTACTCACTTGACACCACGCCCAGATCACGACACGGCGCATCCCGAGAGTGACGACCCAGCCCTTGCACATTTAACACCAAGCCCGGATTCCGACATGGTGCGTCGCTATGAGGGTTACGCTCCAACGGGATTCTTTTGGGTTTCATCTTCATAAGAGTAGCTAAGTTTTTACGATGGCTCGCAAAGCCTAACGCAACCCTCCTCCTTTACCAGGGTTTGAGACCTGCTACGTTAAAACACCAAAGATGCTCCACCATAGGCGGATCAATAGTCGACAGCTCAAATAAATTGGCAGTCCATACTTTGGGTCGATGAGAGAAAGGATTCCGTTCTGTCTATACTCAGGGGAAGTGGTACACGCCTTATACGGTCGACGGGTGAGCTATAGGAAACCAAGAACATGCTTCCTAAACAAAAATTGGCTCCAAGTGTTCAAGCAGATAACCATGTTTTTTCACACTTAGACTAGAGGCCAGAAATTTCAAGGCATATGTCATACAGACATAGTCCGATTTGTCGATACAAGTAAAATACAAAAGCCTCACTAGACATTCTATAACAACAAACTGGGTAATCACCCAGATACGTAAAATCCCTATCTTTCCCATGGTTTCACATGTACACTCAGCCACAAAATCACGATTTTTTAGCGTCCGGAGGTACCTTTACACCCATAAGCCCAAGAAGATTGGAAGCTGGACCCGGAAGGCCTTGTTGAGAAGAGTAGGAATTAAGAATGCTCTCCACAAGGTTCAAATCTATGTCAACTGGAGTCATCTCCCCGTCAGTACCTGCAGCATCTGATGGACCCTGCAAGGCAAATATACCATAACATTGCTTTGAGTAAGCAAATGGAACAAAAAATATACCAAAATGAAAACATTGTTGCCAACATAAAATCTAATAACTAAGAACCAAATGTGAAATTTAATACGAAACTGGAACTTGACTTATCATTAGTAAGTCTGAAATGCTCTATTAACTTGACCAACTATGTAAATGATAGATAAAATCAAATGGAATAACAGTATCATCTCAATCCAGAGCAATAAAGGAAGAAATGAAATGGAAGGTCACTGATGTTAAAAAGTGTTCTAACGCAATATTGATTTCGAAACCAATGAGTAAGCATAATTGCCTTGGGACCAAGCTTCTTTTGTTTGATCAACTTTTCCAGGCAGGGAATAGCATTTTTACAGGGCATTTAAGCAATAATTTCGCTGGTGATATACATGAATTTAGCTACAGACAGGTGATATAACAGTTTTACATGTCCTCGAGGCAGTGTACGTCTTATCTGGTGAACATGACAGGTAAACAGAAACAAGAATCATCCCAAATAGACAAGGTTACCTCATTGTTGTTGGTGACAGGGCGTGCTGCACGAGCAAAGCTTTTCTCGATGGTGGTACTACTTAGCTCTTTATTCAAAGCATCTGAATATGACTCCATGAAAGCATCGCTCATATCATTGTCTCCTATTTCCTCAGCAAAATCATTCTCTTCATCAGAATCATCTGCAACACAAAAAACCATTTTTAATTACTAGAGCTACATATTTCATACCAAACAAGAATTCTGGTATCAACAAAATAGCATGGTCAACAATAAAGCCGAAATAACTAGTGAGATGGTGAACCAGAATTGAGGGGTAATAAAGTTTGAAAGGTTTAACCAACCTCAAACTTATCACACAGCTTATACTGTTAGTTTAAGTTTCCTGAATCACATGTGCATAAGAATACTCCCACTCCATTTGGGATTGTCTAAAGTCAATTCTCATTGACCAACAACAGCTAAATGATGTTGCAATATTCAGTATGCAAAATACGTTCATATGTGAAGTGGGTAACTGTCATGGGCAGCCGCCTGTGCTACAGTAACCCACCAGACCATTGGGCCTAGCAGATGCTCATGACAGTAACATATTTCTTGAGAGTATCTTATTCATGTCATTTTGGAGACTGTGTCATCATTCTAATGGATTTACATTTTTGGACAGGAGGGAATACTAGACATGAAAGGCAGTTGAGATTCATCACAAAGTACGAGAACAAAATCTAAAAATAACAACTGACCATGCGGCATGGGTAAAAGAAAGCAGGATTCCCAAAATAGCTCATGCATGACACAGACACAGAGAAGTAAAGACATACCGAAGTCCATGTCAGATGAAGACGATTTTCTATCAAATCCATCATCACTGTGAGCTTGTTCTTGTGAACCTCCACCTAAAACCGACTCCATGGCCTTGAAGAACTGATTGACATCTAGGTTAACTGATTCCAAATCTCTCCTACATGAACAAGATGAGTTGCTGAATACCAAAGGACCAATACAGGCCAGCTGGCCAGGTGCACAGTAAAATAGTAATAAGAATGTAAAATTGAATGTTGGAATCATTTAGATAGCACAAGCACGAGTAAAACAATGAAAATGCAATTTGTATGCACGAGCAAAATAATCAAGATGCTACTTGTAGGCACTCTTGAGAAATCAAGCTGCAACAGATCTAGTGAAAAGATAAGGAAAGACTAAACACCAATCCTAAGTGATCCTAAATTCTCAATGGCACAAGGCCATTGCTCAGTGCAATCACGGCCTCTCACATGTCCGTAGGTCAATGCTCAGAACAAATGGGATAAGCGAAGAACTGTATCCAACAAAGACACCCATTTAAAGCATGCCAAGTGCATTTCAATCCACTTACCTACCAAGAACATAATCCATTCAGTTACGCCATAGGAATCATAGACAAGGGAATTTCAACTAATAATCTCAACTCAGATCAAAAGTTCAATTGTTTCACGAATCATGATCAAAATTAAAATCTTCTTTAGTTCCATTCAGGTTTTTAGATGTTGTGCATATCTGTAGAAGAACAATAGATTCACCATTTTAGTGTATCTTAATTTATTATGCCACAAATTCCTGACAAGTAACTACTCCTTATATCTCCTTTTTAAGTAGGCAGTTAGGAGTTAGGACATGAATTATCTTAATTTTAAAGACGACAGATAGAAGAACAATCAAAATATTTAAGGAATATAACTGATAACCTGAAGCAACAAAGTTCTAAAATAGAGTCTGGGTACAGAAATGATAAATGAGTCTAGAAGGAAACCTATTTGCTGGAACTTCAGCTCCCTCAAAGCTGGACATTTTGCGAACAAATTCTTGCATGGACTCTGTAATCTCTCCAAGCTTGAATTCATCTGTCTGGGATTTAGAGCTGCCAGAGACATTTTGCTTCTGTTTCCTGTGCTTCTTCGTGGCCTCATACTCTTCCATTTCCTTCTGCCTTTCACGAAGTTCTACGTTCAACTCATCCTCCCCACCATACAACCAAGAGTCATCACTGCTGGGTGGAAGATCAACGGCTTCAAATTCATCGGCTGAGTATGGCATCGCTAAAATTTCATCAATTCGATGAACTGGAGCACTTAGTATGTCCCTGTAACAGAACACAGATGTGTTACGGCAAGTGAATTTGCAAGTGCACATGCATAGGAAATCTAGAAAAAGCAATAAGATTTACCTTGATCGTGCAAACAAATTGGAGCTCTTGTAATATTGCATTGCATCCTCCATGACCCTCTGATACTCCTTTGACCCAGGAAGCAGCCCTTCAAAGCACCCAGTCGCCTCCAAGCTCTTCTTGTAAACCTCCCAGGTGCTCCCTTTACCTTCCTCCCCCTGGCGTCGTCTCTCCTGGTACATCATCTCGAACCCACAAGCAATCTTCATACCCAGCTCTGCCTCCATCCACTTCTCTTGCCCCTCCTCCCTCCTCGGCATCGGGTATCCCCTGGGCGCCTGGAAGTTCTGCTGCACGAGCTGTGCATACATTGCCCGCGTCATCCGCACCGAGGTCTTCACCATCTCAATCCCTTCCCCATCAGGCCCCTTGAGGAACTTCTCCATTCTCGCCGCATGCTTCATGGTGTCTATGTCCCGGTCGTAGAACCCCTCGACAGCACGCGCGATGAGGCAGGGCTCCTCCTTGAGCACCTTCGCCACCGGCGCAGGGACGATGACGCGCGCCGTGTGGAGGTTCTCTGACGCCTTCTCTGGCAGCCCGGCGATGCGACGCTGTATTGCGGCCTGGACGGCGTCCGGGGCACGGGTGTCTACGGATTCATCGTAGACAGCAGCGAGCGCGGCATCCAACGAGGGCGTATCAGGAAAGATGGAGAGCGGCAGGATGTGGACCTCGCCACGGAAGATGAAGACGCGGTTGGGGGCGGTCTCCGGGTCGAGCCACCGCGGGAGCGCGAAGGCGGCCTCAATGAGGAGGAACTCCCCATCGGAGTCCCAGGCGCGGGCCGCGATGTCGGGGAAGGCGCGGGTGAGGGAGAAAAGGAGTGAGACGGCGAGCCATTCGTCCGGGAGGGAGTCGCCGAAGCGGAGTGCGCCATGGAGGTGGGGCACTGGCGGTGAGGCGCAGAGAGCGCAGGGGGAGGTCGGGTCCGCAGGAAGGGAGAGCGTGAAAGGGTCGCGGTGGAAGAGGTGGGAGGAGAGAAAGGGGGCGTGGTGGTCGAGGAGGGAGAGGTGGAGGGACCGGAGGGAAGCGAGGAGCGCCTGAGGCGGCAGGTTGGCAGGCGGCGGCAGCGGGTAGACGGCGTAGAAAAGGGTGTCGTCCGGCGGGCGGCGAGTGGGAAACGGGAAGGGATTGGAAGCGGAGGTGGAGGCGGTGGCCGCCATGGAGACGGCGAGGTGAGAGCGAGCGAGACAAGTAAGCGGCGCGGAGCTTGCGTAGTGTGTACCTTTTGGGGGATTTCGGAAGAGACTGGTGGGCTCGGATCCCCGCCGCGGCGGTGCGGGAAGGTGCTGGATTCGGTGATGACCTGTTATGGACGTGCGGGCCAAATGACATATGGGCTCATTTCCAAGTCTGTAGCTAAAAGCCGAGTCAGGAAAGCCCAGAAAAGTTGTGCTGAAAAAAAAAAAAGGAAAGCCCAGAAAAGTTCGAACCGCCCATGTCAGTGACGACGCCTAGGCCGTGTTTGAAAAGGCAATACCTTTTTAATGCGGAAAACTAGTGTGGAAATTACCTCCTTCCATTCCAAAATAATTATCGCTATCTTTTAACATATAAGGAGACGACTGATGAGAAACATGAAACGAGAAGAGAGACAAAGATTCTTGTGAACAAAAATGCTAATTTTGTGCAACAAACTTCAAATCTAGAAAACAAAAATCCAAAAAACAACATTCAAATATGACACTTTATTAAAATCTTGTAATACTATAATCAAGTTTCAGTGAGCTTGTCGAATGAATCGGAAAGGAGAAATCTATTTCCATCAACACATATTTAGCTTAATTGTGAAATACAAGAGGGGTGGTTATATCATACAGTTAGAGGAGCTAAGCATCGTTGATGGGGAGGATAAGAAATATCTGGGTTCTGCTCTGCATCTGCAGAAGTATTGGACTAAAGAATGAGCTACATTATCTGGGATGGGGACTCTAACCTACAACGAAAAATCGACTAGTCAAAATTGAATTGTTAACAAACTGCGACAGAAATATTCGCCACGGCCATAGTGTAAGCACCGAGTTTGTGGGCTAGATGATGAAATGATCCATCATGTGGTTGATCACATCTGCTCCATCCGAGTTTAGCCAATAGCTTTTCACCTGATGGAAAGCAAGAAAATTATGAGGAGCATGTGCCTGTTGACCACTTTCTGTTATGTAACAATGGACTGGAACGATGTTCAGGATAAAGGGTACGATGTTCAGGATAAAGGGTACACCTCAACTGTCCAACGGAAGTTGAGATGCCCACCCAGTACATGAAGAATGAATTTCAAAATTCGGACCAGACATACAGTCAATTATCTGACCTTAATCAAAACACAAGTTTGAAACGTTTAAAAAAATACCTGAATAGTGTTATGTGCAACCAACCGTTGAGTGCTTTTCTGGAAGCTCACATCAACACGTTCCCATGGAACTTGCGTAAGGCCCCGTATCATCTCCTCTGCACATAAGGGGTTATTGTCAGTTAACGTAACAACACTCTTCTAGCAGTTTAGAAATTGGAATAAACTAACAGCTTAATCTTAAGGAAGTTGAGAAATACACTCAGTCACTTATGGAAAATCTAATCACATAAAAAAAGTTTGTGGTAAATTCTGTAAACCATTTTCACGTGGGAAATTGTTGGACAAAGCACAATTGATTCACTCTTAATTACTCCATCCAAGATATATATTCCTTCATTACAAGTTGTACAAAAGAAAGCAAATATATGGTTCACAAAGCAATGCAGCACAACCTAAAGATATCAAAAAATAATGCCCATGGGAAGCAAGAGTAATTCATTTTATGTAGTCACAATTATAAGGTACGGCAAAACCATGATATATATATAAGAATTAAAATTGAGTGATAAATGATGCGTCAGCCAGTTATCATAAAAAATAAATGTAACGAGCACAAGCTTACCTTCTGGGTCATAAAGATCAGAAGAGACTTCTATTTCATTACTGTTTATTATAATTTCTTTTTCAACATGCACAATGTGTGGATACTTCTCATCACGAACAAGAAGCCGATGCTACAGGAATTGAATAAAGATAAGCCAGTTCATTAACGGAAATAAATAATTCAGTTTCTCTCCTTACAGAGAAGAAACTATAAAAATGAAAGTATCACTAATACATACTTTTGGCAACTCGTGCTGACGTCTGATTGATGACGTTCTCCACCCAACCATATCTTTAAATTTCGTTAAAGGCCCGTTTGGCTCCCTTAATTTGGTGGACTTGAAATCTCTATAACAAACTAGCCTATTTGGCTTAGAATTTAACTTTCCACCACTTTCCAAAGTTCACTTTTAAGCCTATCTCAAATTCATAGGGTGGGAGGTAGGAAATAGATTCTATATATCACCATGCTATGTTTGCACTCTCCAACTTCATTCCGTTCCATTACAAATATAGAGCTAGCTCAAATATGTGCCTAAACTACAATGAATTCAATTCCAACATCCAAACGGGCCGTAAGAGGATATCATACCAAGGGAGTATAATTCAGAATAAATAGAGTACATGGACATGGAATTCGACTGTAAAGGATACGGTCAAAATTAGCATTAGCATATGCTACACGCCGTTTGAAAGAACGCAACGCTGATCTGCATAAAAAACATAATGCACTTAGACTGATGCCCCAAATATCTTTAAACTAATTTGGACGATCAAAACAATGATAAAGAACATGATCCATGTACAATCATATTTATCACACGTTTGAAATAGAAAGGGAAGCACAAAAAATAACCTGAACTTCAGATCATCACAATCATCAACCATACGAAGAAGAAGTGGGCGTCTGCCGTCATCATTGTCTGTAAGGAATAAATGCTTTCCAGTTCTCCCAACAATCAAATGTGCCGTTTCTGATGCTCTTCTCTCAAGGAAAGGCAGGCCACATAAAAAAGGTAGCTGGTGGAAGAATCTGAACATGAGACTTAACATTACTGAAAAATTTGAATGTTTGAATTGTTCTTGTTTACTTCAAGTGAAATCAAGGCACTTCATGTTCATATGCACTCTATAGGAAACTCAAATTAACATAGATAAGAAATTAATGCACCATGAAATTTATCGTAAGATCTCTAGCCTATCCCAACTCTGTTTGGGATTAAAGTTACAACTCCATGAAATTAAGAAAAGAAATATAATTGAAGTCCTATTAAGTTACATCAACAATTGGCTTGCATAGACTCACAGCGGGAACCTCAGAATCCAAAACTTCCAGTAGTCACATTAAATACTCCGTTTTGGTTAGCTTTTTTTCTTTTTCTGCCCTTTTCTTTCTGTAGTTAGCTTCGGCTCTGTTTTGGAGCTTTTGCTCCTATACTGTTTTATGGGAACCAATTGGTTCAGTTTGTTTGTTCCCTTTGTACTATCTGTTTTATTAATAATATTATTTACTACACCAGGGCTCCCTTGATGTAGTTTGCTCAAAAAAACATTAAACAATGGTACGTACCCTTATGAGAACTTAACTGTTATGCGGATCGGGTGATGTAACTTTAGTTTATGAAACAATGAAAGATATCAGCCTTACCTGCTTGTTTCCACTTGAACCCAGATGAGGTGACGCAAATGTTATAAAATTCATAGGTTCTAAACCAGCAATGAAACCCTCCAAGTGCGCAGGTTCCTTTCTGCTCTTCCCGGACGATGATTTACTTTTGCTATTAGGTTCGTAAAGCCTCCCTATAGCATATCTGGCAACAAGACCACCTAGGGAGTGTGCCACAAACGAAATCTTCTTCACACCTCTCCTTTGCTGGACAACTGATAGAACCTATAACAGTTCAGTTAGGTTCCAATATGAAACAATAAGGTTGAAAACATAATACTTTCAAGTAGGGAAATTACGGCATATGAAATGAACTGATTCAATGGATACAAAACCAACACAACATAAACATTGTTCAAAATCAGGAAGAGTGGTCCATAAATAACAACCACCTAGATGAGTTATAGTTAATGTTACATAAAAGAGAAATGAGATGGATCGATAAAACATTTAGTAGATTTCTATCTACAAAAATGTACCTCATTCGCTAACCTTTCACCCATCAAGTCAACTCCATCAAATGTCTGAGTGGCAGAGTTGCATTGACTTCCTGTGATAAATGGAGAGGCCTCCATTTAGTATTAACACAAAGATAAGAATAATAGCAGGACCAAAACTATGCCCAGAAAAAGAAAAAGCATCAGCACAATGCAAAAAGAAAGCATACAAAAAGGTGATCCTTTAACACCTGTTCATGCAGACTGAAGGTTCTAGAATCAAGAGAATCATATTCTGAATAAGACATGATACAAAAGAAGATTTCACAAGATTTGAGATACATCTAGATAATTACGTGAAGCCACAAAAGCATCTTACGACTCAGGAGGCAAGAATGTCAGGGAATAACATCAGCTGACACAGCCGGTGAGATATCAACCTGCTAAATGTTGTTAGGCATACGTAAAAGGACGTGTCAAAAAAGAGAACTTGCTCAAGGCATGTGCTGGTCTATTGACTGGTCACACTTAAGTGGAGGATCTACTTGCCATGTCATCCCGAGATTGCACAATACCTCATGTGTCTCTTTCAAAAAAATAACTCGCGGAATGGATAGGACAACTGAGAAAAAACTAATCTCCCTCTTTATTGCCATTTAGGCAACTAGCTGCAAGTTGGCAGGGGCAAATTGATCTTCAAATATTTCATACATCTCAAATACATGTTGTCACCATCATGTTCTAAGCCTTCCTTCAGCACTGGTATAGAACCTAGTATAAACCAATGTTGTGGATGGTTTTCTTAATACCATCAATTCATCAAAATTGAACATGCTTTCAAGAAATGGAAAATAAGCCAGGCTCAAACACATTCGAACACATTTTTCAGAGAGCAAGTGTAACCACCCAATATGAAACAGCAAATCCAGTGGATTGGGGGGTTACTCACGGTGCACGATCACCTTGTCCGGCATCCGCCTCACAAATTGCTCCGCAGCGAACTTCCAATCGTCAGCACTGCACAACAGAAACCGGCAAAAACATCAGGCACAGCACCAACTTCACCGGAGCTCCTACCAAGCCACAGTGCACGCGGATCCACCTCCCGACGAGGCCATTGACCATGACGACGAGGTGCTCGGGGAACCAGCCGCCCTGCGCCACCTCCTCCTCAGCCTCGGCGCTCCAGATGTCTTCCCCGCCCCCACGCGCCGGCTCCTTCTCCACCTCCAACTGCTTCCCCTTCGCTTCCTTCACCGCGCCCGTCGTCGCCGCTGCCGGCGACGGCGCCGGCCGGAAGCAGCCAATCCATCTCCCGCTACTACCGCCACTGCTCTCCGCTGCGGGTGCAGCGCGGAGCACGAGGCGCAGCCTGGCGACGGCGCGCGGCCACCGGGAGGACTGCGCCCCTGGGGCTGAAGTCACGGCGCGGCCCATCGAAGCGGTGCCGGCGGCAATCATCCGGCGATGGGGGGAGGCCCAGATGCGGCGAGGCGCAAACCGTGGAGTGAAGTAGCCGGCTAGAGGTGGCGGTTACTTCGCGGGGAAGGTGATGCCGTGAGGGGACGTGGAGGGGAGGGAATCGGAATAGCTTCGGGGCGAGCAGGGCAGGGAAGGTGACAATGATGGCTGTAAAGCGAGGGTGACGAAAGGGAGGGGCTGCGAATGTACCTCTCGAGCGAGGGCTGCTGTAAAACGTCCGCAGTGCTTCTCGTGCTTACTGATCTGGTGGCTAATGAAATAAAAATAAACATGTTGCAATCTCTAGAAAAAAAAAAGCAAAATTACAGCATAGGATTCTGACTCCCACCTACAACGTAGAGCTAGGATGTAGTAAGATGTATCCGAAAGTGATAAATACTTTTTGAAATTATAAGCTAATTGACATATAAGGAGTATCATACCCTCAAAAAAAAAAAAGAAGCATCATACCGTTCATATTCCATTTGGTTACACACAAAGTGCAAGTCATATGTGTGCTACGTCTGATGATAAGTTATTTCCGTTTACACATTGGTTTATAACGTAGCTTCTTTTCTGTTATGAGGTTATGGTATAACTGACACGTAAATTTGTGTATCAAAATGAGTCTTGAAGTATATTGAATTCATTGTATATCAAAGGGCTAAATCCATCAAAAATCTTTTCAAAAGGAATTCACTGGAAACTTTGTAACATGAAATGTGCAAAACTACCCTGGTTGTCAGCTATCATACACCCCACAGTTCAATTTGCGCGTTTTGATGGTCGAGCCCATTCTCAAAGCTTCACTCTAGTCAACTTGAACCAAGCCTTCCCCGGCTAGTTCATAGGCTATCCTAATTCCTCTCTCCAATTGTGAATTAAAGGTATGCACCATCTGTTTCTAAATTATTATCACAACAACTTTAATACATTTTGAAGTTATAAGGATATCCTTACAACAACTATTTAAAAATAGAGGAATAGATGTTTTAATTCAATCTTAAATAATATTTCTCTATTTTTTTAAAATTAACGTTTAAGACAACTAAATTACACTAATTAAAGTACAAATTTTATGGTCCGAATGTCAGATAAAAGGAAGGAGGGAGTAATAATAAGCTATTTGTCCTAATGTTAAAACCGGAAGGAGAACACGTTACCACGTCAGACAAGCTACGTATACAGTTAATCTAATAGGTTGTTGACTTTGACTTGGGTTTTGCGGACCATAACCATAAAGCATGGGTTCACACCAGGCAAAGGACGATCCAACTGGAACTTCAAAGAACTTAAATATGTAAGTCATGGTCCCCCCTTCCTTGCAAAAAATGTCATGGTCCCCCGACCACTGATCCTGCTTCCTGCACGCTGGTTTTCACCCAGACATTTCTACCCATGTTTACACACGATCACAGCATGACTTGTTGGACACTGGTTCAAACTAAGTAGAATTTGAAAATAATCAATATTGTCAGGTCATACAGATAACCACAAGATATATCAACTACAAACAACATGATACTTCAAATCTCTAATAGTCTGTCTAAAACGCGTGCGTTTTCTTACAAATTAGCCAGGCCACGTCACTCTTTAATCTTCAGCCATCGGATCACAACGTTGAGAGATATGGTTTGTTAGATTCTCATGGATGTCTTTCATCTAGATCCTTCCCAAACTATAATTGCGTTCCCAGTCCTTCCACCGCTCCGTGGTACTCTCTCATGTGGACCCTTCGAGAATCAGATTTTCTTTCTCGATCGTCGAAGCACCAACCCATCCCGTTCTCATTTTCTTCGTAATTCTCCCGGATTCTCGACCGAATCCCACGAGAGAATCAAAAGAAATGCAGCCACGAGCTGGGCGCAAGCGGCGGCAAAGACGAGGAGGAAGGAGGAGCTCGGGACGAGTCGAATTTCAGCCATCTAAATGGAAGGAGCAGAAGAGGCGCCGTCGGAGGGCTCGGAGGGTGGAGGGAGGCTGAGGCGCGCGCGCGACGGCGGAGGCCCTCACGGCTGACCCGGAGGAAGAGCACCGCCTCCGGGAGCTGGAGGTGGCCATGGCTGCTGAGGAATCCAAGCAGGCGCGGCAAGACATCGGGGACACTCAACAGCAGACCGACCCCCATTTGAGCAGAACGCATCGCCGATGGAACCCAAGCTCTAGGTTTGTGGCTCAATTCTTAACTCACTCCCTTCCATCTCCTTTGATTGGATCACCCTGCGTGTCACCTTGGACAAGGCGACCTGCAATCACAACTAACCAGCTCCTCTTCCTCCCTGATAATCCTGGCTGCACACTAGGTGCTCGAACAATTTTCTATGTGAGCATCCATTTTGCTTTTGTATTATTCCTTACCTGCAAGATTATATCAACTATTAAGTCTCATTAGGAAAATAAATGGTACGACCAAGGAAACATCATTCCCATCCTAGAAAAATCATGTACTCGGATCCTGACCTTCCTGAGGTAAATACATCAGAACAGGGTGTAGATTAACATCAATATAATATAATTGGTCTAAATCTGTAAACCACTAAGAATCAGATAGTTCTATTTATACACTGATAACATCATCTTTGTTGGTCCTGTAGTCAATTAGTATTTTACTAACCTACAACTGTTCTCTCTTAGACTTTGTTAGCCTGCCACTGCAACTCTTTTTTTAGTTCATTGGAATTACAGTTTTATGGTTCAAAATGGAGCTTCAATGGGGTTCAGTTTGCTTACGCACTTTAAATTTTACTTAGTTTCATCCTCTTTTACGTGGTTTACTGGTTTGCACTGTTCTTTCTATACATGACGTAATTATTAAAATGGTATATGGATAGGGGTCCGTCAAATGATAAGCTAATGGAAAACTCTGATGCAAAATGGTATAAGGGTTTTTGAATTAAATGATTTGCTTTTTTTAGTATATACATGCAAGCCGTTTGTCTTTTAGAATGCACTTACAGAGAACTAATCACCATTTTTCATGTATTTTCAAAATTGTTCTTACCATGGAATTGTAAGATGATATTATTTTTTGAGAAATATACAATTCTTTTGATATCTTTATTTGTCCTTGGCAAAATGCAACTTTACTGCTGATTTCTATGGCTGTGCTATGTCGCCGTGAGAATCGCTATTGGTTTCCTCTTATAGAACTGTAAGATAAACTCATGTCTCAACCCATTTGGTTGCTCACAAATATTTCTTTGAAAACATCTCATGAACTATGAGTGTTTCTGCTAAAAATTTATCTATAGTATGTGGTAAACCAATATGCAACTTACTAAGTGATTTTGGACAATATGAATAAGTTATGCAACATGATTGTTTTTCAGTTGCAGTATTGCGGCTCATTTTTCGACTTCAATGCTCATTATCATGTGGAACCTGGAAACAGATAAAGGTTATTAGAAAACTCCGATAGTATTCAATTTATCTGGACATGACTATAATGCGACATTGTGAATACGATGATGTGAGATCAAACTTGGAGTGCTATTATTGGGTCACTAAATATTCTACACACTTTATGTTTTGTTTTGTTTTTTTTTATCATTGTAGGTTTATCAATATTGAGCAAAAAGAGAGTATGATTCTCTTAGCCATTGCATCGAGACGGCCTTCTTCAATTTAGAGTCTTACAAGGATGGCCGCCTGTTTAAAATGCTGGGTCCTTTCATATTAAAATAAAAAAAATGTATGTTGATCTGAAGACTACGTCGGGTTGATCAGTGCAAGTTCATTAACATAGATACAATGAGTGACTGAGGGATTAAACCTTCGGCTTTTCTGTTGCCTTCCCATTTGTATGGCCTTTGCTTAGCAATGTGATTATCCAAACATATATTTGTTTATTACAAAAAATATATATATTGCACATATCATGCCTTCTGCATGTTTATGTTTGGATATTATAACTGAAATATCTCTCAAATGTCATCTAATTATCTAGACATATGTTTTTCCAAACTGTAGAAATAAACTATCTATGCAACATATATTAGACAGTTTGAAGTAGATGAACAAAATTCCTATATCATATCATAGATAATACAAATTACCAATTCAGTTTGAATATCATTTGCAACAAAAATGGCAAAAACTAAGGATGCGAAAAAAAAATTGTATCTACTTGAAGCGCGGCGTTGCCGCGCATATGTTCTAGTGTTCTCTGGTAGTGAAGCAGCAACGATAATCTCAAAATAAATAATACTAATAATAATAAAGAATAAATTGATTGATGACCTCTTTTCACTCTCACAAAGTCAATTGAAGCCGTGCAGTTGGTACATACAGATACAGTTATAAGCATGACATTCTCGACTCAACTCAGCAAAGATCAAGAACGCCTGATCCAGTCCAAGAATGCAGCAACGCAACAGAGAGAAAAAAAACCTCTGCTGATCAATGTTCTGTTAGCACAAACCGTGTAGCAAAAATAAGGCTGTTTGTGACTTCCGTCTTTTTTATGGGAGAATTTGGTGTTTTCAAACCTCCAAAATCGACTTGCTTAGTTAAACAGTACTAGCAAGTACTATAAGACTCAGGACTTCGAATGATCCACAGGTTTGTCCGGAATTGAGAGTTCATCTTTCAGCATAAAGGACAGATCATGCATCTGGGAGAGCAACTTTCCTACATTTGCATCAGCAGGTTCTGGTTCTGAAATAGCATCTTTAGTTGGCCAAATGGCAGATAGTGAACCACCACCGCTCATCTGCTGCATTCCATTCGTGCTGCACATAATAGAAAATGTGCCGTAAGCTTACAATGCAGTGACAACGGAAAACTGCAAGAAACTTCACCCAACTAACATTCATCGGATAGTTTACAAACTATTTACACGTGTAGGAATTTAATAGCTAAAGAAGGCAAGGCTTTGCTTCTTAATAAAATCTTAAAGAGTGTCATCCTCCTTGAAGTTCTGTTCCAAAAAAAAAAAAAAAAAAAAAAAGATTTGCTACTGACTGGGGTACGTGTATTGCCTTGGGGCAGATTAGGAGAAGCAATTTCGATTGGGGTAAACAGTTAAAATGGATCAGATTGGTTTATACTACTAATTGCTACACTAGTTTTTGGCAACCATACTTAGGCCTTAGGTTTTGTCATAAAACTATGGAAAAAAATAGTACTTTTTCGTTTGAAAAAAAAAATCCAGAACCTATACGTTCAGAAAATGGTAGTAAATTCTTTTGCTTGATATTCTGCTTAGGTTGCACATTCAGAAAACTGAATTTATATAGCTTGGAAAATATGCTAAACTGCAAAGATTGAACATTTGACAATGATCAGAAGTATAATTAATTGATTATCCAATTATTTCATAAACGAGGTAACAAAAATATATAATTGAAGGGCAGACACAACTACAAACTACTAACCTTTTCGAGTCTTCATCATATGAAATGGCTTTTGCTACACTAGAATTCTCATTTTCATCCTTTTGGTTTTGAGAAGAAACTAACTCTGAAATTGTGCCAAACTTGAGGCTTACCACAGCATCAGGCTTTGATGCCATGGGTCTATCAAGTGATGAAGCATCTGAAAAAACTTGTAAACTTGTCTCCCCAGAATTTTTGAAATCTTGCCAGTCATCAAATAGATCATTATTTCCACTCAATTCTTCAACTTTTGTTCCTGCTGCATCACTCGAGTCCCACAAGTTCAGTTTTTCAGTTCCTAGAGGATCTTTCACGAGGTGACCTTCCTCAGGAATTTTAGTACTTTCTCTTGCTTGACCAAAACCAGCAAAGTCCTGCCATCCATCAGATGAGTCATCAATTCTTCTAGCATCTTCTCTGTTGTTGGATTCTTTGGCGTTGCTGGTTAGCCAAAAATCCATGGCAGCAGTTTCTTTAGCTGACTCAGGTGAGGCAACAGTCACTTGACCTGATTTGGCAAAATCTTGCCACATATCAAAACCATCAGCGTCCATATTTGTTGAGAATGTGTTCAATGCATCCTTGTTGCTATCATTTACCCACATAGAATCAGTTGCTTCATGGTGCTCAAATGAATGATTATTAGATGAATTTTGTTGTGATTGATCCAAACCAGTAAAACCTTGCCATTCATTTAATATGGCATTATTTCCATTCATTGAGTCAGTATATTTAGCTTCACCGCTATCTCCCATGAACCAGGAGTCCAAATTAATTTCTTTTTGACCAGTTGTTAAGGCTTCCATCATATTTCCAGTTTTACTTAATGATGTGTTCTGTACTTGACCAGAGATTGTAAAATCCTGCCAATCATCAAGAGAATCATTTGTTTCCTTAACTATTTCTGTAGTGTTGTGTTCGTCAACATTACCTATAGGCCATAAATCAACAGATGTATCTTGTGAAGAATGTTCAACTAAGGTGCTGCTTGTTGATTCTTCAACCAGTCTGAGTCTCACAGAACCACCTTCTTGACTACCCGTTGACCCCTCCATAGGTTTCACTGAATCTTGTCCCTCTTGACCAGAACTAGTGGCAAAAGCTTGCCAATCATCAGAGGGGTCACCTTTAACATCATTGGGTGATTCCATGCTACCTAATGGCCAGGGATCTGTTGTTTTTATTTCAGATGAATCTGTCCTTAAATGCTCCTCTTTGCTTTCTCCTGCATTTAATAGGCTGCCTTGATTTTCACCACCTGAAAATTCTTGCCAATCGTCAAATGCATCATCATCATTGACTACTGTATCATCCCTTTGCGGCAATTCATAATGCTTAAGAGAATTCTTGCTATCAGAGGATTTGAGATCAGGAACGCTGCTTTCAGGAGCACTTCCACTGCTGCTCTCCAAGATAGGATGCTCAACATTTTGTTTAAAAAGGTTTTCTTTGACTAATGTGCTGTCCACTGAAGTCAAACCTTCTGAATGTTCTAGATTGGCACTTTTCACATTTGCTTTATTTCCAACACCTACTGCAGGGTTGATAGCAGTCACGGCCGTGGGAAAGCTAAAAGACTCAGAAGTTGAAGAGCTCTTAAACAAATCTAGCTGTGTAGATTCTGCAGCACCACTTACCGAGCTAGCTGACTGAAACTCGGCATCCCAATTTGCAAATGCTGGAGTAGCTTCTACCTGGTTTGTTCTTTGAGGAGTCATTAAGCGTGTAGATGTTAAAGGCACCTGTGATCTAGAAGATTCAAGACTTTTCCTATCTGTTGTTTGCTTTTCCTGCACTGTAGTATGGGTCTGAGGAAAAATATTAACAGCAGGTGTGGCCTCTTTTTCTTCAGTGAAAAATGAGTCCTCACTTATGGAACTTGCAGATGTCCCCTTATTCTCCGGGATGCAAGTGAGTTTCAAATCCAGCAGGTCAGAAATAACCATTCCACTTTTTGGTGCTTCCTTGCTTTTATTTGAACCCGTAGTCTCATTATCAAACTCTACAGGCTCCTAAAAAAGAAAACAACAGAACAAAGTGGAAAGGAAGGGAACATCATCAGCTACCAATAGAAACATAGAGAAATGATTAAATTTAAGAAAAGGGACTTTATTTCATGTACATTGAGTTGAAAGGGATAGTAGAACTCTAACACAATTTTTAAAGACGTTACAGGTAATTACACGCAGGTAACCAAGCAGCTCACTGCTCACCACATGGTAATATGATACCGTATTGAAATATAAACAAGCAGGTACTTATGCATATTAATTTCAAATACCCAAAAGGCAGAGTTGCCATTTTGCCATGCTTAAATGATGGCTTCAACTCTTTGCCACGAATAGTTTGGGCTTCGATCTTTCACCATCAATTTAATCTAAGGATTCGAGATTTTATCATTTCCTCATTCTAAAATGTTTTCAGGTCTCTGTTCTCTCCAGTCTCTATGATGCAATTAAACTGACCATTAAGCACGACTTGGTTACATTGCAGGCTAGTGAGAAAGGTAAAAGATACTTATAGTTTTGGTTCTACTTAGACCTTATTGAAGCATGTCAACTAGTTCAATAAGAATTCTGAGTATTTTTTATACAATTTAAATTCCAGCTATTAGGAGTGTCTATCTATCCATGTTTCCAAGTGATTAATCAATGAAAGACCAAGGAAAGAAAGAAGAATGCACAAAAATGCAGTTGATCAGTCAAGCGAATTCGATGAGGGAAATACAACCCGATCAGGGCGATCAGCACCCTGATCATCCGCTTACCATCAATTAACCGTGATTAATCGTCCAGTTTGGAGGTGGACGACCAGGCCTCTGGCTGGCAAACAGACTTTCAGCCCAGTATGTCTTCTTAGAGTCGGCCAACTTTGGCCCGTTAGGGTGGAGTATAAATAGGCAACCCTAATCACCTCCCCTGCCGTGTCTCCCTCGTTCCTCCCTCTGTGTTCATGTGCTGCCAGGAGCGTAGGACTGAGGTTGGCATTTTCGCCGCTCCCAATTTCTGAGGTTGGCCATTTGCCCTTTCCCTCTCTCAAGTCAGCCACAGGCAGCCTCCCCTTCCCAGTTTCCCGCAAGGCATCTTCAGACCGCCATCAAGCGTGAAGCTCATTGAAGAAGATGAGGTAATCATCTTATTCTTATGGAGATGAGTCATCAATTGACCATGCTGCTAAAGTGCAAATGTCATGTATTGAATACTGATTGTGCTCTGTTTGGTGCCTGTTCCCCAACTCACATCTATTTGTGCAATTCAATTACTCAATCCTATATAAAAATCCATATATGAGTATATATATTACTGATTGGTCCATTAGGGGCTGGACGATCAAGTGGTCTGATCGACGTATCAGAAACTGACAAATCGGACCTGATCGGTCCCCTGGTAACCGGAATTGATCAGCCGACCTGAAAACACTGCTATCTAAAATTTACTACATCAAAATCATTGCTGCCAGAGAAAGGTGTTAGACTGACGTGTTAGAAAAAGGTTATTTCTATCTATTGCATTTTAATCAACGAAAAAAAAACAAATTATTTCCTTGAAAAGGAGAGTGGAAGGTTTTACAAACACACACACACACATCCTATTATACTATAGTGCACACATTAGTTTTCACAACAAATTATCATATTGCTCAAATCGGTTCAAATCAAAATATTAACCAACTGTATGAATCTGTACTTGACTGCTAAATGCATTACAAAGTGTAAGCTTAACAATGCTCTGCTTGATGGAATGTGCGTTCTGGCCTCGACATTACGGTAGGTTTTTTTTTTTTGGATCAAAACTCTACTCATAACTTGAAATCATAGATGAGTATGGTTACTGAACCCTAAACCAAATCTAACCCATGTGTTCGCCTAGTAAAATAGCCATGACACATTTCCCTAACTCCCTGCCACTTCTCAAGAAATAAAAGGTCAAGTTCATCCACTAATAAAAATTCGGAAGTTGCAACATCCATTTACAGAGAAATCCTAATTCACACCTTTCGTACAGGTTATGAGCACTATGAGAATGTATCCTATTTTCACCCTGCTACGTTACCACTCCACCTACCTGATTCCTAAACAATTAGGCTCAAATCAAGACTCATTTGTGTACAAGTGAGGTAAAAAGAAGAGCGCTCACGGATCCATCGAGGCCGAGCGAGCCGAGGAGCCACCGGTACGCCGGCCCATCACGTAAGGCGATGCCACCGCCTTCGCACTCGCCACCCTCCCCGCGCCTGGGGGAGCCGCAGTAGGCACATACAGCGGACTGCGCACCACGGAGGAGCCCTCCTGCAGAGCCGCAGCGCCCGCACCGGAGCTCCGACGAGGCGGAGGTGGAGGCGACCGCGTCGAAGGCCGCAACGGCGTCGGCCACGCAGGGCAAGGGTGGAGCCGGGACCGCGGAGTCGGCGAAGGAGGGGGCGGCAGCGGCCCCGCGGAGCGAGGATTGTAGGCGGTGGATGACGGCGGTTGGGATCTCCATCGGTAGAGGAAGCGAGCCGAGAACGTGAGTGTGTGTGCTCGAAAGTCCGAACACAGATCTCTCCAGGCCCTTGTGTTGCTGTTGAGTATATAGTTGGTGCTGGACTGCTTGTGCGGGGACGCTGCGCTGCGCCCCTTCTCTCGCTCACGGTGGATGGAGCAAGTTTTTCTGCTCCGGTGCACACCATACACTTAAAACAAATTTAATATTTTTATTACTACTATAAAATTAAATACATAAAATTTTATAAAATTATTATTATTATTTTAAAGGTATATGACTTGAACATAACATGTAAAGAATCATACAAATTTGTAAGTTCGATGCTAAAGAATCTTCCAACAACAATTTATGGCCTTGTTTGGTACCGCGTTATCGGCATCCATTCGATTTAATCAGCTGAGGGCTACCAAACGTGTCGAGTCCTAGTGAGTTTACATTCCACGCGCGTCCTCTCGACACAGGGCATAGAACTAAAACGCCGAAGCATCTCCCCCCCAATTCTGACCAACACGTCACGATTTTGAAAAAGGAGGACCGATGACTGTGAGTCGGTGGCTACTTGTAACCATGGCCAGGGATGGTTTGCTCCCAGAACGACGGTGGCAAGGCTCCCAGGCGACGACGACAGTACCCGGGCGTCAACGGCGGTGCACCCCCAAGAGATGTCGACGGTGACGGCCCCTAGGCAGCGGTGGCGGCTTCTAGGCAGCTCCAACGATGGTGGGCCTCTAGGCGACGACGGCGATTCCTCGAGCTCCGACGGCGGTGGCTTCCTCAAGCGTCAACGACGGCGAACCTCTAGGCGGCGCATGACTCTGACGGCAGCAGCAGTGAGCGTCTAGGCGACGTGCAGCTCCGACGGGGGCGGACCTCTAGCCTGCGCACAGCTCGAACGGCGGTTGTGGTGAGCACAGGCGGCGCACAGCTCCAAAGGGGCAGGCCTATAAAATGGCGCGTGTATCCGACGGCGGCTGCTTCTTCGACCGGGAAGCTTCGCCCATGGCCGCCGCTGCTCTTCGTGCCGCCTATCATGGCTGTTACCAAGCTTCGAATACCAAACGGCTAAATTCTTTCGAGCATGATCCTCTCAAAACTACTTTGGTAGAAAGCTGGCTACAAATAGAAGTGATTCAAAGAAACGCTGTCCCAAGCAGGGCCAACACTTATAAGACATCGTCAGAATAAAAAAAAATCATGATTCTTACATAGCTATATAGAGAAGTCTAACAGTTCAAGTTAATGAAATCTGTGATATGTATTATAAATAATCTGATGAAAAGCTTGTCTATACTGACTATAATGGAAGAGTTTGAGCATGGAGGGAGGAGCACGAAATAAGTGTGAGGGTGAATCTGAGTCAGTTAAGTGAGCACTAGCATTTTTTGTTTATAGTCTATAGTATTCATACCTTATTATCAGTGACGGAGGTAGCTTCTAAACAAAGGGGTCATCATGGACAGTAGTAATAGAGATAAGATTGATTTTTTCACAATGTTTCGCAAGCAAAAAAAATATAATTGACATGTAGATGTAGGTGCGTGAGGTGTTTGGTTTATCAAAGGTAGGTTTTAGCTCAGATGGACCAGCAAAACATTAAAGCATGCGTTGATCTATACATACTCCTTTAGAACTGCTCTTCTTCTTCCTCCGCCAAATGACGAACACAATCATGACATTGAAAATTACAAACAATATACAAAGGTTTGAGGTCTGATGTGAAGAGAATTATTAATGAGTAAGTACTAAATGCTTGTGTAGGCTATATAAAGATCCATATTAATGGTTCCACCTGTGATTAATTGCGATGCCTAATCGCGTCCATGTAATGCTTTGGGATTTTTTTTGTCACTCTTTTTCTTCTTTTTAATGAAAAACGCACTATGGTCATTCGAGAAAAAATGGTTCCACCTGTTACAACTAGCCGAACAGAGCAAAAGCAATAGAGCTTTTGTTCCGTCCATGATGAGGCTGCAGAGTGTAGAGGATAATCTCTTAATAGTCTAAAACGCGTGCGTTTTTTCGCAAAACAGCCATGCCACATCATCTACTTGATATGAGCCGTCGAATCTCTCTCAAGAGAAATAAGTATCATCCGATTGTAATGCCTCTCTTATATCTAGACCCTTCACGAAATATGAAATAAATCTCGGTCCTTTCATCGTCGTTCTGATTATATTCCAGTTAGACCCGTCCTGAATAAAGCTAAATCAATCCCGGTCCTTCCACCATGGTGAGATTCCTCTCGAATTCTCCGGCTCTTGTTGCTTGTTCCTCATCTCCATCGACTTGAGCTGCGGCTCCATCGTGCTCCGATGCGACGCGCAAATGCAGTGCACCGTGCCTCCGTCGTTCCGCCGGCCTATTCGACCACATGCTCCGTTCGAGAGCTGTCCCGGACTCCGCGGCATACGCGCTCGTCCTCGCACCCTGCGCGTGGGAGCGGGAGGGACCCCCACATCAGCGTAGCTCCACGCACAAGCCACCAAGGGTGACGCCACCTCCTACCGTCGCATCCACGGCTGGCTCGTCCACGTCTGTCTACAGGATGGTCTCCCACGTGCGCAGGGTGTTCCACTGCTGCATCTTTCCACATTTCTTCTTCGTCCTCCCCTCGTCTTCCTTCTCAACAGATATGATGGCACTGCAGAATAACTGCCTATCTTGGTCGAACTGGAAGCAAGCTAAGGTCGTCTAGAAAACTGCCTTTTTTGCAACTATGCGCAGGAGGGTGGGAACGCGGATAGGCTCCAAGAGTTCATGATGTATCAGTATTGAGAGTATGACGAGCAGTGCTGCGGAAGATGTTGTGGTGTGGTGAGCGGGAAGTATCAAGCCGTGAGCCTGATAGGATGTCCAGCACTTGTATTGTTGTCTTCGAGCACCGCCACTGTCTTCACTTCCTCAGCCATATGAGGCATTCAGCTTAGAGAAGTCAATAGATTACCACACGGCCAACAAGCCTGTAGTAATAATGCCTTGGTAAAAGTGCTACATGATGAATGTTCCATTTTTTGAAAAGAGCCTTGTAACTCTTATCTACACATTGATTCTGAGAACTCTGTAATTCAACTTGAGAGCTCCCATTTTTCTTTGCTCGGTCCGGTGAGCATCCATGTGCTGCACATTTGCCAAAACATAGTTGATGCCACTGGAGCTGTATGGTAGCTCTGCAGGCTTCTCTCTTGACTCTTATTGTCAACAAAACTTGGTAATTTATTTCACCGAATTGTCCCTACAGTCTAACACTCAAAAGTACCTTTTTCTTTTGCATTATTGTGATCAGGAAAAGCACCTGCAAATCCCCATCTGCAACGTCAGGTAACATGCAATTTGGCAGATATAGGTTGCATTTTGAGGAAAAAAATGATTTGATCCTGTATCATATTAATGCCTGTTGATGTTTAACCACTTCGTGGCTTACTTTTTGAGTTTTTGTTCCAAATTTATCAATTATAAGTTTGTCCTTTTTCTTCTTAGTGACAGTAATTAACACACAAGCTATTTAACATTCTTGACCACCGAACAGAAAAAAACTACATTACTTTCTTTACTCATTGTATCTGTCAACAATAATGCTCAAAGAAGCTACTCAACGCATATGCCACTCATTCTAAATGAAAGCTAACTGTTTGTTGTGAATATGCTTTATCATTGCTTTTTTTTCTTTATCATTGCTTTTTTTCTTTACCATTGCATGTATTATTTTTCCAAACATTTAATATGTCATCATGTATTATATGAATCAATAAATTGTCGCAACTGATGTATCTTTGATAGTCTAAAATCTATACATTTTCTTGCAAGCAGCCAGGCCACGTCATCTACATAATATGAGCCTTTATATAATTCGGTAGTAGAAGTAAGAAGAGATCCCAAATAAAAATAATTTTCTTTCTAATAAGTACCAACATAATCTTTCTTAGATGTTATAACTGCTTGTAATAGTTGTAACCAGAGATATTAGCTTCTTTCTTTCCCATATGCAATATGCTGCATATAGCCACCTGATTTGTGTATAAAACTGGATATTACAAACTCTGCCTTTACACAATATAAGGAAAAAAATACTGTACTCTATAGTTAATGATAGTATAACTATAGGGCGCGTTTGAATCAGCCAAAGACGGCTGTTGCTGATTGATTGCCCTATAGCAGGCATTGCCAGCCAGTACCCACAAACACCGCTGCAGCCAGCCACAGCCATTATGGCTGATTCGAGTAGGCCCATATACTCTGTAAATCAATTAGATGGGATCTCGTGTGACATCTTTTAGTGCGTTACCAGCCAATCTAATTTTAAAACAACATTGTTACTTCACGGACTGTAACTACATACCTGCTAACTGAACATATGACTAGGCTGGCACGCCAACGGCGCGCCCTTTTTCTAGTATTTTCTATACAAGAGGATTAGTAACACGTGTTAGTGTATTATGAATATTTGGACATATTTTAACAATTGTATGTAAATATGTTTGTTTTTTAACAAAGTGAGTTTATTTTATTTTATTTTATTTTACCTGTTTTATGATGAATGAGTTTTTATGCTAGAGATCGTAAGACGAAATCTCTATATTTTTATTCTCTCTTAATCCTCATAGTGCATAGAGAACTATTTTCTTTGGATGGACCTGTCTAAGGGAGCTTGAGTGCCTTACCAATGAATAGATTTATGATAAATACACAACGAGTATCAAGTACGACTTTACAACCATTGTCATTCAATCCGACTGTTTTGTTGGATTCGCCAACCTGTAAGGTCTTAGAAATAAGAAAAGAATATAAAAATTAGTTTATTATTTATAAAAATAAAAACCTCTAAATATTTCACAAAATAATCTTTACGGAATAATATTTTGTGAATTTTTAAATATTAGAAAAAAAACAGTCGATTGGGTAGCTAAATCACTTTTGGCTAGGGTGAGCTTCTGTTTTATCTGATGGTGCTCGGAAATGTGTAAAAATGAGGCCATATTAATGTTACTTCTTTATGCTCCAAACTTTTCCTCTACCTATAAATGAGTAACGTTTAGGGGGAATGAAAAATAGTACGGGTGATTTTAGGATATTTTGAAGGCAAACATTCTAACTAAATTCCAATAATTTGATTTAGAAGTGTTTATGATAATGTTTTGGTGATGCTCTCTCAAAGAGGCCACATACAAATTTTGATGTAAATGATATAAGTTGCTAATCCTGAGCTTCTCAAGCTAATTGGTGAGTTTTAAATAAAATTTCTTTTGACCAATGGTTTTCAACATGCAACTGCCTAAAATAGATGCATCTCCCACCAACATTGCAGCACAGCCTTCTCATCGTCGCGGTTTCCGCCTCTAGACATTTTCTCAATCCTCTCATTCTCCACTGCTTCGTCCCTACCGATCTCTACCCCACCCCCTGGGTACGCAAATGGATGAACCCTTGGTAGCTAGGCAGGTTGGAGGTGGCCGTGTCCCGGCTAGAGGCTCTTAATACCGGGGCGCACAGGTCGACCACGCCGCTTGGCCTTGTTGACAATGTGTCCACACAGGACCCCGCGATTTTGGCATTCGATGATCTCATCGTCGGTGGCCTCGGTAGGGTGTCAACGGCAGCCGATCAAATCGGTGCGGATGTCGCCGAGGCGACAAAATTAGTGGAGAAGGCGTTCTTGATCGGTAAAGGCCTTCTTGTCAGGACTAAGCAAACCCAGGTGTGCATATTGTTCTTATTCGTTTCATTTTTTTTCCATTGCAAAACCGCGGCCACATCTTAACCCATGATTTGATCAGTTATACTCTTATGTGTGCATCTGATCGATCGGTTTGGTAGAAACCAACAATGGAGACTGTGGCCGCATTCATGGGACCCCTGAACGAGACGATTTTGGAGGCCAATGCGCTAGCGGAGGGTACGAGATCGAACAATTCTAACCATCTGAAAGCAGCAGCGGGTAGCCTAGCTGCTTTGGCCTGGATTGGTTACACTGGCAAAAGTTCTGGTCAGTATCCCAACCTTTGGATTGGTTATTAAAAGTGACAACCCATACACATGCCACCTGTAATCTGTTCTAAGTGGTAAGAAGTGAGATATGTGTGGACGTCTAACTAGGACGTGTATGGATTCCTCTTCAGGGATGCCTCTTCCAATTGCTCACGTAGAAGAGAGTTGGCAAATGGCAGAGTTCTACAACAATAAGGTATGTAACTTTATTTAACAATTTATGAAATACAATAGGTATATATCGACTGAATATAGGGAATTAATCAATCCATATTATAAAAACGAGATAGTGTAAGGGAAACAAAAACAAAATTACAAAATTGATTGAAAAGGAATCCTGATCCTTCTTGAAAACCAAAAAAAAAAAAAGAGGTTAACAATTCAAATATGACAAACAACTTACTTAGCATGTAGCACACACCATAACCCTCGCAACTGAACTTATTCAGTTCTTAGGGTTTGTTACCTTGTCTTTTAGCAATAGTTGTGCTTAATCTTACTTAGATGAGAATATGAGAATAACATCACCAGGTTCTTGTGGAATACAAAAATAAGGACCCTAATCATGTGGAGTGGGCTAAAGCCTTAAAAGAGCTTTACGTGCCTAATTTACGAGACTGTGAAGAAGTTTTACCCATTGGGCCCTGTGTGGCAACCACCAGGAAGTGTAACAAGCAAAGCACCTTCAGCTCCAGCCCTTCCTGGTGCATCTCTTTCCATTTCATCAGCCTCATCATCACAACCAAAATCAGGAAGGTCAGCTGTTTTTGCTGAAATCAGCTCTGGAACAACGCAAGGTTAGTACTCAGTGGATTGAAGTATACACCGGTACCATACAATTAGCATACTAAAACTATATTATGACTGGTGATTCATGTTCTTGTTATGTAGGCCCAAGAAAGGTGACAGATGACATGAAGAGCAAGAATAGAACAGATAGGACTGGTATTGTAGTTGTTGAAGGGGCGCACAAAGCACCATCCTTTAGTTCAATTCAAGCTCCAGCTAAATTGGAGCTACAGATGGGTCACAAGTACCAATCATTCTTTCTACCTAAATATATACGCAAACGAACCTTGTGGCATACGGAGTATGTGACAAAAAAGGTTTTCTCATATAATTTTTGTCATTGTTTGTCAGATGGGTGGTTGAGCACCATGTTGGAAACAAGTGCTTAATTATCAAAGATTGTGATACTAAACAATCAGTGTATATTTATGGATGCAAGGATTCTATGCTGCAAGTCAAAGGTATTTGCCACAAAAATGCTACATTGATTAATAACTCATAAATTATGCACCTTCTCTGTCACAGTCATTGATTGGCTGTGTATATTTCTCTGTGCAGGAAAGGTGAACAACATAACAATTGATAAATGCACCAAAACAGGACTACTATTTAAGGTAGTACATCTGTGATGTGAACATTTGTGGAGAACAAATTGTTTCATTAACTTGTCATGTATTGTAATCAGAGTGTTGTTGCGGCTTGTGAAATCGTGAACTGCAATAGTTTGGAAATCCAATGTGAGGTAACAGATCTTTTTTCAGGACTGTAAATTCTCTTCCATTAAAACATCAAGTATGCACTAATTTATCTAAATATGTTCTTCCCAATTTCTTATTACTTTAGGGCTCGGTACCGACAATTTCAATAGATAACACATCTGGCTGCCAACTTTACCTAAGCAAGGAATCTTTGGAAGCATCTATAACAACTGCTAAATCAAGTGAGATCAATGCTCTCATTCCAGATGCAGATAGTAGCGGCGATTGGGTGAGTAATTCCATTCAGTTTTTGTTTTCTTCAGTTAACATGTTCAGACCACTTCTGTTCAATTTTTTTATGGACTACAAATAGGTGGCAGTGTAGTCAAGAATTTTTTTAATCTTTTTTTAGAAAAAAGTAGACCCGATATTTAGTTTAATGTTTATTTTTCATGAGTTCTATTTCCAGATTCCTGCGATATCATATTATTTTATAACTCTTGCAAACATGGAAAAGTTGAATCGCAGGAGAATCAGAACCTTTCACATATGTGATAGAATATATGATGATTTTGACTTACATAGCTTAATTTGCTGAACAATTACAGGTTGAACATTCCTTGCCACAGCAGTATATTCACGCATTAAATGATGGACAATTCACAACATCACCAGTATCTCATTCTGGAGCTTAACCTTCTGAAAGGTTTTGATATCTTTGTTTGTTTGCCTGTCAGATAAGCTTTACTTTGTAGAATAAAGCGAGTTAGTTTAGAACAATTTGGCTTTGATCATTGACTCAAGCATTCAGCAGCTACTTCTCTCCCCCTGAATATGGGCTTTCGCTTTGCAGGCCTTACTAGTGATAGTATTGTAAGTGGGAACAGGTCCAACGAATTGCAAAATAATTGAATGACCAAACTGTAATTCACTTATGAAATCACATCTCGAACTTTGATATCCAGATAAAAATATAATATCATACTACATGTTTGACTATTTCTTGGTTACACCTTTTTGTATATCCATTTACTGTGATCAAAACAAAAAAGGAGTAAAGAACGTTTTTAACCCCTGTGACGCATTCTCGTACAAGCAGCTCAGATCAGCAGTCATCAGCAGGCTGCCCCGTTGGCAAATCCGGACGCCAACTTGGCTCGGAGATCCTTCCTCAAGATCTTGCCGGATGGTGCCTTCGGGATAGCCTCTACGAAGAAGATCTTGTGCAACCGCTTGTAGAACACCACCTATGTATGAGAAGATTTTTACATTTAAATAAGCTCCCCCTTGATGATAAGATAGAGTAACCTGAGCAAAACCGAGTAAAGTTTTCCTCACCTGCTTTGCCACGTACTGCTTGATCTCATCCTCGCTGATTTCTGAGCCGCCGGACATTACGACGAATGCCACCGGGACCTCGCCGCAGGAGTCATCCTTCATCCTGGATTGGAGAAAGTAGGCGAACATTGTTCAGAACTGGCACACACACAGCTTAAGAAATCGTTGAAAGTTCTTGTTCCATTGAGCACGACGACGATCGACTTACGGGACGACGGCTGCGTCGGCGATGCCGGCGTGCGCGATGAGCATGGCCTCCAGCTCCGCGGGCGCGACCTGGAATCCCTTGTACTTGATGAGTTCCTTGAGCCGGTCGACGATGAAGATCTCGTCGTCGTCGTCGACGTAGCCGATGTCTCCGGTGTGAAGCCACCCGTCCTCGTCAATGGTCTTGGCCGTGGCCTCCGGGTCGTTGAGGTACCCTGCGAGTAACAAGACCGTCAAAACGTGTACCTCTAGCTTCCTGGATCGGACTACAGACTCTGTCGGCCGTTTGTTAGGTTTAGGTACTAAAACCCAGTACAGTACCTTTCATTATCTGCTTGCCTCGGATGCAAATCTCCCCCGGCTGGTTGCGATGGAGGGACAGCCCGGTGTCCGGGTCGACGACCTTGAGCTCGGCGTTCCTGACCACCGTGCCGCAGGCGCCGGACTTCACAGGAGACGGCTCCTTGGCAAACGCCATGCACATGGAGAGCACGGGCCCTGCTTCCGTCATCCCGTAACCCTGGCCGAAGACGGCACGCGGGAGCTTGGCGCGCAGAACGTCCTGAAGCTCCTTACCCATGGGCGCGGCGCCGGATATGACCATGCGCACGGACGACAGGTCGTACCGGTCGAGGAGCGCGTCGCCGCTCTTGGCCATCTCGACGACGATGGGCGGCACGAGCGGCGCGACGGTGACGCCGTGGCTCTGCACGAGGTCCAGCATCCGGACGGTGTCGAAGCGCTTCATGAGCACGAGGGCGGCGCCGGCGCGCATCCCGCAGAGCAGGATGGAGTGGAGCGAGTAGACGTGGAACATCGGCAGCACGCAGAGGACGACGTCGTCCTCGCGGAGGTGGAGGTTCGGGTTGGCCCCGTCGACGAGCTGCGCCACGCTGGTCACCAGCCCGCGGTGCGACAGCATGACGCCCTTTGGGAGACCCGTCGTGCCGGAGGAGTAGGGCAGCGCGACCACGTCGTTGGCCACGTCGATGTCCACCGCCGCCTCCGCGAGCCCCGACTCGTTGAGGAGGTCCGAGAACGAGACGCAGCCGTCGGCGCCGTCGCCGGTGGCGACGACGGCGGCGAGCCCGCGCACCTTGCCGACGAACGCCGGCTCGGTGACGACCGCCTTGGCGCCGGACGCGGCGGCCTGCTTGGCGATCTCGGCGGGCGTGTGCAGCGGGTTGGCCGTGGTGGCGGCGGCGCCGAGGCGGGAGCACGCGAGGAACGCGAGCGCGAACTCGACGCAGTTGGGCAGCAGCAGCATCACCGTGTCGCCATGGCGCACGCCGAGGAGCGCGCGCATCCCGGCCGCCACGCGCCGCGACAGCCGGTCCACGTCGCCGTACGCGAGCGTCTCCCCCGTCGCGCCGTCGATCAGGCACGCGCGGTCGCGGCGCTCCGCCAGGCGCTCGAACACGTAGTCGTGGAGAGGGAGGTGGTCCGGGATGGCGATGTCCGGGAGCGTCGAGCGGAAGATCGTCGTCTCGGCGTGCGGCTCCGTCGTCAGCGACCCCATCTTCTTCTTCTACTACCTTGCGGAGAGGTTGGGTGCGGGAAAACGAGGCTAGCTCCTTGTGGCGCCGGTGCTAGAGCCCTCGGCGTGCAAGGTGCGAGATATGGGATGGGAACACCGGAACAGGTACCAGCTCCTGAGGAGTGCACGGAGCCTCGGCGCTTAGCTGATATAGGCGGCGGTGGTGTTTGGTGGGAGGGAAGCTAGCGCTGGGAATGTCAGTGTCAGGAGAAGATGCCGACCAGAGAGCAGGTCTAGCTATCTAGCGAGCACAGACTTGCTTAATGCGATTAGTGTGTTTCTAGTCCAACAAGCCGAGCAAAATGAAAACCATGCGTTCCACGCTCCACAAAGTGTGTGCTCTTCTCGTGCGTGGGAACTCGTCGTCGTGGTGGCCGTCCGATCGGCCGTGGGGACGATCTATTTATTGGGCTGGAAAGAAACGGGCGCCCCCCGCGGCTGCTGTTCAGTTTCAGAGACGGACTGTGAGGGTTGGTGAGCGTCTGACCGAGACGGAACCGGAACCAGGTCACCAACCGCCGTCATGTCACAAGAGGTCAGTGGACCACACCAACCGCCGGCGCCCGGCGGCGTCGTATCGAATCGAACGGCGCCAGCGCTTCTGGTTCGGATGACGTGGCAGGTGGTAGCCAATCTCGCCCGTGCAGTGCAAATTCTTGGGCACGCCTCAAGTGTCGTCGTGTGGCTCCCAACTTTCTTGTAGTGTTCCGTATTCTACACATCTGTATACCATCAATTCATAGACTTGGACAAAGTGGGAGTAGCTTTTCTCACTAGATAGCGTGTGCTGACGTTTCCCATTGATTATGAAGTTAAAGATAGCATTCTATATTTCTAATTACCCCCTGGTGGTGGATGAAAAGCTGCTTTGCCACCACGGCCCACTTGAGATTTTTTTAGAGCGAGGAAATAAAAGACCATAGTACTTCGCCAAAAAGAAACATAGTAAGAACGTTTTTCTAGCGATAAACTGACAACTTAAGTTATACTGTACTTGCAAACTGAGCTTAGCTCAGATGGTTAGACTTCTTGTAGTGGAAACAACCCACCCGGTTAAAATACTAGATTTTACACATGTGTTGCATTTACGATTAATTATTCGTTCAGTGGCAGGCGACGCTCCCGTTGACAGCCGAACGTCTGCGGTGACTTCGTGGAATCTCAAGAACAGCCGATTCGATCTTTCATTGGTCCTTATAGAGATATGGTGTGCGTGCGTATGTTCATAAGGATGATTACTCGTGCGTGTACGTGAGTGTCTACGTCTGTAATGTGTTCATATCGTAAAAAAAAAGTTATTCTATACTTCTTACAACAATTATAAAAAAAGACAACGGAATGTTTAGCAACTTATTTATAAAGATAATAAATGTAGTTAACGACCATCAATTATTTGAGGTGGCTGGAAATTAGCAGGCTCCTTTAATTATATACTTGGATTTCATTTTTAAAAAAGGGTTTCTTTGGATCAAAAAGAAATTTTATCAGAAATACAAAGAATTCTCATTCCTATGGATTTTAGCACTACTGTAAACATCGTGTGGAATGAAGGACAGAGACACACGAAATTAAACATATAGTACGTCCTCGCCTCCTTTTTTCATTTGCATGCATAGGATCGAGGTAAACCATCCTCGTTAGTTACAAGTAGTACAGCCTATTAAAGTGTATTTCTTTGTCATCGCAAAAAAAAAGTGTATTTCTTTGAGTGAGATTAATAAATGTCTCTAGATTCCTGCTGTGTTCTTCGGTGTTCATCCAAATTTATCTTTATTTTTTTTATCCTCAGTTTTATACCTCCAATCCTATCCTCTATTTTTTTTTTTTCCTATTCTTGTGTCTTCAAAATCCTGGTTTTGAAAGAAGATGCTATTTGGCGTCATTTTATTAGAGTGAGTGCTAACCCCACTAGTCATATTGGGAAGACAAGAAAAATGAAACCCAGCCTAGCGAGCAGATCGATACCACGTTGCTGTTGCTTCAATTTTGAATTGATCTCTAGTTGCTGTCAGGTGTTTATCCTACAGCCATTTCCAAGCAGCTGCGCCCTTTGATCCATTGATAGCAACGTCTTCATCGACAAGAAAGAATAAATGAAATGTTCTAACGCTCCGTCCGGGTCATGTACACAGACACAGTCCGTTATGTATTAGTTCCTTTAAACGTGAGTATAATAATACTTATCTTTTTCTCAAATATAGTCACGTGCTAGAGCTCCGTTTTTAAAATAATTGGCGATATCATTGACTTTTAACGTAGTCTTTTTGACTATTTGTCTTTTTCTCTAAAAAAAGGTATATTATAATTTACATATCGTTAGAAGTACGTGAACCATATGACTTTGAATTTTATACATTTAAACTATTTTTTGAATAAGATCTTAAAATTAGTCATTTCATTTTCTTAATGAAGAATAAATAAAAAGAGCGCTATATATATATATATATATATATATATATATATATATATATATATAAACTCCAGTAGTATGTTCCGAGCTTTGACCGATTCTTCACGCATTAGATTTTGCTTGCACGAAAAAGAAAAGGTAGTAGTACGCACCGACACTGCTTGCTAGCTGCCGCCGATGACCGCACCTTGTGATCCAGCCGAGTAATTCTGGTTTCTTCTTGGCGCGCCGTCTTGTTCCACAAGCACACGAGAAGAAGTTGTTCCGAAGCAGGCACGAAAAGAGAAAAAAGAAAAACAATAACCAGCGTGATGTATTGACCAAGGGACGACCATTCGACGCTCTTCACATTTGCATACGTTGGGCAGCTGAGGAGTATTTATCTATTTAAATAAGATAAATGATTAAAGTTAACGATCAAAAATAATTGTAATTATATTTTAAAAAATGGTGAGAGTATCTATTTTGAGCAGCTGGTGTGTACCATGTCACGCACGCGTGCAGGAGACAGAGTGGAGGCGGCAGCGCGGGCGGAAGCCTCCAAGTCTCCATGCGTCAGGATAGATCGCATCAGCAGATGCTGACCCAGCGACCTGTCCCTCTTCGAACGAGCAGATGATGAATTGATGACTTTCGACATGCGGTGGAGCGAGTCGTGGGCTCGTGGTGGCCGAACAGACCTTGCTTTGCTTTGCTGCTGCCGCTAGCTGACTCTACTTGGCGCCGAAGAACTCGTACGCCGCGTACGAGCGCGCGGCGGCGGCGGTGGCGTGAGCGCGGCAACGCTGTCTGCTGACCTGGCCCCGCGCGCGTCGTCCGGCGCCAAAGCCAACCTGCCGTTTCGGAAATTAAGAAGGATCGTGGTGTCCAACAACACTTGCTGCCGGCCTACTTGCCAGACAGAGGTTGTTGCTTCATGTTCGCAGCTGCTAGCCGTTCGCTGTGCATGAACCTGGCTGTCATTTGACCGGCCGACCGGCCGGCCGGAGCCACTAAGATAGTACTTAGTAATTTTTCTTTGCCTACAACCCAAGAACCGCCGTTGCAATTCCTTCTTATGTAAGCCGTGATAGCAGTGTTGATCTGGTCACGTCGTAGTAGTCACATGCAAAAACGCACCGTAGTCGCGTCTGCCAGTACGCGACGTGTGCGGGTATATTCGTATATAAGTATAGACATATACATTCTCTGTAGTTTCATCATAAAGGAACACAACGCGCAGCAATGGCGACCCTTCCACGCTACTTACGTGCGCCGTCCGTCCCGCCGGCCGCCCCATATAAGCGTCACGACTACGCACAAGACAAGGCCGCTCCTGCTTTCCACCTCGGCTCCGCACCGATCGAGTTTCTTCTTCTCTCTCCGCACATTGGCTGTTGTCACCGCGCTCCGAAACCGAAAGCATCAACAAACTTGTGACAGAGAACCAGGCACGCAACCTCGGCCAGCAGCCATGGCAGTCTCTCCGACGACGACGACGTCGTCGTCGTCCACGGAGCCGGCCAAGAAGAGGACGGCGTCGATCCTCGGCGCGCTCCGGACGGCGATCACGAAGGTGCGGTTCCTGCTCTCCTCCAGCGCCACGCGGTGGATGCTGCTCTCCTCCTCCTCCGTCGTCGTCACCCGCGGGCCGCCGCGCCGCGCGATCAGCTTCGACCCGCGGAGCCCGAGCCTGCTCGACGCCGCCGCCGACACCGTGGCCTCGTCCAGCAGGACGACGTCCAGGTCCACGAGCATGGGCACGGCGACGACGCGGAGCGTCTCGTCGACGTCGCGGACAAGCAGCAGCGCCGGCGCCTCGCCGGAGGTCCTGACACGGACGTCGAGCGGCGGGCCAGCGGCGGCGTCGGACGACGACGACATCAACCGCCGCGCCGACGAGTTTATCGCCAACTTCTACAGGCAGCTGCAGATGGAGCGGCAGGTCTCGCTAAAGCTGCACTACGTCAGGGGGAATAGCTGGGACAGGTCTCCTTAATTCGATCTTCCGGCTGGGGTCGGACGATTATTAACAGGGAGTAGGTGAACCTCGTCGATCGAGAGAAGAAGAAGGCCCTTCCTCTGCGACCAAGCGAAGTGGAGCAGAGTAACGTGGGTATTTTCCCCCCCATCATTTCTGCACACTTTTTTGGGTTTTGCATAGTACGGTTTGTAATTGTGAGTGTAAATAATTTCGAAAAAAAATGTGAGTGTAAATAGAAATTATTCCGAGTCGCGTTCCGTCGTCTTGTATTCATGTTGCAGGGGCATACGACTATCTGAGAATTTTCTTCTTTGGAACCTAAATTCAGTCGCGCATCAGGAACTACTACTTGATGCATGCTCATTGCTGGCGCTTAGCAGCTTTTAACACCATCAATTGTCCCAAATGTCTTCGAAGATCTTTTGAGGCAATTTGAAACATGTTTAAAAATACCGGTGAAGGGAAAACTCATCAATGACAAATTTTTTTAGAAAAAAATATCTCAAACAGACTCTTTTGAAGGCGAGCTAAATATGGCTTAGTGGACGAGAAAATAAATACAACTACAGATAGGTTCTTGTGAAATAAAAAGCTATTAACAGTGAGGAAAGATACCTCAGCGAATTGGCTAAGATAAAGTCCTAGGACACGCTCAATCTGGATGGATGGTCTAGACTATTTCAGAAAATTTATTGCAGTCAAAACTACAGACAATTCATTTGGCCGTACTCTATGAAAATAGCTAAAGTTCCCTCAGAAAGTGAGTGTATAACAGTAGTATAATTTAGATACTACTACTACCAAAGAGCTGCCAAGTCTGCTGTTGAGACATAGTTGAAGCCGTCAACCCTTTTCACCACTATCAAGGGAATTGGATGACCTTCCCTTCATTGAATTTCACTCAAGCTCCGCCACTCTCGCCTACATCTGTATGAGCTGTCAACGACATCTCAAGAATTTCAAATTGAAGTAGTAGTTCTCGTTGAGAATAACGCTCAGATTGTTTTTGGCTAAACAAAGAACCTCATATAAACTTGATGGCTTGATGTAATAAGATTTACTTCACACGAAGAAGCAAATACTACTAAGCAACTCTTGAAACAAAATGAGGAAACGTCTCCTCAGACTGCATGTCGTTGCGGTTATCCGGCAAAAGGCTCCCACCGGACTCCTGCTCCTGCGTTCTAATTTTGGAGAGAAGAAACGGGGAGAGAAGGGAGGGACCGCCGCAAACGTCGCTTACGTGAACCAGATGGCGGACTGCCGAAGCACGCATGCTTGCCGAGGGCAGACGAGCGTCGCAGCGCGCGCGTGGCGACGCGGCACATGCGGGGGCCGTCCGTGTGGGTATAAGAGCTTGGCCGGCGGGTCATGTCCATCTCTGTCTTCAAGCAGCGCAACGGGACCGAGGTAAGGGAAGGCCAACGCCCCGGCTCCGTCCCGTTTCATGAAGGCCTAACCGCCGCGGGCAGGCCAGGCCAGCGAGCGAGGGCAGGGCCGTCGAGCGAGAGAGGTCAAACCGGTCTCCCTCCCCTAGCGTGCGCCTCACAAAGCCACCCGTTAACCCACCAACAAACAAAACTAATAAAACATGGCGTCCATCTCCCTGGAGGACGTCCGCAACGAGACCGTCGACCTCGTAAGCGTCTTTCTTCTCTCCGTTCTTCCTCTCTCGCCGGCGTCGCCGTTCCTGTATTAACTCTCCGTCTATCGTCTCATTAATTAATTAATTCATTAATTTCCTTTTGGTTGAACCAAAAAAAAAAAAAAGGAAACCGTGCCTGTCGAGGAGGTGTTCCAGCACCTGAAATGCAACAAACATGGGTTGTCCAGCGCCGAGGGCGAGAACCGGCTCAAGATCTTCGGCCCCAACAAGCTCGAGGAGAAGCAGGAGAGCAAGCTTCTCAAGTTCCTGGGCTTCATGTGGAACCCGCTGTCGTGGGTCATGGAGGCCGCGGCGATCATGGCCATCGTGCTCGCCAACGGCGGCGGCAAGCCCCCGGACTGGCAGGACTTCGTCGGTATCACGGTCCTCCTCATCATCAACTCCACCATCAGCTTCATCGAGGAGAACAACGCCGGTAACGCCGCCGCCGCGCTGATGGCGGGCCTGGCCCCCAAGACCAAGGTCCTCAGGGACGGCAAGTGGAAGGAGGAGGACGCGTCCATCCTCGTGCCCGGCGACGTCATCAGCATCAAGCTCGGCGACATCATCCCTGCCGACGCCAGACTGCTCGAGGGCGACCCGCTCAAGATCGACCAGGCGGCGCTCACCGGCGAGTCGCTGCCCGTGAACAAGCACCCCGGCCAGGGGGTGTTCTCCGGGTCCACGGTGAAGCAGGGCGAGATCGAGGCCGTCGTTATTGCCACCGGCGTGCACACCTTCTTCGGCAAGGCGGCGCACCTGGTCGACAGCACCAACAACGTCGGCCACTTCCAGCTCGTGCTGACATCCATCGGCAACTTCTGCATCATCTCCATCGCGCTCGGCATGCTGGTCGAGATCATCGTCATGTACCCCATCCAGCACCGCGCGTACCGCGACGGCATCGACAACCTCCTCGTCCTGCTCATCGGCGGCATCCCCATCGCCATGCCCACCGTGCTCTCCGTCACCATGGCCATCGGCTCCCACCGCCTGTCGCAGCAGGGCGCCATCACCAAGCGCATGACCGCCATCGAGGAGATGGCCGGCATGGACGTGTTGTGCAGCGACAAGACTGGAACGCTCACCCTCAACAAGCTCACCGTCGACAAGACGCTCATCGAGGTGTGCGGTAAGGGCGTGGACAAGGACATGGTGCTCCTGTACGCCGCGAGGGCGTCTCGCGTTGAGAACCAGGACGCCATCGACACCTGCATCGTCGGGATGCTGGCCGATCCCAAGGAGGCCCGCGCGGGAATCAAGGAGGTCCACTTCCTCCCGTTCAACCCTGTCGACAAGCGCACGGCCATCACCTACATCGACTCGAAGGGCGACTGGCACAGGGTCAGCAAGGGCGCGCCCGAGCAGATCATCGAGCTGTGCAGGATGAGCAAGGACGCTGAGAAGAAGATCCACGCCCTCATCGGCAGCTACGCCGACCGCGGCCTCCGCTCCCTGGGCGTGTCGTACCAGCAGGTGCCCGAGAAGAGCAAGGAGAGCGCCGGCGACCCGTGGCAGTTCATAGGTCTCCTGCCGCTGTTCGACCCGCCGAGGCACGACAGCGCGGAGACCATCCGCCGCGCGCTCCACCTCGGCGTCAACGTCAAGATGATCACCGGCGACCAGCTCGCCATCGGCAAGGAGACCGCGCGCCGCCTCGGCATGGGCAACAACATGTACCCGTCCACCAGCCTGCTCGGCGACAAGTCGAGCGAGATGGGCGGGCTCAACGTCGACGAGCTCATCGAGAAGGCGGACGGCTTCGCCGGGGTGTTCCCCGAGCACAAGTACGAGATCGTGAAGCGGCTGCAGGACCGGAAGCACATCTGCGGCATGACCGGGGACGGCGTGAACGACGCGCCGGCGCTCAAGAAGGCCGACATCGGCATCGCCGTGGACGATGCCACGGACGCGGCGCGGAGCGCGTCGGACATCGTCCTGACTGAGCCCGGTCTCAGCGTCATCGTCAGCGCCGTGCTCACCAGCCGTGCCATCTTCCAGCGCATGAAGAACTACACCATCTACGCCGTGTCCATCACCATCCGTATCGTGCTCGGGTTCATGCTCGTGGCTCTCCTCTGGAAGTTCGACTTTGCGCCCTTCATGGTGCTCATCATCGCCATCCTCAACGACGGCACCATCATGACCATCTCCAAGGACCGCGTCAAGCCGTCACCCACCCCCGACTCGTGGAAGCTCAATGAGATCTTCGCCACCGGAGTCGTCCTCGGCACTTACATGGCCCTCGTCACCGTGCTCTTCTTCTACCTCGCCCACGACACCGACTTCTTCATGGTTTGTACCTTGCTCTTGCTGCTGTCCTACAGTCCAAGTGTCCGTAGGTGCGTAGACGCTCACCTTTGGTGCGTATTCGGTTCGTGCAGGAAACTTTCGGCGTGAGGTCTATCAAGGAGAACGAAAAGGAGATGATGGCAGCTCTGTACCTCCAAGTGAGCATCATCAGCCAGGCGCTCATCTTCGTGACGCGTTCCCGGAGCTGGTCCTTCGTGGAGCGCCCGGGACTTCTCCTCGTGTTCGCCTTCCTCGCGGCGCAGCTGGTCGCGACGTGCATCGCCGTGTACGCCAACTGGGAGTTCTGCAAGATGCAGGGCATCGGCTGGGGCTGGGGCGCCGCCATCTGGGCATTCAGCATCGTCACCTACATTCCGCTGGACGTGCTCAAGTTCATCATCCGCTACGCGCTCAGCGGCAAGGCGTGGAGCACCATCAACAATAAGACGGCCTTCAACAACCGGACCGACTACGGCAAAGGCGAGCGCGAGGCGCAGTGGGCCACGGCACAGCGGACGCTGCACGGCCTCAACCAGCCCAGCGCCACCTCTGAGCTCCTGGGCGACAACACCGGCTACCGTGAGCTCTCGGAGCTCGCCGAGCAAGCCGCCAAGCGTGCCGAGATCGCACGGCTGAGGGAGCTGCACACGCTAAAGGGGCACGTCGAGTCCGTGGTCAAGCTCAAGGGGCTCGACATCGACACCATCCAGCAGAGCTACACCGTGTAAGATGGAGGATGTTCTTCACGTTCTGCAAAATGTTCAGCCCCGGTTCTCGTTTTTCTTTGGCAAATTGGCATAGAAATTTCTTATATCTGTATATTGTGTGGGAACTGATGATCAGAACACTAGTTATTTGTTGTTACTTGGGATTCTTATACGTGTTCCGATTTGATTTTCTTGTAACCTGTAAACTCTTCCTGGATTCTTGTATTTTAGCAATTCAGTTCAGTTCTTTTCTCCAAGCTGAGTTCCCAACGTTTGCTTGGCAGTTGGCACTTTTGTTTCGATTTACTGAACTCACAGCTTCTGGCTACAGTTGAGACGATAACAAGGGCATTATTCTCTGCATCAGTCAAATTTTGCTTCTTATTGTCTGCTTTGGTAATGTAACCTTGTTGTCTGCTTTGGTAATGTAACCCAGAAAGAAATTGCATTCATCATTTGAATTACAGCAGTACACAGCAAGACCTTCACTACGGCACTTGCACTTCTAAAGTATCGCCCACACATCGAGGATTCAGCAACAGGCTACTGTGCTATACAGTAGCTTGATTTCCATAGAGCACAAAAAACTCCATTCGTTCTTGCAGACTACAATAGTCAGTCTTTCATTTAACTAAAACGTGAGTCGGTGATGGTGACCTACTAGTTATAACTTTTTTCTTTACTCACCAAAAAATGTGAGTTGGTGATGGGTCTGTCGTCATCCTATAGAAAAAAATTGTAAAATTTAAAAGACAAATCCCACAATGCTGAGGCATCTTATAGAAAATTTAAAAAAAAGCTTAAATATGCATTGTCACTTAAAATGATCCTTTGAAACACATGGAGATATTGTTCTAATTCGATATGATTTTCTTGAAAAAAAGAATAGAAGCCGTAGCGAAGCACAGACATTTGGCTAGTATTATAAATTTGGAAGGAGTGTGCTGAGTAGCAGTATAAAGGTTCTTTCAGGTGGGCATCATATGGCCTGACTAACAGAAAACAGTCAACGATGGTAAAAACCATTAAAATTTACACACCTGATGACATTGATCATATTTTGACTTTTGCGACGGCGCATATCAAACGTGCTTACAATGACATACAATAAATTATCATTATAAAAAAGGAGCCCTTAAAAAGGGAGAATGCATGAGATCTATTTTTGTAATTGTTACACGTCTTAATTAGCTCCTAATTAAGGTCATGCTTTTGAAGATTAGGCACTACCCACACGCAGTTCGACGGTTGTCTGTGACCGTAGAATGATGGGCAGTACATCTTGGTCTCCATATCGTAGAACACCGGCTGCTTTCCGTCCTCGGAGTATCTCGGGAAGTATATCCTATTGCCATGGCCAGCCTCCGGAGACGCTTCTACATACGAGACACGAGTGTCCAGAAACAGGGCTGCACCGCCAATATCTTCCACCTCAACCCATGACATCTCGACCTCATCGAGCCTGAACACCCGCGGCGGCTCGGCGGCGTTGCGCATGAACACGGAAATCGGCTTCCCTCTCAGCTCAACCAAGTAGCAGAACTCCCTCCCCTAATGGTGATCGTCGAAGACGTCCATCTCGGCGTGGACTGGTTCTGGTTTCTCAAGAACTTTCCAAGCGCTCGTACGGTCTTTGCTTCCTGGATCGAAGACACCGATGTTTCCTTTGCTGCCGAGGCAGTAGAATCTCCCGCAGAACAAGACCGGATTGTTGCGCGCTACCGGGAACGACGACGACATTTGATCCTGCAGATAATAATGGTCCCGGCAGCTCCAAGCGTCCTCGCCGGCGCTTGCATGTGTAAACGCCAACTATTGCCCTCTGTGATCGCTGTTCACCCCAAAGAAGACGCAGTCCGGAGATGTTGGTGGGGTCGACGAGAACGAGACGCCATTGTAGTTGTACCGCACCTTGAGGCTTGGTAGATCATCTACTAGTTCTCCGGTGAAGGGATTGACGACGAAGATGAAGGGAGGACTGAAAGACAAACCATGTTTGGTAGTAGAAGGCGGCTAGCTGACAAAGTTGACTCTTGAATTGCCATTGCTTGTGCGAGACCACTGCACATATTAATGTTGACATGTAATGTATTTAGTTACCATGGATCTGTATAAAATAATAGCAAAGAAATTAACAACTACAAGTACCTTTTTATTTTTTTAATTTGAACTAACTAATGATATACTATTAAAAGAACGGAGGGAAGTAATAGTTGAGCAACAAGCTACGGTACGTAGGGTTTTGAAAAAACAAAATGGTTATAGCTCACCCTGCGGTCGGAACGGACCAAAAAGCTCTGCACCCAGGATTTGTAGGTTGAGGAAGAATCCGTTGGAAGCTGATGGTCATGTCATCCAAACAGAACTTGTAGAGCCTCTCACAATCGCAGCACGACCAGACGACGTAGACACAATTACCCTACATTGGGCCTTCCGTCGTTGCAGCGCACGAGTAGCCATAGATACCGGAAAGGAGAAAGGCACGGTCGTGACCGATGCGCTCCACCTTCCTCCACGCCCCGATTGAATGCTTTTTGGAGGAGCCGGATCCGTGGTCCAACTCCAAGCGATACACGGCGATGTCGGTGAGCACTCCGTCGTCACCGAGGCACCCGAGCTCCTGTATCCACACAAGAAAGAGATCCCCGCGTGACTCAACGAGGCGGAAGCGTCCCGGTCCGCAGCTTGATTCTTCATCATCCTCGATAGTTCCCACCCACCGCACTCGGAACGCACCACCACCATGATTAAGCGTCGTCGGGGGTTTCTCGTCGTCGTCGTCTATGACGATGAGATTATTTGAGCTAGCAACGCGTGAAGCTTCCCTTTGTAGTTGATGATCAGGCTTTGAAACGTAGCTCCGCGGTACTGGGAGAATATCCTAGTCCACTCTTTATCCCCCGGGCGACAGTGGAGTAGGAACCGCTTCTTTGTCGCCACCTCTGGTGTGCTGGAGACTACCACTCTGCAATCCGGGTGCCCCGGCGACCCGAGCACCACGCACGCCGCCAGGAACCGCAAAGGATTCCGCAGCGGCGGCAGCGGTATCTTGCGGCGGCGGCGGCGTCGTGGTGGTGGGCTGTCGATGGTGTCGGTGAGAGAGAGGAGGAAGCACTCACAGGTGGACTCGTCCAGCATCATCAGCCAGCCCCCGTCGTGAACGCAACCGAGACACGTTTTCCCTTCCATCTCCGGGATAATGCTCTCGTGCAAGCTGTGGACCAACGCGTCGACGAGCGTCAGATTCTTTCCGCGCGTTGCTTGAACCAGCCATGGCCTCGTGCCGAAGCCTACCGGTAGCGAGTATTCCTCTTGCGCCGACATCTGTTAGCGGCGAGACGAACTCGCGACGACTTCTGAGCTTTGATCGGTTTTCAACCTCGGCGAATTTATTGTGTTTTCTGCGCGTGAGTTTCCCGAACCAGTTCTGTTCCGTATCCAACTTCCATAGGAAACCAATCATGGGTTGGGCCTCCAGCTGTGTGACTTGTGAAAATAAGTCCTAAAATTGCTAAATTTGTTTTTAGGTTTAAGAGAGAAGTTTTTTCAGAGAAAAATACGGCAAACCTCTTCATCAGCCTACCTAAAATGGTAAATTTATGTATGGAGCACATTGTAAGAATGAAAATTGCGTAGAACACACTACAAAATTGTGAAATTTTACTCAAACACACTAAAGTTGGTTTTTGATATATTTATTTTTTTATCTCCTTGCACAAAATCCAGTACAACTTAAAACTTTATGTAAAGGTACATTGGTACACTACATATACGTCTGCTTTTTTAGATATTTTTTTTTTCAACTCTAGAGCTGTAAAGCTTGCGGATACGACAGACCAGAGGCGACTTCTTGATCCTTAGACAGCTGAAGAACGCGGGAGCTCAACAAACCCAGCAAAATAATACAATACACAAAATAATAATAAAAAAGAAAAAACAGCACAGCGCAGATTGTTCTCCCTTGCCACAATCGCATGCACCAGTGTACTGAAGAAAGCACCAAGCTTTTCCGTTCGCTTTCCTGTATGTGGTGTAGACGCGCCGGCGGCCCGGCGTGTGCACATTGTCAGTTGCTTCCTGACTAAGGATGGTTGAAGCCTTGATATGCATACCCGGTAAGCTTCTCTTACTACTACTACTACTACTTCTGAACAATAATTTCTCACAAGAAAAAAAAATGCACAACACAAAATGGCCTTTAATTATATTCTGAAAAAAAATGGAGGTATTTGTGACATGGGAACGAAGAACCGATGTGCAGGGCTGTAGTGCTTCTGGCGCGGGCCGAGCGCGGAGATTATCCTTCTTCATCTTTTTGCCTGGTTGGGCATGCTCTCTGGTTGTACTGCTTGCCGGTTAACCGAGTTGCAATTGCAGTTGCAGGGGTCCCAGCCCAGACTGCTCTAAACTAAACTGATCGATCTCGCTCGAAAGTAAGCGACCGACGATATCTGATGGCAACGCGCGCGGCCTGAAAAGCACCTGTACCGAGAGCACGAGGCAAGCCTCCAAAGCCTCTTTCGTAGCGGGAGTAATTCCGGTTGCTGTATCTACACCTGTTGAGCAAAGCAACACCGCAGAGTGTTGCGCGCGCCACACCGATTCGGGACGGACGACACACTCGGTTTCAGTGCACGTCCATGCACGACAGCTTGTCCAGACTCGAGCTCGACCGACCGCCATATGTTCTTCTCTGCTTGTCGTCCCTCCCAGCTCTGACTCTGACCCGTCAGGTCAGGCTATCACCCTCACCCACCGTCTTTTCCACTGGTTAGTAGCCGTTGGATGAGATTAGATCGAAAGTGCGGGGGTAGAAAAACACTCTTCTATGTATAAACCCGTCGGTGCCCGACCCGACGCTCCCAAGAAGAACGAGTCACTCTCGCCTAGCTAGTGGTCACGACCAAGCCATGGCGCTCGCGCCAGCAGTGAGCGCCAAAGCTTCGCTGCAGCTCGTCGTGCTCTTGCTGCCGCTCGTCGTCCTGAACAATGCCCACCCCGTGACACCAGCGCCGACGACGGCGGCGAAGGCCGGGGCGGCCGGCGCCATCTCGCCCGGGCTGGCGTCCACGCTGCGCGAGACGCTGGACGCGATCAAGGACGTGGCGTCCGTCATCTCGTCGTTCCCCGGCGGCGGCGGCATCCTTGGTGGCGGCGACCTCCGTCTGTCCTCCGCCGTCGCCGACTGCCTCGACCTCCTCGACCTGTCGTCCGACGAGCTGTCGTGGTCCATGTCCGCCACCTCCTCCTCCACCCACCCGGCCAGCAGCGGCGGCGGGCGGCTCGGCACCGGCGACGCGCGGTCCGACCTCCGGTCCTGGCTGAGCGGCGCGCTGGGAAACCAGGACACGTGCAAGGAGGGCCTTGACGGGACCGCCTCCGTGCTCGGCTCGCTCGTTGCCACGGGGCTGCAGGCCGTGACGTCGCTCCTCTCCGACGGCCTCGGCCAGGTCGCCGCTGCCGCCGCGGGCGAGGCAGCTGCGACGACCGCGTCTCCCTCTTCCCGTCGCGGCCTCGGCGCCACCCCGCGCTGGCTGCGCGCCAGGGACCGCCGGCTGCTGCAGACGCCGGTGGGGGGGCCCGGCGGGCTGCGCGTGGACGCGGTGGTGGCCAAGGACGGGACCGGGAACTTCAAGACGGTCGGCGCCGCCGTGGACGCGGCGCCCGCGGAGAGCGCCGCGCGGTACGTGATCTACGTGAAGCAGGGCGTGTACGGCGAGACGGTGGTCGTGAAGAAGAACAAGTGGAACCTGATGCTGGTCGGCGACGGCGACGGCGCCACCGTCATCGCCGCCAGTCGGAACTACGTCGACGGGTACACCACGTACCGCAGCGCCACCGTCGGTGAGTCTAGATAGAGTCCCCTCTGCTCTGCCCTGCTCTGCTACGCTCTGTCGTGCTGAAGGATCTTAGGACGACGACGTTCACCGGTCAAAATCTCGACCGTGCCCGAGTCGGTTCGATCGCGAACGAGCTCGTCTCGTCATTGGTGTGTTCACTTGATCGACATCCAGAGCAAACTGATCCTTTGCTACACACACACGCTAGCGAATAGCGATGCTTTGCCAGTCACCAGCCAGCCAACTGCCATAAAACTCGTTAGCGTTTCGACGTGACGTGCATGTGCCAGGAAGGTCATCATGATCAGATCGATGGTCAAGGTGTTGTGTCATCATTGGGCTGCGCAGCGGTGCATGGCACCGCCGCGACGGTGCTCCTAACCTGCCTAGTGGTGCCGTCGCCTTCGCCGAGGTACGAAGATGCCACCAGCTCAGTCACGGAATGCCGGCCGGTGCCAACCGAGGATACAGAGCAATGGCCGAGCCCCGGCCCTCGGCACGTCTGATGTGCCAGCGAGAGCCGCGTGCAGCTGCAGGTTGCCATAGATAGCCGATTGACCTGATCCCGTGATCCGGTCTCGTTGTTTTAGTACGTCCCGGCTCCTGACACAGTCTTGAAACAGGCTAGCAAAAAGAAGGCTAGCCTTCCATCAAGGATTCAAGATACAGTACGAATAGTATAGTGTACATTGTACGTGTACCGCCCACACCATCCATATACTCGGTCCTGATTAGCAGTGCTAGTGTAGTGTGTAGGTCGTAGACTTTCGTCAAGTCGTGGTGGTAGCTGTACCACCGTCTCCTCCATCCAGGACTTTAAATACTACGCAACGTGCAGCATTAACACTGGTTCGCTCGGGTCGGGTGGTCGCTCTTGCTTGCCAATTGCCATGCAGCAACGAGTCATAAATGAACGAACTCGCACAATGCCGTGAAACGATGGCAAAGTCCGTGCTACTATTATTATATCCGGGTTCCACATCAATCCTCCATTCCAAACAGAGAGTCAAGAGCCGCAGCACCAGCAACCGCACGCGCCCGGGTGGGCGAGGAACGCGCGCGCGTTGCAGCTGCAAGCAGCACGGCCATTTGTGTCTCCCTTGTACTGTACGAATGTGAGCCGATGATGGGCTCTCCGACACAGGAATCAATTCGCAGGTTGCTTCTGTGGGGAGTCCAGTCCAGCTCCAGGCTCCAGCCTCCAGCCGTCCTGGCATGTGCCATTCTGCTTGGTCCGCTCTCTGTCGGATTCGCCCATGAATCGGATTCTCGCGCATCAGAACTGTAGCAGCGGAATCCAATCATCAGTGCTACTAGTAATTAGTAGTACTAGCACTTGCTTTCAGTACTAGAGGTGACCACATCCACATGAATCATGTGCTCACGCGTGTTCTGCGTCTGTGTTGCAGCCGTGAACGGCAGGGGCTTCATCGCGCGCGACCTGACGTTCGCGAACACGGCGGGCCCGTCGAAGCACCAGGCGGTGGCGCTGCGCAGCGACTCGGACCTGTCCGTGTTCTACCGGTGCGGCTTCGAGGGGTACCAGGACACGCTGTACGCGCACTCGCTCCGGCAGTTCTACCGCGACTGCCGCGCGTCCGGGACCGTCGACTTCGTCTTCGGCAACGCGGCCGCCGTGTTCCAGAACTGCACGCTGCTCGCGCGCAGCCCGATGCCGGGCCAGAAGAACTCCGTCACCGCGCAGGGCAGGACCGACGCCAACATGACCACAGGCTTCGCCTTCCAGTTCTGCAACGTCTCCGCCGACGCCGACCTCCTCCTCGCTGACGCCGGGGGTAACGCCAGCAGCAGCAACGGCACCGGCACCGTCGCCGCGGCGCAGACGTTCCTCGGCCGGCCGTGGAAGCGGTACTCGCGGGTTGTGTTCATGCAGTCGTACATCGCCGCCGCCGTGCGCCCCGAGGGCTGGCTCGCGTGGGACGGCGACTTCGCGCTCGACACGCTCTACTACGGGGAGTACATGAACACCGGCCCCGGCGCAGGCGTCGCCGGCAGGGTCAGCTGGCCCGGGTTCCACGTGATGAGCAGCCCCGCGGAGGCTGACAACTTCACCGTGGCGCAGTTCATCGAGGGCAACATGTGGCTGCCCACCACCGGCGTCAAGTTCACCGCCGGACTCACGTCTTAGAACATGTCTTAGTCGAGCTCGTGCGAGGGACTATAGAGCTAGTCCCTCTACTGTGTCAACCAAACGATGTTATCTGTGGATGGGATTGCTGAGAAGAGAAATGGTGAATTAATTAGTTGTTTGTTGGCCGAGAATTAAATTTTATCTGCCTGCATGTGTTATGTGTTTTTTTCCTCACCTGCTACTTCAGATAAGATTACTGTGGAAAACTGGAAAGCGTCTGCTGTACATGACTGTATCAACATCGATCCCATATGAACCATCCTGAAACAAACAAATGGCCCCTGTTGACTGTTTGTAAAATCTCTGCAGTAGCAAATCAAATCGAATCAGTAGTACCTATACACGTCACCTAATATCCTCTTTTAAAAAAAATGCATCCTTTCTGCAACTCTTAACCTGGTATACTTATACGAACCTGATACGTGTACAGCTCCAAGTCAGAAGTACATACAAGTGAATCAGTAGACAAGCCATACAATTTACATGGTCAGTGATTTTCAAGCACCTACAAGACGAACAGCCCCCTCTGTTGGTTTGGTAACCCACCGAGCATCATCACCGTCAAATTGATCATTGCCCCTGTTTTCCGTCACTGTCGCATGTAGGATCCTCACTGGTGGTCTCCTCGAAAACTCAGGTAGTACATGAGACACCCGCTACATGATAGTTCTCACGCCCAGAAACCGTACTTGACGGGCGCGCCGGTGGGCTTGATCCATTGCTCGGCCTGCAAGAAGCTCTGCACGGTGAACTTGCTGGCCTCCTCCTTGCTGATCACCTTCTTGTACCCCGGCCAGTTGACCCGCCCCGAGGTGTCGGCGCCGGGGCCCCTGTTGGCGTACTCGGCGTACCACAGCGTCTTGAGCCCGAAGTCGCCGTTCCACGGAAGGTACCCGGCTTTGTCGACGAACCCCGGGATCTCGGACTCCATGATGAGCGTGCGCGAGCACTCCCGCCATGGGCGGGCGAGGTAGCTGCGGACGTTGGGCGCGTCCCTGAGCGCCGTCTCGGCGGCGAAACGGCAGTTCTGGAACACGAACCCCGTGGCCTCGCGCGCGTCGGCGCGGCCCTGCGCGGTCGCGATGTTCTGCTGGTTGTCCATGGGCCGGCGGAGAACCAGGACGCAGTTCTGGAACACGGCCGCCGCGTCGCCGAACACGAAGTCGATGGTCCCGGAGACAACGCAGTTGCGGTAGAACTGCTGCTTCGAGTGCGCGTACAGCGTGTCCTGGTACGCGTCCATCCGGCAGTTGAGGAAGATGGACCGGTCCGACTGCACCAGCAGCGCCACCGCCTGGTGCTTCGCAGGCCCCGCCGTGTTGCGGAAGCCCAGCGCGATGGCCATGAACCAGTCGCCGAGCGCGTCTACGCGCACGCGGGTTGTGCATCGATCGGTTAGTAATTAATTATTAAAAGTGATGAGCGATTCGTGCAAAAAAGCGAGACGTGTGCTTACTGAAGGTCGCGGTCTTGAAGGTGGTGAGGCCGTCGGCGAAGTTCTTGCTGCCGGTGATGACGGTCTTCTGGGCGCCGTCGCCGTACATGGTGACGTTCACCATCTCCCTGGCGATGGTCACGTACTCCTCGTACACTCCCTCCTTCACGTAGATCACGTACCTACACATATCTCAGCGCGCGAAACAGCAGAAACGAACGTCGTCCTCAAATCAACCTTTTGGTAGCTGGTTTATTTGGCGAGAGAGACAGGACAAGATGATGATGATGAGAGCATTACCTTCCGGCGTACTTCTTGGGCATGGCCTTGAGCGCGTCGTTGATGGTCTTGAACTGGCCGCTGCCGTCCTTGGCTACCACCACGTTAGGCTTGGGCGCATTTTGGAACCCCTTGAGCTGCCTGTGCAACGGGGGGTCGTGGTTCACCATCTGGTGCTCCTCGATCTCCAACTCCGTGGCGTTATTGTGCGCCAGCAGGCTCCTCCTCCTCCTCCGGTGGCCAGCGCTGAACATGGAGAGGAACGTCGCTGCCTTCTCGATGATGGCCAGCGCGTTGCTGGTCAGCTCCTTGCCGGACTCCATGGCCTCCGTCATCTTCGCCTTGACGTCGCCGTCGGGGAACCCGTCGACGCACGTCTCCTGGTGCGCGATCACCGCGCTCAGCCACACCCGCAGCTGGTGCCCGCCCCTGGTCAGCGTGTCCGCGCCGTCGCCGCCGCCGGCGGCGTCGATGCCCGCGAGCGTGCGCGCCAGGTCGTCCCTGGCGTGCCCGTACACCTCCTTGCAGTCCGCGACGGCGGCCTTCACGCGCGGGTCGTCGCTCACCACCAGCCCCGACCGGTCGAACGCGGTCTCCAGGGCGTCCCCGATCACCGCCACGGCGGCGCGGACGAGGTCCTTGGGCGACTCGGTGGTGGCGTTCGCGGCGGACTTGGTGAGGCTCTTCTCGCACGCGTCGCGGTAGTCCGTCTGCGCGCACATCGCCTTGATGCCCTTGGACACGCTGATCAGGCTCTTCGACTTCGAGCCGCCAAAGCCGCCGACGGACGCCGGCGATGGCGAGGACGACGACGAGCCGTCGTCGTCGCCGCCGCTGTCGTCTTGGGTGCTGGCGTTGTACGCGACGGCGGCGCCGCCCATGACGATGAGGATCAGCACGATCGAGGCGCCGCCGGTGGCCACCATCACGCGCCTGCGCTGCTGCCGCTGCCTCTCGACGCGCCGCCGCTCCGTCAGCGGGCCGAAGTCCGAGAAGGCCGTCGACATGGCCGGCGACGGCGATCGCCTCTCGCCTCGCCTATTTTTTTTCTTTTTCTTTTCTTCTCTCCCTCTGCCCTTGCAAAAGGGCAAAAGGCAGAGAGGGTGAAGAAAGAGCGCGGGAGTGAAGGCAGAGGCGGCCTTTTGCTCCTCTGCGATTCTGGAGAAACAAATGGAGCGGAGAGGTTTGAGGAAGCCCTGTTTATTTTGGGAGGCAGTACAAGTCATCGTTCTTCTTACCCACGCGACAAACCAACACCGACGACCGCCACTAGCTTGATTGACCTCGCCATGACTGGCTAGCTTCCGGCGAAGTGGTGAGTAGTACGTACCTTCAGTTCGGAACTTCGGATGTGTTTTCAAGTAGGCCGATTCAGCCTGCTGGGCCTCTTTTCCGAGATGTATCAAAGCCTAACAAAATCCACGAGAATTTTTCAGGTGGACCGACAACAGTAGCGTGTGACGGGCCGTTAGCTGGTCCGTTGACGCCGGAGCAATTTTCGGCCGTTCGAGGTCGCGTATAAGCGGGGTCCCTTTCCCTTTATTAGTGATGATAACAATGTTCCTCTAATAAGAAAAAAAAAGTCGATAACGATGTTTAGCTAAGGCTGCCTTACCTGGACAGGCTGTGACCTCATCAGCTGAATCAGACCGGTGCAAGTGCGATCTTTGGGAGGTTGTTAGCGAGCAAGACAATACGACAACATTTTTGGTTCGTGCTCCCTTGCTAGATCAGTGACCCGGACCAGTTTTCTTCTCTTTTGGTTATGTAATTAATGGAGGTTTATTAATTTTATATACTGATACGTCACAATTCATCAACTATGTGGAACACCCGCTCTCTTACCTAGAAGAATTTTATATGATATAATAACATAGTTGCGGTGTGTTGGATCTGGGCCTAGTGCCACATTTTATAGTGCTCTGCAGCTAATTTTACTTTTTAAATATTGCCTGCATTTTTTAAATATCGATGCCACTGATTTTAAATATTCATCTTAATAAGAAAATAATAAATAATATATATTTTATAGTGTTTATTTTATCATTAAAGGTATTTGAAAATATGACTTATAATCTTACATATTTGAACAAGAATTTTGAATAAATGAAAGTATGGAGTTGATGTTAAAAGTCAATAACGTCAATATTTGAAAAGTGGAGGGAGCATTTATAAACTATGTTGAGCCGCAAACTTTTTAAGTCCACAGTGTAATCATCTGTTATTAATTAACCAGTGAACATTCACTAGACAGCAAAATGTTCGTCCCTTCTGTTTGCGTGGAGGCATTGTGGTCCGTGAATTATCTCGGCACCTAAAATAATAATGAAAAAACACACCCATGTGTAATTTGACGTCAATTTTTGGCCCGTCCATGTCGTTTCTTGGCTGCAAGACATCTGGATGCTTCTCCGTATCACAGAAAAGATGTCTACTGAATAGCTGTTGCCAAACAAATGGCAAAAAGCATCCCGTCTGCTGTTGCCGAACATAGAAACTTACGATAAATAGGCCGCTGGACTTTTCCTCAAATATAATTATTGTTACAGTAATAAATTCATTTTAAATATAATTATTGTACATACTACTCAATTTCAAAATTCGTAGCGAGGTTCCATCATTTTTCATGAAGTACCTATATCGAGAACGTTCGGTGCATATTCAAAATACCACTGGCAATTATTTGTCCTGCCTTGGGCGCCTGCATCAGCACCACGTGTGGCGGCCTGACGGGAGGCAAACGCACATCGAAGCGAGAAGTTTTTCTACTTCTAGGTCCAGAAAACGCAGGGCAGGGGGGTGGTGCTGGTTTTTTGGTACTCGGCGTGATTCGCAGCCGCAGATCGGCCATGGAAATCCCGTGGTCGGCCGAGCTGGCCCCGGCTGAAAGCGACCTTCAGGGGAGGAGGACACGCAACTTGCCTAATCAGAATTTTGAGGTAACCTTTAATAACCAGATTAATTATATAAACTGAACTTTTATGTTGAAGCGATATTCATCAGATTTTAAGTAATAAACCGAACTTATTCGCAAAAAAATAGTAATAAACTGAACTTATCACGTGTATAACCATTACTTTAACTTTAAATCGAGTACGCTGTACGAACTTAATTAGCCCAATCATGCATCACGCGCACTAGTGGAGGATCTAGCACCAACTTATTAGTAATAAAAAGATCACCCATCTGCGCTGAGTCTGTCGTGCTTGACCTGTACTGTATGAAGAAATCAAGAAACGTCAATTATCGTCATTAAACGGCAGAAAAGACCTAATAAAAGGATGTGCATGTGCGCCAGTACAGCACACATCAAGTCTAACGTTCAGCTTAATGATTGAACATGACACTATTGTGAGAGGTTACGTGGCTGATGAGGTCCCTGTTCAAATTCTCCTTTGTCTTAAAGATGTTCCCGAGTCTATAAAAACGCACTTAATATTTGCTATTTCTGACAGCAAGAGAATCACTCCATGGTCCATGCCATTTTATTTTTCTGCATACACAGATTCTTGAATACGAAAAGGAAAGACGATATCAGGAGTTTGCATGCTTTAGAATTTTGAGACACTCTCATTTGACTCCGTTTTGAAGGCTACCTACCATTTGAACTTTCTTTTTTCTAAAAAAAAAATTTCCCTATATGTCATTGCCTAAACAGCTTATAGTGAGGGATTTTCCTTTCTTTTCAATACTACTCAATTGATCCTACTTTTAAACTGCTTTGCTCCTTTGATCCAAAATTTTGCTCATTGGACCATGCTTGTTTAATTGAACGTGTCAAATAAGCAAAGTTAAAAAAATATGAGATCAAATTAGTAGTTAATTTAAAAAAAATAGAAAAAGGACAATATTTTGCTCGCGCATTACACGTAGAAGAAAAATTCTAGTTTGAACAACCTATATTGATGAAACACAAGATAATAAGACAAGGAATTTGTATACAAAAGATTACCATATTAAAATGACACAACCATTTAGACTTAATGGGATATAAAAGAGTAATTATATATATATACAAATGCAAATTGAAAGAACAATAGTGCAAATTGGAAGAACAATACTGTATAAGATATATGCATGCCCTTTATTGCAACAAAGAGAAAATGCTGCTCAACCACATAGACCAAATAGAGCTGCCAAAATCCATTTATGTACATGCAAGAAAGTTGCGGTAGCTTTGTAAAGCGAATAAAAAATTTAAATGCGTACAAGAAACAAAAAGATTAGCTCGAAAACATAACCATATGATGTGGTACATTGTACCTTAAAAAGATACCGATAGTTGAAAAAAGTCATGATTCATGAATAGACGTGAATCTAAAGTACAAATTTAATTAAAACATTTGTCTTTTTACAAATCAGTTATAAGACGAACACTTATTACCGCTAGAGCATATGTAATGTGCCACACATGATAGACAAAGCATCAACCTAACAAATCACCTTGCACACACAAACGAAATTTGATGGTAGATTGTAAAGTGAATAACAGATTATATAGATCCAAGCAAGCAGGGGCAAGAAATTAGTTGGAGTCTTTATCCTTAATATGTGGTACACAAAAAAGATAGCATAGGCCAAAAAAAAAAGTGTGGATACAGGTCTTTTGGGGAGTAGACTAGTAGGACACTAAAAAGTCGATTTGTCCCATGGACACTAAAAAAATTAGGATATTTGTCTAAAACACATTTAAGCATGGAAACAAATGATTTCCAATTAATTTTATCTCAATGCAAAAAATGCATTATAACTTGAAATTTAGCAAAGAGATATAATACCATGTTCCCTACTTATATTTTTGTCTACTGATTTTCTTTCAATTGTTTTGGTATGGTCTATAGAAAAATAATGTTTATTTGTACAACCAAAACTATACAAAAAAAATCAAATATAATACCGTGTTTCTTACGCTACAAAAATGGTATTTTAGGAAGCCTAAAGGTAAGAAGAAAGACATGTCATGAAATAGTATTGAGTTGTCAAGTTTAAAAATATGAAATCGCATGAATAGAGTTGTCTTGAAATATACTTTAACTAAATGTATGGATGAATCATTATTAAATTCGTGAATCATTATTAAATATATTTGTCGGCGTTCGTTGTGGCCGACGAGTAATTAGTATCGTGGGGTGCGTGTTTTGGTTCGGATGGTTCGCGAGAGGACACAAGGATTTATACTGGTTCGGGCAACGTGCCCTACGTCCAGTTCGATGAGGCTGCTCGTGTTACTCGCGACAGTTTGTAGTAGGGGGTTACAAACGGGCGAGAGAGGGACGAACTCCCAAGTCTCTGTGAGGTGTTCTACGTGGGGTGAGATGTCGTGTGTCTTGGACTCCTCCCGCCCGTCGTTCTCCCGCCTCCCCCTTTTATACTGCAAGGAGGGAGGTGGGCGTACAAAGAGTTGGCGCAAAGGTGTGGGCGGCAGCATGGCCGGGTGTCCTGTAGGCCGTGCTGTTGATGCTTCAAACTCCGTGCCGGTCGCTGTGGATGACGTCGCAGGCATGGCGGTGCTTTTCCGGTCGGTGGCGCCACAGGGATGGCCGTCAACGAGGGACGTCCCTTCGGCATGGTCGGTCGTCCTTCGACGAGGGGTCGGAGGAGAAGAGAACTGGTCGCCGTTAGCTCCGTACCCGGTCGAAATGTCGATCGTAGCCGTCCCGTCTTGTCAGAAGGGATGGGCTTTGACGGGGGTCGTTCGTATAGTGACGGCCTCGCCGTCACTGTGCGACGTGGGCGGTTAGCGCCCACTTACGCGGGGGGCTTCGGTAGCCACGAGAGTAGTTGAGCTTTTATTACTCAACTACTCAGTACCAACCGCCTTCGTCGCGGTGGGCAGTGCTCCCGACCCCTAAGGGTCGGGGGGAGCGATTCGCCCGACCCCTGAGGTCGGGCGAGGCGGACTCTAGCACGGACTCCCGACCCCGTCACGGCGAGGTCGGGCGCATGAGTCGAGCGGCAAATGGTCCGACCCCGGTTGAAGGGGTCGGGCGAGGCGGACCTGTCTGTGGACCCGAGCCGCCGCACGCGCATCGTGGTGCTGAGGTCGGGCGAGACGGAGATCGCTCGGTGCTTTATACGTAAAGCAGTCGGAGGATCATTAATACCGGTCATCGCCGGTATTGACCCTCAACAATATTTATGTTTTAAAATAGTGTTATTGTTCAAAATGAATGATTTGTGAGGTGGAGGGAGTATATAACACGTTGGTAATATTTTTGTTGTTTTATTGATTATGAAAGGAAAACATGATCAATGCCTTTCCTTAGCTTTTCTAGATAAGCATTGAGATTTATGGAGGTGAATCCATCATCTGGAAGGAAATTTGTGTTTATATATTGCACAATATAGTATTGTTTCATTGTTGCGTAATATAGTTTACTGCAATTAAAATAAATAAAAATTTTAGACATATTTTAATTAGTTTAGCATAATATTATGTAAACTAATAGCTTCCTGTTGCAACGGGCAGATTGTAGTAAAATAATACTCAACAAGAGACCCTCTTAATCAATTAGCTCTCTCTTTGAATTATAAAGCTGGAGGTCCTATAAAAAGACCACAATGAATTATATAGGATGAAATTAAAAGTGTAAATAAATCACAAAGAAAATAGCGATAGGAGTGTAGGACTTGAAAGGGACAGGGGCATGTGACGGCAAGGAAAGAGAATAAGAAAAAAATGCAGGACCTCTAGAATAAAACAGTGAGAAAAGGAAACATATTCCATAATCCAAGACCCGAAAAAGATTTGAAAAAAACACGGAGACGCGTCAGTTAATCCATCTCCCCTCCCTTTCTATCCCCGTCCCCGTGAATCCTCCCGTGCTCTACTGGCGCCCTTCTGGAAGCCTCAGCCCTTCCCGTCGATCCCGGCCAAGTCTTAGTGCGATTCACTTACTCTCCCGCAATTCCGTTGCTTCCCGTCGATCGGGCCGCGTCAAATTCCTTGCGGCGAGAGTGGAGTTCGCTTGCGCAATTCGTCGTCTCTGTGAGTTGCCACCGCCGCCGCCGCCGCCGGTGCTGAAGAGGTGAGTGATCTGAATTGGTGGGCTAATTGCGGCGTGGAGTTCGGAGAGCTTTTGGCTTTGGAGAAGCCGTTTTTGTTTTCCCGAACGAATTGGCTTCGGAGAAGCTAGCTATGCGGGTCGAGGTGTCGCTGCCAGATTGAGCATGAGGGGTGGGGCTGGTGGCGGTGGCGGTGGTGCTGCGCGTGCCGTGGGCGATGGGATCACCAGATGGGCGCCTGGTGGAGCTGTTCGGCGCGGTGAAGTCGTGGATGCCGCGGCGGGGTGAGCAATCTCCGCCCCCCGCGTCGGGGGCGCAGACGCATGACCTGTCGAGGGACTTCTGGATGCCGGACCAGAGCTGCCGCGTGTGCTACGACTGCGACGCGCAGTTCACCATCCTGAACCGGCGCCACCACTGCCGGCACTGCGGCCGCGTGTTCTGCGCCCGGTGCACGGCCAATTCGGTGCCCCGCTCACCTGCGGACGCCGCGAGGGAGGACGGCGAGAGGATCAGGGTCTGCAACTACTGTTTCAAGCGTTGGCAGGAGGAGGAGGGCGCCGCGCGAAGGGACCTGGCGCAGCCATCCAGCCCGGTGCTGAGCTTGTCGCCGTCCGCCGCAAGCCTTGGAAGCGACAAGTCGAGCTCCACCGGGCGTAGCAGCACAGGGTCGAACGGGCAGATGTCGTCTTACGCGAATGTCAGCTACACAGATGTTGCATCTTCTCCGGTCCATGGTGAAGGCAACTACGGCGAGGGGGATGGCTGCCTGGAGAAGCAGCAGACTGTGATGGAGCCTACTGGGGGAATAGGGCCTGAAGCTTATGTGGACAACCCATCAGATCCATTCAACTTTTGCTTGAATAGGTACGCCTTCGTGCCTTATTAACTAGTAAGGAATTGGAATCTAACTTTTCACAGAACGATCAGTTGAGATAGATTGTATATGCACTGATTGACCGATCAGAAAATCACATCCATGCTTCTGAAATGTTATGCATGTTGTTTTAGTTTCGGACAAGACTTTACCTGATAATAGACAAGTATACCTGCCGCGGCATGCTTCTAGGGCAGCTCCACTAGACTGACAAGTTCCATCTAGGTTTGATTGCTACAAAACAAACATCAGAAATGTTCTGATTTGGTGACAGCTCTTTGGAGCCCATCACAATTTGCTGCTGACTGATTGTTCATTACCTTTCGAACCAAGTAGAGGATGAACAAGACATTCATAAATCATCTAACCCTCACTTGTAGGCATGGTGCCATGTTTATTTTCGCATCACACTATTCTAGAATTTTTATTTGCCTTTTCTAATCTTTTTTGTGTTCATTACTTAACTCTTTGTGTTGGCAGTGTTGAAATAATATGCTAGAATGTTTAAAATAATATATTTTATAATATGTTGCTTTTGTTGCGGACACAATTGAGGAGTGGTGGTAGAATAGATTTATGTGGCTGTTGAGTCCAGGGCCGCTTATGCAATCTCTTTTTAATTTTTTATTGAATGAAATGTGCTTAGAGAATGGTTATTTAGCCAACCAATGAAGTTACTTTGATACGCTTTTCATCTCCTGTATTAGTGGACTCATTATATTTTGTTTACAAACTGCATTCTTTTTGCTAAGTCAAATTAACTTTGTACTAGGAGTGATGATGAAGATGATAACTATACAGTTTTCCACTCAGATTTGGAAGGGCAGCAGTTACAGAATTGTGATGGCTTTTATGGACCTGTTCATTTTGATGGCCATCAAGCTGTTTGTACTGATGACACAAAACAATCCACATCACCACAGAAAGATACAACAACCTTGGTTGATCCCTTGGGAGCAGATAAGAATGAAGATCATGGCATCGAAAATTATGAGTGCTGCAATACTAGATCTTCTTCCATGTATAGCATGGAAGTGCCAGAAAATGAACCTGTGGACTTTGAAAGCAACAGCTCACTTTGGGTACCTCCAGAACCTGAGGATGAAGAGGATGATCTTGATGGTGTTTTATGTGATGATGATGAGGGGGAGGATGCTACGGGAGAATGGGGATATCTACGCTCAAACAGCTTTGGCAATGGGCATTGTCGAAGTAGAGATAAATCGGCTGAGGAACACAAGAAAGCCATGAAAGAAATAGTTGATGGCCATTTTCGGGCATTAGTTTCTCAACTTCTTCAGGCTGAAAAGGTACCATTGGTTGATAAAACTGGCAAAGATAGTTGGCTAGACATAGTTACTTCTTTGTCTTGGGAAGCTGCATCTATTTTGAAACCTGATACCAGCAAAGAAGGTGGGATGGATCCTGGGGGCTATGTTAAGGTGAAATGCTTGGCTTGTGGTCACCCAAGCGAGAGGTAAACAGATGGCATGATAATTTACATCAATATGAGTTTAAATGTTTATTAATTAAATTCCCTCTGATGCTACTTTCTGTTGAGTTTCCTTTTCTTTGTCACTGGCGCATCTATATGTTTTACTTCCACCATTGTGCCCTGCTTGAGAACTTCTTTGGTTTTGTTATTTAACTCTTTATTTCCAGTTTTGTTGTGAAGGGAGTTGTTTGTAAGAAGAATGTTGCTAATCGGCGTATGCCATCAAAAAAGGAAAAGGCACGAATTCTAATTCTTGGTGGTGCACTCGAATATCAGCGGGTATCGAATTTGCTTTCAAGTTTTGATACTCTGCTGCAGCAGGTACTAACAGTGAATCTCTTTTCAAACATATTTGTTTTGAATGCAAAATGCACTAGCAGGGTTATGAAGATTGACAGATGTTAGTGATACATTCTCATAATTTTTTGTTTGACTCCAGGAAACGGATTATTTGAAAATGGCAGTTGCAAAGATCAAAGCATACCAACCAAGTGTCGTATTGGTAGAGAAATCTGTATCTCGTTATGCCCAGGATTTATTTCTGGAGAAAAACATTTCACTTGTTCTAAATATCAAAAGGCCATTGCTGGAAAGGATATCTCGATGTACTGGTGCCCAAATAGTTCCCTCGATTGATTATTTGTCATCCCAGAAGCTTGGGCACTGTGACTTGTTCCATGTAGAGAAGTATGTTGAAGACCATGGCACTGCTGGGGAAGCTGGGAAGAAAACACTAAAGACCCTTATGTTTTTTGAAGGTTGTCCAAAACCCTTTGGTTGTACGGTAAGTGATACACTTGATGTCTTTGGTTATAGAGCTTCTATTTTGTTTCTCTTTTATTACATGTTGCTGAAATTCTATAGAAGGCTAGCTGGAAAATTATCAGGATACCTTTTGTTTTTATTTTTTTAAAAAGCATTTCTATTTTTATTTTTTATTTTTGCTGTGGATCCATGTTCGTTGATTGATTTATTACATCACCTCATTACCACCACATTTATCTGAATTACATCTTTTAGAATAATAAACATATAATGAGGCTACTGCCACAGGAATACAGGATATATATCTAACTAGCTCTAATTCTGTAGATCTTGCTTAAAGGCGCTAATGGCGATGAGCTTAAAAAAGTGAAGCATGTTGTGCAGTATGGAGTATTTGCAGCCTATCACCTGGCGCTTGAAACATCTTTCCTTGTGGATGAAGGGGCAACCCTTCCAGAACTCCCACTGAAGTCACCAATTATCGTTGCTTTGCCAGATAAACCCTCCAGTGCTGATAGATCCATCTCAACAATACCCATCTTGACCATGCCTAATGCTTCATCACCAAATAATGACATGCAAGCCTTTGATTTGAGAAATGATGATCTGACATTTAATGTTATAAGGAGAACGGGACAGACAGTATCAGCATGCTCTCCTGAGAATGACATCTGCCAGAGATCGGGAATTGTTAGTGATAGAACAGCATCTGTTCAAATCAGTAGACAGAATGGAAACATTGATTGCTTACTGGTTCCTCAGTCATCTATTGGTCCCTTGGTTCAGCAGTCTAACGTTTTTACTAGAGATGTGAATAGCAACCTGCATTTTGAAGGATATCAGACTGATACTACTAAACAATCATCTGTTAATGACTCTGGCACATTTCCTGGTCATCATTCAAAAACAAATTTGATGTCTGTTCAGCATTATAATTCTGGGATGTTGGGAGATGATATGGCAGAAACGCCAGCTGCTTCTCTCAATGTACAAGTCTCTCATGATGATGACGGCTCAAAGCACAATTCAATTACCAAAAAGGATGAAATTCCAGCATCTCCTGCTGACAATCAGAGTATATTGGTTTCTCTGTCCTCTCGTTGTGTCTGGAGAGAAACTTTATGCGAGCGGCCACACCTTCTTCGCATAAAGTATTACAGTAACTTTGACAGACCTTTAGGCAGATTTCTGCGTGACCAGCTATTTGATCAGGTTAGACTGAGAACCCCATGCATCTATTTTTGTACTATAGAATTTTAATATGCTGTTTAACTTTCGTATTTTGCTTCAGAACAATCTTTGTCGTTCTTGCGAGCTGCCGCCAGAGGCCCATGTTTACTGCTATGTCCACCCCCAAGGCAGCTTATCAATATCTGTTAGAAAACTTTCAGTAAAGTTGCCTGGTCCACATGATGGTAGAATTTGGATGTGGCATAGATGCTTACGTTGTCCACGAGTTAATGGGCTTCCGCCAGCAACTAAAAGAGTAGTGATGTCTGATGCTGCCTGGGGCTTGTCGTTTGGTAAATTTTTGGAGCTTAGTTTTTCGAATCATGCAGCAGCAAGTAGGGTGGCAAGCTGTGGTCACTCTCTTCACAGGGATTGCCTTCGCTTTTATGGGTAAATCCTCATCTATATTCCATCTTATTGAATCGTTAAAATTGTTCCTTACATGCTTGTATCTCAGCTTTGGTGAAATGGTTGCATGCTTCCGATATGCATCCATCAAGGTTTACTCTGTGTTTCTGCCACCATCGAAACTTGATTTTACTTCCCAGCATCAAGAGTGGGTAGAACAAGAAGCAAATGAGGTAAAATATGCTTAATCTTGTGATCAATCTGTGTTATTCTTTGTCCTGACGCTGACAGTTAATGAATCAGGTGGATGATGCAGCTGACCTTCTGTTCAGTCAAGTTCTCAATGCGCTTCGCGACATTGATGGAAGGCCAATTACAGGTTCTTTTGATGGGAACTTGAAGACTCTCGAGTTGAGAAGAAATATTGTGGAGCTGGAAGACATCCTATTAGCGGAGAAAGCTGAATTTACGGTATGTTTTTGTTTTAATTTCCTTATCTAAGGTTTAATTCCCCACTTATGTGTGTACAAAAAACTATTCTTACTATTGGATCCTAATCTCCAGGAGTCACTAAAGAACCTACGAAAAAAGGATATGGGTGAGGGACAGCATCACATTGATATTCTTGAAGTTAATAAACTGAGGAGGCAGCTATTGTTTCTGTGTTACTTGTGGGATCGACGGCTTACCTTCATAGCAAACTCAGGTGGCAAGTACCGTGATGCGCTAGGAGGTCTAAAGGTCGGGAATAGGAATTCTGATTTTAGTGATAATTCAGTTGATCCCAATGCATCCACAAAATCAGAGAAAATCTCTATGTTGACCGAAATTCTTTCAAATTCAACAGAAGGATCCTTGCAACAGCGTTCAAGTCCATTCTATGGTGAAGATAAGGAGCCGGACCAGGAAGAACAATGTAATGAAAATAGCTTGAAAAATATGGTAGAGTCGAATGGTGGGGAAGGTGCAATGGCCAAAATTAATCATGCCAACAGTGTCAACATCAAGGCTCACCTGGATGACCAAGAGTCCAGAGTTGGTGTTCGTAGAGTTGTTTCTGATGGACAATTCCCAGTAGCTACAGATATCCCAGACACATTGGACACAAAATGGAGAGGTGGGAATGGACCTGTTCCTGATGCAAACTCACTACCTTCAGCTGAAGGAACAGCCGTTGATGTTAAAAATCAAGCCAAGGTTGTAGCGTCACGTACATCCTTGTCTGTCCAATCTGGAGATACATCAGAAGACTTACTGAGATGGCTTAAGATGCCATACATGGCATCTTATTATTCCTTAAATACGAAATCTGGTTCAGAAATGGGATTTGCTTCCTTGGCTGACTACACTCCTGTATACATTACGTTGTTTAGTGAGCTATCGCAGCAAGGTGGAGCAAGACCTTTTCTGCCTACTGGTGCTAATGATACAGTTATCCCAGTTTTTGATGATGAGCCAACTAGTGTTATTTCTTATGCGCTGGTTTCACCCATGTATCGCTTTCAATTGTCTGACGAAAACACCAAAAATAAAGACAGTGTAGATTCTTCGCTTCAGTTACCCGTCTACGATTCAGGAAATTTTAATCCGTTTCATTTATTTGACGATTTTGGATCATCAGATGATTTTACTTCCGTAATATCTGGAGGTAGAGGATCCTTGTCTCCTGATCAGGTGCACTGTCGAGTTTCTTTTGAAGATGGTGGACCACCTGGGAAAGTGAAATACACTGTGACATGCTATTATGCAAAAAGCTTTGAAGCACTTAGAAGGTCTTGCTGTCCATCTGAGCTTGATTTTGTAAGGTCTATCAGTCGTTGCAAGAAATGGGGAGCTCAAGGTGGTAAAAGCAATGTATTTTTTGCAAAATCTTTGGATGACAGATTTATAATAAAGCAAGTCACGAAGACAGAGCTTGAATCATTCCTTAAGTTTGGCCCAGAATATTTTAAATATCTATCAGAGTCCATAAGCACTGGAAGTCCTACTTGCCTAGCAAAAATATTAGGGATCTATCAGGTATGGTCTCTTGAACTTGTCTTATCAAAGTTTCATTGGAAGAAAGAATCATAATTCGTCAATTGATTTTAAAACAATATTATGTTATGGACTCCTTTTTGGGTCCCACCTATCATCATTGTCATAGAGCAACACACCTTTTAATATTAATTGGCACCCTTTAGGAACATTACTAGAGCAATTAAGAAGAAACTTGTTCGAAACATTGTTGCTTCCGTCAAGTATTTCCTATGATATATCTTATCAAACACAATAAAATTGTATAGATTAGATGATAAAAAATGTAAAACTTCTTTTTGTCCATGTAATGGTTTTTTAATATGAAAATGATGAAAGAATATAACTTCTTTCACTGAATGTACCCATAGTTCTATGATCTTATCCAGACATGAGGAAATCTTCTTAAATGAATACTACCTCTCCAAACCCATTGTCAAGGTGTGCTGAAACATCAATCATGCCCATCATTTTACATATTATATCATCCTTACCTGGGCCTCTGTTTGGTGAAACAGTTATTCTTAAGTGATCCCAAGTCTGACGTACTCACTTTACCATGCCACAGTCTGACGTACTACCACGTATCAGGTTTTCTTGGTGAAACAGTGAGGCCACTAATCAAACCTTTGATAACCTCTATAAATAACCAGATCTCTAGGGTTTCTATAAGAGATGCAATAGGATAATAACCCCAGGACATGATTCCTCTATACAATTGAAAAGAAATGGCAATCTCCTTTCCCAGAAAATTTTGAAAAATTCCACATTATTTACCTCGACTTACTTTTCTAACATTTATTGCACTTTATTTTCTTAGAATAATCTCCTAATGATCATAATGTCTTGTAACGTTTGCAACAATCTGATCCTCTATGCCTGTAAAGCTTGTAGAGTATGTTTGGGATATAAGATATATAGACATTGTTAAGTTTAGACACCTTTCTGTCAGTCTGCTTGTTTTTATGAAGAAAAGCATTCTTTGCATCCAGTCCAAACTGATGAAGGTGCCACCCCAATTTAAAATCGATATAAATCATTTGAACATTTTCAGATGAATATAGGAAATCACATAATATTTGCTCTTTTGCTGTTTGTTTTCTTTGACTTGTTATTAATATAACACTATGCTGCCCACCTCACCCACCTCGGTTCTCTCATAGCTCTGTACTAAGTAGTGTTGTTAGTGGGCAGTTAATTATTTATTAGAATATCCAGCGGAATATATCCATTTGTCATGCTTTTACTTAGGTAACAATTAAGCACCTGAAGGGCGGCAAGGAGTCAAAAATGGATTTGCTGGTAATGGAGAATCTTTTGTTTGGACGGAATATCACCAGGCTTTATGATCTCAAGGGGTCATCAAGGTCAAGGTATAATGCAGATTCCAGTGGGAGCAATAAGGTTCTTCTTGACCAGAACTTACTAGAGGCGATGCCCACTTCACCAATTTTTGTTGGGAACAAGGCGAAGCGATTACTGGAGAGAGCTGTTTGGAACGATACTTCTTTTTTAGCTGTAAGTTTGCATCAATGCCTTTTTAAATAGTCTCCAGAAGTTTGCACATCAAAATTTGGTTTCTTATCAAAACCAGAAGGTTGATTAAACTCATTAACTAGACATTCTTAGTGTCAATTTCCCTCATTCATGTTTAATTCCTTTTTCGCTGATCATATGCATGACTTGCCAAACCTATTTTCACTTGACTTTGCAAACTCTTAAACAGTGTCTTATTGTACTCCCTCCATCTCAAAATAGTTGCCACTTTAGCCATCTTCAGTTCTCCTAAAATACTCCCTGTGTCCCGAAATACTTGATGTTTTTCCATGTTGAGATGTCAACTTTAATCTTTCGTCTTATTCAAAAAATTTATGCAACTACTAATTATATTATTATTTCACAGAATATAAAACATATTTCATAGGTAACTTAATATTTTATTATTTGTATTTTTTTAATAAGACAAGTAATACTAGGTTATGCATAGAACTCGAGGAGCGTCAAGTACTTTGGGATGGAAGGAGTACTTGTTATTCTCGCTTCCCGATGCACCTTTCCACCTTCCCAATACATCTCTATCTCATCCTTGTCTTTTGTGCACCCACCTTTTCCATCGCTCCTTAATTTCTGTGTCTAGATCTCAAACATCCACTATTTTGGTTCGGAGGAAGTAGTTGACAATGAGTCTGAGCGATATTGATTCTTGTTTTTCAGATGCTAATTTGTAATCTCAATTGATAGATCTTATATTCTGCCCTCTTTTTACACTTTGCCTTGGCATTTAAACTGCAAGGTCCTGTGAATGGTTTATATCTTGTACCCTTAAAAAATCGCATAGAAGCCTTTGCATTGCTGTCACATGTTTTAGAATGTTCAGTGCAATATGTTTGTTTGGCTGAATGCTAGCATGTATTCCATCAGTGTCATTCTTAAGTTGGATTTTTAGCACCAAACCTGCATCTAAGATGCTTAAAGTTTCTTACAAGTGATACTCTTGAGTTGGTACTTGGTACTTCCCACTTAGAGTATCTCCAAGTTTTCTGATATGCTGTGGTTTTCTTCAACTCTTAGGACTTGTCGATCACACCATAAGTTGTACTTTAGGATAGGCCAACTGGTAATATGTCTCTACGTAGACAACTGGGCATAAGGTGTCGGAAGTGGAAATATGGTGTAGTACTAGTACCAAACCCATATGACACTAATGAGCTAGATGCTTTTTTTTTTTTCAGGGAATCGATGTGATGGACTATTCCTTGCTCGTGGGTGTTGATGATGAGAAACAGGAACTAGTATTGGGAATTATTGATTTTATGAGGCAGTATACATGGGACAAACACCTCGAAACATGGGTCAAGTCTTCTGGCATTCTTGGTGGGCCGAAGAATGCCCCTCCAACTGTAATTTCACCAATGCAATATAAGAAGCGGTATAGGAAAGCAATGTCTGCTTATTTTATTGTGATTCCTGAGCAATGGATGCCGGCAATAAGCAATCCAAGCAAATCATTGCAAAATATTAATGAAGAGGATTCACGAAACGGTCCAGAAGAGTAATAAGATGTTTTTGCGAGTTATGTTGGACATATAGGGCCAGTTTCCATGTCACTTCTGATGTTTAAAATGCTAAACTGGTAAGTCTGGCTTATCTACCATTTGGCATCGAAGTGATCTTTTGCACTTGATCATGCCCCTGTGCTAATTGGCACAGATCCGATTGCGCATCAAGGAGTCTGATCTCAAGCGTCAGATGTGTATATTATTCGAACTGTAATTATGCTTTAGTCTTAGCCTTTCTTATTTTCTGTTCTGTCGTCTATAATAAATCAGTTCATAGTGTGTCATGGCGTTGGCAGCCGTGGACGTGTAATTTTTGTCGGTCTAAAAATAGAGCTGAGCGGTAAATTCCTTTGTTTTGTAATTAGTCATGTATATTCAGTTTTTTTTCCTGAAGTTATTTATTTAGGGGGGCTATTGCCGTCGTCTGTAATAACTGTGATGACAAAATAAAGTTAGTCATATGTACAGATTCCGGTGTCCTTGATCCTTTTGGATGCAGTCACTGTTATTATGTCTAGTGTAACACTACGTATTTATCAAAACTTTCATTATCGCATCGGTACTGTCGAGTGTTAGAACTTAAGGGAACCGGTGGAACTCCGCCCTCCGCCGCAGGATCATGCAGGTGGTGGCTATCGTGCCGCAGAGGACGCCGACGACGCCAATAACGACCAGGCGCCGTGGCGAGGCGTTTGGCCGTTCGTGAGGACGGCGGCGGCGATATGGTGGCGTCGATGAGCCTGACGCTAGGGTTACAGGGTCTGATCAGCGAGGCGGAGCTGCGCCACTCAGGCTCTGGCTTCGGCTCGCCATGCGTGCACTGGACATCGTTTTGTCCCGTCATGGCGTTTGCACCGGCCGGCCGTCTCGCATAGTTGTAGTGCCAAGAGAACACCCAAGAAGCTTGCAAGGCCTACTGGGCTGTGATCGTTCGACTCTCGTGCAACCAGGCCGTGAAGTTTTAGCAGAAATCCGCCAGTAGGTTAAACCATTGCGCACGGCAGTCGTAACCCGTTTATTATTTTGAGTTGCTGAGCCCGCAATATTCCGAAGTCCACACGCAGCGAGTAATGGCGTATGAACCGCGCTACAGGCACAGGGAGAACCAATCTCAGCCATTGAACTTGCGTACACACATGGCTTATCACAGCCATTGATCGGAATATCAACGGTCAGAAGAGAGTATACTTGTATGGAAGGGACTCACATTATCACACACGAAGCAATCCCTTTAGGATCTTGTGTGCACATCAGGCCTGCTGCATATACCCATGCTTTACTCACCAATCTTAGCACGGGCTATTGGGCTCACTTTTCAACGCCTTTTCAGCGCAGGGCATGCATGCAGCTGCTATCAAACCTGCTAGCTGGCACATGTACGCCTGGGGTGATAAGACTCAACGCACGGCTCGATCAACCGATTTGTGTTTGTGCATCATCATATTCATATCCATACCCGGCCCTACCACACTACCAGCATGACTTGATTATCAGTTACGTGCAGGGTTTCTAGCGTGGCCCCCACTTGACAGTGACCCCATCAGTTGGGTTTTCTACTCCTTAATGAAGGTGACACAGATGAGATGAGTGTGCTATGATCGGGTATGGACGTGGTGTTGTGACTTTTGTGGTGTTCGTTCGTACTTGGCTCTCTCGCCTGTAGATATTTCAGGTTGGGGGTAATATATTATATCTGGAGAGGGACAACTAGCAGGACCACCTGCATGCGTCAAGACAGGCAGCAGAGTGAAACAAAAAAACAGTTGTTTGCAGCACCAAAACGCAGAAAACAAAATCACAGGACGATATTATTATTTTAGGGCTTCTTTGGATGGCAGAATTTTTTTTTTCAAATCAAAAAGTCCCTTAAGGGTCGGAATTAGAGCTACCGTCGCTAAACATCATCAACAGTAACATTACTTCCCATCATCATTAGACATTAGTAGCAGCATGTGCAAGGTTCGACATTTTTTCTGAGCAAGTACATCGACCATTGTATTTGAAATAAGTATTACAGTAATAAGACAACAAGACGTTTCACATCATTATACCTTTGCTCCAGAGAGCAACACATGTCACGAGTAATTCATTATTATTACTTGATGTGATGAACAACAACAGTTAATAATTCTCTCTCAAGGAATATACGAATATTTTAATATATCACAGTGATACATGTGATCCTCATATGTCAAATTTTCACTCTACATGATGACTTCTTATTTCTTATTTTCTCTCTTTGGGACCAGTAACAGTAATAAGTCCCCGAAACAACCCAAGATTCCATAATTGGTATACACTCATGGAGACACTAATATATACAGGCTATACATATGTTATCACAGCCGTCATTGATGCTTGCCAACGTACTTGCATACATACTTCTCCATTTTTATTTAATGAGATTTGTTATGATGTTTGGAAGGCACTTAGGGGTACCTCTTATTGTGAATTAATCTGAGTCGTTGATATTAAAAATCAGTACTGGATACATCAATTTTAGTACCGATCCACAACTTAAAGTACTTTTTAATAGGTACTCCATATTTTTAACCGTTAGATTTCATCAAATAAATAATTGCTATTAACTCCAACACCATAACAAATTTTTTATTTAATTGTTGTTCCCACAAAAAAATTAACTACCACTAGTTCATAATCTCTATCCTAAACAATAGGAAAAAAAGGAAGGAGTACGTACAAGCAAATCGCGTGCAGATGAACAGTTGAATAATAATGTTCCTCAATCAGTAACAAGTAGTATACAGAGTACAGTCCATCTTGAGATGAAAAGTGTAAAAGGACAGTAGTACTATGTGTGTAAATAGTACTCTCTTCATCCTAAATTGTCTTTTTCCTAGTTCTCGATATGGAGATTAAGAAAAAAAAATATGGTAGGTGCACCAAAAATGAGAGGAAGAGAGATAGAAATAGAGATGTATTGGAAGGAGAAAAAGATGTATTGAAAAATGAGAAAGACAAATAAGTTAAGACAAATGTTGAAGACTAAAAAGATAAGTAATTTAAGATGGAGGAATATCTGTTTATTCCTGTGAAAAGGGCTCACAATTATTGAGATTCCTTGTGTGTGTGTACTTCGATGTGAGTGGGCAACAGCTTACATACGGACAAAATATCTGGCTGTCTTACACAAATATTGGAAGGTCATGGTATATAATATATATATATATATATTATATTTTTTATTTATAGCTTTTATTCATTGGACTATCAGTTCAGTTTTAACGATGGTTTTGCCTCTATCTCTTTTTTAACAAACAGTTCCCACAATAAGGTCTGTGTGAAAATTTTCCTAAACATTTCTATTAGTTTCTTCAACGGCAACCTGAAATTTGGATCCCCCTCGATTTATTTCTGCACTGATAAATGTTTTCCCATGCACACACTGGTCCCAGCCCCCAAAATATTCTTCTTCTATTTAGTCCTGTCGAAGAAGCAGTGATTGATCTCCAAAAATCTTTTGTGGACATCAAATGGTTCTAGATACCCATCGCACCTCTCCCCTTCACCACTCTTCCATACCTCTATCGCTATAGGTAGTAGCTTCAGCTTCCATTGCTCAGCAGCTCGAGAGGAGGTGAGGTGAGGTGAGCGCCCTCCCCCGCCCTCCTCCCCTCCCCACACCTCGCCGCCATGCTCCCAAGAAGGCAGAGCATCTTCCACCTAGGGGAGGAGGGTGGCGCCGCCGTCCAGCACCGCAGCGGCCTCGTCGGCACGGCGGCGCGGGCCATGACTACCGGCGCCGTGCGCCGTGCGCGCGAGCGCGAGCGCCTCGTCGTCGGGCTCCAGATCCTGGTGCATCACCACCACCACCACCATCAGCGGCACGCGCACGCGGCGAACGTAGTGTTGAAGCCGATGGTGATGAGGCCGCCGCGCACCCCCGCCGCCGTGTCGTGCAGCAGCTTCCTCAAGGCCTGCTCCCTCTGCAGGCTGGAGCTCAGCCCTAACAAGGACGTCTACATGTATAGGTACAACAAGACCATACATATACAATCCTCAAGAAAAAAAAAGACCAAAGATATACACGCGCATGTGCGTGCGTCCACGGGACTTCGAATATTAACCAGCTGTGCATGCTCTCGCTGTGTGTGCAAGCAGAGGAGACCAGGGGTTCTGCAGCGAGGAGTGCCGGTGGCAGCAGATCCTGCTGGACGAGGCGCGCGAGCGCGACGCGGCGGCGGTCAGCAAGGAGCGCCAGCGGCGAGGGCAGGCTCGCCACCACACGCCCGTCCGGGGCCGTCCGCCGAGGAAGACGCTTGCCGTAGCCTACTAGAGCTGAGAGCCAACCGATCGACATAGCCGGACCGGATCGGAGGCCCGCCAAAAAGCATGCGATGAGTAGCAGTACTATATGAACTACTGATAATCATCTCTCCTTGGAACACTGAAAGAATGAGAGACAATCCCTGCAAAAAGAAAAAGAATGAGAGACAAGAAGTGAATAATTGATTGATAAGTCGGCTGCTAATTGCTAAATCATCGTGAAGGCGGCCTGAAGGGGAATTTACAGAAGCTGATTGGGTGTGTTGAACTATATTTCTGGCATGCTGCAGTCTTAAAAATGAAAGGTGCAAACGTGTCCTTTGTTGCCACACATCCATTGCAATCTGGAACGAAAGTGAAAGCGCCTTCATAATTATAATTACTAGTATAATAATAGGTATCTTATGTCTACGTGTCTTTGGAATCGTTAGTTAGGTTTCAGTTATGTCGAACGCGTGACTGACCGGAATACATTCTGAGCACACCAGCAGTTCACGGGATGCCGATCGAATTCGATGCCTCTGGCTAAGCTGGCGGAAGGAATTTGGGAACTCGAATGCCATGGCATCTAGACCTTGTGCTGCCCGGGGATCCATTTCTCCCAAAAACCCACTTGCGCAGTTGTCTCGGAACGAATCTGTAGGCTCGAAAGCCGACGCGTATGGTCTCCCACTTGTGCTTCACGAACTAAAATGATTCGTGGGGTTTCATCTTCAAAAATAGAAGAACGAAAACGGAGTCGGCGTCAATTTTAAGTTGGGAGTAGGCCCAGATAGTTTTTCTGCGGCCCATTACAGATTGGGCTAAAAGCTATGCACAGAGACTCACTCGCGTACGGCCCGTCGTGGTTCGAATGAAACCCGCAGGAGTACGAGTACGACTACCTCGCCGCCGTGATCGCGTCTCTTATAAACTGCCAGCGCCTGCGTCCGCACGCATCACCAGCAGCAACCCTCCGTAAGACCGTAAATCCTAGCGATCTCTTGCATTGCAAGCTTTGCCCGCCCTGACCGCCTGACGACCACGATGGCAGCGCGCACTGTTCTCTCGTCTCGGTTCGCCGGCCTGGTTGTGGCGGCGAGGAACGGCGGCGGCAGGGCGTACAGCGGCGCCGCTGCTGAGGCGGCGGTTGCAAGGAAAGAGCCGGTGAACGTAGCCGGCAAGGCGAGGCTGCCGCCGGCGGTGGCAGCGGCGGAGCAAGCCCCGAGACAGGAGGAGAGCTCGTGGATGAGGGACCCCAAGACGGGGTGCTGGATGCCGGAGAACCACGTCGACGACGTCGACCCCGCCGACCTACGCGCGCGCCTGGTCTTCTCCAAGAAACAGTAGATTAGTGTTGAGATCGAGGAAACCACTGCTCGATCGGTAGGGTGTTCAGTAGATTGTGATCATTGATAGTCCAATGTCTAACCAACCGATCGGTTGGGTGTTCACTTGTTCCGATTTACAGATTGTGATGTATGGAGTTCGAAGATAGCTGTTCGTTTGTTCGTTACACATGCAAATCATTTTAAGGCGCAATAAAAAAGCATTTGACATGATTGGTTTCTTCAGTATCTTTTCCTTCCTCACTTTTCTACCTGTAAGGCATCGAGAGAAGTTACTGTTAAAAAAAAAAAAACAGTTTTCCTCTTGAAGTAGCCTCTAAGGTGCCTCTCATGACTCAAATAGCTCAGCCCGAGAGTTGTAACGTGTTGTACAAGAATCAGGATGAAGGCAGAGCCTAGTACCAGTAGTGGAAATTACAAAAATCTTCATGGGCGCTGCAGATGTAGGGTAAGTTTGGATGCTGATCAAAGTCAACTCGCAAAAAGTTGGCTCGCCAGCATGCGCCCGCGCGTTGGCGACTGAATTCGGCGTCCGCATCTTGCCCACGCGTCGGTAAAAAAATGAACTACCAAGCTGTGTTACATGCGTTGGCGAGCCAAACTTTGGCACTGCACTGGCATCAATCCAGACGTGAGTCAAATCGGCATCGGTGCACGCGGGCGAGCCAAACGTGCCCGTAGTATCTCGTATTGTGACCGGCAGACAATTGTTGTCGGGTTTACTTTCCCATTATGCATGTGTAAGAACGAACAGTCCTTGCTTGTAACAAAACAATACTAAAAGCAGCGTGCTCAATAGGGAAAAAACTATCGATCATCAAATGAACACTTCCAGAATTGCAACGAATGGCAAGGGTAAACAAAATCTCCAATGAAAAAACAAAGCTTTTGCAACTTGCTCTTAATTTGAAGTGCAGTTCAGCCTTCCAACAGTCAATTTGGATAAGCAGGGAGATAACATGGTACAATGTAACATGAACTACAGTGCCATTATGTCAGTAACAAAGATTACAGGTTATTTGAAGAACTAAATTAGGAATTTCTGAGTTCTCAGCAGTTATACAAGATATAAATTTACACTGGAAGGTAAACCAGGTTAAGAAGATACATAATCTACCCAACACAACACAATTTGGCCACTTTCTATTTCCAACAACGCTATCAATGCAAAAAAAAAAAAAGGTTAAAAAAGAGGTTACACAGTTTGTGGTGTTGATGTCAGATTCATGAATCCATTGCCTACACTTCCATCCAGTGGTCGCTGCTTATATTTTGCAACGCTACAATGCGGACAGATGTAGTCCAACCCATCAGTTTTCGCGTAGTCCTGAAACCACGGCAGTAAGATCAATCATAAAACAGACATTTTCAATATGATGATAGTAGTTCAGTATAAAACAGATTGTCTACCTTGAAAGTGCCCAGCCCTTGCCGTCTGTCACAACCAAAGTGAGCCCATTCTCCACATAACCCACAGTTCACCCAATCGCCAGGAGCACTACTGCAAATACATCAGGAATCGTGTTATCTGTTAATCTCTACAGATAGAAAGGGTACTCAGCTGCTATGCTATAATAAAACCATATCCTCGAACCTGTGGCACAGCAAGCAACACTCTCCATCAACATCATCGTGCGCAAGTTCATATTCCAGCAAGTATGTCTCATAATGCTTCTTTAGTGTGTTTCCAACACCCTGAAGGAAAAAGTGTGCATGATTATAGCAAGCTTAATTATTTTTACAACATTGACAAGCAAATCAAATTTCCTGATAAAAGCAGGTAGAGCTTTCCTAAAGCAAAGCAACTTCTAGAGGTAAACACAACTTGCACCACATATATAATAGCTGAATCAGGCTCCATTCCTGATTCCTACCTGGTAAACTAAAAAGACAAATACAAACATTACCGTCATTTTGTTTGTAATGGTATGGTTGCGCATCTTTGAAAAGACTTGACCTTTCCAGTTTATGCCATTACCAACATAAAAGCCACCTCGTGATACCACCTGAACAACCATTATCAATACGTGTATTTGTCAGCAAAATTATAACGTCAGCAGCAATTTTTCTGTAATCATGTTTTCAGGGTGACAACTGAACCTCTAGCACCCGAATATGGGAGTTTAACTTATTTCAAATCTGCACATTTTTTTTTTGTTGGGATAATTACGTTTCAGCCATAGATTTCTACTCTAATTGTGATATAGCCAGTCTTTTTTAGAGTTTTCAAAATAACCATCATTCTTTTCACCTCAATGCTCCGTTAACCATAGATTTCACACGCCGTTCCTTTCAGTCCAATAAACGAAATTAAAAAATAAACAGAGAAACCAGATGGAGGAAGGAAAGGACCAGATTTCGAAAATGTTCGTTCTTGGTGCATTCAAAATAGATTTCAAGAACTTAATAATTTCAAATGTTATTGAAATCCAGTTTTTAAAATATGATAAAATTTTAATTTTAATTCAAAATTGTCCAGATTTCAAAACTTGATTACAACTGAAATTTTCTTTGCTATGTTCCTTCTTGGTGCATTCATCTAATGTGTCATGTTTAAAATGATATAAAAATACATTGTATCACAAAGGGCATTTTTGTCTTTCACACTAAAGTTAACACCATTAGGGATACTAAATGGAGTTGTGGTACAATGGAGCTTCATCTGAAACTTATGATGGCTAAAATGCAAAATCTGAAAAACAGTGGTTATATCACAATTAGACTAGAAATCTATGGCTGAAACGCAATTGCCCCTTTTTTTTGGTTTAGGTGGTATACAATCTTTTCTTGATATGCCCTAGTCATAGATCTATGAGGTGGTCCACCATGCTGAGTAGATTTTTCTGTAGATATTGCAAGTTCTAGCTTTGGCAGCTATTGGTCTATGTCAGTTCATGCATGCCAGAATTGGAACTTCCCTGTCTGTGGAGAGTGGTTACAGGAAAAAAAAAAGTCCATAGCTAATGCATGAGAACAAAACTGCAGAATTACCTCTTTGTATAAATTATACAAATCAAGACGCTTTGAATTTAGGACTGCATCAGGAAATTCAGCTATTCCACCTTGAGGTACGAGTCGAGTGTGGCCCCTCTGGAGTAGAAATTGCATGACATCTTTCAAGAAGTCTTCCTGTGAAAGGTAACACAAATTCGGGTGACTAATTTGTTGGAAGATGTTTCAGCACATAAAGAAAAATATAGTCCAAGAACTGTACTTCAGAGCAATCTTGTATGGACAACCGATTGCACCCATGTTTCTTCATTGGCAGAGGATTCAACGGAACAGATGGTTGAGCACGTGATTGTCTAGATAATGACTTCCTTTGAGCTGGGGCAACAGGTGTCACCATATGCTTTACTGGTGGAGGGGCTGGCAGGCTCTGCTTGTCTCGACTAGCATCACGAATGATAGAAAGAGGGAGACCAATAAAAGGATGCACTTGGCGCCTCGGAGAGTGAGGAAGGGGTCTCATTGTTGCAGGCTTTAACCTTGGCTTCAATGATGACTGCAAAGACTCTTCAGCTAGATGCTTCTTTTCCTCTCCAACTCCCTTTGTACCAGAAGATATTTGTTTTGACTCCAGATTTCCCTTCATTCTATCCTTAGTAAGTGATGCTGACCATCTTGGTAGATGGACATATGGACCATCTTCAATAGTTTGATCATTGCAGTAATTTGAGCAAAAGAATAGAAGCCGGTCTGCATCTTCCTTATCAAATGAAGACACTGGTATACCATTTACACAAGCAATTCCAAGTACAACTAAGCTTTTGTAAGATCTCTCTAGTGCTAGATGCTTCAAAACCTAGGCAATTGAAAAAACAAAACTCATTCAGTGTTGTAACAAGATCCACTTATACATTGCTATAGAATGAAATTATAATAAGACGAAACCAGCTACCGTATGTTTCAGAAAACCCAACATTTCATAACAGAACTTTTTTTTTTCTCGAAAACGCAGGAGAGGTGCGCTTTCATTATATGAAGAAGAAAAACAAAACAGAATACTTGCTCTAGAGAAAAAGTAGTCAGAGTCAAAAAGAAAACAGATCTCTGGCAAATTTGAGTAGAGTATGAGTACTCCAATGACAAAAGGTGTTTCCCAGCTGTACTACATCAATTATTCAGATTAGTAAAGCAAGAACCAGGGTTTATCACAAAACTCTAGTTAACGATCATAACAAAAGCATGCAGCAAATGAGAAATTTAACACTCAGAACATAACTACTTAAAAATTTCTCAGCACTGCAGGATGATTCTAAAAGACAAAATGTAAGGACGCAATTCAACACTTTTGTATTTGTTTTATATTTTTTTGGTATAAGTTCTAAATCAAAGAAGCCAATTCTTACCTTGGGGTATTAAAAAAAGTTCAGAGTGGATATTTGTTTTCCACTTAATTAGAGGCAAAACAAGAAATCTGGAAACATCAAGAATATAAACAGATGGCAGAGAATGCAGTATTATATAGAAGTTGGCGAGAAGCGATGATTCAGACAAAAAAATGTATAATTTCTCAGTCCCCGAAAAAAATAATAATCCACTTAGAGCATCTTTTCAAGATATGAAAAACTATAACCTGTGATGCCCACTTAGGCAGAGTCATCCAGACTTCAAAAGTAGAAGCTCCAGAAGCCATGCACATGGAAGTCAAAGGCTCGGGTGCAGATGACTTATCGCCCTCTAATTTAGATAGGGCTCGAACTAACTGTGTCTTCTCAATGATTTCATTCTTGATGTGGCTTTCCAGAAGCTGCGTATTTATGAGGCAACATATAATTTCTTTTTTCACATTATTCAATATTCTACGAAATGCTCTGATTGTGTGAGTTACCTGATCATCGAAACATGTTTGAGCACTGCCAGACACAAGAAGTGACACATGTGATGAACAGCAAGTTGTGATATCGCAACGCATTGTAACAACCCCATGTGGAAGAGTTTCAGCTTCAAGAGGTGGAGGAAGGGCACTGGAAAGAGAAGAGCAATGAACTTTTTCTGTAATAAATTTAATGTTTTGGGAAACAATGATATTCACAACAGAGCAACAACATCTAAGTATCAGGAGTGAGAGATTAGTGGACATAGCAAAAACTAATACCATATCTACCAGGTAATCAATTGATATATCTAATTTATGTTCTCATGGTCACACGCTGTTCCTTTTAGAAGAATGCAGCATCAACCACTGTTTTTTAACATCACAGGTTGAACACATCAATATATATTATTTCGTTTAATATGGCATCAGGTTCAAGCTTGAAACACTCCCAGATCAAACTTATTAATATGAATATTTAAGCAACAATTTGATACAGAAAACCATCCTGAGATTAAAAAATCAATAAACTTACTAATAAAACGAAAACAAAATACTACATTTCAAAAGTGACCCATGCCCCCGTTTTAGTTGTAGGAGTTACGAGACAAGTTAATTAATATAAAATGCATGGTAGTTCAGGATACCTGATTCGGTTCTGAAGTTTACTCCCACGAATCTGAAAAAAAGGAAAAGATAATCAATTGGAAGGTCCTATAAAGTAAGTTAAGAATTAACATAGAATATTCAAGGGCTAAATATTTATTCAACGTATATGAAATTCTTCAGACCCAGATTTACACTGTTTCTGTTATTTAACAAAACAGAAGTGTGAGTTGAACTTAACATTACAACAACAACAACAACAACAACAACAACCAAGCCTTTTAGTCCCAAGCAAGTTGGGGTAGGCTAGATATAAAACCTAAGAGATCCAACACAAACAAGATGTAAAGAAAAACTGACGAGACAAATGATGAAAGACCAACAAAACCAACCACCGAAAATAAGTGATAACGAAAAAGGGAAAAAAAAAAGAGTGAAGCACCCAAACATCAATGACCGACAAAAAAGTGATGGCAGATTAAAATTAAGTAGAAAAAGGAGAAAAGGGTTAAAAAGCAAAATCAAGGTTCTGGTATGTGTATCGTGAGTTGGACTTAACATTGATAACTTATTAATTATGCTCCATCATATTTTACTAGGAGCCTAGTTAAATGCAGGGTTATTGAATAAAATTAGAACATATGTCCAACAAATGTTATAAATAATTGTAAGAAGCCAGTGGGTGTCACGCCAGGGATAAACATGCACGAGGCATTGCCTTGCTTATTTTGGTTAAGCTACTAGTCTATTCATTACTTCTGGAATCAAGATGCAGAAGTAAATGCAAGAAGCAAAAGGTTTTTACTGTTGAGTGATAGGATTATACCTCAACATTGAGGAGAGCATTCAAACCATCCTCCAGTGAGGCCAACAAACATGCATCCTGCAATCGAACATTTGAAATTCATAAAATCATTTATTAGACAACCAAAACATCAAATGATATGAGAAAGATGAGGCATAAGTCCTATACTTACCAGGGTGCATGGCACTCCACAGACCAGCAATTTCATGGTCACATCTTCATCATATACTTTTATAGCCGGAGAGGCTTCAGAACAACCTTCTTCATCACCCATTTCATTCTCAGGAAGGAAGATATTTACCTTTGGAGCATTCCCAAGAAGACGAGGGCCAAGCTTAACACTTTGCACATGGTTATTTCTTACACAATATAATCGAAAAGAGGCATGTGCGAGTTGAAATGCATCCCACGCATGGCTGCAGGAACTACAACAAGAAATACTCAATATACTAGGTATGAAACCAAATGAATATCTGCAGATTCAATCCACAATCATGTTTCTGATACCTTTGAATGACTGACATTAAAGCATGGCGAAAATGAGATGCAGCATAAGATGAGAATGAATTCCTCCAATACATTACATATGGTATCCCCTGCATGGAATAACGACAGCATTACATTCCGAAGATGAAAGCGAAATATCAATTAACCAGCACTAATCACTCCAAAATTATTCGAATTTTAATAGTCAAAATTCAGAATTGGTAACATTTGTCAGGCTCAATGCCAGGAATTTGACAAAATCTAGGAAGAAGAATAAACCTTGCAAGGAAGTTCCAAACCAAAAAAAGAAGAGAGTGCGAGAGAGAGAGAGGGAGGGAGGGAGATCTATATGGAATGTTTTGTCTTTCATCCTTTGTCTTCTTTGTTTTCCTTTGTCCCTTGTTTATGTTGGATCTCATTGGTGTCATCTCTATCCTACCCCAACCTGTTTGGAACTAAAAGGCTTGGTTGTTCTTGTATATATACATGGAAAATCTAGAATGATTATGACCAAGGCACACAACGAGAACAATCTTGAAAAGAGGTAGAAACAAAACAATTATTGAGGAACGAGTTACCTTTGAATGAAGTGACTGGGCAAGCTTTTCCCCTATGGGAACTTCCATGTAAACCTGTATAAGAGATAAAAAGAAATTAAGCCATTAGCTATATAAGGAAAAACATAGAAGAAATCTCATAACAAAGTACTTAGATAGCTATAAGTCATTCAATTTACATGATTAAAGATGATAAACAATATGCAACTAGTCAATTATTCATATCAATCAAACCTAGACAGGCTAAATTGAAACTAAGTAATATCAGGTCATAATACTAAGGAAAAAATTTCAATTCACTCCCCTCAAGTATAACCTTAGCCTAGGTATTTTGGATCAGTTTACCCACACAACTATGTTATTTTGGTTCATTTCATCCCCTTACACAATTGTCTTTTCTGTTTCTCCATGCACAAGTGAAGTATTAAACAAAAAATTTAAGAGATGATAACATACATCATAACAGGTTTCATCTGTAGCCTACTCCAATAGCCCAACATGTTTGGGACTAAAAGGCTTGGTTGTTGTTGTTTATTGCTGATAACATACATCATAACACTTGTTAGAAAAATACATCATGATTTTTTTATTCTGATATGAAAGGATATTTAATAGTACTAATCATGGGGATACAAAGTTATAGAAAAAAAATATTATGAAAAAAAATCATATTATATTTTTTGTCATACATTATGATGCCTACTATCACCTATAAAATGCTAATTTAACTTGCGCACGGAGAAACAACAAAAAAAAAATGCTTAAGGGGTAAAATGAACCAAAATAAAAAAGTTGTGTGGTAAACTGAACCAAAAATAGTTCAGATGGTTATATAGACTTTGGTTATACTTGAGGGGAGTAAATCGAACTTTTTCCTAATACTAACCAGTACTCCGAAATATGGATATCATTCTTACATTACTTACAGGGGTATTGATCATACAAGAACTAATACTAACCAGTACTTGCAAGTTTTTGTCACAGAAATAGTTCCACATGGGTCAAACTTTCAGGTTTCTCACTAGTCCTGGCCAATAGTGTTTCGCTAAACTCTACTTCTGTTTTCTATAGCATGCTTTAGCATCATATAATTTTTTTATAGAAATTTAGTATGAGGCGTATGCAGTAGCAGCTACAATACAACTGCAAACTAAGACTCCTAATGTGTTGTGTTGTGCATTATTTCAGAGAAAAAAAAAATAGTGTCGATTGTCTTGCAGAGCTTTCAGTTAACTACGTACCGATAAAGCAATTAAATAAACTAATACAAGATTAGGAGTTTGCTCAAGACAGATATTAAGAGTTTGCTCGTGAGAGATGTGGAGCTTACAATGGCTGGAAATGGTGAGCTGATTAGTGAGCCAAATGCCTGTGGGTCAGACAAATCAGTATCACCCCACACAAGAGTACCGATCTCCTTCTCATTCTCCAGCTGCTGGCCCTGAACATACAATAAGTTGGGCTGCACCGCGAGCTGTGCCTCTCTAAATTGCTCTACCATCGGATTGATCAGTGTGTGCACCTGCATTCCCGATCTCCCATTCATGAGAACTCAAATCAAAACCAAGTAAGTTTTCAGCAGTAAACAGCAGAAACAAACAGACCTCCAGCCTTCCAGACGAGACGAGCTCGGGAAAGGGGTACGACAGTCGCGCCCGTTTTGCGTCAGGTCCTAGCCGATCCGGAGCCCGCTGCTCTTCGGCAAACTTCCCGCATAGCACGGCTAGGAGAGTGGAGTTTTGCCGCGACGCGCTCTGGACTTGAGACATGGCTGCGAAGATGGCGCCTCCCGTTCACTTCAAGTCACCGTTCGACCTGCAGCAGATAGTATAGTACTGATCAAATAACTTCGATAATCCAACAAAAAAACCTCAGGAACCACCACCAAACTGAATCATGCCACACAGGCGCATAGGATATACCAAATCAAAGCTCCGCGCTCGAGAATCCGCTACCCCTGAGCCGCACCAGACGCCGGCGACGGTAAAGCCAGACGCAGATGGGATCCGATTTGGGCGAGAAGGGAATGGTAAAGCCGTGAAGCAAGAGAGAACGGAACCCTAATCGAGACGTACGAATCCCCTTTCAAGCAACGCTGCTATAGGAAGGCAATGCGAGGCTACCATAGGTTCGGTGGTGATTGGTGAATCGCAAGCCAGCGTCCCGTCCCAATCCAATCCATCCCAAGTCAAATACGCATCGCACGGGGAATCTACAAACAGAAAAAAGGACAAAAGTGGAACTTCACCGAAATCAAATAGGTAGATACCACCCACCTTCTTGTGTTAATCTACGCGGACTACGAATCCAAACTACTAACGAAACAGACAGAGTGCAGCAGTCAGTGGAGCAGAAGACGAGGGACGAACCGCTCGGATTGGGAGGGCCGGAGTCGGATACTCGGATTCTTCTCGCCGCGGATCAGCCTCCTCCGCGCATCGATCCGGGGATGCCGCTCCCACTTTCCTGCGCCTCTTTTCCTGGGCTTGGCTTGGCGGCGACGAAGGTGGTGCATCGTTACTAGTGAAGAGAAGAAAGGACAAAACAAAAACAAGAGGCGATTAAACTAGATTTTCAAGTTTGAGACTGAACGGAAGAAAAGAAAAGAAATTACAGAGGTAGAGAGAAGGGACCGGTTGGATCATGGATGAGCGATGGATACCTGCTGCTGCTGCCGCCGCCGCTTTCCGTGCTCGGGCGTGTTGGATTCTCCTCGTTTTTTCTCCCCCCAAACTTTTGCCCCGTCGAACTGAAACCGGATGGCTGTATGGTACAGTTTCCTCACTTCCGAACTGAGACTGAGACGTGGAGTTCCCGGTTTTTGTTGAAATTTTAGCGTCCTATGGGGTCTCCTTAGTAGTTCAGTGGGTCCATGTCATCTAAGAAATTTCTATAATGGGAAATATATTATACAAGCTTCTTCAGCTCATGTGTAAGGATAATTAGATAAATAATAGAGTGATTTCGTAGTTGTCACTGAAAAATACTGTATACCTGGTGTATCTAATAAGACCCAAATGTGACTAATTGAAGCGTATGCAATAGCACGTTAAAAATTAGGTAGTTCCCTGCGTTTCACAATAGACTTCGAGCGTTTTGTATAATAATATGATTTTATTAAATACAATTAAACTTCTATTTTAAATTTTTTTCTAAAGTATTTTTTAAAATATATCTATTCATATGAAATTTTTTATATTTTTAAAATTATCAACTTAAAAGTTATTTATATTTCTAACGTTTGATCATAACTTCGATCCAAAGCAAAGTAGTAGAATAAGGGGAACATCTCAATAAGCAAACATGTTTATCTCCTCCCAGACGGATATTCAAGGCATGTTCCGAATCGCGTGCACTTCCAATTTGCAGCCTCCGTCATCATCTAGTATGAAATACCGCCGCTAATATGTGCATCCATTATCGTTTGAATCTGTGTGGCTCCTGACATTCCTCATCCAAATCACCATCACATATCTCTAGATCCTCGACGCCATCATGCTCCAACTAATTAAGCTCTTATTTATTTATTTATTTATTTATTTAAGAAACTAGAGACTAACCTGCAACCTTTCATTTAAAATAAACCAACAGTACTTATAGATAAAAAAAAGAGAAATTTGTACATGTTGAAAATGATCCATTCTTTAACTGTCTCTGAAAGCGTGAAAATAATTAGAGAATACGTGATGTATTAGATTAAGGATGTATTACATATATAGGCAAGATGGGAGCCGAACAAGGGGCAGGTCACACGCTGATTTTAGTCCTACTTAAAAACGAATATAAGTCCCAGGCCAATACGAATACAATGCGCTAACACTCCCCCGCAGTCCGAAAGTCATAATCAACTACTAAAACAAACGTTCAGGCAGGATCAAAACTCCAAAAAAAGGGACATCGGTAGACCCTTCGTGAAGATATCCGCATACTGAGATGTCATCGGAATGTGAAGAACGCGATCCTCCCTAAGGGCGACACGCTCTCGAACGAAGTAAAGATCAATCTCAACATGCTTGGTCCGTTGATGCTGAACAGAATTTGTAGATAGATAGATTGCACTACTATTATCGTAAAAGACAACCGTAGCACGCTGTAAAGGACTATGAAGTTTCGCCAACAATTGGCCTAGCCAGCATGCTTCAGCAACATCGTTGGCTACTACTCGGTATTTGGCCTCAGCACTGGATCTCGAGACGATCTGTTGCCGCTTCGAAGATCAAGAGATGAGGTTGTCACCAAGGAACATGCCGAAACCCGAAGTGAATTTGCGTGTGTCGGGACAACCAGCCCAATCTACATCTGAGTAGACAACAAGCTCGCTCGAAGTAGTCTGATGGAGAGTAAGGCCGAAGTCCAAAGTGCCACAAATGTACCGAAGAATGCGCTTCACAATATTAAGATGAGGCTTACGAGGATCATGCATGAAGAGACAAATCTACTGAATAGCATAGGCGATATCGGGTCTAGTAAATATGAGACACTGGAGGGCACCAGCCAAACTGCAGTAGTGAGTAGGGTCGGCAACCGGCGTACCAGCAGAAGATAATTTGGAGTGCGTGTCAACAGGAGTGGTGCATGGCTTGCACTTGCTCATACCTGCACGATCTAGAATATCAACACATACTACCGTTGTGACAAGAAGAGATCCTTAGCTGTGAAAGTCACTGCGATGCCGAGGAAGTGATGTAGTTGTCCCATATCAGTCATAGAGAATTCCCGTTGTAAATCAGAGATGACAGCGGAGAAGAGAGTCTAAAGATGCCGTATGAACAATGTCGTCAACATAGAGCAGAAGATACACTGAATCTGAGCCTCGATGGAAAATAAATAATGAGGCATCCGATTTGGCTTCAACAAAATCCAAAAAGAGCAAATATGAGGCAAACCGGTTGTACCATGCTTGAGGAGCTTGCTTCAGTCCATAAAGTGACTTGCTCAAATGACAAACATGATCAGGATGACTATAGTCAACAAACCCTGAGGGCTGAACGCAGTAGACTGTCTCAGTGAGGGTGCCATGAAGAAAAGCGTTCTTCACATCAAGCTGATGAATAGGCCAACCACGAGAAAGAGCCAATGTAAGGACAGTGCGAACAGTAGCCGGCTTCACAACAGGGATGAAAGTCTCCTCATAATCAATACCGGGACGCTGAGTGAAGCCTTGAGAACCCATCGAGCTTTGTACCTTTCTAATGATCCATTAGGTAAAAGTTTGTGACGGTAAACCCATTTGCTAGTAACAAAGTTAACACCTGCGGGGCGAGTAATAAGAGTCCAAGTATTATTCAAGAGAATAGCATCAAACTCGACCTGCATAGCGGCGCGCCAGTTTGCATCTTTGAGGACGGTGTGGAACGATTTCGACAACGGGGAGATGATTGTAGCTTGAAGATTGAGCTGCTCCACAGGAAGCCGAAATCCGGATTTAGCACGGGTGTGCATGACGTGGTCGTTGGCGGGCGGGGCACGGTGACGACCAAGGACGGAGCAGTGGTGCGCTGCAATGCCGCAGCGCCGGGTGCGTCGGGTGCGACAGCCACGTGTGGCGCGGCAGACTGGGTAGCAGGCGATGCACCCGAGTGGGCAGCCGACAAGGACGCCTCGATGGACGATGACCCGGGCGACCCGGGACTCATCGGCGTCGCTAGCGGGAAAACCCGCCTGTGCTAGGCGCCGTGATAAAAGCCGTTGCCAGATTGGCAATATTGGTCGACGTTGTTGCCGGATTGACAATAGTAGGCGTTGAAGAAGTACCTGCAACCACAGATCTCGAGCCAACAGGTAAAATAGTAGTATCCTCCTCAAAAAGAAAATCCAACGAAGGAACAGACATAGGAGAGGTGGACATCTCAGCAAAGTGAAAAAGAGATTCATCAAACACGACATGGCGTGAGAGGATGATTCAATTAGAGTGGAGATCAAGACACCGATAGCCTTTATGTTCGGAGGAATATCCAAGCAAGACACAGAGCATGGACCTGGGGGCGAATTTGTGGGGGGTGGTGGAGGAAAGATTTGGGTAGCAGGCGCAGCCAAAAACCCGTAAGTGGTCGTAAGATAGTGAGGTGCCATGAAGCGCAAAGAACGGTGTTTGAAAAGCTAGGGTTTTAGTGGGTTGAAGATTTAGAATGTATGTGGCGGTCTAGAGCTCTTCAACCCAATAAACCGGAGATAGGCTAGCCTGAAACAGGAGACAGCGGAGAACATTATTAACAGTACGAATAATATGCTCGGCACGACCGTTCTGTTCGGAAGTGTATGGGCATAACATACGAAACTGCACACTATGGGTAAGGAAGAATGTGTGCGCGCTATAGTTATCAAACTCATGGCCATTATCGCACTGAACACTCTTGATTGTGGCAGCAAACTGAGTGCGCACATAGAGGAAAAAAATAGAGATGGCAATGAAAGTCTCGGATTTTAAGCGGAGTGGAAAGATACAAACGTGATGCGAGCAATCATCTAAAATAACGAGGTAATATTTGTAACCCAACACACTGGCAACAGGTGATGTTCAAAGATCACAATGTATAAGATCGAAACTGATTGCAGCACGTGAATTGGATAAATGAAAGAGAAGACACATGTGGCGCCCTAATTGACAGGCGTGACATACATGGTCGGAGTTATCTTTATTACAAGTGATAGCTTTGGAATTAATGAGCTTGCTAAGGGCTTCACGACCTAAATGACTGAGATGACGATGCCATAAAGTGGTGGAGGCGGTGGATGCGACGAGGGCGACAGGGCTGGCGACATTGGGGGTGGGGAAGAGATAGTGGTCGCGGAGCTATTGCACTTGGCAATCACGCTCCTGGTCAGGAGATCCTTCACAGGGAGGCCGAAAAGGTCAAATTCGATGGAACACTGGTTATCGGTGATGAAATGACGAATAGAAACTAGATTCTTAATAATGTGCAGAGAAACTAAAATATTATTAAGAGAAAGAGGACGATGTACCCTACAGTGGTGACGGGAAGCAAAGCCCCATTCCAAAGAATAATAGATGAAGGATAATGCGATGAAGGAGGGTGAGAGGAGGATAGTATACCAGCGTCCGGAGTCATGTGTGCAGCCGCTCCAGAGTCAGCGTACCACTCGGAATTGGACGGCGGTGCGTTCAACGTCATCGTATTGAATTGATTGACGAAGGATGCTTGATCCTAGGATGCGCCACCGAGTGCAGACACCCACGCTTGCTGTGGAGGCACCCACGCCTGCTGGGTGGTGCTCGGGGCTGAGCCAAGGCTCGATGGAGCTCCCCCGAGGTAGTGACTGAGGGCGGGAGATGTGTCGTAGAGGGAGTACGGCATCGTCACGAATGCCGGCGGCGCGGGCGGGTGAGCACCAGAAATAGCACCGCGGCCACAGGGTCATAACTGCACAGTGCCCTGACACGGGTTGTAGACGGAAGGGAACTGTGGTGACTGGTTCTACAGACCCAACGCAGACTGGCCGTTGCCCGTGGAGTTGCCGCCGCGCCTACGACGACGGTTGTTGGTCTTGTTGGAGGAGCCGCCAGAGTTGCAAGTGTGAGGCGGGTCACCATTGCCCTGCGTGCCAAACGAAGGGCCACTAGGGGGCCGACTGGTGGACTGCGTCGTGGTGATGACTAGGGACTACGACGCGGTGTGCCCGTCCCCAGGAGCTCGATCTCCTCGAGGAGAAGATGAGTGCGGGCCTCGTCGAAGGTGGTGAACGGCCGATGCATCTTGATGTTGGACACCATATGACGGAAGTTCTCGTTGAGGCCATGAAGGAGGGTGAGCACCATGGTCTTGTCGCTGACGGGATCTCCAATTCTGCAAGGGCGCTGGCCATGGTCTCCTGACGCGTGCAGTAATCGGTGACGGAGAGCGTGTCTTGCTTGAAGTTGCGAAACTTGGCTTCAAGTAGGAGGGCACGGGACTCGCCCTAGCCCAAGAATTCAGCTTCGAGAAAACACCAGGCGAAGTGAGCGCGATGTTCATGTAGCATAACAGACTGGAGCAGCTCAGAGGAGATGGTTCCGTAGATCCATGTGAGCACCGTGCAATCCATCTGCGCCCACGCCGGTCGACGCAGTCGGTGGACGTCGGAAAGCACGTGATCGCTCAGAGCATACTTGCCGAGGGCGATGAGGAGAAGGCGACGCCAGTGCCCATATTTGCTGGCGGCCTTATCGAGGATGACCGGCACGAGGGCATGGATATTGAGGACGGTATTGGCTTGGGCATGGATGGCAGCGACAGCCACCTCCTTGGCGTCGAGATCGTCGCGCTCCTTCTGCACACGATCTTCTTCAGCCTTACGGGCGCGCTCCTCTTCGGCCTGGCGCTGGTCATCATCGTCGGCCATGGCAGCGGCTACGGTTTGCAGCATCGGGGGCGCGTTGGAACAGAGGGGCCTACGAGCGTGTTAGCGGCGACATGAAGGTCGGCGAGGAGCTCAGCGGAGGCAGGAACCAGCGAGAGGATCTCGGCGGCGGTCGAGTAGCGGCGGCTAGGATTTAGCAGCGGCTACAGTTTGGGAAGCGAGGAGAGGACGCAGGAGTGAACCGTCTCGTGATACCATGAAAACGTGAGAATAATTAGAGAATACGTGATGTATTAGATTAAGGCATTGTTTTGGATCCACCCGACTAATTGTTAACCAGCTAAAAATTAGTCTTTTAGTCTCCAAACAGGCTGGCTAATTTAAGAGCTAATAATTAGTCATCTATGTGGCTAATTAAAAAAAACACTAGTCCCTCCCAACCTCTAATTGCGGGTAACTATTCCACCCATCATAAAAAAGACGCATGTACCCTCACCTTTTCCTATCCAAAACTTTCCTTTTCCTTTTCTCCACCGTAGATTTTCCTTCTCCCACACGGTCTCCTTCCTCCTCCCGCTTTGGCCATTATTTACTCCTACCTATCCGTGCAGCGTGCAGCCCCCTCCTCTCCATTGCCAGATCTCAGGGACTCACCCATCGCCGGTCATCCGTACGCGACGTGCGCCGGCCGTCCCTGACTTGCGCGAGCCCGACCGTCCCCGTGCCCGCCCGTCCCGGACGCGTCCCGCCCGTCGACGCCCCGGTAGTCTCCATCGGCCGCCCGTGGACGATGTCCTACCGGCAGTCTCCGTCGGCTGCCCATCGCCACCTATCTCCATTACGACATCCGCCCCTTGACGCGCTCCGGTTGCCCCCGACGTGCACCGTCTGTCCTCGACGGTGTCGGCCATCAGCGCCCATCGTCTTAGTCGCACGTCCTTGCTACCTGCCCATCTTTCTGAAGGTCATCGGTCATGGATTTCTTCTCCAATGAAGGCCATGACGACAATGACATCTTATCCGACCATAGCCACGACTTCCAGCACAACATCTTCGATCTGAACTCCCAAGCGCCCGTGGAGACCGATTTCACGCATATGTCCGCATATAAAGCTTTGCTGCAGGGTACTAGTGCACGGCAAACGGGCGATTTTGCCGCTATGCCCACCAGAGGTGGGCGCGGTCGTGGTGGGAAATCAGTCCATGGTGGGGGCTCGCAACACGCTCCATCTACAGCGGGTACAGCGCCGACCTCTGGGGGCAGTTCCGTGCTCCTCAGACATCTGCGAGTCGTGGTGGACGACTTCCTTCATGGTCTACCACCGCTGCAAGTGCTGCTGCAACACCACCTCCTGGCTCTGGCACTATGGGACAAAGCGACAACCATTATGATGACGCGGTCGAAGATAACAACGATCGGGATCCCCTGGTGAGTACTTTGTTTCGTTTGATTCAGCAAGGTTATTGGATAATTCAGAATGCTATGATCAGTAATAGAGATAGTTGACAGATGTTTACATGCATAGTAAGGGATATTTTAGTGAAATACTTATTTGATTGAGCAGTTCCTGGTTTAGTCGGCAATTACAATTATTGATTTGCTTGCTTATGGACCAAAAAGAAATTGTGTTCCTTCAGGTTTTGCAATGACGTAGGCTGAAACTTATATGCTAATTCTAAAACTTATTAACATGTCTAAAAGAGTAACATGTTTAAAAATGTTTCAGGTTGTGACTCGTAAGAAATTGAAATGTGATTTATGATCATCTGTATTATATAATCATATAATTGAGTAAAACTCATTTTGTCCGATGCACAACTAGATCGTGTTACTTGCACATGCTACCTGCATGCTTGATTGCTTCAGCATTGCTTGTTTCATAAACAAACAAATCTGAAATCAATGTTTCCTGCCATGGGATACTTGAAAAATCTGAAATAGATGGGTCAAGAAGAAGATAAGGCCAATTGGAATCCTCAGAACAACACCATTTTTTTTGTGAAATTTGCATTGAAGAAATGAAAGCAGGTAATTGTAATAATGGGTTCATGACAATTCGAGGCTATAAAAACATGCAACAGAAGTTCTTTGTATGTACTAGGCTCCGACACTCTGTGAAGCAACTGAAAATAGATGGCATCAACTGAAGGGCCTATATCAGTTTTGGTTATGGCTCAACAAGCAGACCGGACTCGGTCATGCTAATCGCAAAGTTGTGGCGCCTGATGAATTCTGGAAACTACACAGAAAGGTAATGGTTTGACATGTATGTTCATTTGAATTATAATTGTTTTTTGGTCATCACTTATAATTGTTAATAGGGAAAATCTGAATGGAGGAAGTTAAAGAAAGGGCCACCAGAGAATCTTTGTCATCTTCAACAGATGTTTGAGCTTGTTGCTATTGATGGATCTTGATCTTGTATTCCTAGGGAACATTTTCATGGTGCAGGAGACAAAGCTGATGAAGATGATGTTGATGAATCAGAGGAGGAAGATGGTGGTCCCACAAGTACTAATAGCAAGAAGAGGCTTGTTAGCACTTCATCTGCTGGAACCAGTCCAGTAAAGAAGACAAAGAGACCCATGGTTATGGTAATGACTGGTTTTTTGCAGCATTGTAAGGCAGACAGTGAAGCTACTCAAAATAAAATTGATGAGGCCATCAAGAGGGCAACAAATGCAGCATTGTAAGGCAGACAGTGAAGCTACTCAAAAGAAAATTGATGAGGCCATCAAGAGGGCACAAAGTCAAATGGAGCAGATGGCTGTGTCCATGAAGAAAGCACAGATACTTGCTGTTGAGTGTGGGACAGATGAACGAAGCATGGAGTATTTCGTGGCTGGGCAGTTGTTCCAAATGGCTGAGAACCGTGACTTTTTCTTGAACATGACAACAATAGAAGGCTCAAATGGTTGGAGAGATGGTGCGAGGCCAAGGGGCTGAAATAGGACAGATTATGCTTTTTATAAATGGTTGACACACTTTATTTAATAGATTTGGAATACTTAATGGGACAATTGTGTTTGATAGTTGCTAGAAAATAATGAAATTGTGAACCGTGTCACATAATTGCTGGTTTATTACTTGTGAGATGTTTCGAATAATATGGTTTACTGGAATTTGTGAGGTGTTTTGAATAATTGTTGCTCACTGGTTGTGATCTTTTTTTTTTACTTATATCTTTGATTGTAGGACACATGGGAGGAGGATGGGACACTTGAGATTTTATTGCAGCATCAAAGGAGTATGAAACGACGTTGTATTCTTGCATGCATGATTGGTACGTTACTACTTTGAAAGTTACATGAATAAAGCTCCTTATAAGGTTGTTGAGAAGAATGAGTCTGGCTATGAATGGGTTATGAAAACATTAAATGATCAAAAGGATTGTCCCGACATGTTTAGAATGAATAGGACATTATTTTATAGACTGCATGATTTGCTTGTCTGGTCATATGGTTTGAAGACATCAAACAAGATGACATCTATAGAAGCTCTAGAAATGTTCTTGTGGATGGTTGGTGTCCCTCAGCCAGTAAGACAAGCAAAGAACCGTTTGAAAAGGTCACTAGAGACAATTAGTTGAAAGTTTGATGAAGTCTTGCAAACTATGTATTTGCTTTTAGTAGATATTATAAAGCCAAGGGATCCAGAATTTGGGACCGTGCATGAAAGGTTAAAATGTCTTCGGTTTTCACCATTGTTTGATAATTGCATTGCAGCTATAGATGGAACACATTCGTGTTGTGGTCCCATCTGCTAAGGTCGTTCAACAGGTGGGTCGCCATGGGTATACCACACAAAATGTTCTAGCTATATGTGACTTTGACATGAGATTTACTTTTGTTGTTGCGGGATGGCCTGGCTCGGTGCATGAAATGAGAGTTTTCAATAATGCCTTGCGCAAATACAAAGACAAATTTCCAATTCCTTTCATCTTTGCTCAATTGTTTTTCTTTTGGTTTTTTTTTTGCATATTGTTTACATTAATATATTTGTTTTTTTTAGGAAAGTTCTACCTTGTTGACTCAAGGTATCCTAATCAAATTGATTACACCATATAAAGGAACTAAGTACCATCTACCTGAATATCGACAAGGGCCAAAACCAAGAGGCAAGAGGGAGGTATTCAACTATGCACATTCCTCTCTTCGTAACATCATAGAGCATTCTTTTGGAGTTTTAAAAATGAAATGGAGGATTCTTTTACACTTGCCGAGTTATTCCCAACTAAAGCAAAGAAAGATAATACTCACGTGCATGGCACTCCATAACTTCATTCGAGAGAGCGCTGTTGCGGATGTAGACTTTGCTATGTTTGACAAAGATGAAGACTTATGAGCCCCCTTCAGAAACATCGGTTCGACAAACCACTTTGAACAGTAATTTAGTAGATGATTATCCAAACATGAATGCCTTTCGTGACAGTATTGCAGATGGATTGAGTGCAAAGCGACATTGATTGAATTTGCCTATTCTGTATCCAAATATTGTAACCAGCAAGGATTTATGATATTGTTAATTTTATTCAGGTACTGAACTAGTAATTGTTTTCTCAAATGTAATTTTGATATTTCTGAATTTAATGTATATTTCAGCTGGAGTATATTCATGTAATTTTTGAGTGGATTGATAGATCCTATGGTAAAACTAAGATGCATTGCTCCATCCTATGGTATGATTTTTAAGCTGGATTTAATGTATATTTCTGAACTAGATTGCTCGATCCTATGGTATGAATTTAGAGCTGGATTATATTCATTAGAGGATTTGTAATATAATGATATTATTTCTAAAATAGTTTCACTCATATACTGAACTACTAGTTGTTTTCTTGCCACGTCTAATTTTTGAGGTGGATTATATTCATCCAAGGATTCATAATGTAATTTTGGTATTTTTAAATTTAAATGTTGGTGGGACAAAAAAAAGCACCTATTAGTCCCTTTTTGCCGGGTTGATCCAAACGGGTAGGACTAATTATTAGCCAGGGGTAAAAGAAACTTTTCATTGTTGTCTAGACTAATAATTAGTCAGGGCTTCAAACAGACTATCGACTAATTATTAGCTCATTAATTTTAGCCGGCTAACAATTAGTCAGGAGCTAACAATTAGCCGGGTGGATCCAAATAGGACCGAAGGATGTACGCTTACATATATAGGTGAGGTGGGAGCTAAACAAGGGGCAAGCTACATGTCGACTCTAGTCATACTTGAAAACGAATACAAGTACTAGGCTAATACGAATATAATGCGCTAAAAGTCTCAACTAAACTAGGCTTGATAACCACTTAAGTTCCTGGCCATGGTGATGCCATCGAACACAACAGGCATCAGTGATCTGTTCGCAGCAAATTTATCTGATGTCCAAATAAAAACATTTTGGTAAAATGGAATTTCTAGCTAGACGAGTTCAATGCATCTATATTTCTCAACAGATCGCTCATCCAAAGCAGCAATAATTTAAGAATTGGATCAAACTCTAAAATCTCTTACTACCCATCAACATACGATTTCCCTAGACATGTGTCGGGATATACGTTCCATGAAATTTAGTTTAACATCAGTTCGCTAATTCACTAATAGAATCTGAATCCTTATCATCCCAATTAATGCAACAAATAGCTTCGCGCTGTCCATCCCGTCTCTCAGGCTGTGCTGCAAGTAGAATGAGTTATCCCCCACTTGAGGCCACACCCGTAGCAAAATTCGAAGCCACACCTGCGACATAATTAATCTCGTAAACTTTACTATACCTCTTTGTTGAAACGAAAATTCCAAGGGAACGGGGACTGCAGGGACGACGACGACACAGAGAAACGGCAGTACGCACCTGCATGTAATGTGCAGGCAGCCATCATGTTTTTCCACGAAGAAATCACACTTAGGGCACCGCTTTCACTTCTTGCTCTTGGCCATCTGGAGCAGCAACTTATCCTCCACACGGCTGTCGCTGCCCTTCCTGTAGCCGGCGCAGTCCACGCCGTAGCGCCACGGCGCAACGCCGCACGGCGCGCAGAAGAGCCGCCTGCAGCAGGGGCACTCCGACTCCTCGGCGTCGGCGGCGTCGGCCTCGACCAGCAGCATCGCCGAGCAGTCCTTGTAGGGGCAGTACGTCTTCTCGGCCCCGAGCACCATGGCCTCGCACAGCGCGGCGCACCACCGCTCGAAGACCTCACGGGGGATCAGGCCCTGGCAGAGCTCCGGGTCCAGCGCGCCGCCGCACCGCTCCTCGGGGCACCTGACGCCGGCGATCCTGTCCTGGACCTGGGCGCCGATGTACCGCGTGACGCAGCCGCCGCAGAACGCGTGCGTGCAGCCGCGGCTGGCGCAGTGCGCGTCGCCGAGCGGCACGCTGCCCCTGCAGATCTTGCAGAAGACCAGGGTGCCCGGCCGAGACGACGACGAGGAGGAGGCGTAGGAGGTGCACTTCCTTTGCCGAGGACGGCGGGCACTGATAAGCCTTCCGCTACCACGCTGTCGTTTGTACTGGCAGTTGCCGGGACCGCCGCCATGGCGCGGAGGACAAGATCACTTCCTGCAGTTGGAGCTCCGCGGCGTACGTCTCGTCCGACATGGGGAAGAGCTCGTCGTCACCTGCAGCGTCATCGGCGTCATTCCGGCCGTGGGCTAGCGCTGAGAAGTAGAATTCATCGACGAGGCCGGTTAGGTCGTCGGCGCCGTTCGCGCTGGAGGAACTGGGTGCCATTTGGGTGCGAGATCGAGGAGCCAATCGAGAAGACGATATGGGCGGCAGTTGATTTGAGTGTGTGTAGTACGTGTTGTAGCCTGTAGGGATTAAATAGCCTGGGGTCACTAATTGATTTTAAATTTTGCATGTCAAAACGTCGTTTTGGTATCCGGACTCCGGAGTGAGAATTTTGAAAGGCCTGGTGCTGGTTTTGAGGCAAATGGGTCACGTACATTTCCTATATATCCCTTTGAAATGCAATTATATTCCTTTGAAATGTACTATTTCGCGCTCCTTCCCATGGAAGCTACTGGCGCCTATTCCCATCCCAAATTATAAAGGCACGAAGCACCGTTTAAACAGGAACAGACTCCCCGTCTCCCTGATCGTGCTGTGTCAGTTTCCCAGCAAAAGAACCAACCCTCTTCGAGTCGTCAAAAAGAGTGTAGAGTGCACCACCTCGCGCCAGTTGCTCCATCTCCCCTGCTTTTGCCGACGCCAATGGCCACCATCTGCAACATCTGCATGGAGCCCATGCCGGCCTCGGAGGCCCACCGCGGCGGCCGAGCCTGCGCGCACGCGTTCTGCCGCGCTTGCCTGGCGGGCCACATCCGCGCCAAGGTCAAGTCCACCTGCTGCGGCGCGGTCGTGCGGTGCCCGGACGCGTCCTGCGTCGCCACGCTCGACCCGGAGCTCTGCCGCGGGGCGCTCCCCGCCGACGTTTTCGAGCGGTGGTGCGCCGCGCTCTGCGAGGCCCTGTTCCTCGGCGCGCGGCGCACCTACTGCCCGTTCCAGGACTGCTCCGAGCTGATGGTGGCGGACGACGAGTGCGACGTCGTCACGCAGTGCGAGTGCCAGGTGTGCCGGCGCCTCTTCTGCGCGCGGTGCGGCGTCGCGCCCTGGCACGCCGGCGTGACCTGCGACGAGTACGCTAGGCTCGCGAAGGGCGACAGGGGCCGGGAGGACTTGATGCTGCTCGAGATGGCCGCCGGGAGGAACTGGAAGCGGTGCCCCAGCTGCCGGTTCTTCGTCGAGAAAACTGAAGGCTGCCGGCACATTTCGTGCAGGTAATAAAAGGAGCATCTTTTCTGTGAAGATTATTATTTATATGCAAAGTTAGGCAAAATACATTTTCAACTGTGTAATGGCCATGAATTTTTGTAGGTGTGGCTTCCAGTTTTGCTATGGGTGTGGCAAGAGCTACAACGAGGGGTCTCATTCTGGTTGCTGAATAGTTCTGAGATATCGATGCCTATGTCTATCTCTGGCGTTACAAAGGCGACAAAAATGTTATTGCAACCATCTTTTCTGTATGAGGATGCATCCAAATAGCAAAAGTAAAAGTATGATGACGTTCGCAAGATGCCACGATCGAATGCGCTTGATACTTTGGGAAGAGTCTATTGTTCGTCCGTTTTACTTTCCTATCGCTGTTATTAACAACATAAAGAATTTGCAGAAAGAACGCTTGTTATTTTGAACAGAACAACTTCCGTTTTCTCCCCTGAATTAGGCTGGGGTGAAGCTAAGGCCATATAGAGCTTCTAATTAAGTTTAATATTTTTAAAGTATACAAACATAAACATTTATCGACATAATTCAAATTATCGAAATGTGAAAAATGTATCTGAATATAAAAATTCGTGGAACACCGAACACCTTTCAAATCATAGAAAGTATGACGGTTATTTATTGATTATTGTAATTTGTAAGTTTGATAAGGACATTACAAGCTGCTCGAACGAAAATGGTTTGGATCATGTAAATATGTATGAGCTGGGGTGATTTTTATTTACAATAAAATGACCTATACCTATTCGTAGGAATTTCAAACTGTTGATGTAAATATTGATGTATACTGTATTTATGAGTAATGCTTCATTCTAGAAGTATGAGCAATATTTTTCCTTTCACGAAGTTTCGCAAGATTTGTTAAGAAAGGTTGAAAATGCTACGGGAACATGCTGCATTCGGCATTTATCATCTCCTTCGCATCGAGGCGTCGAGAACCTTGGGAGAACAACAGCCTTTTGTATCCCCAACTGAATCCAAAGAAACCAACTGATAGACCGACGACCATCATGTGATCGTGCCAAAGAAACCAACTCGTTTCCCCTGCAAAGTGAAACTCATCAGTCACCACGTCACCTCCCGCACCTGACCTGCCCTCACCTCATTAGTCACTACGGCGGCAAACGGCGCACGACAATGGCGGGAACCGATGGGGCGCCGCAGCAGCGCAACCAAACCTGCAGCATCTGCCTGGAGTCCATGGCGCCGTCTGAGGCCCTCCGCGGCGGCGCGGCCTGCGCTCACGCCTTCTGCGGCGCATGCCTGGCCGGCCACGTCCGCGCCAAGATCGAGTCCGGCGGCGGCGGCGCCGCCGTGCGGTGCCCAGACGCGTCCTGCGTCGCCACGCTCGACCCGGAACTCTGCCGCGCGGCGCTCCCCTCCGACCTGTTCGAGCGGTGGTGCGCCGTGCTCTGCGAGGCCCTGTTCCTCGGCGCACGGCGCACCTACTGCCCGTTCCCGGACTGCTCCGAGATGATGGTGACGGAAGACGAGTGTGAGGGGTGCGTGGTCACGCAGTCGGAGTGCCAGGCGTGCTGGCGGCTGTTCTGCGCCCGGTGCGCGGTGCCGTGGCACGCCGGCGTCACCTGCGACGAGTTCCAGCGGCTCGACAAGGGGGAGCGCGGCAGGGAGGACCTGCTGCTGCTGAAGACCGCACGGGAGGGCAAGTGGAAGCGCTGCCCGCGGTGCAGGTTCTACGTCGAGTTGTCATGTGGCTGCCTGCACATCACTTGCAGGTGAAAAAATACATCTTTTGGAGAGATCCGAGCTTGTGCTGTGTGATCCTGGTGTTTAGTATGCAGATATCTGACAACGTCAATTGTGATTGCTGTAACTTGGACTAAAGACTTGCATTTCAGAGCACATAATTGTCATTTGATTTTTTTTTTTTGAAGAAAGTCATTTGATTTTATTACAGGTGTGGATTTGAGTTCTGCTATGGATGCGGCAAGAAATGGGAGCTGATACATGATGGCTGTCCTGGGACATGACGTAGGTATGGATTCTCCTAGTCTATCTGTGGATCTTGTTATCATTTGCCTCCTCTGATTCGGCTATTGTATGGTTCTTCTGGCCTGGTCTTATTTAATAAGTAGTGTCTGGTGTGATCATACAACCAGCAATCCCTGATCTGATTTGATCTACCCTATGACGTTGTTTGAAAAACTTGTTATTCGTTGTTTATGACTTCCTAGTTATATCACTAACTTTTAGATAATCCCTTTAAGAAATTGGAAGGCCTATTATATGGTGATAATGTCTTGATTTTAGTCTATGTTAAAAACCAACCTTGAGTACAAATGTTGAAGGAGTAGGTAAACGTTATCCCCTAGTCATTGAAATCCCATTTTTTGTTTCTACGGCGGTGACTACATAAATTTGGTACTTATGAATTTGCCTGCTATTGAAGTAGAGTTGTTTCCTCGGTGGAGACTTCATTGAAGTTTGGGGGAGAACTCCTTGTATGATAAAGTATTTTTAGTTTTATGATGTCAAATAATAAACTGATTACAATTGTAGTGTCATACAAGAAATATTTTCTTAAAGTTTTAAACAAATGATCGTAGTTGGTAGTATACCAAGGCTTTGGGAATCACTGTTCTGATTGCTTTATCTTTGGACCCAGGACGAGCCGACTGTTGTTTTAAGTTGAGAACGTTGCTTGTGAATTATCCCTGCTTAATGCTGCTATAAACCTTTCTGATGCTAGAATCGCTTGTTCGCTCATAACCTCATAAATTGCCAACTTTGGAACTGCAAGGCTTATTATCATTTTCCATATTTTCTTTGTCTTCTTCTAAAAGACGACCGTATCTGAATCACATGAAAGTGAATGTCTTCAATAGATTCCACATTCCTGTGCTCTGTACGCCATACTGTGTCCTTGCTCTCTTAACAATCTGTGTGACCCTGATGGTTGTTCTAGCATGTACCAGTAGTAAGTTTACACAGTTTACACTTCGACGGTGGCAGAAAAATGAATGAAATTGATGCTTTACTATCTCTCTTTTTTTAAACTATACTAGCCGATTCTGTTCTTAAAATGGAGGTAGCATTTTTTTAGTAATTTGATAATTGTTCGTGTCTGATACTAGTGCATACTCAATTGAATTGCAGGTCTAATTTTGAATTCTGCTACGGACGCGGTACGTAATGGGAGCACATATACATACTACACTGGGAGGGGTTTAATGCGGACTGAAATATGTATACGTACGCTGCTGTTTACTGCTCTCATCTGGAGACATTGACTTTGAGGTGTTCATCAGTCTCATGACGAACTTGCTAGACTGCCAATCTCGTGTAGAGCATTTGCATTGCTTGGTTCAGCCACATGGGGAACGTCTTAATTTGCCCCTACTGTGCTGAACAAACAAATTTCCTGCCATGTTTTAAATCTTAGCTAAGCTTTGAGGCGCTTGAAATTCAATTTCTATGATGTGTCCATCTTTGACAAAAGGAGTTATGTGATGCGTTTTTTAATTACATGGTGGTTAAAGCATGTTGTTGCAATATATACAGTGTGAGACAGTGAGACGAAAATTTGTTCAGGTTTGTCAATTGGTTTTCCAACTCAACTATGTCAATTTCAGCTGCGTAGAGTAGAGCTGTCAATCGCCTTTTAGGAAATGTTGAACGCACCTCAGAACTCAGATCAGGCTGATGGACAGATTTTTGTTGTACCTTCTTTTCGAAGTGGCAATGCACAAACGACCGTGAACGGTAAAAAGCTCTCCAGAATATTATTACACGCACGCAAGTAAGAATCTAACCATTCCACCAAATTTTTGCCGTTCCACTCCACCCGTGACGAGCAAGCGGGCAAGCAAAGTCCGCGCCGCGCTACACACGGCCACACTACAAACAAACAACTAGTCCAAACACGAGCTGGCCCACCTCCCTCCGGCCCATCCACTCGCCTCTTCTAACTGTAGTACTGCGTCTCGCTCGCAATCTGGTTTGGTCCGGCCACCACTGCTCTCGCCGTAAACAACCACGGCGACACCATATCTGGCCTGGCCGCCACCTCCCCTGCGGCCCTGCTCCCTCCCTCCTCCACCACCAGCAGTCCACCACCAGCCGTCCACCGCAGCATCGCATCCCTCATCTCGTCTTCTTTACCCGAGACAGGAGGCACGCCCACTCGCTTTGCGCTTTCCCCACTTCGCTTCGTTGCTGCTGCTTCTGCCCCTACTTGCCGCAGCCGGCAGCCCCGATCTGGCGCCGCGGAATGTCGCTGCTGCTGCTGCTGGTTCTGGCCCTCGCAGCTACGGCGGGCGTTTCTGCAGAGGGAGGCGGAGGACGTGAAGCGGAGCGGACGTACATCGTGCGGGTGGACGCCGACGCCAAGCCGTCGGTATACCCCACGCACGCGCACTGGTACGAGGCGGCGGTGCTGGCGGCGGACGGCGGCGCGGAGTGGCCGGAGGGGGGCCCGTTGATCCACACCTACTCCGCCGCATTCCACGGGTTCTCCGCCCGGATGACCCCCGCGGCCGCGGACGCGCTCGCGGCGGCGCCCGGGGTGGCGGCCGTGGTGCCGGAGCGCGTGCGCAGCCTCGCCACCACGCGCTCGCCGAGGTTCCTCGGCCTCCTCTCCTCCCCGCCGTCGGCGCTGCTGGCGGACTCCGACTTCGGGGCGGACCTCGTCATCGCCGTCCTCGACACCGGGATCTCCCCGGGCCACCGCAGCTTCCACGACCGCGGGCTGGGCCCCATCCCGCCGCGCTGGCGCGGGGTCTGCGCGTCCGGGCCCGGGTTCCCGCCCGCCTCCTGCAACCGCAAGCTCGTCGGCGCCCGGTTCTTCTCCAAGGGGTACGAGGCGTCCTCCGGCCGCATGAACGAGTCGGCCGAGGTTCGGTCGCCGCTCGACACCGACGGCCACGGCACGCACACCGCCTCCATCGCCGCCGGGCGGTACGTGTTCCCCGCGTCCACGCTCGGCTACGCGCGCGGCGTGGCCGCCGGGATGGCGCCCAAGGCGCGCCTCGCGGCGTACAAGGTGTGCTGGGCCGGCGGCTGCTTCGACTCCGACATCCTCGCGGCGTTCGACGCCGCCGTCGCCGACGGCGTCGACGTCGTCTCGCTCAGCGTCGGCGGCGTCGTCGTGCCGTACTACCTCGACGCCATCGCCATCGGCGCGTTCGGCGCCACCGAGGCCGGGATCGTCGTGTCGGCGTCGGCGGGCAACGGTGGCCCGGGCGGGCTCACAGTGACCAATGTGGCCCCCTGGATGGCCACCGTCGGCGCCGGGTCCATGGACCGCGCGTTCCCGGCCAACGTTCGCCTCGGCGACGGCCAGGTGCTCGACGGCGTGAGCGTGTACGGTGGACCCGCGCTCGAGGCCGGCAGGATGTACGAGCTGGTGTACGGTGCAGCGAGCGGCGGCGCGTCGTCGTCCGCGTCTGATGGGTACTCGGCGTCCATGTGCCTCGACGGGTCGCTCGACCCTGCCGTGGCGCGCGGCAAGATCGTGGTGTGCGACCGTGGCGTCAACTCGCGCGCCGCCAAGGGGGACGTGGTGTGCCGCGCTGGTGGCGTCGGGATGGTGCTGGCCAACGCAGCGTTCGACGGAGAAGGCCTTGTCGCCGACTGCCACGTCCTGCCTGCGACCGCCGTCGGCGCGGCCGCGGGCGAGAAGCTCCGTAAGTACATTGCGTCCTCCAGTAAACAGAGACCGGCCACCGGGACCATCGTGTTCGAGGGCACCCACCTGGGCGTGCACCCTGCGCCGGTGGTGGCCGCGTTCTCCGCGCGTGGCCCGAACCCGCAGTCCCCGGAGATACTGAAACCGGACCTAATCGCGCCCGGCCTCAACATCCTCGCCGCGTGGCCCGACGGCGTCGGCCCGGCCGGCATTCCCTCGGACGGCCGACGGACCGAGTTCAACATCCTCTCCGGCACGTCTATGGCCTGCCCGCACGTCTCCGGCCTCGCCGCGCTGCTCAAGGCCGCGCACCCCACCTGGAGCCCCGCGGCGATCAAGTCGGCGCTGATGACCACCGCGTACACCAGGGACAACAGCAACGGCACCATGGTGGACGAGTCCACCGGCGCGGCGGCGGACGAGTTCGGCTTCGGCGCCGGGCACGTGGACCCGATGCGCGCCATGGACCCGGGTCTCGTTTACGACATCTCCCCCGCGGACTACGTCAGCTTCCTCTGCAACCTCAACTACACGGAGCAGAACATCCGCGCCGTCACGCGGCGGCAGGCGGACTGCCGCGGCGCGCGCCGCGCCGGGCACGCGGGCAACCTCAACTACCCGTCCCTGTCGGCCACGTTCGCTGTCGGCGCGACGACGACGACGACGACGATGAGGACTCACTTCATCCGGACGGCGACCAACGTGGGCGGCGGGCACGCGGTGTACCGCGCCGAGGTAAGCGCCCCCGAGGGCTGCAACGTGACCGTGCGGCCAAGCCAGCTGGCGTTCCGGCGCGACGGGCAGAAGCTGAGCTTCACGGTGCGGGTGGAGGCCGCGGCGGTAAAGAAGATGGAGCCCGGGAGCTCGCAGGTGCGGAGCGGGGCGCTGACGTGGACCGACGGGAGGCACGCCGTGAGGAGCCCGATCGTGGTGACGGTGCAGGCCCCGTTGCAGTGAGCTGGAGCGCCGACGGGATCAAATCAAGCCGGATTTGTTTGTTAATTGAGCAGGTGAGTTGATGAACACGATCTTAGTGTTCTGCTAGTATTAATTAGCTCCAGGGCACTTGGACATACATGTCCGTCGCCTCGCCGCCGTTCCTGATGCGTTGTTAGTAGTAGCTGTGTTACGGTTGTTGTTAGCTGCGATATTCCTCATGGAAGAGCTTTACTAGGAAGCCTCCAATGGCGTGATTTTGCGGTGTACAATGTGAAAAAGGTGAAGGTTTTTATGAGATTGCGCGTGCATCCACGATCTAACTCGTATACTACAGTACAGTGATCCTACTAGTAGTACTACAAGTAGCATAATATGGTCCTCACCTGAGTTCACATGTGTGCGACTCCCTCCAGTGGGGCAGCGCGTAGTACTTGCGGTTGCAGTGGGATTCTTGCTTTGAATTCGCCTCTTTCATTTCGGAACGGACATGGAGGTGAGCTGACGACGCCGGGGCTGGGCATGGCTGGTTGATGACCGTGGAGAGTCTAGAGAGTCAAAAAGGCTTCACCGTAAGCAACGCAAAGCAAAGCGACGACCGTGACATGGAGAGCCGGTGCAGTGCAAGACGATGACTATCATCAGAGGTCGCAAGCAATTATACAGAGCGTGCTAGTACAGTAACACTGAACTAGCAATCATCAACGCCAGCGTCGTGTCTGTTAGTACTAGTACGATTTGTTAGTGAAAAGCATTGTACTCGTTGACTTGATTAACCACCATTGACGCCCAGGAGGGAGGAGGGCTGCGGGCCGACGCGCGCTGAGAGTGCCGGAGGCCGCCGGCAACCGGCCGACTAGAGTCTGTAAAAAAACAAAAACTGCTACTAGTACGGGAATGGCGCGATAATCAAGGGGATCAGGTGCGCGTGGCCCGAGACCGTCTCTTTTCCTCCGCTCGCGCACACGAGCGAGCGCGGCACCATATCCGCGTGGTGGATTCAACATTCTTTGGAATTTTTGTTTTCCCATGGATGCGCGCGCGGCGGGGGTGGGAAGCGGAGATTCTTTGTCCCGGACCCGGAGCCGGAGCGTTGGACAGAGACGGAACTCCGAGGGACGAGACAGATGTGCTTCTCTGCATCGTGCTGTCGTGCAGCAGGTTCACGGCATCAGTTCAGACGGACGAGAACAGAGTTAGTAGAGCAGAGTAGTGTACCGCCGCTGGCTGGGTCGAGGCGTGTAGCGTCCAAATGGAATCAGCGGCCCAGGTTGGCATGGCCCAAGTAAAAACAATTCTCTATCGAGTGTACGTGGACCAAATTTAAAGAATACAGCCCATGTACGCTCCATACTCCAATGCCTTCTCTCCGCACATTCGAGAAATCCAAGTTGCCACATCAGTACAAACTAAACTCCCCCTTCAAAAAAAAAAAAGAAAAAAAAGAGGGGATAACGGACCCTCATGTGTATCACCCCTTCCCCTTACTTAAAATAAAAAGCTACAGAATGAGATACGTGCCAATTAAGACAAAGTTGGGATACGACCAATTAAGACAAAGTTGGGATACGACCACTGAGGCGAGAGTGGAAGCAAGGAAAGGATTGCTCCAAGCATGACCACCAGGCAAAGGCCAGCTCTTCAGAAAAATTCCAAATAAAAGGCTGAAAAAAAAGAACATCCATTTCTGATTAATGTATTATCATGCACGACATATATCTCTCAGTTCTCACGCATGATTAACGCTCAAAACACTTGTTCACCTTCTGGCGCACCCTTATCACATATATATTGCTTTTTGCCAAAGCTATTTTCTGGGTTTTTGACGTTTCGCTAGAGTTTGTTAATATATTTGGGTTCTAGAAATTTCTATGGTGCTAGAATACAAAACATAATGTATAAATGAGTCACGAAACACAGTTTAACCATCGGTAGAAGATACTTCAACCACCTTACGGACCACTGTCCCCTCGAGGGCTATAAATGCACTTCTCCGCTTCGTTCTTAGTGGCACCAGAACACACTCGCATCCAAATAGTTCTAGGGTGTTAAACTAGGTGCTGCGATGTGCGGCGGTTTGGCCTTTTCTGGCTTATCCATGAAACCACGGGCATCTAGAATCTCAACTAAACCTCTCGCAGAGGTCGGAAAGAAGAGAAATCAACATACCAAGATCAAGAACCATGGTGGATGGGGGCGAAGAAGGATAAGGAAGGTAGATGAGGATGATGATGACTTTGAAGCGGAATTCCAAGCATTCTCTAAGACATTTGATGAGATGGATGAGAATCATGATGAGTTTATGGCGCTTCGCTTCTTCAAGGATAGTTCCATGGATGTTTCGGAGCCATCTAAAGGTAAGTAATTCCACTATGTAATTAAGTCACTACCATATTCATGCAAAATCATGGGTATTTTTGTTCGTTTTTCCTACTTTTTTTGTTTCTCATGTAAAGTTTGTTATGTTATCGTAGCAATGGGGATAGGCAAAATGGACCGGTAATTTAATTAGAAGCTTATTCTTGTTTCCACTTATTAGTTAGCCATTTACTTAAAATCAGTTAAATTGAAAATTAAATGCCTACTTATTAGAGTCTCCCATGTTTTTCCTACTTCTTTTATTATTATTACGAAAGATTCGCTTGACTAAGCAATTGGCTTGTTTCGTGTAAAGTTAATGCATTGCTAAATGAACTATTGTAATGGTCTTGGACTCTTTAACTATTGTTTCTTACAAAAGCGTTTCTTACAATTTTTTAAACTCATTACCAGTGTGATTATGACCAAAGGGAGCTCTTGCAATTTAAATATTTCATTTGCTCATTACAAGGGTCATGTATAGCTACTCACATGCATTTATAAATAGCTATCCTATACGTAGCTACCAAATATACCCTTTTGTATGAAATTGACTAATATTCTCTTATTGGTTTTGTTTATAGAAGATGTAGTCAAACATAAACCAACCGAGGATGATGAATCCACCATTGTTGTGTTAAAACGGAAGCGCAAGAATCCATATAGGGGCATCCGTCGACGTCCTTGGGGTAAATGGGCTGCTGAAATTCGTGATCCTAGAAAGGGTGTTCGTGTTTGGTTGGGCACATATAAAACACCTGAAGATGCAGCTAGGGCATATGATGCAGAGGCCCGGAAGATTAGAGGCAAAAAGGCTAAGGTCAATTTTCCTGATGAAACAACACCAGTGGGAATGTTGATGAACACAAAAAAAGAAATTGGTAGCGACAAGGACAACGATGCTTGCTCCAAAAGAGAAGTTGAACAACAGTCAATCTTTTGGCTTTTACAATTCAAATGAGGATTTGTTCTCGATGATGAACTTTAATGGAAACAATGCTAGCTATGTGTCTGGTTCTTTCCTACCATTTGCTGATGACATGCTAGCGTTCAATGAACCTACGTTTGATGGTCCATCATCTGTTATTGAAAGAAGTGAAGGTCCAAGAGCTGCTCCCCGTTTGAGCGATACTGTTTTGCCTAATCTACCATTGGCTATGCTTGGTTCTGATGTGGAGGCAAACATTGGTTCTGAAGATGTGTCAGCTGAGATCAATGTGTGGGACTTTATTTTATGATCACTTCTTATTAGCTGGTGCTTATTGAAGGACCTTGCCTGGTATTGTCGTGCCCTATAGAGATCATTTTTATAGGTTTTGGTGATTTGTGATTTATGTCTATCTGAGAATATTGTGGGTTTTGCAGGTTTGTGTTGCTCATGAAAAGACTGGAACAGAACCGAGACAACCTACCTAATTGTATTTTACTTTTTCGGTTTTGTGATATATACTATATTTGTGCAGTAAGACATTGTAAAATAAGTGTGAGTACTACTTTTTCATGTGTTACCTTGCACTGCTTTTTTCTTTTCTCGTGAAAAGAAAAGGTTTCAGGTTATTTATTTATTTATTTATTTATGCTTTGTGGTATGCCTGTGTGGTTTGTTACACTCAACTGTTATCTAATACAGTACTAATTACTGTGACTTGAGGATTTCTCTGTCGTATCAGTATCAATTGTGATTTTTGAACAGGACGTGAGTTTGGAACGAATGTTTTCAGCCCAGATGACAGGGTTCGGCCTCGGCCTCATACTGCTGCTGCTTGTTATAGGCCGAACTCTCACTAGCAAGCCCAATCACACGGATGAATAGAGTGCAACCCGCTCGTCGATGGCAGCAGGGGAACCTGGACTGGCGAGCGTGCACACTGTCGCCCGATTTCACACAAACTATAGGTCGCCAGCACTGTGGTGGAATTATGCACGTGCACGCACGTGAACGAGTTATATACTGTATGCCACTAGATCGATCAATTTGTTGGTAATAAAGGTACGGCACACAGCTAATATTGTCACGCGAGGACGAGGAGGTTCGGCCACTGATCCAGGCTCAAGCGGCTCTGAGCTCCCACGCATTGCGCACGTGCTCATGCATGGCGCTGGACAAGCCACGCGACACACGGCACCTGATCGGGATAACGAGAAGGAACGCACTGTAGGGTCACTTTTGGTTAACTTGGGCACGATAAGATAAGATGGAAATGTTTTCGTCAAAAAAAAGGAAAAAAGATGGAACGGAAACGGCATATAGCTGAACTGAACTGCGCGCGCACCGGGCCGGGGAAACCAAGCGCGCGCACCGCGGAACTGAACTGCAGATTGCAGACCAAATCTGATCCACACGTGAACTTGCATCCTCTCTAGTCGCTCACTGAATTTTCGGTTCCTGTCAAGTCCAGGGTCCTGTTTTAGGCCGCAGCCGCACAGTACGTTGCTGTCAGCCAGGGTTTCGTTCGATGCGTACTTCCTTCCGTGTCAAAAAAAATAAAGTTTAGAATAAAATTTCGATCAAATATTAGAAATATAAATTATAAATATTTTTTAAATTATTTTATTTAAAAATATAAAAATCATATAAGTAAATTCATCTTGAAAAAAACTATATAAAAACATACATATATGATTTTTCAATAAATATATTCATCAATAATGCAAATTAAAGTTACGTATTAAAAAACTGTGTTATCTATTAAACTACTTTTTTTTAATACTGAAGGGAGTACTTCCCTCGGACCCATCCCAGTTCCTCTTGGTAATCTTTTTTATTGCTACTACTAGCTGGCTGTTAATGTCGCGCCCTATATTTTCTTTGCCACTGAAGTATGTGATCAGCCGCCAACTAATAATCCACTCTTCGAAACTTTGTTGAGCATTTTTTGTTAGTATCGCTGATGGGGCCCAACATGAAATTGTAAACGAGACAATTCAATATGTCCTGTCCGGCCTGTGTGAGTTTCTTTTTTCTTTCCTTTCTTTAATTAGTCAGTTGTTCTTCATTATTATTATTTCTTCTTAACTTTGACATTTTGAGGTCCAGTGGAGGCGTTACGTGGTGTCTCTGCTCATGATTGCAAACGTTGATGCGTGTCTGCTTTCATGGGAACCAAACTCCTACACTATAGTTGACAAATTACAATAATGTTGCACGAACATATACTTAAAATTTGACCATGTACCTAGCTACCTTTAATTAACACTTGTAGGGTTTCATCTACTTAAATCAACTCTGTTGTAGCCCGACGTAAAAAGACACTACTGGTGGATCATACCTCTGCTCATCAAGGTACTTATTACAGAGATACATATAGCTTGGAGAAGAAGGTGGATAAGAATGAAATATATACAAGTATATAGTCATAGTCGCCTTTCTGTATATTGCTTTGCTTCCTCTACAGCAGCGTTGTTGAGGCTAGCTGGCTCCCTTGATTCTTGCAGATGATTAAGCCTCTCTGCAAATGATTACCAGTCTATAGTTCGCGCGTGCATTTGAATAAGGCAGACAGCGTGCCCTATTTAAATTTCCAACTTTGGCGCGGCACACCTCTCTGCTGAGTCCTAAAGAAAGGAAATATGTTATGTTGTCTCGCACTTGTGTGTTGAGACAATATTGTAGGGCGGTTCGCCGCGCCCTTGATGAGAAAGACTGAAATCCATTTGGACTTTCAGTGCAGGCCCTAAGGCCAGGATATTGGCAAAATTAGCGACGCACCATCGACCGACTGCTACTAGTACTTAATAATAATTGTGCGCAAACATAATACTATCATCAGCAGAGGTACAGTTTTAGAAAAATATGACAAGAATACAGATCAATCATTCAGAAGTACGCTGGACGACGATCGATGACACGCAGTCTCTATGCGCACCTTGATTGGTGCAGTCTCGCACGTGTGGAAGCTAGAATGACGTTTTGACAGGCGTCCACGTTGTGGGTGGCGATATCAGAGCACTGCAGAGAATTTTGAAGTATATGAGTTTGGCGGTCACTGTTCAGTGCCAACATGAAGAAATTTTATTGGTGTTGTGCAAATTCTCACCTGCCTATAGAACAACAACATCGCCGATCGGATCATGCCGTGTGATGGCAAGAAAATCCACTGAAAGTGAATAATCGTGTGGAGCGTGTTACTGCTATATAGTAAGTAACTAGTACTAGCAGTTAGTTTGTAACTGGAGAAAATTTCATTTGAAAAATGATGAAAACAGAATCCGCGCGCCGCTCGAACTCCACTAATTTGCCGCCCGCGCGCGCGCAGCGGAAGATAATAATGTCCGCAAGATTCCCACGGACCTACGCTGGCTACAGAACAAGAGATCGATCGCGCGGCGCGCATCGGTCGGGACCAAATCTTCTACTAATACAGTATACAATACAAGACCGGGGGAATGAGTTTTCTCAGGATGGAGACACGGACAGTACTCGCCCAACTCCCGTTGCACATGTCTGTCACTGTCTTAGTAAGCAAATACAGTATATGGTAGTAGTATTTTCTGTCTGACAAATTAGACACGACTAAAATTTCCCAGCTGCATTATCTTTGCGTCTTTGGAGATCAGGTGCTCTGTTTTTTCCCCGCCTTTTTTTTAGCGTGGTGGGTACATTGTATCGTGACAGAAGTGAATGGCCTGATGAAACTGAAAGGCACATCGGTATCGCGACGATCTTAATAGCATACAGTATGCTCACTGTCCGCCGCCCGCTACATCTCCGGCGCCGATTTCTTGACAGGACAACGGGTACAGACTAGAGAGTCTACTACTAGACTGGTACCCAACCAAAACAGAGGGCGGAGCGCACCCACGCACGTGCTCGATCCATCGGTGCGCACGACGACACGAACTCACAAGACGAGCTGCGCTAGCGACTCCCCTCCCGTGCGCCAGCCCGTCATGTCGTGTCTGTCTCATACTCTATCTGTGTTCGGCACAACCACAAGCATTCCATGCCTCGACGGAAATGGCGGTGTGTGGTGAAGGTGAACTACTACAGTAGACGGTGTCAACAAGCGCGGCGCGTCACGTCACGTTCGTTACGCCCATGCATCCCCGTGCGTGGTGTCTTGTGATCGTGTCGTGTCGATCGCGCAGTTGAGTTGAACTTGAGCCCTGCCGCTGCCGCCGGGGAACAACGTGCGGTTTCGGCCGGCCGGCCGGCGCGAACGAACGAACCTACGACTACGACACGGTTGCTGGCTTGCTGCAGGCACGATCGACGTGGATCCAGCGACACGACGCGACTGCTATACTAGTACTAGTAGTGTGCTGTAGCCACATGTTCTCCTGAAAGAGAAAAAAAAAAAAGAGAGATTTCAAATTTCCTGAAATAGAAATACCTCGTTTCAAATGCTGCTGAGTGCTGAGGAGGCGAGGCATCCTTTTGTTGAACGGAAGCCGCCAGGCATATGGACACGGTTCAAAGATGCAGACGCTGGTACGCAGACTGACGTCCAATCCACTTTACAAGATTGGAGACTCTTGCCAGTAGTACTCCTTAATATTACTATTAGTAATAAGAAGAAGTAAATAAGAAGAATGGGTTTCTAGCACCGCACGCCTGCTGCTGAAAAGACTACTAGTAGTAGTACTGTAGTAGTAATTCAGTACCGGTACCGGACATGGGTTCCCGTTACCCCGATACGGAACCAGATCGGGGGAGCAGTTTGACGTGAACTCTGACGTTTTACCTGTAGTATAAACTGGAGTAGTACAGTACTACAGAGCTGGAGCATACGCGAGTTTTGTTTATATTCATCTTATTAGTTACTACAGGGCTCTGAAACACCAAACCTCTGGGTTGGTTTTGGTTGGTCGGATTAGGCAGCACTGATGAGTAGAGAGACAGACAGTCGACGCACTACCAGCAGCCCTCCCAAAGTAAACTAAACGAAATCCTCTCCCCCGAACTGCAGAACGACACCAATGAACGCCTATCTGATCCGCCCGTGCCTTTCTAGCTGTGGGCTGGCTGACTTGAAACACCCTTTTCCGATTATTACTACCAGTAGTAAACTTTTTTGTCCTCAAAAAGGTGGTGGTGGTGCATTAAACTAGTGTGTGCGTCCGTAACTGCAGGTTGTTGCGTTGGTCACATCCTGACGATGAGTCAAGCTGGTTAGCGAGCGAGCGAGCGAGCGAGACGGTTTCTTTACTTGATTAGCGCCCGAATCATTGCGCGAAAGAGAAATACGTACTACTATGATAACGGAGAAGAACGGGAAAGACGGTGGCGTGGCAACATCCAGTCCAGCTTAGCTTGCATGCTGAATACACTACTGGAGTAGTATACTTTGCGGTTGTGGTTGCACTGCGCAAGGCAGAGCCGCCGTCGCCTTCGGACGAGAGAGAGAGAGACTTCGGCAGTTGGCACCTTCGATTGACCATCTGTTCTTGTTCTTGACGGTCCATCGGACTGCGGCCCTTGCCAATTCGAAGAGGCCGCATCCTGCATCCATCCGTGGCCGGCCGGCCGGGCGGTCGGTCCCACGCATGCCAGGCAGTGGCAGGACTCCCAAGCCCTCACGCAAACGTGCGCGCCGCGACCGCGAGCACTCTGTGTTCTCGTATCTGCCCGAATAAACACTTGTCGTTGTCATCGCAGTTCCCGGCGGACAACTGTTGGCGCGGGGATATGGCACCAAGGACACACGCAGAGCAATTCGGAAGAAATTAAAATTAGTGGGCCACAACGTTTTTTTTTTTTTTTACACATTGCGAATGTACTAGTACATGCATCGTGCATGCACTTTGACTTCATTGGTCTTATTGGGAGAGTGAACTCGAAAGAAAATCAAAATGTATGTTACATGAAAGGAATTAGAGAACAATCCGAACCACCAATTTCAACGCCGGGCGCCGGGGGGGATCCGCGCAACGGCAGCGGCGATTAAGCAAGCTGGTAGTAACCGGTCCGCTCCTCATTAGATTAGCGCCGACAACGCCCGTCGATGACGATGAGTCGAGGCGAAGCAGAGGCGCGTGCACCCATCACTACCCCCCTACACTACACTCAAAGCACACGGATTCGTCCGCAGACCGATTGGTTTTACCAGCAGCAGCTTGACGGAGAGACGACGATGCTTGCGGCTGTTCGACTCCGGCGCGGGACTCAGCAGGCGTAGTACTCGACGAGCTCGTCGAGCGACTCCGGCTGCGGGTCGGCGTTCTCCAGCATCCACAGCATGTGCTCGAACAGCACCACCTCGCACCCGACCACCGTGCCGCCGCCGCCGGTGGTGGTGGTGCGGTCGACGAGGGTCTGGAACAGCGGGTGGCCCACGACCTCCTCGGCGACGAGGTACCGGCGCCGCGACTTGCCGACGTACACCGGGTGCAGGCCCTTGGGCACCTCGTCCGCGCCGTGGAACGACGCCGCGCGCGCGCCGCCGCCGCTGGGACCGCCGCAACGGGCGGCGTCGATGTCCTCCTCGTCGCGGGAGATGCGGCTGGACGAGTGCCACCGCTTGATCATGCACCGTAGCTTGCCCAGACCGCCCTTCGCCATGTATTGCGGGTGGGATCCGCTCCTTGGTTGTTGGTCTTCTTCTTCTTCTTGCCTTCGGTGTGATGTGACGCGACGCGGCGCCCAACGAACACCACCACCACCACCACACACGCTCACAGCAAGCAGTAGTAGTAGTAAAGAGAAAAGCAACGAAGGTTTTAGTTAGCAAGGAAGAATCGACGAGCAAAGGCTGGTGAGGATGATTGGGAATGAATGGGGAAGTTAGGGGAGGAGGAGGAGGCGACGGGGACTCTGCTTTATATAACCGGTAGCGGTAGGAGTCGAAACGAGGAAGACGGACCCACGTGTCAGGCAGCGAGAGCGAAGGCTCGCGCCGCTGTCCCTTAGCGGGCAACAGAGCAGAGGCAACTGGCGCTGCGCTTACGGACGGACGGCTCTGCATGCGGTCCTCGTCCTGCTCGGCAGCTCCCCTGCTTCGTCCGCTTTCTATCCGGTGGGCTGCGCTGCCGGGATCGAGGCCTTCTTCGGCCTGCCTGCCGGCCGCCGATGTAGGCCAGGTGCCGCAACAACAACACGAGATTTTCGCAAGAATTTGGAAAGTTTTTATTAGTATTGAAGTTCAAGACTTGCCAACTCTGTGCTCTGTTCTGTGGTCCGACAGGGTGTAATCACCGTACTTATTACGTACGACAGTGTAGTAACTTGCAGAATTACTGTGCCCCCAAAACTGGGAAGGTTTGGTGACCGCTTCTCGCGAGTCGCGAGTTCGTGACAGTGTAGTACTACTAAACGTGAAGCCGGCTGGGTACAGCTTCGCATCGCAGCAAGAAGAAGATCTTGCATAGTAAAAACCGTGTGCTCGGCTCCGCTCGCTCGCTCGGCTGCGGTCCCGGCCGTGCACGAGATACAGAGTACTACTACGCCGCAAGCGTACTACGTATGTACTATAGTACAAACCCAGCTGTACCGTGCCGCGTGCAACGCAATATGCAATTCGTTCTGCTGCCTCTGCTGCTGCTGCAGGACGGCCTCCGAGATCGGCCATTGGCAGTGAAACGTTCGGCGTTTCGGGCCTTGCACCTTGACTCTGTACTGTACGTGCATGAACCTACTACAGTGCCTTATCACCTCCAGCTTGCAGAAATGGAAAAATATATATATATATATATATATTGTACTACACCGGTAGGGGGAAAAAACAAGAATGGCTGTGTTGCTCGCCAGATCGGTAGGGAGATTTTTCTTGTGGGCGCTCGTGTGTGTGCTGTCGTCGTGGTAATTGTCACTGACTGGGGCTCTGCATGCAGCAGCTTATAGCCTGCAAAAGCGCGTACTTAGCTGTTTCCTCAAGTATAGCGCAGGGACGGGGACTATCAAACGCCGCGCCGTTCATTTCATTAGTTGGGGGTGCTGGACCACGACCACCGCTCAGTACTGATCGATCCACCCCACCCCGTTAGGCAAGTACAGTACTAAACCGATAAATTAAGAAAAAAGAAACAAAGAAAGAAAGGTGCTGCAAAGAAGTCTGGTACACGCAGCCACAGGAATAGAGGAATTGCGAAAATCTAGTCTAGTGTACTACTACTCCCTCTAATTTGGGAAAGTAATTCGTTTTAAACGATTACTGTACGCAATATTCAAAGTGTGTCTGACATGTATTCGTACCCAAAAAAAGAAAAACAAGTTAGGCTCGACTGGAAAACCTTGTTGTAATGTAACAGTGACAGAATTCAGAAATAAAAAAACAAGTTGTCACCAAAACCACAAACTGTTTCCGGCCCTTTCTGATGTGGGCTACTAGCTACTAGTACATACCAGCTACTAGGAGCATTTCTAGCTTTAGCTGATAGTAGATGTTTTCTGTGGAGCTCTGATACTGCTACAGTCAGCTCTGAGCTGAAGCGCAGTCCCTCTCTTCTGAAATTAACAGGCGTAATCAACGACGATTAGTCTGTCCAACAACGTCGTTTGGTCAACGACGACGTTCGATGGTGCGTCGTCGCTTTTGCATGTATCCATCTGTAGTCCTTATTAGTGGCTGCTGCTTTATTCATGGTAGTTGGCTCTAATCCTCTTCTGAGTGTCTGACATCTCTCCTAACTAGAGAAAAAGAAAATAGTATACTGTGTACTGTAAGCTCCAAAGTCCAAATATACTTCACATCCTTTCCAAGCAGAGCGACCCCTCTGAAAATAGTAGAAAAAACGCACAAGTGCAAGACACCGATACAATTAAGTTCATCAGCCAGCGGCCGGTGAGCAACGCCAAAAGCACAAATAAAAATAGAGAGACGAGAGAACACCGCCACCTAGCTTACTCGAGTGCACGCATCGCGATCGATCGATCGGTTCTACTTTAATCGACGACGCGCAACTACTGCCAATCATTTGCTGCAGGCCGAAATGATTTGATCTTTCTTGCAAGAATCAAGGGAGCCAGCCTCAAAGATTGGCCTGGGGAAGCAACAAAACAAAGCGAAACTAAAGATCTGTCTTTGTTTTTCTTCCTTCTAATATCTTCAGTGTTTTCTTCCTGCTCCTATCTCGCCGTGCCCCATGCGATGCATTGGTCTGCGGGCGCGTCCAACTCTGCCCTTTTGATTTCAAATGCTGCCTACCTCTCTCTAACCATCAAATACAGTACTTTATTTATTTTGACGTCTACAGAACAATCTAAGGTTAGAATCGAGCTCGAGGTCGAACGGCAGTTAAAGGTACTTAGTACTAATTAACTTCCCCCAAAACAAAAATATATTCACTCATGTTTGTCAACTAGTAGTAGTAGGGATTACATATATGGTTCCGATGAAAGGCACGCATCAACGTCGGCAATCATAGGCCGGAAGACACAAGTAAAATGCCTCAACTACATCTCAACTTTAAAAATAAATGATACTGTTGCACACAATTAAACAATAATACTAGTGTCTAACAGGGGAGCGAGCGAGCTAGAGTTTGGAAACGACGACAATATTGAGCTATTAGACTTACACGTCTCCATGTCCTTTTCTCACGTCGTTAATTAGACTAGACCTCCCTATCTCCATCGTTATAAATCTGTACGTAGGCGAGTGGATTAGTTGGCAGCTAATCACGATTGGGGACAGAGATGGGCAACTTGCTTGAAGCGGAATACGAACGGATGATGAGCAGGAAAGAAGATTGGCCAACTCCCGTGTGCTCTGGACTGACAGCAACTTGCACACGATTTTTTTTTTTTTTGACAATACTTGCGCACGATTTTGTATTGGAAAAAAGAGGGTGTCTCAGGTCAAATCAAATATATTTTGAGTACTTAGTGATTCTGCTCAGGAACACCATGCAGCAGTTTCAAAAAATGAACGAAATGAATTGTTTTGTTTAGAGTTGAAAAAGTACATTCTCTCCGCTTCCACCCATGCATGTATATGTCTCTTTAAATTGAGAAGCGGCTATTTTTGTTATTAAGCATTTTTGTAGTAACTAGTGTGTTCTATTTGAAGGGTGTTGGAGTTATCAGAGCTCTTTTTTGAGAAGATGTAGCCCAACCGACCAGACTCTTAGAGTAGGATTTATGTATAACATGGAATGGAGTTGAGACAGAATGAGAACAAGGCAGTACTATCTCACCACTTCGCTTTTTGTTTCGTTAATAGTGATAGGAGCACTAAATTCCTTTTAAGGAAGGAGAACTAACCATTCTGTTGCACCACGATACAAAAATTGCGCACCTTGGAGCTAGGCCTAAAAATAATCAAAGATACTATAATGCAAATGAGAAATTCAACAATTTTTGTATCTATCAAAAACAAATTTTGATTACTGATGACAGTGACGGACATGTGCATGGGAGTTGGGCGATTGTCTCCATCCATGGATAATTCCTTCGGTGTTTATGTGCAGATTTCAGCAACACTATTCTGATACTTAATGACACAGTTTTGAATACCGCCTTATTCAAACGCACACACTAGTGTATTTTAGAGGTTGTTTACAGTGGTCTAATCCATCGTAACTAGACTTGTATTTGAATGACAGCTAGTACTACTGGTAACCATTTGCAGGCTGAATAGTTTGATCCCCATGCAAGAATATGGGAGGCACAGACACGAGAACGGTCAGAGGAAACAACACACAAAAAAAAATGCTTCAAGTTTGCAAACTAATTCGGTGGTTAAGATAAATTAATTTTGTCAAATGTCAAATATTCGCTCATATTCGTCGAGTAGCAGGGATTTGGTTCGCATGAAAGACACGCTTCAACGTTGCAATCATGGGCAGACACTAAACTAGTGATTCAACTGCACCCTAGTAAAGTTTTAAAAGTTGTAGCAATAAATAAATAAAGATCTAAACTAAAAGAATCTCTCTCTCTAGCTCCCTCCATTGTTATAAAATATAGAGGAAATAACGTGGTAGGTAGAACAACTTGTGTCGTGGATGCAAATAGGTCACGTTTCTTGTAAAATATTTGTATAGATCACAAATATTGTTTAGATGATGTATTTTACATCAAAATAGGTTACATGGTCAAATATAATAACATGACATCCGTGTCAGTTTTCACGTGGATGAGTCTTTTGTAAAAATATTTTCTTTTTTTCTATGGACACGACTAACACATTATTCGTTAGTGTACTCGTGACAGTCCGCCTCCCGTGACTCCGACGTCTTCCCGGCGCTTTCGTCACCCGTCGCTTTCGTCACCCGCGTCTTGATCAGTATCAGCTGATCGCAAGACACATCGGTTATTTTGACGTGATACGCACCACTTAAACAATATTTTATGATTTATATAATTATTTTTTAAGAATTATGACTTATTTATACCTACGACACAAGTGGATGTATCTATCATGTCATTTACTCTAAAATCTATATAAGAATGGAATGGTTTAGTTGACGGATGATCAGGGTCGTGGACAAAGATAGGGACAGGCAGCAAAGAGGAGTACGTAGGATTATGAGCAGGGAAGCGGATTGGGTCGCGTCCGAAGCATTTCGCATGGCCTTGGCCCGACAGCAACGTGTCCGACTCTGTAATAATAGTCACCTTCCAGCGATTTATGTTGCGCGAGGCAGAGCATGAGCATCCCGATGGCAAGTTCTAACGGAAAAAATTCAGCGACAGCCTGACAGGGCTAGGACTAGGCGGACGAACTCGACCATTCCTTCTTGGTTAGCAGGCCTTGCGTAGCATGGGCTGGATCCATTCCTTTCTGCTGCTACGTTCGGCCGGCTGAGAAGCCCATATCTACGATAGTCCAGCCCGACAGAGAGATCACCACCAAACGTTTTCGGAGCAGGCCCAGTCTCAACCTGACGACGAATTGGGCTAATTTCCTCCAAAGCTCTCTATCTCCGCTGTAGCTTGGACCATAATAATAATAATAAATAATCTAGGTATCCTCATCATCATTTTCAAATAATGAACTAAACAAGAACAAGCATGGATGGCGGTATGACGTCCTTGATGCAAGAATCAAGAGGAATGCGATAGTTCACAGAATCCTTTACGCAGAAAAGCACTCTCGGGTGGGTGCCGCCAGATCCAACTTGCCAACTTGGGCTCAAACGCTACTGTAATACTGTTGGATTGGGATTTGGTTTATAATTAAAAGAAAAAGAATATATGACCTATTAGGCCTACACACGCTATCAAGCTTTAATTTACTAGGTCCATTGACGCCTTAATTAGTTGTTCGTGGACTCGATTGCGATTCTGAATTGCATATATAGAGCTTGCACGGTTATTTTTTAAGTGTGAAAAACGTAAACTTTTATTGGTTAATGAGATTTGAGAAATGTTGGCCCGTGTAGTAGTAGTACTACTACTACTTTTAACTAGTTGTTCAAGTGGGCACTTGACTCAACCGGACACCATTATTACATTACGAACATTCCGCCCATCCAATTGCGCCAATAGGCGTCTGCTCATCGAATCACTCCACTCTGATCAGTTTACCTGAACTATCGCTGTCGTCTTGGAATATTTGCATCAACTACAATTAGGCATTCATCATGAATATATAAAGTGATTCCTGACGACCGACGACCCTCCTCACTCCTCAGCAACTAGTATTCACTGCAAACTGCAAAAAACACCCTCGAGCAGTCCTATTCACGAAGCATACTAGCTAAGAAAAGGCTCTGAAAATGCAAGCCTAAACCACTTGCACCGTTTCCCTTTCCGGCCCCCTGCACGCTCAGATTCCCGGTAACCAAAGATTTGCTTGCATGAGCCCCCACCCCCTGGTTTCCGCGGAGCGCCCAATCTCAAACACACACACACACACAAAAAGAAAAGTCTAAGGGTTAATGAACCACGCAATTGATTGTATAACATTAACCCAGCCAAAGACTAACTCTCGCGTCTGCTACTTGTGTGCAAAAAAGAAAGATGGTGCTTCCTCCATACTCAAAATTCAAATCATTTCGAACGGCAACTCAGTCTCCAAAAACATTTATTAAAAATTGAAATGCATACTTATATAAAAAAATATATTTTTAAGACAAATCAATTTACATAATTTCATAATTTCAAACTTAATAACTTAAAAGCCAGTAGTGTATTCTGATTTATGTTTCCAATGTTTATTTAAAACTACTTTAATTTTGAATGTGTGGGAGCATCGTTTTTTAAAAAGGTTTTATCTTTTTTTTCTGGGAATTTAAATACGTATACCGAGGATAGGCATAGGCCGCGCGCGGAATGGGCCTGGGGTTCTGTGTTCTGCAGGCACAATCCACAGCGCGTGGGTCGGTTACGTACCTGTGCCTCTTCGGGGGGGGGGGGGAAAAAAGAAACGAACAATATACATGTGCCTCGATTCGAAGAGCTGGAAGGGAAATCCGTTGAACCTTGCTCATCTACACGTACGCTGCATGTCCCGTATTTTCTTCGCTCCGGTGATTGAACTGTATACGTTGCACCGTTTACACCCACGCGGTGTGGTGTACTGCTAGGTCAATCAGTGAACCGCACTGCTGCAGAGAGAGAGAGAGAGATGGATAGACAGCAGGCACGGGCGGGGCCGGCCGGCAGCGGCGAACCAGGAGTGACCTGTCTGTCCCGGGGTCTCTTTTAACTGGAGCTTGGGCACGGCCGATGCTGACCGACGCACGCGCGGCGCGACACAACACACAAGAGAAAATATCCGCGGGGGCGGGGATGCGGCAGCACGCAAGTTGGTGGCCCTCTTGCGCGCGCAAGCTGGGCTGTGGCTGTGGCTGTGGCTGTGGCCCTCCACCTCCAGTCCCTCCTCCTGTCTCCTCCTGGTGCAGATGCAGCGCACGACCATCGGCGCCTCAGCAGAGCCCAGCGCGCGCGCTATAAGTAGGCCGCCATGCACCTGCTCACCTGCTCAAGCTCAACACCCACCGCTCAGTTCGCTCCAGCTCTAACTCCGACGACAGACAGTGCGCACGGCAGGCCGGCCCGGCGAGGCAAGCAACCAGTCTTCGACGATCGTCGGCGATGGCGAGCGGCGGCAGAAGCCTCTACGCTGTGCTGGGCGTGGCCAGCGACTGCTCCGACGCCGAGCTGCGCACCGCCTACCGCAAGCTCGCCATGGTCCGTTTTGATTTGTTACTTTTTTTTAAAAAATTCGTGTTTGCCTTTGCCCGTACATTACATTGCGCTCTCTCTCTCTCTCTCTGCTCTGCTCTGCTCCTTGCTCTGCTCTGTGGTTTCCTCTGTTTTCCCCTTTGCTCCGTCCTCTGCTTCAAAGCCTCTCTCTGCGCGTGTTGTTGGCAGAAATGGCACCCGGACAAGTTCGCGCAGGGCTCATCGGCCGGCGGCGCGGAGGCGGCCAAGGTGAAATTTCAGAAGATCCAGGGAGCGTACGCCGGTAAATAAACAACTACTCCAGTATTAGTAGTACTAGTCAATTAATCACGCATATGCAGCCGCCAATCCGATGGCATGCTGAATACAGTATTTTTCTTTTTGGTTAACTATATGTATCAGAGCAGGAGCAGTTGTTGATGTGATTTTTTAACTGCGCCCGCAGTTCTCTCGGACCCCAACAAGCGGATCCTTTATGACGTCGGAGCCTATGACAGCGACGGCGACGACGACGTAATACGCTTTCTTTCTTCGTCCGCGTTTTTTTCTAATCGCTTTTTGTATGCTAAGTAAAGAGGGGTGGTCGGCTGGCTGATGCCTTGACCCCTTCTCTTCCTCGTCTCCTCGCAGGGCCAGGGGGAGATCCTCGGAGACATCCTCGAGGCCATGAGCAAGACAGGGGGGCCTTCGGTAAGCAAGAAGAACGAACTTCACTTCCTCACCCTCACCTCACTTCACCTGAAGAAGAAACATAAGTGATTTGATTCTGATGTGCCATTGGCCACATTACTGTATTATTTATTCCGAAACGCAGGAAAAGGGCGAGACCCTGGAGGACATGCAGCGGCAGTTCGAAGAGCTCTTCCTGCGCCCGTCGCCGTCCTACTGCTCATCGGTGCGTACCAACACAACACAATACAATTACACCTGGGGTGCTGGGTCCCGCCGCTGCGCCGCCCAGCCTCCCCTCGCCTCTCCTTTCCTTTCCGTTCCCTTCCCTTCCCTCGGATGTACTAGTAGCCGACGACCAGCTAGCTACCTGTGCACTGGCGCGTACGTAGGAGTAGTGGTACTGCTAGTGCTAGATGCTCTCCTCGCCGCGCTCGTGGCGTGGTCCACGCGTGTGCACCACCAGACGAGGAGGAGAGGGCGACCTCGCGCGGGCTCCTCGTTGGTTTGGCCCTCGTTCTCGTTCGATTTCCATGCACGTCGCTTTCCCGACAAGTGGCCCGCGCCGGGTGTGTCGGGGTCGGGCGGCTGTGGAAATCGCGTCGTTTGTGGCGTGCTAATCGCGACAGCCACCCCCCACATGGTTTACATAGGGCGTGATTGGTTCCTCGCATCCGGCTTAGCCAGGTCGTGGGGCGGAGCCAAGCTCGTGGCAGCCAGCATCCGGTGCAGCCAGCATCCGTTTGGTTACCTAATTTGGAGTCAGGCTGGCTCGACAGTGCTTGCGTTTGATTAACTGCATTTGAGCTTATGCTGCATCAGTGGACCACCCAGCTGTAGCCTCGCGTGCACCCGCATCAGCAGTCGGATCCGCTCCCTCGCACGCACTCAGCCAGACTTGAGCAGCGAAGCTCGATCCTGACGTTCCTATTGGACCAGGCTGCGAGGGTCATCTTCCATGCTGCGAACCTGGCTGCGACGCTCACCCAGACAACCAATTATGTTGTGCCTGCACCGCGCGGACCTGGCCAGCTGCTCAGCTAGGCAACCAAACACGCTGTACATATTATCCAGGGCCATAGCGTCTGGTGCTCCCAATCTGCTACTAGTACGATACGATCCCAGCCAAAAGAGAGAGAGAGAGGGAAAGAAAAAAAAAATCTATGAGGGGGAGGGGCCGTGTACGGCCGCCTTCTTGGCCTCACCCTCCTCCGAGTGACTCCTCTGCTCTCACAGGCAGCCAGACGCCACTACAGCAGCACCATTGCTATCAGAGGGGGGCAACAGTAGTATCTTGTCTCGACGCCAGTACTTACTCTGTAAACGCTGATGGGTGTTTGTTTCTCGGTGGTGCAGGGCGACGCTGGGAAGTCGAGACGGGCCGGGAGAAAGTAGGGCGGGCCACCGATCGATCGATGGCGCGAAGATGTGTGGTGCAGGGGATCGTTGAGCAAGCACAGGCAGAGCAGCAGTGACCAACCCGTGAAGAAGAGGACGACTGACGGAGGCTCATAGCTCAATAATCGCGGCGGCGTCCTGTCCTGCACACGGCACGGATGCGTATGCTCTGATTCGTACGTAGTACTACTACTAGCTAAATAGTATAAAGCTTGACCGGTCCGTCCTGTACGCGTATATATGCTAAGCTTCGCAAGCTGGATCGATAGTTATTTCCTATGAATTGAAGACAAAAAAAAAGCATGTGACCCTCATGGTTTCCATTTTCCAAGTTCCAGCCTGACTTACTACAATATTCGACATCGAAAGGCAGTAATTTGCGCGAACTATGCCAAGTTGCTCGTGCCGCGTTCCCAGCTGACTACCCTCACCTGACCGTATCGACGACGACCTGCATGTATGGGGTATTGGGTAGTAAAACGTAAAAGAAACACGCAGCGGCGGAGCTGTGGGCGCCTTTCCGCGGCCCCCATCCATCATCTTCCTCTCCTGCAGGTCGTCAGGTGTCAGGTCCAGTTGAGGAAAAAAAGCGAGGTATCGTATTCGCCTCGAAGAGAACCCTCTCGACTCCGTCCGTCACATCATCGCATCCAAATTTTTCCCAGTTAGGATTGGACCAAAAGAGGGGCTCCGCCTTCCGCAACTTGACCAACTTGCAGGAGGATAACTTATCAGCGAGAAGATGAACCGTTCTTGGTCAGGTGACGGCAGAACAAAAAGAAGTAGTAATCCTTTTCGGCAAGTAGGGGGCGCCAGTTGGAAGGAGGGAGCCGGTCACCTCCGGAAAGGTCCCGTCTGGCTTGTCCAGTCCAGCTGAGCCGACCAACAAAACAGGATATGGGTACGCTATGCTGACGGTAGCACAGTAGTATTGTGCAAGTGTATGTTCTTTTTTTGCTCCCCGGAAATGTTGTCCAAGTGACTGGTGGTGGGCTGGTAATAAGCCTCACTCACCTGGAAGTTCTGTGCTGATTCAACTCAACCACGTGTCTGTCGCAAGCCGGCCGTATGTGTGTGCAGGCCAGGCTGCTGTCGAGGCCCCAAATGGTAGGTTGAGGTACAAAGGGGGATCAAGCCTTGTTTTCTCTCCTGTTACAGGAAGCCGTTTAACATGGTTGTTCCTTATAGCTTACTTATATGCACTGCTCTGTCTGTTCTCTCCTCTGCTTTTTTTTTCCCCTTTTTCATATTTTCCAATATAGAAGAGGATATGCATTCAATATATATATATATATATATATATATATATATATATATATATTGAATGCATAGAAGAGGATACGCCAATGTGGAAACGAAACGAAAAGGGAGGGGAAAGATTGGGCTATTGGCCCGTAGAAAATGGCAGACAAGTCCTTTAGTGTACTGGATCATGAATAACGAATGGCCCAGTGTCCCCTCCCCACCCACCCACCCCAAAAAAAAAATGACCAGTGCTCGTCCAAGAAAAAAAAATTTGGCCACAGCCCAAGAAATTAAACAATTCCGATACTTACAGTCCACACACGCCGAGCCTTTGCCGAATGGCAAGACGCGGCGAATAACGTCAAGTCATTCAAATAATGTGAAATCCATTTTTAAGTACATAATATACTTCGTAGACTAAAATCCGGGACTGGGCTAATAAAGTACTAGTAACTCCCATGAACAATGTACTATTGTTAATATTATTTAAGAAAAACTCCCATGAACAATTTATTGCTGTTACCCTCGCATGTACGATCGGACACGTTAATTTCATCAGTATTTTTTTTTTCCCGTTCTGTAACCTCCGACCGCGCCTATATAGGAACATTGCGTCTCCGCGGCACCGCCACAACACAAGGTACTACAAGTACAACACACAGTCGTGGTACAGCAGTACAGCACGTCGAGGTAGCAGGCTAGCAGCACCATCAGCTTGCAAACAAAGCTGTAGATCCACCGAGCGCTGCACGCACAAGCAATGGCTGTGACCGTCATCCGCACGTGCTTCCTCCTCACGACGACCCAGCTCCTGCTACTCCTCAGCACCGCGTCCACTGCCTCGGTAATGACTCTCCGCGGCACCCGGGCAGCCATGAACAGTAATGGCGCCGCACCGCCAGCGAGCGCGGTTGGTGGCGCCGGACTGCCCATCAGCAGACTCCTCCCGTTGCCGTTCTCCGACAGCAGCATCGGCCAGTTGCCCCATCTCCCGTTCCCGCTTCCCAGCCACGGCGGCGGCGGCGGCGGCATGGGTCGTCTACAACCCCGTCTACCGATCCCGTTCCCGTTCCCAGGTGTTGGAGGCGGCAACGGCAACGGCAACGGCAACAACGCCCCCGCGGACGACTGCCTGAAGGCGGTGCGCCAGGCGGAGACCTGCGTCGGCGCCGTCATCCGGTCCCTTGTGTCGTCCTCCCCCGGCGAGCACACCGCCGTCGGCAGCCAGCGGCGGCAGCAGGCCTGCTGCGGTGCTCTCCGCGTGGTCACCGATCGGTGCTTCCGCGGCGCGCTGCCCGTGCCCGTGCCCCCGTTCCGCGCGCTCTACGCGCCGCTCGTCAAGCACGCGTGCGGTGCGGCCTAGGCGGTAGGCTCCCCGTCGTGGTGGGCGTTCCCGTGCCGTGCCGGCCGGCCGGCCCGACGTCTGATCCACGACAACAGTTTATAAACTTGTGATCGGTAAAGCAACAACTAGCTGCTGTCGAATAGCTGATCGAATAGCTGCTGTCGACGGCCCAAAGAACACTACTAGTAGCTGTTGTCTGTCACTTCCTTTCTGTGCGGCTGTCCTGCCCAAGTCACACGCACATACGTACATCGCCAGCCTCACGTCACGTGGAGCCGCGCGCCGACCTGTCACACCAATATCCTACGCACAGACGCACTGCAAAACGCAACGGTCGCTTCACCAGCACGCAGGCAGGTCGAAGTGAGGCCGAGAGATGAGGAAAAAAAAAAAAGAAGAAAAAACAGGAGAGGCAGATTCCGATTCTTCCATCCGTCCCCTCGTGTCTTGGTCGAAATAGATCGATCCCTCACTGAGGCCTTCTTTGGATTGAAGGATTTTTGGAGGAAAAATACAGGATTCATTCCTATAGGGAAAATTCCTATCCAAGCCTTTGAGAGGTGGCAATGAAGCAAAGGAAAAGTGAAGGAATCTTTTCTACCATACCGATTTTGGAGAAAAAACACAGGATACGAAACATTGGGTCTGAGCTCTTTTTTCTTTCCTGTGCTCAAGAATCGAGACAAAACTACGTTTTGCTGCTGTTAAACAAGGCTTGAGCATACGCTACCTGCCAATCAACCTAAACTCATTAGAATTATGTGTTCCTATTCCTATAAGCTTCCTGCGTCCCATCCAACCTCATCAAAAGGCCTACCTTGCTAACTTTCCTGTGTTTTACAATCCTCTGTTTTTCATATCCATCCTCATAGAATTCCTACATTTTTCCTATTCCTGTGTTTTGCAATCCTGCGTTCCAAAGGGACCCTGAATTGTGCGCTACAGGAAACAAAAAAGATAGGAAAATGCCCCTTGCTATATATGGTTCGTGCTCACCAGCCAGCCAGCCATTCGGTCGGGTACCGACCAAAGCTACTTTTCCCGATCCCAGCCGATACGATAGCAACGTACTATAGCCCGGTACCACCGTTTGCGATTGATCGATCGCTCGGCTCGGTTTCGCCACACCACACTCGGCTCCGCCTTTCTGAGATGCCGTATAATAGTCGATTCGGTTCTTCAAGGTGCGATACGTGCGCGTCAAAAGCCGCAGATCTAGACGCTCGAGCCCCGGGATGTAGTACTACTACATACTAACAATACGGGAGCTCGAAATGTGGCTCGACGTTATGACCCCGGAGCCATGTAAATATCGGTGTGAACAAGCAGAGCAGTTAATGGACTAATCAATTCGTAGTTCATGTGGCCCAAAACAGAGAGAGGGAGGCTTAGCAGACCTCTTCATGGCCCAATTGTGTTCCCGTTACTTTAGCAAAATTGAGACTAACAACACCGAATTGTTACTGTATTTTCCATGTATCAAAACGTGGTACGACTAATTGAGTAATTCGATAGAAAAAACAGGCTTTTCGTTGTTTTGACTAGTTAAGTAGTACTATTCAACTATGCCGACTAACAATTAATCAGCTAGCTACTGATAATTATTCTGGACGAAGTTGACTTCTAATATCCACGGCCGAAAATTGCCGTCTTTTCTTTTATTGGGAAAATGAACGTACTACCTAATTCAACACGAGACCACCGCACAGTTAATAAAGTATTTGAATTTTTTTTCTTTTTTTTTGCAGAATAAGTGCCGCTAGCTAGCTAGCTACAACAAACGAAGCAAGAAAAAGGTTCACTCAAAACGATGATTTTTCTTCTTCTTCTTTTTTTTTTTTTGAGCAAAATGCTGCTACTGCTGATGGTTTTGCTGCTACAACTGTCTTTTCCGAGCTAAAAATATTTTTGTACTACACCATGCCATTAATTAGGCTGTCCTAATCGATCGGCGACCCAAAACTGGGCAATCGGGAGCACCACCCAATTTGACCCCTCACCACCATTTCCTGTCGTCCTCACCCCGAAATATCACCATCATGGTCTCCTTCTTTTCCATCCACTAAACAAAAAAAAAAAAGGAAATTCGGCCTTCCTCTTCCAGTTATCATCCGCAGCAACAGGCCTCTGCTCTGCTCTGCCACGATACACACAGAGTCCAATCGAGAGGTCTGTGAGGTGATCTGACTCTTGGGTGCTGGTCCAGAAGGAGAATGGAGATGTTGACTCGGCACTGCCCCCGGACACTGACGCCCATCGACGCTGATGCTGCTGCTGCCTGCTGCCAATGGTGTGGCTGCTCCGGCTCCTGCTTTTATTCTGGCGTCTGCCTTGCAGCGTCGGCAAAGGCCAAGTTTAGCCACCCAGCGCCCAGCGAAAGGCACCAATAATTGCGCCGCGAGAGGCGGGACAGCAGGTGAGAGTGACCGCCATTTGCTTCGGCTTGATTACGTTGCTAATGATAAACCAGCATAAAAATTTGGCTAAGTTGTTGCTGCTGTCATGGAGAAGGAAGCTTGGTGTCTTCGTTCGTGTACGTGGCCGCATCCTTGCAAACTTGACCAAACGGACGGTACGGTACTCCAGGCCAGCATTCTGCAAGACTCAGCAACGTTCATGGGTAGTACGTTGTTATGCAAAATTTTACCAGGGATTGTAGCATGGGTTCTGCTCCTTTATGTAACCACCGGCCGGCTTCCAGTGGAGCGAGCAGGGTAGCAGCGACGGAATCGCTCGATTTCACCTTGCAAACCAAGCGACCAGAGAGGCAGCACCGAACCAGACAAGTCCATGAGGGCGCCCCGGCGGAAAGCTCGGTCGCCATGACACATCCCACAGGAACGATTCTGATCGTCGATTATTCAGCTTTTTGAGCCAAAGCAAGATCGCTGCATGCCGGCATGTGCAATTGGCCCCTCCCCTCCCAATGACTATTACTGCTCCCTTCATCCTCTTTTATCTATAGTTCTAATTATGAGTTCGAAGATTAAAAAATAAAATAAGTTAGGTGAAAAAAATAAGGATAAAAAAGATAAAAATATATTAATAAGAGAAAAAATGTACTAAAAAATAAAAATTATAAATTAAAAAATAAATAATATTAAAATCATAAATAAATAGAGACAGAGAGAGCTTCAGTTTTGAGACCTACTCGGTAACGTGTTTTGTCCACATCCCATTTTGTAATTGGCTCGGAGGAGCACTTGCACTTCGATCTGAACACTAAACTGGATCTTTTTTTTAGCAGACGACAGAGAGATGTCTAATTAGCGCTAGTGTACTGGCTCCTCAGATTAAGATATGTTATTGATTGAGGTCAAGTACGAGTCGATAACCACCACGTTGTGTTGCTTGAATGCTTTGTAATTAAAGAGGTAGACAATCCGTACACCAAATACAGTTTCAACTAATAGTATATAAACTTTGCTTTCAGAGTTCATATCGAAATAGAATTTTTTGTTTGGTTCATGTCCTTTATCTATTCATTATCATTTTAAAAAATTAATCTCTCAAAGAAAGAAAAGGAAAACGCAAAGTTGGTGGGATCGAGTGATCGACTGACGACCCATGCTTGTGGTCATTTGTTAACTCAGGTCATTATAGCATGCCGGGCCCACTCGTGGCGTGTTACAGTCATCCTGAGAGTGAGAGCTACGGATCTTATCGGTAACGTGGACGCTGCCGGGGGTGGGGGGCCCGTAAATTGACCGGTCAAACTACCCTCCAAATCTTCAGCGTCTGTCCAAGCTCACGGGAGCCTGCCCAGGTCGGCTGATGGGCAGATGGCACGGCTCCATTTTCGCACACTGTAACTGTAACTCACAAATTTGTACGGGATCTTCTAAAATATGTGAAGATACAAAAAGGTATTATGACAAAAATGTGAAACGTTAATATATTGAATTATTTTATAAGCAACCCGAATAAAAATAAGAGAACCCATTCTTTAGGAAATGTTTAAGCCGGCTCGAAAGAGCCTAGGCAAGCTGAGCCACGCCGAGCCGAGGGTAAGGTGAGACCTGAAAAGAGATGAGCTCAAAGTCTACCAGTGATAATCCTCTCCTTATACAAAATTACACCTACACCCCTATTATCTCGCCGGAACCGTCTCTGCAGTCTCCCCCCACCCACGCCCGTTCTCGCCTGTATAAATGCCCCATCCCCTCGGCCTCATCCACCCCTCCCTTCCAAAAGGGTGACGCCCCTGATCGTCTCACGTCCCGAGGCTTCACCTGCTCACCGCAGGCAGCGCTCTGTTGATCTTTTCCTCTCCTTCCTCGTCTCATCCGGAGCGAAGCGCGAGCGCGTCCAAAACCTTGCGCACGTCGACGACGCCAGCCAGGCACAGCGGGCGCTGGATGGGCCTCCTGGACAAGCTCTGGGACGAGACGGTGGCCGGGCCGCGGCCGGACTCGGGCCTCGGCAAGCTCCGCAAGTACTCCTCCTTCTCTCCCTCATCCTCCTCCTCCTCGTCGTCCCACCCCTTCTCCTCGGCGCCCGCGGCTGCTGCGGCCAACGACGCCACGCCGCCGCCGCCGACGGTGACGCGGAGCATCACCATCGCCCGCCCGCCCGCGCTCAACGTCGACGCGTCGCCGCGCGGCGAGTCGTACAGCTCCTCCGTGCCGGACTCCCCCGCCAGCACGCCAGACTCCCCGTTCGCGTCAGGTGGGCCACCGCTTGCTTGCCTCTGTTTATCTCCCCTTGGTCGTCGCCCTCATTTCTCAGGATAAAAACAAAATCGTTCCATTTTTTTAGGACAGTGTTGTACACTTTACTGTGTGAGTTTTTTGGGGGATTGGATCCCGACGCATACTTGATTAGAACTACTATCTCCAGTGAAATCATTTCGTAAAACACGGAGGTTCAATACAATGGGATGAAAAAAAAAACAATTAATTTGTTGCTGTCTCGTTCATGCTTTACGCCTTCTCCAGTGGGAATTTCGGATACAGTCACAGTCACAGATCTATGACTAGGAGTAGGAGGTACTGTACTGCAACAACCGGTTATAGCAAGCTTACAGTATTCCTTTTTTTTTTTTGTGAAAGAGGCTTATAGTATTCCTTTGATATTGAACCGATGGTGCCAAGTGATTTGTGCAAGTGGACTTTCGATAGATTTCATATTATTGGACTCTGAAGATAATACTACTGGTACAATAGATGATTCATTCTCAAAGCAGTGAGAACTGGTGCATGCATCTGAATTCTGATCTGACCCTACTTGGTGTGTTTGGTGCAGCTACCACGCCCAAGGGTGAAGGCTGGAGGAAGCTCCGCCGGAAACCCAACAAGCCTTCCGACGGGCCGGAGGCGACTGTCGGACCGAGGAGCCCCACCGTGTACGACTGGTGCGTGGTCGCATTCGATGTCCTCCACTCATCTTGCATACTTACATCCATCCATACTTTTGCTTCTTTTGGGGTGTGAATCTATCTCTCTGACGGGACTATTCAAGTATGAACCTGATTCGTATGCTCTTTTGCCTCTTTTCAGGGTGGTGATCAGTTCGCTGGACATTTGAGTAAGCAAGGCGCAGTACGGCTGAAGCGTGGAATAATTAAGCAGGCGAGCAGATGACATGACAGGGGAAGTTAATTAAGCTAGAAGTAGTAGTACATATGTTTAATGTGTTTTGTTGTGAATCCGGCTGTGTGTGATCCAGATGCTGCAGTTCTAGTTAAGTAGTATCTCAGTAGCTATGCACGAGGCTTTCGGTGATCGCTGAACGAGTGTAGTATATGTATAGGGTGTCCCTGAACTTCCTGATGGTGGTTACAACGAAGTAGGCGTGATCAGTTCTTGCTTGGCCTTGGCCGGAGATGCGTTCTTCTGTTGCAACGTGGATGTCATGTTAGTCTTGCCTGCTCCGTTTTTTCTATCCCCATCTGTAATTAAGTACTAGTACTAAGTACTGTTGACTGTGTGAAATGCGATATAGAATGATGACACCGAGCTTTCTGCTCCTCATCAAAATGATCCTTTTTCTGGCCCTCTCCTGCTGTCCTGCCTGAATTTGTTTTTGGTGTTAGCTATTCTGATGACTGAATCACAAGAGTTCCGACCTTGCACACTCAGAAGAAGGCTAGTTTCTGACTGAACTGGGGTTCCATTTGATTCCTTGAATGATTGAATCTCAAGTCTGAACCCTTGACCCTTTTACTAATTACAGTTTACAGTTGCGCATTCTCTACATCGTAGACCACCCTTCTTGATTTAGTTAGGTCCACTTACTAGAGCTCCTGCAAGTAATTAATCCGACTCTATGTGATGCTTACCATTCGCCTCGGCCGGGATCTGAAAGACAACAGTTCAACACAAGGTAGTACAGCAGTAATACACCGGTGGGTCGTACAGGTGTGTTTGATGTTGTTTGCATTTTTACTAAAATTTTGACTTGTTATATTATGATTTTATCTGTCATTGATTCATAATCTTATCAAACTTTGCCAAAAATGTGATGAGCAATTTTAGCACCAAACTTTTGACAACTTATGACATAGATATATGACATGTTATATAGTAATAAACCAAACGAGACTGTACTCTCAGCAACGAAAGGATCCAACAAGAAGATGGGCATCCGATCCTAAAGCTTTTGGGCTGGTAGCCAACGGTTGGGTGAAGATCTATCGGCAGGTTCCGATCCGGCACCAGCAATGGCGGGACCTGAGGAAAAGCGGCTTGAGCATCGTCGTGACCTGGGGCACCTGCCTGCCTTCCTTCCTTCCTGATCCCTTGCTTGGAACCGGGCCTAGCTCTGTTTTTCGTCTTGTTCGTATTTTCTTGCTATACATATCATCCGCCCCACTGCGTCGATTGGCTTTAAACTGAAACATTCCATGTGAGAGGCTGGCTCCGTGGTCCTGCACTCCTGCGAAAGACTACAGGGCAGCTTCCACGTTATCAATGTGATACTGTAAATAGCCAAGATCTTGAGCTCTGTAGTTTTAACTTTTACTGACGCATGCAGAACCATGCATTACAGTCGAAAGGTATTTCTAGCATTTCTTATCCGGATTGAACAAGGACTAAACTAAACAAAACTGTGCAAAACTGAAATGGTTTATAAACTAGATAAAGACGTGATTTTTATTTTAGAGCAGTTTTAAGGTCCAAAATACTGGCCAGTACTCCTATCAAAATACTGGTCAGTATTGTAAGGGTAGTTTAGTACTTTTATTTTTGTTTAATTGATTATTTTAACTATTTTTTTATTTTATTAATACCTTTATGGACCAAAAATATGAGTCCTAAATGGGAAGATTGTTGAGAATAACGATCCATAAAAAACATAAATTTTGATTATTATTAAGTAATAGTAATAGTATAATTAATTAATATTATATTTTTGTTTCTAATATTATCCTTAATTAAACAAAATACTATCTAGTACTTCTATGTGGAATCAGATAAATCTTTACTATTAGATCTTCAGCACCTATAAATATTCTTAAAAAATATCTAAAATATTTTAAACCTTAAAACTGCTATTATTTTAACAGCAGAAGGCTTGCTGACTTGCTGAAGCTACAGAGTACGAGCACTTCAGACCACCTGTAACTGACCAGAAAACGGTTTGTCCCTTTATTTGGAGCCCATTTTTGCTTCATATCGAGTAGTCGCTTTTCTAGACCCCTCAGATAGTGGTTGGAAAATTCGCTATAAAATAAATAGTGGCTGGAAAACAAACTTTCAACCCACATCTGCGGTCTAGCTGGTCCTTTTCATTTGTTCCGCTTCATGGGCTCTAAACTTGTCAGACGGCCAACGAATGTAGTCCAATGCTGCTTCGAAAAGCCCACAAAAACCAAGCTTTTGGATTTTGTGATTCCCGCAAGCAAACTCTGTCCGTCTCTTGTGGAGTAGATCAGCTTCAGTAAAATGCTGTACTACGATACGGAGTATTGATGATGCAGTAGCAGTAGCATCATGCACAACTCTTAGTGAGGTTAGTATATATATGTTCTATGGCAAAACAAAATGCGGGCGCTGGTTTTCTAAAATGTGAGCTCATTATGGGCCCATATTCTCTTCTATATACAACTGTTTTGTCTCCGTGCAAGAATGGAGATTTCACTCAAACCTGCAGTCTTAGACCTCATTGTCGTCGTTCAAGCCAAAATTTTTTTTGTGCGAATAAAACCATTTTTTTCTGATTCTAACAAACCATTTCGTTCGTTAGCAGCATCAGCCCTCGTTGTTGAACAAAAATCGCATTTGCATGATCAACCTCGATGTGAGATGTGCAAGTGCAAGATCATGGTGGCGCCACTACGCATGTCGCTCGCTGGTCGTAGAAGTAACCACGGTTAATTGGTCTCTGTCACCGTCTCCAAAGGCAAGAAAACACTGGATCCAATCGTCTCTTCCGTGCGTGCAGCTCGTGCTTTTTCATTGCTGCCGACGGACTGACTAGTGTAGCTCTCACTCTCACCAACCGGCCGGCCCAGGCCTCTCCGGGTTGCTCGGTTCTCGGTGTCGGGGTTTGCATGGCTTCTTGCAACCGCACCAAATTCGGGCCTCCGATTTGGCTTTGGCTTTGGCGTCTGCAAGTTTTTTTTTTTTTTTTTCAGTTCCACCTGAACTTTGTCTTACCATAGTGGCCGGAGCACAGCTCATCAATTACTCCTGAACTGGTACTGAATCAGATTTCTGTATCACTCCAATTTCTTTTGGAAGTCTCCAGGGAAAATATTTTTTGATTATTCAAAGTTTAGAAAATGTGTAGACACTTGAAGTACTATTTTCACGGAATCGCAGCACTGTGAGCAAAACATATCATGTTCGTCAGGACTCAGGATCTGTTTGCCTTGTATTGCCAGCATGACTGAAAAATTGTGATGCTGAATAACTCTTTTCTTCTTCTTCTTTTATTCTCGGAAAAAAATTCTTCTTTTTTTTTTCCACTTCTATTGGACGCATCGAGTCAGCTCTAAGCAAACACAGTGAAGAATTCGCATCAATCGCATGACTGAAACTGAAAGAGAGCAACACGGCATTGTCCATTCCTAACAGGAAAAGTGACATTTGCTTCACTTTTAGTTCGTGACATAACGCCCAGCAACAACAACTACGCTTGTCGCCTCTCGCCTCGCTTCTGATCGACGGGTGTCAGGCTCATCCTTCACCTTTTCTTCTTCTTCTAGAGGCACAGCACAAGAACAACCCATGACGCACCATATCGTGCAAAACAAGATTGGTCTTTCCTCAAATCTGCTGCTAACCACTCTTACCACCGCAAAATCATACAAAAGCTGTTGCCAGTAATCCATTCCCTAAAAGAGGGAAGCGCATCGTGTAATACTGCTTTCACCTTTGAGAGAGACTCTCAGAGAGAGGACATTGGTTTCCGTTTACATCACCCATGCGACGCCTAACTTTCTTCTACAACCACCGTTGATTTGGATTCGTTTGTCGATGACAATGGAATCGAATATGGAGATTGATTTTTGGTGAGAGCTAGAGCAATGCTACAGCGGTTTAACATAAATGCTGGAACTGAAACAGTCTATTCTCCGTAGCAAGCAGCTGGTAGCCTCTTTTTGTACTTATGTGCAGATTTTCAACATCAGTTTTGTTCAAGCATCAGGCGGTCTCAGATCAATCAGTGCCGAGATTAACGTCGAGCTGACCAACTTCTGTTCATCTACTCTTTTGTTCTATTACACTCTCCAGCCTAGCTATATGGACTATATAGTGAATTAGTGATTCAGACTGAACGCGCAGAGTCCGTCAAAAAAGAAGAATATTCAGGACCTAATATTCTTCCGAAGACGACCAAGAAAAATTTCACTCTGCACCCACACTCAGATGATTGAAATAATAATAATGCTGACGCGCGAACATGGATCACCAAACAATGCCTAGTGAATTCGTCACCAATCACCACAGCACTATATATGCGTTGTCCTGTTAGCGGGTGATGAGACAAACGCAAAGGCCCCGAAACGATAGGAATCTGCTGATGCACGACCCTGCATAATGATGAACGAATCGGCACTAGCGATGGTCTTCACTTAACCAACTTATAACCAGGCATTATCTTTATCTAATAAGACGCATAAGGAACCATATAACCAGGGATAGGGTTAGGTTAGTGGCCGCCCCCTAATCTAATTGTACTCACTACTGTTGCCACATGACCAGCAGTATGTACCTGGCTTGTAAGACACCAACTACTTATTTGCTAAGTTGCTTTGCAAGTCCTGAACTTGACGGATCCTTATGACTAGTTTAATTATGATGAGTGCTCACTTAATGCTGAGGACCGGTACGTGTGGTCAGAGCATTTTCATGCATCTCGTCGGGTCTTCAATCGATTTGAGGAAAAAATTTCTTGTATGGCACTGCCCAAAATTTCAACCCTGGCATGGTGGTGCCAAATGAGAACACCAACGGGACAGTACTCCCTCTTTTTTAAAATTGTTGTTGTCGTTGACCTTAATCGTTAACTTTGACCATTCGTCTTATTCAAAAAAGTATAAAAAATATCAAATATTTTGTTATGATTTAATTTATCACTAAAAGTTTTTCAGATATAACTTTTAATTTTATATATTTGAATAAAACGAATGGTTAAAGTTGACGGTCAAAATCAACGGCGATAATAATTTAAAAAAGAGGGAGTAATAGGTATTAGAAGTAGTATTTTCAGTGAATTCAGACTTATTTTCGCTAATAATTCTAACTGAAGGGATTTCCATATTCATTCTTGTTACCCCTCAACTGTACAAGTTGATTTCAGCTGTTAGTTTAACTGTCCATTGCGAGATCATGTACTTGGTTCTCAAAAAGAAAGATAAGCATGTAGCAACAACTAAAGAAGGCCTATCTCCGCCACGTGTGAATGATAATTGTCTTGTCATAGAAAAAGTCGGATTAGGGCTACCTTTAAATTCAGGCTCACATGCAAAGCGTACACGGCCGCTTCAACGAAACCTGCAAACTGGGTTCTCTTTATTCATGAAATTTATTAATGTTACTAATAATTTGTTTGACAAGGATGTTACTTTTTATTAATGACATTTTTAACTAAATAAATTATGGAACTTCTTTTAAGGCAGATTTTACTTCAGTCCTAAATTTGGTTAAGTAGACGCTGCTAAGAGACATGTTATTAATTAGTTGCACATTGTTACGGAGGTCAAACCGAATAAATGCAAAAAAAAAAGAGAAATATATTTCATCAGCCGAATGAAAGATGTCCCGGCTTGCTTTCCTCGGTCGAGGATGATCATCCAACCTTAAATTATTACAAAATTTTCACTATGTGTAAGACTCCGCCTACCACATAGGACTTTGGTGCGTAAAAGAAACTGTGATCACATTTGTTGTTGTGAAAAAAATACTGGCCTGGTTTCTCTGGTGATTGGAGTGAGATGAACATATATGGGATTTTCTTCTTTTTGGGTTTGATCTGCCAACCAAAGAAGAAGAAAAGTTGGCTCGGAAGGAAATCAACTTTCCATTTGATCACGTTGAGCAAGCGGGTATATAGGAAGTGACGACTCTAATTATGTTTGTTTTAAGTATTTCACCTAACATAAGATTGAATGCATTGCTCAGATCTATTTCCTGTCTTAAGAGAGCGCACGACTATCACAATAAAAAAAGCAAGAAGGAAGAGCAGAGATGAGATCACAAAAACCAAAAGTTGGTACACAGTCTACCACTCAACTCTAATTTGAAAATAGGAATGATTAACACCAAAAGGTATCAAAAATACTGTTTTGGCCATAAATATTTGGCTGGAAATAAACATGGTAATAATGTTACTGCAAGTCTCTCTTCCCGTTTCTCTATCTCAGGTGTGGATTCATGCAGATGACACCCTACCAGCAGCAGGCGTGATAGAGGATTTTGTGTGTGACCCAACTAATTGATCTCGATCCTTCATGAGGTTGGCAACGCCATGCAGCTTCCAGCCGAGACACATACGGCAAACGTAAATTAATTCTTCATGACTGATCTACACAGTTTCCAGAACACGATGATACCAGATTCATTTGGTTATGGCGAGCTGCTCTCGTGTAGTGTAGTCAACCGTGCTCTTCACGCTGCCTACGTACGTGAGTACTCCCTCCGTCCCATTTTAATTGACGTTCTGGACGGAGGGATGAAAACCAAAGCACGTTATAACTTACACTGCTATCCCTATTATCTATATATGCACTGTCATAAGATTTTTTTTTTTTGAGAGAGACGGGAGGTGCGGGAAGAAGATGAAGGAAGAAGGACAACGAATGTAGCTGGCTGTTTTTACTGCTGTCCTATTACCTAGTAGCATCGGTGTCTACTAATATTCTATAACGACACTTTTTTGTGGAACTTCTCCCTCCGTCTAAAATGTAAAACAGAAGGGGACGGAGGGAGTACGTTGGCTTGCATTTGTAGCAGTACCTCGTCACACCGGTTCGCGTCAGTCCGTTACTGCGTGCCTTTCATAAGTACAGGGACGTATGTGTGTTACTGTCAGTCACAGAAAGCAGAAAGGCGAGATCGTGCCGGGTTTGCAGGTGGAGCATAAACTATTGTTTCTTCTTCTGTTTTTAATTGTTATCGATGTAAGGAAGGACAGAAATTCTAGTTCGACAACAAACTAAAATTGTTGTTCTAGTGACAAAAATCTAAGAACGAAATATTATTATTTTGTTGTGTTTGGACATCGCTGATCTTACCTTATTACCTAGTACTAGCTCCCAGTCTAATAATCACACGAGGTCTTTTCCGGCTTATGGGCGCGATGCATGACGATGCAGTACTACGTGCTTGCCCGGGGACGCTGCGTCCGTTTCGACCACATCTTCAGGCAAAGTCCACATTGATTCAGCTGTTCATCAGTCCAGGTGCAGCCAATTCGTACTCTAGTTCAAGGATTCCAGCAGAAAAAGGAAGCACCGCTTTGCGCATACAGCTCGATCGATGTCATCACGAATCAATCCTCAGGGGTTCAGTCCGGCACTGTTTTTTCCTTAGTACATTCTGAACGTTTGAGTGATCTCTCTGCACAACAGTGTACTAGTACAGCAACGAACGCGACTGAAACGAGAGCGAATTCACAAAAAAACCATTACGGAACGAAGAAATTACGTAGGAAGAAACCTGAATTTCTGCTGAAATCAGCAGCACTTTCAGAAAGTTGAGAGCTCAATCACTGTATTAAGAAGAACTTGGTCTGAGCGACACACGAACTCCCACCCGTGCGATACGACAGTCAGCACCGTTCGCTCGTCTACTTTTTATCTCGTCCTCTTTGGAGGCGTCCGAAACCAAATCCCAACCACCGGTCGCCCTGCCGTGCCGCCCGTCGTCTCGTCTCGTCTCGTCTGCTGCCGATCGAACCGAGCATATACCATCCATCGACCCCGGCTCTGCTCTGGTCGCGCTGATCGAGTGACCTGCCGAGCCAAGGCGGGGTTGTTAACTATGCCGCGAGCACCACCAGGCGGAGGGCAGCAGCAAAGCATTAGGTTGTAGCGCTCTCGGGCCATCATCATCAATCATGTGGGCGCCATCGTCGCGGGCGTCGTCGTCGGGGGGAAGCGGACGGCGCACGTGGCACCGCCGCATCGCGGACTACCTCGGCGACGACCAGACCGACGCGTCGGACGACAATGAGTCGTTCATCACGGCGTACAGCGACGCAGCCTCGACGTCGTCGTCCGCCGCCGGCGTTGGGATGCTGCCGGAGTTCCTCGCGGACCAGAGCGACCTCGTGGAGGTCATGCTGGAGCTGGACGAGGACTCCATGGTCGTGCGCAGCGTCACGCCCACCGGGGCCGGCGGCGCTCTGGCGCACACCCCCTCCTTCGACGCCGGCGGCGGCGGCGGGGGACGGAGCCTGAGCCGCTGCTCGTCGACGGCGTCGCGGATACGCAAGAAGTTCGCGTGGCTGCGGTCGCCCTCGCCGTCGACGTCGCTGCGGCGGTACCCGCCTCCTGCCGCCGCGGCCGCGGCGCCCGACCATCATCCGCCGCTGCGGGAGGCGGCGCTCGCGGCCCGCGAGCGGCGCCGCGTCCAGGCGCGGCTCAACCGGTCGCGGTCCGGCGCGCGGCGCGCGCTCAAGGGCCTCCGGTTCATCAGCCATACCACCGGCGGGTCCTCCGCCCACGAGACCCCCGCCGAGCTCTGGCGCCGCGTCGAGGAGCGCTTCAACGCGCTCTCCCGCGACGGACTCCTCGCGCGCGACGACTTCGGCGACTGCATCGGTATTACTCTCATCATCACTCTCTCTCCGTTCCAAGTTACGCACATGGCACACCACAACCACACGATCATGAATGACCAAGGAGTCGTCGGTTGCAGGGATGGAGAAGTCCAAGGAGTTCGCCGTGGGCGTGTTCGACGCGCTGGCGCGGCGGCGGCGGCAGAACCTGGAGCGGATCACCAGGGAAGAGCTCTACGACTTCTGGCTCCAAATCTCCGACCAGAGCTTCGACGCGCGGCTGCAAATCTTCTTCGACATGTATTTGCCACACACCTTCCTTCCTTCCTTCCTTCCGCTGCCTGCCTGCCTCAAAATGGATCCCCTCCCTTCCCCTTCTCTTGTTCTTCGAAATCTTTCGGGCCAATCAATGCCCAGAATTCACGTTCAACAAATTCGTTTTCAGGGTGGACACCAACGTGGACGGCAGGATCACAAGGGAGGAAGTGAAGGAGGTAATTAACCAAAGCTCATCACTTGATTATTACTACTGCTGTAACTATCAGCTTGGCAGAGCTCTGCATGGATATTCACTGTGCGCGTACGCCCGTACTTGTCTTTGACCTGGAGCAACCGTGATTTTTATTTAATTATTTAACAACAGCTGATCGTTCTGAGCGCGTCCGCGAACAAGCTGTCGAAGCTCAAGGACCAGGCGGAGGAGTACGCCTCGCTCATCATGGAGGAGCTCGACCCGGAGAACCTTGGCTACATCGAGGTACGCACCACGCGTATATGCGTACAAATACACGGAAGGGACGACTACGAAACGTGCTCTTGTCCTGACTCCCGGCCGCCACGTGCAGCTGTGGCAGCTGGAGGCTCTGCTCCTGCAGCGCGACTCGTACATGACCTACAGCCGGCCGCTGAGCAGCGGGAGCGCGACGCAGTGCAGCCAGGGCCTCGGCGTCGCTGGCGGCAGCGGCTCGCAGCAGCAGCAGCAACGAGAAGCCGCCACGCAGCGGTCGCGGTGGCGGTGGCGGTGGAGTCCGCGTCGCGCCGCGGCTCGGGCCCGCGTGGCGGCGTCGGAGGGCTGGCGGCGCGCGTGGGTGCTGGCGCTGTGGTTCGCGGCCATGGCGGCGCTGTTCGCGTGGAAGTTCGTCGAGTACCGGCGGTCCCCGGCGTTCCGGGTGATGGGGTACTGCCTGCCCACGGCCAAGGGCGCCGCCGAGACGCTCAAGCTCAACATGGCGCTCGTGCTGCTTCCGGTGTGCCGGAACACGCTGACGTGGCTCCGGTCCTCGTGGGCCCGGTTCGTCGTGCCCTTCGACGACAGCATCGCGTTCCACAAGGTAAGACAAGAACAAAGGGAACTACTGCGCCAGTACGCTGGCAGGCAGAGTCCTAGTACCAGGCTAACTGAGGCGTACGTGGGTCCCGCCCCCGCTTAGTGAATAGTGAGTGGTACGGTCGGGTGGGCGGTCGCCGTCGGTGGGCAAGCAAGGTGCCGGCTCCCGTCGCCGTCGTGTTGCGCCGCGCGGGGGCCGGGACGCGTCGAGCTCGATCCAGTAGCGGCCAATCATTGGGCCCCCGGCCGCGTGGGGCTGGCCACGGTCGCGTCGTGGTCAAACCTGCGGGTCCGATAAAAGTCGCCGGACCGACGACTGGTTCCCCGCTACTGCCAGGTGGGCCGCGCCGGCCAGTCTAGCTAGAGAGTAGAGGCACGTGTTGTTATTGTGTGCTAGCACCCTCTGGTGGGGCCCGGTGCGCGGTGCACAGTGAAGCCACGCGTGTGAACGTACTGTACTTGGGATGCTGTGATCAGCTTGGTCCCAAATGTTGATTTGGATTTGCATATTTGTGCTGTTTGATTACCAGAGCTAGTAGTATTAACCGTGTTTTTTTTTTTGTTGTTGTTGTTGTCGCCTGTCGGTGACGAATGAAGATCATCGCGATGGCGATCGCGCTGGGCATCTGCCTTCACGCGGGGAACCATCTGGCGTGCGACTTCCCACGGCTGATCGCGTCGGGCCCCGACGAGTACCGCCTGGTGGCCGGCTACTTCGGCGCGGCGCGGCCGACGTACCGGAGCCTCCTCGCCGGCGCGGAGGGCGTGACGGGCCTCGTCATGGTCACACTCATGGCCGTCTCTTTCACCCTGGCCGCGCGCCCGTTCCGGAAGCGGGAGGAGGAGCGCGCCGCCGGCGCCGGCCGGCCGGCTCAACAGGACCGTCGTCCTGCTACTACTAGCAGCAACTGGTGCTCCGTGGCGGTGCTGCTGCTGGACCGGCTCGCCGGGTTCAACGCGTTCTGGTACTCGCACCACCTGCTCATCGTCGTCTACCTCCTGCTCCTCGCGCACGGCTGGTTCCTCTTCCTCGTCGACCGCTGGTACCAGCGGACGGTACGTACCTACTCATTTAAAGCCCCCCCTCCCCGGGAGCCCAGAGCTCACCTCTCTAGCTCTACCTGTGCTTCTGCTGCGATGAGCTCATTCTTCTTCATGGCTGCTTTATTGGCGGCTCTGGTCTGGTCGCGTTCTTGGCTGTTACTACCACCGTTGATAGCTACTCTAGGTGACGTGGAAATACAAAAGAAACGGAAAATGTAGTTGAAGGTTAAGGACAAAGGTGATAGACCGTTGGAAAGAGGTGATCGACCATTGGAAAGAGACGTCGATTACTAGTAGTACCACTATATGTCGTCTTAGGTAGGGTATGGTGTAGGGTCACGGCTGATGGACATGAGAGCAGATGAAGAAACCAAAACCAAAACACCATTGCACTCGCACTGCAGTTTAGGATACACATGTAGTACTAGCAGTTCATAAATGTGCTCGGAGCCACAGCTCGCGATTGCGACTCCTCCAAACAGTTTGATGAGCTTCCAAAAAAATCCGGCTCTTCAGGCCAGAGAGGAGAAACTATAGCGTGAAGAGATTGTTTACAATTGTTCTTAGATGTTAGGTACAGTACTGGTCTATTCGAGTTGGATACATACCGAAACCAATAATAATAATAAGCGCTTGTCAAACCCATTTGCACGAACACGGCACGGCGAGGTCACGAGCTTGATTTTGGTTAGTTAGGCCGCAGGCACATGGCGAGAAGCCATAGCTCATGAAGAACGAAGAAACAAAATCGATCAGGAGCGGCACCCAACCGATAGGAGCGTATCCTGAATTGGTGATGTGTGCGTGCCTGCGTTATCCGGGTCACACTACTTCAGTCTGGGAAACGGATGGGATCGAATTCATTCGCAACCTGTCCCGGTCTTGGAAAACAAATTCAAAGCGTAATGGCATCAACGACAGCGCAGCGTCGGCATCGTAGTCGTACAACAGGACGAAACTGATCGGATTGATGTGTTTTTCGAAAACACGACGAGTCTCAGGTTACTGAATGATAACTAGTGAATTTGCCCGCCGTGCACATAAAAGCCGTGCTTCAAAACTTGATGAATTATCCTGCATCTTTTGTTTTTTTTTTCTTTTAAGGTTTCACACAGTTTTGCCAAATGCCTGTACTCCGCCTAGATATTCCAATAATCACATGGTCAAATAGTTTATTTCGATTCTTGTTTCCAAGTACAAATAGTATGCTAGAGCGCTCGTATGTGAATGAATATGACCTTATCGTTTTTTGGGTTCAACGACGTGTAGGCCTGCTAATAGTCGCTGGCATCCGCACCGACAAATTTGTTTCGTTCACATTTATTAGAAGGATTCAGCACCACTACAACAAAATACACGCTTTATAGACTTCTGCTGTTCCAGTTTTGGGCAGTAACTACAAGTCTACAACATAATCTAGCGTGATGTTTCAGTTTTCTGCTCATCGCAATCCTACTGAATTCTGATTATTTTAAAAGCAGGCATACATGTATGTAAAGGTGTACAATCTCTCTTATGATTGCTATAGAGGCCTTTTGTCGGTGTAAAGGTGTCACGGATTGGGGCATCTAGCTAGGTAGGAATCAGTTCCATCAAAAGGGGGGCAAATCTGTACTAACAAAATGCACAAGAATACAACTTTTGCTCTCAGCTCTACTACCAACTGTCGTTCTTTAGCCCACTTCGTGAACACTGCTCCGCAGTTTTCAAGAAACAGAGGTCCATCAGGGAATCTGACAGCTGCCAAATCGAGCAAGTTAGATGCCTCGGACAAGTCCAGCTCGACGGATACTACTACTAGTATAGTATTTAACTCGGAACAGCAGTATTCTCTTTGTGTTAGTTGTGATGTCATTTTTTTCCCCTCCATTTCTTTATGAAACGTTGGCTGGGTTTTCCTGCTACCGTTTCAGAATACTGCAAGCAAAAACCTTATATTATGCTAATAGTATATAGTCTATTTCATAATTTTCAGACATGGATGTACATTTCTGTGCCCCTGGTGCTTTACATTGGCGAACGGACACTACGGGCTTTCAGATCAAAGGCTTATGCAGTAAAAATCCTCAAGGTAATTGAACTTTGAAGGTCACATCTACCAGTATCTCTTAAGAGTAAAGTTATTTAGAGTAAAAATCACGTCATTCTATTACAACTTTACACTTTTTTTCAAGTCTGAAAATCAGAAAATCACATCACACCGAATATATGACGGCCTAGCTAGGAACAGTCAGCACTCTCACTGATTAACCGAGGATCATAGCATAATCAGTTGGTAGATAACATACTGAGGGTGTAGTTTGCTAGAATGTGCTGATTCGGTTTAGTTGTCAATTATTACTTTCCAATTGCTGAAAGCATCCTTGCCATTTGGAGAATGGAAGGTTTCAGAGGGATAGGGATATATATGGTGCCAGGTCATACTGGCACATAAGATATGTATTGGGCATGTGGACATAACTGGAATTTTTGTCTCCTTCAGGAACAGCCCAGCAACGTTTTGTCACTTAACATGAACAATTTAAACACTTTATTAAGGTCAGATCAGATGAAACAGAACTTAGGATTTAAACAAAGAATAATTTGGGTTCTGTACAGTTTAGGTAGAAATACCTGATGAAAGCAGAGTGCGGTTTACCCTTCTGGTTGCTAGTAGGATATGACATTAACTGCAGCGGGTGAGAGGAGTGAGCATGTCCTTACTGAACTTTGTTTTCCCTCAGGTGTGCCTCCTACCAGGGAACGTCTTGACCATTACAATGTCGAAACCCTACGGATTTCGCTACAGAAGTGGACAGTACATATTCCTCCAGTGTCCAACAATCTCTCCATTCGAATGGTCTGTATGCCTCTTACCTCCACACATTCAAACAGCCTTCTTTCCAGTTCGTCCTTCTAGTTATCCCTGATGTACTTCTGTTGCATTGCCATGCTGTTCCAGGCATCCTTTCTCCATAACGTCAGCTCCTGGAGATGACTACATAAGTGTTCACATCCAGACCAGGGGGGACTGGACGCAGGAGCTCAAGCGCATCTTTATGGACAACTACTTCACTCCCAGCGTGCCTAGAAGGACTGCATTCGGGGAGTTAGGCATGGCTGAGCAAAAGAGGTCCATATGCATTCCATTCTTCTATGTATTCTGTCCAATGCCTGCAAGATGGATATAGAACTGAGAAATACCTGGCCTTTGCTGCAGTCCCCCAAGGTTGCTTGTTGATGGACCCTATGGAGCCCCAGCGCAGGATTTCAGGAACTACGATGTTCTGCTCCTCATCGGACTAGGGATTGGCGCGACGCCATTCATCAGCATCCTCAGAGATCTACTGAATAACATTAAGCTCGCAGATGAGCTGATGGTATACCTTCCTATCTACAGACTATATAATTCAGTTTCAGTTTTCTGTAACATCTTGCCTGAGAGTCACTCCTATCTGAATTCATCAGGATCTGACAATGGAGACCAGCAGGTCTGAAGACAGTACCAACAGCTTCAATGTGTCGACAACAAGCAGCAACAAGAGGAGGGCGTATCGGACAAGCCATGCACACTTTTACTGGGTCACAAGAGAACCAGGATCATTCGAGTGGTTCAAGGGGGTGATGAATGAAGTAGCTGATATGGACAAGGAGGTGATGTTTCTTCCCTCTATGTGCACTGCTCTCCTTTGTAGTGTTGGTGTGCTGCTGATGATATCATCATACTTGCAACCAGGGCGTCATTGAGCTCCACAACTATCTGACAAGTGTCTATGAGGAGCGTGATGCAAGGACGACACTGCTCTCAATGGTCCAGGCCCTGAACCATGCCAAGCATGGTGTGGACATTGTATCAGGAACAAGGGTAAACACACACAGACTCAGTGCACAAAGACGCATGATTTCACTAATGAATAATTGGACGAATTTTGTAAACACGATTGCAAATTGAACAATTAGACTTATGTTTCAGGTTAGGACACATTTCGCAAGGCCTAACTGGAAGGAGGTCTTTACAAGAATCGCTTCCAAGCATCCTAACTCGACAGTTGGTAATATTTTACCCAATGAGATAATTTTTTATCCTCGTGAAATATTAAATGAAAGGCATGACCCTAGAAGAATTTATGAAGTTAATATCGTTCTGATCACAGCAAAGTTTATTTATGCATGCAGGGGTATTTTACTGTGGGAGAACAAACCTTGCCAAAGAATTGAAGAAATTGTCAATCGATATGAGCCACAAGACAGGAACTCGCTTCCATTTCCACAAGGAGTACTTCTGATGGATCATAGTAGTAGATACTGTGATAAAACCAAAAATTTTGCATAGAAGCAAATTGACCCTCTTCACCATATGCAAATGTACATAGTATAAGGCAGAGGGTAGTTAGAAGCATTTTTATTTTATTAAAAAAAAGAGGGTGAGAAAAGAAATTCTATATTTCTAAGACAGCCATTGGTTACTGATATACATGTATAGTTTTTTTTTTGAAGTGTGATATACATGTATAGTTCATAGCTGCTCAGCGTATGCTAAGCAAGAGGCAAAGAAACATATCATTCAATTAAGCACCCGTGCTTACCTGATTGCTCACTAACAGTTTTATTGTGCAGACACCTGAAATGCTTGATTTGTTCTTTGTTATGCATGAACCTATATTTCTCCCTTTCCTAAATAATACTATTATTTTTTTGGTAGTACCACTACTTTTTGTGGTTTGTACACTTGTGCACGTCATCGTATTCGCTAACACTGTGTCCTATGAAAAGACCAAGAAGCATTGCTTGTTATGAATCAATATAATCAAATACCATTTGCAGCAAGTAATAATGTACAGTACAGACATATATATTTGAAATTAGAAATGAAGAGTTAAATTGCTAGCTATCCCTAGTCCAAGGTCAGCACGAGAATAAGGCTTCAAGTCTTCAGGTAATACTTACACCAATGAGATTCCCAGAACCCAGTCTGATAAGTTAAAAGAAACTCAATCAGTAGCAGAGAACAGTGAATCTCAAATCCCCCCTCCATGAGTTCAGTTGATGAAGTATGACGCATCAAGAGCATCTTGTGCGGAAATCCTCTGCAACAAAGTAAAGGTACTGATCATTACACTGGTTCTACTCTCCAAAAAGGTTGTGACGGACAAAGTTTACTGAAACTCAAGATAACAGAGCCACGAAAAAGTTGTTAAGAGATTTGCAATAGTCTGTCCCCTTCATACTGAATCTCAGAAAAAAGAAAATTGAAACTTGACACACAGGAGTCAAACATAAGATAAGAAACAACGACATACCTGTGAAGGATTAAGGATCAACATGCGTTCAATTAATTCTACAGCATGACGGTCGAAACTGGAGAGATTTTTTATCACATTAAATTCAAACCTTCATAAGAAAATAGAAACTATCTCAATGCATGGGGTTTAAGCAATAGTAAGTGAATTACTTCTGTAACATATCTCGTAGTCGTCGTCTGCTAGGTGTCACTGGATGGATAGTCATGGTCTTGTATAGGGGTAACTTTGATACACCTGGCCAGATTTCCTCATTTGGAGATCCACAGACTTCATATATTTTCGACAGCTGGTCTTGCTAAAACAACATAAAATCTTCTATCAAGGTTTTATGTATAAAAAAACAGAATGTTGTAATATTATGAAAAACGAAACTGCTGCCTACTTAAGAGGAGAGAAGTTATTATAGGAACAAAGTATGAGCAATTTAAGCATTAGTGTATCCTATGTTAAGACGTAAAACACAAAAGAATAGCAGGAAAAAAGCTGCCAAAAAAGGCATAATAGCACACCAATTCATGATATGAATAAAACCATAATATTTTGATGTCTAGATAAATGTTGCCTAAATAAAAATATAGGACTTTGATAGCCAGAGAAATGTATCAATCTTCCAAAAATTGGTATAGCTATCCTCATGTTATGCTAAACTGATAACTAAAAGTAATGTCAGAATAATGGAACAAGGACACATATGGGTTTCTCAGAATTACAGAAACGACAACAGATACACAGGCACAAAAAGCTCAAGTGCACAAAATTGAGATCATAATTCACTATACAGTATACAAAATATGGGAAAATAATAGTTCACTAATTGCACCATAAATAGCAGCGTAGAGGACCAGAGCATAGTAAAAAAAGAGAAAAAAAATATATAATCATACCTCGGTTCTGCCAGGAAATAATGGTTTCTTGAGTAAAAATTCGGCAAATATACAACCAACAGACCAGATATCCACAGCTTCAGCATAATTGGTGGCACCAAGAAGCAACTCTGGGGGTCTGAACAATTTATAAAGATGCCACATCAGAGCATAGTGATAAAAAAATTGTATTGATATAATTGTGTTGAATGATTTTTTTCTCTGATTGCTCGTCCCACTTACCGGTACCACAAAGTGATAACATGATTTGTGAAACTTCCATCTCTAGTGAATGGCCTTGCAAGACCAAAATCAGCGAGTTTTAAAAGCTTACCACCACTTAATAGAAGATTGGCCCCTATACATGGTTATACATAAAGGAATTATAAGCTAAAAATAATTGATCAGAAAGGAAATGGTTGAAGTTGAATCCAAATAGAGTTAATATTGACCTTTGATATCACGATGAAGTACATTGTTGATATGGCAGTAGTGCAATCCTTTTAGCAGTTGCCTCATATAAATCTAAGGAGGAAAAATTTACATCGACAAATGGGTCATTCTGAACAAAAAGGTACTCCTATTTTTTCAGTAAGTACCTTAGAGTACCTTGACTTGGGATGGGATACTGTGGTGCAATACTTTCTTCAAATCATGATCCATGTACTCAAAAACCATGTAAATATCTCCTCTATAAATGTGATCATCTGTGTATGTTTAGCAGAGTTCACAGGATAATAAATTACATGCAGATAAAATAAATTATACAGAAGAAAAATAAAAGCATCAGTGTGAGTCATTGAAACGAAGAATGTAAGCAACCAAATAAAAGAGAACTAGCATACCTAATCCTCCAGTTCCATGTGCAGTACCTGCAAATATTCAGAAATAGTTGAGAAAACCCATGGTACATGAATTTATTTTCCCAAAAAAAAGACTAGACGAATATTTGTTACCAGGAGATACTACAATCTCTTTCAATCTGATGATGTTCTCATGATCCAGCTTTTTTAATAGTTTAATCTCACGTAAGATTTGGCGTGGAAACTACAGAGGTACTCAACAGTTCAGAGGAATCTACAGCTCGCATAAAAAATTTGCTCGCTCATCATAAAGAAACATTATTAGCTTTGTCGAAATCATAAAGCTTACCCCTTCTTTACCGTCATCCAGTTTTATTTTCTTGAGTGCTGCTCTTTCCCCAGTAATGATATCCACAGCCTCAAATACCTCTCTGAGATTCGTATGAAGAAAACACCAAAGAAACTTAGGAATTTATAGAGAGTAAATGAATATGTGTGTAGTAGAAAACAAAACCTTTGGCAAGTTGTAATTTGACAGTGAGAAAGTTAAACAGATGGACAACACTGCCTTCAATAAATTGTCTTATTATGAACGAAGGTTAAAAATGACATCAAGACCAGAAGGCCAAAATTATTTTTTTAGAAAGCTAAATACTTAATAGAGAACCATTGTGAACCGCTTTATCAGTAAGAACAAGGCTTTGGAAATATATCTTTTCACAGGAACTAATTTATATGATGCAGCAAGAGATAACATTAGTATGAATACATACATCTCTTACCTGTCCAGCAAAGTGAACTAAAGTATTTCTAATCCAAAATACATAGGATGCATGCTTATTAAGGGAAATACAACGGTGTTACTAAGAAAGAGATAGTGAATAACCCTTTTCTTTAGGTATGACATGGCAAAATGAAGTATTAGACAACGATTCCCAACCTAATAAAGTGATACAAAATAAATCATGATTGTGCCTGTTATGTAACCCAGATTACAGCCTGAATAAGTAGGACACTGTTGCTTCTATACACAATGATTCCCAACCAGGTGAAGTGACACAAAAGAAACCATGATTGTGCCTGTTATGTAACCCAGATTATAGCCTGAATAAGTGTAAAGCAGTTGCTTCTATACACAATGAAAGATATGCTGGGTTCGTTCGTTCTTGTCTTCGGATGGTGAATTATAGCCCAAACAATTGGAACGTCATTAAATCTAAACACAATGAAAGGTGTGCTGGGTTTCTTCTTGCCTACAGATAGAGTTTAGGAGTTGATAGAAGTGGGATCTCATTTTCGGTTTTCCAGTGTTTCCAGCTCTCCATCAAAGTAATGCCAAGGAAGCATTGTGGCCATAAGAGAATCTAACAACAAATGTACAATTATGTAATTCTATTCCTGCAAAATGTGCTACACATACAGATATATAGATTGAGGAAACGTATTTTAGACAAAACCCTAGCTTTGAAAATCATCCTGAAGGAAACATGTTTGAATTTCCAAAAAAACTTAAAGTGGCGCCACAGTATGAAGTTGCAATGATAAATAGTTGTGTCTGGTAAAATACATTGAATAATTAACACCAAACTTAGCAGATTTATTTTCATAACCATAATCAATACTAACAAAGACGTAGCTGCAGTTAATAAAAATGACAAGTTTTCAGGTGCAGCACAAATGAACTCAGTGTATGAGCCTAAAATTTTGGTTTCTGATCCCCCACTATATTCCCAAGTCCCAACCGAAATTAAAGGAGTTACCAACGACATTCGGCACAGAATTAACTGTTCTGCAAGTACCAGAGGAACCCAAGGAATAAATATAAAAGAAACGACTGATTACATCCTTATTGAGTAGCAAAGGATTGATGGCACCTAAAAGACATATATAGATAGGAGGATAAAACTATACCACAGCTACCACCAAGCAGGCGCCTCAGCGAGCATCGACTCAAATCACGCAAATCGTGCCCGACACGGACAAACTGGATCATCACCACTCTACCGCTTAGGCTCGCTGAGGTTAACAAATTCAGGCGAGACAGACCAAAATGCTGGATAAATTGTCACCACTCAGCGGGACATAGGGGGGGATTCCATCAGTATAGCAGCTTTGCTTACCCGTAGGTGCCCTCGCCGATCTTGCGGATGCGCCTGTAGCAGTCGACGGTGCGCGCCCCGGAGGGGGCGTACTCAGATAGGTTAAGAGCGCCCAGTGGCGCCTCCTCGCCGGTCATCACCAGCGGAGAGCGCGAGGCTAGCAACCGCTGAGTGTCTCCGGTGGGTGCTTGGGCAGGCAAAGGGCAGCGGCGGCACGACACGGAGGCAGCGGAAGGCCGAGGAGTCGGACGTAAGTCAAAAGCGACCCGGTCGTATCTCGGTTCCTTGTTGGGCCTAAGTTTGGGCCAACCAGGTCGGCCACAATAAGCAAAACACAGTACTCCTACTACTCGCAATTCCTATATATAGGGCGCCCTACGCCGAGCTTCGGCGTAGGGCGCTTTGCGATTCGTGCACACAGTGGACGACCGGCTCTAGACGCGTGCGGAATGCGACGAACGAGTTTGGCCGTGTATAGGATGCCCTGGGGAAGCAACGCGGGATAGGATGCCCAGTGAACCATGCTGGTGTCGACACATGGCAAAATGACATTGGTTAGACGGATTTGGTTGGATTCAAAACTTTAAATCAATTTTTCTCTTAAACCGTAGATTCTTTTTGAAATTCGTTTGAACCATCATACTCTTTGGAATTAATGCAACAAAATAAGATCTCACATTAATATTTTTTTGAATTTTTCAAATTCGAATTTTTGAATTTTTTTAATTGTCTATGAAATTTTAATGTTTCAGTATAGAAAATTTATTGTTTTGATGGTAGGCTTTTATTATTTTAATTGGAATATTTTTTAATATGAAAATCACTTATTCTAACAATGAAAATTAGTTGTTTTTTAGAGTAAGACAAATGTGCATAAAGAAATATTTTCTATTTTTGAATTCAGATTTTTCTACGGAAGTCAAATGTTCTGAGAGTCACAATCAATTGTTCTGGTAGTTAGAATCTATCGTTCCAACAGTTAAAATTCATTGTTTCTCGTAATTAAAATTAGTTGTTCTGACAGTCACAATTAATTGTTTCGGTAGTTAAAATCAATTGTTCCGACAATCATAATTAGTTGTTCTGATAGTTAAAATCAATTGTTTCGACAGTCACAATCACTTATTCTCTTTCAAATCAATTGTTTCGGTAGCTAAAATCAATTGTTTCAATAGTTAAACAATTGTTTTAGTATTTGAATTTATTATTTAAAAGATACTTTGGTTTGGAGTTTTTGTCTTGGCCTTTGAAAAAGCCTGCCGCACCACAAAACAACAAACAACACTACCGCACGGTAAGAGAAGCCTACTACGTATAGTTTCTTACGCACACCGGCACACGCACATGCCGCAGCTGGGCCGTTCTACACTTAATTACGCGTAGGGTGGGCTAAGCATAGGAGGTCCTCCAACTACCATCCTCTGCCACATTGCCGTAAATCGAAAAAAAAAAAACCTACTACATTGCCTTACAATTGGATATAGGTATAGATAAAACTCCATCAATATGTTCCTCGCAAAAATAAATTAATAAATAAAACAAATCCATCAATAAATTATCACTTCTATCTTGTGTTCATACGCTGCTAGTTCCGCTGATCCACTAAACTAAAAATTATCCAGTACTCCAACTTCCTATTTTTTACATGATAAAAAGTATAAATAATTTTAAAACATGTGCTTCATTACTTTTTATATCATTACAAGACAGTACTCCCTCTTTTATTAGTAAACATAACATAACACTACCATCTTCGAAATAACTGAAATATTCTAAAATTTGAAATTGGATGGGTTAGTTCCACCACAAGGAGTAAGCATCTGAACTAACCTTAGTCTATGGACACTAAAAATTGTATATATATATACGAGTACTCACCCTTATGAACACACGCACGCACGCCCTACTGTTATGAGCGCCAACGAATGACTGAGACGGCTGTTCTTGTGATTCTATGAAGTCGCCACAGACGTCTCACTGTTGATAGAAACGTCACGTGTCACTGAATAAATAATTAGGTATAAATGTAAAATACTCATGTCAAATCTAGGATTTGAATCCAGGGGGTTGGTTCCACCACAAGAAGCCTAACCATCTGAGTTAAGTTCAATTTGCTTATTATAGTTTTCTAGCAAAATGCTCGTGCGTTGCTCGAGTAATAAAAATTTGGAGACAAAAAACAAATAAAAACTTCACTAATCCGATATGAGCACCTCGAACCGATCAGAAGCCTGGTCATGTGCTCAATATGCTGCGATACTCAAATGTTAGTTGCTAGAGTATCTTGAGATTCTTTGCCTTGTCTTGCAATGACGAACAAGTTATTTTAATCTAATCACTTTCTCTAATCACACAACTTTTTTTCTTTTGACATCTTACTGGGGATCCTTCTCTCTAAAAGCACACAGACTCTTTTTCTTTCCTTACTTTTCCCTTCGAACTCGGGTACTCGATTTGGATTGTACAAAATCATCTATATGCGGCTTTTTGTATTTATTTTTATCAGACATACTTTGTTGGACATGGTATCTCTATGAAAATCTCATATGCGTAGTGCACCTGCTAGGCTCTTCATGGATCTCATCCGTCGAATCTCGATCAACGTCTCGCAGCAATTTTCGAGCTGAACAAAACCCGGAGAACACCTCCCTCCGTCCTAACCCTAATCATTCACAGCTCTTCCGTCTCCCCTCTCAATGTGAGGGAGACGGCTCTAGGGTTAGGGCTTTTGCCCTAGGCGCCGTCTGGCGGCTATACGGCTTGTCACGCGGGTAGGTATCAGACGCGGCGGAGCTTGCTCGTGGGTGCCGGTGCTAGTAAGGCGGTAGCGCGATCCGACGGCTGGCTCGCTAGTACCCAAGCGCTGAGGTGGCTTGCGTGCAGTCGGGGCAGGCTCGACGACCCATGCGCCAGTCCTGAGCCGCGGCGGCGACTAACCCTTTTTTGCGGTGGGCTCGACGGTGGTGGCGCGGCTTCTCGTGCGCGCCGTTCGTCAGGTGCAGTTCTGATGTCTCGTGCGTATCGAGGTGGAGGTTACGGATCCATGGAGGCGGGATGGGGCTGCCAATCCATGTAGGGAAGATGGGGATCGATTCAACTCATCACGGTATGGGGATCGGTTCCACCTCATCCTTTTGTTCCCTCGATTTCTCACTGTCAAGTTTGTGTTTCTTTTTTATTTTTATAGATCGAAGTCAACAGTCCTTGTATCAAAAGAATTCTATTTTTATTATTTGGACTCTTTTGAACCATCCTTGTACGAAAAGACTTTCTTTTTGCATATAATTCGAACTATTTCAATTTTTACATTTGATCTTAACTCGTGTTTATATGGGCCCGTGTTTTTGATGGTGAACCAAAATTTGGAAACGACCTTAGTATATTTAATTATTAGTGTAGACTTTATCAATAAAAATATTTGAGTAAAGTGCATAGCAGGTACCTAAACTTGTTGAGGTATGTCATCTAGGTTCCTCAACTTCCAAAATATAGATCTGACACCCTAAACTTGTTAAGGTGTGTCATCTAGGTTCCCAAACTTGCTATATGGTTTATAACCGTCTATTTAGATCTTCAAACTTGTCCCAGCGTGTCATCTAAGTCCTCTAACTTATTAATCAGTTTACTTACGATTCAAATAATTTCCATTAGCATTAATATGCCTACTTGATGTCTTTATCATGACCATATATATCTCCCTTAATCACAGATTGTTAAAGTTAAATACTAGATCAAAAATAAAAAAATATATTATTGAGATTTTTTTATTTTGCTATGGTGTTTAATTTTAAGAATCTTAATTTTGCTTGTTAACTTTGATAACATGGTAAAAATGCAAAGGGGAATCCTCTTTCTCAATCGAGTGAAATCCGGCCGTGGCAGCGGTCACCGACTTAGAGGGTTGGGGATGTGTTTGGTGCGTCATTGCTTACGGACATAGCTTCGCAGCGTAGGCGGCACGCGATGACTGGTGGGCGGACGTAGCCGTCGATTGAAGCTTCAAAAAATCCCTATTATAAATGATGAGTTCATACATTTAATAATGATTCAGAGTAATATATGGTTATGATAGAGACATTAGGTAGACATATTATTGCCAATTAAAATTATTTAGATCGTGAATAAACTAATTAGCAAGTTAGATGACCTAGATGACACACTATTACAAGTTTAGAGACCGTGATAAACCGTATAATAAGTTTAAGTACCTAAATGACATACATTGATAGGTTTAGGGTGTTAGATTCATGTTTTAGGAGTTGATGGACCTAGGTGACACACCTTAATAAGTTTAGGTACTGATTGTGCACTTTACTCAAAATATTTTAATCATAAGTTAAAATTTTATATATTTGAATTAATGTTTGAATCAAATGATAATGATTAAAACTTGATGCTAAATATTAATGGCGACAATAATTTTAAAACTAAACACTCGTGCTTTCAAAATTCAAAACTAATCAAGAGGAATCGACAGGACTATAGTTATTCAATGGCGAAGTGGGACTGTGGGAGACATCCGCTTTTTGCTGTCGCGCATGAACCATGCATGCCGATGCAGGCAGCTCGCGGGTATACTGGCTTCTCTCAGCATTGACTGAATTTCTTTGCATCTTGCATAAGTAATGTTGCTAGATTTGAACTGGGCCCAACAATAACTGCTCCCACTGACCGCTGCAAGTTTATAGCCCTTACTAAACTATTAGAGCGATCATGTCCGTTCCTTGGAGCCCTGTCAACAAGTCTATTAATTTCTCTGGATCACTGAATGTCTGAATGAATAAGCACACTTTCCCGCGTGACGTCGCTCAGTCAATTTAGCTAGGCCTGTTTCATCCTTTTTGCTTCTTAATCAAGGTAGAAGATGATGATGATGGCCAACGCATATATATGCATGGACACACAATGACACAATATGAACAACACAGAAGTAGAACCGATTATTTACTTTGCTCTGTCGTGTGTGTTGTCGTATATACTAGCACAATTGTTTAGCTTATTAGAGCAATCCACTAACTACCAACAAGCAGACCACGCGATTCAGCGACAGTAGGCACTTAATTATATTTCCATTGAAAGCCCGAGCAAGAAAATGGCCAACTCCATTGGCATCTTCAAAAGCATTTTCCCATGAGATATCCATAATCTAGCTAGTGAAGACAGGAAAATTCTCCTTGACGTCTATTGTTGATCGCTACAAGATTCACGATCTTTCTACCCCATTTATATATCATTCTCTTGTAAATTGCTTTGTTTATAAATTTTATTTGGGCATTGATAAATTGTTTCCAACAAACTAGTGTACTCCCTTTGTTAGCCACAGCTAACGAACCTATATGTAGAAGAAGATGTAAACCACATCGCTGCACTATATTAGTAAGTATTTGTGATGTTTGTTGCAAACACATGACGGTGAGACATGAATCCATAACTGTTATTACAAAGCCCATGCCTATTGGTTAAAACATTAAAATTAAAGCACGAGAGCACACTACAAATCTTTGTAATAAAAAACCACATGAGGCATAGAAATGATGACCTTTAGAGTTCTGGAGTGAACCCATGGTATCTAGCTACGAATTATACCAAAATTTTCAGCTCATGCTCAGGTTCGATCGAACTCCTCTGTATGCATCCTGACCTGTGCGAGCAGATGCAATTCGTTTCCATATTGTTAACTGACAACACGTGTTTCTGCAGAATCTATCAATTGTTGAAAACCAGTTCAGATCAATCAGTAATTCCTAGGTATCCAGCGTACTAAAATATGGGTTAGGTTGACTCAGTCACCTATGCTGTTCGAATGGCCACATGAAATATATTGCTAGGCAATCTTATCTTTCATAATACATTCCTCCTCCAATCCATTGGTATTTTCTATCCTTTTTTTATACAGGGGCAATTATTCATCTTAAAAAGCATACCAATTATCATGATTATTAATGGCTTAATTATAAAAACTCACCAATAAGCTTCATCTAGTCTGATACTCCCCCTCTCCCCCCTCCTCCTAAGATGACTTGTGGCAAAAACCCACCCACCCACAAGTTTTAGACAAAATCTCCCCCCCCCCCCACCCACTAATCTCATATGTATTTCCTAATAATTTATTAAGTAAGATTTAAATTTTCATAGACAATTCAAAAAATATTTAAAATATATTATTTAATTTCAAATATACGAGAACATGATTTTTGTGTTATTCAAAATTTTAGATTTAGAAAGGTTCCATGAAAGTAAAATGTTTCAAATTAGAATATTTATTGGAAAATTTTGAAAAACTTTTGAATTTTGAAATTTTAAAATTTTAAATCAGAATACTTATTGGAAATTCTCAATTTTGAATTTAAATAGTTTTGAATTGCCTTATAAAAATCAAATGTTCTTGAAGCATTTAAATCTAATAAATATTTTGAATATGTTAAAATAAACATTTTGAATTGTCTATGAAAATTTAAATCTTACTTAATAGATTATTAGGAAATATATGTGAGATGGGTGGGTGGGGGAAGATTTTGCCTAAAACTTGTGGGTGGGTGGGTTTTTGTCACAAATCATCTTATGAGGGAACATTAAATTAGAAGAAGTTTATGGGTGGGTTTTTGCAATTAACCCTTAATTAATTGACAAATATTAGATGTGCTCGATCACATGCTCGCAAATGGAAATCCATGTTCAGAACATCATATTGATTAGTGCGCAGATTAAGTTAAATAAAGTCCTGGAATGCGATGCATGCCCTTGGCTAGAGAGATCTCTGCGTCATTCAAACCAGAAAGATCCTCGCGGCTTCATTCCTCAGCTGGGAGCCTGGGACAAACAGCAAAAAGCATAAACATATACTATTGGATTGCAGCCGTGCACTTGCATTTCCCCAACGTGCTCATTGGAATCGCGCGTTACACTGACACATGAAGCTATAAACAACACTAATCAAAATTTTCCACCGAACTGTGGACTTATACCCTTCCCTGCAGGGTCTTCCCCCTTCCTCCCATGGCGACGGTTGACCATTACCGCCGTGTTATCCATCATCCCACAGCTGATGAAATGAAGTCATCACCGACCCCGCCGCGTCGATTCCCATGTAAACCTTGAGTACAGTAGTATAAGTGTCCCTCTCGCCGGTCTCCAGGTTTCTTCCATTCAAGCACCAGCTCAATCGAGCGAGCTGAGCTTGACAAGTCTTTTCTTTTCCATATACACATCACACACAGGCCATGGATGATAGCGCCGGAGCAATAAGCTTCGGCGATGAGGGCTCGTCACCGCCGGCGGCGCAGCGCTACAAAGGCGTGCGCCTGCGGAAATGGGGCCGCTGGGTCTCGGAGATCCGGATGCCCAACAGCCGGGAGAGGATCTGGCTGGGCTCCTACGGGTCGGCCGAGAAGGCGGCGCGGGCGTTCGACGCGGCCGCCGTCTGCCTCCGCGGCTCCCGCGCCGGCTCGCTCAACTTCCCGGAGTCCCCGCCCAATGTCCGGTACATCCCCGGAGCGCAGCTGACGGCGGAGATGATTCAGGCCGAGGCCGTGAGACACGCCAACCAGCTGACGGCGAGTCCGGCTCCGGCCGCAGAGGCGACCACCGCATGGTCGTGGTCGCATGAAGCGACGCCGGCGGTGCCGGCGAGAGGAGGGAGCAGTGGCAGCAAGATGGCCTTGTCAGTATTGCCAGCGTCGTCTCCTGCCTCCTACAGCAGTGGGTCGACACCCGTCGGTGTTGAAGACGCGCTTGATTGGTCGTTCATGGATGCATTGCCCTCAACTCCAGCATCGTCGGCTGCTGCTGAGATCGTTCCAGCCATGGATGATTTCATGTACGGCTCCCAGCACCCAGTGATGGTGCCGCCGGCTGGAATAGGGGCGCAAGATATGATTGAATTAGACGACGAACATGCGTTCATCTCAGATGACCTTTGGCGATTTTGAGCATAACAAAAGGAAGGAGCAAATTATATGCAGTAATACACTGGTAGACATCAGATTGCAATGTTGCATTGGGGCCTGATGACTCTGCCGTCTCCTCCACCATGTGATGTTGTTCTTCCCTTAGTTAGAGTAGAGAGTTACTATTACTGCTCATACATATGTATACATCCAGCACACTAGTACAAATATTACAAACAAATATAGATTCGGCTTCATCACTGTAAGTACAGAGGTAAATTACTCGTGCTAAGTTTTGAAGGATACATAAATTTTCCTAATTCAGATTTACGTGAGGATCGAGCTCTCTTTCTCATGATGGTCTCTCTTATTAATTAGGTTACGGTTTAGTTCAGCCTACCCCTGTTAATTAGGCAGGGAACACTGATGCTTGGTGCGCCAGGTGCCCTCTGTAAGCATCACTACTGGAAACAGCTGCTTTGCCGAGGGCCAAAGGCACTCGGTAAAGACTCAAAAGTTCTCGGCAAAAATGTTAACGTGCGTAACCGACGGCAAACTCCGCACGGCTTATCGGCTGACGGCAAAGCATGCTTTGCCGAGGGCAAAAACGCGGGCTCTCGGCATATGTGTTGCCGAGAGCCAAACCGGCACACGGCAAAGCTTTGGGCCCCGCAGACCACCCGCGCTACGTTCCGCCGACTAACGGCACCTTTGCCGTGAGCCAAACGGAACAGCCCACGGCAAATATCTCCCGTTTGCCGTGAGCTCTCCCGGCGGCCGACGGCAAAGTCGGTAATTTTGCCGTGAGCCCCTTCTGCGACCCACGGCAAAGAGTGGTCTTTTTGCCGTGGGCTTTCTGGAGCTCTCGGCAAAGGGATGTGCCCAGGTGCACAGTTTTAGGGTCACTTTGCCGAGAGCCCCAGAAAGCCCACGGCAAAGTGACCATAATTTTCTGTTTTTTTTTATTTATTTAATTCCAGACATTTACATCATCAAAAATATATCCAGAAAGTACAAAATATCACATAGATTACCCAATATCTACAATTCTCACAATATATCATCAATTCTCACAATATATCACCAATTCTCACAATATATCACCATTTCTCACAATATACCACCATATATCACCAAATATAACCATATAGCACCAAAACTCATCACAAATCACCACAAATCACATATTGACCATACGAACACCATAACTCATCATAATTCAGCAACACAAGTTCATAAACAAGTGTAAGTACAAGTTCAAGTGGTTTCTATATAAATAAAAGTTCAAGTTCAAGTCCAAGTCCTACAACAACAAAAAGAAAGTGACAAAATGAACACAGCACTCACGGAGGCGGAAACTGTGATCCCTGTGAGTCGTGGATCTCTTCATTTGATGCTGCTCCGGAACGTCCAGTCTGCATAGAGAAGAAAAAATATTTGTGAGACATACACAACAGAGGAGACCAAAAAGAAGAAGAAAATGAAGTAAAAGCACTCATACCCCAGGAGGTGTATGAGGAGGTGGAGGTGGAGGTGGCTGGAACATCGGGATCTGCAGCGGCGGTGCACCACCCATCTGGCTCAGCATCTGCATGTAGCGCATCATGTGCTCCATCTGGTGCTGCTGGGCCGCCATCGTCGCCGCCATCTCCTCCCTCTGCCTCCTCTCTTGTTCGAGCTGGGTCTACAACATGTCACTCAAATATTACAATGCAAAGATACGAATTTAAGAGTCATGTAGCGATAAATGAAACACAACTAACCTTGAGTGCATCCACCTGGTGCTGCGTCGTGGTCGGCCGTGGACGTACGGCTGGGGTCGAGCTCGTACTCCTCGCTCGAAGCTGCGAGAGAGTAGGAGTGCTTGACGTGTCAAGCGTGCCGTGGCCCATCATGTAGCGTCCGTGCTTCTTGCCACCTCCCGCCAGCATGACAACCTCTCCATCAAGGTCCTGAGTGCTAGGGTCGTACTCAGGACCATGGATCTTCTTTGCCACGTCGGTGTACTGACTTATGCGGCTGTGGACGCTCGCGTTGCTGTAGGCCTCAGGTGGGTCCTCCGGGTTGTAGTCGATGTCGGCGGTGGCCTTACCCTTGTGGGACAGAACCCAAGCCTTGAACTGTCCACATGGTTGGCCACCGTGCGACGCCGACTGCGCAAAAACAGCAAGATGGTTAGAAAGTATGCATAATTGAGCACTACAATACAGAAATTAAGTCACGTACCCATCTTTCCCCGTACTCCTCAAGGCTAAGGTTGCCTTGATGGTGTGGTGCACCTGTCATCAGCAAAACGTCGGTCTCGAGCGGCGTTGTGCGCCTCCAACCACTCGGGGGAACACCATTTGTCCACCATCACTTCCCAGCACCGGACATGCGCGGCGCACCAGCTCGGAACTACCTACACGTCATTAAGAATATATACTTATAAGAAGATCAAATTTAATGCGCATACTATTAGAGTACATACATCATTATTAACGTTTTGCATGTACCTGCAGGTACTGCTGCCGAGTGAGCGTCATCTGTCGAGCTTGCTTTTTCGTGACCTTCTCACCAAGGTACGAACCGTGGAAGGTCACGATCGCCTGGATCCGCGCCTCGTGGTGCATGTCCGTGACCAGCTTCGGGCAGGCGGCGTTGGCCACAACAGCTGCCCTATCCTCGTAACCCTCCTGGCATCTGAAGAAATCCTATACACATTGACAACATGTATGCAGTCATTAATCCAAAAAAGACTAGTAAAGCGATGTATTGACCCTTGTAGGGAGAGGAACACTTACCCACAGCTCGCCGGTGACCCGCGCCGCCTTGTTAGCGAACACCCTGCCATCCCGATCTGCTCGATCAGGGACGACCTTGTAGTGCTCCCAAGTGTAGGCCGGTTCCGTCACTCCGGCATGCGTCACCAAGCCAGGAAAGTGGGCCTTCAACAGAAGGCCCAATATGCCGTTCACCTTGCGCGCGTGACAACCTGGCGCCACTTTCCTCCAATACCTGCCCAAGTGAATCAGAAAGATTATTAGTTTCGAGTCCGATTCTTAAAATAGAAAATGAAGTGGAAACATTTAAAGTTAGTTACCTATCTCCAGAGGGTCGAATCATCGGTCGTCTCTCAGGAGGGATCGGACAATCCGGTAGTCTGGAAGGACCTCGCAGCCACACCGGCGGAACAGAGTTACTGCAACTCCCTGTCGCCTGCTCTCCCTCCTCCTCCTCGTCCTCCTCCTCCCCCTCCTCGTGCTCCTCGTGCTCCTCCTCCCCCCCCTCCCCCTGCTCGCCCTCCTCTGAGGACTGCTGCTCCTCCTCCTCCTGCTCCTCCTCGTACTCTGGATCAGGCGACGGCTCTCGAAAAGAAGGACGGCTCTTCCTGCTCATCCCTCGGCTCGTGCTCCCCTCCGACTGATCAGCTCGCTGTCCCCTTATCTTTTGGTACAACGAGCGCACGTTCCTCATGCCGCCCACCATCTTTGAACAATTACCTGCAATACAATTCAACAAAATAATAAGCATGAGGTAAACAAAATAACAAGCATGATGTATATAATCTGAGAAAAACAAAGTAAACAAAACATAATATATTTGCATTATGTAGCAAATGCCAATTCCAAGAAAGCTTCGGTCTTCTCGATCCATTCATCCGTGAACGAACCGGGGCTTGGACGACCCGTGTACATCCACTCACGGTCATCCATCCTCTTAACATATATATCAACAAGTGATGTAACCTGTTTACGTGAACCACTAATTATGGCAAAATGAGCAACATGCGAATCCACCTGAAACTAAGATGAAAAATGCAATTCCTTCAAAAACCAAAAAGGCATTGTTATGGCCGGGAGGGGCGCGCCGGGCGGGGGGGGGGGGGGGGGGGGGCTTCCGCCGGCCGGGAGGGGCGCCCGGGGGGGGGGGGGGCCCTCAGCCGGGCGGGAGGGGCGGCCCCGGGGGGGGGGCCTCCATGAGGGGCGCGCTGGGGGGGGGGCGGGGGCGCCTCCGCCGGCCGCCGGGGGGGGGGGCCCGGCCGGTCGGGAGGGGCGCGTCGGGGGGTTGGGCCGGCCGGGAGGGGCGCGCCGCGGGGGGGGGGGGCGGCCGGCCGGGAGGGGCGCGCCGGGGGGGGGGGGCCTCCACCGGCCGGGGGGGTGGGCGGGGGGAGGGGCGCCTCCGGCGCGGGGGGGGGGGGGGGGGCGGGGGGCGGCCGGGAGGGGCGCGCGGAGGGGAGGCCGGCGGAGCTTACTACCTCGGACGGAAGCTAAAACTGTCGAGCGCGCGGGCGTTTGGAGATCTGGCGGCGGATGGTATATATAGCCACTTTGCCGTGTGCAAGAAAAACTCTCGGCAAACTAGATGTAGCTCTCGGCAAAGGCCGTTTGCCGTGAGCCCAGAATACTCTCGGCAAACGTCGATCTAGCTCTCGGCAAACAAATTCCGATTTAAAATAAAAACGTGAAGACATTTGCCGAGAGTCTGGCGGAGGCTCACGGCAAAAAGAAGATATTTGCCGTGAGCTTTACCTAAAAGCACACGGCAAATAAATTTTCCAGTAAATATGATAAATGCTGTATAAATTTTAAAATTACCAAAAATATCATAAAAATTTTCAAAAATTCACATGATACACTATTTCATGTCTATTGCCCATTAAAAATATTTGAAGTCAAACTCCACATGCGGTGTCGCTTTGACTCCCAATTCTCATGCATTACTCTCAACTCTCCTCTACTTCTTCGGAGATTTTTCGTTTTCTAAGCGTCGTACATAGCCATTTCCTCTAAACTGCTTTAATTTTTTACCATAACATCAGTGTTTGCTATCATGATGTCTCAACAAATTTCATGATTTTTTAACTTCATTTCCTTTTATTAGAATTTTAACACTTTTGAACAACGTATTATCGGACATGTTTCGTGCATAATATGTTCAAATTTTTCTTTCATAGCCTGGATTAAAACATTATTGGATTAACAAATCATGATTATAATTTTTTCATTCATTTTCATTATTGTCACAAAGACTTGTAGTTCAAATTTGACTCTTGTCCAAAAAATCAGTTAAATAAAATTAATGTACTAAATATAGCAAACAGCATGTAAAATAAAAACAATTTTAACATGACATACAAAATAACATATCACTACACAAGAAAAAATCTTGAGTGGAGAAAAAGAAAAAATACAAACCTATTTGCCGACGGTCAGCACGAAACACACGGTAAAAACAATTTTTGCCGTGAGTCTTCCACAGACCCTCGGCAAACGTGACCTTTTGCCGAGAGCCCGACAGAGGACTCTCGGCAAAGGTGTAACGTCGTTACCCAACCCGACGGCGGCCGGTGCACGGGGCCAGGGATGGGCACTTTGCCGAGAGCCGCCCGTGGACGCTCGGCATACATGTATCTTTGCCGTGCGTTTTCTATTTTGCTCTCGGTAAATTGTTAGTATACCGAGTGTATTTTTGTGCCGTGAGTTTTCTTTGGTGCTCACGGTAAAGGTGTCCCTATGTCGAGTGGCCGTTGTTTTGCCCTCGGCATAGTTGCGGCGCTCGGCATATGACGCGTTTCCGGTAGTGCATGAGGGATGAGAGAGGCTGCCATTAAGGTCATCTGGGGTCTATGGGTTTAGGGAATCCAATTGTAAAGTAATGAATTACTTCTATATATAGATACCTATGGCCCCAAGTATAAATCCTTTTGTTTTTTGGGGGGTGGGGGGGGGGGATAGTATAGTATTTTTGATAGTGTTATGACACACTTCGCCAAAATGTTAAGAGTTGTATGTTATAATGTAATTAGTTTTCATTATATATATTAAATCAAGCAAATCTTGTTATTGTAGCTTTAAATTTGTTTCGTCAAAGTTACAAAAGCATCACAGATTGAAAGGGCATGTGACTTGTAGGGAGGCTAGAAGAGGAAGCTAGTGGCCGTGTGGTGGTGGTGCTACGGTACGTGTGGGGGCAGACATTTATCCTTACTAATGTGCAAATGGTCATTTGGTGATAGAATACACAACAAACAACACTACCATACAAAATCTTATGCCAGATGATTGAGGGGGAAGTTCACATCTATCACCACCGCGTAGAATCTCCCATGAGGATTTACATTGTTGTCTCCCACATCACTTTCAAGACCACATGAATAAGATGTAGCAGATAAGTTGATTTTGATGCTAAAAAAAGGCATAATGATAAAGAATACATAAGTCAACTTAAACCTCAAAAAAATATTGAGATTGCTCACATTGAACCCTCGAGTCAGCTACCTAATTTCACACCCTTTTTGTCAGTGTCATGCCTAGTGATCCAACTTGACAGATCCCACACCAATAAAAATGCTTCATCGGTCAAAGAAGAAAAAATTTCCATCCATTAAGCAAATGGTTGCTTACAATTTTGTAAAGCTATTGGCTTCCTTTTTTTTTCTTTATTTGGATCTCTTGTACCTTTTCTATCTGACGTCATTTTGCGCACTTGTGGTGGCTGCCATCGTCACCTTATAGTATCGCCGATATGTGGAGATACAATGTCGTTGTCTTTTAAGGCAAAACTGACTCTACTTCCTTATATTATAGGGCTGGATGTTTTCACAGTGGTATGATTCATTGAGGCCCATGCCTTGATGGTGTTGAGTGTGGTGGCAGATGCGATTTGTGGTAGCCCATTTTTTTCTTTATTTTATAGTTTGCATTTGCATGACAGAATTGTTTGTTGGATAGACACGATGGATCTAAAATAATTTTTGAAGTCTAGCAGGATACAATAAGGAGCAATTAATGGTCTACAACGGGTGTTCGGAAGAACTATGGAAGGATATTTTTTTTTTCCTTTTAACGGTGTATCCTAGGAACCCTTGAAAACGGATTCATCTTGCTGACGTTATTTTTTTTCTCTCACGATGTTAGCAAATAAAGCATGGGAGAGGTGACTTCTCTCGTTATAGGTTAAGGTTCATGCGGGATACAATGTCTCATATGATTGTTTCCTTGTTAGTGGTTGTGATATGCGCTATAGAAGCTGGGTTGTTTCTTAGTGTGTTACTACTTAATTTATACCCAATATTCATAGCACCGTCTGTCCTATTTTTTTTTTCAAGAACAGTAATAAGGTCCTAATTAAAGTTGTATACGCTTTCGACCAAAAGTTCATTTGTACTCCATTGCTGATACAGGCCAGTAAAACTAGAGCGTACATACATATTTTCTAGAAAATATACTCCCATACATAGGGGACAATAATATCTGGCAAGGTAAAATAAGGGATCTTGCAACAATACTCACTTTAAAATTTATAATAACAACAAGGATCCCTGTAGCACATATTAAACTAAAAAAATTTCAGGACCAAATAAGGACACGTGCACAGCCAAGGGAGGGATCGATAGACAAGTCTCTGTTAGCGTGAAAAAATCGTAAATAATATAATCGCAAATCCGCTGTGCAAAGCATGCTCTATTAGTGTTATTTAAACCGTTTGCCCTCGTGAAGCTAGCTGTACATTATTTTTCTTACTTTATGTACGGAACAACACTTTATTAGTTTATTCCATTTCTATATGTCGCCATGCCTTTAACCTTATTAGATGTGTGGGTTATCAAAATATTATTGTCTACAGAATGTCAGGTGATTGGTGAAGTATTGTAAACCCCACCCCCATTGATCATATACGCCAACGACGAAAGAGACCACACACATATAAAAAGCGTCGTAGCTGTAGTGGGGAGCACGCATGCTCTATAGGGTATAATTAACCGGCCTGCAAAAACAAAAAATGTCAGTGCTTTTGTCTGCAGGGAGTTCTGGTTGTTTAAATGCAAAAAGGCCTCCTCCTCCGATCCTCTGATTAGTGGACCATCACAAGAAAGAATGAACGGTTTTTAATTAATTTACCTGCAATCAGCAAGCTTCCCGTAATCCCCGTGCTGCCCTAGCTAGATCTATCCCTACGTGCAAAGGCTATAAGGCCTATATTGCATGTGGAACAATTGAGTGGCATGTGTGGAATACTAAACTTCTCCTCATCACAAAAGTTAGATGATGAGAATCTAGTGGGGAAGGTGTGGAAAATATATAGATATTGTGCATCCGTATAGGTGCACGCTGTTGGCTTATGAAAAATATTGGATAAGTCCGTTTTACACCCGCAACTATGATCTAAGTATACACATGACCCCCTTGAACTCGAAGCTATTTATTTAACCCACTCATATTAATATGCCATTATTACTTTACGCCTCGGGTAGTTTTGTTGACTTGGAGAGCACTGAACCAATCCTCACATGTTATTTGTTTTTTTTTCCTCTCTCATCCTCACGCGCTCACCTTCACGTCACTCATGCAAAGTTCACCACCACCCACCCCGATCCACCCACCTCGCCGCTCGTTGATGATAGTTCTAAAAACTATTGGGAGCAAAATTTCTCTATTGCTCCAACATTTTCCCTAATAAAGGCGGGCACAAAAAACTCATATAAATAAAGAAAACATAATAGCAGATGGAGGAGAAAAAAACGTGGGCTCAGATGTACCACCATAGGGGCCTAAGGGGAGAAATTTGGAGTCCCAAACTTTCTCTCTGTTGCTAGCAGCATATTAAAAGAGGAGTTGTGAAAGGGTTTTTCAAAAATTTCTTCTCGGATCCAGACTGTTCATAAAAATGGGAGTACTTTGGGCATCTTAATGAGAAAAAAAATACTATATAATTTCATTTACTAGAACGTTTCAAGATGCATGTCTCTTGGCCAAAAAGGTGGTAGGAGAGGATTTCCAGTATATATGCAGATCGCCCCACAATAGTCGATTGATAGATTAAGTGAACAACTTACTAAATTTGGGCAATTTGATCCAATTAATAACCAACGCAGAAGCAGTTCATGCAAGGGCGTAAGCGTTCACAAGTGACAACCAGATGCAACTTTACATGTTATATGGTGCAGAGATCTTAAACTATACATTCTCTAGTGCAGCGAACACTGAGTGCTAAGATTAGTAGTGCCATACATAGGATTGGCGCGAACAGAACAGGGCATTGCAGACCATACCTGGCCAGGCTTCCTAGTGAACAAAATCTGCCATGAACGAACAATAAAATACAACCCGCGTAAGGAAGAAAACTAGCTAGTGGGCTTGCGCGATTGCGACAGAGTCGTCGTCGTCGTCGTCGGCTCGACGTGGTTGCCGCGGCGGCCGAGGCAAACGAACAGAAGCAGAGGGGCGCAGCGCGGGCTGACCGCGTTGCACACGACGTATCGTAGTGTAGTATCATTGGTTCGTAGAGGTTGGACCTATGTATATTTTTCAAGAAAAATCTATTCAGAAGATTTTCATATTTTTTATACATAACAGCTTTTAAAAGTTATTTGTAATTTTTATTTTTAATGTTTGAACAACATCCAGTCTAAAATGACGTTAATTAGTAACCTATATATGATTTCTCATGATAAGAAGTGGAAAAAATGTTTAGCATATAGAGCCCTTGCTTTTATGTTGCCCAACCATAGAATACATAGAATGGGCCTTAACGAGAGAAGGTTGAGATGGCACTTGCGTTGTTCGATACTGACCTAGAACTTATCTCTCCATGTTCTAACCAGTGGAACTGGTGAGAGGAGCGAATGAGATTGATGCTGGAACCACCGCACGGGCAGGCACTTGCATCATCCTTTGCATCTGGGGCAGGAACACGTGGAGCCGCAGGAGCAGGAGCATTCGGGGGCACGGCGGCGCCGCCGCTAGGGCACCGGAGCATGAAGGCTTCCCCTCGTAGCACGACGACCGATACTTACACTAGAAAAGCCTGCAGCGGGGGCACCGTCTCAGGGCGGCGGAGTAGCCAGCGCATCAAACGCGTGGGGAACTGGAGCAGCAGTAGCGATGTGGAGCATGGGCATATGTCAGCACCGCTACTAACAGTGGAGATCGAATGCTGTTGTGGAGCCTCAGGTGGCGCTATACGTGGGTGCAGTCGCAAGATACTCCATCTGTTTTTAAATTATTGTCATTATTTAAAAATATAAAAAATATCATATATTTTATTATATTTAATTTATTAATTTTAAAATATAATTTTTAATTTTATATATTTAAATAAATATTTTATATAAGATAAATGATTAAAGTTATTAGTTAAAGTCAACGACGATAATAATTTAAACACGAAGGGAGTAGTAAGATGTTCTCAAGCCATAGAACCCACAACAAAAACACAAACTCCACAAACCTTTGAAAAACGACCGAAAACGTTTTGCTGCATCACACTAAACGGATCAGTTTGGTTTTTTTAAACCTTCCACGCCATAGCGCTTGCAAGGTTGTACGTTTGCGTCATTTTATACAGTTCTTTTATATTAATTTTGTTTCTTTTGTCCTTTCCTTTTTTAGTCATGGACTCTCGTTTGTCGAAATCTTCTGCTGCGTGCATTAAATGTCTTACCTCCGTGTTTAAGTTGATAATAGCAATTTTACTTTAATTTTAAATATTGTCACAACTTAACGGTAACACACGCAATATATTCTGATCTGGTGACACACTGATCGACACGGGCGGCACAGTACTCAACGAGTTAATTAAGCAAAGCTTCAACATTAGCTAGCTCAACATATGAACGTGCAGATCCTTTATTTTTTCTCTCTTTTTTTCTGTCCACTTGTGCTGACATACTGTATTTGTAAGGAGTTGTCACCTAATCAAGATGCCAAACAACCCTTTGATAGCCAATCTTAATTAACTCGACCCCTGCAACGTCTCAGAAAATACTAGGTCATCCAATTGCATCCCATCGTTGTGTTAAATTTGACCTGTCTTGGTCTTCGTCTGTTTAGAGATAAAAGAAACGACAACAATATATGGCCTCGTTGGCAAGGCATCTCAGATTGCTGCTACTTCGGATTCCCTATGAATGTTGAGAAGAATGCTACCAATAACTCATGCAATAATAATTTGAGGATGACAACTGCTCGAGTGACGCTATGTGTAGTACGACTGCAATACGTAATACTGTACGTACTTAATTATAATATACTAGTAGTATATAGTGTATATATATAGAGATAATTTGTTGTATGTCTTTGTAAACTCACATAATATGTTATCTGTTATTATAAAAAATAAAATAAAATATATATTATTATTTTTATAAACTTTAATATTTATACCATTATTGAGAGACTGCCATTAGTCAATCATGTAAAAAGGATCATTGCACCCAAATCAGTGCTCATTTTGCAATATTATGTATATTTACTTGTGTGCATAAACATTTTTCTGTAGGTAAATAAATATTGTGTCATCTGTAATGTGTAAAAATATTAAGAACATTATTTTTTTACATGCAAAAAATATAAAAGTATTTATCCATATAAATAGGACACATACTATTATAAAGTCTGAGCATTAATTCGACTGCATTAGTCAGCCATCACTTTTTGCCTAACGACAGGTTCATAATAATGACATAAAACATTAAGGTTTACACAAACATGACGTATACCATATTTTTTGTGATGATAAATATCATATTATACGAGTTTGTAATAGGTATGAAAATATAGATCCATTAGATTCACCTCTAAACCCCTTTAGTTTAACATAATAAATTAAGTTTTCACTACTACTACACCCACATAGGATATGTGGGTATAGTGAGAGTGGCATAACTAGTATACCGCGATTTTTTATCCCTAAAACAACTGATAATCCATCTTTCAATAAGAAAAACTGTTTTCTTTGTAAGAAAAGAATAAGAGAGATATGGCTTAGAAATAAATTTGCCCCTTCTTTTATCCTTACCCTTTATTTCTATGGATCAGATATTTTTGTTATGGAAGAAAAAAATGGATTTAGTTCATATTCACAAAGCCCTAGATTTTTGGGCCGAGCTGGATTTGAACCAGCGTAGACATATCGTCAACGAATTTACAGTCCGTCCCCATTAACCGCTCGGGCATCGACCCAGGAAGAATTTATTCTACGTTTGCTCTCACTTTTGAAAAACTAGTTTTTTTTTCACTAACGAGGTCTGAAGGTTCTCTATTAGGTGCATCTTTTACCCCCTTAGTTCTGTAGGCATTTAGCGAATTAACCCATATATACATGTACACCCCGCACTAGCTTCACTAAGCCAATGAAGTGAACAGCATACTACTTTTGAAACTCCCAGCACGGCAGTCAGTGCCAATGGAGGAGCTATCAACATTCTCGTGCACCTTCTTCCTCGCACTGGTGATCGCAGCTGGTGCCTTCATCATACGTAAACTCCAAGCCAGTAAGTTGGACCGGCGGTCCGGTCGTGTTTACAACCTTCCGCCGGGCCCGAGGCCATGGCCGGTGATCGGCAACTTCAACCTCATCGGCGCGCTACGGCACCGCTCCATCCACGAGCTCTCGAGAAGGTACGGCCCACTGATGCACCTCCGTTTCGGCTCCTTCTCCGTGGTGGTCGGCTCGTCTGTCGACATGGCCAAGTACTTCCTCAAGACGCACGACCAGCTGTTCCTGGACCTGCCCAATACGGCCTCGGGCAAGCACACCACGTACAACTACGCCGACATGCTGTGGTCACCCTACAACGCGTACTGGCGCCAAGCGCGGCGGATGTGCCAGATCGAGCTGTTCAGCCCGCGCCGGCTCGCGTCGTTCGAGCACGTCCGCGCGGACGAGGTGCGCGCGCTGGTGCGCGGCCTGTTCGAGGCTTCGGGGCGCGGCGCCGCCACGGTGCACCTCAACATCAGGGACCACCTGTCGACGCTGGGCATGAACGTGATAACGCGGATGGCGCTGGGCAAGCGGTTCTTCGGCAGCAACACGGAAGAGCCGGAGGGGCCGGTGTCGTCGCTGGCCGAGCTCAAGTGGATGCTCGAAGAGCTGATGCTGCTGAACGGCGTGCTCAACGTCGGCGACTGGATCCCGTGGCTGGCCCCGCTGGACCTGCAGGGCTACGTGCGGCGGATGAAGAGGTTCGGCAGGATGTTCGACGCGTTCACGGAGCACGTCCTCGACGAGCACGACGCGCGGCGGCGGCGCGAGGGCGAGGGCTTCGTGGCGCGGGACTTGGTCGACGTGCTCCTGAAGCTCGCCGACGAACCCACGCTCGAAGTCCCGTTCGGCCGCGTCGGCGTCAAGGCGTTCACGCAGGACCTCATCGCCGGCGGCACCGAGAGCGCCTCCGTCATCGTCGAGTGGGCCGTCTCGGAGCTCCTCCGGAACCCCGCCGCCCTCGACGCGGCCGCCGAGGAGTTCGACCGCGTCGTGGGCCAGGCCCGCTGGGTGACGGAGAACGACATACCCAACCTCCCGTACCTACAAGCCGTCGTGAAGGAGGCCATGCGGATGCACCCCGTCGCGCCGCTCCTCGCCCCACACGTCGCTCGCGAGGACGCCTCCATCGGCGGCTACGACATTCCCAAGGGTACGTGCGTACTCGTCAACATGTGGACCATCGGGAGGGACCCGGCGCTGTGGCACGCGCCGGAGGAGTTCATGCCGGAGAGGTTCCTCGGAAGCGAGCAGGTGGACGTCAAAGGGCAACACTTTGAACTGCTGCCGTTCGGGTCTGGCCGGCGGATGTGTCCCGGCTACAACCTGGGACTCAAGGTGGTGCATCTGAGCCTCGCCAACCTTCTCCACGGGTTCACGTGGAGCCTGCCGGAGGGACTGACCAAGGAGGAACTCAGCATGGACGAGGTGTACGGACTGTCACTCGCGCGCAAGTTCCCACTCCAGGTCGTCGTCCAACCTAGGCTCCCACCTGAACTCTATGCATGATGTTTGGGCAACTTGAACTTTTTTTTTTTATGGCTGATAAGGAATTAATCCATTATTGTCTCTCCCATAAAGGTTCATGGAGCCACTAGTACTGATTATTTTGCGAAACAGACTGACAGTCAAACCCCACCCCAACAGATAAATGAAGTTCATCACATAGTACTCCCGGCGTGCTAGCTGTATTTTCTTTTCTGTTTCCAGCTACGGCGGCCTGCTACGGGTACAGCTCGATGATGGACAAAAACCCCAGAACCGGGCTCGTCTTGTAGTGCTTGAACCCGGCGTCCAAGAATATATTGCGCCATTCGTGCTCGTCGCACTCCTTGCCCGAAGTCATCACCATCATCAGCAGGTCGCCCATGACCTGGGCTTCCAACACGTCCTTCTTATTGGCAGGAGACGATCCAACAACTGTGTCTATGATTATCACTTTTCGCCCAGATGGTTGTTTCTTATCCTGGGAAGAGGAACAAATAGCTTTCTTACTCTGCTTTAGGATCTTCACGCAGTCCTCGTCGTTCCAGTCGTGTAAGATGTACTGCGTGCGATGAGGATCAGTAATTCAGTAATAACCATTCAAAAAAAAATGTAATTCAGTAATACCGTATAGTGAAATGCAAGATCAGTATGTATACTGCGATCAAGATGATTTAATTTAACTAGTGAAATGCAGTACACTACTTACCTTAAGCAACACGGCGTCAGTCGGAGGGATCGAACTCATCATGTCACCAACGATGTATTCAACGCCGTGATCAGAAGAAGAAGGCTGGATGTAACCGATGACGTGCGGGAGGTCCAGCACGGAGCACTTGAGATGCGGGAACGCTCTCGCGATGGCCCTCGCCGCGGTGCCGTCCCCGCCGACGACGTCGACCAGCGTGGCCACGCCGTCGAACACGGCGCCGCACCGGGTGACGACGAAGTCGAGCGCGAGCCTGCTGTCGGCTCCCAGCCCGTCGTGGAACATCTTGTTGACCCGCGGGTCCCGGCGCATGGCCTCCCACGGGTCGGTGCCGTTCGCCATCCTGAACGGCATCTCCGCCGCCGCCGCTTCCCCACCAGCGCCACCACCGCCCTTGAACCACTCGGACAGGTGCAGGGCCGCGCCGACGTGGAACCTGGTGGTCTGAGAGAGCACGAACGGCCTGAGGCTGGCGCACCCGTTGTCGTCGGCCTCGTCGACGAGGAGGCGAGACAGCGGCAGGGTCAAGGGCGAGGATACCTGTCACGACGAGGAACCTCATGAGACGGGGAAGGTATGGCTTCCTGTGCTCGGGCACCGGGACGACGGCCAGGAGGTCCGGGAGCGAGGCGGCGCCGCCGGCTCGGTGGACGGCGTTGGGGATCCCGAGCTCGACGGCGCACTGCAGGGCCATCGACTTGAGATAGCTGTAGGTGAGGTTCCAGAGCTCGACGTGCGCCTGCAGAAGCTCCGGGGTCGAGGAGGAGGCCGCCATCAATGACAACACAGACTTGCCTGATGAGATGGGACTGGCCGAGGAGTGGTATATAAATTGACTCCCAAGGTTCGTAAGCGGTCGCTCCCTTTGAAAGCGAAATTTCTGAGCATCCAATCCAACACAACACGCGCCAGTGCACAACCTTGATGAGTGTTGACTGGCACCTATAATGGCGCACCACTGTCATCACCGTGTACGACCTGTAGTAGTAGTAAGAAAATGCAAGCTGATTTATGATATTTCACTGCCTAATTGAAACAGCCAGCTGTAAATGACAATGGTCTTAGATGAAGTACATGTCAGTACAGTACATCTGGACGTATACCAGCTCTCTGTGCTGAGAACGATGACCGCGTGACGTCTCTCAGAGCCAGCCTTTCCTCAGGCTGGCCAGACGTTTTGCCTGCATGATGGAGCTTGATGAGCGCCATTGTTTCTGCATGAGCTCGATGGCCTGCTGGTACGGTGCTGGCATAGTGGTCATTGACATGCTTTGTTCTATCCATCCGTTCGGTGGCATCCACCGTCTCATTGCGAAAGCATTGAGCAATCAATTGTACATCAACTCACTTCGCTCTTAAAGTCGCAACGATCTGGTCTAAGTTAACCCACCAACTGAAAGTTTTGCAAGGCGGGCGGATGCTTGGACTTTCCTTTCTTTGGACTACGAAGATAGTAGTAGGAGCGAGACTAGCCCACCAATGTAGCCTGGTCTTACGGGCCTAGAAGACGACATTACTTGGGCCACACTTCGTCTAGGCTGAAAAACCAGGCCTCCTTCTATCTCGGGTTCCCGACTTCCAGCCTTACGTCTCCTGGTAAGCTCCTCCGCCCGTTGCCACCGGCCCAAGAAGACGGACATCACATTGGCTGCTCCTTGTCTTAGCTGAATAACCAGACCTCCTTCTACCTCGTGTTTCCGCCTTGCCCCGTCGCTCGCGGTAAGCTCCTCCTCCCGTTGCCACCGGTCCTAATTTGGCACGTCCCAAGCCAAGCCAAGCCCAGCGTTTGCGCGGCGCGAGACGATCCACCGAAACCCGTGGGGAAGCACAGCACAGCACATCACCGCACGGCAACGACGCGCGGATCGCTCTTGCTCTTCTTCCCCTCGCCATTCCTCGTCCGCCGGCGTCGCCCCCCGCTCTGTCCGTCCTCCGTGACCGTTCGTGCGCGCGCGCGCCGTTTCGAATCGAGGCACACGCTGGCCGTGAAGATGGACGGGAGCGCGGTGGAGGACCTGATACGGCGGCTGCTGGACGGGAAGAAGCACAAGGACAGGTTGACGGGGAACAAGAAGGTGCAGCTGACGGAGCCGGAGATCCGGCAGCTGTGCGGCACGGCCAAGGAGATCTTCCTCTCCCAGCCGAACCTGCTCGAGCTCGAGGCGCCGATCAACGTGTGCGGCGACATCCACGGGCAGTTCTCGGACCTCCTCCGGCTCTTCGAGTACGGCGGGCTCCCGCCGACGTCCAACTACCTGTTCCTCGGCGACTACGTGGACCGCGGCAAGCAGAGCATCGAGACCATCTGCCTGCTGCTGGCGTACAAGATCCGGTACCCGGACAACTTCTTCCTGCTGCGCGGCAACCACGAGTGCGCCTCCATCAACCGCATCTACGGATTCTACGACGAGTGCAAGCGCCGCTTCAGCGTCCGCCTGTGGAAGCTCTTCACCGACTGCTTCAACTGCCTCCCTGTCGCCGCCGTCGTCGACGACAAGATCCTCTGCATGCACGGCGGGCTCTCGCCGGACCTCGACAGCCTCGACCGGATCAGGGAGATCCAGCGGCCTGTCGACGTGCCCGACCAGGGGCTCCTCTGCGACCTCCTCTGGTCCGACCCCGACCGCGAGGGCTCCGGATGGGGAGACAACGACCGCGGCGTCTCGTTCACGTTCGGCGCCGACAAGGTCGCGGAGTTCTTGAACAAGCACGATCTCGACCTCATCTGCCGCGCCCACCAGGCAATAAGCCAATAGCTTCTTACTTGTTCTCCCTCTTTTTCTTCATTCCGTCACACCACTAATGTCCAATAATGCCAACGGAGAACTCATCGCGTGCCATTATTGCTGTATGCATCATCAGGTCGTGGAGGACGGGTACGAGTTCTTCGCCGACCGGCAGCTGGTCACCATATTCTCCGCGCCAAACTACTGCGGCGAGTTCAACAATGCCGGCGCGCTCATGAACGTCGACGCCAGCCTCCTCTGCTCGTTCCAGATTCTCAAGCCGTACAGGGGCAAAGCGCAGACAGAATGACGCCAGGATACGATGCCGCTTCCTGCCGGTGCGGGGACAGAGGAGATCTTGATCATTAGAGGCTTTTTCTTAGGGTCGCGTCTCAAGGAAGTTTTGCTTCTCTCCTCTCGCAGTTTTGTTGCTTGGAGCGCTGTTGATGAGATCTCCAGTTCTTCTGGAGCGCTTTGCTGTAACTGATTCAATACGTGTATATATTACAGTTTCTGAAATGCATTGCTGATCGTATGTTCATACAAGGAGCAAACTTTCATCTGGAAACTCAGAGCAGAAGCCGTGCTTTGGAGAAAAAGGAAACTTATCTTTCAAAAGAGATGTGCTCCGGTAGAGTTTTTTTAAAAACTCCGCACCAATCCTAAAGCAGCAATTATTCTTAGTTAATCGTTTTTTGTTTAAAAAGAGCCGGCTAGTAAGTTGAGGAGCCGCGAGCCTTGAATTAAGGTAGTGAGCAAGCCCAGATTCTTTCTGCCTCCTCCTTCGACGCCGACGGCGTCACGCGAGGAAGGCACGGTGGCGTCGCGTGATGAGGCCTCACTCCTCCCAATCCTTCACCCCCATCCCCGTCTTGGGACGACCCTAAGCTCCCTACCGGGGTGCGGCAAGATCCACAGTAAGTCGTCCCTTGGGCGGTGGCGGCGCCGGCGAGAGATCCTGCGAGGTGTGGCTTCCAGAACTAGGATTCATGCCCAAATGTAGGTGGGGATTGGTTACTGCCGTGCCGTTCATTTAACAAGCATGTTTCAGTGAGGAATTGCCCGAGAGAAAAATTCTTTCAGATTTTGATGAGCATTGAGGTAGATTCACATGCTTCTCTTTTTACCGCTTGTGTATGTAAGGTCGAACAAGTAAAACAGCGGTGAAAGTTCTGAGTGAACGTGGGACAGTTGATGCCGAGGTAGTTGCTTTGAAAGATGGCGTGGGCGGGGCCTTGGGGGCACGGAGGAGAAGGGAGAAATCGCGTCCGCCAGCCGCCACAGCCGTCCATCCGTCGACGCCGCGCCGCCAGACGATGTTACTAGAGAAGAAGATGAATGTCGCTGCCTCTGTATCCACGGCCCTGAATCACAGCTCGCGGCTGCCCAACTTAGTCAGCTCCTTTTAATTAAAAAATGATTAAGAATAATAGCTGCTTTACGATTCGTGCGGAGTTTTTTAAAAACTCTACCGGAGCACTTCTCCTTTCAAAAAAGAAAAGAGGATAGGACGAATGACAAGGTCTGCCAATGGAATACTCTAGCTAGTGAGCCCATATTAAAGCCATCAATCGAACATAATATATTTTTTTTCATATACCCTAGTAATATTTAATAGCAATTCCTCTTCGGAATTGTATCTGACAACTAGAACTTCTCCACATTTCACTCACATGACCTTGGACGGCTATTTCCACCCGAAATTTGCATATTTAGTATTGATGAGAGGACTATTAATGATTGTTTAAGACTTGCAGTAGTACATCAAAGCTGTTTTCTTGAAGAAACAGTACATCAAACGCTGTTACTTAATCAATCAAGTGTGGAAAGACACCTATATACAGCAAGTTCACGGCCATTTCAGATCCGTAACGTTCGAACTCTGTTGCATATTATTTCGTGAAACTTACAGCCGTCCTTAGGCGTATACTATTGCTAACAAAGAATCAGCCTTTGTATACTTTTTTTTTCAATCTTTTCAATTAGAAATGAATCTGTCAGTCCACACTAGAGAAGCTGCAAGTGCAAGATATGAGTTTCAGACTGACGCACTTGCAAGACCTGAAGGTGGATACCGGCAATCATCTGCCTTTCGGATACCCACTATTACAAAAATTTTACTAAAAGAAAAAAATGGTATGGTATCTCAGTTGACCATTTTCTAAGAATAGTTGTTGTGCAAGTTCATCTTTTATCACAAAAAAGGAAAAAAAAACAACAGGACGATTGTGCGCCGATCACATCTTCTGGACGGTACTGAAGATCTTGAGACGTACAAGATCAAGTGATGTCAACAATATACTCCTTGATACTAAAATTGAACTAATGTTGTTCGTTCAACAGTGGCATATGCTTTACATTACTATCATGTTTTCCCCATTATTGTTACAATTTTACTAGTGGATGGAAGCATCATTTCAGGCCAGCAATGAAAGACGCCAGCGCATCCTACGTAGTAGTTGTGGTATTAGGCATCACCACACTCTATGACGACTGCTTCTATTATCAAGGAGATACTTAGTAGTATATTTTTAAACAAAGTACGTACACATCGCCGGAAGAAGATTCCGTTGCGCCGTTTAACAAAACAACGGCATGCATGTGTGTGGTGTATGATGACCACCTGTATTAAAACATGAACAATTGCAAAAGTCAAAACTGCATGACTCCTGCACATCCTGCCCAACTGTATATGCTGCTTGCCCATGCATGCTCTACCTAAAAACCTAGATCGATGCAACTTGGATGAAAAATTTTAAAATCGTCCTGCACTCTAGTATTAGTAGACTTTTGGTTATAATGCAGACAAAACGCAAGACAACAAAATACTAAGCAGCAGTGTGCAGTACAAGTTGGCATCGCCGCAAGGGTTGTGTTAAAAAAATGGTCCGTCCGTGCGGTCTAGAGATTTGCAACTTTTGGTGTGTGATATTGTATATGAGTGCTGATAATATTGTCACATTTCACACCTAAAGAGTAATCCTTTAATTAGGTGTATACTAACGACGCCAACAACCTTTCTCTACAGGATTTTGATGACCTGTTGAATAAAAATAATCTAGTAAATTCTCTGATTAACATTGCAAATTTGCAATTTGCACACACAAACACACACACAAAAAAAATGTATCTGAACGATCGCACTAACTCTCAGAATGATCTCTCTCAATAATGTGATGGGTCCTTCCGAGACATGAACTCTGCTATAGAAATTGGATAAATTGCCTTCGTACAACGACCACCTCCGAAGCATGCATCACGCAAAATCACTCGTGATTCGCTGCGCGAGTAGCTTAAGTAAGAAGGATAATGAGACCAGACTAATTCCTTCTTTTTGGATATAATGGATGCTGTTTACGTCAGCAGATCGCTGATACTACATCAAGCAGTCCTGTGCTGCTGGTGGACGCCATGAGCTGCCAGCTGAAACGACCGGTGAACTAACACTGTTCTGTCCATGCTGCTCCGAAAACTCTGTGTGTGTGCGTGTGTGAGCACAAGAAAACCGAAAACGGAAAATAAAATGAAGAAACATTTGACTACGCATAGCATATATATTCCCTTCATTTTTAAACTATTACGTATCATGTTAGGATGAGAATTCTACTACGTAGTAGAAATTATCATTCCAATAATAACAACATTTTAAGAAATAATTATAATGGTGTAGTGCTGCTGTTATAGAGCAGCATGCACAGCACAGTCTGCACCTACTTTCTCTTTTCTTTGTTCGTTCGCGGCACACGAGACACGACCTGTGACGGTGACGCTGCTTGAGAGATGAGCACTTGAGCAGAGATAGCCTTACGTATGATGAAGAAGGCAGAGAGGCGTTGGCGCCATGTCCTCGACATGTCTGAAGCGGGCGCGAACCGTTTTGCAGGGTAGGAGGAGATGACTGATTGGGCGGTGGGGCCACACGTGACAGGTTGTCGTTGTTAACGGACGTGGGGGATGCGGCTATATAATCACTGGAACTGGAAGAAGAAAACACCCCTAATACATGTTCCAAGATATACTAGGATTTATTAGGCCGTGAGCAAGGGATGAGACTTGCATTTTTCAAAATGTCCGTAGGGCGTTGCGATGTAAGGCCTGTTTGTTTGCGTCGTGGGAATTTGTTTGATTTTGAAAATCTATGAAAACAGGTGGATTGTGAAAATGCAAAAGCTAAAACAAATAACCGATTTTGAGATTGTGGAATAGAGTTTTTATGCTGTATGAGACAAAAGATGAGAAAATCTACGACAAAGTTGATTGTAAGATTATGAATCTTCAAGGGTTCCACTAGTAGATTCTATGTCAAAAGCTATCTGTTTGTTTGCATAATAGCTTTTTTTACAATGATTTTTAAACTATAACTTACTGAAGCAGAATTCTAAAATATTTTTTAATATGCAGAATACCAAAATCTATAGTGGAAATAAACAGACCATTAATTTTTTACTAGTAGAAGATACACAGTGGCCCATGATTTTGGTAGGACCTCGCCTCATCCGCTGAATGTAGAATCCCAAAATCTATAGTGAAAATATAGAGAGCCTTAATTTACAGGATATACAGTAGCCCATGATTTTGGAGGACCTCACCTCATCCTCTATGGAGGGTGTGTTTTTTTTTCTTTTTTTTTTTTGCAAGGAACACTATGAAGATGTTGACTTAGCAGTAAGAACCAAGTGAACGAGGAGGGTAAGCGAATGGAATGGGCACTACATCAGCTACGCCTTTCGGCCAGCACTGACGAACATCGCCATTATTATATGAGTAAATTATTTAGAAGACCCTAAAAAAATTTTCTCTTCCCTCCTTGGCCTCCAAATTGTAGAACTTCTTTATTAGGCCTCAAAAATATTGAGGATTACTCCCATGGCCTTCCGTCACTACTCTGTAACATTCAGTTAACCCTCCGCTTGTTCCTACCCCAACGGCAGGACCGGAGCCGGTGGACAGGAGAGAAAAGGGAAAAAAAAAAGAGAGGTTCACTAATGAAACCCTGATCATGGAGCTGGCGTCCCCTGAGCGCACTGCCTCGCAGACTCGGCCCTCCCCGTGGCCTCCCTCCCCGCGGCGTCCCTCCCTTCTCTCCCCTCGGCCTCCCTCCCCGACTCGGCCCTCCCAAGCACGGCTGCCCTCCGCACGGCCGCCGTCCTTGGCGCGACCTGCCGCCCCGAGTTGGCCCTCCCCAATGCGCTCGCCATCGACGTGCCTGTCCTCGTCGATGCAGCCGGCTCCCTCGGCGCGCCCGGCGTCGACGCGCCCATGTTCCTCGACACGTCCATCGATGCGGCCGGCTCCCTCAGCGCGCCCGGCGTTGACGCGCCCGGCTCCCTCGCGGCCGCCCCTGGAGCAGCCCCCCCCTCCCCCCCCCCCCCCCACACGCGGCTCCCCTCAGCGCGCCCGGCGTTGACGCGCCCGGCTCCCTCGCGGCCGCCCCTGGAGCAGCCCCCCCTCCCCCCCCCCCCACACGCGGCTCCCCTCGGCGCGTCCCTCCTCGTGCTCCCAGCGTCAAGCAAGCAAGGGCGTCGCCAATCGCAGCACGTCCTAGCGCACCAGCCACATGTGAGTGCACTGCACATCTGTAATGCTAGTATTTGTTAAGTGAATATAGGTACAAAAACACAACATTGTGAAATAGTAGTCTACTTATTGAGATATGTTGCATATTTGTGATGACAGGGAGGTTCCTATACAATGTTCATGCTGGAAATTAAAATTATCGGTGTCAAGGGTCGATACCAAAGATGATCAGCATTAACGGTCTGCGGTCTTAATAGCACGAGGGAAGCGAAACAATCTCCGCATCGTCCGACCCTCGTGCCATAAAGATGCCCGACGGCTCGGGTCCGCTGACGATCTCCGCCTCGTCCGACCTCCCCGAACAGGGGTCGGGCTCCCCACAACCTGAACTGTGTGCTCGACCCCCCCGCGTTGGGGTCGGGAGACCACACGGCTCCGCCTCGCCCGACCCCGGGGTCGGGCGAACCGCCTACCACATTGCAGATAGGCATGACGGTGGCGGTTGGACAATAAATACCTACAACTCCCACGTCCACGGACACGAAAGGACAATGGCTACTCAAGCAAGTGGGTAGTAAATACGCACGACGCACACTGGTCGAAGGACCGTCACTATTCCAGCGACTCCTGTCAGAACCCACTCCTCACCTAGGATGGGCCATTTCTGAGCGACGGCTCGGCGGGAGCAGGGGCGATGACGATGGCGTCATTCCGCCGACCCCTGCCGAAAGCCATCCCTCCATACGGGTGGGACAATTCCGATTGACGGGCGCTCTCGGCGCCGTCAGAACGAAAGGACGCCGCCATACCGATGACGCCGCCTACAGCAACCATCCCGGAGCCCAGGAAGCGCCGGCAAGCTTGACTTGGAGCGTACGGCCACGATCGCCACTCCACTCTCTCTCTCTCTACTGTAACTCGTCCCGCGTCGCACCCCTTACGATATAAAAGGGGAAGGCTGAGCGGAACACACGAGATCGGACAATAGGCAACGCACATTTCATCACGCACTTTCACCAGAGACTTGAGAAGTTGTCCCTTTCTCGCCCGTTTGTAACCCCCTACTACAAACAAACGCAAGTAACACGAGCGGCTCTAGACTGGACATAGGACACGATTGCCTGAACCAGTATAATTTTTGTGTCCTCTTATGAACCATCCGAACCCCAAAACGCGCATCCCACAATAATTACTAGCCGGTGGTAACGAACACCGACAATCGGCAACCAGAGAAAGGCTAGGCAGGATGTGAAATGTCTGACCCATCAAATGGTGGTGGATTCAAACTTAATGAATTTCAAAGACCTTGTTGATTCAATAGTAGACAAGTTTCCTCCGCGGTATTTGGAAGTAGCTCATGTGCAATATTATGATGAAGTAGACAATGTCTTTTCCAGAAATAAAATTTGACCAAGAGGTTGATGGGAATGTTTAGTAAGTATAGTGAGAAGAAGGTTGTGGTCATATTCTTTACATACCGTGGCCCTTCTAATCCACATGAGCCGATCACAGAGTGGGATTTTAGTGATGATGAGCACCCTGAGAAAGAAATTAATGGTGAGCATGACAGTGAGGAAGATGGTGATGAGCATGATGCTGAGGATGATTACCTTAGGAATCCACATCCACAAAATGAACATATAGGTACCAAAGAAGAAAGTTTGTACTTAAAGATCGTACCACCAAATGAGTCTGCAGCTCTAGCAGTGGTACCTTTTTTTGGTCCGAAAGAGAAGGATGTATCTCAAAATGAGGATGAAGATGATAGTGATGTTGAGCAGGATGAGGAGGTTGTGGAGGATGGAGAGAATCTGCCTTATAATGAAACAAATGAGGCTCCAAATGAAGAGTATGATGTAAATGACCCTCCAATGACGGTTGGCTTCACCTATCCTAGCATGGAGGTTTTCAGATTGGCTATGTCTCAGTATGCAATCAAACATCAGTTTGAGTTCGACATAGTAAAAAGTGAACCAAAGAGATTTAGGGCATATTGTTCGAGAAGAGCTAAAGATAATTGTCCATGGTGGCTATTTGCATCTACCACCCCAAGCAGCACCACAGTTAAGGTAATATTCTTTTGTGGACCTTTGATGTAACTTTGTGATGACCTCATTTATATTTTTTGTTACATTCATATTGATTCTTCTTCATTTTTTGTAGGTCAAAAAGCACCCATGTGCTCATGCATGTTCAAGCACAAGAAGGAAAAAGAGGGTGAAGAACGCAACCAAGTATTGGATTGCTAAAAAGGTGAAGGACTTTCTCATAGACGAGCCTAATTTGGGAGCAAAGGCATTGCAAAAGAAGATTAAGGAATACCACAAAGTGAAAATCAATTACAAGAGAGTTTATATGGGTAAGGAGGTAGCAAGACAAAAATTTTTGGTGATTGGAATATGAGCTTCAACAACCTATACAATTTCAAAGCACAAGTGGAGAGATGTTGCCCTGGTAGCATAGTATATATTGATCATCACACAATTAATGGAAAGGTCAGATTTAGAAGATTTTTTTGTGCATTCAAACCTTGCATAGATGGATTCCTTAATGGTTGTAGACCATTGCTGGCAGTAGATAGCACATTTTTGACAGGCAAGTTCAAGGGCCAGCTAGCTAGTGCTACAGCGGTTGATGGGCATAATTGGATGTACCCCGTGTGCTTTGGAGCTTTTGATTCGGAGACTACTGAGAATTGGGTTTGGTTCATGACGCAGCTTAGAGAGGCCATAGGTGCACCTAGGGGGTTAACCATATCCACTGATGCTGGTCAGGCTCTGAAAGCAGGGGTGGAAGAAGTATTTCTAGGGATTGAACATAGAGAGTGTATGTTTCATTTGGTGAAGAACTTCAAAAAGAATACAGTGGTCAGGTGTTTAATGACCATCTTTGGGCAGCAGCATACTCATGGAACTCATATATGTTTGAGAAACATTAGACAATAATGGACAAGGCAATGCCAGTTGCAACTAATTACCTAAGGCAGAATCACAAAAATTGTGGACCAGAAGCCAATTTTCCACCATGTCCAAGGTTGACTATGTGACTAACAACCTTGCAGAGAGCTTCAACAAATGGATTAAGCAATATAAGGCCTTAAACTTGGATGATTTGGTGGATAAGATTAGACAAATGATTATGTCAAAGTGGAATCAGAGGAGGAAAATATCAAAAAAATTTAATTTTCTGATTTTACCCCACATAATCAAGGATTTGAATGAGAAAAGTAGAGAACTGAACTTAGAAGTGGAAAAATGTTCTGAAGAAGTGGCTGAAGTGACTGCAATGGGCGGTATAGGCTTCAAATTTATGGTGAACCTACACGACCGGACATGTTCTTGTAGGGAATGGCAAGTTTCTGGCATTCCTTGCAACCATGCACTTGCATTCATCACATCACTTGACAATGAACTAATAGAGAAATATGTAGACTTCTATTACTCCACCGAGAAATTCAAAGTTGCATATAGTAAGCTAATTCCTGCTATGCCTGACAATACCCAGTGGATATAATCCACCCATGGATTTTTCATGCACCCACCTCTATTGAAAGCTGTAGCGGGTCGGCCTAAAACTGAAAGATTTCTAGGTACAGGTGACAACAAAAAGAAAAGAAAAGGCCAGCACCAGTGTCCTATTTGTATGGACTATGGATATCATTGGCAGGGTTGCAAGAGGGGTAGACCGGAAGACATTGCTGCAATGAAAGCCATCTAGTAATAATTTGAATACACTTTCATTGTTACTTTCACCTATATTCTTTTATTGCACTACTAACCCTCGTAGTAATTTGTATTGTAGGGGATCACCTAAGAAGAGGGCAAGGAACACTAAATCTGCTCAAAGTTCGATAATGCCTTCGGAGGGAGATGCACCAGCAACATCCATGTCTTTTCCACCAAGGTTTGTAAACTCATATACATGACCTTCTGTACCGTCCATTTGATTTTGACCTCCAATTTCTCTTCTCTTAGCCAATATATTGGAACTGCCAACTAACAAAAAGAGGTCATGTTCGAAATCCACTACTCATACATCTAAAAGATTCCTGCTACTTTCGCAACTATTTTTTTGTGTTAACATTGCATACATTCGAAATTACAGTTATTACTTGTGTTCATTTGCAGCCTATCATTAGAGGTGTCAAGTAAGAAACAGGAAAAACTAAACACAATTCTAACTCTGGAGCATCAAAAAGGTACTTCATTGAATTTCTTAGTATTTTCAACTTTGCTGTTTTCTCATGTACCATTTGTTTTCATAAAAAATGTAGGTCTAAGGACTGACTCCAATCAGCCCACGCTGTTTACATTGATGCACCTTCACATATAAATGAACCCGTAAGCTACAAGGGTAAAAAGAGGAAGAAGGCGATAGGAAAGATGGCCCTAAACAACCGTAACCTGAAACTGGACAGTCCCTCAATGTGCACAAGGAGCAAACAACAAGATAAGGGTGCAAGCCCTGTAATGAGTACAAGAAGCAAGCGACGACTGAGTCTCTAATATGCATGTTTATTTTGCATTTCTCATTTATGTAGTCCACAATGAGACCTTTTGACACTTTGGATTTGATATGTATTGTACAATGAGACCTTTGACACTTTGGATTTGAGATGTTTTGTACAATGAGACCTTTGTATTTGATATGTTCCGTGGAATGAGACTTGGATTTACTCGATTTGATATGCTCTCCTTGTTGTATGTCGGTATGACTTTGGAGTCTATACATATCGTTAAATGAGACCTACATTTTGTGTGTCACATGTGTAAAAATGTTTGAAAATGGAATGAATGAAACCTGATATGATTTTCATACTTTGTTAATATTTCACTTTTCATTATCATTGTGATAATTAATGCGGTTGTGATGAAATATATATATTATTCAAAAAATATTTATTAATATAAAAAACTTACTCAAAATTATTTTTTTCCTAAAGTAATGTCAATAGATAATATTTTATACTAAAAAACTTTCTGCCTGAATACAATCCACCTATAGCATTATTGTTCAAAAATATTATTTTTTGAGGAAACTCATATGTTATTTTCATGAATTACAAATTTATCAGCTAACCAACTAAAATTTGTAAAGTTTCTTTTGCGTCCTCCAGTTAACGCCGTTAACTTCGTGACTAATGGAAGGTCATGGGAGGAATCATCAAAAATTTTGAGGCTTAATAGAAAAGTTCTGCAGTTTGGAGGCTAAAGAGGAAAGGAAAAGTTTTTTAAGAACCTTCCAAATAATTTACTCTTATTACATTTACTGGGTGATCGCATTGCCGAACTTTATTTTTACTGATTCTCACAACGACACACATCGAAAAAGGCCCTAGCTTGGAATCTATAGCTTCGAGAGATCGCCGTCTTTTATTCTGCAGCTCGATGGGTTGTCACCTCACATGATCGGCAGATAAACTAAACAAAACCCTGAGATAAGATCAGTCATCAATAATACGCTCCCCACTAATCAACGCTGAATTACTAGTAGTAGACAGAAACAAAGGTAATAATCCGACCCCCTCCATTTTCAATAATAATTCATATACAGATTTTTCTAGTTGTCTTTTATATCTCTCCCAATCACATTGTTAAAGTAAATAATATATATGTGGAACATTTTGTTTATGAAATTGAAATAATTTATAAAACTCAAGGTTGAATAAAACCTCATATTACACTGGAACAAATCATGTATATGTCTGATATTGTTCTTTCAGAGCTGAAATAAATATTTATTACAAAATAAAATATTTTGTTGTTCAACAAAAAGAAACTTTGAATAGAGAACTGAAAGATTCCTTGGGCAACATGTCTAATGCCTAAAAAGAATTATCTCAATCCTACGAAAAGGAGACAGAAACCATTTATATATGTACGCCCTCATTTTAATATATAGATATAGTTGATTCATTTTAAACTATACTAATTATTATCTGAACAACTATGTTTATGTGTGTTCACGACCGAGTCCACAGCCTGCTCTGCATGCGCCGTCCGGCGACGAGGTCGCCGGCGAGCCCTGCACGCACGCACGGGTACACAGCAGAACAGCTCAGACGTTAGTATACGCTGATCTCAGTGTACAGCTATAATAAAGTAAGGATTTAGCTTGCCTTGGGCGGCCAAACCCCCGTCAGTGCATCGCACCCGGCGTTTTTCTTGGATCCATGGATGATTGGCTGGCTGGCGATGGGCGAGACGACGTGTGAGAGATCCAGAGATCGTGTCCCCGCTGCAGCCTGCTGATGCTGAGTTCCTGACTCGTGCAAAAAATTGCCCATTTCACATACCCACCAGTAATTGTGGTTCGATTCTTACAAACGCACCACATTTCAACTAGTAGTACATTTCAAATGCCAGCTCAAATGAACTCACTAACATGTCAGTAACAATGACATCGCACTAGAATCATAAAAACGCACAATGACGATGATTTTTATACGTAGTGTCTCGTTGACAAGGATTTAGTATTGATTATAGTCTATAAATAATTTTATTTGTCAACCACCTAAAACTCTAAATAAGTGATAGTTGCATGTATACATAATTGTTTTAAAATTTACTAGCATAAGCTGTCTTAGATAAGCTAAAAAGAATAACCTTTTTACAACTTATGAATACACATAGCCATATAGCTATTTTATAGTTGTTTTGTCAAACGCTAACACACAGGAAAAAATAAGATTATGCATATAAGTTGCTATAAATAAATAAACTATTTTAAAATAATCACCAATGCTATTACAAAAGGAATAACTCTATGTAAGATTAAAAACTAATTGAACTTCCATTACAAGAATAATTACCACTGATAAACAACAGCGATAGAAAAATATATAGTATAGTAAAGATAAAGTTAATGAGGTACTTGTATTCGAAATAAATAAACCATCATATTATACTCTCTTTTCTACAGACATATGGGTCCATCATGGCCTTCTCCCTCACTGACTGGTGGGTCCAGAGTAAAAGAAAAACTTGCGGGTCTCCCTCCCTAGTCCTCGCCAGTCCAAACAAAAAGGAAGTTTACAACGCCAGGCCGCATAAACAAAAGCGGAGGCTTGTCTGTCTTGCGCGATCGAGGACGGGGAGAAGCAACAGCAACACAGAGCGGAGCCAGCTCGCTCGACACCACCACTATATCACTTCCCCCTCCGCCTCCACCCCGTGCGCCATCGCGCAAACCCACGCGCGCGCGCTCACACGTGCGGCTTCCCGGATTCGCGCCGCCGCGGCAGCCTGCCAGCGATCTCAGCTTCGGATCGAGGAGGAGGAGGCGAGGAGTCAACCCGGCAAGAGCACTGCAGCCATGGACGGATCGGCCGCGGAGCTGGAGGCGGCGGAGCGGGTGGTGATGCGGTGGGACTCCGCCTCGGCCGGGGCCGGCGGGGACGAGCCCATGCTGTTCGACGGCGGTGGGGACCGCGCCGAGGCGGACCGCTTCCTCCGCGCCGTCGACGACCTCCGTCGCCTCGCGCCGACCTCGCCCGCCACGGTCGGCAGCCCGCGCCGGCTCTCGTCGGGGTCGTCGGCGGGGTCCGGCTACGGCGCCGTGCAGGTGGCGATGGCGCGGCTCGAGGACGAGTTCCGCCACGTGCTCTCTTCCCGCGCCCTCGACATCGAGATCGAGGCGCTCGCGGACCTCAGCTCGCTCTCCATCAACAGCGATCGCTCTAACTCGGCGTCCTCCGCCGACCTACCCGCCGCCGACGAGGACGACTCCGTGTTCTCCTCAATCGGCCGCCGGAGCAGCGCCTACTGCTCCCTCCGGAGCATCCGCGAGATCGACCTCCTCCCGGACGACGCCGTCGCCGACCTCCGCGCCATCGCGTCGCGCATGGCCGCCGCAGGGTACGGCCGCGAGTGCGCGCAGGTGTACGCTTCCGTCCGCAAGCCGGCCGTCGATGCCTCCCTGCGCCGCCTCGGCGTCGAGCGACTCAGCATCGGCGACGTTCAGCGCCTCGAGTGGGACGCACTCGAGGCCAAGATCCGCCGGTGGATCCGCGCCGCCCGCGCCGCCGTCCGCGGCGTCTTCGCCAGCGAGCGCCGCCTCTGCTTCCACATCTTCCACGATCTTCCCATCTCCGGCAACGCCATCTCTGCCGCCGCCGCGCCCGCCACGCACGACACGCCCTTCGCCGAGGCAGTGAAGGGTGCCGCACTCCAGCTCTTCGGCTTCGCCGAGGCCATCAGCATCGGCCGCCGCTCCCCTGAGAAGCTCTTCAAGATCATAGACCTCCACGACGCGCTCTCCGACCTCCTCCCCGACGTCTCCGATATTTTCGCTGCCTCCAAGGCCGCGGAGTCCATATACGTGCAGGCCGTCGAGATCCGGTCGCGTCTCGCCGACGCTGTGCGCGGGATACTCTCGGAGTTCGAGAACGCCGTGCTCCGCGACCCACCAAAGACTGCAGTGCCCGGTGGCACCATCCACCCGCTCACTCGGTATGTGATGAATTACAGCAGCCTCATTTGCGACTACAAGGCTACGCTTTCCGAACTGATCGTGTCGCGGCCATCAGCAAGTGCGCGCCTTGCTGCTGAGGGCAACGAGCTCGCGTCATCCTTGGCTGACCTCGAGCTTCCCGAGCTTGAGAATCAGTCCCCACTTGCTGCTCACATTGTGTGGATCATTGTTGTTCTTGAACATAACCTGGAGGGCAAAGCAGCGCTCTACAAGGATCTAGCTCTCTCACATTTGTTCATGATGAACAATATACACTATATTGTGCACAAGGTGAAGGATTCACCGGACCTGTGGGGTATGATTGGTGATGACTACTTGAAGCGTCTTACTTGCAAGTTCACAATGGCGGCAACAAACTATCAGCGGACCTCATGGTTGAAGATCCTGAATTGTTTGCGTGATGAGGGGCTCCATGTAAGTGGTGGCTTTTCATCAGGGATATCAAAGTCGGCGTTGAGGGAGCGATTCAAGTCCTTCAATGCTGCATTTGAGGAGGCACATAGGGTGCAGTCTGGATGGTGCGTACCAGACAACCAGCTCAGGGTGGAACTAAGGATCTCAATAGCAGAGAAGCTTCTTCCGGCATACAGATCATTCCTTGGCAGGTTTCGACATCATATAGAGAACGGGAAGCATCCAGAGCTGTACATCAAGTACTCAGTTGAGGACCTTGAGATAGCTGTGGGTGATTTCTTTGAGGGGGTTCCTCCTTCGCCACACCATAGGAGGAGATCACATGGATGAAATGTTGTACTTCAAGCATTTGGCTGGACTTATGTTGGTATGGTATCTATTCTTTTATTCTTCACACAGACTCTGGTGCTGGCAATTTGGGCTCTGATTTCACTATTCTGATGCTTGAAAGCATAACTGGTTGATCTTAAAGAAGAGATGGCAAAACACAAGTTCATTTTTTGTGATCTTGTTGAAGCTTCACACTCGTGTTCTTCCTCTGTAAGCGAACTTGTTCATTTGTTGCAATATAATATAAATTTTGCAAGTAGCATGTCAATATAGGAAATTCTTTCAGAAATGTTGGATAGTTGGAACTCATGGCATTCTAGCCCATGTTTTATATTATCTGAAGGGTACTATCATGCTGTTTCAACTTAGAAAATCAACTTCTTTAACTGATCTACAGCAGAGTTCTTTACAGTTTTCAATAGAAAACTACGCTAGTAAATGAAGATTGTATTATACAATCTATGAATTTGAAATCATGGCCTGTATTATTTTTAGGACTGCATCAACTACTATGTGATTATTTTTTTTCTGTAGACGCACCCTATTATTTGTAGGACTGTATGAAACATGTGATTATTTTTTCCTGTAATTAGATAGTAGACTGCTTTTCTCATTTCTGCTTGTTGCCATACAGTGCACTGCACTTACATAGTTACATTGTTAACATTGTTGCTCATTGTTCAATGAGAAATTCAGGTGGGGAACTCCTCCACCATAGTTTCTTCAAACAAAAATAATCTAACCTTGTACACAATACTTGCATCTTTGGAATAGTTAATGATAGGAGAAACAAATCTGAGAAGCCATGAAAAGAGAGAGCTACAATTGTTTGGTTGCCTCTTATCTTCTAAAAAATGATGTTGTCCTTCTTAATGTAATTTATTTCCTTTTTTGCAGCGTTATCTAAGTGTATTGCTGGTCATTATATATTGTTGTCTCAAAATCTCAATGCCTATAGCTGAAAACAAAATGCATTGATCCAGCATTGTCTATGCCATAATGTTTGTTGTACCATTAAACCCAACAAAACTTTACATTTATACAAAGCCTGCATGTATAATGGTTTTTTTGGGAGCATGATACTCTTTGATACAATACTATAACTAGATAACAATGATATGACTTTGCATAATTGCATTTGTTCATTAGAATAAACTGAATCAAGCTTAACAACAGAATAGTTCGCCGGATATGCGCTAGGAAGAATCTCAAATTAGCGAACACCATGCTTAGTGTCAGTGTCAGTGTCACTGCAATGAGTGAATTTTTTACGGAAAGTTAATCAACGTTGCCGGCACGAACGAAAGATGTTTTTGTTTTAATCTTATTCAGTTCGCCTTCAAAAGCAGAATTTTTGTATTTTGAAGCTGCAACAATTGGAGGAAACAGCTGATTCAGACCGTTGTCTTGATTTACATCTCTTTTCTTTTCTGTTATTACAAGAAAATGACAGGAGCGTTGCCCATTCATTAAGAGGGAAAAAATTAAACTAGATTTAACAACTACTCTTTTTTTACATAAACCGAAAATAAGTCACGGATCACGGTAAGGGTAACACCTACGTATTGATCAGCTCAGCAGACAGTGTCCATGTTCCATTATTTATCGGATAAAATTTCAGGCTAATCCTATATCCCTCCTTTGAATTGCTAAAAAAAAATTCCTGAATCATGTATTTTATCATTGAAATCGAATTTATTTTTTCGAATTTCATGTAGCACTTTTATAAATTCCCGTGTTTCCAAGGAGTTTATAGTATAACAATTCATAACAAGAAAAAGATATTTATTAGATTTTAAATGCAAATCGTGAAAAACAACTTAAAAAGTGTCAAAATAGAACTTAAGGAGCAATTTGTTAAATCAAAGGAATTATTTATTTTTGCAATCCACAGATTCTAGAAGATTCAGATCCAATTTGAGTTTGGACTTTTGACCGACCGAAGAAAAATGATCACTACTAGTACCAACCAGGCAACCAACCACTCGCGACGACCCCCCACGTTCCAGACCAGCCGCCGGATAACCAAAAAAACAGAGCGCTGTTGGAAGCTTGGAATTCAAAGGCCGTCATCAATCAATCAGATCGACCGGACCTCTCGGGGAGGACGAATCGCGGAGGAGCAGGGAAGGAAGAGACGCGATGGCGTCGGGCGAGATGACGGCGTCGGAGGTGGCGGCTCTGCTGGATCTGAAGCCGCACCCGGAGGGCGGATTCTACGCCGAGACCTTCCGCGACGGCTCCGTCACGCTCACCACCTCCCAGCTCCCGCCCCACTGTACGTGCCCGTGCCCGCCGGCCCTCTTCCTCCCAACTTCCTCCTCCTCGAGTTCCTCTGCGCGCCGCGGTGGGCGTTTACTTGCTGGCCGAGATTTATTTTTACTAGTATATGGTTGAGTAGAATTAGTTGTGTGATCTGCCCGCCGAGACCATCATGTCTGATACGCTTGGTTACCTTCGTCGGTCTACTGATACTCCTATTGGAGTACAATCTTTGGTCTGGATAAACGGTTCTGCCAATCACTGATAGAGGTTGCTCTTTGAAGCTTGTACTTAGTAGTCTATTAGACTTTTCACAAAATATTCAATGATGCGAGATTTCTGTACCGGTGAAAGTAAGGTGCTGATCACAATACCCTGGAAATGTCAACATTAAATATGTTTCTTCATCAGTACGAAAACCAATTGTTACCTTTTTGGTTTATGCCCCGTCGAGTAGGAAGAACCTGTGTGCTTATTTCTATTGGTACTTTCCTTTCATTTGTTGGGTAAGAATCAGGATTGCACTTCCTGGTTGAAATGTTAACCATTGTATATTCACTCAAATGCTTCCACCCATCTCCTTGGCTGCGTTTTGACATATATAAATGTGGCAGGATATTGTTGATAATCTTCAGTTTCTCATTTCTTGCTTTGTGTGAACTTGCAGAAATATTAGTGGGTTAGTGTATCTTGTCTAGGGAAGCTCTAGACTATCTGAACATACCACTCCCACATCTATCAACATCGTCTTTGAGTTTTTAGTTGTGAATATTAAAGACAATAGGCAAGTTGCTGAATGACATTGAGCTGCTATAGGTATTTATCAAACATAGTAACCTAATGTTTGATGCAGACAAGGTCGGCCGTGCTGTGAGCACTGCTATCTACTTCTTGCTTCCATCAGGCAGTGTTTCCCGCCTCCACCGTATCCCCTGTGCTGAAACCTGGCACTTCTACAAGGGAGAGCCTCTAACGGTTAGTGTAACATTTCTCTTTTGGTACAATGTTGAGCTATTTGCTTGATATCTGATGACAATGACAATTCACCAATGACCCACTTTGTGTACGTGTTAGGTCTTTGAGTTGCATGATGACGGCCACATTGATCTCACTGTCATCGGTCCACACATTGAGGCCGGCCAGCGCCCGCAGTACACTGTGCCACCAAATGTGTGGTTCGGTTCTTTCCCCACACTGGACCTGGAGTCGTTCGCGTCTGACGGCAGTTTTCTTGTCAAGTCTCGAAAGAGGGACCCGGAGCTGCATTATTCCCTGGTTGGCTGCACCTGTGCCCCGGGCTTCCAGTACGAGGATTTTGAAATGGCCACGTTCGAAGACGTTGGATCCATCGCTCCTAAGGCTGAACCTTTCCTGAATTACCTCATTCCTTCCACTGAGTAAACTCCCTGCCCCCCACGGTAGTTTTATTGCTTTGTGCGTTCAGCTTTTTGAAAGAAAAAAAAAATGTAGTTCCATGAGGGTAGTGTGTTCAATGTGCCTGTAAATTGAGAACTGTACCCGTTCGATCGCTGGTACCATTTGTAGCGTTTTGTGCACTTGATCAGAATAATCGTCGAGTTTGACGTTGAAATTGAGGGATGTTTTGAACCAGATTCTGGTCAATTAAGTTAAGTGGGCCGTGGACTGCTGCTAATTGTTGATCAGCAAACTGGAAGCATCTTAATATCTCCAGTTCTGCATTCTACACTTTCCTGTTTAAATTGAACTGTCCTATAGGCGCTTAATGGGGACAAAAAGAGTTATGCGCGGCGTCCATTAACGCTGGCTGTGGATGCGATTCCCAATCTAACGTCCGACAATCCTCGTCTTAAATGATGTTAAAAGTCAAATGTGATTCTCTTCTCACACGGTAGTATATGTGAGCGGCCCGTGGCCAGCCGAGTTCCATCCACGACCCAGCCCAGGGGGGACGCCGGGTTAAGTGAGCGAGCACACGTTCTCAGGGTCAGTACGAACGTCGAGCACGGGCGCCACACGGCGGCCTCAGCCCTCAGGAGTGAGGAACCGACGCCACCGCCGGCGTCAGAACGAGGCCGTGGTGCGGGGCCCCCACGCCCTCTCTGGCGAGTGCTTTCGCTTTCGGCCCACACCGACGGGCGCGGACGGACGGACGCAGGGCAGGGCAGGGCAGGCGCAGGCGGGCAGAGCCGTCATCACGTGGCCGTGCTGGCTTTTCCTGGCGCGGCCGTAGTACGTGTTCTGTATGCTGCCGGCGCCGCTTCAGGGCCGGACGTCAATCGAGCAGGCCACTTGCCCCTAATCCTTTGCCGCCCGGAGCTGGGCTGGGTGGGACGGGAACAGAACAGATCGCCGCAGCCGAAGCCGCAAAAGGTTGGAGCGCGGCGGTGAAAAAGCGAGGTTGGCAACCCGGTGGTCGGTCTCGGGTCTGGTCTGGAGGAGCTTCAGCTTTCCTTCCATCGGTGGCTTGCCTAGCTGCCGAGTAAACAAATTTGGTGCGTGTTTTTCTCGAGTGCTGATAAGAAACAATGGCGACTTTTATCTTTAGAGAAGACCGTGGCCCTGTCCTTCATCGCCTCTTTGTCCTGTTCAGATGTTCAGCTACTACACTTTTTTTGAGGAGGGGCGTGCAAGTTGGGATGGTGGTGTGGTGTCCGACTGTACTACTAGGAGTACTAGCATACTTACATCAGCATCAATGAGTGTGAACCATCCCCATCACAGCTTTTCCGTACGTACCTCGCCCGAGCGCCTTGTTGCTTTGCGTCTGTGAAGAGGCGATGGTGACAACAACGTACTGGGCAGCGGTAGCTAGCGTGCGCACACCACGGCACGCGGCCGCACCAAGACCAGCGCGCGCCCAACACTACTAGGAGAGGAGAGGAGTGGGCCTAGCTCGCGTCGCGTTGCCTGCCCATCGACATCGAGTGTGAGCCGATCGCTCGCTCCAGTTTTTACACCTCCTGCGCGGGAGGGAGGTCGGCACGGCAGCCGGCAGAGAGGCCCCGGCTCGTGGTCGTGCAGGAGACGCCTTCACACCTGCCCACCACACCTCGTTCGCACCTGCGCAGCAGCTTAAAATGAACAGCCGTCTTCCCCTCGGCCCTCGCTGTCCCTCGCGCGCAGGCAACAGGCGGCACTAGCTAAGCTAAGCCTTGGTTTGCTCTCTTGCTTGTGCCCGGGTTTGGGTTTGGCGCTGGCGGTTGACGACGAGTTGCTGGTGGCGCGCGCGAACGCGAGTGCGAGATGGGGGAGGCGCCTCGGCCCAGGTCGCCGCCGAGGTACCCGGGGGACCGCCGCCGCCTGCAGCTGGAGGTGCACATTCTCAACCGGGAGCTCGGCTTCCTCGAGGTAAGTACTACTACTTCCTACTACTAGTACACTGCTGCCCCCATGCCGCACGACGGACGAATCTTTTCTTGCTTCTTTTGAGGAGAGGCGTGCGTGCGCGCGTCTTTCTTTGTTCACTTCCTTCGTCTTTCTTACTGCTACGCATGGTACTTGCGCTACTACTAGTACTAGTAGACTAGTAGTGTCCGCGCAAGTTATTACTACTAGCAAGAAGGTAGTATTGCCATTCTCTGCTCCCTGGCCGTTGCCGGGATAGACTCTCTGCAAGATCCCTTCAGCTCGTCGTGCAAACAACCTCGTCTTAGCATTGGCACAGGCATTCGTTTCGATTACTGCCGTGTTCATTCATCGGCAAGCCATCGTCGGCTCACACTGCTTGTGCTCTTTACTGCTCCCTGTTCCCGTTCAGGGACTCACTGACTGACTGACAGGGACGTACTCCTCGCCCTTTTTTTTTTTTTTTGCAGCAAGAGATACAGGGACTCGAGAGGGTTCCGCCGGTCTCGAGGTGTTGCAAAGAGTGAGTAATGATGCTCTCTGTTCCCCCTCCCCTCTTTAGTACTCCGTATGTTTTAGCTTCACTACTACTATCTCGTTAGCGTGCCATCTACCGCCAGTAATATTTGTTAGCAGCTGCTGCGTTCGGTAACGGTTCCTACAGTACAGTATTGTTTGAATTCAGTTCTTACTACCATTGAATTTTTTGAGTAATGAACACTTACAGTGCTTCACAATGTTAAGCATTTTTTTTTTACCTTACTAGTACGTACTCAAGATGGAAACAGAGAACTACAAATATCATACTCCTATGAAAGAAAAACAGCCTCTCACATGAACCGAAACAAGTACTAGTAGTACAGTACTATATAATGTGGTTCCAATCCAGATTCGTGACACTACTACTACTAGTAATTACTACTACTACTACTATGTTTTGGCTTGGTGGTCCACCACCAAGTCGTCCACATTTGGACTGTGCACTTGTTTCAGATTATAGTGGTGCCTATGTTTATCACTGAATGAATGCTGACAGATGTACTGCTAATGGCTTCATGTTACATCTGACAGTGTAAATGAGTTTGTCGGCGCAAAGACGGACCCACTGATACCAGTGTATGATTTTCTGAAAACTTTTTTGAGTCCGTCCTGCTTCTCGAGTCAGTCCTGTAGATCGATGCTTCTTATGATTATTTTTTCTTTATTTTTCCCCTCTTGTTGGCTCTTCTACTTCGCAGAAGCAAGAGGAAACAAGGCCCTTGCAGTCTCTTTTGGTGGATCAGGTATCTCATCTCATCTGCCAATACATCCTTCAAACAAAGTGTCAAACAGAAGAATTTTCATCTTAAAAACCGTTTGTGCCGTTTCTTGATATAATTAGAGTTGGTACAATCTTGCCACACTGACAGTCCTTAACATTGTAAAAGGATCATTCAAATACGTTCTTTCTCACAACTTGAGGAGTTTTTTCTGTTGTATCTGAACTGGGACATCTTTTGTTTTCCTGATGATTGGAAAGAAAGAAAAATTTTCATCTTAAAAGCGGTATCTTCACCTTATCAGCAGTATATAGAATCTTGCCACACTGATAAAGTAACTTGCCATGTTATATTTGCATCTCTTGCAGTTAATATCTCTAGGTTTTAGTAGTTTTTTACTCGTTGATAGTGCAAAATGGACTTGTCTGATTATTCAGCAAAACGAGATTATTATTTGCAGATCAAAACTCTGCACATGCTTTTCATGCTTGTGCTGCGGGTGCAGCTGCTTGCCCAAGCTCAAGACGCCGCCGAGCTGCTTCAGCTGCCGGCCAAGCTGCGGCTGCCTAAATAACACGACGTCGTGCTCCGAGAATCACTGCAGCTGCTGCAGCCTACCACGCTGCAGCCACTGGAAGCCGCAGTGCGCCAGTTGCTGCTCCAGCGGCTGCGCCGACTGCCCGTGCTCCTGCCGCGGGTGCTGCTCCGGTTCCCCATGTGTCGGATGCGCTGGCGGCTGCCTCGGCGCCCTGAGGCGGTGCCTGAGCTGCCGGCTTTCCTGCTGCAAGTGCCGCCAGTCGTGCTGCGAGGGGAAGCCTTCGTGCTTCAGCGCCCCGGCGGGGGCGCCGTGCCCCGAGTGCTCATGCGGCTGCGCGTGCTCCTGCCCGAGATGCAAATGCCAGTGTCCGCCGTGCCCGTGCGGTGGATGCTTCTGTTACTAGACTATCGTTATTAGTATTGTTGTTACTCTTCTTTTTTCTTAATGCTGAATTAGTAGCAATTTGATTCAGTGAAATTTCGCTAGTGTAAGGTACTGGCACTGTAAATTCCCTGAAAAGTCAAACTTTGTGATGTCAACGATCCAAGACCCAATCAACAGACCACCACCACCCACAAAAACAATTTCTCGTTTAAGCCTTTTCCACACGGCATATTTATCGGAACAAACCGCAACGACCGACCAACTAACTGCGATCCTGTGAATTCGATTCGTTGGATTTCGGAAGGAAAAAAAAAGACCAACCAGGCAGATGCAGCAGCAGCAGCACACGTCGAGCCTCTACGAAACCAATAATGCTACACGTCGAGCAACGCGGTCAGCCAGCGACGCGCTCCCCCCTTTTTTCGCCGCCGGCCGCGGCCACCACGTCGAGGAACGAGGAGCAACGACGACGACTCTGTCGCGATCGCAAGTCCACTAGCGCGTCTTCTACCTTACGCGGGGTTGTGTATTTGCTGTACAATAATACTAGTAGGATTCTGCAGAACAGTTACTTATATACTAGCGGACGCCACGAGCGAGCTTCACCAACCACCGGCTGAACTGAAGGATCGTGAGAAGCGCCTGAAGCCAACAACGGTCGTGCATCCTCACCGGAGCGAACGAGCAGCAGCAAGAGTTCCAGCTGGTCCGTGCGCGCAGGTGAGATCAATGGACGGCGTGCCGTTCTTCGTCGCTTACTCCCTCATCCTCCTCGTCTGGCGGTACCTCCCGTTCACGCTCCCGCCGGCGGTGCGCGCCCTCCTGGCGGACAGGGCGGCCGGGCCAGCTAGCACCGCGAAATGCGCCGTCTCGGTGGCTGTCGCTGGGCTCGCGTTGCTCGTGTCGTCCACGCACCAGTGCTCCACCTCCGGCCAGCATTACCACCACCACCAGGAAGAGTGCTCCTCCGGCGTTACAATGATGGATGGGAGGGCGCTGTGGCTCAACTGCGCCGCGTTGTTCCTCGGGATGGTCCTGGGCGGCACCGCGGTGGCGCTGCTACACCAGCCGGTGCCGCCGCTCGTCCAGGTCGCCGTCGACCACCTGGCCGGGGTCACAGAGACCGTTGCGATCACGGCGCTCGCGCACGATGCCTGCGTTCTGGTTAAGGTCTTGAACGTGAAACAGGTCGCACACAAACCAAAATGAATCTTGCTGCTGGCGAGAACTAGTCCTCCCGGGTTGAGTCGTCCTGCGCTCCCGCCATAAAGTTGCATCAAAAAACTTGCACGAAATATTTCAACAAGAATATGGATGGATTGTACAACTTGTATGTATCATTTGAAAATTTTGAGATGGGTTAACCTATATTCAAATAGAAGTAGTCGTCCCCATGACTTTTCCATATACCGCATACTTGCAAACGTACGACAGCAGGGTGTCTTTCGTCTACACGGAGAATAAGTCTGTCGATCCAAGCCTAGGCAACTACGCTGCGATGGAGATCGCCTTCCTGCGAGTGTTCTGAGAGACTTCGACCTTGCAGGAGGGATGAAAATGAGCCGGGTCAAAGGGCAACGTAGGCTAGGCACTGCTAGCAGCAAGGGAAACATGCAAAAGCAGCAACAAACAGTAAGATCCTACAGCTGACCGGCCAACATAGCTACTCAACAAAAGGAAGGCAAGCTTCCAGGTTCCATCGTCCGGATTTCTTCTGCATTCAACTGTAAGTTCAACAGGAGAAGATCCAAGCGTATTCGCATCCAAAATGCCAGTCACGATCATGGAAACAGCACGGTACTATGGCGCAAACAAAATGCCAGCCACAGCAAGAGGCAGAATTCGGCACATGAAGCAACATATCAACCTGTGAAGGATATGACTGACCACTCGATGATGCAGGAGATTCTCGCATGGAGTCATTTTGCGCAGGTAGCGCCTGGACCGAAAATTAGGCATCAGGCTTAAACAATGTGGGGCTCCCGATCAGCTCACATTCGATTTGAAGCACTTCAAGTAGCTCAACGAAAACCCTGAATTTGAAGCCAATAAGGTTATAATAATTGGCAGGCCTTGAAATTATGGCTGAGGGTAAAGTTTGATACAATGTGTTTTATAAAATTTGTTTCAAGCAATACGAACTTTGTACAAGACCCATATACACAATCAAGTGTAAACTCGTTCTACCTTACACACTTATACAACAAAAAAGCCTTTTAAGGTAGAGATGAAACCCAAAAGACCTTACACACGTCTAATAACACAATTTTATTCAATGAAAATAAAGGTTCATATAGCTGCAAATATGATAAATAGCACATAACAAAAATAAATGAAATAAATTAATCAAAACCCATCATGTAATGTTCTAGTAATCATAAGCCCAATAATTTTATAAACCTATCACAAAATTACCAATATTGTGAGTTGCTTCCATACAAACCTACAACTATGTGATTTCAATGTTGCTTGATCATCTGGCCTGCTTGTCAATGCCCCATTCACCAAATTGAGGTGGTCTCATTGCGCCATATGAATGTGGCACAAACAAATGAGTCCCAGGAGTAAAATTGTCAAAATTATAAAAATTTTAGTTCTGAGAAATCAGCCCAACATATCGGCAGGTTTATGGAATAGTAAAAAAAATGGTGGATTGCTACTAATAACCCAAACTATTGTGAACCGTAACAAAACCAATAAACTAAGGATCTGTGAAGTTCAATTAAGTAATAATTCATTTTAAGATGATAAGAGGGATTCACACCTGTACTTCTGGGAGTTGTCACAGTTGCACTTGAGGATACGAACTATTGTACCCTTACAGAGATGACGAACCGCAAGAAGGGTGTTTAAGTTGGGGAAGAGAATGGCGTGCTCCTTGTAGATACCATCTGAGAGCAAAACACTATAGTATAGCTGGTTTGATACACTAGTGAGGCATCAACTACCACCTCCATCACAGGCTGCTGCGACTTCAGCCACTGTTGGTCAGCCCCCACTGCGCCCTGAGTCAGGATCCATTTGAAGCCTGTATGTCAGACCCCATTTCTGAGATCTACTGTGTTTCCCGTACCAATCACTGGATCAGTAGTTGGTACGCACAAACAAAATACATATCATATAAATACTTCGAATTACAAGATATAGAATACAAGCTTACAATCATTTGATAGATTACAATCAGAAATGACTATTAGAGATAGCCACAGAAACATGAAGAAACAAAGCGAACTTCATGACAAATCCACAAACAAACTCGACGTAGAATGAAACCCTATTCATCGTCTTCTACGTAGTCTTCATCCTTTGAATCCAACAAATGCAAGAGCGCGAGTACATAAGGTACTCCGCAAGCCCTAACACTACTCAAGCGAAGTATAAATGCATATTTGGCATTAGCAAGGATAAAGCTGTAGGGCTTGCTTGCATAAAGCAACATTTCATGCAGGGCTCTATAGAAAGCAGTTGAAATCACTTTAAAAAAAGTAATTTTGTTGTCAGTATTTTAATAGGTTGGTCCTGGGGGAGTTACTGTCCATCCCGCCAGTTCCCAATATTTTAATTGAGCCTTCAGACACCAAGGTCCTACCGGCTCTGGCACACACTGCCAATACTTCCAAAACACGGGCCACTGCCCACTCACACATCAAGGAGTAAAAGAGAGAGACTAATTGTTGTAAGCTCAAGACTATAGCGTGTCATGCCGTGACAACGGTTATCCGGATATACACTCTGCAGAGGTTGTACACTTTATCCACAGGCTATGCACTCTTTGCAAGGAGTGACATAACGCTCAACCATCTTCTCTGAGTGTCTCCGCAATTCCACCTTAGCACGCACCCAGGGACATACACATGAGCCCGTCCGAGCCACTTGGGTCCTTTTTAACGGACATTTACTTCTTGGACTCAGTCTCCTGGTCTCCTGTTTCCAACCTACCAGCTTACAGGCGGCTCATGCGGTAGACACCAAGAAGGTAGGAAGAGTCCTGCCCATCAGGTTCTATACTTGTACGAAGATCACCAGGCTGAGGTTGAAAGTTGCCTAGAGGGGGGTGAATAGGCAATTTATAATCTTCCTGCGAAACAGCACTCAGCAACCTGAATCAGTTGCCCGGACTTCCGGCAAAGTGACGGATATCCGGTGCGTCGGAGTTCTGGTAAAGTGCTGGAACTCCGGCAAAACCTGGTAAATCTGGAATTCACAAACTGAGTAGGTATTTGAGAAACTATGAACTAAAAATAAGCCTAGATATGTAAGAACAGGAAATGACAGACTGAACAGGTTATAAGCACGTATATGCGTAGATCGAAGCAAATAACTAGAGGAAACGAAGAACAAGCACAAGTTGGCTAAAAGAGAGAAAAACACACAGAGACACAAGATTTGTTTCCCGAAGTTCAGCTCCACAAAGAAGTCTACGTCTCCGTTGAGAGGTCCACAAAGAACCAGATCTCTTTTAACCCTTTTTCTCTCCAAGCAACCACGAAGGTCAAACTTGGTTTTTCACTAGTAAATTCCTCTTGTGAGAAGGGGACAATACAAACTTCCCGAGGCATCACCACACAAATTTGGAAGCTCCCGGACGACCTCTAGTCATCTAGGGGATGAATTCCCAAGAGTAATAGGTCCAATACCAAGCTTCAAAGACTCCTAAAATGCTCAAAAGTGAAAATGGCATGCTCTCAACCTTTTAATCTCTCTCACTAGCAAACGCTAGCTCAAATCTTTGCCTAGAAGCCTTAGTAGGGTGTGGGAGAGGAGGAAAGAGCTCAAGAGGGTGTTTTTCGTGTATCGGCAAGAGAGATTGAGTGTTGGAGACGAAGGGTTATTTATACCCGTAACCCACAGCAACTAGCCGTTAAGGTATGGTTACAGAATCCCTGGAGTTCCGGCAGCTTACCAGACTTCCGAAGGTCTGGAGTTCCGGTGATTGACCGGACATCTGGCCAGTAGCTTCAGGCACACGATACGGTTCAAATGGTCCGGAGTTCTAGCAGCTCACCGGCCTTTCGAGACACCGGAGCCGGTGGATGGCCGGACATCCGGCCAGTAGCTTCAGGCAGTCGATACCGCTCGAACGGTCCGGAGGTCCGGCATCTGGCTGGACTTCCGTGTCGCCTGAGTTCCGGCCAAGTGCTGGAGTTCCGGCCTGAAGCTTCAGGTCCGAAAGTTGGATTTTGATTATTTTGAACATTTGATTCGTCCATCCACTTGGTTTTGCACCCCCTTTATAGTACGTCACACCCAAAAGAGAAAAACAAAGATTGGACTCAATTTTCTTCACATTTCTCCCTCATTTTGATGTCCTTTTGAACCTTCAATTTTTTAACAAATTGAGGGGCATCCTTTCTAGGTCATGTGCCATCTTTTCTTCGTATGCATACACTTTTGCTGCACAATTACTCAAGATATGATTAGCTCTTTAATTTTATTGTCATTAACCACTAAAACCCACTTAGGGGGCCTAAATGCACTTTTAGAGGTCCAACAAACCAATCCTCATTTTGCGGCTAGGGCGAACGCCATCATTCCATGACAGGTGGACTATACCGAAGATTACACTGCTATCACAATCACCTTTGCCTCACCCTCAGCCAATAACCACCACTTCACTTAATCACTATGTTGCTATCACCCATCCCACTTTTAAAACACCACCAAACACATTTTTCGCGTTTTCGCAGAAGCATGAGTTATGGTGTGGCAATGTTACCATAGCAGGTCATTGCAAGGGTCCTAAGCAATGCTAATATCAAGACATATTTTGTTCATTAAAAAATTAATGATGGAGAAACCTATGGTTATCAAGAACTACGTTATCAATGTATATTCAAGGAGGTCATGATATAACGTCTAACTATTGACATCACATCATCATAATAATTCAAGTAGGATCATAACTACTCAATTAGTAAAATAATAAAATATCATGCATTATAATTTAAACAGGCCAATAGGTGCGATTGCAAAACATAGGATAAATATGGTCAAGGAAGTTAGGGCTTGCCTTGCAAGTCGTTCTCCTAATTACTCCTCAAAGAATGGGTCTTCAATCTCTGTCTTGAATTCTGGATCTTCACGCTTGTCCTCGAACTCTGTGTCTTGACGATTGTCTTCATAGTTGACGTAATCTACAGTACGTAGTTACTATCGTCACAATCTATCGCAAAAGAAATCCAAAATTGAATAATAAAACCGAATATAAGTCTTCAAATAAAACCTCAAATGACCTCTAGACTAAGATCCAATAAAACACCGATAAGATTGAGAATAAATCATGCTTGATTGAAAAGACATTAATTTTAGAAAATTATTGGTGAAAGAATCATAAAATTTAGAGTTAAAAAAGAGTGAGTTATAAGCTAAAAGGTTTTAATTAATTTTAGAAAGACTTTCTAATTATTTAATTATTTTAAGTAAGGTCTGTTAAGTTATTTTATAAAACATGATTTATTAACACTAATCATAATTTCATGAAAACTTCCTAATCATGAGATTATTTTGAACAAAGATTATTAATTCTAGTTATATAATTATTTTGTAGAAATATTACTAATTTAATTTGAGAAAACATTATTTACTAACAATAATCACAAAACATTAAGTTATAACAGTAAATAATTAAGTTTAATCGTAAAAGATTCAGATTTAAAGTATGAAAAAAATAGTTAAGGGCTAAAACAGAATTATTCAAAAGGTACAAGGGTGTCAGAGCAAGCAAAACAGAATTGGAGAGGATGGCAGGTTGATTCGTAAAAAAGAGCAGGGGCTTTGGTGCAAAAGTGTGGATATTCTGGAGGTAAAAGAATTATTTTTGTACTGAAAATATTGTGGAATAGGTCCATGGACATCGTGGACCAGGAGCAGAGCTCAGTCCATGGGTCCATGGTGGACCGGGTCGAGTGGGTTGGTGGCGTTCTAATCTGGGCCCTTGGCTTGAGATGGACGGCGAGGCGCACCGGCGGGAGATGGCGGTGGCCGGACACGCACCAGCACGCGACAGCTCACCCGGAATCCTCGCCGGCGGCGGAGGCGCAGCTCGTTCGGGTGAAGCAGTGCACACGGACATCTACGCGACATAGCGAGCGCGTGGGTGAGGACAACCGCCAGCGCCGGTGGTCGTTGTGGTGGCAGCAGCGCGTCGGAGCTTGGCACGGCGGGGTGGAGCGGGTTTAAGGGGCTCGCGGGGTGCGCGGGGGTTCGGGAACCCGTTTGGGTGGTTAACGCCGTCGGAGAAACGATGGCGACGGCCGGCGACGAGTAATGGCGGCGCCGCACGGCGGCGCACGGTGCCCAGGCAAGCGAGAGCTAGAGGAGGTCAATCGAGGGCTTGGGAAGGAGGAGGGGAGGACGGGGAAGCTCACCAAGGGCTCGATTCGGCCAGAGACTGGACGACGGTGGAGATCGACAATGGCCCGTCAGGGAAGAAGAACAGGGGAGAGGGAGAAACGCGGTGTGCTGGGGCTTGCTTGGTGCTCAAGGCCAATGGGAGAGAGAGAGAAAGAGAGAGAGGAAGAGGAGGGTGCTCGATCCTATATATAGGGCCGGCAATGGCGGTGGCGGTGGAGATATTTGTGGATGGAGCCGGCGGCTACGGATATTTGTGGCGCGGTCAAAGGCGGTTCCAGAGCTCGCTGTTCGATGGTGGACAAGTGGACGGCGGTGATGGCGTCACGTGCAGCGTTCGCATGTGGAGCTCGTGCTCCGACAGGGCGGCATGGCGGGCGGTATGGCGGCGACGGCACGCGATGTGCGTGTCCCGTCCGTCCTGTCCGTGCCATCCGGAGGAGGAAGACGAAGGCGGTGCGCACATGGGCCGGGCCAGCTTCGCGGGCCAAGGGAAGAGGAGGAGAGGCGGCCTGCTCGGGAAAAAGAAAGAGGGAAGAAGGGAGGGCGGCTGCTGGGCCGAAGAAGAAGGAAAGGAGGGGCGTGGTCCAGAGTGAGAGAGAGAGGGTTGGTCGGGCTTGGTGGGGGAAATGAAATGGGCTTCGGCCCATACAGAAGGAGGAGAGGCCTGATCTTCTCCAAATTTTGGGATTCAAAAGAAATTGATATAATTCAAATTCGAGCAAGGTACAATATGAAATTTAAAATACTTCAGATTTAAAAATAAAGATTAACACACTGAAATAAATCCGAAACAAGAAAATCAAACTACAAACAAGCACTTAGAAATTATATTTTAAATTTTGAAAATCCCATTTTGCTAATTCTAGTTTAATTATTTAGTTAGTTTTATTTTTAAAGAGAGAAAAATCAAAATGTGATATACATCGCAAAACCTAAAAAATATTAATTCGGAGCGATTTTTAATATGATTTAAATTTTTGGGATGTTACACTGTACCACCAGAACATGTTGCATTCTCTGGCCGAGCATAATCAGCTACCGATTTATATGGCTCACCACATTTAATCTGGAGCCCACAAGGTTTTCCAATGCTGCAGAGCTCATATGCTTTGGGGCTTCCGATCAGCTCACATATTGTTTGCAGTACTTCAAGATGGATAACGACAATCATGCTGAATTCACAAGGATGCAGGAGAAAGTACAGCAAAGATAAGGAAAGTGTTGATCGTGTATTAAGTCATTATAAACATATATTAGGACTATTATTTTTCTTCCTCCACCAGAAAAGATTTCTTAAATAAATAAATAAATGCATTTACACAAAAATAGAAGTAGCATGAGAAAGAACAAGAATATGAAACTAATGTACCCAGATTAGTCTAATTGGGCTGTCCAGCTGTCATATTTTCAGATCTGGATGGAGTATATTCCAACATGATGTCTGAGAATAGACCTTTAACCCATGTAGAACTCGGTATACTATAAATTGAGATTATGCAGCCAAACAAGTATGCTATGTAATGAGCTTTGATTCAATTAGAGCAAACTATTGTGATATCCGTATGGTTTTCAACATTTCTGCACTCCAAACAGAAACATTTAAAACTAACTTTCTAACCATTGATAACAAGTGTCATACATACACTGCAATGAGCAACATCAGTTAATGTGTACACATAGTGGACTGAACAAATAAATGCACTGTTTTATGACAGCCAGAAGGATCAACTATGAAATTGAAGAAAAATTAAAAAAAACAGAAATTAAAATGATAAATGTCAGAAACTTCAAACATCTAGTGTTAATTTCACAGTGATCAATCAAGCAATGATCCTCACCTGGGACTCTGACAACTATTGCACGTGAATTGAAGGATGCGGACAATAGTGCCACAGTGGAGCTGACCTTCCTTGACCAAGTGGTTCAGGTTGGATGCTAGTATAGCAATCTGTGTGTGCACCCCATCTGAAAGGACCAAATGGACATTTCCAAACCTTTGCGGACCTGAGTCCATAACACCAACCACCTGCATCACAGGCTGCTGTAACATTGCCACTATCCCCCTTGTCAAAAGCTCTTTAAAGCGTTGCTCAGAAGAACAGGCATCAATGTTTGGTTGGGGAGAACTGGACGCTAAGGGGCTGATTGGTTTAGTGCATATGCCTCAACCTGGCCTATGGAATGCAATAATGGATTGATTGGTTACCTGGACGAGTAGTCGGCCTGGTTCGCCAGATGCATAAAAGGATCGCTCAGCCTGGCTCCATAGATACGCAAATCAGCTCCGTTTCTGGCGAGCCTGGCCAGACAAATGCAAGCGCAAGTGCATGTGGCACGTTCGATCCTCGATCCACAGCACCTACTATCTCCTTGCTCTCCCAACGTAACTAACCAAACAGTATCTCAAATGAGCCAGGACGAACACAAACAGACAACCAATTATAATTACTTGCATCTACACAAACAGGCTCCACTCGGCCCGGTTGAGGTATACAGGACATGCTTGGTAGAGCCTACAACCAATCAGACCCTAACTGAGCATCCAATTCCGGGTACGTGCCTTCCATTTGACAGGGCTGAGAGCAAGTATTAAGTCCTACTCAGTTGGCTCAAAGACCGTCCACATCAAAAAAATCTTTGTTGGAGGAGTGAAAAGAGAGGAGAGAGAATAGAGCGGGTGACTGTTTGGTCGCTACTTCAAGCACCTGGCCCCGAGGTGAGTTTCCACCGCTGGCCAATGTCCTTGGCCTGCATGCAAACACTAATTATAAACCATGCTTATTGAACCAACTAATAGCCACAACCCCATTATACTACTACTTTTTTGTGATAGCTCAAGCTGACGTAGCAGCTGTATAGAGCTGGTAGCGGGCTCTTTTATAAGCCATGCTCTGATATGGTTTTGGATTCCCAATGAATGCACAATCTGTCTGCAGAACTTCAAATTTCCTAGCAATGATACACCTGAATTTTGAGAATAGCACATGAAAAGCATCCGGTGAGTTAATGGGACTGGAAAGAACAACGGATCAAAATTGTATGGCCCTTCAACTATTTGCAAGCTAACTCTGCCATAATTCTTGCTTATAGGAAGACACCAGTTCTACACATTTCCATCTTGGTCAACAAGAACTAAACGATTAAGGAAAATATGGCCATGACAATCACTCACTACTTATCACATAAGCATCACATTACCAGAATCACTTTCAAGTTTCTACCAACAAAACAAATATGGTAGCAGAAAAAGAGAAGCCAACCAAAATCTGGGTATGCTAACAAACCAGAGTGCTGATTGTAGGAACCAGAATCACTACACAGTAGAAAGGAAAATATAAATAGAATTTTTATTTCATTTTTTATGAAACCTGAAGTTCAGAAGCTACATGTAATGCAGGTCATCGACAAGACTAATATAACCCTAAAAAGGGCCATCGAGTAAACTAAGTACAGAGACTTTCCCTACACCAACCAAAGTCATATATACAACAAGTAGAAAGAATCATATGAAAATACAAAGGCCAGTAATTAGTCCACAAAGAATACATAAAATGAACGCCAACCAAACTGACTTAACTAGGGCACTTTACTCCCTGAAACTTATAGATATCTACAAGAGAAGCAGATGGCATATCAATTAGTACTAAGATGCACTACATCAGTTTTTACTCTGCTGAAATCAAGAATACAGAAGCAAATTGTTCCGGTTCGAGCAGGACATGCAGACCAAAATACTACTTTGTATCATGTCACCAAGACTAAACATTAATGGACCATAAATCTCCCCATCAAACACTTGCAAAACTTCATAACAACGATAAATTCAGGTCGATCATTCGAAAAACGATAATTCAGGTCACAGGGAACCACCTCACGCTTCGTCATCCTATAATATCAGATGTACCTCCTTTACACCAAATATGGCAAATTAAATCTAAACAATCCATCAGTTTTGAAATAAAACAAAGCCATCCCTAAATTATCTGGAGAAAATTAATCTGCTGCAGCGAAATCTCACCATTGAATCTTCCCTACGAACCATGATCCGTGCTAGTTGGATGCAAAACTCTGACCCAAGTGTAACAGAGGGAGGCAAACCACAGAGCCCCAGTGGAGGGCGTCCGAGGTTATTACACAGGGGCACAGGAAGCCACTCATACAGTGAGCATATGAAAAGGTATAGGACGGCATGCTCATTGGATCGGAAAGAAAAGAATAGCAAATGTTAAGTATAGTGCTTCACAGCTGCTAGTTTTGTAAGTAGCTCAAGAATTATTGATGGTTATAGGACAAAAAATAAAAACGGTTTCACACAATGTCTATCACTCAATCTTACGAGTTATGACCAACAATAAACAAAAGATTTGGTAAATGCAAACATGAAATTTCACAACTTACTCTATGTAAGTGACTATGACGACAGAAATATAACTAAAAGCTATGCATACAACCAAACCAAAGTATTGAAAAATAAGAACTAAAATCATCACGTGACAAAAATTAAATTATTAATTCAGTTATTTAGTTAGAGTATCTTGCCATGAAAGCCTGAAATTTTGGAAGGACGGCGTGATGTAATTTATGAACATCAGGACAAGCCCTAAAAAATTTTCAACTAAATACAGCAAGTTCCCCTATACCAATCAGCGTTAATGATAACATGAAGTGGTAAAATGATACCAGAGACAAAAAAAGGTACCGCTGGATAGTCAAATAAGGATCGTATGAGATGAACACCAAAGACAGAGTTAATTACTATATTATCTGCGTTAGAGCAGGTTACACCCGGCCAAATATCTACAAGCAAAGCAGGTTACATATCATTTTACTCTAAGCATACGTACGGCTTCAAACTGCTTGCTCTGCTGAAATCAATAGCGGCACCCATGGGACAATTTTGTAATGCATAAAAAGAGAATGCACACAGGAACCCAATCCCGGTTCATCATCGGGGGATTTTCACGAACCGTTAGGAGAAAACAAACTTGACGAAGTTTCAAATATCCATATTGGTTCTGAAAAAAAAAAACTAAAAACTAAGACGTCCCCAGAAACATTCAACAAAATTAATTGGCCAAAGCCCTAATCTCTGCATCCACTCGTTCCACCGAGGAATACCAAACAATCGAAGCCAGTGAGAAGCGGTGCGCACCCCTTACTCACAGGTTCGAAGGCGGGGATGCGGACCACGGAGCCCATGCAAAGACGGCCCGCGCCGAGGGCTGCCCGGACGGCATCGCAGGGGGGCCCTGACGCGCGCGAATGGACCTGTTCCTTTTGGCTTCTGTTACCGGAAGAACTGCTCCAACTCTAGTTTTTTAAATAAAACAGCTTTTTCAAATAGAGGAGTAAAATTTATTAAAATATTTAGTAAAATAGCTCATCTTTAAATTAAGAACCACATGCAAGAGTGGGAGTGGAAAGAAGCTAAAATTTTTAACTTTCATCGAAACAGCTCCTCTAGTTCATTTTCTAAAACTGCTCCTAACTGCTTTTAGCAAAAATCATTCCTCAAAATAGGTCTTTGTTTTAGATTCAGCTCTAACAGCTTCGGGAGCTGCTCGAGGAGCTAAAACAAACACACCCTCGCCGTCGGAGAGTACGAAGCTGTAAGCGTAACCTCCCGGCACGTTTGGGCGCGGTCTCATATGCATCACTTGGAGCACCAACGGCACCCTCGCCGCTGCCATGCCCTCATAGATGGCCGCCACCGCACCCCGCATCAGGCGCGCCTCCATGCCTCCTAGGTCCCTTCGGAAGCTTCCGAAAGCGGGTGATTGCGGTCCGCGAGGGCGACATGTTTGTGAGTTGGGGGCGCGGCTGGGCGGGACGGATGGAAAAAAGCACGCCTAACTCCGCTTGTTTCGAGCGGCGCCAGCCTCAGCACGGATGGTCTCTCCGGACGCTTGAATTAGTAGGCGTCGCACACCACCCGCGCCGCCATGGTCGACGGCGGGTTCCGTAAGGCGATGTTTATCAAGCACTCAGAGCTCGCGCGCCTGTTTCCTCAAACAATTTTGGAGCCTTTTTGTACAGTGTATTTTGTGCGGCCGCAGCTCGCCAAAACAGCATTGGCGTGTGCCGCATATTTTGTGTATATCTAATTTATTTGACGTGGACATACAGAACAGCTGGAATAGCTCAGTTGGTTAGAGCGTGTGGCTGTTAACCACAAGGTCGGAGGTTCAAGCCCTCCTTCTAGCGAACCTTTTTTTTCTGTATATATTTTTTTTTATGGCACGAGGCGATGATATATTTTTTGTGTCGTAATTCTTTCTTCTGCCGATTTTACCCTTTTTTTTTGGGTTTTTTGGGCGGGGCGGGGGTTGATCTGGAAAAGTATGATATGTGTGAAACTATTTAGGGTTAAGCTGATAAGTTTTAGATTTTTTTTATGAAATATATAGCATGAATTGGACATAGGATAAATGAGTAACAAAAAGATTGCCCCTTCAGAACTCCCAATCGAACTTACTTTATACATGCATGACACTGAGTGCACTTAAATCAAGCATCATCAACCAGAACCAAAAAATGAATCAACAAATTTCACCAAACCAATGTGGCTTGGTGTTGTGTGACCTAAAACCTCTTGTGTCATCTAGCTCAATTATGTACATGCTCACCATTTTACTGCTTGTGTTCTAATACTAATGAGAATACCTTCTCTCTGTTTTCTAAAAATAAAAAGAATACCTTCTCTGTAATTATCTATCATACCTACCTACGCCCCCCTCTCGTTGAGGTAGCTTGGAGTCCTCTTATGACGGCGCAACGCACTCATCTGTGGCCCGTCTCGATGAAGCACCACGTTCGCGTGGACCGCTGAGTTCGGGTACTTCTCTCGGTATCGTTCCTGGTGGCTCTGATGCTTCTCCTTCTTCACTGTCGTCTCGATCCTCATGTCAACCTTCTCGTCGTCGTCCTTTGTCTTGCTGCCCTTGCTTTCATTGTTGTCGGTGTCCTCAACGATGAGAGTGAACACAAACGACCCTACTTCAAGGTAGTCGTTCATGTTGAGTATGGGCTCGAGCGCCTTGACCACCTCCCTCATCGTGGGCCTAGACTTGGGCTTCTGACTTAAGCACTTGTACGCAACTAGCGCGGCACGCTCCGCTCCTTTAACGGAGTACTGGCACTCCATGGCCGGATCCATGACCCTGTAAAGCTTGTGGGGTTTGTTGAGGTAAGGTCTGCCCCAATCTACCAGGCTTTGCTCCCTGTGTCGCCGAGTCAGGTCGATGGATCTGCGCCCTGATAAGAGCTCCAAGAGCACGACGCCGAAGCTGTAGACGTCGCTCTTGGCAGTCAGGTGGCCTGTCATGACGTACTCCGGTGCTGCGTACCCGTTTGTCCCCATGACTCGCGTCGTGACGTGGGTCGCGTCGCCCTGAGGTCCGTCCTTTGCGAGCCCAAAGTCAGACAGCTTCGCGTTGCAGTCCTGGAAATCCAAAAGAAAGATTTGTTAGAGGCAAGGCAAAATTTAGATCATTCAATAACGTGACAACCGGCGCAGTTATATATACTTATTAGTACACGCAAGTAGTAATTCTATTTCTTGGAAAGGAATAGAATACATGTAAGTAACTTGTGACAAAAGGCAGCCGTCCCTAGTAGTGCCGAGATAACGATGCGGTACAGAACAGATAGGCGCACGTTTTTTTTTTCTTTTTTCTCTTTTCATTTCATTAGGTAGTATGTAGCATTGTTCGTTAGAATCAATTAGTAGGTATTCAGTCATGAGCTGAGCTTATCAGAGGTTGTCATCCAAAGAACCTTCCATTAAAGTTGCAATCATACGAGAGAGGTGCCTACTATAGCTTTTTAAACAAACAAACCAAAAGACAACAACAAAATCTCTCGCAATTCTATATCTTTTCTTTTTTCCTATATATTTGTGTGTATATATATATATGCAGGTTGAATTTTCAACTGTTCTAGTACGTGGTTGGTAACCGGTATGTCGTCACCATGCTTTCTGTACCACGTCGCAGCCGCTGCCGTCAGAGAAGAAATTCCTAGCGTCCGAAACTAAACTACCGCCTGCTGCTTACTGTTCAGCGTCAACAAGCGGAAAGAAACGAAAAAGGAGACAAAAAAGGAGACATGGACTTTTCAAGTCGTCGTCGCCTCTCTCACCTCGTCGAGCAAGATGTTGGATGCCTTGAAGTCGCGGTAGATGACCGGCGTGTCGGCGTCGTGGAGGAAGGCGAGGCCCTTGGCCGCGCCGACGGCGATCTTCATCCGCGTCATCCATGGCATGGGGCCGTCGAGACCTGCACGTAGTTAATTATTGTTTGGCAACGGGTCAGCTTCCTTCCTTCCTATCCTCTCATCAAGTAGTAGTAGACTGGTAGGACGTCTCTCTCTCTCTCGAGATTCTTGTTCCCGACAGAACAATACTGCTAAATCATTTATGTATTTGCTACAAAGTAACTACTCCAGTCCGCTTAACTAATTCGCAATGTGCTAATAATGTGATGAAAATGAAGCGAACGAAAGGTTTCACTCACTTTTGAAGAGGTGCTTCTCTAGGCTGCCGTTGGCCATGTACTCGTACACGAGCATCCGGTGGTCGTCCTCGTAGCAGTAGCCGACGAGCGTGACGAGGCGGTCGTGCCTGAGCTGACCGAGGAAGAAGACCTCGGCGAGCCACTCCCTGTGGCCCTGCGTGCCGCAGTCGAGGTCGAGGTACTTGACGGCGACGCGCTGTGGCGCGTCGAGGCCCGGCCGGAGCCCTCCGTCGAGGAGGCCGCGGTACACGGGGCCGAACCCGCCGCAGCCGAGGTAGTTGGTGCGGGAGAAGCCCGCCGTGGCCGCGCGCAGCTCGGCGTAGGTGAAGGCGTGCAGGTTCGACCCGGACAGCGTCAGAGACAGGTCCTCGGGCGTCAGCGCCGACCCAGACGAGCCGAGGCTGGAGAGCGACACCCGCGACGCCACCGACGCCGACGACGATGAAGGCGGCAGCAGGCGTTCCCGGTCCCTCCGGGTCGTCCTAATACTCCTACTGCCCCGCCGAGTCGGGTACGGCGTGTCGTCGTCGGCGGCGGCGGCGGCGGCACCGGTGGTGGTGGCCGACACGCAGCAGAGCATAGACTTCCACGGCGGCGCCGGAGCCATCGATGGTGGCAACTGGCAAGTTCCAGTCCAAGAGAAGAGAACTCGGTAACCGACTGATCTGACGACGTAGTAGGCGGTAGGACGACAGAGCCGGAGACGAATACGGTTGCTCTATATGTGAGATAGAGAAAGAGACCGATCGATCGATCGATGTGTGTGTGTGTGTGTTTGAGGCTTTGAGCTTTTTGTTGGGAGAGAAGAAGCGATTGAAAGGGTATATATAGCGGTCGGGCGGCGAGGCGAGGCGGGGACAAGCAAGCACCAAGCAGCAGGAGCAGCTCGTCCAACCGTGCGCCGCGGGCGCCCCTAACGAACAGCGCGTCTGCCTTGACCATCTAGTATCTCTCTGTCTGTCTCGGGGCGCAAACGACGACGACAGTGCCCGGGGCCGGAAAAACGAAGCCTCCACGGACCACGGGGCGCGGCGAGGAGTGGTTAGTTGGTTGACCACCGGGTCTGGGCTCTGCTCTGCTTCTCGTCGCCTGCCCTGCCTTGCCCTGCCCTGCTTTTTTGGGACGCCGGCAGCCGCGGGTTCTGACGTCGCTTTTACAATGTCAATGGTGGTGTGATGTGCAGATGTGGTGGGGTGGGTTGGGTAAGCGCGCGCGTGCGTCACGATTTTCTCCCCTGCTTTACGGGTGCGTTTGGTTGAGCGTCAGGAGGGATGGGATCGAGTCATCCCTGGATAGGAAGGATAGATTCGTCTCCTGTTTTGTTTGGTTGGAAGTACGAGTGTCAGGGATAGACTCATCCTCTGTTTTGTTTGGTTGGATGGATGAAGGACAACATAGCGCTCACCGGACGGTCCGGTCCCGGACCGGAGTGTCCGGTGGATTTTAAAAATCATTCCAGAGAGGTGCTCACCGGATGGTCCGGTCCTGGAGCGGAGTGTCCGGTGGCCTTTAAAAAGGGATTCCAGAGAGGACGTCGTCGGACATTCCGGTTCGGTACCGGACGGTCCGATGGCCTTTTTCCCAGGAAACAACCGTTCCAGAGAGGGTGTCACCGGACAGTCCGGTCTGGTACCGGACGGTCCGATGGGCTTTTCCCCAGCAAAAGAACCGTTCCAAAGAAGGTGTTAATAGGTGAACACATCATTATTTATAAACAATAATAATATAACATTCTTAATCAATATGTGATTATTAATTAAATTTCATCATTATACCCATATCTAGTAACAATATCCGATAATCATAGATAAAACTCGATCAAATAGTATCGAACCACATACATAATTGGAAAGTCTTATCATTATGCACATACAATAAGTCCAAGTCTTAATGCACAAACAAAATATTACAACCTAACTAAACCTGTTCAGGTATTACTTGCTCGCATACATAAGTTCAAATCTTTGTGCACCACCAAAATACTACAATCCCACGCAGCGCATACAAGTTCAAATCTGTGTCCACCACCAAAATACTACAACCCCACACAGCCCATAGAAGTTCAAATCTTTGTGCACCACCAAAATACAACAACCCCACACAACCGAAACACTAATGCTGATCAGGAATTACGGCATCAGGGAACTTTGCAGTGATGAACTCCACAATCCAATCGATCTTAGCATCAATTGGTAGATTGTAGAATGCTCTAAGGGTTAGCCACCAAGTGAGAGTAGTAGGAAGAGATATGGGTACTGTTGAAACCTGGAATGCTTTTCAGAGTGGTATACAGATCAGGTGGGAGATCCATGTCACTAGTAGCCAACTTCTCTATAGCTGAAGCAACTTTATCAGAGCAAATCTTGAGAGTTGCAATGAGCGGATCACTCTCCGCATCAGCAGTTTTGGCTCTTTTGTTCGGTCTAGTTGTGGAGGATGTCGCAGCTTGATCAACACTAGTAGCAGCAGGAGTAGTGGTGGGAGTGGTTGGAGTTGTTGGGATAGTAGTGCCATCAGCATTGGCTTCTTCCATATCAATTTCTGTGTCAACTTCTTCCCCACCTAGCGGATCACTAGAACCCTTTGCATATTTTCCGGTTGCCATGCTACTTCCATATAGAGTTTCCATTTCAGCATAATGCTCAAGAGGCTTGTTAAAGAGATCAGCATCAAGTTTATGGTCCTACAAAAAAAAGTAAAAACAAGAAAACAATGTTAGCCGATGTCTGAAATTGCAGAGTCAATGTTATAGCTTCTTGAAATACCTTAATATAGGAGGCATAGTGCTCAGCATCAAGAGTGATAACGAAATTGGTTTCATCCCAACCGGAGCCACTAACTTTTCTTGCCTTCAATATCTTTGCATACCTGCGTTGCCATGTACGCAGGTGGTTCTTGACATTTTTCCCATTGTACTTAGTCATAAACTGCTCATTGACTGCCTTGGCACAAGCATTGTAGTGCACTCTCTTGAATCCCGATGAAGTTCGTGTGCCATTGGCCACCATGTTGGCCATAAATGTCAACATAAAAGCAGAAGTAGCTGGAACCCAATGAGCTTTGTGTCGGCGTTCGTTGTGGCCGACGAGTAATTAGTATCGTGGGGTGCGTGTTTTGGTTCGGATGGTTCGCGAGAGGACACAAGGATTTATACTGGTTCGGGCAACGTGCCCTACGTCCAGTTCGATGAGGCTGCTCGTGTTACTCGCGACAGTTTGTAGTAGGGGGTTACAAACGGGCGAGAGAGGGACGAACTCCCAAGTCTCTGCGAGGTGTTCTACGTGGGGTGAGATGTCGTGTGTCTTGGACTCGTATCCCGCCTCGTCGTTCTCCCGCCTCCCCCCTTTTATACTGCAAGGAGGGAGGTGGGCGTACAAAGAGTTGGCGCAAAGGTGTGGGCGGCGGCATGGCCGGGTGTCCTGTAGGCCGCGCTGTTGATGCTTCAGACTCCGTGCCGGTCGCTGTGGATGACGTCGCAGGCATGGCGGTGCTTCTTCGGTCGATGGCGCCACAGGGATGGCCGTCAACGAGGGACGTCCCTTCGGTATGGTCGGTCACCCTCCGACGAGGGGTCGGAGGAGAGGAGGACTGGTCATCGTTAGCTCCGTACCCGGTCGAAATGTCGATCGTAGCCGTCCCGTCTTGTCAGAAGGGATGGGCTTTGACGGGGGTCGTTCGCATAGTGACGGCCTCGCTGTCACTGTGCGACGTGGGCGGTAAACGCCCACTTGCGCGGGGGGCTTTGGTAGCCACGAGAGTAGTTGAGCTTTTATTACTCAACTACTCAGTACCAACCGCCTTCGTCGCGCTAGGTGGCGCTCCCGACCCCTGAGGGTCGGGAGGGAGCGATTCGCCCGACCCCTGGGGTCGGGCGAGGCGGACTTTGGCACGAGCTCCCGACCCCGTCATGGTGAGGTCGGGAGCCTGAGTCGAGCGGCGGGTGATCCGACCCCGGTCGAGGGGGTCGGGCGAGGCGGACCTGTCTGTGGGCCCGAGCCACTGTACGCGCGTCGTGGCATAGAGGTCGGGCGAGACGGAGGTCGCTTATTGCTTTATACGTAAAGCAGTCGGAGGACCGCTAATACCGGTCATCACCGGTATCGGCCCTCAACAGTAGCCCCCGAGTGAGGTCCGACCCCCCACATAAGAGGGGTCGGGCGTCGCTCTAATCGGAGGTGGCTTGTAGAAGCGTTTCTACCGGTAAGGGGCGCGCGCGAGCGCGCACCTTACAGGTGTAGCCCCGAGCGAGGTCTGATCACTTCTTGGGATCGGGCGTCGCTTAAGTCGGGAGGAAGAGCGATCGTGGTGATCCCTTATTTGTGCTGTAAGGGGCGCGCGCGAGCGCGCACCTTGCAGGTGTAGCCCCCGAGCGAGGTCTGGCCCCCTCGGGGGCCGGGCGTCGCTCAGGTCGGGAGAAGGAATTTTCGTTCGCGAGAGCGAACTCATCCTTGGGACTTAAGGTTCTGCGACCCCGCGTTGGATCTCTTTTTGCGATTCCGTCCCCGAGTCCTCTGCTCGTTGCAGTGACCGGTCGGGGGTTCGGTTCGTCTTTGTATCGTGCCTCCAGCGCGTCCGTCCGCCGGACGAGGAGGTTGAGCCGAGCCACGCCTTACCTCGATGGCCGAGGCGTGACGCTCATCGAGCTGCTAACGGGTAAGTTCAAGTGGAGCCCCGGGATCCCTTCGGGGGGATCCCAGCCGAACCGGCTGGCGGTTGGCCCCAATATTCCTAGTCGCCGTCCCACGTGGTTCTCAGATGCCGTTCGATAGGCTTCTGAGGGCTCGTTGCCTCTCTGCGGGGAGATACCCGTGGGTCGGATCGGACCGGGACTCGAACGCGAATCGTGATGCCCCTGGGCGGTCGACCGCCTGGGGGTACTGGCCGCTAGCGGACCCATCACTTTTCACCCCTCACTCTGTTTATGCCCTGAGCGGCTGTCGAACCCATCCGCTGGGCCAGCCTTCGAACTCTTTGGGCCGTCGGGGCATGTTTCAGCCCATGTGTTTTTCTTACCTGGGCGGGCCTGACCCGATAAGTCGAACCGTCGTTCGGTATCACGGAGTTACCTGAGCTGGCCCGGCCCGATAAGTCGAAGCGTCGCTCGGCGGCGTGCGGTGGCGCTCGATCCGGCGGAGCCTGCAGGCGTGAGCAATAAAACGTGACGAGACGTTTACCTGCCTCACCTGGCGCGGGCGTGAATGGGGCGCGCTGCTCGAGGGGGCGCGCCGCGGGCGTCGTCGTCTCGGCCGAGCCTATATAAACGGACCCGCGGGCTTCGTCCGTTGCACTTACGCTTTCTGCCTCCTCGAGCTTCCGCTGTCTTGCGCATTCTGCTCCCAAGCCCTTTCGCCTTCCTTCGTCCTCGCCACTCCCGAGTCCCCCACAGCCACTTACTTCGCTCATCTTCGATGGCGTCTTGGGGGAAGTCCGACGTGCGGAGCGTCCGCCTAGAGGGCCTGGTGAGGCGCGGCCTCCTCCGCGCGCGCACGGGGGCGGCGGAGTGGCTGGTGCCGGGCGACGAGACGCTGCCATCCCCGCCGGATGGCTACATCGTTTCGTTCGCGCCGTTCCACGAGCGCGGGTTCGGCGTCCCCGCGCACCGGTTCTTCCGGGGGCTGCTACACTACTACAACATTGAGCTGCAGCATCTCAACCCCAACGGGATCCAGCACGTCGCCCTCTTCGTGGCGTTGTGTGAAGGATTCTTGGGGATCGAGCCCCATTTCGACCTCTGGCGGTATTTCTTCGCCGTCAGCTTGCTGAAGGCGGAGCGTGGGCCGGCGCCGATCGGGTGCGCCGGCATCCACCTTCGCAGCAACCGCTCCGCCGACTACATTTCGGTGAAGCTGAGGACTTCCCACAGGGGCTGGCACGGCCAATGGTTCTATCTCAAGAACGACACCGCCGGTCCCCTGCGGGAGTTCACGGGGCGGGTCTTCCCGGTGGCGCCCGAGTCCTGGCGATGGGGTCCTCCGAAGAGGGAGCAGACGATGCTGGATGGCCTTCTGCGGCCATCGCGCAGCTGAAGGAGGCGGGCGTGCGCGCTGCTGGGGTCATCGCGGAGTACCACGCCCGCCGCGTCCTTCCGCTGGTGGCCCGCCCGCTTCGTCTGGACCAGATGGGGCCCGGCGTGGACGCGGAGGGGTGGGTGATGGCGGGAGCTCCCCCCTCCGAGTCGGAGCTCAAGCAACGCCTGAAGGAGACCCTCCTCCCGGAGGAGGCCGACGTCGACTTGGACGACCATCCTCGGGCCCTTCCGTGGCCCGGGAGCGTCCAAATTGTAAGTTCTCCCCATCCTTAGCTTGTAGACCGTCTTTTTTCTTTTCTAGAGTCGATATTGACTATTTGATGTGCGCCAGGAGGGCCTGGTCCTCCGCCGATCCCTCGTCCCCGTCCCAGAGGACGCCGCGACCAGGGAGGCGAACCGCCTCGCCGCCGAGGAGCAGAAGCGGCGGAAGGACGCCGCGAAGGCGAAGAAGGCGGCGAAGCTCCAGAGGCGCGGTCGCCGCCAGGGGTCGGAGGAAAAGGAGAGCGATGACGACGATGACGACGACGAGGAGGAAGAGGAGGAGGAGGAGGAGGAGGTCGGCCCCCGTCAAGGGGGTAAGGGGCCGAGCGGGTCGCGCCCGCCGCCCAAGTGCTGACATTGGAGCCCCCGAGGTTGAAACCTCAGGGGTCGAGCGGGTCGCGCCCGCTGGTGGAAGAGAGGAGGCCCGAAGCTCGGAGGCCGGAGGCCTCGGGGTCGGGCCCCCGGGGTCCGGCTGCGACGCGCCCACAGGAGGAGCCACCGAGGTCTGAGCCTCGGAGGTCGGAGGCGACGCCGAGTCGCGCCCCGGCCGTGCCCGCCGCGGGGTCCGCGACAGCGGGAGCGGCGCCAAGGACGCCGACGCCGGCGGGGCCGTCGGCCGACACGCCCCCGAGCGGGAGGGCGGCGCCCACGGCTGCCCCGGGGGAGCCGGCGGCAGCGCGGGCGAGCGAGAAGCGCCCCCGCCCTTCGGAGGGGCAGTCGGATCCGACCCCAAGCGTCGTCGGGGAATGGCCAAGGGTAAGTAGTTTTGATTCTTTCTTTCTTTTCTTTAAGTGTCCTGCTCACCGCCGCTCGCTCGTTGTGCAGGGTCGGAGGATGGTCCTGGCGTTGGCCACGGCGCCCAAGAAGGCGCTTGCGCGGCGCCCGTTCGCCGGTGCGCCAAGGGCCGGTGACGCGGAGTCATCGGCGGCTGGTGAGGCCAGGGCGGTGGAGCCCCCGCGCGCGGTGGTGACGGCCGTCGAGGCGGCGCGGTCCGCGAAGCAGGAGGTGGCGGCGGCGGAGCCGGCGCGGGCGGAGGCGGAGCCGGCGCGGGCGGAGGCGATGGTGGTGGCGCCGCGGGAGGCGCCAGAGGGTGCGGGCGCTAGCGGGCCTGTGGCTGCCATGGTGCCAACGGCCCCCGTGGCCGAGGGGTCGGCGTCGGGGGGCGCCGCGGTGGGGTCCATAGACCAGGCCCTCCAAGAGGAGCTTTCGGAGATGGTCGCGTTGGACAGCATCGCGGCGTCACTCCGACATCGCCTCTCGAGGGGTCTCAGGAGGCGCCAGGCGCTCGAGCGGCAGCTTATCGCTGCTAGCAGCGCGGCGGCGGATGCCAGACCCGGGAGGAGTCCGCGGTCGGCCGACTCCGGGGGGCGGAGGAGGAGGCCCGCATTTTGAGGAGTCAGCTGGAGTCCGCCCACCAGGTACGCAACGCCGCCGTCGTGGTGGCGGTGGAGAGGAGCCAGCAGGTGGGCGGGCTTCGGGCGGTACTCCGGAAGGAGAGGGAGGCGAGGATGGAGGCCGAGGGCGTGGCCGCCGACCTGGGGACGGAGCTGTCCGACGCTCGGACAGCGGTGAAGAAACTTCAACAGGCGGTGGCGGGTATGTGGTACCCTTTCTCTTTCTTTTTAGCTTTCTCTTCCTTAGGCAGCGTGGTCTGACCATCGGACGATGTGTGCAGCGCTCACGGAGCAGGTGGAGGAGCGTGCGCGCGAGGCGTCAAGGGAGGCACTCCGCCGAGGCGTGCACCGGGCGTTCGCTATCGCCCGGTCTCATTATTCCAGCATCGCGCTGGACTTAATGAGTCAGGGGTTCGCGCCCGGGTACACCGACGAGGAACTGGACGAGATCGAGGATGAAGTCGCCCCCTTGGCGCACGCCCTGGCTGCGAGGATAGAGGAGGAGGATCGCCCCCTGACCCCGGAGCACGAGAGGCCCCCGACTCCAGAGCAGGAGCGGATCCCCGCCCCCGAAGAGTAGGAGTAGATTAGTTAGCATGTGTTTAGGGTGTCCGAGGCCGAAGCGCCCGGACAACTTGTAAAAACAAGTTTTTGTATTACAAGTGATTTTGACCTCGACGGCCTGTTTCCTTATCACTTGCGTGAAAAAGCGCTCTGTCCCTCACTCGTCCGTTTATGTGTCCTCAAAGAATCGTAGGTTGTAGACAGGATCGACACTTAGTTTTTGCCGGTGAGCAATGTTGCCGTAGCCTTTCGCGGGCGGTAGGCGTTTCGCAGTCCGACCGACTCGACTTCGTGTTTCTCCTATCCACGACCTATCTTCTCTGAGTCTTAAACGTTAGGTGGGGGGCCGAGGCTCGGTGCAAAACGTAAGTCGCGGATAGGATCGATCGTTAGCTTGACTGGTGAGTGTTGTGGCTATAGCCCCCGTGGGCTCGTTAGCACTTTCGCGGTCCGACCAGTTCGATCTCAAGCTTTCCTATCTTTGACTTACATGTTTTTGCGTGAGTTTTTTGAAAACATGCGAGGGTCGGGCCGCGCACGTATTGCACATGGAATACGTGCGCACACCTTACAGGTGTTGAGCCCCCGAGCGTGGTTGGACCCCTGCGTAGCAGGGGTCGGACGCTGCTCGGGGGGTGCGGAAAATAGACAAGCTACGAGTTTTAGGGATAGAAACGACGTAGCTGTTCGATGTTCCAGGCGTTGGTGAACTCTTGTCCGTCCGCGGTCTGTAGCTTGTAGGTGCCGGGTCGGAGAACCTTGGCGACGATGTAAGGCCCCTCCCATGGTGGCGACAGCTTGTGTCGACCTTGGCTGCTGGTGACGCGACGAAGAACGAGGTCGCCGACGTTGAACGCTCGCTCCCGCACGTTCCTTCCATGGTACCGGCGTAGTGCTTGCTGGTACTTGGCGGATCGGAGGAGCGCCACGTCTCGAGCCTCGTCGAGCTGATCCATCGCGTCTTCGAGGGACGTCTGGTTCCCTTGATCATCGTACGCCTTCACCCTCGGAGCACCGTAGTCGAGGTCGGTTGGTAGGACAGCTTCGGAGCCGTATACCATGAAGAAGGGGGTAAACCCCGTGGCCCGACTAGGGGTCGTCCGCAGGCTCCAGAGCACGGCAGGGAGTTCGGCTGCCCACCGACCGCTGAACTGCTTCAGGCGGTTGTGGATCCGAGGCTTCAATCCCTGCAAGATCATGCCGTTTGCGCGTTCGACCTGCCCGTTCGTCCGGGGGTGCGCTACGGCTGCCCAGTCGACGCGGATATGGTAGTCGTCGCAGAATTTAAGGAATCGCTTTCCTGTGAACTGCGTACCGTTATCCGTGATGATGGAGTTGGGCACTCCAAAGCGGTGAATGATGTCGAGGAAGAATTCCACCGCTTCTTCCGGTCGGATCCTTGCCACCGGTCGGGCTTCGATCCATTTGGTGAACTTGTCGACGGCCACCAAGAGATGGGTGTAGCCCCCGGGTGCTTTTTTGAGCGGTCCGACCAGGTCGAGTCCCCAGACCGCGAACGGCCATGTGACGGGGATGTTCTGCAGCGCTTGCGCCGGCAGATGGGTCTGCCGGGCGTAGAACTGGCAGCCTTCGCAAGTGCGCACGATATGCGCAGCGTCGTTGACAGCTGTTGGCCAGTAGAATCCTTGTCGGAAGGCGTTCCCGACCAAGGTCTTGTGCGCCGCGTGGTGTCCGCAGATGCCACCGTGGATGTCTTGCAGCAGCAGCTTTCCCTGCTCGGTTGGGATGCAGCGCTGCAAAATCTTGGTGAGGCTTCTTTTGTAGAGTTCCCCATCGATAAGGACAAAGGCCTTGGCCCGACGCGCGATGCGTCGGGCTTCCGCCTTGTCCGTGGGGAGTTCCCCTCGGATGAGGCAGTCGAGGTATGGGGTCCTCCAATCGTTTGGAGGGCCCGACCCCGACGTGGATGCTTCATCGACTTCCATGACGTCGGGTCCTGGAGGCGCGGGAGTCGACCCGACCCCTTCCCCTGGGGTCGACTCGTTGTCGGCCCCTTTTGGGTCTTTGGGTCGGATCGACGGCTGGCTTAGGTCGTGGGAGAAGACCCCTGGTGGGATCTGGTCCCGACCCGCCGCCATCTTCGCGAGGGAGTCGGCTTCTTCGTTCTGTCGCCTCGGGACATGCTTGAGCTCAAGACCGAAAAACTTGTGTTCGAGCTTGCGTACCTCTTGGCAGTACGCGTCCATGACATCGCTGTGGCAGCTTGACTCCTTCATGACTTGGTCGACGACGAGTTGGGAATCGCCTCGGACCTCGAGACGTCGGATCCCCAACTCGTCGGCGATCTTGAGCCCGTTGATGAGCGCTTCGTATTCCGCCATGTTGTTGGAGGCGGGAAACTGGAGTCGGATTGCGTACCTCATGCGTACTCCCATGGGGGAGACGAAGACGAGTCCGATCCCTGCTCATGCGCGCATCAACGAGCCGTCGAAGTAGAGGACCCAGTACTCTTGGTCGACGGGGGCAGTGGGGAGCTGGATTTCGGTCCACTCCGCCACGAAGTCGGCCAAGGCCTGGGACTTGATCGCTGTACGAGGGGCGTACGTGATTCCCTCGCCCATGAGCTCGAGAGCCCATTTCGCGGCCTTCCCCGTTGCGTCGCGGTTTTCGACGACCTCACGCAAGGGGGAAGAGGTGACCACCGTTACCGGGTGCGACTCGAAGTAGTGTCTGAGTTTTCTCTTGGCGAGGACGACGCCATAAAGAATTTTCAGTATCTGGAGATACCGAGTCTTCGTGTCGGACAAGACTTCGCTTACAAAGTAGACGGGGCGTTGAACCTTGAGGGCGTGGCCCTCCTCCCTTCGTTCTACGACCAAAGCAGCGCTGACGACCTGAGTCGTCGCGGCGAGGTAGAGTAGGAGTGGCTCCTTCGGGGTCGGAGGCACCAGGACCGGTGGCTTGGATAGGATAACTTTTATCCTATCGAGAGCCTCCTGTGCCTCGGGGGTCCATTGAAATCGGTCGGATTTCTTCAGGAGCTGGTAAAGCGGGTGAACGCGCTCTCCGAGGCGTGAGATAAAGCGGCTTAGCGCCGCCAAGCACCCGGTCACGCGTTGCACTCCCTTCAAGCTCTGGATCGGACCCATCCGGTTGATGGCTTCGATCTTCTCCGGGTTGGCTTCGATGCCACGCTCGGAGACGATGAATCCGAGCAGCATCCCCCTCGGGACCCCGAAAACACATTTTTCGGGGTTTAGTTTGATGCCGTTTGCTCGGAGCTTGGTGAAGACTCGCTCCAGGTCGTCGACGAGCTGGTCGGTCTTCTTGGACTTGACTACGATGTCGTCCACGTAGGCCTCGACAATGTCTCCGATGAGTTCGTCGAAGGTTCTGATCATGCAGCGCTGATATGTAGCGCCTGCATTCTTCAGTCCGAACGGCATCGTGACGTAGCAGTACGAGCCGAACGGAGTGATGAAGGACGTCGCGAGCTGGTCGGACTCCTTCATCGGGATTTGATGGTACCCGGAGTACGCATCAAGGAAGCATAGGGTTTCGCACCCCGCGGTTGAGTCGACTATCTGATCGATTCGTGGCAAAGGAAACGGATCCTTTGGACACGCTTTGTTGAGACTGGTATAGTCAACGCACATTCTCCATTTCCCGCTCTTTTTTCGTACAAGGACGGGGTTGGCTAACCAGTCGGGGTGATACACTTCCTTGATGAAACCGGCTACCAGGAGTTTGGCGATCTCTTCCCCGATCGCTCTGCGCTTCTCCTCGTCGAAGCGGCGCAGACGTTGCTTGACCGGGCGAGAGCCCGGCTTGATGTGCAGGGCGTGCTCGGCGACTTCTCTCGGAATGCCTGGCATGTCCGAGGGTTTCCACGCGAAGATGTCGATGTTCGCGCGGAGGAAGTCGACGAGCACGCTTTCCTATTTGGGGGAGAGAGCAGTCCCGATCTTCGCCGTCTTGCCGTCGGCGGTGTCGGGGTAGAGCCGGATCTCTTTGACGCCCTCCGCGGGTTCGAAGGATCCAGTGCTGCGGTTGGAGTCGGGCGCGTCCTCGGTGACTTGCTGGCGGATGACAGCGAGTTCCTCCGTCGCCACGGTTGCGGAGGCGAGCTCGCCAGTCTCCGCCTCGCATTGGTAGGCGTGCTGGAAGGACGTCCCGACGGTGATCACCCCCTTCGGCCCAGGTATTTTGAGCTTTAGGTAGGTGTAATTGGGCACGGCCATGAACTTGGCGTAGCATGGCCGTCCCAATATGGCGTGGTAGGATCCGTGGAATCCTACCACCTCGAAGGTGAGAGTCTCCGTCCTGAAATTGGACGGAGTCCCGAAGGTGACGGGCAAATCGATTTGCCCGAGGGGAACAGCTTGTTTCCCAGGAATGACGCCGTGGAAGGGTGCGCCGGTCGGGCGAATGCGCGCCCGGTCGATGCCCATGGCGTCGAGGGTCTCGACGTAGAGGATGTTGAGGCCGCTGCCTCCATCCATAAGCACCTTGGAGAGGCGCTTAGTGCCGACGATCGGGTCTACCACCAACGGGTACTTGCCTGGTTGCGGTACGTGGCTGGGGTGGTCTGACCGGTCGAACGTGATCGGAGACTCCGACCACTTGAGGAACGACGGGACGGCGGGCTCAACTGCGAACACCTCACGGCGCTCCAGCTTGGCCCGACGTCGGCCACCGTGTGGCGCCGGCCCAGAGACGATCATAAGGCAGCCGTCCGTCTCCGGGAAGTTGTCGTCGCCGTCGGCGGCGTCGACGTCGTTGCTGGCGTCATCGGGAGCCTGTCTGGATTTGCCTTTCGGCTTGCCCTTCTTGGCCTCCTCGGCCAGGAACTTCTTCATCAGCGAACACTCTTTGTATAAGTGTTTCACTGGGAAGGCGTGGTTGGGGCACGGCCCGTTCCACTTCTTTTCGAAGTGGTCCGGGATGTCCTCCGTGGGTGCCTTGGCACCCTTGCGATCCGCGGCAGCGACCATCCGTTCTCCGGACGGACGCGGCCGGTTCTTCTTCTTCTTCTTGCTCGGAGGGTCGGAGGAGCCTCCGCCGGCTGTCTCGACCCGCTTACCTTTGGCGTCTTGGGCGCGATCGAAGATCGCACCCACCGCCTCCTCGCCAGAGGCGAAGCTGGTCGCGATGTCCAGCAACTCTCTGGCGGTCCGGGGACTCTTGCGCCCTAGTTCGTGAACTAGGGAGCGACAGGTCGTCCCGGACAAGAATGCGCCGATGACATCGGCGTCACCGACGTGCGGCAGTTCGTTGCACTGCCGGGAGAAGCGCCGGATGTAATCCCGGAGCGACTCTCCAGGTTTCTGCCGGCAGTTCTTGAGGTCCCAGGGGTTACCTGGGCGGTTGTAAGTCCCCTGGAAGTTTCCAACGAAAACCTCCTTAAGGTCAGACCAGCAGGTGATCTGATTGGCGGGGAGATGCTCGAGCCACGTTCTGGCCGAGTCGGCCAGATACAATGGCAGGTTGCGGATGATGAAGTCGTCATCGTCCGCGCCCCCAGCCCGGCACGCGAGGCGATAGTCCTCGAGCCACAGGCCGGGGTTGGTTTCCCCCGCGTACTTCGGTACGTTGGTCGGGGGTCGGAAACGCCGCGGGAATGCTGCGTTCCGAACGTGAGGACTGAAGACCCTCGGTCCCGGGGCGTCCGGGCTAGGGCTTCTATCCTCGTCGTCGTCGTAGCGTCCTCCTCGACGCGGATGACGCGATCGGGAGGTGCCATCGTCGAACTCCAGGCGGCGCCGCCGCGCATCCAGGGTGGCGCGGGCGTCCCTGTTCGTCCCCAGACGACCGCGGACGGAGGCTTTCGCCGTGCCATCCGCTGCTGGGGGAGTCTGGTGGACAGACGTGTTCTGGGCACGTTGTCCACGCAGACGCGACAGCGAGCTCTCAGCTTGCTGCACTGCCGCGTGCTCAAGTAGCGCCTCAACCTCGCGCTGGGCGCGTCGGGCCTCCGGCGTGACAGGCTCAGGGAGGCCCCTGAGCAATGCCGCCGCCGCGGCCAAGTTCTGGCTCGCCCGTGGGAAGCGCGGGCAGCCATCGTCACGACTTGTGATTCGTAAGTCGCGAACGTCAGTGCGGGTGTGTTCACTGGACTCGCTCTGAGCGAGCTCGTGATCAATCACCGCACGCTGCTGATCCAGCTGACGCTGGACCTCCAGGAGTTCCTCCCTTCGTGCGCGCAGTCGTTCTGACTGCGCGTCACGGGGTGGGGTCCCGTCCTGCGGGCCAGACGATTCCGCAGGGCGTTCGCCCTCCGCAGCGGGAAGATGCTCCGCACGTATCATAAGGCACTCGCGTGAGGGATGATGACTTCCCTCACTGCACTCTGCATCGGAATCTTCGTTTGACGCTCCATCTAGGAGGTCGAAGAGAGACTCGGATGCGCAGCCCACCATGGCCACGAACTCGTTGTTCATGGCGCGTGGAGCTGGGAGCGTCGACGCCCGAGACAATGTCCCAGCGAGAGGCGATACACGCCCGGGGTCAAGCGGGGCAACCGGTGGTGCCGCTGCACCGGCCAGTGCCAGAGCGCCATCTGAGATGGCGACGAAGTCGAGGCTCCCGAAACGCACGTGTGCACCGGGAACCCAGGTGTTTGCGCGGCTAGCCATCCGAACAAAGAGAGGGGTTTGACGAAAACACGCACAAAGAACCCCTACCTGGCGCGCCAACTGTCGGCGTTCGTTGTGGCCGACGAGTAATTAGTATCGTGGAGTGCGTGTTTTGGTTCGGATGGTTCGCGAGAGGACACAAGGATTTATACTGGTTCGGGCAACGTGCCCTACGTCCAGTTCGATGAGGCTGCTCGTGTTACTCGCGACAGTTTGTAGTAGGGGGTTACAAACAGGCGAGAGAGGGATGAGCTCCCAAGTCTCTGTGAGGTGTTCGGCGTGGGGTGAGATATCGTGTGTGTTGCACTAGTCTTTTTTTCGTCGTTCTCCCGCCTCCCCCCTTTTATACTGCAAGGAGGGAGGTGGGCGTACAAAGAGTTGGCGCAAAGGTGTGGGCGGCGGCATGGCCGGGTGTCCTGTAGGCCGCGCTGTTGATGCTTCAGACTCCGTGCCGGTCGCTGTGGATGACGTCGCAGGCATGGCGGTGCTTCTTCGGTCGATGGCGCCACAGGGATGGCCGTCAACGAGGGACGTCCCTTCGGTATGGTCGGTCACCCTCCGACGAGGGGTCGGAGGAGAGGAGGACTGGTCATCGTTAGCTCCGTACCCGGTCAAAATGTCGATCGTAGCCGTCCCGTCTTGTCAGAAGGGATGGGCTTTGACGGGGGTCGTTCGCATAGTGACGGCCTCGCTGTCACTGTGCGACGTGGGCGGTAAACGCCCACTTGCGCGGGGGGCTTTGGTAGCCACGAGAGTAGTTGAGCTTTTATTACTCAACTACTCAGTACCAACCGCCTTCATCGCGCTAGGTGGCGCTCCCGACCCCTGAGGGTCGGGAGGGAGCGATTCGCCCGACCCCTGGGGTCGGGCGAGGCGGACTTTGGCACGAGCTCCCGACCCCGTCTGGTGAGGTCGGGAGCCTGAGTCGAGCGGCGGGTGATCCGACCCCGGTCGAGGGGGTCGGGCGAGGCGGACCTGTCTGTGGGCCCGAGCCACTGTACGCGCGTCGCGGCATAGAGGTCGGGCGAGACGGAGGTCGCTTATTGCTTTATACGTAAAGCAGTCGGAGGACCGCTAATACCGGTCATCACCGGTATCGGCCCTCAACAAGCGGTTTTGAAGATTTAAATTTGATGAGATTTGAAAGTTTTAAAAGATTATAAAATAAATATGTAAAAAAACTAGATGAAAAAGAGGAATTATGGTGTAAGAAGAAGTTAAAATTTTACAGTCTAGATCGTTAAATAAATCGAAGAAGATGAAAAGTAAAAAAAAAAAGACCAACCTTATCCTCCTGCGTCTCCTCCACTCCTTATCCTCCATTCCTCCTCCTCCACCTTTCTTGCCCGTGAGCACCTCGTCCCCGACAGTCCATCGATGAAACCGGCAGAGGAGGGGTGAAAACCGTCAGCCACGACCGGCGCGGCTACCGTGCATTTCACACGCGCGTGACAGGCGAAGCGGAAGCCGCGGCATCGTCGGTTGCTACCGCGGCCCAAGCAGCAAAAGCTGCGGCTTGGCTCGTCGCGCGCGGCCGCGGAGCGGTAGCCGAGGCTTCTTGCTTGCGTGCACGGGCAGGGGAGCGGAGGCCACGGCTTCGGTCCGTGCGTGCGCTTGCGGGTGCGGGAATCGCGGCACGGAGCGGTAAGCCGCACGGCAGCGTTGTAAACCATGGTTTGGGGGATTTCTTCGGAGGCGCAGCGGTTGCCGCGATTTGAGGTGCAACCACGCGGTAAGCCGCTCCGTTTCCTCGATTTAGCATCTAGTAGTCGCGGTATATTGCATTTTGGAGTGAATGAACCTATTAATTCCTTTTTTTTTGTTGAATGGTGAAATGATTCATGTACGAAAAACATTATCAAAATTCCAGTAGTACGAATAACGCTTTTTTCGTTGCATTGTAGAATGGCATCATGGAGGGAGGGTGATTCCGTTTGGGAGCATGGCCAGAACACTTACCCAGGATTTATATGCAAGTATTGCAAGGCAGATAAGAAAGGTGGTGGTGCGACTGCGGTTTAAGCAACACTTGGCAGGACGTGGCAGTAGTGCGTTGCATTGCAATCACTATAGATGTTCGTGACTATTTTCGTCGTGAGCTTGATCGAACTGCCGATCGGAGGAAGGAGAAGCAACAAGTGAGCCTACGAAGTGAAGAAATTGCTGCGGAAGGTAATGTGAGGTCTGATAAAGATGAGGAGCTACAACGTGCCTTGCATGAGTCGCGAGAGGAAGAAGCATATAATGAGACTGGTTCGAGAGAAAGGTGGGCAATATGAACGGGGTGGAGGTACAAGTGGTGGAGTCATGGACATGTTGAGGAGATCGATGTCTCACTCTTAGTGGGGGTACTAAAGGTGGGAAGGAACTCGTTCAAACAAGGATTGACACTGGCCTGTGGACAGCTAAAAGTAAGACTGTCAAGACGGCAATTGGTAGGGCTTAGGTCAAAATTTTTTCACACTGAAGCTATCGCTGGCATGAAGGCCGACAATCCTTACTTCATATTGGCTATTAAGGAGACATAAAGATGGAGTAAGTATATTGCATTGCATGGAAAGTGATATTTGTTTTGTGTTGATCATTCTCGTTTTTTATAAACTATTTATAGGTGAAGGCATCAGAAGTCCATGTGGCAGAGACATTGATGAAAGTATTTAGATGAGAACGAGGTAGACATGTTGAAGCAATTTGCACGGTTCAAACTAGATTGGTCGTTGCATGGTGTTACAGTAATATGTGACTCATGGACGGGTCCGATAGGGATGAGCCTAATTAACTTCATGGTTTACTACAATGTAATAATGTTTTTCCACAAGTAAGTCGATGCCACTGGCTGCAGCCAAGATGCACAATTCCTTCTGAAGGTGCGTTCGTTGTTCTCAAAATTTTGAAACGTTTGTTTCTGACTGTAATGCCAATTTTTAATTGTAAACTGTAGGAAATAACCAAAGTGGTTCAAGATCTTGGTCCAGAGCACATCATTCAAATTCATGAGTGATAGTGAAAGTACAATGCTCGCACTTCAAGAAGCTGAGAGTTACCGGAGGAAGCTGGGTGCATTCTCCTCCGATTTGACTCAAAGGATGGCTAGTGATAGTAATACTTCGCCTGGTAAGTTATTCATCCAGTGGAAATTCTGAAAATTTTCAAGTGAATTAATGTAACATAGCATATGTTATCTCATATTTCAGCATAATGGTGGTCTATGTTTGGCAGTGATACACTCAATCTGCAGAAGTTTGCTTTGCGCCTTGTATCACAATGTTGCTCATCAAGTGGATGTGAGCGTAATTGGAGCACCTTTGCATTGATCCACACAAAGTTGCACATCAGGTTATCACATGAGAAACTACACAAGCTGGTATATGTCAACTACAACCTTCGAATCCGTCTCAGAGAATCTGGACTACATAGAAGAACATATACTACAGATGATGACCCATTCGATCGTCTTATAGAACTTACCCTATATGATTCTTCCAATCCTATTCGAGAATGGATGGAAAAGGGACGTTCAAATGCAGAACCATTACTTGATGAGGATGACGATGACAGTGAAACCCCTCTCCCCTTCTAGCTTGTTCAGGACGACAACATGCAGTTGCTAAGGATTGGTCGCACATCTTCTTTGTCTGAGTGGTCACAACAGCCTGTGGGTGACAGTCACATAGGTAAGAGGAAAGAAAAAAGAAGACCTCGTAAGCAACCACCAAAAAAGCAAAAGGGAAAAGTTCAACGAGAACCGGAGGTGCTCAGTGATGACTCCACAGATGATGGAGACGAGAGAGTTAGCCCCACATACCAGGAGTCGGCTGATAGTAGTTCCCGGACCTCATCGGATGGTAACGACGATGCAGGCAATGACGGCACAGGCCATATAGGTGGTTCAACACCACAACCCATCTCACCCCTTCGTTTCACAGGTATAAACATGTATATTATTTCATATTGTTAGATTCATCACTGACAATCTCTTTATTGGCAGGCGAATCACAATTCATCCACGCTACCCAGGATCTGGACCACGGAGCTCCATCTTCGTAGAGGACGACTGCGACTGCGGGTGGAACACGTCAACATGGCGCATACATGTCCCCTCAGCAAAGCGATGCTCCATTACCACAGGTACTGACTCCTCTTTTGGCTACAGTTGTCCTGATATTACTGCTCAACCACCTACAAGATGGGTCTATCAGTGGCAAGAGCCAAATTTCTATAACATGTTGCTACATAATGGGAGACCACTGCCTCGTGGATGGGTGTACCACGAAATGAGTATAAAGCACAATTGATGGCTACTCATGGCATCGCACTTTTATCAATTCACGAATGCAATGTAGCGTACCATGATTGGAATAACATTCCATGGGAGTGAGGATATTTTCTTCTATCATGCCATGTACCTTATTATTTGAACTACATATTTGCTATTACTGGACTATGAACTCTGTCATCATTTGTACTTCATTCTATGTCCGTGTGTTATGAACTGGTGTAACAATTTATTAGTAAAGGTCATGCCAAAAGTTCTCATTAATTTTCACCTTTTTCACATTTTTTCCTATAAAACCGCGGTTTTCGCTACCTCAGAACGGTTTTCGTAGCAAACCGTGCGGTTTTCGTTCACAAACCGTGGTTTGGATTTCAAATCTCGTCCCAAAATTTGAAATTTGAATTTTCAATGGTTTTCTAAACGGTTTCCGCGGTAACCGCGGTTTTCGTAAATTCGTTAGCAGGCAGTATCCCCGCTTAGAATGGTAAGTCGAACCTTGATCCTCATCCGTAAGTACCCAGTTTCATGCCTGGCAGGTTGTTTGTTAGGGCCAGTTTGTTTTAACACTCGGACAAACAGGGCTGCAAAAAGTGCTGCTGACTGACCAAAGACGTCAGCCAAACAACTACTTTCTCGTTCAAAATACCAGCATTTGTTGACTTTCAGACCCTTTTTCAGCTATTGTTACCGTGATGAATTAATCACATCAGGGGCACATTACAGTGGTTACTTTTTTTTGAAAAAAAACAATTCGCTCTAGTTCAACTAATCAGCATCAACAATGAAAAGCCCAAGGGATGACATTTTGCAGCAGGTCCATGATGGACCTTGGTTGGCAAGAAATATCTATTTTTCTGTCTACCGCAGGCAGGCCTTCCGGCCCATTAATATAAGGTGGCGACAAAAGCATACGGCCCAGCAGTACACGTTCATTTCGGCCTTTCAATCGTTCTTATTCCTTTCGATTTTCGAATCACTACGATGATTACAGACATGGCCCAACACAAAGGCGAGGTAAGCAGAACCTTAAGTACGTATTCGGTCCCCCCTTCCCTGTACGATCAGGATTGAGATTTTGTTGCTGCAGGTACAGGTGCAGGAGCAGGGCGGCAGAAGCAACACAAGAACGGCAGTGCACGCAGCCAAGCAAGAAGAAATGCGCACATGCTTCATTCATATCCGTTCCAGTGATTTGTTGGGAGTATTAACTACTAGGTAGTACTCTGCCACCATAATAACTGGAACCAATGAAACGCTGGTCCGTGTAAGGGGCCCATTCCTGAATTAGTACTCGATTGAAAGGATTGAAAGTTTTTATTTTTTTGGGGGTGGGGGGGTGGGGGGGGGGGGGGGGGGGATGGTATGTTCACATAGTTCTGGCGTGTGCGTGTTATAGGATTTTTACCACACTTTACCGAAAGCTCAGTACAGTACCTGTATAAATTTGAAAGAAAAATTACAAAACGGTGAATTGCTGGTGCTACAAGTACAAGTACTAGTACTAGGCATCACAATGGCTGCCAGAGAGATCATCCCTCGTCCACTAAAGAAAAAGAGAGAAAGCATCGTCTTTTCCCTCCTCTTTTCCTCTTCTTACGAACAAGCTCTGCATAAACGCTAGCGAGACCGTCCTCACAAGCACGACGCACACACATGATACTAGTACTTTTTTAAGGCAAATCTAAGCAGCACTAAAAGCTGCGGAAAGCACAGAGCTTACGACATACTACTAGTAGAAGTAGAAGTAGTGCTAAGTAATTGATTCGCGAGATCGATCGGTACGATTACGACGAGGCGGAGGCGCATGGCTGGCGGCGGAAGCCCAGCCTCTCCTTCTGGAGGTCGTACTCGACGTAGTAGTTCTGCTGCTGGAAGCTCCCAAGGATGATGGCCGGACCGCCACCGCCACCGACGGGTCCGTTTGCGATGTCGGTGACGACGGCGAGGCAGATGGCCTCGGCACCACCAGTACCTGGACCTGGAGCTGCGCGGCCGGCGATGACGAAGTAGTTCTCGATCGGGAGGCGCATCTCCGCGCCGCCCTTGAAATGGAGCGAGAGCTCCGGCAGCTCCATGGACTTGGTGGCCCCCTGCGGCAGCGCGAAGCAGGGGCGCAGGCCTAGCCCCTCCTCCACCTCCTCGGACCGGTTGTACCTCCCTCCCACCGCCGCGACCACCGCGGCCGCCACCGGCCTGAACACCGTCGGGTCGAGGTACGTGAAGGTGGTTCCGGAGTCGACGATGGCGCCTCCGGCTCCTCCACCGCCAGGGGCCCCGGCGACGAACGCCCGCCGCGGCAGGCGCACGGGCCTGCCGCCCACCGTGACGCCGGTCAGGGCCAGGTAGTAGTACACGGCGTACGGATCCTTGTTTCCGCTCTTCAGCAGCGGGACGTACTGCATCGTCGTTTTATTGCCGGCGACGGAGCTGGTGCCGCCGAGGACGAGCTGGCCGCTGACGGCGGCGTTGTCGTCGTAGCGGCGGGATAGGAGGCAGTACGAGAACTTGGAGAGGCCGAGCTGCGCTGGCACGGACGGCGCGCCGCGGCCGAACGCGGCGAGGCCGGACGGCGGCTGGTGCACGGACACGAGGCTGCATCCGAGCACGAAGTTGGTCACGGCGGCGCGTCCCGTCGGCGCGCGCAGCGTGTCGGCGATGAGCAGGCCGGCGGTGGATCCGGAGCCGTAGACGACGGCGTAGGGCGGGCAGACGTTCTTGGCGCTGGTGCAGTTGTTGTTGTGCTTGGCGGAGTGGACCCAGAGGCAGGACGGGTTCCGGCAGCCGACGAGCCGCGAGGAGGAGGACCTCTTGGGGTGGAACGCCACCGCCTGCCGGGAGGACTGGGAGAGGGCGCCGGAGCAGTTGCGGCACTGGTAGTTGGAGGTGCAGGGCACCCACGTCAGCTGGCTGCCGGTGTCGAGGAGGACGGGGATCTGCTGCGCCGGCGTGCCCAGGGACGCCGTGAACGCGTAGCCGCCGTACGAGTGCGGGTACAGCGCGGTCGTCGTCGTCGTGCCTGCTCCTCCTCCTCCTCCGTTGCCGTGTTGCTGCTGAGAATGAGAATGATGGCCGCGCTTGAGGCGGGACGCGCGTGCCAGCGACGCGGCGGCCAGGCGGGAGAGAGGGTGGTGGTGCGCGGTCTCGGCGACCTGCGGAAGGTGCCGGTACAGCGGGAGCGTCGTCGTGGTGGTCGGCGCGGCGGTGGATAGGCCGGCGAGGAGGAGGAGGAGGAGAAGGAAGGATGCTGGGACCGGAGTAGCCATGATGGCTGGTGATGCTCGATTGCTGCGGAGGGGTTTGTTTTGGGTTTGGGTTTTAAGCGATCTTTTAACGAGAGCGCAAGCATATGTGCCTTGCTTGGGTTGGAGGAGTCGGCGGGCGGTGGGGGCCCATCTCCATCTAGGCCCCTTAGCCTGATGGATGGGTTCACGGACGCGCGGCGCCATGGATCAGGACGCGCCAAAGTCTTGTTTCACTGCTTGCTCCGCGACGCGTGAACCGGGCACCAACAGGACATGACAGCCATCCATCATCTCTCGGGGGTTCTTTCGTGACCAAGAACGAAAGGAACGTTACTTGGGCTGGGCCGCCTCCTTTCTGGTAGACTACTACTGGCCTCGAACCAGTACGTAGTATCTTCTGCGTGGCTGGGCTGAATTTGGATATTAGCCCAGGAAGGATCGAACCCGAGAGCCTTAAACAGGCCGCATAATTAATGGCTTTCCGATGAAATTGGGGAAGCTTCTCAAGATGGATGATGTGCAGTCAAGGACGAGGACGAGGACGAAGCAGGAGCCTCTCACCAGCGGCGCGACCTGGTCATCCCTCAGTCCCTCACCCTCGATATGAGGACGAGCGGCCGTGGTAGAAGAAGCAGAGGATGGATTCCATCGGATTCGATGATCCGCGAGTGGGTGAAGGAGGGATCCCTCCAGGCAAGGCAAGTGTCAGGGTTTTTGCTGCATCGATGCGATTGGCATTCTTTCAGTTCAGGATTGAAATTTTCTACAGCAACCATGTGACTGAGGTCCATTCCTTGTCTTCTGCTTCTCCTTTTTTTTCTGTGTCCTTTGCTTTCAGTTTCTAAGCAATTTTGTTTCCCTCAACTGTGCTACACGTACCCATGTCCACACGGCTACAGCATTTAGCTCCTCTGAAACTGAAACAGATGTTGAATGTCTCGACATCCATCTGCATTTCTCGCTACGACTGGCGTAGCGTAGCTTTCGTGGCTCTTCATCTTGATCATGAGGTGCTCTAAATAATAACAGCGAAGCAGAGCAGCGGAGGTAAGGTGTTTTTGTTGGAGCAGCATCTTCTCTTGTTGACAGCAGTCTAGCGTGCTTCCTCATGGCCGGCCGGCATTATTACCTAGTAGTTCTATTCCAGTACTGTTTATTTTCTTGTCTGGGGGACGGATGGATCAGATTCTTCTTACAATCACCCCCGTGATTCCCTCCCTCCTCACCACACTACTAAAACACACAAACGGCCCACTGATGTCGCTTCACCAGACCCTGCGCTATCTACGACGACTACTACTACTACCAGAGATTCTGCCTATAAAAAGATCCCTAGTTCAGCAAACGCTTAGCCAGTGACCGCCACTCCACTAACCTTGGTTTCAAGTGCGCCTCCGTCCATCTGAATTCAACTTCATTCAGTTCAGGGCTCAATCAACCACAGTCCACAGGATCAGGATGAATAGAATTCCTCACTCATAGTATAAAGCTGCATCTGAAGGATAGAGCGAGCGAGCGAGATCAACAACTTGGAGTTGGGGATGAGGCCTTGTTTCAAGTGTCGTTGAGCCGGGCCACCGCTTCTGATCAATGCATGCTGGGGGCTGGCTGGGGCGAGCTTGCACTATTTGGCTAGGCTGTTGCCTGAGGCCACCAAACAGTGCTCTCGATTGCATCTGCACCCACATGCCAACAAGCAGCTAAATTATCTCAATACATAGAGGCTACGTAGTACGTATATGATTTGCCACACAATTTATTACTATCTGGGATCGATCTCGGATTCAGTTGCAGTACCATGCGGTTGAAAAAGGAATCTCCTACTAGTACAAAATACAGTACTACTACATTACAAACCGCTGTAGCATCGCACCAACCTACAAGCAGACTACTGGTGGTAATTTTGGTTGTTGTCCAAGTCCAATAGGTGTGAGTGAAAACAAAGCGCTGCCTGTAACTGCATGTTACATGCCAATAATTGGTACTGTATACAAGTACTTACTCTAACTGATGTTTTGATTTTTTTTTTCTTGTACCATCAATTCCCTTGCGTGGCAAGCCATGCACCGCTAACTGATGTTTACTAGTGGTATTGACGAGCAAGGTTTTTTTTTTTTTTAACGAACGCCGAGCAAGGGTTAATTCAACTGGGTTATCTAAAATCCAACTCTGTTTCAATTGGAGACTAGGTAATCTGGTCCTGCGAGTGTTCACCGCAAACAAGGTTGACTAGTGAGCAGTGGGATGGTAATTTTCGCTTCCTCTGTCCGAGCAGAGCAGAGCATCCCGTTGGTCTGTTTCCTTTTAGAAAAATTACAGAAACTACTACTTGAGTTTAACGAAAGGGACGACGACCATTCATTTTCATTCAAACGTGGCCAGTGTTCCCCAGTACAGCAAGGACATGAAACCAGTTTGGCGGCGTGCAAAACTATGGTCGGATGTATGGCGCTCCTACTGACAATGTACCGATGCCTGCTTCACTTCAGGGATCCTTTTATTTGCCCAACAACAAACTCAAAGAATAGAATAGGACCCTCCCGCCGTGCGTCTCACTGGCCACGAGGTACGCAACTAAACAACAAACAAAAAAAATCATGCCATGATCCAAGACATTACTACATTATTGATAAGGACAATCAGTTTTAATAATCTCACTCGCTCTATACAATCATACAACAGTCAAAAGCTACACTGCTACCATGCCTCACTCCTCCATCAACTTGCACTGATAGAGATATTACATATGCCGTAGCATTACAAACCTATTAGTAACAAATCACCATCGATGTGACAACAAACTGAATCTCAAACTTCACTCTGTCTCTGTCAGCAATTGGCGTTTGCCTTTCTTGTTTCCCTTAATGTCGGAGGAACAGCAGGCAGGGGAGGGTGCAGAGGTGGTGAGCGCGACGAGCAGGTCGACGAACGCGCCGACGATGAGGCCGTGCGTGTTCTTGCCGTTGGCGCTGAGGTACCAGCCCAGCATCTCCTCGAGCCAGCCCCAGTCGCCCTTCATGCCGCCGTGGCTCAGCACCATCTCCTCCATGGACCGCCGGAAGTCGCCGTACGGGTCGGCGGAGTCGATGGCCAGCGCCGTCGCGCCGTCGAACGCCGCCTCCACCGCCTTCTTCTTCTTCGTCGTCGTCGTATTAACGATGGAGCTCGTCGACTCGGGCTCGAAGAAGAGCCGCCCATGCGACGACCGCAGGCTGCTGCGGACGATCGCCTCCTCGTCCTTGTTGTCCTCCAGCGCCGCCGTGCACAGGCTGTCGGAGGAGGAGGAGGAGATAAGGCTGCAGGAGATGAGCTCATGCTCGTCGGACGGGTCCAGCATGTAGGCCGGGTTCATATGCATGCTCGTCTTGCACTCTTCGTCCTCCTTATTGTAGCTTTCTTGGCGCATGGACACGATCTCTGGGCTGTCGCACCGGAAGGAGCGCGTTCTTGCCTGCGCGCAGGACGGCCATTGCCACGACGCCGCCGTGCTGAAGGAGGTGGAAGAGGACAGGCTTGCCTCGCTGCTGTTGAAGAAGAGGGAGGTGAGACCAAGCTTCTTATTGACCATAATGCTGTGGTTCGTGGGGTGAAATGGATCTTGTGAATTGTGATCGATCGACAGAAGACGGAGCTCTCTCTCTCTCTCTCTCTCTCTCTCTCTCTCCTCTCTCTCTCCTGAGATTAGTTAGTTGGACGACGATGGTGAACAGCTGATGGAGAAGGAAGAAGCAGAGTGTGGAGGCGAGTTGGTTGGCGTCCAGAGGCAGGGTGTGATCTGTTTTTAAAGGGGTGGGAGATGGGAGAGGAGGGGAGAAGATGGGTGAGGCGGTGCCGGTGCATGCGCGTGTCATCGTCAGATGAGTTGGAAGTCTGCCCCTGCTTTGCGTTGAGCTTCTGATCTAGAAGTTCAGTTGGTTGAAGATCTCTCATCCCTCGACTGCATTAAAACAGATCACCAGCTCTCCTGATGTATTAACATTAATTAGCAACGCAACTGCTTGCAGATCCACATATAATTTGGTCGATTGCTGCTCTCTACCAACGATACAAGGAGAAGGAGCCACGCTACTTCCCCCAGCGGCGAACATCCTGGCCTACACCTTTGCCAGGATAATCAATCCCAGTTTCTTCTTCTTCTTCTTTTAATAGCAGTTTCCTCGTGCGTGCGCATAAACAAAATGCAGAAACTCAAACGACAGTGAGCAATTCGGCTGCAAGCTCCACCATGATTGCAACATTATTGTATTGGATCGTAGTAGGAAGGCTGCAGCTTCGGTAGATGGGGGGACATGCAAAGGGTTGGGTTGGCGTTCCTAGACAAAAACTGTACTTTTCCTGTGTTGTACCTCTGCTCATTGGTCCATGATTCTTCAAATTATATGGCGAACTTGCAGAGAGTTGCGAGTGCGGCCTGACAATTTCCAAGCCCCTCTGTCATGTCTGAAGATACCTTGCTCTAGCTTAGCTGGTTTATAACCCAGTCAAGATGCTTTTTCGGTCGAGCATGGATGCTAATTATCCAAAACTAATCGTACGGTCTGCCCACCAGTTCTTCAGAGAAGAACAAGAACATGGATTCACTTGAAATTCTAATGTCCCCCAACACCTCATGCCATGAGAACAAAATGTTTCTGGCAGCTACTACTTTGAATATCTTTAAACTTTTGAACTACTACGTGCACAGAGGTTTAATTACCAGCAACGGCAAGACCGACCTACTAGTAGAAGGAGGAAAGCTAGAAGATCCGAAATAAATGCCCTATTGATCTTTCAGTTCTATTTTTGCATCTATGGTGGCCACCACTTGCTGGAAAATATTCCTTCTGTATCGCCAACTTGCCATTTCCCCTGGTAGCGCTGCTCTAAGCAACTTTTTAACTTTTTCTTCTGAATATTTATGAGTAAAACAGTGAACGTGGACCAGAATTTGGAGCATTTATATAAGGTTTGTCTAACCGTGAGAACGAATTCATAGCACTCACCTCAAAGGTTCCTTTTCCCTTTTCCATCCGTTGTTCTTCTCTGGCTCCCTTATCCTCATACTTACTACTGTGCTCTGGTCTACTGTAGACTGTAGTAGCAAGTATTCCCTTACTACTTTGTTGATCATTGATGCCTCCATTCAGTTGTGGCATGCAAATGCAATGCAAGCGAACACTTGACCCATTCCATCTGAACCAAGAAACTTGTGACGAAACATTGATGCCACTCTCTAGTAGTTTCTTTACAGTAGGTGGCTGGTATGAAGAAGCAGTAAAACCCATGGATTTAGTAGATCTGCAAGTGCAAGGATCACTTTGATTTGAAGTAATAGTTCCAAACATTATACAACCGATAAAACAAGGTATGGCTCCTATCCTCAGTCTGAAATGACACCATTCAGGGACAGGGATGCAGTGAGGAACTGTCATTACACAATCCATAAGCCGGCATCAAAATCTTCTTTTGGATCTCTACAGAGAAGAATAGCTGAAATGATTGATGCTCGCATAAACTTGCCTTGCACAACGCCACAAAATGATTTTAGGGACAAGAGGAGACCACAGTGCTGTCTTGAATACGACGGATCGGCACCCCTAGCAGTGCTCCATGCCGCCTGAGCAATCGAGCATGGCCATAGAGATCATTCATCATCAGTTTCAGCATGATGTTATCTCTTCGGTGGCCAGAATTCATTTCCTCAAGTAGTCAAAGTTACAGCAGAGTCGTTCTTGGAGTTACTGAATCGCAGGGACTTAGGCAGCAGATATCAACATGGGATTGATTGTACAAGCTGGTCGGTGGCGAGGCCGATGGCATTGGCTAGTACTTGTGTTGTGTTGTGCAGGATGCTGCAGAAGACAAGCTCAGGTGACTGTAGCTGGAAAAAGCCTGTATGGCACACTGTTTGCAATAGTTTTAGTGGCAGTTAGGGATCATGCAAAAACGCATCTTTTTCTTTTTAACAAATTTTGTAGGGAACACATCTCAGATGTGGGATGCTACGCAGCAGCTTTCTATCGCGTTAGTAACCGGGTAAATGCTGCAAAGATAAGATATGCTAGTCAGTCATCTCGTCTGAACCCTCAAGCATTCTCGATTTGAATGAATTTCTTGGGATCCATTTCAGATAGGTCTCCTCAGAAATTTTACCAACCCCACCCCACCCCGGGTTAAAAGTTGGGAGGGTATTGCATAGTGAAGCAGGAAAGATGCGCTGTTGCAGTGGCCGTAGGGGTCTTGCTAACGGATCCACTGATCTTGCAACGTGCAGAAATAGCTGCACTTATTGTTCTCACCACTGTATGTGGGTGGTACTACATCTCTTGGTCGCAGTTGCAGGACTAGATCAATGATGAACGTCGCTTGCTGTTAATCACAAACTTTTCAAGGGATGAAGGCAAGGCAAATAATGATCGATCAGGCGCAATGATGCAAAAGAACACGTTTTTCACAGTATATGCTAGTACTGTTGCCTGATTGCATGGATAGCTGCAAGCAGATCGATGATAAAAACGAGCAGAGAGCACAATACGTGGGCAGGCATCCAAATCCCAATGGGCCTGCAGCCACCACTTTTGTATCAGCTGGGCCCAAAATCCATGGTAGATTTGCTCGCCATGAGAGAAGAAACACTGTGCTCAAAAAAAAAAAGAGAGAGAGAGAGAGAGAAGAAACGCCGCAGCAGGCAGGATTCGAGGAGCTGAGGCGAAAAAGGAAAAAAAAACGGCAACCTGTGGTGATTTGCTGGGAGACAACGACGGCACAATTTCGTATGATTTCCAGGCGCGTGATGGCAGAGTGCTGCCCCAACATCCTCCCACTGATGATCAAAAAAAAAGAAATCTTTCTGCAACTGATTAAAACTAACTACCCAGACCACACTTTTTTTTTGGTAGTTCATGTCGATGGAGTTTTAATTAATCTGTAATACTAAAGTTGGTCGGCCGTTGCTCGTGTTAGAACGAGGAACCCTAATCAATTGGGAACGGAACAGGTGTAATGTAGGCCTAACTCTGAATTGCTTGTACACAGGTGCAACGAACGAACAGCAACTACTTCTTGCCACATCGTCCTCTTTGACTTCGACATCCTGGCGAGTCGCCTTTGGTATTTTCGCATCAAATATTCATTGAAACAAAAAAGAGGATTCCTTGAAAATTGAGACGCCCTGTTGGTTGCTTCAGTGATACTCCTACCAAACGTTCTGGTAGAAGAATGTATGTATTGGTCGAATAACAAAGTGTGGCGGCGTATGGAGTACGGTACTTCCCCAGCACTCAGATGAAATGCCCGCGTCAAATGAATCGTTGTCCGACAAGTGCTGGTATCGAACAGAGAATCAAATACTAGTATATTCCGTACATTGAGAAGAGTTAACCACGTGCTAGTAGTACAAGAACCCGGAAGCAATGGGATTATGAGTTACTGAGATGGTCTCAGCAAGAAAAATGGCTAACTGTTTCCAATCTGCATATGCCATGAACTGCCGTCTCCCTGCAGCACTACAAAAAAAATACAGTGGAAAGGGATGGTCTCAATCAGTCCCTTAATTTTATTGTTTGCTGCTAATGATGGCAAACATGGCGAGCTACCATCGGGTTGGTCCTCAGTGACCGGTAAACAACTAGTACCGCTAATAGTCGAGTCGTGCAGGCAAGTCTGGTACTACTGCTCTACTAGTATTAAATTGATTTGGTTCAATACGAGTCCGCCTTGAAATAGCAGCATTATGTTGACTTGATGTCAATCATTTTCCGGAACGGCGTCCTGGACGAACCAATTCCCCCGTCATTATTAACAAGAGTGGGAATCACGAACGAAATACAGTAGTACCAGGCAACACTGCTTCTAGGTACGTACTAGGTGCTTTTGCTTGCCCAAGTCACCAAGTGACTGACTGATTGTGACTGGCATCAGAATCCGGCAACCGCAGTCTATTTAATCGGTCGTGCTTCGCATTGTACAGGATTGAATGTAACCGATTAAATGATTATTTGATGAATGAAAGGAGATGGTTGTGATGCTAAAAAAAGGGAAAAGCAGCAAACAAATTGCCTGCAGGAGGAGTTGCCTTGTCTCAGGACGAGATCATATGTTTCCCACCAAGTAGCAGTAGCATGAATTGAAGATGATATGCAATCAGAGAGAGAGAGAGAGAGAGAGAGAGAGAGAGAGAGGGGTTGTTGAGTGTTGACGACTCATACAAACTGATGAATCTCGGACACAGGCACGGACACGGACCTCGTTTTAAGCAGGCGTTGACGGAGGACTCGGCCAATGCTGCTGTCCTCCTCTCCTCTGTTCGTCCACACGAACGGCCAAAGGAATGGGAGTGGAATTTTCGCCTGCCTTTTCTTCCACACGGCGGCGCGTTCCACTTTTGTCCAGAGCCTGCCGGACCTGGTCATGGTCAAAAAAGCACTCTACTCTGTCCTCTGCTTCGGCTCTCCAACTCTCCAATAAAGAAAGAAAACGGCGGGCCTTCAAAGTTCAAACAGGGGAGGGAGTTCAGTTCATACGCACTTGCTTGGCTGCAGCAGCATCACAATTCACAAACAGAACAGGGAAGGGACAAACCAAGAAAGAAATTAACCAATCCAAGAGCTTTTCCCTTTGATGTTATTAACGAATCAACGAAATTTATGTTACACAACGGATGCGATGCAAGGAGCAGCAACTGCGTGCGCTCTACTCTTATCATCAGCAGCACTAGGAGTAGGAGTAGCAGACACCAGCACGACCTTGGTGGTGGCGGTCATGGTGTCGATTTTGGTCTCCAGATCATCAGCTAGCTCGAGGCCGAAGAGCACTCCGGCGAAGCTCTGCACTAGGACGCCCGTTGGTTTGGCGAAGTAGAGCTGGTTGATCCTTCGGAACGTGTCCCAGGTGAGCACGCTATCCGATCCAGCCTGGTGCGACCTCCCGGCTGCGCGCTGGACCCCGAGCGTCTCGGCGACGCGGTCGAGCCCGCCGTAGAGCCCGCCGCAGAACCTCATCACGTGCTTGACGTCGTACACGCCGTCGCCGAAGAAGACGCGGACGTAGCGCAGGAAGTCCGGCAAGGCCCTGGGCAGCTTGCGCCCCATGAGCAGCTTGATGAGGTACGCGAAGTCGTAGGCGGAGCTGAAGGTGACCCAGGTGACTGCGCCGCCGTTGCACACGAGCCCCGACGACATCATGAGCGCGGCGAAGGTGGACGCCGGCACGCCGCGCGCGCGGATCGCGGCGAAGTCGAGCCCGTTCGCGGCGAGAAGGCGGAGCGAGTCCGGCGCGCCGCGGTGCACGCGCGGGTCGAAGTCGGACAGGTTCACCTCGAAGGCCAGCGCCGGCGGCGAGGTCGGCGAGGCCGCGAAGGTGAGCCCCACCTGGATGAGGTGGAGGGAGTCCACGTTGGCCTTCACGAGGGCGTACCGCTCGGAGGCGGTCAGCGCGGCCGGGTGCTTCGTGGGGCGGTGGATCACGCCCGGGAACTCCGTGTCCATGGACACGTACGGGAAGTGCTCGATCGCCGCGCGGATCAGCTTGAACTCGCGCTCCACGTTGTCGGCCCACACCTGTCGGATCTCAAGACCCGGGGCCGGAGCCAGAGTCTTCTTCTTCCTCCAACCCCCGTTCTTGCACCTTCTCCCGGCGGCGGGGACTGTGGGGTGGACCTCCGAACAAGGCATATCTGTTTTGTAATTCTTCTCTTCTTTCGGGTCGTGGAAGCAGGTTTGAATTCTTCCTTGCTCCTACTAAATGATTGATCGATGGAGCTCCCAAGGCTGAACTGAACTGAAGGTTGCTGTTTGGTGGAGAGGATCGGAGGACTGAGGCGGAGGAATGAATGCAGCTGCTGCTGAAGGTTGGCTCTTATTTATAGGATGGGGCAAGACGTCAAGACGGGAACGAGGCAGGAGGGTGCCCGGAACGGAAGGAGGAAGCCGGCGGGCGCGTGGAGATTCGTGCGCGACAGGCCATCGACGGTGCGAAGAAGACGACGCGTTTATGGCGTGCGCCGCGGGATGTAGCGGAGTTTTGTGTAGTACTAGTAAAATGATTGACGTGTTGGGGGCGGGGCGGGTTTAGGTTGACTGACCAGGCAACACCCCATCCCATCGACATCAAGGACCAACCCAAACCAAATGTTTTCCTTCCTTTATTATTACGACTTACTCCTTGCTATCGAGGAGTATAGCAAACTATTATCTCTGTTTTTAATTGTTTATACTTTTTAGTATAAACAATAATAAAAGATGATGGTAGTAAAAGAAAAACAAAAACAAAACAAAAACAAAAAGAGAGGACGTATCAGGATGAGAAAGAGAGATAGGGGGTCCAACGTAGGTAGACTTGGTCTCGACTTCTTTTTTATAAAACAGTTTCTTTTTCTGTTCTCCAATTGTATTAACTACAAAATATCTTAAGAATGAAAATGCAAAAATGGATGGAGTATTTTTGTGGCGATTTGATACCAGACACAAAACTGCAAGGAAACCCAAGACGATCAAGAAGAAGGCAGGAGGCACTTGACTTGAGAGTGCAGCAGCGAAAGCGATTGTGGTGGACCACACACGAGTAACGAGTTGTATTAGTATTAATTTCCGGGAAGAAAGTGCCGACTCGCCTGTCGTATAGCTGTGCTGCTACTAGTTTTTGTTTTTTTTTTTTTTCAAGAAAAGTGCTGCTACTAGTTGCACACACTTGCACTGGCTCAATTCCATCAGCTAGCTGGTGATGGAGCTAGCTGATGAAGAAAGACTACGCGTCGGCGGCCGCGACCCGATCGATCGACTCCGATCCCGACTCATCCTCCTTTATCAGATCAGACAGTCTCAATCAAGTCACTACCACACACGTGAGTGAGCCTGAGCTGGTGCCTGGTATGGTAGGAGTAGCATCATTTTTCTTTTTTTTAAAGATAATAGAAGCCAAGTCCCAGCCTCTATATCAAAGTAGGAGCAACATCACTTGGATTGGATGGAGCTTTCTTCCTTCTCAGTCGGCTGGCTCGGCAGCAATATCATACTCTATCCGTTCTTTTCTTTTCCTTTTTTTCATCAATAATTTTAACCAATAACTTTAACTATTTGTTTTATTAAAAAATATGAGAATATTAAATATTTTATTAGGATTTAATTTGTTACTAAAAATTTTAATTTAATTTTTAATTTTATATATTTAAATTAAATTTTTAAATAAAACGAATTATCAAAGTTTTCAATCAAAGAGAATTGTGACAAGTAAAAAAAGAATGAAAGGGGTATATTACTATCGTCCAAAACACCAACCTGTGCCTCTGCTGGGCAAAGGTTGCCGTCATTGACCGGGTAAGAAAAAAAAATCAATCGTACTAGTGCCATAATACTGGTGGATGGCTGCCGACCACGCTTTTTTTTTTTGATAAGTTTCTTTGTCTCTCTATAGATCAAAGATTTAATACAAACAGATGAGTACATGCGCCCTAGAAAGGGTGTACCAGACCTGGAAAGCGACTTGGATTTTGCTTATGTGCTTAACTGACTCAAGGCAGCAGGAACGAACCTGCTGCCTGCTGCTGTCCAGGCACCGCATAACACCTCCACTTCCGCTGTTTCCTCACCAGCCAAAGGCCAAAGCAGCCCGTGCTAGTCATGGCTCAAACACTAAATTTAAACTAGTACTAGTGATTACTTTAGTGATTGATACAACCAGACATTTCCAGTAGATGTATCTTTCCATTACCCAGAAAACTTCATTTACATAGAAATGTTTCGCAAGAGTAAGGATATAGTAGTATATTTGGGAGGAAGCAAGGTTCAAAAAAAAAAAAAAAAACATACTGCTTTCTTACAAAGGAACAGTCACAGATCTTACTACTGAAATATGTAAAGCTACAACAGTATTCAAGTTCTCAGCTTGCAAAAGCAAGGATATTTTTGCATCACTAGGCCACTTGATGCCAAGTGGTACTTCACTCCCTTACATGACAACTCCGTATGCTTAGACGACAAAGTTATGGATCATCCAATACAACATTACATAGTTGTCCAAAGGCTAACAGCAGGGCCACAAGCCCAGCTGCTGCCTATTGCTATGATCCCTACATTAATATGGCGGCGCTGAATGCTTCCTCCAGAGCTCTTTTCTTACCCATTTCAGGGGTCCAACACGCTGCTCGTGCTCTTCTCTCCGCACGTAGTCTCCTGCTCTCCTCAATGTCCCCTTGAAGAGGATCTGATGCACCGCCTATTGGTTGAGGCATATCTGGAGGCGGAGGTTGAGCCAGATCTGCCGCCACCGAGGTCGCCGGAGTAGCCCGCCTGCACGGGGAGAGAGAGAGAGAAGAGAAGGATCGGATGGGGGAGAGTGATGGAGAGGCGGTGGAGAGCAGTGGGCTAAAGCTGGGCCAAAATAAAACGTATCCCCCAATCGGCGGGCTATGCTGGCCCAATATGTACCGCTGGTATAGCGGACCCGAAAAAGCGGCCTGGGTATGAATGAATTTGGTTATGCGTGTTGCATAATTCTCCTCAAAACAAAAATGTGCGTTGCATAATTCAAAGGCAGCACCAGGAACAAAGAACTAACGTGCTGCTCTGCTTGCTGCTGTCCACGCGAAAGAAACACCTTTGGTAGTAGTATATTAATTTGATGAGGTCTGTTACACCAGCCAAAGCAAAGGAGCTCAAAACTAGAACAAGAAGAGGTAGTCGTAGTTATTTATTCAATCTGAGTCCAAGCATCACATGAATGATGAATCCATCGGAGTGGTCAGTCGTAGTCGATGAAGAAGGTTCCTTCCGGTGGCTGCAGCAGCTTCCGGTTGTGCGGCGCGGCCATCTCCTTCTTGAGCTGCGTCAGGATGTCCTCCATGGTGTATTCACGGCGCCAGTTGGAGAGCATGTGAAACTTGTGGCCTTCCACCTGCATAATATATTTATTCTGTTGTTCTGGCCTGGTAATAAGGTGATGGAACCTATCCTTGAAAGAAAGCTAGTACTACTAATTACCAGTCCGTTTTCTGGGTTGACGCAGGTCATGTTGATCCTGGAGTGGAAGCGCACGGTGGGCGGCCTGTCGGGGTAATCCGTGTCGCACAAGAGCTTCAGCTGGTAGATGCGGCCCTCGTGAACACACTGTTCTTCTTAATTATTCTTCCGTTGTTAGTTTAGTAGTAGTAGTCGTTGTTGTTAGAGCGACGGTAAGTACTAGTAGTAATTAAGTTGCTTGCTGTAAGAAAAAAAATTAAACAAAACAAGAAACAAGAGGATCGAGGAGACGCAGCACGTACGTTGAGCGGTCCTATGATGGTTCCTGTCCACGAGCGCATGAGGATGTCGTCGCCGTCGTCCATGCCGTAGCTCACCGTGCCGTCGCTCAGCCCCTTCTCGCCGCGCTCCAGCTCCTCCAGAAGACGGAAGCTGCGGGGCACTGCAGCTTCATTTAGTTATTACCTAGCTTCAATGTCATGTCATCAATTTCTTTTTTTTGAACTCTAAAAATCAATTTCTTTTTTTTAAAAAAAGAAAACCTTAATCAGCTTGAGGAGAAGGAGGAAGAAGATTATTACCGACGACGGTTGCAGTTGCAGACGCCACGGAGGAGCCGATGGTCATTTTGCTCTGCTTTCCTCTGCTCTGCTTCTCTGTTCCTGTTCGTGCAGAGAGAGAGAGGATGGAGGAGGTGGCGCGCCGCGCGCCGCATAAAATCCTCGGCGTGCGTGCAAACCACGCACCGCCCGCGATGCCGGAATTTTTCTTTTCCTTTTTCTTTTCCTTTTATGGGTCAACGGCTGTTTCAAAAGGGGGGATGTCAAGAAAGGAAGCCCACTCCTTTCATTTACGAACGGGCCTCGGTTCTCCGGTTGGCAGCCCACTCGTTTTGCCTTTCTTTCCTTTTGGTTGAATTGGGTCACGCACTGCACTCCTAATCCTATCCTACAGAGAAGGAAACACAAGACGCAAGGAATGCAAAGCACGCGAGGAAAAAAGGGAACTAAACGAGCGGTAGGGCATAAATGTGCGGGCTTGATGACCAAATGACGTGCTAATACTAGAAGAAAAAATAGAGCCATGAATCTCCTCCGTTTCTTCTTCATTTCTCTCTTCTTCCGAATCGAGCAATTAAGGCACACACAAGTTATACATGAGCAGGAGAGCAAGTGATCTCCATCCCTCGCTCTCACCATTAACGTAAAGCTAGCTAAATTAGCTGGAGGTTGATTGGTCACAAGAAAATTTAATTAAAAAGCCGTTCATCACTCGTGCACAGGAAAAACTCAATTAACCAAACCACACATGGTACAGTACTACTGCCGCTTCTTTTCCGCTATACTAGTATACTCCATGCTAAGGGTGTGTTTGGTTGAGTTGTAGCTGTGAAAAAAGCTGATGTGAGCTGTGGCTGTAGTAAAAGCTGCTGTGCCGAGACGTGTTGGAGAGAATAGAAAAGAAGGGATACGTTTGTATAATCAGTGGCAGTGGTTAATTTTCTCTAGCTTGTAGCGTCCGTAGCAGGCAAAAGTAGGTCTGAGGCTGCTGTAGATTTTTCACTCGGTAAAAGCTGCTTTGGCTCACAGCTGTCCTCAAAAGTTTTAGTCTTTAACTAGAAAGCTACTTTTACAAAAGCTGCGACAGGTTGAAAAGTTAAACCAGACATCCTCTAACACAGTTTCTTAATTGACTGCCATACTTGCATACCAGTAGTTGCTACGTAGTAGTACTACTGTACACCACCGCAAGAGAGAAACAAGCATCCAACTCCATCAACGTCAATTAATAATAATATTCAACAACACAACTAACTACTACAACTTGATGGCATCAAGTACGGGGACGCATCCATCGATTAATAGGCCGGCTGGCTAGCTGCCTTATTAATCCACCGCATATTAATTTATTTCATGCTAATATGGTGGATTGATTGATAAGGAGGTAGTACACAGTTGATGCGATGCGAGGACCAGTTCGATCCATGGATAGAGCGATTACTTGCATGCTACTAAGAGCCACTGATACAAGTGCAGACGATTAACATCACAACAACAAAAAAAGGAAAGAACAAAAGAAGGATCAGAACATAATAATAATAAGCAAACACACGACACGATGATCAGGCTATTACGACCACGACGACGAGGGTCAAGAAGAAGAAGAAGAAGAAGAAGAAGGAAGAAGAAGAAGAAGAAGAAGAAGAAGAAGCTAACGGCTAGCGCCTGCTACTACGGCCGGCGCCTTCTTCTTGCTCTCATCGTCGTCGGCGCGGACGAAGTGCAGCAGCACAGGGCTCTTGCACCGCGGGCATCTGGGCTCCTGCTCCTCCCCGGACAGCATCACGTACATCAGGCACTGCGGGCACCCGACCACCACCATCGGCTTGGTCGCCGGCGGCACCACCTCCTCCTCCGCGTCCGACGACACGCACGAGCTCGCCGGGGACTCCACCTCGCCGGCCATCGTCGAACCCTTGTCCTGGCTCATACGCCAACCTTATTCACTACTCTCCGCACAAACCTCCCTCTAATTATACTACGTATATGCTTATGCTAGTAGTATAGTACGTGCCTGGACCTGGAACTGGAACAGACGATGTGACTGCTTACAGCAGAGCAGAGGTGGGGTGCAGCAGAGGAAACGAGAAGATGAGGGTGCTTGACTTGGCTTGGCTTTTAGGGGGGGGGGGGGGGGGGGGGGTTGTAACGCTGCAGCTCCAGTGCTTTATATACAGCAGGCACAGGCAGATGCTGTTCTATCCCGTGGCTTGAGGGTGATGCGTCAACAGCGAACGGCTTCAATTCGAGTTTCCTCCTTGTCTGAAACATAGACTGTCATCGTTCAGCACCAGAAGCAATGACTACTACTAGTATCTCTAATTTCGGTGCCCTTCTTCTCAAATCAATACTACTACAGACATTTCAGATTTACTTTCAGTCACCTTCTACTGTCAAAGTATTAAATAAAGGCCATCTCTTACTGCTCGGGTCCCATCACGTACTACCTCTCTCTTCATCATTTCCAAAGATTGCTACAGTTGTTCCATAGCATAAATCTCCGTTGTTATAACATCAGTACAGTTATGATGTTTTTACCACATATCTGGCCACCGTTCCACTGCTGAAAAAAGAGCGCTAGTTTGGTCCATCCCTGATCCACTTTTTTCCCCCTTAGTCTACGTACTGAGTTACCTTGAACTTATGGTGCAAACAAGATTCTATTCTAGCATTTCACTTCAAAATGCCGTCCAAGTGCCATATATCGTGCTGACCTTAAGATAACTTTTCATCCATGTTTCCTATACACTTACCTCCACCAATTTTTTTAATTTTTTTTTAAAATTCTGATAAAAAATTTAAAATTCTCACACCCACACCTAAAACGTCATCCATATTGGGATGAAGGGGCTAAATTCCATCCTCAAGGGCCTTCAAAAGTCAACATTTGCCCAAAAGAACCAGAAGTTTGCGATCCTTGCATTCCTGCATTGTCTTTCCAGTTTCTCCTGTAGGAACAAAAATATTCCCGGTCCCTTTCCACCTCCCAGCTATATAGCCTTTAGTTGGATGCAACATCATCTCACAAGTTCATTGCACTAAACCTAACTTTTCCTCATTTGTACTACTTCAGTATCAAAAAAAAAAAGTTCTACAGAGTTCTCTATTTGTCACGACACTGAGGTGGTAATGCCAAATCTTTCTTTAGGAAAATGCATAAGGACATATTAGAGGTTCTTCCGAGAATCACATTTGTACTCAAAAAAGAACATCTCTTACCTACTGTTTACTCTGCGACTGCAATCAAGGTTTCCTTCCAAGAATTTATGGTGCATATGGATTCATAAGGGCGATGCAGCTACGCAAACATAAATAACGGGCATAAATGAAGCACTGTTTTATCTTGTGGCAAGACTTGAATGTGGGAGGCCACTTTCGATTCAATGAGAGATGTAAGCAGCCAGCTAAGATTCGCAGCTCGTATCACACGCAAACGCACAAACACACACCAGTCTCAAGAAATTGGCCTCGTAAGCATCGCATTCATGCTGTCTTGTGCAGGCATTCAAGTGTCCTGACCAGTAAAAGCTCATCCTGGACAGAGGCGAGCAATTCCAAGCTAATACTGAATCGGGCCGTGCTACGTTTAAGGCCCATTTGATTGAAGCTGCTGTACGGGAAGATGCCAAAACCTTAAATGTGAAAACAGTCATCATATGTCACTTGATTGGACTCGAACTTCACTTTCAGCAGGGCCTTCCTCGATTGAATCAGCCCAGACTGTAATAAAGCAGACGGGCAACAACCTAAACTTTAGGAGGACGTTACCCTGCTTAAAAAAGCCACGATACAGACACGAAAATGAAAATTTCACATAGGCACGTGCAAATTATCTAGTATAAGTTCAAATTGTCCCACCTTTCAGTTCTTAACAAGAAAAATGTCGCATTTTTCAGGAAATTGCTACTAGTACTTCAATACATTTGGTAAGTGCGGTATTCCATTCCATTCAGCTAGTCAGTTCATGGCTTGTCAAGGGAAAAGGAGAGGTTATGAACCCATAATAATGAGGAGTGCTGTTCTGGTCTAGTGCAGCTAGGAGTCCTGTGCAAGGAAATGCTCACTCAATGCTATGACAGTCGACAGAGATGGTATTCAGCCATAAGCCTATAAAACCCTGGTCCTACTAATATTATGTAATGAAATGAGTGGTGGCCTCTATTTGTTTTTCTATCATGACAGGTACACGTCACATAGAACGACACAAATGGTAAGCCAAGAATTGCCTTTCTGAATAGTTGTAAAAAATCAAGTCTCTACATGGAACAGAAGGTCAATTAGTAAAAAATCTAACTTCATCTATATTTATCCAAATTTAGAAAATTATATTTATAAGTCAGATGGTTCTAGAAAATAAAGAATGACCATAAAAAATGACTGTCGAAATTTAAAAAATAGAGAAATAACATCAATATATCAAGAATATTTACCTGTTCTACAAGTCGTTAATCTGTACAGAACCACAGTAAATTGAGTGATCATACGTCTGTTGCGTTGACAGCCTGTGCCTCCAACCCCACAAAAAACTGTTATTATCTACAGCTCTTGAAGAAACACCGCATACTCCAGACAGGTCAGGCTTAAAACTACAACATTCCAAAGTCCAAACCCACCGCTTGGAGAGCCATGAATTACCAGCACTGGCCTGCACAATACAAGGACACAGGGTTTGGTCAGAAACACCGACCTTCAAAATAAAAGAGTTTTAGCTAGAGTCTGGGAAAAAAAATTCACAAACTAGAATACTTCTCTCTTCCACCCCCAAATAATTACAGAATTTATAGTCAAAGAATTCATAAGACATACAAAGATATTGTGCATATGTTTCTATAAAAAAAAAAGGAAAAGTAGTGGTTCTATAAAGCACATGCGTGCATAATAATACCTTGATGGGTTAACCTTTGCCTTGACGAATTAACCAGGAATCGCTGAATGGTTATAGGTCAGTGGTCATCAACATCGTTGTCCTCATCATCTTCGCTGAAGTCTGAATCACTGCAAGACTCAGAATCACCATTGCTTAAAAATTTGGATGCTTCCAAATCTTCTAATGAATTCCAATCAGGTGGAAATATTTTCTGAAGCGCTTCAGTAAGTGCCCCTCCCGTCCTCTCAATCTTGTGAAGCCATTTTGACCAGTGAACAGCAGTGCGCAGATCAACAGTCAAATCATTCTCATACATTTCCCTACAGACACTCAAGATTCCTGTGTAGGTGCTTCCCTCCATAACAGTTGCCCTAGAGAGAAGTGAGGTCACTAAGCAATGATAAGCAGCCTCATCAGGCTTCAGCCCAGCAAGTTTCATCTCTTCAAAGCATTTCAACGCTCTGTCTGGAAGTGACACCCTTGCCCAACCTTTAATCATGGTGGTGTAAGTCTTGATATTAGGTTCCAATCCAAGTTCCACCATTTCTTGAACCACATTTTCAGCTCTCTACAATTAATATTTCAAACAAATTAATTAAATGTGCAACATAAGTCAAGACATGCTTCTCCAATAGGAATAAGGTTAAGAAAACTAGCAATATCAGCTATGAGCAACCATGTGACCAAAAAATACTCTTCAACTATTTCCAATGTGAAATGCGCTTACCTGCATATCTCCAGCCTTGCAGCATGCATTTACGTAGGAGGTATATGTATGGATGTTAGGAGGGACTCCATCTTCTTTCATCTGTTTCATTAAGTCAGCTGCCTCCCAAACATCTCCTCTCCTAGCCCAACTGCCCAGAAGACAAGTGATGATTTGAGTAGATACAATATTGTAACTAGGTTTTGAGAAACTATTTCAAATCATAATATTGCTAAAAAAAAAACCATAAATCAGGCACTGTTAAAACATTGTTGTCAATCCAATGAAAAACATCATTACTCAGATTAGTAGTTCCATGTATAGAAAGTCCCTGGATTAAAACAGGGTCTAGTTGTTCCGTCCCGTTTAAGAAACACTCGAATGGAAGCATCAGAGCTACTTAGTAAATAACCACATACAAAAAATACGTTCAGACCCCATAGTACTGAGTAAAAAGAAAGACAACCAAAATTAGCTTATGTGTCTGTACAGTACCTACCCGTCGATCAAAATATTATATATAAAGGTATTCCTTGGTATCTTCTGAAAGCTCATTTCACGTGTGACTGCTAAGGCGCTTTGCATCCTTCCTGATTTGCAGCAGGCTCTGAGCAAAGTTTCATAAATGTACACGTCAAGCTTCAGACCACTCTCTTTGATTTTGGTGAAATACTCAAAAGCCTTTCCAATATCTCCAACAGCAGCATAACCTCTCATAATTATTGTGTATGTATGCTCATTTGGTGTAATGCCGGCAATGGACATCTTGTCAAGCACAGAAACGGCTCGTTCAACCTGCAACACATGAACATACAGAAAAAGGGTAACGCATTAGAAATATAATGCATCTTGTCATGCACACAACCTCATCTAAAACTTAAGAGTGAAGGATGTAACATAGATTAGAAAAATACCTGATGCTTTCTAATTAGACCATGCATAAGAGCATTGTAAGTCATTACAGAGGGAGCGCAACCACTGCGTCGCATCAGGTCAAGGGTATCAAGAGCCCTTCTCATATCCCCAGCAACTGCAAATCCTTCAATGATAGGTCTGAATGTTCTATTTGAAGGTTGCATTCGTTCCTTCTGCATTTTTTCAAATACACGAATAGCTCGATCCATATTTCCCATCTTGCAGAATGCTTCTATCAGCAAATTGTAGATGGCACGATCAGGCTGTAGACCTGATTTTATCATTTCCTCAAATATACTGAAAGCATTTGCAAAGTCATGCAAATGTATAAATCCATTTATTAGCATAGAGTAAGTTTTGTTATTATGTTTGATGCCGTGTGATTCCATTTCTTTGCTAACAGCTAAGGCTTTGGGAACTTTTCCAATCTGAAAAATGAAATTCCAAACTATTATCAGTGATTGTCTATATTCAGGCATGTAAACAGATCACAAATAAAAGGTACACGAACACTATTGGTTTCAAGTTCAAACTATTAGTCCTAGTCCTAACATAGTTTCCACAAAGTTTAAATCAGAACTGCACTTCAGGTATCTCATTCTCAATCATTATTCAATTAAAGTTACCAAGCACTACCAAAGAAAAACAATAAGAGTAAAATGCAGATCAACTCAAAGAGTAAAAATGAGAAAAGAAAACCAGAGCCTTCGAACCAAGAAGAACATGCAAGAGGTAGGACTGTACCTTGACATACAAATTAATAATACAGCCATAAGAGATTATTGATGGTTTGAAGCCACATTCCTGCAATGTGAGAAGAACTATTCAAATGAAACCGGGAAATACATCAATATACCCCATTCCAACACTAAATCAAAAGCCTCACATGCTTAAAAGGTTAAAAATGTGACGCATAACAAATGTCAAAAAAAAAAAGAAGTTTCTCTAAGGAATGCAAACTCGCTCACAAGATATCATTTCTCACTATACCTTTAACCTTTCAAACACAATTAAACATTTCTTTTCATCCTGAGTGATAGTATATCCATGCATCATACTGTGATAAACATCAATAGGAGCATCAATTCCGTCCTCTTCCATTTCACGGACCAACTCTTCAGCTCGATCTATATTTCCAGATTGGCTGCAATATGCACATCTTTGAGTGTTCCAATATGATTATACATTGGTAGACAGATGACACGGTAATTATTTTCACGACAGCAACATTTTCTTTCACGACATTCAAGATGCCTAACGATCCATTAACTGGTAGTAAGTACTAACCAATGAGCATGTATAATGTTGCTGTATATGATTCCATTTAGATTCTCGAGCTTGGACTTAGCTTCTTTGAACAATTTGTCTGCAGATCTTTGAAAACAAGACAGAGTGATTAGCAAGATGACAGGGATATTGATATGTGAAAAACTGAAATAATTAGAAACGAAAAGGTCACACCATCTAGTGACCAAAACAATGTCTACTATTGAAAGTATAATATGTGAAAAGGAGTTGTGAAACAAAGAAAATACTCACTGAGCATCATTAATTTTAGCATATCCTGCAATAAGGACACTATAAGTAACAACTGTCAGCTCAAGACCCTCAGATTTCATCTCCTCCGCACACGAAACTGCCCCACGCATATCTCTAGCAACTGCATAAGCGTGAATAAGGCTGCATGAAATAAACTAAATTTAATGCAAGAGACGAGCCAGCATAGGGACATTTACTAGAGCTATCTTGCCACTCAGTTGTACATATATGGATATGACGCTGAATACGATAAGGTACAGAAAAATCATGTCAAGGGTATATGCATGATAACCCCAACCTTTGCATCTAGCCCTTCTTTCAAAAATTGCCCTTTTTAGCGCAACAAATTTATCAGTTAACTTAATGTCTCAACTCTCATGCCGTTAAACCAGCATACAAGTGACCATGTAATTGGTTTCTTGGTAGATCATTTCTTAATTCTCAAGATTTTTTCCATAGTTAACTTTTCATGATGGCAATCACGCAGGATCACTCTCCATAACACAATCTTTACCCGCTATACTGATCAACCATGTCACCCTCCATTCAAATGGTAATTAGACAGGTACAGGTTATTAGGCTTATCAGGCCTGCTACACCAGCAACTTTCTTTAGACAGGCAATCAGAGCCCAAATACAATAAGGGCCCGTTTGGCTCCTTTCATTTGGTGAAATTGAAATCTCTATAATAAACTAGCCTATTTGGCTTAGAATTTAACTTCCCACCACTTACCAAAGTTCACTTTTAAGCCTATCTCAAATTCATAGGGTGTGAGGTGGGAAATAGATTCGATATATCACCATGCTATGTTTGCACTCTCCAACTCCATTCCATTCCATTCCAAATATATAGCTAGCTCAAATATGTGCCTAAACTACAATGAATTCAATTCCAACATCCAAACAGGCCCTAAGGCTATGTGAACAGAATTAGACTTTAGTTAACACACCCATACAAGTTTAGGAATCCATGGTCCAAACCAGTCCTGTTTGTTTAATTTTCTCTACAATTTTAAATGATGAGGAATAGGAAAGAAAAGGCAGGAAAATACAATCAAACAGCAACAAAGAGATGCACGTACCTTGTGAAGACAAACGCATTGGGTTCTATTCCTCTTGCTCTCATGTTTTCAAAAGTTGCACGTGCGTGATGCTTATCACCTCGCTTGGCGTAATACACAACCATCAGACCGAATTCCCTCCTTGATGGCTGAATCATCAGGATCAAAAGAAAGGCCGGTTGAAAATGCCATCAAGCGAGATACCTTAACAATATGAGATTTATATTGTAGCGTTAAAAGATCCCTAGGAACTATTTTTTTCTCCCTTTGATCCGCTTGAAACCTTGCATGTTACATGTTAGTCAAATGAGCTACCAAATTTACCTAGGAATTTGTGAATACTAAAGTACAAAATGCAATTAGTTTGAATGAACAGAGAAATTAAGAAAACAAAAGGCATTTGTAAAGAATGGTGAGCTGCTGAGTGAAGAGACCTTGGGTATCCGCTCAAACGCGGAGACGACAGCCTGCCAGTTCTCGGGCTGCGACTCCAGCACCCTCCGGAACTCCCGACACGCGTCCTCCCTGCCCTTGTGCCACGGCGAGCAAGGCTCCCGCCTCCCGCCGTGTTCAACCCAGCGCGCCCGGTCCTCCGCTCTGGCCCTCCCTTTCCTCCCGTCATCAAGCCTGACCGTGAGCGACTTCCCTCGGAACTCCACCCCGTCGACCTCCACCGCACGTTCCGCCGCGGACTCGGGGTCGTCCCCGCCGTAGTAGAGAAAACAGAATCCGACGTTGCGCTCGGGGTCGTCGTGGCCGCGCACCAGCTCGACCTTCTCCAGGGGGCCGAACTGGCGGAAGAACTCGGTGATCTCCGGCTTCTTCGCCCAGAGCGGCAGGTTCCCTACGAAGACCTTGCCTTTCTGACGGAATTCCTCCTGCCGCACTGGCGCCGCCTCCGGCTCCGGCTCCGGCTCCGGCTCCGGCGGAGGCTGCTCGACTGGAACGGGAGGCGGCGGCGGAGGCGTGGGAGGCGGTGGGGAGAGTTTGCTCGACAGCCATAGCTTGGAGGAGAGGGGGTTCGTGGAAGGTGGAGGAGGCGGCGGCGGGGGCGACTGTGGTACGGGTGAGGGTACTGGAGGCGCCGGCGGAGGCGGGGAAGGACGGCGGAAGGATGCGGAAGAGGATACGGGCTTCAAGGACTTGGAGGGAAGCGGCAGGTGGGGAGCGGGTGACGAGGCGGCGAGGAACTGCATCAGCATGGTGGGTGTGGCCTCGGATTTTCGAATGCCGCGGGCAGACGATGGAGATGGAGGAGGATAAGGCGCGGCGCCGCGGAGCTCTCCCACTCATGATTTCCCTTTAACATTTTATTATGATTTCGTCCTTAATTGGTCCTGATATTCGGCGCACATCCTTCCTTTCCTGGGCCTGATTTCATTCAGCAAAATGCATTGGCCCATTTTTCGTATTTTCAATTTTGGGACAGACACATCAAGACAAAATGCGAAATATCCGAACTAGAATTACGGGCATAGACGATTCCTTACAGAATTATAAAATAGAAGAAGATTCAACACAGAGTGCTTTGAGCTACAGTATGATCCAACTGACCATCTGGGCATCTGGATTTCACCTCGCCCTTATGAATCCATAAAAAAGAAAACATTAAATTGATGATACAAAGACACACTCACACTTTCTTTTTATGATACATTGACAAATCACACGCAGAGTCGCAGAACACAACCGTATGTATAGTTTGGCACGATTTAAGGGGGTACGTAGGCAGGACGCAATAATAATAAGCGTAAAAACATTCAGCGTTTCCTGATGGCGAAGGCGCCCAAGATGACGAGGAGCATGAAGACGAGGACGGCGAGGAAGGAGGCGACGACGGAGCCGCTGGTGCGCTGGCAGAATCCGTGGAACTGCATGCAGATGGGCACCCAGTTGGCTCGCAGGTTCCCCGAGTGCGCCAGGTCAACGATGGCGGCGGCGGCCGCCGCCGCCGCCGCTAGCAGCGCCACCATTATCTGCAACACAAACGACCATTCATTATCAGTTTCAGTTCCCCTGCCGTTGGCCTCATAGGTGCGGGAAAAAAGACTAGACAGTCACCATGTCGCAGACGAGCAGGAGAAGCCGTAAGCCGGTGGCCTGTGGGCGCAGGACGAGGGTGGCGGAGAAGGGGAGGGACAGCACCAGGTACCCCGCCGCGATCGCGTTCGCAACCATGAAGAACCTGCACGCACCCATTCTTTGCAATCAGTTGGATCACATTTGGCAGATACTATAATGAATCGTGAGTAGTAAGTAGTTGGCACTGGGCGACACTGACACTAATGCCGGGAACTCGTCGAAGCGGGCGCGGAACTGGAAGTACTGGGTGAAGACGGAGAGCGTCTCGTCGGCCGTGGCCGTAGCGATGGCGGCGGCCAGGGTGGGCCCGAAGGCCGCGATCCTCAGCAAGAAGTCGATGAGCGCCACGCACCGGCTGCCGCGGTCGGCACGCCGGAAGAACGGGATCCCGCCGGACTTGCGTGGCGCCGTCGCGACTGGAGCTGCCGAGGCGGGAGCAGGAGGCGCCGTGGCGACTGGAGCCGCGGCGGGAGGAGGAGGCGCCGCGTCGACCGGTGCCTTTCCATGACTGCGGGCGACGTCGTCGATGGGGATGACGTGCGCGGCGCCGCCGGACTCGCTGGTGTTCATGGTCTCTTGCTGTTTCGTGCGATGGATGAGAGTTACTTAGCTACCTCGAATTTGTGTGTTTATGTGTTGCATGTACAAAGATGGTGGTGATTTATAGCGGACGAGAAGTAGGGCAGGTGTCGACGCATTTTGTGAAGGAAGTGAGGTTTGTTCGTGAAGAGCAAGAGCTTTTTGGTGGTGTGGTTTGGCAAGAGTGGTTGCCAACAGCTATGCAATCAGGAGACATGAGTTGGTAACCTCAAACACTAGCGCACTGTTAAAAGAAGGAAGCACGGGACAGTTTTCCGCATTGCAGGAAAATCAAAATGCGGTTTAGTTCTCTCTATTCTGCAACACCCGAAACGACACTGTCGCTGCACTACTACCGAAGTCCACCTGCCCCATCTGTTCTACCTTCAGTCAGCTGTCCCCATTGTTCTTCTGATCTCAAGATTTGCGAACGCATGTTTGCAATTGACAGACGCAGGTTCATCAATTTAAGAAACCTGGTTTAATGATTGAACGCAGCAATAAGCCAATAACACGTTAAAATTTAGACCGGAGGAAGACATCAAGATATGCAAATAACCCATTGAACACAGCCATTTCTTGCATCTGAAAATAATTCCACCATGTCTTCTCCAAGAAATATACCAATCAGAGCTAACACAAGTTCTACAAAACAATGAACAAAGACTGGGGAAAAACACGCTTGCTGTACAGTTTACACGCCTACCAGCAAGATGGACATTTACATCAGCAAATTTTTTTTTTTTCCAACACTCTTTTCGGTTAGGAGGAACCAAGAAAAAAATGAAAAAAAAAAAAAACGTTTTCTCCCCCTTAATTTCCTGTCTGCGGTACTTATTTCACCTTCGATGTCTTTGTCATCTCTTTCAGGGACTGTTGTCGCTTTCTTCCATATATACATCCTACATGAAGATATGGACGATGGACGACGCCTCACACACAACTCAGAACAAGGTTAAGGAACCCTAGCCAAATTGACAAATCACCAACACCTACTTCCATATCCAATAATACTCTGTTCAAACAAGCGCCTGCACCGTAAGAAAAAAGAAAAGTAAAAAAGGTAGTACACAACAACAACAACAGTAATAATGTTTAAATTTAAAATTCATTGAACAAATCCAATAGCCATAATATTTACTAGAGACATTTACTTAGCACATAGTGTTTTAATATCTATACAGATAACATCATATCAGTGAGCGTTATAAAAATTCAATAGCTAATTTGCGCAAAACAGCATAGCAGTTTCTGAGACATTTTCTAGTTGATTAACATATGATCCAAAATGTAATTACAGAAAACAAGTTCAGTGATTCCATTCACGACCCAGCTAAAGCCATAGACCTCCTCTTATTCTGGGTGGTCACAAAACCACCACGAAGCACCCATGTAATGGTCACGAAGGACCAGCCTGACACCAGATGGTTTTCGAAGGCCGGGTTTATGGCCATATAGCTTCCATTTGAAAACCATTCATCTTGCTAATAATTTTAGAAGTATTCTATGTATTATTAGTTAAATTTCATCCATCAAAACTCAAAAAATCAGGGAATACTGGACAGAAAATTGGGCCATTCTGGAGTACAAAAGCTGACCGTTTTCTGACACCAAAGGGGGTAACATTAGTAGAGAGCATGTACCTGAAATTATGTGCATCTTGTAGGCTACAAAGCTGTTCACACTCAGTGACTACTGCTGCTACTTTGCTCATGGTTATAACCATCCTTCAGTGATTCTTGAGCTTCATTCTCCATGTTTAATGATAGCAGCGCCGCGGCCTGAAGGTAGAATGCGGTTGACCATGTTGGAGATATAACCAAAGCTTGCATTGCATCACTCAGTGCTTGCTGTGGCATGTCATTCATCAAATAAGACAAGCAGCGCCGAGCATAAACTGTCGGTGAAACCATTGTACCAACTTCAATGAACTGCAAGTAAAAGGAAAGTCAATAGCCTTCCATAAGCATTGCAAGTACATCTAATCACAATGAATCTGCAACTTCAGTATCTTAGTCACATTCTCATAAAGGATATAAAAATACGGAAAAACCAACCTGGGAATAAGAATCAATAGCAGTAGCAAAATCCTTCTGTCGAAAAGCGTTGTCACCCTTCTTCTTTGAGTTCAATGTATCTTGCATTTGATTGGTCCACATCTGGAACGAGAGCTGCTGCACAGAAGGTAACGATAAGAACCATAGCGAAGTAGTATGAACATTTCGGTGAAATAAATATGGTACCACATGTCATGCTGGAAGCAGCAAGATGGCTGAAAAATCAAAGCTGAATAGCTTTTAGGAATTACACTGAGTATCCGAATCACAGCATGATATCCGCAAAAAAAAAAAAAATCACAGCATGACATGTTGTAGGACAAAATCTTGATAGTTTAACTATTTCATGGTATCTGTAGTAAAGTAGTTCAGAGGAGAGGAGAGGTATAAACATCATAATATTATTAACTGGCAAAAAATATTAATAACAAGAGTCACTATAGAGGTGTGACATATAGGATACAAGAAATATTTTGTTTGCTCGACTGTTTCTGACACTACTTTATAAAAGGTACGACGTATACACATAAGAAAGTTTGTGTGAATCCGGAAAAAAAATGTTATTAACTCCAAAAAAGAAAATCCAAACCTCATTTGCTGTTCCCTCATCATCCTTGTACCCTCTCTTTTCTAGAATTTCATGAATTGCTGTCAGATCCTTTCTAGAACAGGCTTCAGCAAGAGGAGAAAGGGGCAATGATTGGATAGATGATGCACCACCGCGTGGAATATCCATCAGTTCATAAGATGGGGTCTGTAAAACAACAACATCAATTTAGTCATAACATCGTATCCTAGCTCGATAAACTCAACATCAACGTAGTTATAACATATTAGTTCAATGGAGCTGACATCATGACATAGCCGAACAATTAAGCCTAATTAGCTGGCTAACAATTAATGTAAGACTAATTTGCTCGCAGTCCAGTGCTTATCAGGGTAATTGAGGAAGGGCTAAATGCTATGCATTGAGTAAGTTATAAAAATGAACTACTGAAGACCAAACAAGGGACTAAATACTATGATTCAAGTACGTTATAGAACTGAACTATGAATTATACAAGTTAAGCCCAAGTGCAAGCTTCCGACATAACTCTACATAACTATCAAGCATGCAAGTGAGAAAACGGCGTCAAAAATGGGAAAGTATTCACCTCAACATCCTTCTGAAGAGGGGTCAATGCTTGCACAACAGATCTCACATTAGGTCGTTCACGGGGTTCATAGTGAAGGCACCTTGAAGCTAGTCGCACCAGCTCTGTTCCTTCCTCATTCGAAAATTGACCCTCCAAACAGGAGTCTGTAAGCATATTAAAGTTCCGATCTCGAATCAGGTCAAGAGCCTGCACATATTTACTCCATAGTCATCAGTCTGGTAAAGTTGAAGATAGAAACAGAAAAATACTAGCGGATGTCATATTCATATTTCATCTAATTGTTTCTTTTGTCTCATCACTGAAGCTTAATTCTTACAAACTTTGTTCCCAAGCAGGTGTGTTTGTTAGAGCATTCTTCCTTATGATCTAAAATAGTCAATATGACAACCGTGTGAATGTATTGGCTTTTTAATTCTATAAACATAACATCAAATGATAGCATGATGCAGGTGCAAGTGAGAATCCATAATCTAAACCAAGATGATCTTACATACTCTGCAGAAATGAAAATATCCAGATTGCTAATAAAACAACAACGATAACAACCAAGCCTTTTAGTCCCAAACAAAAAATGATGTTTTATGTTGGTATGTAGAAATGCACACCTAAAGTAAATCATGGAGGAAGGCAGATTGCAACATTTTACATAACTTAGTGAACCTAGGTGTCATATTAATATAAAGTTGATGAACAAGTCTGCTACAGGGAAATCTTGTCCACAGGAATTTGCCTATATGTTGCCATAAGAATACACTAAGAAAAAAAAAAGCGTCAAATAAGATGAGCATGTCACAAAAGAACTAAAGTTCAAATTGTTACATGACTAGGAGGAATATGCTTCCCACTAAGAACATCCAAAAGCAAAGTCCCAAAGCTGTAAATGACACTTTCAGGAGTGATCCTTCCTGCAGGTTAAAAAAGAAGAAGATTGAGATACTGACAGCTTGAGGTTCAAGTTACATGAAGAATTCTGAAGTTAGAATGAAACCAAAGGCCAAGAAAAAGGACGCATTGTTCAATGCTATGCTTACGTAAAACATGCCGGGTTGAAATTAACATGATCATGAATCAGTTACATTTTAGGAATAATTCCCTCAGTGCCATTGCAATAAGTAACATATCAAACAATTTGTGTGCATAATTTTGTGCTAACCTGGTGTAAGATTGTCAGAAAATAGTACAATATCATAATATGACATAAATGGCATCATCTTAGGATGCTCGACTGAATAGCAGAGTTGTGCTGGTTTTACAACAGGATGATTGCATAGATGAAAAGTGCACATAAGCTGAGACTATCGATGCAATTTTTTTTCGAAACATAACTTCGAGCAATGTAAACTAATAAAATTTGTAGTCATATTATATGGACAGAAAATCCTGCTCCTAATCATCAAACAGCTGCTAAACGGAACTAGCTTAAAGAATTAGAAAAGCAAGAATTGACTCACCAGTTCTCATGTACTCAGGAGGTGTAAATGCTAAATTAGTGCTGTAACTTTTTCCATCACGGCTGTTCTTCATAAGACCGAAACAGGAAAGTCTAGGATTACAGTCCTGCAGTATGTAACCAATGTGAAAATGTTTAAACGCATCGATGACCATGTTTCAATCATAATTCACATTATACTCACATCATCAAACAGAACTCTGTAGGCATTGAGATCATGGTAGAGAGCACGCCCTTGAATGGTGCAGTATTCTAAAGCTTCAGCAAGATAAAGAACAACCCGTAGTCTCATAGGCCATTTCATGCTTGCGACTCCCCTGTGAAATGAACACAATGAAAAGCACATTGCATCATTAATCTTGTGTGGCATTCAAAATATAGGCAGGCAACAATGGAAGAGATGCTTGGCTAGTGCCCTTGGTTGAGAGTGTTAATAAGCAAACATAAAATGCTCCTGCGAAGCATAACTAACTACGAAAAGAACTGCTTTCAAAGAGGACTTACAATGGAAGAGATGCTTAGCTAGTGTGTCGTTAGGCATGTACTCTGCAACAAGCAATCTCTCATCTCCTTCACAGCAACAACCAAGCAGATTTGCCAATCTTTTGCTCCGCAGCTGACCAACTGCTTTAGCTTCATCCTGAAATATAAAATTCCCTTAAAATTGATGCAGATATATCTTGGAAAATACACAACTACGTGCAAGGCACCCGAAAACCACAGTTTCATATAAACAAAGAGGAATATCTATGGACAAGCAAAAGGCTGCTGTTTGAAAAGTCCTCTATGATTATTTTTCATGCAACTAACCATAAGTGACATAATAAGATATAATATAACATATGAAAAGGTACATAAAATATTATACAACAAGCAGACCTAATATAGTTAGAAGCATGTTGATAACATATGAATCACTAGTAAAGCTGAGGCAAAAATGCTGAGGATAAGCAATGGAATACATCTATAAACTCCATTTATGGGGGAGAAAGAAGGGAATGACAATATGACATGTGTTGCTAAAATCAAGATTTGGACTAAAAGTTCCGTAAAGTAACTTGACCCACAAAAGCAGTACCCGATAAAAATAGTTACGCTACAATGTATAGCAGGGAATCTAATAATGGAACAAGAAGTAGACATAACAGGGTAAAAAAAAATACAAAAATGCCATAACAGGCAATATTAAAGCAGCAGTAAAATTGTTGAATAGGTATGGGAATACATCTACAAGTTGCATCAATTGAACATCGTGCAGTTATTTCCTCCTATCTATATCTAAACATTGTATGACTTTTAAGGTCACAGCGTTGACTACTAGTTAGTTTCATCAGCGGTGAAGTAACAGAAAAAAGTGTTCAACGAACAAAAACGGTAACCAACAACATTATGGTAGTGATAGTAGCTGGTATGATTGCTGTCTCATACGGTCACACTTGCTAAGCAATGGAATCTAAAAACGAAAAGAATGTTAGGCAAACAGTTGGTTGGTGGCACCATTCCATTCATGAGTCATCATACTCCATCCAAAAGCAAGACAAGAGAATACTAATAACAGGTATACAGCATATCATGACAGAGGAACAGGTACAAAATCAACAACCTCCATGATAAGGGACATTTGATATACTATCAACCAAAGAATCTACTACCATCACCATCACTAGAGTACCCAACCAGGTAACAGAACATGTAATCACACGGTAACCATAATGCACATATCTCGTGGGGGGTTGGGGGGTAGAACTGAGGATACCAGGAACTGGCGGGCGTCGGGCCAGGCTGAGCGATTGAAGCGCTTGACAGCGATGCGGCGCTGGGCATCGAGCTTCCCCTTGTACACGACATTGGGCGCCTTCTCTCCGTGCTCGGAGACGATGTTCTCGACGGCGAAGCCCGAGGTAGCCAGACGCAACTGCTCGAAGGAGAACTCCTGGAAGACGGGCAGGTGATAGGCCTCCGCCTGCTCCTCGATCACTGAAAAGTTGTCATCAGGAGGTGGCGGTATCAACTATCAAGTCGGCGCAACAAATCAGCAAGCAATGGATCGAAACGAATGGAGAAATAATAAAAAAAAATCTAGTAGTAGTAAGCATTGAACTGGCGGCTTTATCCCCAAATCCTACTACTACTACTACTACTTGTAGCCGACAATCTCGGGGGGTAAGACACCGAAAATATGGAAACGCAAGCGGGGAAAAAAATAACAAGGAACGGAAACGGAGGCGTTGCAAAACTAAGCAGCAGCGAGATCATTATCCGTTTCGGAAATACGCACCGCCAGCACCACCAGCACCACCGCCGGTGAGCGTGGTGTCGTTGGTGACGCCGTTGCTGGGCGTGCGGCAGCAGCAGCAGCAGCAGCGCGCCTTGGAGACGCAGACGCCCATTTCGATCCGAGCAACGCCTGTATCTGCAAGGAAAGCCAAAACCGTTGAGAAGTAGAAGCGGAATTGATTCGACGCGGCTCGGATCTGACAGGAGCATGGACGGGGAGCGAATCGAACGGAATGGAATGGAAGGGGGACGACGACTCGCCTGAGGCAAAGCAGAAGCGAGGAGGGAGGGAGGGAGGCGGCGGGCGGGCGGGCGGCGTGGATTGGATGGGATCTCCCTCTCGCCTCCTCTCCGCAGCTCCTCTGTCTCACTCTCTCTCCCTCTCTCCCTGGGTGGATTTCTCGCTTGCTCGCTCGGTGGAGTTGCAGAGCAGGAGAGGGAAGAGGAGAGGAGTTGGGTTTGTTGCTGCTGCTGCCTGCCTGCTGCTTGAGAGAATGAGTCTATATATGAGTATAATTTTTTGGCTAGTAATAACACAGTAGCTCTACTAGTAGCGCTGCTAATTTACTTCAGTGGAGGGAGGGAGTAGGAGAGGGAATAAATTTTAATTTTTTACTGCTATTTTATATACCGACATGCCTTGGAGTAGGGTCGTCAGTGCGGCGGTAATTACCTGGAGTCAAATGGTAAAGAAAAGAGTAAAAGTATTTTGTTTGTGCTGCTAATATTATTGTAAAATTGATATTATTAAGATAATACTAAGTAGACAGCCGAAGATAGATGATGAAAAAAGAAATTGGGAGAAAAAAAGTGAAGCAAACCGCGACGGGCTTGCTCGCGGGAAAAAAAAGAAGTGGGGGGGAAAAAGAAGAAGGAAAACAAACAAGGAAACCGCAACGGCAAGTTGGCAAGTGCTGGCGCGGCGTTTCGGCTGGAGAAGAGAAGGCTCCGCTTCGATTCACGCACTTGCGGCGGGAACCCCCACCCAACCCCAACACCAACGTGGTGCGGAAGGCAGCAGTTTGTTTGCTTGTTCATCGATCATCTTCTGATCTTCACTTCACACACGAGTAGTACAGTACTACTGTAGTATTTGATTGATTTTGTCTCTGAACTCGTGTGTTAGTAGTTAGGCTTTGCCGTGCCAGCGAAGATCATCTACTATCTGAACTTGTTCTCGAGGCTAACCAACACTAAGCTCACATATTAGTATTACTAGTACTAGTAGCACTAGCTGGATGGAATGCAGAGGGGGGTGGGGACCAGACCAGACCAGACCAGGCCAGGATGATGAGGAGGAGGATCCTCGAAAGACAAAACTACTTACGTGGAAATCAGAGTACTTTCCAATGAACAACTGGCGACTACTGACGGTAGCTGCTGCTTGCGCTGCAACTTGCAACAACGTGCACGTTTGAATGCTGACGTTTGACCGTGTTTTTCAGTCCTCTACAAATAAAGTCGATAATCGGGTCGGTGGGTCGTATGAACTGAACTGCATATTTTTATTTTTATTTTTCAACTCAACTGAATTGCAAATGGTGAAGCGATCGATGAGCTAGCTACTAGCTACGAACGAGAGAGCTGACCGGCCATCTCGTCTTCCTTCTTCTTGCCTCCGTGTACGCTATGCACGCGACGACGACACAGCACGTGTACAGAGGAGGAGTATTCTTTATTTATGCTCGGACAGCTGAGAGGACTGCTTTTCACGTCGATGAGTGGTTCCGCGGCAGACCGGAGTGATGATGAGTCGAGAAGAAAGCCATCCCATCCCATTATTCCCATCTCCTGGAAAGCGATCCGTAGAGTGCGTGCTCTTGCAAGAAGAAGAAGAAGAAGAAGAAGAGCAGCGACCTGGTCTCTGAATACTAAAAAAGGATTTGTTGACGCAGATCGACCGACAACGGTCAAAAGCAAAACCTATCGACGACTATCAGACCTGTATTTATTCTCTAATGAAAATACTCCTACCTGTATTATTCTTAGTACGAGTCCTTTCTTATAGTAGCATACAATATAGTACTACTACTACTACCAGTATATATAAAAGCAGCAACCTGCTACTACCTGCCTTAGTCCTGACCGCCTACAAAGGCAATCCAGATTCACATACTGGAGTGGTATAGCGCACTCACCTTTATTTATTTTACCAGTTTAAAGTGAAAATGAATGAGAAATAATGTACGTGTCCCGTCCCATCCTGCCTAACATCTCATTGACTCGTCAGGCAGGGGCCGGGTAAAGCAAAACATGCATGCCCCGAAAGAGGGCGCTAAAAAGTTCACACAGCTTCACATCACACGCAGGATAAAAATCTTACTCTCTCTCTCTGTTTCAAATTAATTTTCTTTCTAGACTTAAATATTTATCCTAAATTACTTGTGTTTCTTATTTTTTAATATATCTTTCTCTCCTCTTAATACATCTTTATCTTTCTCTTTCTACTTCTTATTTTTAATACACCTATCGTATTATTTTTTCTTAATCTCCGTACCGAGAGCTAGAAAAATAAATAATTTAAAACGGAGGGAGTACGTAATTTAAAATTGAACTGAAGAATGGTTGTTGATGATCCGAACAACCAATATTCAGAGGTTGAGAACAATACCTATATATGAATTACTATACGATTTGCTTCGCTGCTCCTACGGTGTCATCATCAAGGCCGGTAAAGAGAGAAGAGATCGATCATCCTCGCCAAAAAGGAGAGAGAAAAAAAAAAGGGCGTTAAGACTGCTAGTTAATTAGGGCTGACGATGATTGAGGTGTGCACGACGCGCACGCCGCAGCGGATACACTGACTTGTGTTCTCTGAACTGGCTGATCCCATCCACCATCCAGTCCAGCTCGGACTCGGACGACATGCCTGATTCGGTGCTCCCTCTTGTCCTTGGAGCAACGAGCTGGCGGTCAGTACTACACGTAGCTAGTGACCTGTTCTGAACCCACCACCACACCCCCCTGAGCTGACCAGTACTAGTAGTACGTGTTAGCACTGATGACGATTTGTACTTGTTGCTCCCGATTAGATTATCTCATCTCCGTACGACCTGATGAGCTAGCTAATCTCTCAACAAGAGGGGACGCAAGTTATACTAATACGACCCTTCATTGGATTTCCTTTTTTTTTTTTTGGGTAGCGGTTGCACGAATGCCGCCTTGCTAAACAAATATTTAATCCAGGGAGAGGGCCTGCTGATTACAGTAGTTCAATCATCATCGCGTTTATGTGCCCCAGCTCATCAAAACTACAACGAATGACACTAGTGTTTTCTTTTCATCAAAAATGAATATGTTGATTTATATTATGACAAAGCCAGCTCTTGTATACATGGACTAATTAAGGGTACAGTCATATAGTCCTCCGTTCTTGTTTAGTCGTCGTTTCGATAAAGAAAAAATAGCTAGAGTAGATCAAATTTTCTATCTGAAACGACAACAAAGAAAAAGAAAAAGAACGAGGAGTATATGATTAGGATTTGCATGTGTGCATGGACAAGTAATGCAAGTGAACAATCGTGAGTTATACAGCAGTATATTATATGGGCTGTATAGTAGTATCTAGCTAATGACGCGGTGGATTATTTGATGCGCGTAATGAATCCCAGTGTCGTCAAATCCAGAGGTGGCATAAGGGAGGGGAAAAAGAAATGCGTGGCGCCTGTCCCTGTCATCGCAGCCGCCGCCCCTGAATAAATTTTTGAAGTACAGGGTACCAACAAGAGAAGAGAATGAGTTGACCTTCCCCACGTTGAGATGACGCGTGTTTTTGGACTCGACGTTACTGACCTGCCTGCACATCCGGATTCCTTGCGCCCAACGCTGCTCTGTACTGTGTATGTTCTAACCCTTTTTTTTTTCAACTTCCTCTTTATTTTTGAGTGTCGGCTGTTCTCGTGCTAAGTACTACTACTACAAGTAGTAGTATCTCTAGTAGTAGTATTTCAGAAGTCCACAATACTATATACGTAACCAACTTCTGAGTAAATTAAGCAGGGGTATGACGTCCAACTTGTTGCATTGAAAGGTAAGCCATTTGTGAATTTGCACATTTCACGTAACAAATGGCGTTAATTTGCACATTTCACGATGGAAAGGTAAGCCATTTGTGAATTTAGCCCACGGGCTCAAACGATAAATCTCATTCTCATGGATGCACGACGCTCCAAATAAGACCCACTTTACGAACGGCGGACAAAAAGCCCAAAAGACCATCTAACTGCGAGGGAAATCCACGGCCCACTTACGTCGTCAAAGTTTTGGCGCTTCCTTTTTGTAACCGACCGCATCCGCACTTCAGCACTCGCGGCTTCCTCTCCTCGTGCGAAAATTATTTACCAGTCGCGAAAGCTTTTGCTTGGATTGGTTGGGTTGGGTCTACCACGACCACGATATCAGTGGTTGGCTTCATTGGACGGTGGCATGGGCGGGGTCTGCGTCTGCCACCACCACTGCTTCTGCTTCTGCCGTTGCAAAGGAAGCCCCCCGGGTACGAGTAAGACTACGAGTCACACTCACACTGTGGATCCCTCCACCGCGGCAAGGTGTTTGGTGTAGCAAAGCTGTAGCACGCTGCAGATACGCACGCCAAGTGTTCGATGAAATGCCGGCCGGCCACTGTCGAAAGCCAATCAGCAACCCTGTCTCTCGGACGGTAGTAGTACTATGCACCATGCCGCTCTTGCCGGTTCTGTCTGTTGCGGTGAATTCCGTTCCATTCTACTACAGTCATTGACACTTTTTTCATCCATCGTAAACTGCTTTCACCTCCTTGTCCATGCATGCAGCTAGCTGCGTGTGCTCTTCTACAGCACTAGTGTGTGTCTGGCCACTCGGACTACTGGAGCATCTCAATGCTTTAGCGCCAATTAATTTCTTGTTGGTATCTGACAAGACTGTTTCTTTCTGGTTGGTGTGCCGGCCGGGCTTCATGTCCTCCACCATGCGAGCACCGTGTCTGTAACGCGGGCATCGGCCGGTCATCGTCCGAGCGCCACATTGGTGCTTCTTCTTCTTCTTCTTCTTCTTCTTCTTCTTCTGCGTGGAGGTGCCGAATAAATCTAATCGGCATGCCCTTTCGAGTGGCGAGCAGCAACCTTTTCGAGAGTATGACTTGCACAGCATCCGGGGAGCTGGATGATCTGGACTGGGAATCACCTTTTCCTCGTGCTCTTCTCTCGGGGCATCAAATTCATCTCACTCTCGGTTCGATCGGTTACCAGAGAATCTCTTCCCAGCGCTCTGTATGGGCTTCTTCTCATCAAAGGTAAAGTCTTCTGAGACCCCATCGATCAGTAAAGCTCGTGTAGGATCGATCATACCCTGGTCGTCCTACACTTAATTGGATTCCTGAATGCTCGACATTGGATGCACTGACACACTGCTTTGCATGCTCGCTTAGCCTGTACTACATATTCAGTGCACATGACGGAATGCTGACTACACTGCTGATCTATCTATGCCACTAAACCATGTGGATGTCAGCTTTCTTGCATCCTTACCTTTTTGTGCTCGTAAAGTCACTCGCAATAGTTTCATAATCCAGCAAGTGCTTGCTTCATTTCTTGGATGCCTGAGAGAACTACTCCCAGCTAGTAGCTCTATAGTTATTTACTAGGCGTCAGCTGTTCACGTTCTCAATCCTAGAACGGAACAACATAGCGATGCTGACTTTGTAAATGAAGAACAGGAAGATGGTTCTAGGTTCAACTTGTGTTGCCCTTCATCGAATGCCTGACAATTCAATCGTCTTCGATGTCCTTTTGTTTTCCTGTCCAAATCCAACCACGCATGCCTGTCTCCATTTCCTTGTACATTCCTGAATACGAGAAAACAACGTGGCGCTGTTTACCAGCGACCTTGCATCCGATCCCCAAAGTCCTTGCAGACAACTCACTATGTTTCCTTAGCTGTCTTTGCAGTAACATGAGTCATAGTCTTGTACTAACGCTTAGAAGTAGCCAGTGTTGCCTTTTCGCAAGGTGAAGTATTGTTCTCTCAGAAAGAGAAGTGCTACCAGTTCCTTTTACTGTTCATGGTCGCAGATGGATGTCGGTCCTCATTGATCATTTCCTGAAAAATAAATACTGATCGATTGAGCTGAAATGAGTCGGTGCCTAGCTGACAGCAGGTGAATAGGAATACCAGTGTGCAAACTGGAGTATGTTAATTACTTTTTTTTTTTGCAGTTTTTCCTTTATTCTGCAAGTAAATATCTTGTTCTTTTTCCCTCGGCTTTTCAGCTGTGACGTCCATTGGAGGAAGTGATGAAAGCTGCTTTTCATAATCATGGGCAGGCAGCAATATCTATGTGCCTTGACTAACTGCTGTTTCTGCGCACATCTCCATGGGGATCTGTTTCGCAACAAGTGCGGTCGAAGTGGCTGCACAAAGTGGCAGTAGTGACTTCCAAGAACTTTTGCATTTCCCCCTGGAGTCTCACTCGCTGATGTTATTGGCTATGGAGTGAACTGGCCCGTTCAAAAGGCATCATCATGCCACGTGTTTTGTTGGCCTCTAGTATGCTGACGTGACAGCTTTCTCGCACGGTAAGTTTTGGACTTGCTTACTGGAGTAGCTCCCGCCTTTCAGAAGGTTAGTGATCTGTCCAAATCAAAGGAGATGGGTGCCGTTCATCCTGCTGCTTCACGTTCAAACCTGTTAATTACTGCTATATGCAGATGTGATTGTTCCTCTAGAAAGATAACCTTATTTCAGCCATTTGAAAATTCGCATACTCCAACTAGCGCTCTTCAGGTTCATATTTTTCTCAAAGTACATCATCTAAAACGTACGTAATTAGTTTGTTGTCTTGCTAATTGCTGAGGTTTCTGACACTCTTTACTACTATGGCCTTATACCGAACAGAGTCATTCTTTAGCGAGCAGTGGAGAAAGCAAAGCTTTTTGGGCGGTAGGACCCTCTCTCGTCACCGTTGCAGTTTGCATGATAATTAAAATGAGAGAGAAAAGCGAGGCGAGTTCACGCATCATCATGCTACAATACACGAATCATCAGGCTGCTGCGCATCTACCATACATATCTCGTCGGAGCTGCACAATCTTGAGTATCTTGGGACAACATGTTGCTTCCCTCCTCCTTTTTCTTCTTTCCCCACATCCTTCACATATTCTTGCTACGACAGGTGTAAAAAGGAAGCTTGTGACAGACCACACACAGTTGTAGCATGGCTACCACCCAGGAGGTGCTACCACATCCGACAGCATTCGGGTTCATAATTCGAAAAAAGTCAATCAAAGTTTAGTACATATAATTAAGCAAATTTCATAACATATATTGTCTGTTCGCAATTTGTTGTGGTGAAGACAACAATGTAAAAACAGAGAGTTGTTGCTTGTTAGGCAGTAGGTAGGAGATCTGCTTATGTTTTTTTCTTTTTTTTAAAAAAAAATTGAGGTGTATGCTTATGTTTATCAGAGCAGTTACTTACTGTAGAAAGGGAGAGGGAATAGTGGAAGTTGAGGCGGGACAGCATGATGGCGGGGGGAGAAGAAGTTGAGTGAACAGATGGGCCCAAGGGGAGGCCCACGTGAGAAGCGAGAAGGGCGACAGTAGGACGAAGCGCTCACAGCATGTGGGTCTGTTTCTGTTTCGCGCTGGTCCTTTTACAAAGCAAAAGCATGGGGCCGGACTCTCAGACACTCTTCACATGACCGACCGTTGTCTTGAGGTTGTGGTGCCACGTGGGGACCCGAGAGGGGTGAACCTTGTGTTCCCTCCATTACTTGCGACTTGTTTTTCTTATAGTTATAGACAAAAGGTTTTTCCGTGCTGTTATAAAGTGGTTGCACTGTTTATATGCGACTAGCTAGTTCTAGAAGGCTTCTCATGCAGACCTTTAATTACTTTCAGCATATTATAATGTTCTTTCGGGAAAGGGATAGTCTCGCCGTGTTACTAGACTGATATTATCATATTATTTGCTAGCTAGATAGCCTTGTCTGTCTAGTCTAAGATTAGAAGCAAAAGCAAGGAAAGGGGCCTGAGGATTTTTTTTATTTTTCTTTATGGACGCTGTGTATCATTGGCTCTTTGAGGTATGAAGGGCTCGTGTGGCACGGAGTGACTGATTCTCAGTCAGAATCAGATGAAGTTATGAAAAACATTAGTATATTATAGGAGATGCGACTCTTGATTGATTTTATGAATTGATTCTTTAAAACGAATTAAGAGGCAGTTATATATTGTCAACTGGAGTAATTGATTGATCACCAATTCGGCATTGCGCTGACACAGCACACGACTGGCTGGCGTACGATTGATGGCCTCACCATCTCTCTCTTGGAGTTGCAATCAGTGTGAAGCCGGGGACGTCGGTGATGAGGGAGAGGATGCTCACGTTGGACGAGATGACATTGGTCAGATGATGAGCGAGAGGGGAGAGGTTGTTGCAACTACCAGATCGAGTTGCTTGAAGAACGTGGAGGCGCCCTCGCCATTGTCGGATGGAGAAGAAGTTGACGGCCATCCATAAGTCCTTTGGAAAAGCGGTTACCGCGTCTTACTATATTAGCAGAAGTGATTTTTCTTTTTTTTTTTAGAAATGAGTGGTTGAATTTAGGAAGACAGACAGGGAGGACTGTTACTGTCACTGCCGTGTCCGCATATGCTTTCCTCCCTGTCCCTTTGTTTGGAATTGGGTGATTTTTAATTAGTCTAGTCTTGGACTGAAGTTGCATACTACTACTATTGCATAATCAATCAATTGCTATGATTAGTGGTTAATTATTGCGCGCACGGCCACGGCCAGGTAGATAATACAGGCCTACCTGAACGCGCGCGTGCGGCTACCCCGATCGGCTTACAGGTACTAATGAGATATCGATCGACATAAATGCTGCCTCCATCGTCCCATGTACGGCTATGGAAATGGAACCCAACAACAACCAAGGAGGGACGGAGGAGGGAGGAAGGAGGACGACGGTGGTCCTGCGCCTGCTGCTGCTGGATGCACGCCTAATGTGGCAGTGCATGGATCGAGTAGTGGACCTTTTTTTTATTTTTGTTTTTTTTTTTACCCCCCGATGTACACGAGTCACCATACTTGTATAGTAGTGGTAATTATAATTCAGATCCAAAAATTGTTAAGTAAAAATTGAGATCCAGAAGCTATGGGCGGTCTGTGTGACAGGTAGGTATACCACTGCACTGCATGCATTTGCATCGCACCGGCCGGTATGTACATGCATTGCATGACACACCAGCTCTACTGATGAACAAATTAACGACGAAGAGGGGATGCATGAATAGTCCAATTACTAGTAATAATTAAGCAAGATAATATATAATAAATAATGGCATATATATCGATCGAAATCGACAGCGCGCGAAGAAGATTTCCTTGTATAGTACTAGTACGCACGGGCACGTAGGCTCCATGATGCCGGCTCCGATCGGGGACATGCGCGTCATTTCGCTGTCCACCTGCTAGCATCGCCGTGGCGGGCCCGCCGTGTCCCCTCCTCCTCCTCCTCCTCCTCCTCCACCCGGCCCATCATCTCACGTCCAAAGCGTGAGGTTAACAGCTCTCTCTTCCACCGCTTGTTCTTTCTTCTTTCTCTCTGCAAGCAAGAGAGGTTCAAGAGAGCGAGCTCTCTCTCCTTCAACCATGGATCCATCTTCCATGGTTTTATAAACCCCAGCCTCTCCCTTGTTTACCCCCTAGATAGAGAGCCGTCTCCTTCCACCATGGTCCATGGATCCATCTATCTACTGTGTTGTAGTAGAAGCTAGTTCCAATTTCAATTGAGAGGGATCGAGCAGCCGCTAGCGGGTAGTAGTTGATACTAGTTATTATTACTACCCCGTACTGCATGCTGAGGTGAAGAAGGAGCCAGGGTGTGACGAGAGAGCAGCCGTTTCGTCGCTCTTCATTCAGGAAAGCTAGTGGAGGACTCCAAAGGGATCGCATTGATCTCACCCACGTATACGCGCGCAGCAGCATACATATGTTTGATTATATATTTGGACAAAGAGAAAAAGGTACATTAATTACATAGAGCGAGCAAGATGAAAGAGTTAATTATCATCGTCCATGCGTGCGCGGGGACAGGATCAGTGCAATCCCTTTGGAATTTTCCACTTGCCTCCGTCGTCCGCCACTACTACACACCGCCCGTCCGCCCGCCCGCCCGGCCCGGCCCGGCCCGGCGGCTCCCTCCCTCCCTCCCTCCCTCCCTCCCTCCCTCTCTCTCTCTCTCTCTCTCTCTCTCTCTTCATCACCAAATTAATGAGAGAAGCTAGTTCTTCTTCGTGTTCTGCCTGCTGCAATCGATCTGCAATAAGCTAGGTTTCACTGCACCGGCCGAGCCCAGTGATGATGATAAGGACAACAATCATGCGGTGGCCTGATCGAATCAGGAAAGGACGTAAATCATCATCGATCGCCAGGTAATTAGTTACATTCTTCTCTATTTTTCTCAACCATTTTTTTTCTCTTTTTCCTCGGCTGATTCTTCTTCTTCAGTTATTTGCTCGATCGTGGAATTCTGTTTCGAGTTTCGTCGTCACTATTTGAGAAACAATAATAGTGGCCAGCGATACAGATGGAATAATAAACAGATGTTTAAAAGGGTCAATACGTGGAGCATCGGTTTTGCATAATAATCTTTACATGAAAAGCGGGACCCTGCATAATTCTCATCATGAGTTGCCAATATGCCGCATATTCCTTTAATTAGTCTCTCTTTCTGTTATCAGAGTTGATGTTCATACACAGTATGTGGGTTGCTTAATTCTCTTGATCTCCTCTCTTAGTATCAGTTTTTCATCTTTCTGGAACGTAGACCGCTTCTTTTCATTATGTTTGCCCCCTATACTGCTTATGCTAGTAGTACAGAATACAACTAGAGACGACAAACATGAATGTGCATGATGAGTGAACAATTTTTCTACTAGATAATTTTGAAACCGATACTACAATGTTTTGGGTCTTTCGAAATAATAATAATAATAATAATAAAAAAATACAGATGAATGCCGTGGGTGTAGCGACGACGGAGAAGGAAGCAAGTAGTAGGAGTAAGCTGTTTGTTTTGCCAGTAACGGTAAAAGGTGGAAATCCCAGACAAGTTCCATTTATGAGGATTGAATACACTGCACGCAGCGGTCGGCCGGCCGGGCGGCGGATGAAAATGAAACTACTACTACTGGTGGTACTGTTCATAATCGTACCACCACCGACTCGTGGTTGGCATGAATGAGAATGAATGACCAGTTGTAGTTGCGTCGACGGATCTCTTCTCCGTGTCCTTTTCTTTTGTCGAAATGCCGGAGGAGCTGACTAGAGTTCTTCATTCCCACTGCACGTCACACTGCTGGCAGATGCTGCTGCTGCTAGCTGCATGCATGGTGGTGAGTTAGTTCGATCGTCCCTTTTTCTTCGATTCGGAGAAAAAAAATTATTAGATAGTGCTTGCACGTTTCTGATTGATGTGGGATGATACACATCGTGCATGTAGTATCATTATTTATTTATTACTCATTTCATCCTAAATTACTCGTTCATCTAGTATTTCACATTTGTCTCAAATTGCTTTTATTTCCGTTTCCCAATACATCTTCGACTGGCTGGCTGTTCCGATGTGGCCCGGTCCGGAACATTTTGACCAACGACGGCCTGTTAACTCGTCGGGCTTACATTACAAGTCAGGCCTCGTTTAGTATGGGCGGTCTCAAAGCCGCCGCAGCTGGTGGGTGATGCTTCGGCCGGGCCGGCGTCTATATGGGCCATCGTTTTTCGCACATCAAGCGACCTGGGCTGCCAGATCATTGTGGTGTCAGCACTGTGTGACTTTGGCAAGTCATGGAGGCCGGGGAATAAGAAGACACTCAAAAGGCCGTCGATGTGCATCAATCAAAGTTGCCTGCGCGCCCCAGCGACACAGAGCTAGTAGCAGAGCAGAGTGAGCGGCTGAGTGCGAACCCGTCACTGTTGGTTTGGTTTGGTATCTTTTCAGGCCTTGCGGCGGGCGGCGGGCGGCGGGCGGCGGGCGGCGGCCTTATCTCTTGTTGTGAGACGCCTCGATCGTGTGCGTGGCCACGCGCTTATCCATCCGTTCCGTTCTGTCGTCGATGGCAACAGTTGCGACGGATATAGATAGATAGAAGAAGATAGATGGGTGGACCGGACGCATGCATTAGCATCGATCCGTCATTGGCGTGCACAAAGTTTCTCCTCCTGGCCTGGGCCCTGGGCCTGCCCTCGTCTCGTCGTGTGGGCGCCGCCATGGTTTACAAATCCGTTTAAAAATTGACTTCTGAATCGATCTAAACGAAATTTGAAATATATATATATATATATATATGTATAATGGTAATCGGTCGCAAAACGATGCATAATCGGTAATTGGCCAGAACCACCCATCCTCTTCTCTACTTGCTCTCTAGATGGAATGGATGATGGCACGAGGACGGCAGATTGGCAGCAAAGCAGGGGATACAATTGAACTTGGTTGCACGGCACGTAGGTCTCTCTCTCTCTCTCTCTCTCTCTCTCTCTCTCTCTCTCTCTCTGCTTGCTTTTGATTTTGATGCACCAAATTAGTAGTAGTCTGACAAGTCGTTGATCGCTGGCTGGACAAGGACAGCCCCATTTGCCGCAAAAGGAATGGAGCCACTGACCGCCGGGACCTGTTGAAAAATCTCATCGGAATATATGGATGGATGCATCTTGTCAAGGGAGTACTTTTGGTTTTTAATTGTTTTGCATCGAAAAGAAGAACAATAGTACTTCGCATTTCATACTATAATTTTTAATTTCGTACGATAAATTTTTTTTATCTTTTATAACTGTTACAAGTAAATTTATAAACGAATAGAGAGTAAATCGATCTTTGAAAAGTAGTACGGTAGTTGAGGTATATGTATACTATACATCGGAATCGGATGCGTGCTCTGTGCGCTGAGATACAATACAGATACAGTAAACGCCCATGGCTTTGCTTGTTGACCCGTCGTCGTAATTGCGACGTGCTGGCTCTGGCTGGCGTGATGGCATCCGATCACGGATCACGCACAGCACATGCACGTTGGAGGAGCAGAGCAGGCCGTGACTGCCCAACCATTGGAGTGGTGGGCGTGAAAGAGGCAGAGAGAGACCATGCATTTTTTTTTCTTCTTAGAAAATAAAAATAAAAATAATATGAAGAAAAGAGACGACCATGCATGCGCATCTTACGTACGTAAGGAATACCTTCTTCATTAATATACGAAGTAGTAGTTGAGATATCGCTCACTTACTTCCATGGGAAGCAGATAATGTTATCATCAGTCATCACCAACTGCTACAGTGGAATCGATGGCCAAGCATGATACCACTCTCTATCGACAGTTGGCACAACATACTGTAGATTTTAATTCCAACCCTCCTTAATCCCTACTACAGTATGTGTTTGGAGCCAGCAGAGGTTAATCATCTCTTGACATGGAAGGGGTACATTTTCCTACCCTACGATATGGAGTTGTGAGGGTGAAATGATGAGTACGGCAGGATGATGTGATGGGTTTTTCTTCTTCTTTTGAAATATTCGAACGCCTCAAACTATGTTTTTGATTATTGAGTTTTTTACAAGTTTCCCACTTTTATTTGGTTATTACAAACATGTGGTGTGTGTGTTGCTTCAGCTTGTTGTTTGCAGCTCAAGTGAAGTGACAGCAAATAATCCATACTACAATGTAGGTCGATCATGTCTGCCCAGCCCCACCTCAGTCTAAATCCTCCAGTTAGGGACAATGACACTGAGACAGTAGGGGAAAAAAAAAAAAAGGAATGAAAAATCTTCTATCCTACTGCGGAGAAGAGTGCATGGTGTGCTGGCAGGTGGGCCAGCGTAGGAGCACTGTGGCGTGGGGCAGAGGAGGAGGATGATGGACAGCAACAGGAGAGGAGAGGGAGAGGGAAGGCCCGGCAGCGACAGGCCACCGCCCTGGATTGGATCGGGTCGGGCCGTGTGGTGTTGGTGTGGTGTGGTGTGGATGCCCTTTGCCCTGCCCCCCTCCCCCTCCCCCTCCCAACGGAACGCGACGGCGGCGGGGGCAAGAAAATCCGGGCGCCGTTGCCTCTGCTCTGCTGCTATGGAGTAGCTTTTTGCCGACTCGAACAAACGAAATCTTATCGGTTGGTTGGCGCTGGCTGGCTGCCTGATCGTGCCCATCCTCTTCCTCTCTCTCTCATCAAAGAAACACGCCGCGCCGCTGTCGCCTGTCGCCGCCTCTCTCCCTCCCCTCTCTCGCTCGTGTAGGCCAGGCCAGCCAAGCCAAGCCAAGCCAACCGCGTCATCTTATCTTCCTCTCTCTCCCATCATTCCAATCTTCTTCTCTCTCCTCCTCTTCCCTTCCTTCCTTCCTTCCTTCTTTCCTTCCCCCCTGCATCTAGGCAGGCAGCAATCTTGCATCTAGGCAGGCAGCAATCTCAATTGGTAGGTTGCTGCCAGGCCCTCATCAGAACTCAGAAGCTTCTTCAACAAGTACGTAGTACGTGGAAGCATAAAAGAGTAGGCCTGGTTACTGGTTGCAGGACAACACAGAGAGATCGCTTCTCCTGGTGTTTGATCGATCGTGAGCGGACGGAAGGAAAGCAGCGCGTCGACGACGGACGACTTGCTTGTCGAGTTGCGGCGGGTGAGACCGCGCAATCCATGCATGGATGGCAAGGACCTCATCTCATCGTCCGACCTGCACTTCTACGGGCACCAGCAGCAGCACAGGCCACCGCTCGGCGGCGGTGGCGGCGGCGGCGGGCATAGCAGCCCCGCTTCCTCCCACTCCCACCTCGCCGGGATGCATCACTCCGTCATCCGCCCCATGCCCAACATGCCCAACATGAACATGAGCGCCACGGCCATCCTCAACTCCATCGGTGGCGCCAACCTCGCCGGCATGCAGTTCCAGATGGACCACACGCAGCCGCCGCCACCATTGATGCACGGCAACAGCATGGGCGGCGCCGGCGCCGGCTCCGTGTCCGGCTCGCCCTCCGCCACCACGGTCTCCGTTCCTGCGCCGGAACAACAGCAACAACAACAACCCGTCAAAAGAAAGAGAGGGAGGCCGCGCAAGTACGGGCCCGACGGGACCATGAAGGCCTCCGCGGCGGCGCAGCAGCACCAGCAGCACCAGCAGATGGTGAGCGCGCCGCCAAGGCTCGGCTCGTCTTTGTCTGGTGCCGACATGGTGGGAAACTCAACTATGGAGGACCCGGCGCAAAAGAAGAGGCGTGGCCGGCCGCCGGGACCGGGAAGAGGCACCACCTCTCGCCCCCTGCAGGTATACCCTATCCCTGTTTTTTATTTTATTTTTATTATTTTTTTATAACAAATTTCTCCTTTTCCCCGCACGTGTTTTCCCCTTTTGTTTAAATCTGCACACTATTTTGTACGCTGGCATGTGTAAGCTGCCTTCTGATATTCTAGAAATTGACTCTGTTTAGTACCAGAAATAAAAAAGAAACTTATGCAGAGTAGAACGTGTCATCAACTGCCACATGTCCTCGCCAAAATCAAAATACAGTACTATATTGCAGTCAAGTCTTTCAGTATTATACAACTGATTCTTGCATTTACTTTCATCACACTATAAAATTCTTTGTGCTCTGAGGATTTATAGATTGTGAATTGTGATGTCTGTTTTACCCACCTTCAAAACTTGTGCTGTCTGCAAACATAGAATTCCCATTTCATCAGCTCTTTTTACTGTCTTCTGAACGTGAAACATCATGAATATTACACATTCTGAATGCGTGCATTGGTGTTGCCATTACAACTCTTAACCAGTACTGAACAATCTCCATTGACAATTATTATGCCAGGCAATGCGTTCTCTGGTACAGCAGGAACAAGCTTCACTCCGCACATCATCACAGCATCTCCTTCAGAGGTACGTACTACCATCACCTCCATCGAAATTTGTCTGCTTCTTCTCCTGAAAATGCAGCAGCATACTAAGATAGATATTTGCTTCTACTTGGCGGCAGGATGTGGCGGCCAAGATCGTTGCGTTCGCGAACCAGTCGTCCAAGGCGGTGTGCGTCCTCTCCGCGACGGGCTCCGTCTCCAGGGTCGTCCTCCGCCACCCGGCAGATGCCTCCCCCATGTCAAGGGTTCACGCCTCGGCGCCCTACAAGAACCCTGCCATCTACGAGGTACTTACTTATGCATTGATACTTTCTTCCGCTACACTGACAATTTCCTTGGATGCTGTGCTGTCAACACCCTTTTACTTATTGTTGTTCATGATCCATCGCAGGGTTTCTACGAAATCCTGAGCCTGTCAGGCTCTTACAACCTCAGTGAGGGCTCACAGGGCCAGGAAAACGGCGGGCTCAGCGTCACGCTCTGCAGCCCAGAAAGGAATGTGATCGGAGGTGTTCTGGGCGGAGCACTGGTAGCCGCCAGTACAGTGCAGGTATTATATCATCACAAACTGCAAAACTTCGATCCGGAAGTCAAATGCTCGTAAATGAAACTCACCAAATGCTACTCTTTGATGTGGTTTACAACAAACTTGAATTTGAATTCAGGTGGTGCTGGGGAGTTTTCACCAGGCAGGCTCGAAATCAAAGTCGAAGAAAGCCGGGAAACAGCAGGCCTTCAGCTCCGATTCGCTCACCGGCGGCCAAGAGGCATCTCCCAGCTCGGGACATAACCAAAATCTAACGCCACCCTCTGTAACAGGAGGGTGGCCTAGCTCCGGGATGTTTGACACCAGAAGTTCCAACATTGATATCAACTCATCTAGAGGATAGCTCATTTGTCGATAATTTCAGCTCTCAAGATTTTTGTGTCTGCACAAGAAAACCAAAACCATACTTCCATCGAAATAGCTTATTCAGTTTTTTTTTGGAGTAAATTTTTATAGATTCATTAGGCAGCCGCCGTTCGATGTACGTTATTCGAATCCAAAATTGTTTTCTTTGTTCTTATATATGCTGTACGAGATATGCCACTCCCGATTATAGATGCATTTCCTATTTCGCCGTCAAGATGTTTTCCACGTAGACTAACGATACCTTCAGAAAGAACAAGTACTATGCCATTTGACAGGTATATTTCTGAATCACAAATATTTCAATGTCAGATAAAGGTACACTCAGAAAATGCCATAACAATATTTGTCAACAAAAAGCCAGATAACAACATCGCACGTTTAAATAAATCATTTACGCACTTTGCACCTGACATAAACAGAAACATCCACACATGCACCATAATAATCTGTAAAACTCCCATTAATGCACAAACATAAAACTGAGCAAAAGCATAGCTTAATGAAAAAAGGGTTTGTAGGACGACCAGAAATCACTCCAGAGGTTTGAGGGTGTCGTCAAGCAAATCCATAGATACCACATTTTAGTGCTGCAGAAAGGCAGGCAGAGCAAAAAATAAAGCAAGACGCTAAAACATCAAAGAACTGGGACCAACACAAAAGCAAACACTGATTAAGCATAGCTAGCTTTGGTAATTATTCCCAGAATTCAGCAGCCAATACGATTTACAGGCTCTCAAGTCCTGAACAAACACAGTACAGACAGCAATGAAGTTAACAAGACTACAGCAACAAAACTGGAGTATTTCTAGGGATTACAATGATACGATCACCATATGGCGGTTTATTTATAGCATACTGTCGGTCCTTGCTGGCAATCGTCTGAAGAAGTTAACTGGTACCGAGGGTAACCTATGCCTGAACCTTGGGTGCCTCATGACATAGAACCCTCCCATTGCAGCAAGAACTTGAAGCGGTGTAACATACAGTACTACTGCTGCAATCAAACAAAATAGGACAAAGATTGTGGTGGCCCGAGGGTCTCTCCAGCTAAGCAATGCTTGAACCCTCTCCCCTTGTGTTGCTATATCACCAACCACTGTCTGTATCCTTCCAGCAACACTCCTCAGCCTGTCATACCTCATCCTTATAATATCAGAGTCGCGGCTAGTAGGGAATGTATCAAACTCCTCATCAAGTTCATCAGGGTGGACAGCCTCTGCATGAGAGATCTTGGTATTCATGTGTGGAGGATAACGAGGCCTATAGCGGAAGTTCCAAACCCCTATAAGAAACATGTACAAGAACACTGTTGGGAGGATGAGCTCCGGAAAGCACACCAGCATTAGAAAGAGGATGTGAACTAGCACAGTAGTAATTGGGTTTTTCCATGAACAGACACTGTTGAACCACTTGCTGACTGCAAACAAGCTTGAGAAAACTGACATAAGCCTGAAGAAGTTAGCTTTGCTCTTTCTCATGCTCCACAAGTGAGAATCAAAATCTGTCATGTATTCAACAACTTCCTTTCTCAAAGGTGGCTCCATCCGGCTAAGCCGGGCAGCCACAATCTGAACAGCTTGATGACGCAGCATGTCAACCTGAAGCACTGGTATGGGACGTACATAGTGCATTTTTGGTAGCAAAGGGCGAGAGTAGAGATACAACATGTTTACCAGTGAGGTAGACGAAAATCGTATTGCTAAGTGCACTTCACCCATCTTTTTGACCCCAGATGGATGTAGCACCAGGAGAGGATACGAATGGGTATACACTCGACCAGTTTCAAGTGTTGAAAGGCGTATTCGAACCTTGCCGATCTTCCCATCTTTGCCACTGGATATTCTTTCCCCACTCTTCTCACCAAGCTGGCCATTGTCGAAAACACCGATAGTCAGGACAGTTGCAGGATCATATACTTCCCAGGTATACTGTTCATTGAATTTGGGGTTTGGATTGTTCATGATAGTTCGCGTCCGTACCCACTTCGACCCATACTTAGCAACACAGTATGTGTCAGATGAACCTTTTCCATCTCGTGTCTTCATAGGAACAATCCCTTGAGCGCCGAGGATGCCAAGCTCAAGCAAACCAATAGCTGGCTTCCAGAGCTGCTTGGCTGTTGGTCTTAGGTCACTGCTGTAGTTTGTAGACTCATCAAGAACATGATAACCACCATCAAGGCAGAGTCGGAGATGAAGCCGAGTAGAGAACTTTTCCTTCTTCAGTTGGTCCACATCAACAAGTACAGGTTTCTCAAGATTGTACCACTTCCCATGGACAATACGGTCATCAGCCCGCCTATCAATCATGGTCAACGGTACAATTACACGGCCAATGATTTCATCTTTATTAGGAGCTGCGCGATCCTCAAGAGTCAGAACAAGGTGATCCTCAAATGGTTCAGCAGCCACAAACATAAGGTCTTCGTTCCAAAAAGGGTTGAAATTTCTAGCCTGAACAGGTTTCGTCCTCCCAAACTGATGCCCCACCTGTGCTCTTACGACTACATCTGGGAAGCGGGTTCTATCAAAGATGGCAACATCTTGGGCTTCAATAATATTCACTCGCAGGTACCACAATCTGGGAGCATGGTAAACTTTAGACTTCATGTGTGTCACAGCATGTGGATCCTCAAGTGTCGCCGCATCTGAATGCCACGCATCAGGAAATGCCTCGTCAGCTTGGGTGCCAATCCAAACCGCAAGCATGAGTTCACCCATTGACTTATCCCCACTCTTGCTGACAAGCCGGTACCATTCTGGAGCTAGTGGGCTGTCAGGGGGGACACGTATTGGAACATCATTCAGATCAAATCGTACCAAGCCAACAAAGTCATCCTTAAGCAAATCTTTGTCTTTGACCAAAACATCAAGGACAGATGCCTGCATACGGTCTCTTGAAAAGGCAAAGACAGCATTCCACTCTGGGTTCTTATTCTTTTCGAAGTGCCTCGTTATGCCCCTATAGTTGCCAACCCTCACTTCGACAAAAGGGTTCAGGCTTCCTGTGAGGTCCATGTCCGGCAATTCACGTGCCTTGACCACACGGACAAACAGATACTGCATGCGCTCCACAAGGTCATAAGTGCTAGCATGCTTTTCGCCACGAATAACGCGGCCACCAACAACCTGTCCACCACCAAGAAATGGACTAGTCTCCTTGAGCGCATAATCCATTGGCTGCTGGGATGCTGCTGAATACATCCTTACAATTTTGGGCGGTTGATGCTCAGCCTTCATATGTTCAACCGGATACTTGGAAGGGTGCTCACCAAAAGAAGCTGGAAGATGGCCATGCTGTTGATGATGATGCACTTCCTTAGCAATGGTGTGTAAGGTCTTCACCTCAGACCCATGCTCCTGGGATGCGTGCAGATTAGTACCAGCTATATCTGCTGCTATCTGCTCGGCTGTACTTGGAGCTGGAGGAGGATTATTCGAAACAGGATCCATGGCTGGAAGAGGGTTTGAAGCTTTGATTGCAGGGTCATTAGTGATGTAAACCTTGAGGCCCAGTTCACCTTTAACGCGCGAGAACATCCCGCGCTTCTCCAATGGATAATGCATGACCACCGCGTCAGGGAAAGGCACAAATGAGGTTCCAGCAATTCTGACCTTGCCAAGGAAGGACCTGGAACCTTCAAGAGTTTTGTTGACGTTGTAGACATAAGCTTCAAGGGCGAGCTCAGGAAGATTTGAAGGATCAGACACGTTGAAGTAGAAGCGTTCATTCCACACAGGGTTCAGGTCTTTCTCTTTGACAGCCGTGCGGAATCTCTGCCCATCAAAAGTGAGCTCGACGCAGGCACTGGCAGAACCATGGCCATCCTTTGGCATCAGGTCATGAGCACTTACAACCTCCACACCTAGCTTATATGCTGCCATCACTTCTGTTGATGTTGTAGTTCACCTAAGTACGCTGCACATAAATGGGAATAAATTTTGTCAGTATTGCCTACAAATAAGGATCCATGAAGTAGCTACTACTCGAGTTGAGAAAAAAAAAAAAACTTTAACAACCTAACAGCACTAACCACTTAACCAGATGGGGATGAAAGACAGGACCCACAAATGAAAGGTACAGACAAAAGCAGATATATAATATTATAGGATGAAACACTTGTTATAGACCACGGTCAGCCTAAAACTTGTATCAGATATCGACTGAATACCAAGAGTAGTGAAACTCCATAGTCTTTGGGAAACAAAACCACAAGAGCAAATACATTCACAATGATGATAAAGATTGGCCTATGGACACCAATCCCCGGAACAAATATGGGATGGGATGTATACAAATAAAATATCATGAATTCTAATTTTTGAAGCGTCCATCCAGGCAAGAAAAAGGCCTTACCGACAAAAAGAAGAAGTCAACCGAAGCCGGAACGGATCTCTACACTCCACGACAGTAGCCTATACCGCACTGCACAGAAAGGAAATATTGAACTGTTGTTAGTAATAAGATCTGAAGAGAAAAGCGAAACAAATCTATAGATAGGCTTTCATTCATCAGTTATATACAGCTAGTAGAGGACTCGTTCCATCGTGTACTGAAACATACTACTACAGTACTGTACGTGCGTGTACGAGTCCCCGATCCACATGCAAGAGAAAAAGAGTACTGGAGATGAACTTCCTTTCATCTGACGATATCCGATAGCGACGTTCCGTAGATGATGAGTTGACAGCCGAAGCGCACATACACAGACACACCAAAAAAAGGCAGACTGAGTACTGGAGATAAACCATCGCTTTCTGGAGCCACAACAAGCACACCAAACTCTGTACTGTACTAGAGGAATCCTAGTGAATCTGAGCACGTTGGTGGCGGTGGGGATTAAATAATTGATCGATTGATTGGCGTTGATTACACAAACTAAAAAAAAAAGAATATGCATTTGAATCGCGCTTTTTGCACCCACCCAAGTCACAGGCGTCTCCCCCTGAACTGAGAGTGACGAAAGCGACTCCCGTCACTTGAGCGTAGATCGAGAGCGAATTCCGGCACCGCCGGGCGGGAGCGGGACGTTGATGAATCGAACAGAAATTGAAAAAATGAATCGAAAAAGGAAGTCCAGATCCGGTCACCTGTGGGCGTCGCGGGTCCCAGATCCAGGCCGCAATGCGAGGGGAATCCGGCACCCGTAGAGCGTGCTGGCTGTCTCTTGCTTCTTCACTCCGCCCCTTCCATGGATGGCTGCGTTTTTTGGAGCGCAGTGGGTGCTGGGGAGAAGAGAAGGGTGTGCAAGGGAAGAGGGGAAGAGGCCTTTCTCCTTTTTGGAAGGAAGCGGGGGTTTTGGTGAGGGAGAGAGAGAGAGGAGGGTCAGCGGGTGCAGCGCCGTCCCGTGCAGCCGCGTGCAGGGCGGAAATGGCTACCAGCAGGCACAGGCAGCACGCGTTTGTACAGTAGAGAGTCAAAGGACGAGAGAGTCGTCGTCGTCGTCGTCGTCGTCTGCGGCGTGGTATCCGCTCGGTCGGCTGGGTGTACGGGTAGCTTCCACTCCTCTTCCGTTTCTTTCTGTAACGAATGCTCTCTCTTTTCTTTTTCTTGGGGTGTGCCCACAGAATATCCGAGGCACCGACCATTGCGTGATCCCAAAGCTCCTGCCGTCCCAGTGCTTTTTTTTTTAAACATATTTTCGATGAAATGTGATTTTTTTTTTGAGAATCATGAAATGTGATTTGTTGCGTGCAGAAAAAGAGCAACGTTATTTCTTGGGCCGACGTAGGTTTTTGGGGCCTGTCTGTACGGGAAACAAACTGGCCTCTTGACAAAGGAGGCTCCTTGGGCCCAACAAGGATTTGTTTTGCAGGCAGCTCGGGTCCGTTCGTCGCTTTCTGCCCAGACCTCCTCCTCCGTTCATCCGTCAGTCCCGATCAGCTCCTTTTTTTTTCCTTTTTCGAGAAAGAATTAAAGAGAGAGAGAGAGGATCATTCCCGTTCTTCTTCAGAGGCTGCGTACCTTTATTCGGTCCATTTGGTACTAAGTTGAACAAGCATATTAATTATCTCGGGGCCTTTCTTGTAAAGGTCCATAGTATACCATAATAAGCAGAGAAGAATTTGCGTCCCTTTGTTCAGCGGCCCTTGAAATCTTGAAAAGACCGAGAAAAAAGGTACCTACTCGTACCAACCAACTAGTCTCGTCTCATCGACGAAAAGAACAGTGCTAGGTATCCTTCCTTCCACGTATGCGGCTGAGCTGATCATTCAACAAGTTTTTCAATTAGTTCTGGTCGCTTCCACGTGAAAATGACACTTGTAACATAATCTGTGTCGTTGTTAGGATAACAGTACTAATTCTGATTGAAAAAATAATTAGAATTGTTGTCGTTTAATTGCGCTTGACCAACGTCTATAAATAAAATCCGGCCCGCATTGCGAGTTTGCAACCCTCTCCGGCGAGATTAGAAATCAAAGCAAGTGATGGATGGATATCCGCCAAAAAGAATAAAATTAAAATAAGTCACCTGTGGATGCGCGTATGTGTAGCAGCACGCCCCATTCCTGCACTGTCTTGGCCGGGTGGAGACTGGAGACTGGAGAGGCCGCGACCCGCCTCCCTGCGGTGGGCAACAACAACCTGCGCTCCAGAGTCCAGACGCCGTCGGTGTCGGGTTGGGTACTTGTTGGTGCTTGGGTCACCCCACCCCCGGTTGCCGCCTGTCCGAACATGCCTCCGCAATTCCACGTCAGAAGCAGCAGCATCTTCTGCGATCCACGTCTGCCACCCACCCATCTCTACAGATACAGGGAGATGTAGAGGCTCAGGAAATAATTAAGCATCCGTGTCGCGTGACCTTTCCTTTTGTTTATTACTACTATAGTACTACCACCAGTAACATATTACTTTTTTTTTTTTTGCGAAATCACCAGTAGTATATTACTACAACTGTACTACGTATCGTATACTAGAATACTACTACTAGTGTAGTCGACGGATGTTTTATTGATTAATGAAGAAGATAGACGACACGTGGCATAGGAGACGACAGAGAGACCTCACCTGGTGTGGTGGCTGACTGACGGGTGCTTTGGCACACGTGAGTACATGACCAAAAGGAAAAGGAAGCGAAAGAGAGCGATACTGCTGGCCGGCTGGTGCTTCTGCTTTGGCAAGTGACCAAGAAAGAGTACCATACTAGCTCAAAAAAAGCAGCAGGTCCTGCGGGTCCATGGTTGAAGTCGAAGAAGGACCATCCGTGCTCGCGACACTTAACTAACATAATCATCTTCTTATATATATATAAGAAAACAAGTAAAACATCTCTTTCTTAAGCGGTTAAGCCTGATTGCTGACCTCATTGGTGACGGCGAAGCTTTGAATTGAAAGCCCGCAGAACAGAAAGCAGAGGAAGGCTGCCACGTTCACGAGTCCCCGCCACCGGGGAGACCAGGACGAGAGGATGGAACAAACCTGCCGTGCCGAATCGTCCGTGTCCGTCAGACAACAACGACCTGCAGGCAGGAAGCAAAGATGAATTGAGTTGCTTGCTTGCTTGCTATCGTGGATCAATGGACAACGGTTGGTGGCCTCACGCGACGACGAGGACGATGACGACGACGACGACGACGACCACGTATATAAAAGACCGTCCATAATCCATCAAGAGAGGAAGCGCAACAAACCAACCCATTGGCGCTCACTCACTCCCTCACCACTCACCACAAGCAAAGCAAGCAAAACCGAATCAATCAATCAATCAAACGGAGGGAGGGATCGATGGAGCAGCAGTCCGCCGCGGCCGCGGCCGCGCCCACGCTCACGGGTCTGCTCAAGAAGGCGGCCGCGGCCTTCCCGTCCCGCCGCGCCGTGTCCGTCCCGGGCAAGGTGGACCTGTCGCACGCGGCGCTGGACGCGCTCGTGGACGCCGCGGCCGCGCGCCTCGCCGCCGAGGCCGGGGTCCTCCCGGGCCACGTGGTCGCGCTCGCCTTCCCCAACACGGTCGAGCTGGTGGTCACGTTCCTGGCCGTCGTCCGGGCGCGCGCCGTGGCGGCGCCGCTCAACCCGGCCTACACGGAGGAGGAGTTCGAGTTCTACCTGTCCGACTCGGAGGCGCGGCTGCTCCTCACCAACGCCGAGGGCAACGCCGCCGCGCAGGCCGCCGCGGCGAAGCTCGGACTCGCGCACGCCGCCGCCAGCCTCATAAATCAGGGACAGGAGTCCGAAATCCACCTTGCCGGCCTCACCGCCGCCGCCGCTGAGATTGGTGGGGACGGCAGAGGGGAGGCACCCCCTGTCCCTGTTCCGTCGGACGTGGCCCTGTTCCTGCACACCTCCGGCACCACGAGCCGGCCCAAGGGCGTGCCGCTCACGCAGGCCAACCTGGCGGCGTCCGTCACCAACATCCGCTCCGTGTACCGGATGTCCGAGACGGACGCCACCGTGGTCGTGCTGCCGCTCTTCCACGTGCACGGCCTCCTCTGCGCGCTCCTCAGCTCGCTGGCCTCCGGCGCCGCCGTGGCCCTCCCCGCCGCGGGCCGCTTCTCCGCGTCCACCTTCTGGGCCGACATGCGCGCGGCGGGCGCCACGTGGTACACCGCCGTGCCCACCGTCCACCAGATCATCCTCGACCGCCACGCGTCCAAGCCCGAACCGTCCTACCCTTCGCTGCGGTTCGTCCGTAGCTGCAGCGCGTCGCTGGCGCCCGCCATCCTCGACAGGCTGGAGGCGGCGTTCGGCGCGCCGGTGCTGGAGGCCTACGCCATGACGGAGGCGTCGCACCTCATGACGTCCAACCCGCTGCCGCAGGACGGCCCGCGGAAGTCCGGGTCCGTGGGCCGCCCCGTGGGCCAGGAGATGGCCGTCCTCGACGACGACGGCAAAGAGCTCTCCCCCGGGAAGCCGGGGGAGGTCTGCATCCGCGGCGCCAACGTCACGCGCGGGTACAAGAACAACCCGGACGCCAACGAGGCCGCGTTCCGGTTCGGATGGTTCCACACGGGCGACATCGGCGTCGTCGACGAGGAAGGGTACCTGCGCCTCGTGGGCCGCATCAAGGAGCTCATCAACCGCGGCGGCGAGAAGATCTCGCCCATCGAGGTCGACGCCGTCCTGCTCGACCACCCCAAGGTCAAACAGGCCGTCTCCTTCGGCGTGCCCGACGAAAAGTACGGCGAGGAGATCAACTGCGCCGTCGTCCCGCGCGAGGACGCCGCCGCGGAGCCGCTACGGGAGGACGAGGTGCTCGCGCACTGCCGGAAGAACCTCGCCGCGTTCAAGGTGCCCAAGAAGGTCTTCATCACCGACGACCTGCCGAAGACGGCCACAGGAAAGATCCAGAGGCGCATCGTCGCGCAGCACTTCGTCCAGCCAGCCAAGGCCTGAGCTGATTTGTTGGCGCATCCTCACGAATGATCCTGCTGCTTCCTCCGTCCGTCGCAAATTACTTTATTTTCGATCCAAATTAATTATCTTTTTTATTTCTTAATACATCTTTTTTTCATGCTAATACGTCTCTGTCTCTTCATCGTTTTCAACGAGAACTAGAAACATAAATAATTTAAGACGAAGAAAGACTGCATTGGGAGGTGCTCGACGAATAAACACGTTCTGGAGTCGCCTGATTCTTTATTCCCTTGTTGGTTTCTCTCCTTGTTGTTTACTACTACTACGAGTACTACCTCTATTACTACAGTGAATCGGCAGAGAATCGACCACTGTGTCTGACCAGACGACGATCCTTTTACGTGTCCCGTTCTCGTGGCATATTCTCGGACGTTAGTACCGCTTTCTTCTCTGTGCGGTCCTGTTACAAAATCTCCTTCACAGTTCACATCGATCCGTCAAAAGAACGGCGAAAAATGAGGGAAGACTCCAGCTGTCATTTTCTCAGACGATGACGTGTCATCTAGTCATGGTCATGGACGGCGACATGACATTTGCTTAGACTAGTCAATCAATCAATCAATCGGGTAGCAGTAGCAGCAGGCATCCGTGCGCGAATGTTCGATCCGATTCAATAATGGGAAACAAGCGTCCTCGCGGCATCAGATGCCACGAATCTTTTCGCCTCCCCGCGCGCTTGCTTGCTAGGGGCGGGCGGGCCGGGGCGGGGCCTCTCAGCAGCCACCCCCCTTACCACATTAACAAATTCTCAGCAGGCTACGCCAAACATGCTGCTCGTTCGCCACAGCCATCCCTCCCTTTCTAGGCTTCTAGCATACGTCACTTACTCGATGAAATATATTTCCCTTTTCAAAAAAAAAAAACAAAACAAAAACTGCTTCTAGCATACGTCAAGCGCCGACAGACGACCATGTTTAATAATGCTACTACTCGTACTAGGTAGTGTGCGTGACGGTGAATTTACATAGAGGACGAAAGAAAGGTAAGGTACGGTATTATCAGTATATGCTACAAGGCCAAGGCGAGCTCAGCCCATGCCAGAGAAGACTCCTTCAGGATGGCGGCCGCGGACAGGTCGATCCCGTTCTCCAGCACGCCTGTGATGATCTGCATCGACGGTCTCTTGGAAGGGTCAGGGTCGATGCAGCGGCTCACCACGCTGCAGAGGACGGCGAGGTCCTCCGTCCTCACGTTCGTCAGTTCGGGATCCACTAGCTTACCGATCTCCTCGGGCTGCTGGAGGTACTTGCCGGCCTGTGTAAAAAAGAAGTTAAAGTGTTTTGGAGCAGGCGTCCGTCCTAAGCTTTTGATGTAAAAATCATCAGCGCCCACGACAGAGTGGCTCACCCAGTCAACTAAATAGCCTTTATCCTTGCAGTAAGGAAGCCTTCCGCTGATGATCTCCAGTAAAATCACTCCAAAAGCAAACGTGTTCCCTTGAATATCTGCATGTCTATCGTCTGACGAATCTCCTTTACCAGGGAAAGAGGTTTTGCTACTCAAGTAGCCAGCAGCCTTCTCACGCTTCGTGAACATCATTTTCCAGCATTCAAAATCAACCAGCTGCAAAAGAATCACAACATAACTACTATTATTTCACCGGTTAGACAGGACTTAGATAGAGAGGCCGAATCTAAGAGGAAAATAAACAATGACAAACATAATGGACAAAGTTAATCATGGTGTTATCTTTGAAGACTAGAAAGCTACCTTTGGAGTAAAATCTTCTGTTACATATACGGAACTGGAATTCAGTTCAGATATAGCAAATGGGGGCTGCAGCTCCGTATGCAGGTACCTTAGACCTTGGGCAATACCAATGGCTATTTTCATTCGTCTGAGCCAAGACAACTGCGCTCCGTCCCCGTCTGAAGGAAAATGACCACGATCAAAATATCAGTTCCAATAGAATAGGTAGCCACCAAACAATAGATAGGATGACTTACAGTGTAGATGCTCAAATAGGGTCCCATTTGATGCGTACTCAAAGACTAGCATTCTGGAGAATGGATCGCTCTCCCTGCAATATCCTAGAAACTTGGCCATGCTCTCGTGGTTCAACCTTGCCAGGTCAATAACCTACAAAAAGTTCATTCCATCAATATCCAATAACATAAGAACAGCGTTTTCACTCCTTGATAACACGTTATAACTCACCTTATTTTGGTAAAAGAGTTCATGTTGGCTAGTCCAATGACCTTCGAAGGCGCATAAAGATATGACAGAAACTTCACGCCCATCCTTCATGGTTCCTTTGTAGACTACAGTCTCAGGAGATGAGCCAATAATGTTGCTAAAATCCTCACAAGCAACTTCAAGCTCCTGACGACTTAACTTTGGTAAACTTTTCAGCATATCAGAATCTGGACAAAGTATGGATGTGTTACTCGAAATGTGTGTCAAGCATACAAATCATCATTAAATGGATTTTTTATTGACTTCACACTAACCAATCAATACTGTTATCTCATCGCTCCAACTCTTTGATCTATTCCATGAGGATATCCTTATAGAAGGCTTTAGCTTGCAGCTTCTGGAAGCAGTAAATACACCAGTGATCACAAAAACAACCAGAAGAATACCAGTGCAAATTTCTAAAACAATAAGCCATGTTGGTTGCTGCACTGAGTGCTCTCCTTCATGCTTATGGCCAAAACTACTAGTATGTTTGAATCCACTTGTGCCACCTGGCTGGGCAGACGTAGGACCACCTATGAGAAATAAGTGAACTCATGATCAATGGCAATTACAAGATCTTGAGGAAGTCAAGAGTAAACAAGAAAACTGCAATGTCATATTTGGATCTAGAACTTGATGCATGATGCTTAGCATTGGCATGCAATAATAGTGGTAGAAAAATATTAATTGACAGTATGTATTGCTGTGATTGTTGGGTTCTAGCCAAAACACCTACTTAAACAAATCTGAAGAGCTCTTTGGTGGATTGAGTACTCATCCTGGAAGCAGTTTCCTTGGAAACTTGACCTGCAAACATGCCTCGTAAATGGGAGAAGTCCAATAAAATACAGATATAGTAGCAAGTATTTTGTTTACCTTGGAAGATACTTCAAGCAAGGTGGAATTTTTCCGGCAAGAAAGTTGTAAGAAAAATCGGCAACATATAATCGAGGAGAAGGGCACAGTCCATTTTGAGATGTGGATCTGACAGAGCAAAAAACAAACTCAAACATTTGAGCAATTCCTCATCAAAATATGTTGATAGGCGTACATCGTTCTCAGCATGGAACTGCTGTCAGCAAGTGCATTTATTAAAAATTTTACTGCTTCAGTAATAACTAAAATTAAATATCAGTTGCAGTGTCAACAGCAAGGTTTTGAAGACCGTTGGAAACCGCTCGGTTTTCACGGTTTTCGCTAAAACCACTCCGGCTCGGTTCCTCAAATCGAACGTTTTTCTCTAAAATCATAACTGTGTACTGTTGCAAAAACGGTTTTGCTGGGTTTTTGCGGTAAACCGCTCGGTTTTCACACGATCGGTTTTGCGGTTTGAATGGTTTTTGAAACCTCAATTGCTCCATTCTGTTTTTTTTTTAACCTTTTGTAGAACACGTTTGCTTTGGTGCAAACCATGATAATCTTTTGATATCACCAAATAAAATTAACTTTGTCATAGTTGTAAATGGTCCACGAGTATAAAGCATAATAAAACTACTTTAGGTACATGCAGTGGAAAAGCTGGAAAACATCAAAGATTTAATGTCCTACTACACGCAGCACCAGAGGGAATTGGAGTTAGGATAACTCACTGACCCACTATTTGCAGCAGGAGAAAAACCACCAGCGGTGCTTCCTGGAATTGATCCCTTCAGTCTATTCCTGTCCAACCTCAGCTCAACAAGATTCTGCAGTTTGCCCAGCTCTGGAGGTATATTTCCGGTCAACCCATTGGACCGGAAATTTCTACAAGACATGAATAGAGCACCCACCAGTTCAAACAGAAAACGCTAATAAAACTAGAACATTATGAATATACAAACAAGACAGTAAATGTCTTACATTACGCTTACGCTGCTCAAGCCATTTAACTCAGAAGGGATAGGGCCAGAGAGTCGATTAGAACTCAAATCCAAAACTCTCAGGTTCCTCAATGTGCCTATTTGTTTTGGGATTGTGCCGAAAAGAAGGTTATGATCTAAATATCTGCAGACACACAACCAAAAAAAAAAATCAGAGGTACAGGATAGCTAACTTCACAAAACAAGTAGAAACAGTGTAAAAAGGATACTAGCATACAGCTCTTGCAAGAAACTCAGCCGTCCAAGTGCTGGCGCAATGAATCCCTTGAGAGACGAGTTTGACAGCTTCCTGAAAGATGGAGTCAAATCACCAAATCATAAGAAACAAATCCGTGCTGAGGATTTCGAACTACTAGGTAAAGTACAAAATTCAACAGTCGGCCTTTGCTTGTAAAGTGTGAACGAAACCGACTGACAACTACTACTAGCTACATAACTGGCAGATCGCACTCCATCTTTTGAGCTGTTTGCACATGCCCTATGTCAAATGTCCACATCAAAGCTGCGCTAGTGGTAAAGGTCAAGTACCAAGCGAGGCTTCACTTGAACACCAAATCCCAGTGATCCAAAGCTTAATCGCATCAGCCTTTTCATTTCCACTAGTCTAGTGCACAGTACTTACAACAATATTCCATGAAGCAGGTTGTGATACCGGTTAACTGTTGACTAATAAGCATGAAGCAGACCATGAATGAGATCTACTGTTGGGTGAATTGTTATAGTACTGCTACAGTAATAGTGTCTTACAGAGAGATGACGGAGCCCTGAGGCGAGGAGCAGATCACGCCGTGCCAGTCGCAGGCGTTCCCGTCCGCGTCAGTCCAGTCCGAGAGCACAGAACGAGGGTCCTCGATGATCGCGCGTCTGAATGCCATGAGCGCCGCCACTAGCAACAAACCAGGGGAAGCGTCAGAAAAACTGACAATTTCGCAAGAGCACAAAGAGACCGCCAGGAGGAGAAAACGATTCAGTTCCTAATGACTTGCGTAACAGCTCACGGTAACACATGTATGACATTGTTATCACGCGCCATAGACTAGCAGAACAATCCTCACGGATCAGAAATGCGCGTAGTATGAATATGAAGGGAAGAAAAAAAAAACTTTTGAAATCACGAACAACACAATTCCAATTTGCGACAGGTGAACAGATCAAAACCGAAATTGAAAACAACCATTTCAAAATGGGAGGGACGAGGGAGTAAAGAAAAAGGAAAGAAACCGCAGAATACCTCTAAGAAACGGAAGGGACGGGGAAGCCCAAGGGCGCACAAATCGAACAGAGCCCCGACGAATTCGCAAGAATCAAGAAATGGAAGCGGGCCAAGGTCAGAGCACTCACCGTCGCTGGCCACGGGTGCGGCGGCGGAGCACTGCAGGAACACCACCCCGCACTGCAACGCGAGGAGGACTGGAAAGAGACAAGGCGCCGCCCCAGCCAAGCGCGCCATCGCGTCCAATGAATCAGTTTTGTGCCAAGTCACGGCCACGAACTTGAGCACGCTCAAAAATCCCTTCTTGTCGCCGGAAATGCCAGCGAATTCACGGAGCCAAGGTGCGCCGCCGCCGCCGCCAGTCGGTTCAGCACCGCTCAAGGCCACATGGGGTAGAGGTGGAGGAGTTGAGTTGGTTGGAGTGGGAGCAGTTGTGAAGTAAAGAGAGGAGCAGCAGCCAGCAGCCGAGGCAGCGAGGCTAGCCAAGGGACGCAGCACCACAGAGGTGGAGTGGAGGAGAGGAGAGAGAAGCAGAGAGGAGAATGTTGTGTGAATCTAGAGCGAGAAGAGGCGGAGGAATTAAATGGTGTGGCTGGGCTCGGCGAGGAGAGAGAGAGGGGGGAGGAAGAGGATGGTGGCGGACTAGTTATTGCGCGCACTGCTTTGAGCATAACAAGGGATTAGGGGTATCTTTGTTTTATTAATACTGAGATAATATAATATATATAGTGCTCATCTATATCCTATCCCGTGTGGTTAGCACTAATTTAATCCCCCTGCAGAGTAGATTGAGGACTCCTGTCTCTTTTGGTCTTTGCCAACAAGATCTATCTCTCTCTTCTCTTTTGACGTTTGATTCGTCAGAAATGTGTGGTTTTCACTCCTTTCTTCTTGTTCTTTGCCCTGGCTGGTCCTCTGATTTCTGCCGATTCGTTGTTCGTTTTTATAAATATGAAATTGCTACCATTAGCAGTACTGTTTGTAAAGAGAATAAGTGCTGTTAGTCGTGTCAATCCAAAGGGAGAAACAAATGATGAACGAGGAGGATAGTAGTACTACTGAAGTCTGAAGGTGGCGAATGAATAATCCGGAGACGGCAGCAGCACGGCGGTTTCAGTAGTTACTGTGTCTCTGACTCTTGTCATGTTGCACTGGGCAAGTTTCCTTCTCTGAATAACTCATTTGTTTAGACCTTGGTCCCAAATTTGTTTAGGTTTGAATTCGAATTCGTGATGCCATCCAAAACCATCCAGGTTGCTTACAGTTTGCATGATCTTTCTTGCACTAACCGGCTAACCGAACCGGGGGTGACGTTGCCCCAAAGGCAGTCCATCCTGCACCATACTGCGCTCAGCTCAGGTGGCTAAATAATAAGCCAAATGTTTGTTTCTCAGTAACTTGTTTGTCATTGTCAGTTTACAAACTATAGTATTAACCAATCTTGTGCTACATCAAAAGGCTCGATCAACTTACAGTACAGTGCCTGCTTCATTGCCACTTGAAAAATAAACAAGAAATGAAAGATGGCACTCCACTCCGTCAGTGAATGAGGAGGCACCGATCGAACCGAACTCGCAAGATTTTGGGACCCAGTCGTAAGTCGTAACTTGGGAGTCCAGCAAACAACTGGGGAAAACATCGTACAGAAGAAGAAGAGAAACGGCGAGCAAGTTTGTCTTTCACCTCACTCACACGAGAGAGCTGAGAGCACAAGAGAACAAAAGAAGAGAAGAGAAAGAAGGTCGCCAAGATCCCAAATATGGCGGGACAGACTGGTACAAGGGAAGACGCTCCAACTGCTTCAATGATGCGAGGCAAGCGTCGCTTCCTCGGTCGTGCCATGGCCTGATGGGTGATGACCAGGCCATCCCACCACCAACCGGCGGGGAGGCTCGACCGCCCACCGAAAGGAGCACCAAAAAGCGGAAGCATTCAGAGCACCGTCCTCCGACACCACCATCAGAGAGACGCTCCTGCTTGTTGGGCAACACACACTTGTCTGAATTTCGTTTCGACTGAACTGAACAATTTATCTTTCACTTGAAACATCCAACAGGTCAAAACAATAATTTCGTTGGCATCTCAAGGTGTATGGGGAAGAGTTAATCGGTAGTAGTACTCGCAACATTCTACTGCACCGTACTACGAATTCAGTAGAAATGTCATGAGCACTCGTTTCGCCACTTGGTATTTGGATATGCAGGAATGACCTCAGATCACACTAGCTGCCAGTACATGGCGTAGACAAATTAATCTTGGTGGTGTTGGCAATTGAGTAGTGATTCCCAAGCGACGCGCCTTGAAGTACAGACAAACAAACCCCAGAGGCTCCCCTCCCAGATGGCTGGATCCTCTCTGACACCAGAGACCAGCGTACGCGTAGTTTTTATTTATTTTGTATTTGTTTATTTAAAAATGGGACCTCTAAAACTTTGTCGATGTGGTTAGTAGTACTTATTAAAGACATAATGAAGTTGGGCAGTGGTCATTTGTAAACGCATGTTGTTGTGTGATACATGCACATGACATTTTGTCATTATCATTGCATATGCCAAGTAGTGTTGTGGCTCTGTCCGATACCAGCTTGTTGAAACCGTAATTCAAGCAACCCGACCGTCCTTAAAAAAAAAAGGGGGAAGATGGGGCAGCCTGTTTTAGTATCAGTTTCCTTTGGCAAAAAGGGTTGTGACGCAGTGTAAACTACTTAGCAGGATGAGATGAGAGGACGATCAAATTGTCTTTAATTCTGAGGAGATGTAATAAAATGACAGTCTTTCTTCATTGTCGTCTGAGGGAGTAGTGCGTAGGAATAGGATGGCACACCAGCTAAAGTTGCCTACGTACTACATGACCAGCTTGCATCATACTCGTACTGTACTGTATTATTGGGCTTTCGGTCTCTGATGTTGGCCGCTTTCAATTCATTCCGTGCACCTCTATTCATTCGTTCATCTGATGAGAGATGGATGATCATCCATAAGCAAGCATTGCTGCATTGGCATCGGATCCCGACCTTAGCTATAAGAGAACCTCTGCACAAAAGCAAAGCCAATGGTCCCGTGTGCCAACAACCAGCCATTACCCACCTTTGCACTTGCGGCAGATCCTACCAGCTATTGGAGTGGAGTGCCTCCCGTAAAAAATTCAGAGGCCGGGATGCAGTCATACAGGAATGCTCTTTCTTTGCTGACTGATTGCCGGAGCATAATGCTTCATGTTGCAACTATGAGTAGACTGCACCATAGTTTAAGCAAAGAGCAACGTACTATGTACTCAGCAATGATCTAGGAAACAGATCGGTGCCGGTGGCCTGTTGGGCATTAATAAGGCCATGCTTTTCTTCTTTTCTTTTCTTTTCTTTTCTTTTCTTGCAATAAAGCAGAAGCAGCAGCGGCAGCAGCGAGTGGTTAATGGGAAAAAGGAGCTTTAAGACCTCGCATGATGCCTTGGCATCGTTTATCCTCTCTCAAGACACATACTCTACAGACTATAGTAGTGTGAAGTTTAAGCAAGTAGCACTATAGTACATGTTTCCAGGAGAAGTGGATATTTCGTTCTGGAACTGCAACACCAAATTCTGCACTACACAACACATGCATCCGGGCCGCACACCGGGCACTGCCAATTCGCCAAATTGTTCCCTTGGCTTACGAGTCAAGGATTTCCATCCAAGAAATACTACTAATGTTGTTCCGGCCCCTTTCAGTTCATTGCTACTGAAAGAAAGAGAGAAAGAGCAAGTTGATGCCGAGTCCAGAGTACCTAGAATTAGGAGCCAGTATTATTAGTAGATCAGCTGAGTAGGAGCAGTGATGCCCATTTCTGTCTGATCTGAGCCTTGGAATGAGCTGCAAGCCAACAGTCCTTGCTGCTGTACTCGCTTTTGCCCAGCAGCTGGGAGATTTTAGAGAGCGAGGACAATAGTATGGTTTCGTTGGGTACTCCGTTTCCAGAGGACCATCCACCGATGAATGGTCATACTCAACTCATGGTGGACTAACAAGATGTAAAGTGCATTTTTTTCCCTCCTATATCTGCAATTCTGCATGCGTTTCCTTTGACCTCCTACTTCGGTTCCTCAAGAACAGCCATTGATCGAAGAAAGAGCAATAAAGAGCCAGAACAGACCGTCGGTTCATGTCAATGAGTTGATCTTAACCTCTGTTTTATTATTATTATTATTATTATTATTATTATTATTATATACCGGAAGGCAGACCCTACAGTGTGTGCCCCTTTGCAAACCTCTGCTTTATCGCTGGAATAATTCCAGGTTCTATAAAAACATGGGGACGCGTTTTGGCTTGCCGTGCATGGGGACCGGTTGTGATTAGTCGTCCTTGGCCTTTAGGTAGGAGTAGGAAGGCAAAGAATAAAAGGAGAGGCTTGTCTTCTTCGTTGATCATTGGATGATGCTCTATGCTTGACTTGACGAGAGCAGTTTCAATATCCCAGCTCCAGCTGCAGCTACGACTTCCACCACGAGGCAGCTGGTAGGAACAAATTTTTGTTCGGCTGTGGTTGTTGCTGTGCAAACATTGCAGTGGAGGTACAGCATCAGCCACCACTCATCGGACTGTCTCTTACTCCATTCGTTGGTCGCAGAAGAGATGAGACCTGTGCCAAGAGGAAGAAGGAACATGTGAGGCAACTGGAAGAAGAATCTTTATACATCAACTCAAACACTATGATACAATTTTACTACTCAGACAAAAATCTAAATAGTAGCATCCATGGATACCTACTGACATACCTATCATGTCACCTCGAAATTATCTGAAAAATCAATAACGTTATTTAAATATTTAGAGTTGGTATTATTTAAATAACTATTTATTCCTTACACCAGCAATCAGAGAGAGAAGTTTCTGCCATCAGTCCATCAGGCTTTGTACTGTTTACTTGTTTAGTTCATTTGATTCATTTAGTTCAGGGATATTGTACTGTTTTAAATGTACAATCTACAATATTGGCTTATTCAAGAAGGCCAATGGCCTCAATCCTGAGGAAATACGCAAACATAAACTAAAACCCTCAACGAGAAACACATGCTTAGCTCATGATTTATACCAAGAATAAAATAAGAAAACAAGCATATGAAGAGCTCATCCAAATCGTCACATAAGCACTACCAGAAATGAGGATCTTATTTGGTCCCAGAGTATTAATACTCATAACATTCAAGCAGCACTCTCAACCTTTTCCGTGCAGGACTCAACTATCATTTTGTATTGGCAAAAATCACAAACACATTTACCGGGAGGACATGATCTCCATTGCCCATAGCCATTCATAAAGATGCATAACTGCACATGAATAAAATATATTAGTAGCAACATCATATGTAAGCAGAAATTGACATTTGTACTTTATTGCCTAGCATAGTGCAATATATGAAGTAAAAGGCACCCAACAACTTGCAGGAGTTTGAAATGTCCCATTTGATGGAAGGTACTACCAGAAGTGGCAGTGCAAACAAGCCATCTAGAATCTAGTACGAATATTGTGGCATTGGCAACAGTAACAAATGAAATATGCACCAAATCATTGAAAGTTGTCGGCTTAAATATATAGCATAACAAGAGTACAGAAGTACAATAGGGGAAATATCATATGTTGAATACAAACGTTAGGCTATCCATATGTACATCAGGCATCATACCTAAGCATATATTTTAGCCAATTCTTTCCCCCCAAAAAATTGTTACAAACATGCGTACATGGAGGGGGCCTACAGCTTTGGCTTTTGTATTTTATGTGAGCTACAAAATTCTTGGTATGGCTTGAAATTGTTTTGCCATGTTAAAAATTGTTTTTTCAAGCATTTGTACACCCTTTCCTCTTCAGGCTGAATTTCCACGTCTGGGGGATCAAAATGCATCCTCACAGGTCCGATATCAAACATAGTAGCAGCACCTTGTTCAGGCCCAGCCTCAGGAATTTCAGCTTTTCCACAAACAAATGTCGTAAAGATCTTATCCTGATTTGTGGTTGCAGATGTATGCAAGGGACCATCCAGGTTGTGATCTCCTTTTCCAGTCTTTCTAGCACTTTCAGAAGTGCTCCTTGTCTCAGTCGAAGGTTCATAAGCAAAATAAGACCTCTCATCATCCACCTCAGAGTCGATAATAGATATGAAAGGGTCAAAGGCTTCAAGAACTTCTCTACATTTGTCGCTTACCGAGTCGGTTTCTCCAAGTGCACCCTGAGAAGAGTTTTCTATGTCTTTGTTTCTATGTTCCATTGCAAGCAGAACATCTATGGGGAGCACTGGGCCAACAAGAGGATTTCGACGTAGTACTTTGCTAGTCAGATTGTCACTTAAGATTGAAGGTTTTGCCAGCAGGAAAGGTCGGAGTTCATTGCGCATGAAACTAGGAACATCCAAATGTTCAGTAGGCCTTTCACTACTGCATGCTAGCATGTCATCGTATTTGGAGAAGGTGACTTGAAGGATATTTGATGGTAGACCGTTCAGTACTCTCTGGCATGCGATTTCAAAAATGTTCATGGGGATGCTAGCATTGCACAGAAAATCTGAAATTGGTCGAGACAATAAACTAGAGTTATCTTTTGCATATTCTGATACTTCTTGACTAATAATAATTTGCTCCATTTTTTCTTTAATAACAAAAAAATCATGCTTCTCCAAGGCTCTGCCCAGATTGCCTTCCAGATGTTCCAATAGGAAATGCAGCTTCATGAAACTATATCGGGGGGAGACATTATCTTCTTGAGTGTAAGGATAGAAGAACGAGCTACGAGCTCTGGGTGCACGCTGCATGGTCTCACATTGGATATTATCACGTGCATCTGTTGATGCGCGATACATTTGAATTTCTAACCTCCCCGATGCTGTTAACCGGATCAAACCAAAGCCAGCAAATGATGGCTCTAAAGCTGAGACATCAGGCGGAAGCACATAGTAGCCAACACTGAGGTCCATATTTACTTGAGGAGCAGAGCCATCTCTTGAAACAGGCATCGAGAATACGTCTTTCACTATTCCATCTTTGCTGCTGCAGCACTGATCTGTCAGAGAAAAACGCGAAGGAAGATCCCAAGCATATGGGTGAGAATTTTCTGAACAACCTCGCTCTTCTGGACCATAACAGAACAGGCTAAATTCCCCAGTAAAAATTGATCCAACCAAAATAGCAAAACCAGAATTTGACGCCCACTCATGTTCCTTGGATGGCCACAGTTCAGAAAGACGAAACATAGCCACATGATTAGGGCTCTGGAGCCCATGCTGCCAAGCCAACAAAGGTTTCAATGGCTGTCTGACATCAAGGAGGATCAAGAAACGTTCTGTCACCACAGAGAAATGAAAATGATCAAAGCCAGCCCTGCAGAATGCAAGATACTGATCAGTCCCAGTTCCAGCAAACAGGTCGGTTTTGAAAAGTCCTGGCATCCCAACTTTTGCTAAAACCTTGTGTTCGCCACGGCCGCCAGATCTCAAATCAACCAAGAGAATGGATTTTGAAGTGGCGAGGATCACTAGCCATGGCTGTGCCCCATAGTCACAGCTCAGCCAGTTCCCACAGTCATCCCTGCTGCCCAAATCAACCCTCATCTTCCCTCCACGAAAGCAATCCAGGTCGAACCAGCACAGCTCTCCGTCCTCCAGCAACACAATACACTCTGATGGCAAATGCCTGCTCCAGCACGCATGCACGACGACGGCGTCAAACCCTTGCTTTGCCACCGGCACTAGGGCAGGAGAGTCAGCCTCCTGCGAGGACTCAACCCTGAACCAATTCACCGAGTATAAGGTGGCAGCAAGCAGGAATCCCTCGACGTCGACAAGTTGGTCGCCCGACCGCGACGGCCAGGACGACTGAGTAGCTGACGCAGCCAGCAGGTGGATGGAGTGGCCCGGGTGCCTGAACCCTGCCCCCTGGCCCACGGGCGACGCCGGCACTGAACCTGTAACAGTATCGGAATCCAGAGTAACAAAAGCAACCTTCTCGGCGTTCTCGCCATAGGGAAAGAAGAGGAGACAGGACGGGGGAGAGCTCGGGCGGCGTAGGACGGCGAGCAGGTTGGAAGGCGGCGGAAAGGGCGAGGGCGGCGGCGCGAGGAGGTCGCACGCGAGTGAGTCGAGGTCGGCGAGCGGTAGGAAGGAGGTGGCCGTGACGTAGGCGCGGAAGAGGCGGTGGAGACCGACGGAGGAGGCGCGCTGCGGCGGCGGCGGGATGGGGAAGGGGAGGGAGAGCAGCGTGGCGGGAGGCGGGAGAGGGGAAAACAGGAGGGGCTCACGGGAGCGGGCCGCGGAGGGCGGCGCGAACACGGAGGTGGCAGGGAAGAGGGACTTCCACTCGTCGGAGAGATTCATGGAAGCACCTTTGGGGGTTTAGGGGCGGACGAGCTCGGACTCGGAGGGAGCGGCGGCGTCGAGCGGGAGCGGGAGCGGGAGGGCAGGGTAGCCAGCCGGCCGGCCGGCCTCTGGGAGTCGAGCGGGCGGCGTTTCCTCTGCGGCGGTTTAGACGTTTGGTGCTGCCAAACCTGTCAGTGGGCCGAAAACCAAACCAAATTCACCGTTAACTGTAGCACATCTGAGGTGTGGCCCAATCCAAACGAACCCACCACTCCACCTGTTGAAAGTTGGAACCGGGTCAAACCAAACTGAATGATTATTTATTTATTTATTTATTTTTGCACAAGACAGAGTGATCCTGTCAAAAGCAGCTCATGGACAAATATTCATTCATCTATCACTGTACAAGCCATATATTTCTTGGTTTAATTATCTGCATCACTTTACTATGCGTACGTACCCACTGGTTCTTTTGTCCAAACGGCCGGCCAACCTCTGATCCATTGCCGGCTGGGCTGCCGGCCTTGGTCCGCAGCGACGTGATTCACCTCTCAATCTCTCATGGTCAAACTCCACGAGTATATATAGGTAAGGTTCCATTCCCTCTTCCTCTGTGCGGAGAAAAACAAGAAGAAGAAGCAGAGATGAGGCAGGCTAGGCCGTACTCGGGCATCTTCTGCGGCGGGGTGGCGGCGCGGACAGGTCCGCACGCGCTCCCGCTGGCGCGCATCAAGAAGATCATGAAGCGGTCGGCGGGGGAGACCGCCGTCGGCGACGGCGGCGCGAGGATGATCTCCGGCGAGGCGCCGGTGGTGTTCTCCAAGGCGTGCGAGCTCTTCATCGCCGAGCTCACGCGCCGCGCCTGGGTGTCCACGCTCGAGGGAAAGCGCAGGACCGTGCACAAGGAGGACGTCGCTGAGGCCGTGCGGAACACCGACCTGTTCGACTTCCTCGTCGACTTAGTCGCCACGGCGGACGACGACGACGCAGGCGGGAACGCGCCGGCCGCCGGTGACGATGACGAAGACGCGCTGGACTGATCAAAAAGTAACCTGTTTTTACAATCAAGCAAGCGAACGGTCGTGCGTGCGTGCGAGTTTAATTTGCACCCGAGTCGAGTAAGTCTCTGTAAGCAAACTTATTACAACGTACGTCGGTGTATTTCTCTTAACCACCTCGTCTCTGTAAGCAATGACGCACCATCAGTAACTTTGATTGTAAAATCAGCTGTTGTAGCATGCCTGAACTTGTTAGTACATATGAATGAAACTGCGAGTTGAGCAGGGAGATACTCTTAGCGCTAATGCTTCGGCAGAAAATATGAATTCAATCGTTTTCAGAGGGTCACTTTCTTAGTTACAGTATTTACATATCCAAACCGTAACAACTGTCCAATATTCAGACAAGTACGGAGCTCCAGGCTCAGATACTATAGATGAACAGTAAAAGTACTAGTTTATTCAAAAAAGAATTAAGCATGATTTCACCGCTGCCTGAACTGCTAAATTTTTTTGTGTTTATTAGTGATGGATTTAAGACTACAAGGGCCAAGGATCCAGATTACAGGGAATTTTGGGATGCAGAACAAGGGTACGATCCTTTTTCAGCTGTAGGGTCTTGAGTGTTCAGTTGCAGGTGTGGAATCAGGTTACTGCAAGCCAATCAGATTGTCAGTATAATGACATTTTTACAGAAAAAAGCCATATAAAATCAATCAATGAAAGAAAAGGCAAGACGGTTGAAATCTTCAGTACTCCTCACACACGATTCATGCATTTGTTTCTTTTTTATTATTATTGTTTTAAGAAACGATGATTCATGCATTTTTTTTAGTTTCTGGTAGAACACAATTTGTTTTTTTTTTGCGAAAATGTTAGAACACAAGTGCATCTCAACAGTCAACACTTTGCTCGCCCAGCAAGTAGGGACGAACCACCGTATGGCCAAATCGGCGACTCGGAAGCCGTGCGGAACACCGACCTGTTCGACTTCCTCGTCGAGTTTTAGTCGTCACGGCGGACGCGCCGGCCGGTGGGACTGACAAAAATGTAATACTACGAATTACAGTCAAGCAAACTGTCATGTGCGTTTGTACTTCCCCCCCCAAAAAAGTGCGTTTGTACTTTGTAGTACTTGTTAGGGCAGGTTTGGTATGGATTTTAAAAGTAATTTTGCTTCATGTTTTTTAAAAAAATTACTAAACATTTTTAATCTATATATCTTTTATAGACACAACCCACTTAGTATAGTTAATTTTTTATTTCTCTGCTCTTAGGCCACGTCATCTAGAAATGACAACTGTCGGATCAGCTTGCATTAGCCAGATCGGACCATCGAATTAGTGACCGGCATGAAAAAAAAAACCTTCCTGGGCTGAAACCTATCCAGCCCATTAAGCAGCTCCCCCCCTCTCCCGCCGGCCTCCTGAAGTCAGAGTGACGGCGTCGCTTGAGCCCAACAGCCCCACCTTCCCCACACCAACTTTGAAGTCCTCAGCTTTATCCCCCGCTGACAGTCTCTTGGGGTCCTCCGACTCTGCCTCTTTAACAATCAGGGAGCACTTATGTATTCACTGCACATGACATTAGTCACAGAAAAATTAGACGACACTCAAGAGACCACTAGCGCTAATTGCATTACAATTTCATTATTCCATTCGCCTACCTCAGTCCATTACCTCCGCTACCCTCTAATGCATACTTTTAATGAGTTCTTTCCTGCCGATGTGGAGGCGCAACTACACTTTAGAGTTTGATCTTCTACCGAGAAAATCATATTAGGCACCGAGACAAGGATTTGCTAACTAGCGATGGCTCCGTTATTACTTATATGCCAGGTCTATGCTCACCATCCTCTTGTTTTCTTTTTTCTCAAAAAAACATCCTCTTTTTTCAGTGTCAATGTATTCCTACATCTGTTTTTCACTTTGATTTACTACAGTAGTAAAAATTTTCCCTTTTATTTACTACAGATCTCTTACAGCTGAAGTAAGAAACTTTATTCAGAGTTTGACATGTTTTAAAATTATACTTAAATTTTCACAGCAACGCGGGGAAATCAACTAGTTAGAAGTGATTCTAAATCCTCACCTCAAAAAGTAATTTTCTAATTTATGCTAAAAGAAAAAAAATGAAAATATAGCTTCTCATGGGTTCTCTATTCACTTCTATATTAGAAGTTGTAAGAGAAGTTATATTACTAAACATTTTTACAATAGAAGCACTTTTATTAAAAAGAACTATTTTTAAAGAAGTTTTTTAAAGAGTTATTTGTTAGAGAATTTATATCAAACATGTCCTTACTACTACCGTACTACGTGGGTGTGTTTCTTTTAATTAACTCGTCTCTTTATGTACCGAAACAGGGAAGTTAACCAGTATTGTTGTTGTGGTTAAACAGCAATAGTTTGTGGTTAAACAGGAGCGCGTGACCATTCTGATGCAAGAGCCGCTTGATCGCGCATCTTACGGTCAGCATACCCCAAGCACAAGCAACCGGGAAATAAAGAAGGCGCTGGCGCACCCTCTTCCATTGCGTCCGGCCTCTTATCTCTAGCATCACATTCCATCATGTCGCCGCGGTCGACCTTCGCCGCAGTCGCACTCCGCCTCCGCATCGCTCGCCGCAGTAATTTGGACCTCCATCTACCTTCTACGCCGACTCCTCCCACTCCGTCTCCATCTACTTTCGACGCGACTCCACCCGCTCCGTCTCCGTGTACCTTCGACGCCGACTTCCGACTTCACCCGCTCCGTCTCCCACTTCCTACGCCGCCGACTCCACCCGCTACATGGACGCATCCATCCGCTCCAGAAACAACTGCCCGAGGTAATCGCTGTCCTTGCTTCCCCCTGTGTACCCTAGAGCGAACACGAACTTATAACTCATCAATTCGTAAACCCTAGGTGATGGTTGGGTTCGAGTTCCAGCTTGCTCGTGCGAGGTATCACGGTAGACTTCCAGATGACTGCTTTAGGGCCGATGTCCCTCACTAGCTACAGTATGCGGACGATCACGTTGTATCCCCATCATATGATCTCACTGATAACGATGGGTTCAAGTGGGTGAAATTCTCAAACTACAATCACTTCGTTGATGGTCTTCGGTCCTACCGGCAGGAGCAGATCAAATATGCTATTCATCACCCTCCTATTCGTGTACTTGTTATGTCTTACACAGCTGTTGCTGAAGGAAGCCGGGTCCATCAACTGATCCTGCAGAAGCCATTGTGAATCCAGAAGATGGGAACATTGAACCAATGCAGTTCCAGGATGAGGGTGACGATGAAGAGGACCCTGAGCTAACTATATGGGACGAGAGGGATGCTGTTTCGATTCTTGAGGCAGAGGGTATTCATGTTGAGTTCTCAGTGGTTAACTATGGAGTATTGTGGGCCAAGGCTGAGAAATTCTGCTTGTACACGTTCATGTCCGACGCCTTCAACGACGTTCTGGCTAAGCTTGCACTATGTGATCAGCATCTCCAACAGCCAAATCCCGGCCTTCTTGCCAAGCTTAATGCAAATCTGAGACATGCTAGAAGACTGCTAGTCTTTGTTATGTACTTGAAGGGTCAGTTATCCAGCTTTCGCTCTTGTCCCTATGCTGTGTTTTACAAATCACAACACGTTTGATGCTTATGTTATTTTCTTTCAGGCTCAAACCCACATGACATCATCCGTTCTTTCTTCCCGTTCATCCATGATCGAGTTTATCAATGTTGTGTACATTGTGGTGCTGATGAGGATGATGAGCCGTTGGACTCACCCAATACTTTGTTTCACTTGTATGATGAGCTTATGATCGAACTGTTGACAAGCTAGTTGATGACGTGGCATGACGTCGACGCACGTGGATTTAGAATATAGTGACGATACTATGATAGATAGAAGTCTGAGTAACCTCCCTATTGATATTTGGTTTGTTTTATCCCATATTTTTAAAAGGATTCCTTTTAAAAAACCCAGCTCACTTAACCCCTTGATCTTTTTTTCAATCACACTATGTTGACGTGTCTAAGGATGGACTCTGATGAACAATGTAACAACGTTCTCAATTGAATGAAGTGAGCCGATGACATTCCTTAAAAAAAAGGTGAGCAGGTATGCAAAGGGAAACAAATCCTCTACCGTTCGACTAGGACTGACATGCGGACCCGACACCTCGCTGGCCCGCACGCAATGGCCCAACCGCCCTCCCCTATGTCGAACTCGATGTCATACAAGACTTTTTCGTGTTTGCAATGCGAAATAAGAGTTTGTGTGAAATTACAGCGTCATCCAAGGGTTTATCCCAACAAATTAATAAATATTTGAAGAAATTATTAAATTATATTTATTATTATTTTAAATATTGTATTACTTCCTTTGTCCTTAAAAAAATGTTTTTGCTTTTCTCGAGGAGTGAAACTTTTTCAACTTTGACTAAGTATTTATAAAAAATATTAATATTTATGATAAATATTATATATCATTAGATTAATTAGTAAATATATTTTCATGACAATTTTTTTAAAAGGTTTAAATATCACTAATAATTTATATAAATTTAAAAGTTAAAGAAATTTAACCGTCACACATTTCAGACAGAAACAGTTTCAAACAGAAACATTTCAAATACTTATTATGGACACCCCTTAGTATTATTTACAAACTTCAATTCAACACTACACTAAAAGAAAGGCCTAAAAGAAACATCTGCTGCACGGAATCAGTAGGGATCCGTTTTCTGCATCGGTGACGATCCTGGACTCCCCGAGATTTCTCCTCTGCCCGGTCGTCTTCCCCAAAATCGTTCGTCGGTAGAGGCAGCGACCGACGCCACGCAAGGTTCGCCTGATCCGTTCTCCCAACTCTTCCTTCTCCTGTGGTCGTTCACACTCCGTAAATCATCGCCCTCTCCGTTCACAACTTGCCTCCGCGCCGCACATCGAAACATCCCCATTTATTTCGGCCGTTTAGTGTGTTTTGTACTTGGGTAGGATCGGGTGACAAAGTTCGCGTTTTTCAGTGATTTATGTGGGTTGCTCCATAACATCATATTCTTGTCTGTTCTTATCTCGTTAGTTTGATTTGGTGTCTCAATCCTGTCTGTTTTATGTTGGCTGCTCAGTTTGAATTATTCTTTTGATTTGAGTCTGGGGACGTATTGGGGATAGCACAACCTCCTGACAGTTTGTTTTGTATTGCTATAAGGTAATTTTTTTTTGTTAAACTACTTTGTTTTCCTAGATGGAAGAATGATTCCATTAACTTGTTACTGACTGATAATCAGCAGCCACGAGATTACTTACAATAGCTGGATTCTAAGGTCCGTCCCTAACTTTGCCAACCTATCTGCTATTGAATATAGGACCGGGTTTATATTGCACTCTACATCAACACATTCGGTATACATCAGGAACTTCTATCCCGAAAGATAACTCCTTCAGGTGCTAGATTGAACCCCTGGCTTTTACCAATCATTGCAACTTCTTTGTACTATAGGTTGAGTGATTAATGCACCTATATAAGGGAAATTAAGATGCAGTTCTTACATTATAACCCTCGATACAAAGAATAATAGTCCCACAACATACTATATATCAAAAATAAATATTACTCGTATCTATTATCGTCTGATGTAAACACATCTTAATAGGTTCTGAGTACCTGGTTCCTCTATACTTCCTAGTACTTTATGTCTGTATGTAAACCCACATGGCGGGAGATCGCTGTCAAGGAATCAATTAGTTATACAATCAGCAGGACCTATCTGGTTCATATTGTATGTACATTCTTGCATATCCACATCTAAGTGATAAACTCAAGAATTATGATAAAATCAAATTGTTTACTTCCAGAGCCTTGTCCTTATGGCCTCTAGTTCTATTTTGTGTACTTCACTTGCTCCTAGAACTACCACCAAAGATTTTGGTTATTAAATGCAAACACTTTTATAGTTATTAGTGAGTGATGATAATTTTTGGAGTGATACATGACTCAGTTTCACACAAGGTTTTGCTTAAAAAGTTTAAGAGATATTACTTATGATTGCCTCAACTTGAACTCAAGCGTCCCAAACAATGGTCTTTGTCTGGCTCTTCCCCAACAATCTGATAAACACTCAAGCAAGCATGCCTACAGAAACATCCTCAAAGATGTAGTCTGTCGCTGCTGCAATCTACATGGTGACAATAAAAAAATACTCTTCGTGTGTTATCTCAGCTCTGCAGTATAGATGTTTGGCCTTTGATCCTCCTCACCATCCTTAAGGCAATTTGGGGGAAGAAACCAGCATAATTTGCACAAGAACTTCAATGTACGACATGTCATCGACAATATTGCTAAGAATTCGGATATTTATGCCATCGTTTTTGTACAAAGGACAAACTCTTCTTATGTAACTCCCAATTTCAGCTTGCACACCTTTATAGTGAAGGTTGATGCACGATCGGCTATTCTGAACAGAGTAATCACTGTTTTTTACCCAGTTAGAAACGGCTTGTAGTAAGTAGTCTTGACAACCTGTAGGTTTTATGGGCACTATATTTGACACCTGTAAAATCATCATGGTAATGCATTGGGTGATAGTTTAATGTTTTATTGTAAAACAGGTCTAATAATATATCCTGATGGTGAAAAGGAGTGCCGCCATAGTTAGTGGGAAGGGATCAAAGGTCGAAGGCTGTGCCAGGAGCAATTTTAAAGCAACAAGGACCAAGGATCTTCAGCTTCACCGTCTACCCCTTGTAAGTACTTTTATCATTTGAACCATGATTTTTTTTTTCCAGAACGGATTACTACACTTCCATCTCAATCGAAACGGAAGTATGGGATATAGAGTTTTCAAATCGTGGTGGGAGAGGGAACAGATCCCCTCCCCCCACCCCCTATGAGAAATGGATCTCCAAGGTCTCGTAGGGGTGACATCTGAACATTGTTTAGCTACTATCTTTATTTTTTAATTATTGATGCTTTTTAATATAAATTTGTATTAAAAAGTGCCAATAATAAAAAAATGGAGGTAGTATTTAACTAGATAGAACAAGGAACAACAAAATGTTTGCATCTTGGTCCACGCCCTCTTCATCCATGGTCTCATCCTGGTTGTCTTCAGCACCATGTTAATGGGCGCAATGCGTAGTTGCATATCATTGGTGTCTGAAACGCACTGAGGAGACCGCCTGAGTTATGTTTCTCCCTTCTGCAGGATATTCTGCCTGTCATATTGTCGCGGCTGACACTAAAAGAAGCTGTGCGTATGAGCATATTGTCTCAAAAGTGGAGACGCCTTTGGAAATGCTACCCAAAGGTTGTATTTACAAGAGCCACAATGCGCAGTACTAATTCCATGATAGGCCATCATAAGATGCCCATGCGAATACGGTTTATCAGGGGTGTAAACAATGTCCTGCGGCAGCTAAGATCAGCTAATAATCTGCAGAAGTTTGTCATTAAGTTTGGACTTCGCAAAAGGCACGCGCGTCACATCGACAAATGGGTCCGCTTTTCTGCCGCATCGAAAACGAAGCACATTGTTCTTGATCTATCTCCAGGACCCAAAGGAAGTAGAGATACAGATGGTTTGTACAGCTTCCCGGTGGATGTTTTCAGTGCCTCCCATGTGGCTCCTACAATATCAAGAGTCTTCGTCTGGGTTTTGTCTTGTTAGCATTGCCTTCTGAGTTCTGTGGATTTAAGAACCTTAAGAAGCTCTCTCTGAATTATGTTGTCATCACGGGGGACCTTGATCATCTACTGCTGGAATGTGCTGTTCTCGAGTGGTTAAGCATCACACGTTGCAAATTGGGTTTTGGTCTAAGCATAAGCCAGAAGCTGGTCGGCTGCTGTTTCTGCGTGTGCAGTACTGCAACGTGCAGAATCTGAATATCCAAGCCCCAAACCTTACTACATTGGAGTACGCTGATCGTATGGTACCTATTGTTCTTGGTGAATCTGTAAAGATCACTGAAGCAACAATCATGTTCTACACATCAGCGGCATTTAGATTTAAAGACTGTTTAGATTTCGTCTTCGCCGAGATTGTCAGAGTGTTCTCTCATGCTCGGTCTCTCTCCGTTAACTTTGAGATCAAAACTCAGGTTAGGTTTGTTCCTTGCTACATCCTCTAAACTAAAGTTGGCTTGATCTGGCTTCCATTTCTTCTTTCTATGATGGTGCGACGACATTTGTGTTTCGGGCGCAGGGATTTCTGACAAATCCATCCAGCAGGCTCGCATGCTTGAGACGTGTGGTATTGAAAACTGATATTGGTGGGTTACCACAAGATGTTACTGGTGTTCTTCGTCTAGCATACATTTTGGAGTTAGCCCCTGTTTTGGAAGAGTTAGTACTCAATGTAAGCGTTTGCAAATTCTTTTTTTCATCGTTTGTTTTACTTCTTCGGAATCGAAAGAAGTCTTTTTGAGCCTGATCGATGATGACAAGTTATCATGCATGCAGATGTGCTGTTATCAGTATGCATGCTGTGTTTTTGAGCCAAGTGAGGATCTGTTGCCGCCGTGTCCACACAAGCATCTCAAGAGTGTCCTCATGACTGGATTTTATGGTATCCGTGGCCAGTTGGAGCCGGCACTCCACATACTTCGAAACGCTACCTGTCTAGAGCGTATGACCATAGATCCAGTGGTGAGAGATAACAGCATCATTCCCTCTCTCAAGTCAGGCAGCGGGAGAGATTACTATAGGTAGGCAGTTGGCCAGGGATAATCTCTCGAGGAAGGGGTTCGAAAAGGGGATCCTAAGGATTCTCTGAGCTTGCATTGAAAGGGAATTAAGACGATGAGATTATTACAGTACTACCTCTGTTTTTAATTGTCGACGTTTTTTAATACAAACTTTCTATTAAAAAGCGTCAACAATTAAAAAACGGAGGTAGTACTGTAATAATAATGCTCTGGTCCATTAGCAGTGCACCGATTTTACGCCTCATTCTCTATTCTATAGTTCCATCCGGGCACTGCAAATTTGGATCATCCCCAATTGTAAGGCTACAGTACTGTACCATGTGAATTTTCTATGCACTGTAGTAGTATATTTTGTTTTGGGGGGATTGGATATGAATTTGAAATAAAATACAGTTTCAACATGACGATGATATATGCATTGTACATTTTGATCGAGTCGTAACGGCGTGTGATGTTTTTTTTTGATAAATTATGGTGGGAAATTTTGAATTGATTTTGGTCAATGAATTTGAATTTGAAAAAAAAAAACACAGCTTCAGCATAAAATCCACCGCACCGTAGATGAGTTGTGCTAGGCAGATGAAATCGACTTCCACCTGCCCGCCGCCGTCCACCTCGTCACCGTTTTCACCGCATCACAACTGACTGACTGATCAAGAGAATAGAAGAGCTAAAACCTTTTGCTGCGGCGCACGTTTCCCGCTCCCCACCGCCCACCATGGGCAAGCCCAAGCAGCAAGTGCTCTCCCGCTTCTTCTCGCCCAAGCCCGCGCCCTCCGCCGCCGCCGCCGCCGCACCCGACCCGCCGCCGCCGCCCAACCCCAAGCCCACAGCCGTCGCGTCATTCTCCCCATCCAAGCGCAAGCGCGCCCTATCCCTCTCCCCCAAATCCCCGGCTTCTACCAACAAAAGGCCGAACCCCTCCCCCGCCGCCCGGGACGCGGTCCGCCGACGCCTCCTGGGGCCGCTCCACCCGCCGCCACCGCGCCCGCTGAACCCTAGCGTCAAGGGCTACACCCCGTTGGAGCAGCAGGTGCTCGACCTCAAGGCCCGCCACCCCGACGTCCTCCTCATGGTCGAGGTCGGCTACCGCTTCCGCTTCTTCGGCGAGGACGCCGCCGTCGCCGCCGCCGTGCTCGGCATCGTCGCCCACCCTGACCACAGCTTCCTCACCGCCAGCATCCCTACCTTCCGCCTCGGCTTCCACGTCCGCCGCCTCGTCGCCGCGGGGCACAAGGTCGGGGTCGTCCGTCAGACCGAGACCGCCGCCATCAAGGCCGCCGCGCAGATGGCCGGAGGCGCGGCCGGCGCGCCATTTGCGCGCGGGCTCTCGGCGGTGTACACGCGCGCCACCATCGAGGCCGCGGCCGGGGAGGTAGAGGGTGGCGCCGCGCCGGACGAAGAGAGCAGGTACCTCGTCTGCGTGGTGGACAAGGAGGTGGAAGCCACGGGGAGGGAGGGCTTCGATGTGAAGATCGGGATGGTGGCGACTGAGGTGTCTACGGGTGAGGTCGTGCACGGGGAGTTCATGGACAGGCCCTCCCGGAGTGGTCTTGAAGCCCTGCTACTTGGAATGGCGCCTGTGGAGATCATCCTCGGGACACCGCTCTCATCTGCCACAGAAAAGGTATGTGAACTGCGACAATGTGTTTCATTGATCAGAACTGATCATGCGCTAATGTGCAAATTAGATGTTTGCTGTTCTTTTCATGCGGGAGCTGACGTTTCACCACCTATACAGTGAAGCACTAATCAATTGATCATAAGTTCTGCAAACGTTTATTTTCATGGTTAGTGTGGTTTGCTAATAATAGCATGCAGTAGTTATTTAGTTAACTGGTGAGGTTGTCGCTCTAAGCTTTGGTTTCAATTTGCTTGTAAAAGAGCAACAACCACTACATTTCATCACTGTTGGTGCAGTTTGGTTGTATTCATGACACGCTCCTTCTACACATAACAAATGTTTCTTTGTTTTTATTCGTGCCAAGTTTATATCCACACCTGTAGTGGGTTTTCATAATGCGAAATTTAGCCTAAGCAAATCCTTCATATGAGAGTGGGTATTTTTCTTACATCCTTTCCTTTTGTTCTCATGTCTTTCCTTTTAGAGTTGTTGCCAATTGAGTAAACATTGCTTAATCTAGTTTATTACATCAATAAGCTCTGTCTCAAATCGTTATGCAGATGATGATCGCATATGCAGGCCATGCCTCCAATGTGCGGATTGATCGATCACCACGTGTTTGTTTTGGTGATGGTGGTCCTTTAGCAGAAGTTTTGTCTTTATTTGAGAAGTCTATTGATGCTTCAAGGGTTGAAGACGATAGATATGCATTGGCAATAAATGACGAGAACTGTACTCTTCATGGGAATGGGATCGAGGTATTTGCCAGGATTCTAATAATTTTAAGTAGGTTTTGATGTACTCACTGTCATTCAGTTTTCTTTGCATGTCGTTAGGGCATAACCGATAGTGTGAGTTTGTGCTAACTATTGTGTCCTGGTGGCATCAAAATAAAACTAGAGGGTATATTTATTTTACATTGACTAAAAAATTCTTTTTGTTTAAACTAGGGTATCATGGCAATGCCTGAGCTAGTTGTTCTAGCATTAGCATTATCTGTTCGCTATCTCAAGGGTTTTGGCATGGAAAGGATAGTATGTTTTGGTTCTTCGTTCCGGCCAGTTTCTGGTGATACTGAAATGCCCCTGTCAGCAAATGCTCTTCAACAACTCGAGGTATACCTTCAAAATAAGGTTTCTGTTTGTATATTTATGAAAATTTATTTTAGAATTCATTGGTTTTTCCTCCAGCTTTGTAGATATCGTTGTTGCCAATAGGGTCAGTTTTCTCATACAGTCCAGAGAACACCTATATTTAGGTTTTCGGTGAACTATTTCTTCACAAAGTCGTCAGCACATTCAGTTCATGTTTTAGTTTATTGATTGGTGTCATGTCCTTGACCTTGAGTTTCTGTTTCGTCCCATTCATGAAATGAAACCTGATTGCTTTCAGGTATTGAAGAACAACGCAGATGGTACAAAAGAAGGCTCTCTGTTCCAAACTATGAACAATACATGTACAGCTTTTGGGTCTAGATTATTTAGAAACTGGGTAAGATTGTTTGACTAGCCATGGAATGAATGTTATCATGTTTCATGATGCTGTTCAAACCAGATAAGCTGTAGAATAGTTCAAAATGTGTAATTTGGCAATCCCTAAACTTTTTTTCTTTATAAATCACAATTTTTCACAATTTTTAATGATTTGATGCTCTTGCAGTTGATTCGTCCCTTATGCGATAGAAATATAATATGTGCCCGTCATGATGCGGTCGCTGAGATTTCTGAATCAATGGGATCACGGCAGAACTCGGTTAGCAATCTTAAGGATGGAGGTGATAGTTCGTTCACAGCTTTGGCACGTAGTGATCTGAGCACCACCCTTTCATCTGTTTTAACTATGCTGGGAAGATCGCTCGACATTCAAAGAGGAATATCAAGGATTTTTCATTGTAAAGCTACAACTAAAGAGGTGGATGTTTTTTTTTTCTATAGTTCATTTATTTCATGCAATTACTACAGTTCATTAAAAAGTAGATAAAATAACATCATGCCTACTTGTGCATTCGTGCAGTGTTAATTTCTGTTGAACTGAGAAGTTCATCTATGATTCCTCCCTTAATAGTATTTGTACAAACAAAATGGCTTTCCTACTGATACCTAATTCTTATGCATTGTAGTTTGTTTGCGTTATCCAATCTATCTTGACAGCTGGAAAGCAGCTGCAGAAGCTTGTTCCTGAGGACACCGACACTGTGTCCTCTCAGCATATACCCGTGCATTCCTCTTTGCTGAGAAGGCTACTAAGTACAGCTTCATCATCCACTGTACTTAATAATGCTGTGAAACTTCTATCTTTTCTTAACAAAGATGCGGCTGATCAAGGGGATATGCTGAACTTATTCATTGCATCTGTTGATCACTTCCCAGAGGTAAATCCTTCCCTTAACAAAATGAACTTGTTTTCTTGCACCTGTTCTGATGCTTGACACTTCAAATTTTTCATAGGTTGCAGAAGGTCATGTGGCTGTAGAAATGGCCAAACAGAAATTGGATCTATTGATTGTTGACTACCGAAAGCAGCTTGGTATACGCAACCTGGAGTTTAAAAGTGTATCTGGAACGACCCATTTGATTGAAGTTGAGTGGCTTTAGTTCAGTTCCCTTCAGAATTTCTATTGTTACCTGCATTTTGAAATAGCAGAAAAGGTTCATCATATCCTTTATTAGATTATTAATGCAATCTGTCGTCACCCTGCAGCTACCAGTAGATAGAAGGGTTCCCTCAAATTGGATGAAAATAAATAGCACAAAAAAGACCATCAGATACCACACCCCTGAAATCTTGAAGAACTTGGACAATTTGTTGCTGGCCAAGGAAGAACTAGCAGTTATCTGCAGGACGTCGTGGCATAAATTTCTAATGGATTTTGGGAAGTACTATGCACAGTTTCAAGCAACTCTTGAATCTCTTGCAGCTCTGGACTGCTTGTACTCTCTTGCTACTCTTGCAAAGCAAAATGTAATACTTTTCTTCTCTTCTCATGTCAACTTCCTCTCTGTTTATGTCAACCTTTGGTATTGCTTGCTAACCTTTGTTCATTCTAGCAGAATTATGTACGGCCTATCTTTGTGCACGAGAGTGAACCAAATCAGATTCTCATCAAAGATGGGCGCCATCCGGTTAGTACTTAGGTGGTGTTTGGTTACCCTGTTTTGGTCCGTAAATGATTCACGCTGCTATCCATTCACAGTGTTTTATGTTTGTTTCAAGTAGAGCGCTATCCACTCACAGTGTTATCCGATCCCGTGCTTCACAACTTTGATCCCGCTCGGTATCCTGCGTGAATGATTCCCTTCCCACTTCGTTTCTCTCTCGAGTCTATCAGCTCACTTCGTCTCGCAAACAAACAAAACGTGCAAAGGACACTCCGGCCGCTGATGACACCGTGAAGCGTTCACCTTCTGTAGCCGTTGCCGCTTCTTTAACCAAACACCACCTTAGTAGCAGTTACTTACCATGGTGTTAAGGTATTAGTAACATGATTACGTGACTGGAATTGATCAGCAAAGCAGAAACAAATAATATAGTGTATTAAGTTTCATTTCGTACCTCCCAAGTTCATGAAAGACAAAAAAATAGAATAATTGCAAATTGTTTTTGAGGTCATGGATAGGCTGTGTCCCTATCTGGATTTAGCATTTGGCATCACTAATGATAGATTATTGCTGGATTTGCTCCTCTTTTCTTCCATCTCCATTAGTAACTTACAGTGTACTATATAATGATATAATTACCTAGTTAGGGTCATGCTTCCAGGCATTGTTCTGAAAATGAGGCTTTCAAAAAATGGCTACATTTCACAGCGTAATCTGACTGGTTACTTGGTTAGGCTCTGTATCAATTCTTTATGCGTTAACAAATAAAAACACCTGCTTTTTATAACCATACCAGATCTTTTTTTTCTTTCCATTCTTTTTGGGATGTAAACCATAAATTTATCTTCTGTAAACTTGTGTTGTTGGGCTTAGGTTCTGGAATCTCTGCTTGGAGACAATTTTGTGCCGAATGACACGGAGCTTCATGCAGATAGAGAGTACTGCCAGATTGTTACTGGACCAAACATGGGAGGAAAGAGTTGCTACATTCGCCAAGTTGCACTAATTTCGTTGATGGCCCAGGTATAATAGTTTCTATATCCTTTTAGTTCACATGTGGGCACACTCTAAAATGTGTACTAACATGAGTAGTGTAAGCATTGACCTTATCATTGGAGTAAGGTTCAAAACACGTTGATGAAGAGTTCGTTTCCTTTTGGAGCAACCAAACCTTATAAATTTTATTGCATGCTTATGTCAAACATAATATTGATCCTGAGATGATTCCTGAAAGACTGGTCCTTGCTTTGGTTTCTATAGGTTGGTTCCTTTGTACCAGCTTCATCAGCTAGATTGCATGTTGTTGATGGAATTTATACCCGAATGGGTGCATCTGACTGTATCCAACAAGGAACAAGTACATTTCATGAAGAGATGAATGAAACTTCTAACATATTGCATAATTGCTCATCCCGATCCCTAGTTATCATTGATGAGCTTGGACGTGGCACAAGCACACATGATGGTGTTGCTATAGCATATGCTACTTTACACTATCTTCTCAGGGAGAAGAAATGCCTCGTTATTTTTGTCACTCATTATCCTAAAATTCTTGATATTAAGAGAGAATTTGAAGGTTCTGTTGGGGGATATCATGTTTCATATCTGGCAACAAAGAAGCTGTTGGAAATTAAGGATAAAGAGGTTGAGATTAGCCAAGAGACTAAGGATCTTGGAGAAATTACTTTCTTGTACAAACTCGTCGCTGGAGCTTCAGATAAAAGCTTTGGTCTTAATGTTGCTATGCTTGCGCAGGTTAGTTATGCTTGAATTGAAAGTTTTGTTGAAAAAACTGGTGGTGTTTTATTTTTGGTGTCATTCAATTGTCTTATTGTTTCAGATTATTGACTCTTTGTTTTGTTTACTTAGTAGTTTTTTCATGCATTTATGGCCTTATTGCTCGTGTGAGTACTAAAGCAGTGGCTTTTTGAATAATATTGATTGCCCGTGAAAGAATTATATATATGATCGGGTTTTGTTGTTACATTATAGTGAATGTGTCCTTGTGCTAGTTTTGTTCTGCTGTTCATTATTCTAGTAGCAGCTTTGAACCCACAGATTTCTGCAACAGCGTGCATATAAATTGATTTACTTTTTTAAGTTAGATGCTAGTGACTTACTGATGTTGATCTTTCTAACAGCTTCCTTCTAGATGTGTTGAGCGGGCATCGGTCATGGCAGCCAAGCTGCAAGAAGAGTTTAGTGCTCGCGAGGAAAATAGACTTGGGAGGACAAAGGGCGCAGCAACTGCAGCTGGACTTTTGGAGAGCACTCCAAAAGTTCCTTTGCTTTGTGCACGGCCTTATGAAGGATTGGCAGAAGCTGTTCGCAGTATACTGTTGAACATGTCATCGACTCAGAGTGATAATGATGTAATAAACATGCTATCGTTTCTGAAGAATGCACGGGAGATTGCAATGAAGACAATAGGAGGCTTTTTCATTTGAAGCATTGGCTCATTTGACATTTTACTTGCTCAGTATAAGGTGACCTGATCAGGTAAATTGTTCATCCTGTTCCATGTTTATCTATCTCGTTTCCAATATAGCTTTGCGCATTCGTCACTTACTACCCCCGGATTCAAATTATTGACGTTCTGATATCTCATTTGAACTAATCTTGTTGTCGGTACGTCAATAAAAACAGGATGGAAGTAGCTCTGTGAACCTGCATTTTGCTTCCTTGACTCTAATACTTGCAGCCTTCTCCTTTGTTCCTGTGTTGACTGACCTTGCTGATATTGCATACAGTGAACTGGGTAGCACCAATTAGTGTGCCACACCATCATAACCAATTTTCCCTACAATTCTCACCCTCTTTGTTCCATCTGCACTTAATTTGTCATAGGTGTGACCCCCTTGTTGCCACATCAGGCTCAGTCACCTTGTGCCACCATGGTTTGAGTAGACAACATTTCATCGTTCGCCACTGAGAATCCAGTACTAGTAGTAATTTTACATGGAAAAGGAGCAATCTTGCAAACTGCTGCAAAGGTTTGGGCGTTGAAAAGGTGAAATGTAGACTTAGTGGGCTAATGGCCTCATCACTCAACTTCGCAGCACAACTTAGAGGGCTAAGGAACACATGACTGAACTGTGCGGTGGGACTGCAAATTTACTCCTTTTTGGAGGAAGTGATATCGAGTTTACCGTTAGCCACAGAGCACATGATGGACAATTCACCCATGGTTTTTGACTGAAGCTGTACCTTTCTGCGGATGCAGGTGGCGTATAACTACGCAGAGTTCACCTATGCCCCGGGCATATTTTGTTGGAGCGGGTTTTGTAAAACTTCAGCTCCGCTGTGGCAGTAGTAAGTACGAAATACTAGAGTAGCTGTATATTTCTCACCCTCGCTGGTAGCTTAAGGGATTGGATGAACAGACATGTGATGGAAACTTCCATGACCTTTTAACCTTTGAGTTATATTGGCAAGCATGTAATATTTGTATATCTGTAATTACTTATTCAGTTCCTGTATCCGGGAACTAATGTATAATGTTTGGTGATGCAAATGCAGAGAATAGATGCTTTTACAACCTCTGTAGCCTTCTGTAATCGTTTTTGTATTGTTTGTCCGTACCGTAATGTCGTGCTCCGTCCTTTTTTTCCTATCTATTTTGGAGCTTTGCTGTTGTTGCGTTGGGCTGTTGAAAGCCCAGCAGAATCCAGTCCAAGAGTGGAAGAGGTGGCGGCATCGAATCCACTTGGACGTCCGGTCTGGTTGCTGAATCAGCAGTACCACTCGTGAGGAATATACCACTATCCAAGGCATGAGCAGAGCAGACGAGAGTAAAAAAAATATATATGAAAATACCCCCTTAAGCTAATTATTAGCACTATTTTTTATTAACTAAAGTAAACTATGAGATCAAGGGGGCAAAGATGCAGGTGGCTCCTAAGCTCGAATCGAACGGAGTTTGCCTCGTCTCCTCCGCTGCGGCTGTTCGAAACAAGCGGCCCTTGGCCTTGACGAGCGAGCGAGTTGTTCAGTTGAGACACCTCGCCCTGCCCCGCGCAGCCGACGTAGGAATGGAATGAGGCGACCCCCCCTCCTTCCCCTTCTCCCCGGCGCTTCTCCCGTGACGCACCTCACTCCCTCCTCTTCCGACTCCTCTCTCTAGCTAGGCTTGGTGGGCTGCTCCCTCCAATCCAATCCGTGAGTGCTTCTCTCTTTCTCCCCCTCTTCTGCTCCGTTTTCCGTACCATTTATTTTCTTGGATTTGACGAACTTTTCCCCGTGCTTCGATAGGGCGATGGATTTGTCCAGGGTCGCTTCCGGCGTCGGGCCAACCCTACAGATCGGTGCCGCCGGAAATGGCTTCCGGACCTGCTCCCTTCGGCGAGCCCGGCATCGCAGACTTATGGTCGCCTCCGCCCTCTCCAGTGCCGGAGGCCCGTTCCACCTGGTTTCAAAGCGGGGCTGGCCCCTCCGCCTCAGTGGGAGGCCACTGCGGTGCCAAGGGAAGGACTCATTAGCCAACATGGACATCCCTCTGGAAGGCACCAAGGGCTCCTCCAGTGAGGCCAATGACGACGAGGCCACTAGCTCGGGTTCCGACGACGACAACGAAGTCGATGTGGATAGTCTCAGGGAGGCGCTGAGCAAGTCGAGGAAGGACCTGGAGGTGGCCCGGCTCAACAGCACCATGTTCGAGGAGAAGGCACAGCGGATATCCGAGTCGGCCATAGCCCTCAAGGACCGCGCCGAGAGTGCTCGGACGGATGTGTCTGCAGCCGTCGCGGTGGTGCAGGAGATCATCAGCAAGGAGGCAGATGCTAAGGAGGCCGTCCAGAAGGCTACCATGGCGCTGTCGATGGCTGAGGCCCGGTTGCAGCTCGCAGCGGAAGCGATGGAGGCCAACAGGGGATCCGTCGGGCAAATGGAAGATAGCTTTGAAGGCGTCGAGGAGGAAGCCCTCGTGTCATCTCAGGAAGAAATTAAGGAATGTCAGTCAGTCTTGTCAAAGTGCGAGGAGGAGCTGAGGCACATCCAAGAGAGGAAAAACGAGCTGCAGAGTGAAGTTGACAGATTGACGGAACTTGCTGAGAAGGCTCTGTTGGACGCATCAAAGGCCGAGGAAGATGTTGCCAACATCATGGTGTTGGCTGAACAAGCAGTGGCTCTTGAGATGGAGGCAGCACAGCGTGCCAATGATGCTGAACTGGCACTGCAGAAAGCAGAGAAGGCCATTGATACAGTGGTTGACCTGCCACTGCTTGCTGAGGAGCAAAAGAGTATTGAAGAAGATCATGATTCAGATGCCCGTGAGAATAGCAATGATGGTACATATGATATTTCTGATAGAGATGAGGTGTCCAGTATTGAGCGTCTAATGATTGGTGACTTGGCTGTCGAAGGCATTGAGAAGCTTGAGTCCTCCCGCGAAATATCTGATGAAGCAAGTGATGATAAGCTGCCTGTTGACGCCCAGAAAGAAACCGAGCCTGAAATAGATAATAAGCCTTCAAAGCAAGGGAAGAAGCAGGAAACGGAACGAAAAGAGCTCACCAAGGGACCGTTGAGTGCTCCCAAAGCATTGCTGAAGAGATCATCTCGCTTCTTCTCAGCATCTTTCTTCTCCTCCAAAGTGGATGGAGAATTTACACCTACATCTGTCTTCCAAGGTTTAATGCAAACAGCGCAAAAACTGGCACCAAAGCTTATACTTGGGATTTTGCTTCTTGGAGCAGGGTGAGTCACATAGCAATGTGTTTTTTCTTGTCTCTCCTTTTCCATCTGTACAGGGTTTTGGTTTCACATAATATCCACTCATTTGCTTTATCGTATACTCTCACAATTTAGCACATTCATTTTATGCATAAATCCTCTTTTCCCACCCAAATTCAGAAGCCACCTCTTTTATTATAATATGTCCCTGTAGCTCCATCATGCTGGAGACCACTGTCTCCTCATTGTATTAAGATGCAACAGAACTCTTGAAATGCAAACCCAAATTCGGGAAGCCTCTTGTTATGGTTGGAGGCACTGTTCCTACATATTGGTTAGCCAATGTATTTCGTAACTGGTGTTTGTTGATGTGCTGTAGGACACTCTTCTTAAATAGGGCCCAGAAGAGTCAACTATTTCAGCAGCAAGGCATTGCCACAAGCATTGGAAAAGTCACATCCACAACAAAGCCCATAGTTCGTGAGATACAACATATCCCAAAAAGAGTACAAAAGCTAATAGAGCTCTTACCTCATCAGGGGGTATGGTTTTCCTTTTCCATCTGAAACTGCTCACCTGCCGATTTCATTCCTATTTATTTGTTATTTGGAATATATTATGCGGACTGCATGTAAATCCTTATCTTGTTATTTTCCTGTTAGGCCAATGAGGAAGAAGCTTCACTTTTTGACGTTCTGTATTTGCTTCTGGCTAGTGTTATTTTTGTGCCACTATTTCAGAAAATACCTGGAGGTGAGTTTTTTATGCTATTCCGGTTTGCACAAACCATGGTTCAGTAGCATTCGTAAGTCATAACTTTCTTGAATTCTTTGTTCACTAAAAAGTTTAAAATTTAGTCATATATTAAACGTCTTCTTCTTGTTTAGTCAATGTTTACAGTTCCAGTCCTGACCATATACCATAATACTTCCTCCAGTTTTTGAACTAAAAGTGTGTGTGTGTGCGCGTGTGTTTTTTTTTTGTTTGTTTTTGAATCTGGAGGAAATATTTCACTGTGACCTTCCAATTGAACTGCCTGAACTTGAGAAACGTCTGTGCTTAAATCCTCGATTTTCATGGAAGTCCAATACATTCTCCATGAGTAATTTTTATCTTGACATTTAGGAAGCCCTGTCCTTGGATATCTTGCTGCTGGTGTCCTCATCGGTCCCTATGGTCTCTCTATAATCCGTAACGTCCACGGGACAAAGGCAATTGCTGAATTTGGTGTTGTGTTCTTGCTATTTAACATTGGACTTGAGGTATACAAAGTGCGTTTGAATATTATTTGTTCTTTCATCAGATACTGGCTTAATGTCCTGTACTTCAGCTTTCAGTGGAAAGGCTAAGTTCGATGAAGAAGTATGTCTTTGGCTTGGGGTCTGCTCAGGTTCTGTTTATGCTACACCTTCATCAATCAGTGATTCTTTCTCAATCATGCCCTGACTAATGCAAATAATTGACAGGTTCTGGCTACTACTGCAGCTGTTGGTATGATTGCTCACCGTTTTGCCACATTACCAGGACCAGCAGCAATTGTAATTGGGAGTGGCTTAGCTCTATCATCCACAGCAGTTGTCTTACAAGTACGTTCTTAGAAACTGCACTCATCTGATTTATCGATCTTTGCTACTTTTTGGCTTCTAAGAAGTCGTTTTGCCAGTAAAATTCCCTTCGTTCATCATAATGGTAGCATCAGCTGAAATGAAGTTACCTGTCGAAATAATTGTTCACCTATGGGCCGGAAAATGCACCCATTTTAAATTACGCCGTCGATATAATTTCTATATCAGTTACTAGGATAGAGGAAACTGTTTTCATCACACTCTTCAAAAAGGCCATATTCAGGCATAAGCTATGTTTTTTTTTTTCCAGGCTAGCAAAGCTCGAGTAGTTCCAAAACTAGCTTCCATACATTTATGTTGTATTGTTCATATTTTGTGACTCATTTGTTACTTCATGTTAAGCATTAGTGTTTTGCATTACTAGGTTCTGCAAGAGCGTGGTGAGAGCACGTCACGTCATGGGCGTGCTACATTTTCTGTGTTACTGTTCCAGGTATTACTTCACTGATCAATATGCATCTTAGTTTAATGGAGAGCTCTTTCTTTCAGTGATGTTTTATTAGGGAGATTAACTTTCAGTAATGTTAATCTAAGCCTCTATCTTTATAGATGTTTCTTGTATTGTTCCCAGGATTTGGCTGTGGTGGTTCTGTTGATATTGATTCCTCTAATATCACCTAACTCTTCAAAAGGAGGGGTAACCAATTTATCTCATGCTCCTTTCCTTATGTGTGCTAGGACCTTTGTGTGTAGGTGCAATATAATTATGTACACGATAGTAAGGTCATTTGGGTTATAATTCAAATTTACTATTTTACTGTAACTGTCTGCAATATTACAGTTCTATCCAATAATATCATCATCCAAAGTTGTTAAGTCTCTTCATAAGGTCATATAACTTCCCTTGCTGTTGTGCACTTCAAAAGTTCAAAAATATTCAATTAAAGAGTTTTCAATATGTGGAGCTATTTGGACCCGATTATACTTCTATGGTATTGTTAACAAACGTTCCATATTTCTGATGGAAAAAGTTAAACAAGAGTTTCTTAATATGCTAAATCAGCTTTGTATTTTTTTTATTTTTATTTTTCTGTGAAGACAGCTTTGCACATGTTATTGCTGTAAAATTAAATGTGCTTACCAGCAACAGGGATATGTGTAAATTGGGAATGACATCCAACTTAACGATGAAGTGGGACCTGTGGCCTCATCTCAGTAGTGCATTGGATACTACTTTTTAATTTACATATCTCCTAATTTCTTGTTTGATCCTTGACGCCTTTGTTCAATCTGCCTTTCTATAGGTTGGTTTCCAAGCAATAGCAGAAGCCATGGGAATGGCTGCAGTGAAGGCCGTAGCTGCTATAACTGCCATAATTGCTGGAGGTCGTCTGGTGAGAATTGAGATAACTATCTATAAGTATGCTTATCCTTTCAGGGACTTTGCATGTCCTGTATGTAGAGTGTATACTGAGTCTCAGCTGACATGCACATGTTTCCAAGAATGCTTGCCCAGCAGCTGCATTTCTCTGAATTTGCTTGCACATATTTGCCGTTCAACTTCAATTTTGTATTGAACAGTTGCTTCGTCCGATTTACAAACAAATTGCTGAAAATCGAAATGCTGAGATATTTTCAGCAAATACCCTCCTAGTAATTTTTGGGACAAGTCTACTTACTGCCCGGGTATGTAATTAATCTGTTTATATTTCTAACCTTGGTTGTGCTTAAAACTACTTTAAACGGTACTGTTCTTTAACAGGCTGGGCTATCAATGGCGCTTGGAGCTTTTTTGGCTGGTTTGTTATTAGCAGAAACAGAGTTCTCCTTGCAGGTCGAGTCAGATATAGCTCCATACCGTGGACTTCTTTTAGGACTTTTCTTTATGACGGTGAGTTTCTGAATATAGTTGCATCAAATGTTTCATTTAGGATGTTGATATACTTCAAAATGTTTCTTGCAAATACATTGTTGCATTAAGTCCACACTTGCTTGTTAGATTAGGCACCAATATGTTGGGAAATCACATAGCACCATTACGATCTTCATTCTAAACTGTTCAAAAGTTAACTATTTGTCTTCATATTCAAATCTCACGTGCATAGTTTACCAATTTGAATGCAGTTTTTGATATTCATGATTTCTGAGGTCACAACTATCTTTGTGGCCAAATTCATTATGTGAATGGACATTTTTGTTCCACCTATTGTTGGGTATGATACAATACGGTATAGCATGTGACTTCATATTCACTATTATGTCCATAAATTAACTGTAGAAAGTGTCATTCAGTATCTTCTTCAACAACGTACTGAATATACACATTTTATTTATATGATGATATGTTCTGTAGAATCTCATATGATATTGATCAGTGCCATACCATTTGTTTTTCTTATACAACATTACAGCCTCTATGACTATCGTTTTGTTTGGATGATAATATTTTCTTGCTTAATGCTTACATTGAGGCTGGGTGCTCCAGGTTGGAATGTCTATTGACCCGAAGCTACTTCTATCAAACTTCCCATCAATCTCTGTGATACTAAGTCTCTTGATCATTGGAAAAACGCTACTTGTTACATTTATTGGTAGGCTGTTTGGGGTTTCTACCATAGCAGCTGTTCGGGTTGGCCTCATGCTTGCACCTGGTGGGGAGTTTGCTTTTGTTGCCTTTGGGGAGGCTGTTAACCAGGTTTTTATCTATTATTTTCTTTGAAACTGGTGTTTTATGTCTTTTTCTTTGCTTCTCCCTTTTTTTTTTTGCGATGATTATCTCTGTGTAATAGGTTACTAACGGACAACATTTTGTAGGGCCTTTTGTCCCCTCAGTTATCATCATTGTTGTTTTTAGTGGTTGGTATTTCAATGGCCCTTACACCATATTTAGCTGCTGGAGGTCAGTTTCTGGCATCGAAATTTGAGCAGCATGATGTGAGGAGTTTATTGCCTGCAGAAAGTGAGGTATTTATTTACTTACTGTTATAATTCTGGCATTGCCACTACTTTGATAGCATTTCCTGTAATTTGACCACATGGATAGAATAGCCAGTCTATCATACTCTCTCCCAGTCTGCTATGTTGATTGCAAGTTTTGATTTGAATGCCTATTTGTGCGAAGAGCATTCACTGTCTAAGATGAAGGTTTGTCATTTCATAGTTTTGTAATAAAGCAGCCTAACTGAACATCAAATCAACAACGCTACAACCTCTTAAGCTTGCTATCTATAAACCTGCTCTCTAATATATTTATCATGTTAATTTGATCTAATGTTGCTTTCTCTTCTGTTTTACTCTTTGTACATAGACGGATGACTTGCAGGACCATATTATCATATTAGGCTTTGGACGTGTTGGGCAGGTTGTTTTGCAATCCTCACACATACTATTTCTTTTATGTCTGATATATTTTAATAAATCACTTTTTTTTTTCTTGTACTAGATCATTGCGCAACTACTGTCAGAGCGATTAATTCCATTTGTAGCACTTGATGTCAGAAGGTATGGTGCATCTTACAATAATCTGGATTTCAAGGAAAATGAGGCTAGTGATTTCAAATCTTAAACCTTCAGATGAATGAATGCTGAATCATGAGCTACAGTGTGTAAGTGTATAGGATTTAAATTTGCAACTCACTTTAAAAGTTTTAACTCTGTTACATGCAAATAGTTAATATTATGTTTTAGACAATTAACACGGAACTACAGATGGACTGCAGTAATTCAATCAACAAAATATTAAAAGCAAGCAATATCTTTCAAGAAATCTGGAAACTGCTGGAAAAACCAACAACTTCTTTACATTTTGAGAAACTTTTGTCCAAACTTCGTTGTCCTGTCCAAGCACCGGTCTAATCGTGTTGTGCTTATTCAACTTACTAACCATGGTAGTTAAGTTATCCGTCATTTCCATTTTCTGATGCATGGATGCTTTTGCAGTGATCGGGTTGCAGTTGGACGTGCACTTGACCTTCCAGTATATTTTGGGGATGCTGGAAGCAGAGAGGTAAGAATTCAGTTACAGATTACTTCCATAGAGCTTGTTAAAGGTACTGTTCTAAGTTAAGTTGTGCCAGGTGCTGCACAAAGTTGGAGCTGAGCGAGCTTGCGCTGCTGCCATTACTTTAGATACTCCTGGTGCAAATTACAGAGCTGTCTGGGCATTGAACAAATATTTCCCAAATGTGAAGACATTTGTCCGAGCACATGATGTTGGTCATGGTGTTAATTTGGAGAAAGCAGGAGCAACAGCGGTAAGTAAATGTTACACAACATTATGTTATGTTGTATTAAAAAAATCTCTAGGATATGGGTTCTGGCTGTAATTTGTAACACCATACACTTAAACTCGATCCCTTTATAGGGTTAGCTTCATTACTTCATCAGAAGGAATTGCAAGCCAATAACTCGGTAATTTGCCATGTGATTAGATTTGCAAAGCAAGTACCTCGGGTGTACTTTTTTTTTAAATAAACATCAGGTGTACTTTGGTTGCTGACATAATACCGTCAGCTTGAAACTGCTCAATAAAAATCTGCTTGCGCTAACCTGCTTATTTACGGGCCTTTTTTTTCTCTATATAAAGATACACAATTATCCTGCATATTCAAGAAAAAAAAACTCTGCTTGCGCTTCATAAATAATATACTATCTTTGCATGGGACCAAATGTGAATGCCGTTTTCGACAGTTACCGGGTAACCTGTTACTGTTAATGTAGTTTTTCTTGTCTGACATTTTATTCCTCATGTCCTAACCTTTATTTTCATTTGCTGATGAAAATATATTTGAACTATTTCAAGGTTGTTCCTGAAACCTTGGAACCAAGTCTTCAATTGGCTGCTGCTGTTCTTGCACAAGTAAGTTCTCTTTCATTTATTTATGTATTTGCACGATGTTGTTGTCTGAACTTCAGCTCATAAGCTTCTATTGTTCATGTACCTCAGGCAAAACTTCCAATGTCAGAGATACAGGAAACCATCAATGAATTCAGGAATCGTCATCTGTCAGAGCTCACAGAGGTGTGTTATTAGCATTTATTTGTTAGATTAATATTATACAAAGCATATTGAGTACCTGATCATTTTTTTTTTCCTTTATAGTTATGTGCTACATCGGGAAGTTCTCTTGGCTATGGATTCTCAAGAGTTATGTCCATGTCCAAATCAAAGTCTCTCACATCTGATGACGAGAATGAAACTGTTGATGGAGCTCTAGCAATTTAAGCTAATCACATAAAAAACATTGTTCCCAGATGATGCAAGTATGTACAGTGGAGAAATCGCCAGATTTTAGTTGCACATAGAAAGGTAGCAAAAATAAGTTATGCAACAGTTGCGATCAACATTAGCATATTAGAATGTTTCTTTTTTTAATGGTAGGATTGCATTTTGGCCCCCTGTTATATCCTTATTTACATCTCTTTTGTCTAGTATACTCTTTTTTTTTTGGCGCAGGAGCACTGTCCTATTAGGGTAGAAGAGAAAAACAAAAAGTTAGGAACAATTGTGTTTGACCATAGATTGGGAGGCCAATGGTGATATAGATCCAGATTTTTAAATCTTGCATTTTTTTTAACCTCAGATTGAGACAAATGGTGGTACAAGTTTGGTTGGGTGAGAAAAGTAGTGCTAGTAAAAAAAAAAATGAAAAACAGGGTCGAGATCATCATTGACTTCAAATCTGTGGTTGAAATGCAAGCAAATTTCTTATTTGCCATTAGAACTAACTTTTTCCTTATTTAACATCCCAAATATGCACTTACAAGCTATTCTTTTTAAATTTTATGCGTTCTTTCTATGCCATTTTCGCTACACATGGGAAAATATTTTGATTTGATGCTTCAACCCTGTTATGTTTCACACTAATTTTGATTATACACCTCTATTAGCTAATTATATCGATTTCATTCGACGGATTGAGATGAAAAACCGATACAACTCGAGCATCTAGAGTATTATGTTGTGCGCTAGATTGGACATGTAGCATGTAAGCTATGCAAGCGATGTTCATATAAGAGTGTAGAGCAAATTTTTTATTTGTTATCAAAATTTGTACTTTCTCTGATAAAAAAAACTTGTATTCTTTCTCGTGTTAGCCATCTATCCTCATTTATATTGGTTTTATGTGACACCCCAGGTGTCACCAGGGCCTAAATCGACAACTTAAAACCCTAATCGACAAGATTTCACCCCTAAAAGCAAAATCAACAATGGGAGTAAGTGGAATGTTGTTTGAAATACCCCAAAGGAACTCTACGAAAATTTTTGATAATCCACAGAATATAATTAGTAGGTTCAGAAAGTTTCCACCCGCAGTGTCGAAAACCTTCTCCTTCGAAGAAACCCTAATGAGTGACCTATCAAATTTCCACAACACACTAGCTATATTTTTGCATAACAATTAAGTTCACTTCAAAATAGAATTTTGGAAATTTATTCAGAATTTTTAGATAAGGTTTAAACCTTTTTAAAATTCACACAAGCTAAATTGGACACAAAAATTTGAGAAATTTTTGGAGCCGATTCAGAACTCGAACCATAAATAAAAAGTGTTCCAAATAAATCCCTGAGCATACACAAAAATTTTCAAAATTTTCTCAGCTGGGGAGGTAGGGTTTTCAATCGAATTCAGCAGGGGCTTGTAGCAATTCAAATCAATCGACAATAGGCTGATGGGCTACAGTGCTGCCCGCCCCCGGCGACCAATCCGCCGAGCGGCAGCGCGCCTCCCCCGCCGGCCGGCTCACCTTTTCGCGCCCAGCCTTCAAAGCGTCGAGCAAGATCTCGCAGAATCTCCTCCCTCCCCTCTGCTTCCTCTCTCTCCCCGTCTTGTCTTCACTGCCGCACGCCAAGTTTCCCACGCGGCAGCGCCTCTGCGGCAAGCCACCGCCCCGCCGGCCCAATCCCGCCGTCCCTCTCTGTTCCCACCCCTATCTCTCTCCGCAACGCCTTAAAGGGGTGCTCCGAACCCTCCTACTACTTTCCCCGCGCCCAATTTCGTTCCTCGACGCGCCATTGCTGTTCCCCTTGCTCGGTTGCCGCCGTCGCCATTGCCGCCGAAGAGAGGCTCACGGTGAGTCCACCCTTCCGGCCATTCTCCACCGTTCTAACCTTGCCTAACCTGTTTCCCTCACTCCGGCACAGCTTCCAGTTGATCAAGTTCCCCTCCGGTTGCTCCCTCCGCCCGGAACGCTCCGATCATCCTCCCCGGCAACAGGAACGCCGCCCCGACCGTCAACCTTCAAATTCCTCCTCACGGTACCCCCATTCTGCAATTCCTTCATCCGGCTCATCTCTCTCATCCCTGTGATTGGTTTTGATAAGGATTCGGCCACAGAGACTCGCCGGCGACGACGGAATTCTTGCGCCGCCATCGGTTTCCCCTTCTGCCGCCGATCGAGCTCACCGTGGACTTTGGTCTTCCGGCCATCCCCGCGACCCCCAACTCCGTCAAACAGAATCACTACACCACGGTGAGCCTTCTGGACCGACTCCCTCCGCCGCTCCTCCGGTGATCCCCTCGTCGGACTTCGGGCATAGCCGCCACTCCTCGCCGCCGGCCATGCTCCGGTCATTCCAGTGAGCAAGCTCAGTGCCGGTGGGTAGGGGGTGATGGTTTAACCGTGAATTTGCCGCCTCCTGGCCGAGCCACCCCGCCGGAGCCTCGCCGGATTTGCCCCGCCGCCCTCTCCTGTTTTCGGCCGCACTGTAGCATCGAATTTCAATTTAACTATTAATTTGTCAATATTGCTAAGTGTCTAACAAATCACAGAAAAGTCCAAAAATTCCAAACTAAAATTTTTTAGAATCCTCGTGAAATGAACTAATTTTCTGTTAAAACACTTTTTCCAAAATGGCCAGGTATTTTCAGGAATATTTAGAACAATCTTTTCTGTTTTTAAATTTTAATTTAAATTGTAGAGCAATTCTAGGGCTCAAATTTGATATATAAATATGGAATTACAGTAGGCATCCTCTGGAATTTTATGGGGATTTTAGAACCACATAATTGCATGTAACCTATTTAAGATACTTCATTCTGCCTAGCTAATTTACATTTTTCTAAAATATATTATAAAAGTACTCCAAAAAGTTCAACCCAAAAACATAACTTTAGTTTTGATGCTCATAAGTGGCTACATAAAATTTAATAATTTTATTCCAAGGTTTAATAATTATTTTTGATTTTACCATTTTAAATAACAGAAAATTTGTTGAATTTTGATAAAATCTAGAAAATTCATCTAGGCCTCAACCAAATTTCAAAATTCATATTTCAGAGGGAACTATCAATTAAAAATAAAATTTTAGCACAACTAAAAATTTTTATTTCGACCCTAAGATTAATAATCGTAGTTTATTAAATAATTATTCTTCGAAGAAAAGTGCCGATCAATCTCAACCTAAAATTTGAATTTAGCCTAATTCAGGGAATACGACCAATTACACATCACATCGTGAGAAATTGAATAAATGCCTCAGAACCCATTCATTAAGTCAAACATATTTAAACCAGTGGCATCGAAGAATTTAGGGTTAACCCTAATTTCTAAACGTCGCCGACTGAAACCTAGAATACTCCTTAATAAAAATATTATGTTATCAATCCTTTGAACTTCTCATAATCTTAATCATAATGCAGCATGTAGATTCCGAAGCACGCGAGGTGACTGCAGAGCCCGATTCCTCCACTCCCGCAGAAGAAGTCGACCGCGAAGCCGAAGAACCAGGCAAGCCCCGGTGCACAACCATTATTTAAGTTTTCCCTTTTATAACTCAGTGTGGTTTGATTGTGCATTAAGTTGTTAGGAGATTGATTGAAACCTTAGTTGCATTTGTTTCCCCTAGGAAACCCTATCGGTAGTTGGTATAGATACTCCTAGTATGCTATGCAAGTATTGCCGGTAGAAGTCAAGCAGAGTGGACGCTGTTCGCGAAAGGTAGGATATTGGATGAAACTACTACTTGATACATTATGACACCTGATGATGAGATAATTAAAGAAGGATAAAAGTTTGAGGGTCAGACAGGATACCAATTAGGTCGGCGACTGGACCGGGTCCAGGGTGACCGTAGACCTGTCTGATCCGTGTGGTCCGAGACTGATCGAGTGTTGAACGTACTGGTCGTATGCTGGGTGTAATGGGTCCCAGTAAACCTACGTAGCCTAGTGATTGCAACGTCGAACCTGCCCTACGGTGTCTGACTAGGAGGAGATCTGAGGTGGGCAGCGTGGGAACTCCACAGAAACCGTCTGGGACGTGTTGTCTGGTGGGATGCGGCACTGCTAAGGCAGGCGTAGGAGGGAATTGACGTTGCAGGAGCTGGTATGAACGGTTGCCACGTGCGAGTCTGGGACACGCACGTGTCGTACGATTAGGTTTCCCCTGCAGGGCATAAAAATCGCTTCGAACCGCTGTCGCTCCCAGATGGTGAGCAGGCTCGTGAAACGCACCACATTTTTGTAAATAAGTTGAGATGCAATGAGATTTACACTATGATGATTACTATTTACTTGCCACTTTTATTATGCTTGATTAGATCAGTGCTAATTAAAGTTATATTCTAACTACTTAACCTGTGCTAAAATTGACCAAGAGTAGTACAGGTTGCGGGTCCGTTTGCAAATAAAACCCACCCTCATCAGCCTTCATGTCTAGAAGTCGGCTGTAGTCAGCCTTTTGACGGGTCAGTCTTGTTGAGCTTCTTAGAAGCTCACACGTTAGCGATATGTGGTTTTCAGGCACCGGCACGCAGCATCAGGACGATAGCTTCCACTGGGAGTAGTCTCACTCCGAGGTTGGGAATCTCCAGTGGGAACTGTGCGAGTCGCCGCAGTAACTTGAAGTGGCCAGTAGCATAACGCCCCTGGGCAGGGTGCATGCTTTTGCTTAATATATGAGTGTCGGAGTCTGTATCAATCGAGTCTTCCGCTGCTACGATTTTCAAAACTTTATTGCGCACTCTGAATCCTTGTAAGACTTAAGCCACAATCCAGGAACTAAAGTTGTACTAATTTCTCTCTCCTTATAAATTATTGCTGTTTATTCCTGCCTGTGTTGTATCGTGTGTACGCTCGCTTCGTCGAGCGTTGCCCAACAAGATCCTGGCTCAACGACAGACCGGATCCGTCCCGAGACGTGGTTTTCTGGACGGGTCCGCATTATTTTATTTCATCCCTACTAGTCTATGCCACTTTATATTACATATTTGAGATGTGAGAGAATAACATTATCTAGTAATTTCGATAGGACTAATAGACTGTTCATTAATATCCTGTGCGTGAAGTTGTTACTTTGGGCATTTTTCGTGTGATGTCCGATTGACAATCTTTGACATACAGAGGCACATCGATGTGTTTTCAATGATACGTGTACATGATAGATGAATTATTAACAGATACTGTACGTAATAAACAAAATAGTGATGCAAATAGACAAATAAATGTAGATTGAAAGATCAATGTGATTGATTGCTACACTATTCACCTTGGGAAATGGTAATTACTCCAGTCTAGTCGGTATATAGGAGTATATTCTCATATCTCATTCACGTCAACACTGTGTACTGATTGATAACACTAGTTATTGTAACAGGCGCCCGCAGCAGCAGGTACTGATGAATGGTGAAAGTGGCATGGCTCCTGGTGCCAACTCCACCACATCTGCAGCCGCCGTCGATGAAAGCCATATACGTACTATTGTGTTTTGCATCCCAACGGATGCGATTACTTGGGTCATGGCCCGCAGGAGCAGGACTGCTACTGTTGTGAGCGTCTGAATCGTGAGAGTTGCCATGAGACCATGGATGGATGCAGGCCCAAACAAGCGTCCGCTGTGCAACCCCATTTGCCATCCGACCCCTCCTCTCCTCATGCTGCCACGTCCAACGCAACCATGCAAGCACCGGTGATGCATTAGAAATTGTGTCATCCCTCTAAAGTGCTCTGCAACCATGCAGTCGACACCATCTAAAAAGGCACAGCTGGAAAACAAATCCTAATCATTTTGTGAAATAAAAAGAATGCATAAACCTTTCCGTTATACTTATGACTTTGCTACCTAAGACGTCCTTTCTAATTTTAATTTTCCGTTTTCCTCAACAATGGAGGGGCTTTCAAGTTAAAGCAGAGACAAATTTCACGAAGAAAAGGCCGCCACGTTCCCGAGATTTTGCGGCGTCCACGCGTCAGGCATCCGCCGGATCGGGGCCGCATCGCAGCGCAAACGCGAACCGGCTAGGCCGCAGGGAATTCTCTCTTTACCCCACGTTCTCCGCTCTGCGCTTCTCCAGTCTCCACTTCCCTGTCTTTCTACCCAGTCCAGCCGTCCCGGCCTTGGTCGGCTCTCTTCGTCTACCTCGCCGGAAGGTGAGAGCTGCGCTCTTATCCCCAATCTTTCTTCCTCCTTCTGCTCTGGATGTCGCGGGGATGGGTCGATCGCAGCGCGGCGGCGGAATGCCCGTGGGTTGGGACGGAGACGCTAGGCCCTACTCCGGACAGCGGTTTCTGACTAACGGGGTGGCTGGAAATTTCTCCATTGACGTTAGATAGGGCGGATGCCCTACCTCGCCCTATCGGTCGGTCCGCCTCTAGACTTAAAGCTATTGTTGATGTTAGAACTTGGACCTATTTTGGAGGCTCATGACCACATTTTCAATGAATTGTTCTTACAATGTTACTTCTACAAACAGGTCTTTTTTTATGAACTAAATGCTGTTTCTTTTAAACGATGAACAAAGTGCTGTTAAAAATGAATATAAAGAAATTTTGCCCAAGGTGATCGTTGCACACAACCATCTAGACTCGTCATGCATGTGTGTTAGTGGCAGCTCATGGGTGGTGTTACCTGAACGATCTCCTCTTTGAAGACCGTCTCCTTTAGCATGGCAGTCATATGAATTGCCCCTGTGAACACAATATATACTTTTTAGGCTGTAGTAGCTGTGTGGACAGTTCCAATGTGAATAGCCAGTCTATTATGTGCTTGTTGTCTATTTAACTCTGGCAAAAAAAAAAATTTGCACCTCGATATGGATAAGTAGGCACAGTCACCAGGTTGAGCAGATAGGATAGGTCTTACATAGATTTCAGATGTATTGATTTTGACTGTAAAACACACCATTTCTCATTTGAATAAGCTCCTGCATGTGCACGGTTCACGTGATATTTGATTAATTGTTTTGAGCTACAGTGCCATGCATATCCTCCTCACATATTTTTTTGGCCAATAATCTTCTCCTTGGGCTACTTTTCAGGACCAGAATGAGGCCGAAATACGACCTGGGTGATCAGCTCCAGGAGGAACACAATGCTGCTGATGGATATGACGAAGGCAGTGAGGAAGAAGAGCCATATGAATGTGAATTTTATGACGATGATGATGATGATGAGCCACAAGATGTGAAGCCCTGCGACGATCCAGTGCCGAAACTGGATAATATAAATGATAAGGGACCTTACCATGGCCCTGCTCTGCCTGAAAACATGGATACCAGTGATGAGGAACCTTTTGAAGTAGAGTTTTGTGGCGATGAAGGCGATGGAGAGCATGGTTCACTTGATTTGGAGTCTCACTCCAAGCCAGGGCCTAATTGTCACAGTATTTGCAGGAAGCGTCAATATGAAGTGGAGCCATGCCATGATCTGATCATTGATGAATATGAATTTGTCAAGAAGAAGTCTGAGTATGTGCAGCCTTTGCAGAAAGAGCAAAATAAGCAAGACCTGAAAGAAGAGCTAAGGCGCACCAACTATTTCCAGAACGATGTACTGCTGCAAAGAGAAAAGGAAGTAAAACCTTTCAAAAAACGGTTATCTGTCAAGTTTGCTGCTGATGTATCTTGTTACACATACAGTACTGAAAGTTTTACTGCTGCTAAGTTAGAGAAAAAGAAAGCTCAAGTTGATGACCAGGTGAATTACCTGTGTAAGGGAACAGTGCAGCCAGTTTCTTTGCATCAGGATGGTGGGAGGCTGCAAGAACGGGATGACACTAATCTGTTTGTGGGTAACCTACCACCTTCCATGGCTTCTCACAAGCTCATCGAGCTGTTTCTACCGTTTGGACGAATTGTTAGGTCAAGAGTTGCGGATGATTGTTTCACTGGCTCGAGCAAGGGATATGGTTTTGTAAAGTATGCTAATTCTCGATCTGCTGCAGAGGCTATTAAATGCATGAATGGACGCACGGTGAAGGGAAATGTGCTAGACGTCAGACTGGCTGATGCTCCATCATCCGGATCCAATCCATATGTTCATTCTGTATCAGTGACTGATCATCAACCCACAAAAGAAATGGACATGAGTAATCTGTATGTCTGCAACCTTCCCTTGCACATGAATAAAAAGATGTTACTTGATCTGTTTGCACCTTATGGGCAAGTAACTAGTTCAAAGATAGTCAGGGATTACACCACTGGTTCAAGTAAAGGATATGGCTTTGTGAAGTACTCTGATCCTCGTGATGCAGCCTATGCTATTATGAAGTTGAATGGACGTCTATTTGAGGGAAAGAAGATAGAGGTCCGAGTATCTGGTATACCTCCAAGACCATCAAGCTCACTTGTGGAGTCACACGGTACCTTGCAAACCGATATGACTAACCTATATGTCAGTAACATCCCCACCTCCATGGACAGTAGCAAGTTGGCTGAGCTTTTCCTTCCATTTGGTAAGATAACCCATGCTAGAATCATGGAAAAAACCAATAATTCTTATAAAGGGTTCATCAAATTTGCGGATTCTCAGTCTGCTGCTGGGGCGGTTGCATCGATGAATGGAGCTCTCATTGAAGGACAAACAATCTTGGTCAGAATTGCAGCCGCAGGCCTTCCCCAGTCAGCATCAAGCTCAGTTTTACCACATTCATTGCCTTCAGTGACAAATCCCTCTCTTGACATCAAGAAATCTCGACTTTATATAACTGACCTTCCTCAGTCTATGACTGCTGATAAGCTCGTTAATCTTTTCATGCCCTTCGGCCAGATCAACAAAATAGTGATGCAGTTGGAGTACAGTCTTGTAGATTATGCAGATGTGCTGTCAGCAAATAAAGCTGTCAAACATATGGATGGGTATCTGATTGAAGGAAGAAGGCTAACAGTGAAGAGATCACAGCCTTGTCCAACCAGTGCTGAAGACCATGCCTCTTCACGGTCAGGTAGCAAGTTCATGAAAGAAATTGACATGGCTAATCTGTTTGTTGGCGGGGTTCCATTAGCTGTGACCTCTGATCAGCTTGTGGATCTTTTTCGCCCATTTGGAGAAATTGTTCAAGCCAGGAAGTTTCATTCGCGTGGGTATGCCATGGTTAGGTATGCTAACCCCTCATGTGCTGCTGCTGCAATTGATCATATGCATGGTTACCAGATTGAAGGAAGCACCCTTATAGTGAGAGTAGCAGGGCTTTCTGGAGAATCTAATGCAGCCACTAATACCCCGGCAGTACAGATGGTGGCTTGCAAGCAGCAGAGACAAATCGACGTGACTAATCTATATGTTTGCCATCTTCCTCCATATGTCACAACTGAGAAGCTGATTGAACTTTTCCTGCCTTGCGGCCAGATCACCCAAGCAAAAGTTGTTGTTGATAAAGTCACTGGTGTGAGCAAGGGATTTGGATTTGTCAAGTTTACAGATGCTTATTCTGCTGCTGTGGCGCTCACACATCTCAATGGTTACCCATTGGAGGGGCATGTGTTGCGGGTTAGAATAGCAAATGTTCCCCAGAGTGATATGATTAGCTACATGGCGCGTCTCTACTCCCAGTTCACTACACTGGATCCCTCACGGACGGCTGTTGGAGTCCCAACATCAGACTGGCCGTATTATTATGCTGAATCAACATATACTACACCCACACCAGTTGAGCACCAGGGACAAGGTACTGATTCTTCAACCACGATTGCTGCTAATCAAACATGTGAGCGGGATGGCCTGCCTGAATCAAGCTCAGTTGGCTCAGTTGGTGAGAAAGATAGTTCTTGTGTCTCAAATCCTACTACTTCTGTCTGGACTGGTCCACCTGGCTTTGAGCCCAATGCTATCAAAAAGGAAGATGCTGCAGTGACAAATCCTTCTCAAGCTCATTCTCAGTCAGGTGGTTGGGCTGGCCCACCTGGCTTCGAGCCCCATTCTGTCAAGAAAGAAGTTATTGTGATGCGTTAGGTAGGAGCCCTAATTAAACTTTACAGCCGTCTAGTATCTTAGTTTTAGTAAAGAGTAGGCTACCATTAGTTTGATCTAACAAGGCAGGTTGCTCTTCAGTTAGACGCATTTTGGTGTCTTCAGTAGAATCTGGTTTTCCCTCGTGGAAGAGACCAAATCCTAGCATTGGTGTTTGACTGGAGTATATGTATCGGTGCTTGACTGGATTATATGTATCTACTTAGGCTAGGGCTGTTGAAAACAAACTCGTCATTGTTAACAGTGTCGTATGGCATCTTTCCGTGGTTCTTTGTGGTACCAAGTGGCAAGGGATGGCCGGTTATATGTAGAAGCTGGGACCTTTTTCGGTCACTCGATGAAATATTACTCTTGTTCTTAAGAAGGGAAAAAAAAAACATACGCTTGACTGAAGGATATCTCATCGTGATGTGTTATGCTAAAGTTGTTGACAAGACTTGCTTTACGTGTGTTGTGATCTTGCTTTACTTGTGTTGTGATAATACATTATGAAGTGTGAGCCGCATCCTCTCTTTTTTTTTTTTTTTGTCTCGGAAGTTCAAGTATCCTTTTGTTTCTTCAGAATCCAGTGCACGGTCCGATTCAATTTGTCCAGGACACGAGCACGTGCTTCTGCTTCTTGCATTTTGTTGGATTTACAAAGGTGGTGCTTCTGTACTCGTGACGAATAATCTTTGCATACAAATACAATATAGGTTATCCAGATGTGCCCTTTTACTTAAATGTAATAACATTTTTAACTTGAGCTGTTGAAAATTCCAATCACCACTACATGATGTTATACGATCTCTACGAATGTATAAACAAATATACTGTACTTCTGTTTAGTATGCTTTCGTATAAACCACTCGCTGGCAAGTTAACGGCCAAAGCATTTTAATCAGCTGAAAGGCATTTAAGCTTACTTGCTTCCTTTTTTCTGACATATCGCACGCTGTTTATTATGTGTAGAAAACAATATTACTAGCTAACAATGGCATGCGCACTACATCACTGCCATGCCCAAGATACATCATAATTGTTGGTTTTGAAGAAATAAAAAGGTACATCTCAAATAATCTCATTTGGGATTTGTGAATTTGGAGCCGTGCAGTCTGTTTGAACATGGAAACAGAAATGGTGGCATGTAAATGTTAAGGGGGAAAAAAAAATGCAAAAACACAGTCGAACACAGACATATGCCAAAATTTTATGATAGGGCACTTGATAAATTGGAAATAACCAAGGGCCAAACAAGTGGTGCATAATCTGGTGATCACTTCGATATGAAGAGAGATCTGCATTGCTGTGCTGTGTCATCTGGGCTGGTAACTGCAAATAAACATGATTGAATCAGCTTGTTACTGAAAACATCTGGTGAGTGAGTGTCAATTGTGATGCAATTACTATAACGATGATATAAGTAAAATTTCCATCAGCAAATTAAGCTCTGTGTCCAAAATTTTTAAAGGCACATGTCAACAGTGAAAAGCCCGTAGCACAAGTATTAGCTATCACTATTCACTAGGCTAAATAACAGTGCCCAAAAAGTAGTTTTTTCTATGCTAGCTGCATCTTGTATAGTTATTGAATAGACTTTATTTTTAAGCTATGTTCCCTTTTGTCAGGTGAAATTGCAACTGGGTAAGCATGATACTAATATTTAGCTATCCAATAATCAGCATACCTGTATGGCCAATTGTTCTGTCAGATTCAAATATCTCGTGATCATTGCCACCCTGTTCAATGGAAAAAACAATGGTCAAACAAATAGAATCTCCCAGTTACCAAACGCTGGCCAAGTTGAAACTAAACTGGTGTCCTTTTGTTTTTTTTCCTCGAACACGCAGGACTGCAGGAGAGTTGAATATCTTTGTATTATAGGGAAATAAGCTGGTTGTCCACTAGCCAGAAATGAAAACCAACATACAAACTTGTATTGGTGTCTTGTAAGGGAATATTTGCACCACAAGTTTCATTGTTCTAAGAAAGTACTCATCCACATAATGAAAGGAAATAGGTTTTTAATATGATTGAACTCGAATAAAGCATATACAATCACCTTGTATGTCTTATCCCCAAAGAAATGGATTTCTTTGAATTCCTCAAGGTATCTCAAGCAGTAAGTTTTGTCCCAGCCTTTGGGAAATACCTGAAATTTTACGTGATAGTAGTAAATATCATGACTCAAATTGTTCATGGAAGATGTATGGGAGCCTAAGAGACTTACGTCAAAACTAATCTGTCCTCCAATAGAAAAATTCATGTTCAAGTGTGCGAACTTCTCACGAAGCACAGACACCATTTTAGGCCGAACATTATGTATCTGCAAGAAGTCACTCATTTATGTGTCATGGATTTGAATGGTAGTTGGTAGTAGTTCCCTACTCGAAGTAGAAAATGTTTCTGACATTTAGTGTATATGTTCTACCTTATCATACTTCTCAAATTCATCTCGTTCTTCTTGGCTGCAGTTTCTCCCTATAGGCGACACGTTGATCATTCCGCTTCGGAACTCTATGAATGTACCCCTGCACAAATAGTCGGGTAGTGGTCAGCAATGACTTACTCCTAGATAGTGTCAATCACGATTTTTGAACAGGATTCTTAACTGACCTTTTGATTGGGATATCCAAGTCGGCAATGTAATGAAGAGTGAAGTTAATAAATTCCTGGCAAGAAGACCCATCACATTCAGTAATCCATATAAGATTATAAGGCTTGAAATTCAATGAATGAAAGGCGTGCAAGAAATTGAATACACTACAAAGGCTCACCTTCAACTTGTCTTCTCCTAGAAATGTTTTCAAACTCTGCAGATTGCAAGGCGTTAGGTTCCAGCATAAATGAAGAACAAAAGAAAGTCTTGATGATCTCAGTCAGAAAAAAGCACATATATCAAGCCAGTATCCTAAAGTAGTAAATTCTCCATCGAAAAAAAAAGGGATGTGAATAGCCAACAGAACAGAGAGACTTACTTGAGTTCCGATCAGCTGGCCGCTCTTGTGTGCAACCAAGCCGTTCTCAGAAAATACGTAGTCGTAATCAGTAAGAACTGCAGAAGAACAAGTAATCTCGTTATATTTTTACTAAAAACTAATCTCATGCATGCAGGGTGCATCATGACGGACGCAACGTGAGGTCGTGTCCGTTCCCAACCTGTGTTGCCGAGCTGCTCGGTAATCTTGACCAGATCGGATCCACCGACGACGCCGACAGTCACGTGCTGCGTGCGCCCAAATTCAGAAGGAAAACTGTAATTCTCCAGCGTAGCACGAACAGCAGCAGCAGGAAGAGGATGAGGGGGAGGGGTGTTATTCTCACCTTGCGCAGCTGCTTCATGAAGTCCAGCATCTCCGGCGTCACCGCCTGACATTCCAAGCGAAGAAGAAGATTATTACTCACTCTTTGCGAAAGGGAAGAAAAAACACAGATCCGGAGGGGAGGGAGGTCGCGACTGGCGGCACCTTGCGCGGCGCGGTGAGGGTGCCGTCGACGTCGAAGAGCGCGAGGACGCCCGCATTCCCATTCACCGCAGCCATCGCCGACCAGAAAAGAAGTACCCGCTGCGAACACAAGCAGCAGAAGCAGAGTTCGTTCTTGCGGCCGGCCCTTTGGTAATGAACGAAGGAGGCAAGGAGCCGAGCCGCGTGGAGAAGAAAGCGTGGGCTTGAATAGTCAGCTTGGCCGCGCGGATCTCGGCGTGCTTTTGATTCGCTTGGCGTGCGAGGAGGGAGGCGCCGGGATCTGCGCGCTCGTGGGGGAGGAGAAGGACGATGGATGGATCGTCATCGCCACTCTGACACTCTCCTCCACCCGCACCCGCCCCCGCTCGAGCGGTGGTGGATGGGTGCCGAGTTGCCAACGAGGCGACGACCGCGCGCCAGCCGCCAGGTGAGACGAGGCGACGACCGCGCGCCAGCCGCCAGGTGAGACGGGCTTTGGGTGGGTTCACTTCGTGCAAACGAGTGGGCCTTGGCATGAAGGCTGGCCCATCTGTATTGCTTGGTTTGGATGACCCAAACGTTTTCGTCACGGTAAGGCAACCTGGGCCTCTATACTCATTGCATTTTGGTCTCTCTTTTTTTTCTCTCAGTTTTAGTTTTGTTTCCCTTTCCTTGAACCGGTAGAACTCAGTAATTCCGTTGCTGTATGAAAAAAAATTAGTCTTGTACTACCTCTATTTTTTAATTATTGAACTTTTTTAAATACAAATTTATATTAGACAGGATCAACAATTAAAAAACGGAGGCAGTAATAAATAATTCAGTAGACACAAAAATGCTGGAGGCGATGCACTGTGAGTTGCACAAACCAAACAGTTATCTGAGAACGCATGTAATCAAACAGTTCATTACAATGGCGCATAGGATTGTCCAACGTATAGTTCTTTTAAGTGAAGTTTCCTGCTGTCGATGCCGTATCTTTACACACTCCGATCAATCCCACCTTGCGTAAGTTCCATCTTCTTCGTTATCTGGACGGCGAGTTTCCTAGTGCCAAATTAACGTTCCCCGATTAGCATTATATGACATTTGTGTTACATGCTACCTCCGTTTTTTAATTGTTGACACTTTTTAGTAGAAATTGACAGAAGTAGTATTCAGGCTCATTGCAAGGCTTTTGATTAAATATTAGGATACTGCAAGAGGTTGTTACCATACCAGTGGAGTGAAGGTGAGTGCAAGCTTTATCTCTCCGCAGTACTCCTCCTCCTTAACGAGGCGGTGAACTTCTGGAGGTAGGCTGCCTTCCTGAAGCACAGCTTCCAGTGGTATGCTGAAAGTCGATGAGGAATACATGCATAGTACAGATGAAGAAAGGCTTAGAACGATGAAAATAAAGCAGCTGATATGATTTGGACTATATTTATGCATGATCAACATATTTAGTATATATGAATAATAAGAGACGATACACTACTCACGTCGCTTCACCAATAAAATCGTCGTCTTTGATGGCATCACTGTCCATGATCTTCACAACGAGCTGCTCGGTGTCGTCAGAGACGGTGAAGACGAAGGTCTCGTTCCACTCGGGCTCGCTTCCTGCTCCTGCGCCAGTGAAAGAACAGTGATTGTTATCAGACTGGGATTCTGCCCCCCTTGCACATGGCACATCGCATCGATCACTGATGATCGATCAGGGATTCTTGGAAATGGTTTAATGAGGAGTACCTTTGGCCACACTGCTTTTCTGCTCTTGGGAGCGGCATGTAAGGATCACATAGGGGTCCATGTTACCTGTTCAGCTCATGTGTGAAGAATGGAATAAAAAGATATGATTCGACCGGGTTTCTCAAGAAAACAAAAGGGCATGTTGTACTGCACTGTCATCAGAAGAGAACATTCTGCTTTTGAGTTTTATTTGATGATCCAAGCATAACTGGAAATTAAGAAGTTGGTTTGGCTTGACCAAAGGGGGTGAACATATCAATCTAATAAGGAGCTTGCTAATAATGATAAGTAAAAAATATATATATTTACGACGTAATGGATGTTATTGCTGATTGATGATCAGGGAACCTATAGCTGTAAACAGCAGCCATATGCAGAGCACTCACGACCACAAAACAAACACCACAATCCCTCACAATTCATGAAGTATCTACTACGGACAGATCTACCATAACCGATCGATCGAGGGCAGCAAGAAGCCAAGGGAAACTTTGATCTTAATAAGAAGGAAAAGATCGAGAGAGAGATTTACTGAGGAAATCGGTGTCCTCGAGGCCCTTGGCGCAGATGAGAAGAACCTCTAGCTTCCCGTGCACCATATTTGTCTTCTTCTTCTTCCTCTCTCCTGCTGTTGTTGTTGTTGCAGAGAGGAGGGAGTCTTCCCTGTCTCCCTCTAAAAGACGCTGCCTTTCCCCGCTTGTCAATTATCTCCTTCCTTTTACAACGACCACCCCGGCTCATATATCGTAGGCGTATATCAAGAAAGTCTTTCGAGCCCTTGTTGCCCGCCGCCGGCCCCAGGTTGGCACTAATTATTGATTTGATGAAAGGGGAGGACCTGATTATTAGTTGCGAGTTAGTATACATTTTCTTACTTCTTCTAATGAACAGCTGTTGTTTCCTTGAACAATAACAATATTGGTATGATTATGATGGCCCCTCTGCTCCTTTGCTGTAGTGTAGACAACAGAAAATAGAAGCTTCCTGTCTGTTGCCTTCTTTCTAGCTGGACTGCCACATGACAACATGTCGTGATGCATATGCATGGACCTAATCGATTCCTAACAATTTAATTAGCTTCGTAGTAATCCTTTTTATTTTAATGACGAATCGTTATAATGGCGTCGTTGAAACTACTTCAGTCTTCAGTGCTTCTGGTTAGCGACTTTTTTTTTTTTTTTGAGACCGGTTAGAGACTTGGGGATCGCAGCATTTGGCGTGTGTGAATTACAATAGGAAGGAACACCTATGCAGCCCAAGGGCCACATCAACAATGAGGTCATGACACCTGGGCCCGTATAAGGGCCCATACGCCACGCTGAGCCCAAGAATCCGCCCGTACGTCTCCATCCCACTTCGGCCCTTCCCAGTTCCCCTTCTTCCTTCCCGTTCGTCTCCGCCACGCCACCACCACCACCATCTCTTCCCCCATCTCCGTCTCCGATCCCTCCCTGCGCGCGCGACCTACACCATCGGCCAGGGAGGGTTCCTCTCTTCGCAGCCCGGATCTCCATCAGGTATGCCAATCCTTCCCTTCCCCTCTCTCTCTGCTTTTGTTCTTCCCACACACCCTGCTGAACTCCATACTCCTTGCGAAACCTGGATTGCTTCGGTTTTTGTCCTATCTGCTCAGCTAGCCGCGTACGACGCTGACACCGGGCTTGCTTGTAACCTGTATTGCCCCAATTGTAAGCTAGTATGGTGTTGGTAACGTGTAGGTAATACTACCTTGTTTGCTTGCGTGCCATGACCTGAGCTTTTCAGCATGATGCGTGCTACTGCTAGCCTGCGCTCTTTGTTTTTTTTTTTCTCTCACTTTTATATCTCATCCGTCCAAATTCAATGATCCAGTTTCGGACCTGATTAATGGCTGTTTGATAGGCTATTGCGGCTGCCCTACGCACACATGCGGCGTTAGGTGATGACGAGCTTGCCCGTGAGAGGAGCAAAAACACCGCCATCGGAGTCTTCCTGCGAGGGGGGAGAAGACGTAGCTGCCGTTGCCTCTTCGTCTAGCTCAGAGCAGAGGGAAGAAGATCGCACCTCCAAACAGTCCAAGACATCCATCTTATCTGGTGTGTTCACGCCCCCGTTCACCATCTTTGAGGGGCACCACGACTCATCACAGACGTGTGGGGCCAAGTCACCAAAGTCCTCCTCCGGGTCCTATGCTTGGTCCAGGATTTTGAGGAGAATTGTGTGCACTGGCTCGATGTGGCGTTTTCTGGGATGTAACAAGGTTCTGACCTCCAGTGATGTCTGGTTCCTTGGCAAATGCTACAAGGAGGAGTCGCCTGGGGACTCAGATTCCGATACCGGGCATTCTGCATTTTTAGAAGATTTCTCCTCCAGGATATGGATCACTTACCGAAAAGGTTGCATTCTGTGGAAATTACTGCTGGTTAAAACTAATCCAATGTACAATTGTGTTGAGATGTTGACATGATCTTGGTCTCAGGCTTTGATGCAATATCTGATTCCAAGTACACTAGCGATGTAAACTGGGGATGCATGGTTAGAAGCAGTCAGATGCTTGTTGCTCAGGTGACCTCTATTTATTTGAAAACTATTGTTTTATTGAACACTGCAGCTTGTAATATGCAGCAAATTAATAACACATACTGGCCTCTCAACAACAATTCCTGCAGGCACTCATTTTTCACTATCTTGGAAGATCTTGGAGAAAACCTTTAGAGAAGGTGAGATACATTACTTCAATCTTATCGTGCGTTAAAGAGTTTTTTCTACACGAAGAACATTGAGGAATTCCTGTCCAGATACAGTAGGTGATGGATCTCTTTCAATCCTTAATGTAGGGTTGCTTATAATGATCAAATGTTCATATGCAGCCATTCAACCAAGAATATATTGGGGTCTTGCACCTGTTTGGTGATTCTGAAGCTTGTGCCTTTTCTATTCACAATTTACTTCAAGCTGGGAAGAGCTATGGCCTGGCTGCTGGATCATGGGTGGGTCCATATGCAATGTGTCGGGCCTGGGAGACCCTTGTTCGCACAAATAGAGAGCAGGCCGCTGAAGTTGCAAACAGGAAAGAAAATTTTCCTATGGCTCTTTATGTCGTTTCGGGTGATGAGGATGGAGAAAGAGGTGGAGCTCCTGTTGTTTGCATTGATGTGGCTGCTAAGCTTTGCCATGATTTCAACAAAGGACAGTCAACATGGTCACCTATTCTTTTATTAGTTCCTTTGGTTCTTGGTCTTGAAAAAATTAATCCAAGGTAATCAGCATGTTAGTAATCTCCATGTTTTATATGGATATATGCTGTTCTATCTGAATGTTAGAGGTCGTAAGTTACTTGTCCTGCTCATGTGCTGCAAAACATATGCAACTGCTTTCTATTATTTTCTAAGTGCAACAAAGATTGTGCTGTCCTAATCCGACTTGGTGGGTAGCTCTGCTAAATATTGCCCGAGAAAGGCATATGAATCTTTACTCCATGGAAGCCATCAATTAGACTTGATGAATAGAAATGCACTTGAAAATCGGATGTTTTGTTGATGGGTTGATCTGTAGTGTAATATTGTTCTAAATTTTTCCTGGCCTTGGGCTTGCTGTCAGGTATATCCCATTACTGGAGGAGACATTTACATTTCCTCAAAGCTTGGGCATTTTAGGTGGGAAACCTGGAACATCAACTTACATGGCTGGGGTACAGGATGATAGGGCGCTCTTCCTAGATCCCCATGAAGTTCAAATGGTCAGTCACTCTGTATACTTGTCTTTATCTGGCATGTCAACATACTCTGATCTTTTACTGTAACCATGCTTGTGTGCATCCGTTAAACTTCACTTTCTGCATTCTCCTGCTTTCTTGACTTTTTTGGGGGGTACTAAAGCACTATCAACCAATGCATTTGTTGACCCGGAAGCTTATCTCTTTTAGTGGTGGTAGTAATACTGATATGCTGTCTATGTGTCAGGCCGTAAACATTGAACCGGATAACTTGGAGGCAGACACTTCTTCATACCATTGCAGGTATGTGCACTGTTAATGAATAAAGAGTGATGAATGGAACTAAGATAATTTCACTTGTTTGCATGTCGAAATGGTAAAGGCTTATTTGTGTATCTGCATTTGTGTAGCATTGTCCGGGATATGGCTCTAGACCAGATAGATCCATCCCTGGCTATTGGTTTTTACTGCCGTGACAAAGGTGAAAAGGTTTTTCTGGTATGGCTGTTTGGTTATTGTTTAACTCCTATCTTGAAGTTTCTGTTTTACATGTTTTGTGTAGATGACTTTGATGATTTCTGTTGTCGAGCCTCTGATTTGGCAGAAAAGGCCAATGGAGCACCTTTATTTACTGTTGTACAGTCAATTGAACCGTCAAGACAAATGTATAACCGAGAGAAGGGGTTGGATAGTTCTGGTGATAATAGCATGACCAACAATGACGACCTTGATGGCTCCGGTGACGCTGGGGAAGAGGACTGGCAGTTCCTTTAAATTAACTGAATTTGACATGATGAGTCTGAAACTCCGAATGCCCTCGTGTGTGTGTTTGTGAATACAGGAAGGATTATTTATTCGTGGTTCCATCCAGGGTGTTGTGGTGGGATGCCATCATCCCATAGGAGTAGTTGGAAACATGACGGATGAAATACCCTTTGTACCATGCAGATGCCTGTGGTTCAGTATAACTAAATGCATTTATTCGATATGTATTACCATTTCACGATGCCTTGCTTTCTGTTGACTGTCTCCATGCGTCTGATTTTGTGAACTGCTGTCATATGCAAATGTTTGTGATTAGTTGTCGTGCAGACAGTATAAATCTATACAGTATGCAGCAACCCTTACAAAAAAACAAAATCTATATGAAGCAAGCAGTAGGCGGTTTTGTCCCAGAAGTGTGGGTGACGAAAGGGACAAAGCTCGCAAGCCAGAACAGAAAGCGTGAAGCAAAGTACCCATCCATGGTCTTGGACACGAGAGAGCACGCACGAACCTGTGACCCGATGCCAAAGAAACGCATCAGTTTCAACTCTCTTAAGTGCAAAAGAAGAGCAGTGTTACTCTGTCATCACGCAAGAGCCAACTTGTGATACTATAGAACAGAGTGGCTGGGGCTCACTGTCTCTACTGGTTAGTGTGTGTACATAGCAGAAGAGGCAGGCTCACAATGTTGATCCTCCTCCCGGCGCTGCTGCTCTCGTTTTGTGCCATCACCAAAGGTACGGTCGCCGGCGGCGGCATCGGCGTCACGTACGGCACGCGGGCTACGACCCTCCCTTCGCCGGCCGACGTGGCGCGGTTCCTGGCCCGGGAAACGATCGTGGACCGCGTGAGGCTCCTGGACGCGGACCCGCTCCTGCTGCGGGCCTTGGCGAGCACGGGCCTCGCCGTGGACGTGACGGTGCCCAACGGCGATGTTCCGCGCCTCACTCGCCCGGCCTTCGCCCGGCGGTGGGTGCGCGAGAACGTGGCGCCCTACAACGTGTCGCGGGTCCTCATCGGCAACGAGGTGACCACCGAGGCCAACCGCACGCTGCTCCTCAGCCTCGTGCCGGCCATGCGGAACCTGCACGCCGCGCTGTCGCAGCGACAGCGCGAGAACGTCAAGGTGTCCACCACGCACTCGCTTGGGGTCCTCGCCGCGTCCTCACCGCCGTCGGCCGGCCGGTTCGCCCAAGTCGAGGAGGGTGTCATGAAGCCGCTGCTCCGGTTCCTCCGCGCCACGCGCGCGCCCTTCATGGTGAACGCGTACCCGTTCTACGCGCTCACCAACGACACCCTCGACCTCGCGCTGTTCCGCATGGTGAGCAACGCCGGGCTCATGGACCACGGCTCCGGGCTGCAGTACACCAACATGCTGGACGCGCAGCTCGACGCCGTGCACACGGCCATGGCGCGTCTGGGTTTCGGCCGTGACGACGTCGACATCGTCGTGGCTGAGACAGGGTGGCCGTCGGCCGGGGAGGACTGGGAGCTCGGCGCGGGAGCGGACCTTGCGCGGGAGTACAACCGGAACGCGATCCGGCACCTTGGCTCCGGCGTCGGCACCCCGCTCATGCCCGACCGGACCTTCGAGGTCTCCGTCTTCTCCCTCTTCGACGAGGACCTCAGGCCCGGCCCCGTCTCCCAGAGGAAATTCGGACTCTTCCGCGCCGCCGACATGACGCCCGTCTACGACGCCGGAATCCTCCTCGCGCCTCCGGATCAGACGCCGGTTAGCCGCGCCAAGGTGGCCGCGGCGAAGCAATGGTGCGTGCCCAAGCCAGCGGCGGACGAGCTGATGCTGCAGGAGAACATCGACTTCGCGTGCGGCCAGGACGGCGTCGACTGCACCGCGATACGGCCGGGCGGCGTGTGCTACGATCCGGACACTACGCAGGCCCACGCCGCGTACGCCATGAACCTGTACTTCCAATCCAAGGGCCAGCACGCCGTCGACTGCGATTTTGGCGAGACCGGAATCGTCACTACCATCGATCCAAGTAAGATTTTTTCTACTGTAGTACGTATTCTCAACCGGTATCATAGGTGTTATTATTTCAGGATAAAAGCGTTGAAGAACTTGTCACCTTTTTCCCTGACAGGTTATGGAAGCTGCAAGTTCACATAAACAAGGCCATATATCAAAATGAAAACACATTCCGAGGGATCAAACAAGGCCATATATCACACAGTTGGTTATGGAACCAACTCCAACTGTGAGTGACCCTTTCGAAGGTTCAAGAAAACACATTAAAATAAAAACTTAAGATAGTAAAACCTTTTGTTTTTGCAGCTAGGGAATCAACAAAATAATACTACTTAAGAATACGGAAGGTATAATGTATAACAAGGTAGTAGTCGTCGTACAGGCTTTTTCTAATACCATTTTTGCAATGCCTGCAGTGGTGTTAGAGGTATTTGCTTCATATGAATTATTCTTCTTCTTCTTGTATAATAAAGACTGTATCCGTCTCCTCTTCTTGATATCCAATCTTCGTCTTTTCAGCGCTTCCTTCAATGGCATGTGCAAGTGCAACAGATGGCTGTAAAGCGTAAAACCGTAAGTAGCGTTACGAGAAGGCCTCACGTAAAATATTATAGCATCCAAATTCGTAAAACATACATTGAGAATATATGTGAAATCGATCTCATAATTACTAGTAGTACCACGGGAATTAAAGCAGTGTACGTACATGTATCTTGCATAATCGCTTGGCTGCTGCTCTGATCCATATGAGATTGCGCCGCCTGCGGTTGCCGTCGCCGAATAGATCGAGTTCGAGAGGGTCAGCTTTGTGTTTTTATAATAAGGATGTGTTTGGTAGGGATTATAAAACTAATTATTCAATCAAATTATATATCATAAATGATAATTTTATATATCCAAACATCTAAAACTCATAAGTAATTATAGAAATTATGGTCACCATCATTTATAAGTTACTTTAAATTATATAGTTTTTAAATATTTAATAGTAATAATCACTTATAAATTATAATCTTTTATATAATCAGCTTAGTAATCTATTCTTATGTGTGGGGAACTGTACTGTTTATTTTATTTTAGTGCTGAGAGTTGCACCACAACACGCCGGTCTCTGCATCGTATCGTGTTCGATTAATTAACCTTCCGCATGCCCTCCGATCTGATCTACATGCCGCTACCGATGGGTTTTTTTTTTCTCTCTCTCTCTTTCATGCGATGGGCCATCTGATCGACCCAGGCCTCTCGATCGTCTCCCAGATGGCCAGATGGTGTCGAGCGGATTAGGCTCATGTGCTCCCCGGTTTTTGCTAGCGCCCCCCGCAGGCAAGGCAATATGGAAGGACACCAGCATACGCGCGCCAAGAACACAGCGCGCTATGCGTCCCTTGCAATCCAACTACTACCTCCAGATTTATTTTGAATTGATGTCGTCCAGACAGCCAACACAACATAAATTTAACTACGAAAGGGAGCAGGCAAAACTACGAAAGGGAGCAGCTAGGAAGGACCCGGCATACTGCATGGATTCAACACCGATGGCTCACGTGTCGGCGGAGACCACGATTTGGAAGAATTCCAGTGTAATTTTTTGTCTTTACGACAACAATTTAAAAACACTGGGATTGTAATAAGAGACCCCGTCTGCACGCTGCATCAGGCTGCTTAGACACTTACACTCTATAAACTGAAACTAAATAAACTCTCATACGTTTGTAACGAAAATGAGAGGGAATGGATGGTCTGCACCGACCATAAGAGAATAGAGAAACACATCAAAGAGAAAAATAAATTGGAGATGCGTCACCCTAGGCCGATGTGCAAGGCACGTCTTCGCCAGTCGCGGGAGAATCTGGATGCTTCACCTGCTTTACTTCAGAAGGTGGAGGCGGCGACGGCTTGGACGGTCTGTTCGGTTTGATCTCATCAACCTTCTCTGTTGGGATGTCAAACTACGACGCAAAGCAACACACAATATGGTTCGTTACATCTCTTAGACCTAACACAGTACAGTATGTAACTTTAACCAACAAGTCATAACATCGAATAAATGGACATTCTGAACATACCCTGAATCCACAACCAGAAACACAAGCATTGAAACATTCCTGAAAAAAAAAAAAGGGAGCAGCTAAATTTGTCAGAAACTACACTAAAAATTAACAAGCACATCATGACCCATATTGAGAAATAGTTACAACTTTATATCTTGTTGACATTCCAAATGTGAATGAATAGGCTTTTTTGTCAACCGTATACCAATATCAAACTGCTTTCGGCGACGAAAGCCATTTAGATCCTCAAAATACTAAAATTTAGTCCCACCCCATATCTTCCTCCAAAATTTTACATTTGAATTGAATTGGGTTGCATGGTGTGCGTAAGTTATGAATAAGTCGACATATATTCCCCCAGGCAATAGTCAAACTAACAGCAGTTCTCTATACATCAGACTGATATTTGTTATCAACAATTCCACCACTGAATTCTCGTTTGTGAATATTAGACCAATAAAATTTTTAAGAAGTGCATAAACATATATAAACCAATAAAAAGTCGATCCAATCCAAAGTTTGAAAAAGCAAAAAATGTGCAGAAACATCCGGATAGCTGTACTCACCAGAGAATAACTATCCTGCCCTGGAGACCGATCAATGTATGCACTCCACTGACGATCTTCTAACACCGGATCTTTGTAGCAGATTTCAGTACATTTACCTATGCCTAAGGATTTTACATGGAATAAGTTTGGTGCAATCTTCTAACACCGGATCTTTGTAGCAGATTTTCAGTACATTAACCTATCTATGCCTGAGGATTTTACATGGAATAAGTTTGGTGCCAAAAACACAACTAGTTCTTTGGGTGAGAAGGTACTGTGTTGTCGTATGACACAAAATAATAATGACAATTCAATAGTAACACAAAACCAATCTATAGTTACTGCAACAAAATGAAGGATATGTAACATCAAGCATTGCTCATCTTAATGCGGTATATGCAAACTGAAGTAACAATTATCAAATATTTTTAGGTTGCAGATTATGACTATTTCCAAAAATTGCAAGCTATAAGATGATGTTTAATTAGCCACGTCTGGCTTTCCTATTTTACATGTTTAGATAGAAAGCCAATTTGGGTCACCTAATGCTATTGATTAAATTTCATTTTGATGGGAATCGAAATCATAAGTCAAAACCAGAGCATCAGACACTCCAATAACATAACAGAGCAAGCGTACTCACATTCTTCCCAGGTGTCTCCATCTGCATCGCACCCCTTCTTGCAGAACACCCTCCCTGAAAGACAACACCAACGGTGCCAAACCAAAATGACAACCAATAAAAAAGGAACTCGTTAGTTTGAATATGCAAAATAAATTCATTCGTAGGACATGAAGAGCGACGGTACTCACATGGGATCTGCATTAGGGTCGCGTACTTCTTGGTGCAGCAGCTCCCGCACGGGGGCGTCCACTCGCCGGAGAACATAATACCGCACGGTCTCGTGTCGCCTTCCCTGGCTTCGAAGCCAATTCGCCCCTCGTTCCGCAAGGCCGGATGAATCGGTGCAGCGAGCGGCAGCGGGGCTGTTGCGGGTGGGGTCGGTTTGCTGGTGGTGGCGCCGGTGATGGGAAAGGCGGGAAATGGAGGTGGAGAGGGAGAGGAGGAGGAGGCGGCGGCGGCGCGCTGTTCGGTTCGTGGTCGGTTGGGAGGAACCGGAGGAGCGACGCCTCTGAAATTCTCGGATAGGCCCCCCGAGAACTGTAGTATGTGTTGTAGGGTTAAAGCTTTGGATGTTCCCATGATTATTCAAAATTCTTATGGATGGAATGTTTTTATTGACTCGGATTTTTCCATATAATGAAGTAGTATACCATACTACTATATATTTCTGACTATATGCGATGAAAACATGATCTACATCAAGAAATCAAAATATTTTTAGATGAAAATGCAAGAACCTATTATTGTCTCTAACCCAAAATGAACTAGTATACCGAAGAGGAGAAGCCGGTTGAGTGTAATGAGAAAAAACTTGTTCTTGCAATGAGCCCAAAAATGTTGTTTGAAACTTTTTCCTCGCTAATTTCAAAAGATGTCCAAACTCTTATTATTTTAGTTCCCTTGAACTCGTATCATTATAGGTAGAAACAGGAGAGCAATCGTTTCACATGCGTCCCTCCTAGATAAGCAACGCCATTTTTGCAGCTCTCTCTCAAAGAAAAAAATTAGGTGTCTACGGTTGCAAAATGCGACCTACTATATCGAATGAGTTGGTGAAAGTAAGTGCATTAAAAAAAGAGTAAAATATACTGAAGATTACTAAACTATTCACCCCGTGTCACTGAGGTTAATAAACTCTCAAACTGACCATCTGGGTTCCTAAACCATTTTTGTTGTGTCAAGTGAGGTCCAAATCCTATTTGAAAGTCAGAAATATATTATGAATATTTTAGAAAAACAAATTTTATTTTATGACATTTTCAAAAAGTTGGTTTTCATCAACGAACACTACAACTCAAGATTGGTAGTCTCAAGACACTATAGTACGGGAGAAAAATGTTATAAACTTTTTTATCTGAATGCATAATATACTGGATCTCACTTTATACAGTAAAAATAGTTTAGGGATCTAGATGATCAGTTTGAGAGTCTACGAACCTAGATGACACATCGCGAATAGTTTAGGTAACTACGATGTACTTTACTAAAAGAAAAAGTAGTGCATCAAAAACAAATAAACCTCTCTATACACCGTAACTTGTCGATGCGTGTTAGATGCAAACACACTACTAATACATCGTATAAAAACACATGTATACTAGTACTACCAGTCAATGTGATGGTGTTCCCCGTAAGAGCTCAGAACAGGACAGCAGGTTGGACGCTCCGGAGCCGGTGGTGTTTTCTTGATCAAGCAGCTAGTAGTAGCAGAGATAACAAAAAGAAAAGCCTGGTGTGCGTGGAATCCCGAATCTGCGTGCAGAACGACAAGAGATGCAGTGCAGCACGTAGTACTACGTAAATAAATCCACAGGGAAAGCGACAGGACCCACGTTTTCGCCCCTACTCGAGTTGAGAGGTGGGGGGCGTCCACTGGTCGACGTCACCTTCAACTTGGAGTAGTATTTTCTTGTGAATGGTTGATGGTGGAACGGCGTCTTGGGATCGTAGCCAATCGCCACCCTCCAACTAAAGAATCCCCGCTCCCAAAAACTAAGAAAAAGGTTCCCACAGGGCCAGAGATTCCCAAAGGTTCGAGCCACTTGGACCAGCAGTGCGCCGTGGCCCACGGATCCCGGAACGCGACAAAGCCCAACTTGCGTTGCTCGCATGCACGCGGTCCACGAGACTGCGTCACCGACGCCTTGGCCCTACCGGAATCCGGTGGCACCTGAGTTCAGTGGACTGCGTCCGCGGGCCCTCCGCCTCCAACCGGGATCCTCAGCTCCGTAGTAGTAGTATCTGACATCAGCCCAGGCGCAGGCGCACACAAGTCACCCGCCGCCAACCAGCTGAGGCAGAGCCAAACAAACGGCGAAACGAAAGGGAAGGGGCCAGGGCCAGGAGTTGGAGGTTGGAGTCGGAGAGACGATGGCGAAGGTGCGGCTGGTGCCGATGCTGGCGCTGGCGGCGGCGTTGGCGGCCGTGCTCCTCTACCGCGCGCCCTTCTCCAAGGTCTCCGGGATTCCCCGACAGCGACCCTGATCGCCTCGTCTCTCTCTCTCTCTTTCTCATCGTGCATCATCAACATCATCATCGGTGTCCGTCCAATCTCCCGTGGTGGTGGTGGCCGCGGCTGTTCTTCTTACATGGAAGAAACTGAACCGCGTCATCTTCCTCCTCCTGTTGTTGTTTCAGAGTCTGGGCGGCGAAGGGTGCAGCCTCCTCCCTCACGATCACTTCTGGATGGCCAGCGAACGTGTCGTCACGCTCGGCCGCGTTGGCCCCGCCGCAGGTGACTGACACTTTCTCATCTCAGTTCTCATCATCCCTGATGACCACCATGGCCTTTCCTCGACATGTTGATTGACGGATCGAAACGATCACAACTCCGAGATTATATTGATTAGAGTCTATGACGCTAACCAGTTCCTGTTCCTGATGTGCACGGCGATTGCAGTGGAGGTCAAAGGGGGCCTGGTCAACGCCATCGCCGTCGGGGACTACCGCAACTTCGTGCTCCGCCGCCCGCTCCTCGACTATGGCGACGCGGTTATCATGCCGGGTCTCATCGACGTGTACGTGTATTATTTACTCACTCACTGATCGAGGCTCGACTCTGCTTCTTCCTTTCTCCTCGATCGTCACTGACACTGTTCAGAGTGCACTTTTTTGACGGTTGATGCTTTTTTTCAGACACGCGCATCTCGACGAACCTGGACGAGCCGAGTGGGAGGGATTCTCAACGGGAACAAAAGCAGCAGCTGCAGGTACAAACAAATACAGTCCAGCAGGGCACCTGTTTAAAATCGTCACCGATCGAGTTTCTTGGCTAAAGAAATCCTGCAAAAACCATTCTTTTCGTTTTAATCAGGCGGGATAACAACACTAGTGGACATGCCACTCAACAGCTACCCATCGACAGTTTCAGAAGAAACTCTTAAACTCAAGGTCAGGTTCCTCTTCCAGTTTTGAAAGTATCATTAGACAAGGCGTGAGGTACTTTCCCAACAAGTGACTAACATTTAATATTACGTGCATGACTTTCAGCTGGAAGCAGCTCGAGATAAGTTGTACGTTGACGTAGGTAAAGTTTCTCGACCGAAATTTTTTTTTTTAATCTCAGTTCTTCCATATTGATGATGATAGTATGTTTTTGAAAAGAAAAAAAGGAAAAATATTTTTTCGTTCGCAGATATAAGTACATGATTCTTGTTGCACTTTCATACAGGATTTTGGGGAGGCCTCGTGCCAGAGAACGCCTTGAACCCAAGCGCTTTAGAGAAGCTTCTAAATGCAGGCGTGTTAGGACTAAAGGTTTGCTTTCTGAACTAGCAGTTGGTACTGTGAAAGTCTGAAAAGACATGTATTCGACATCCTATTCAGCCGCCGTATTTCCTGTTCCTTGCTTGCATATAAGAAACATTCAGTAGCAGCAGTCCGTGCATCTTTTTCCTCTTTTAGACTACGGAAGCAACTGACTACCTCTCATTTTTCATGGTTCTACTAGTCTTTTATGTGCCCTTCGGGTATCAACGACTTCCCCATGACAAACTCGACTCATATTGAGGTATGTTGCATCATCAGAATATTTTCAGAATTCTCTACTTAGGGACTCCCTGCTCATGAATTCTCTTTCGCTGCCTGAACACTGTAGGAAGGTCTGGTTACATTGGCAAAGTACAAGAGGCCCTTGCTCATCCACGCAGAACGTGTACCGGATATTGAGGATGTTCTTGATGACCTAGATCCTCGATCCTATTCGACGTATCTGAAGTCTAGGCCTCCAACATGGTAATTTGTGCTCTTATGTGCGAAATATAGTATTTGATCTCTAGCTGTGTTTTGGGTTTTTACCTTGATTCCTATATGAATATCTATCTCTGATCTTGATGGCGTTTTCTGAAACATTAAGTATATGACAAGAGGCAGCAATGTTTTCTGCACTTCACAAATTATGTCATCGCTTAAATCTTCAGGGAGGAAGCAGCTATCAGAGACCTGGAACGTGCCATGAAGGATACAAAAGCAGGGGGACGGTCAGAAGGAGCACATCTTCACATTGTTCATCTCGCAGATGCAAAAACTTCTCTTGAACTGGTTAAGGTAAAATGGCATTACAGCAACTGACATGTGAACTTTGTAATGGTTTATTTATCTGAATTTCAACCTACACATGGAATCGATGAAACAAATGGAATGCTATTTATTCTTCATTTGTGAGACTCTTTACACTTCAAATCAATAAACTGCCTTTTCTGCTCCTGACGCATGTTTTATCTACTTCTAGGATGCTAAACACAATGGTGCAAGCGTAACCATAGAAACCTGTCCTCATTACCTGGCGTTTTCAGCTGAAGAGGTTCAGGATGGAGATACTCGCTTCAAATGCGCTCCTCCTATACGTGATGCCCCGAACAGAGAAAATCTGTGGAATGCTCTGCTTGTATGCTACTTTTTGTTCTAGCTGAGCCCAACAGATTCTCAACACCTTATTGTTAAACTGTTCTATTCTAACTATTTCTCTATTAATATCAGGATGGACACATAGACATGCTAAGCTCTGACCATTCACCGTCAACTTCTGATCTCAAACTAATGGAGGAAGGCAACTTCTTAAGGGCATGGGGTGGTATATCATCACTGCAGGTTAGACTGCAATGCATAGAAATACAAAGAAGCATGTGAATTGTTCACTGCTCATTGATAAGAGAAGAACAACATAATTCCAGGAGAAAAGAAATGCCAAATATATGTGCCGATTTGTTGGGCGTTCATAAGCCGTAACCAGTTTTCTATAAATATTTGCAGTTTGTGCTCCCGGTGACATGGACGTTTGGACAGAAGTACGGCATTACTTTGAATCAACTGGCCTCATGGTGGAGCGAAAAGCCAGCTATCCTTGCAGGGCAAAAGAAGAAGGTACTGAGAATGGCTAAAGAGTTTCTTCAAGTTCAACGGTGCAGCACATACTGCAGTCTAATAACTGCTGATTATTTATATGGAACAAAATCGCAATAACACATCTTGTTGATTCGTGTAGGGAGCTATTCTGCCGGGATACCACGCTGACATTGTAGTATGGAAACCTGAGGCGGAATTCCAACTTGATGAAAGCCATTCTGTATACCATAAACACCGGGTTTGCTCCTTGTCTCAGATCATCCCTCACTTTCTTTTCTTTTTTTTTTCGCCCGTGTCTGAGATTTTCTGAATGTTGGCAGAACATTTCGGCATATTTAGGACAACAGCTTTCTGGCAAGATCCTGTCGACTTTTGTGAGAGGAAACCTTGTGTTCGCTGAAGACAAGCATGCAAATGTGGCTTGTGGTGTTCCGATCCTCGCCGAGTAAAACTTACTAGGTACAACATTTCGGATCATTAGCTTGTTAGCACTGCATAGATGAAACGAAAGAGAAATACTGACCGTTTGTTTTTGTCTCCAATGTTTCAGATGGATGCAGAGCTGCTACAAGGCAATTTTAGCGTTGATCTGTCGTAGTAGACTAGTAGTAGCAGCGTATATGCTTGTATGCGCGATGCTAATTTGTAGGTTATGAATTCCTGTGCATATAATTCAACCCATTTCAGTCATTATTGTACAGTAGCACCCTACATTGGACGGGCTTATATTTTCCCAATTGGACATAGGAAGAATAATAAGCTGTTCATTTTCATTGTTTCTCATGTGCTTCTTGTATTTGGCACGGATTCATCCTTACATTCCTCGCGGAAGAAAAAAAGAGTTCTTATATTAGACGATCAGAGAGAGGGAGAGTCGGGCACTCGGGGACTCCACATTCAGGATTAACTTGCCGAAGAAAGCGTAATCTACTACAGTATTTACGCAACGACGGACAAAAAACGTTATCTTTTGTTTGCATGGATAAGCTGAAGCGTGGTCCACGCTCCGTCTCCCGGCGGGACTCCCGCTTCTCTGTCCTACGGCCATGGCCGCCACCGCGAACCGTACCCTTCTCCTCCCAATGAACCTGTCCTCAAGGTTTTCTTTCCCCACCCGCGTCCACCTCCTGCGCCACCCATGCCCTGCTCCTGCTCAGCAACGCCTCATAGCCAGCGCCGCGACCTCCTCCTCGTCCTCAAAAACGGAATCCTCGCGCGTCTCGTCGGAAACACCAGAGGCGAGGGAAATACGGCTGGAAACGGAGACCGTCCTGGAATGGGGAAGCGTGTGCAAACGACTCGCCGACTTTGCCGCCACTGCCGCCGGTCGGGTGGCCTGCGGGGACGGGCGTGTCCCCGTCGGGCGGAGCCGGGAGGAGAGCGAGAAACTGATCGAACAGACGGCGGCGGCGGTGTTATTGTCTGCACCGCTGGATTTTGGCGGCGCCGAGGACGTGTCTGCGGTCGTCGCGGCGGCGGTCGGCGGCCGGCTGCTTTCGGTGAGGGAAATTTGTGCAGTCGGACGCAGCATTCGGGCCGCGCGCCAAGTGTTCGACCAATTGCAGAGACTTGCAGACGAAATGCCAGACGGGAGGTAGGTATCGGGTCACCGACTGATAGCCATTTCTCAATGCCAGATTGACTGTTTGATCGTAGTCTTTCGTTTTGTGATAGCTTTTCCTCGCAAATAAATCGTGATCTTTATTTCGCCTTTGGTGCTGTCGTCCTAGTGACAGAAATGTTCTCGATTTACGTTCCTGCAGGTACTCTCCTCTTCTAGACATACTGCAAGGCTGCGACTTCCTGACAGAGCTTGTGCAGACGATAGAGTTCTGCCTTGATTCCACTCTTTCTCTGGTCCTGGATCGGGCCAGCAAGAAACTAGAAACAATCCGCAGAGATAGGAGGAGGAACATCGGGATGTTGGAATCTTTGTTGAAAGACACATCTGTAAAGATCTTCCAAGCAGGTGGGATTGATACTCCTGTAGTCACTAAGCGGCGTTCTAGGATGTGTGTTGGCGTGAAAGCTTCACACAAGCATTTGCTGCCGGGTGGAATTGTTCTGAGTTCCAGTGGCTCTGGTGCAACCTACTTTATGGAGCCAAGAGATGCTATCGAGCTTAACAACAGGGAAGTTAGACTCTCGGGTGATGAGAGAGCAGAGGAGTTCGCAATATTGGCCTTGCTTACTTCAAGAATTGCAGAGTCCCAAATGAAAATCATTCATTTGATGGAGAAGGTTTTGGAATTGGACCTTGCTTGTGCTAGAGGGTCGTATGCCCTGTGGACAAATGGTGTCAGACCAGGCTTCACTGACAGTAACAGCAGTAGCTATTCAGATCGGAGTAGTGATTATTCTGTTCATATTGAGGGCATTCAACATCCTTTGCTACTTGAACGGTCTCTTGGTACAGCACAAGAATCAACTGCAGAAGCAATTAAGATGCCTGTTCCATTGGACATGTGGGTAAAGAAGGATACCAGAATCATTGTGATCTCAGGACCCAATACTGGAGGCAAAACTGCCACTATGAAGACCTTAGGGCTGGCCTCACTTATGTCAAAGGCTGGAATGTTCTTCCCGGCCAAAGGAAGGCCAAGGCTTCCATGGTTCGATCAAGTCCTTGCAGACGTTGGTGATCACCAGGTAGCCTCTGCTTTATGTGAGATTTCTCTAAACACTTACAGGGCAACATGCTTATTGATTCAAACTATTTTCTGGATTGAAGTCTTTGGAGCACAGCCTCTCTACCTTCAGTGGGCACATATCTCGTCTGCGCAAGATTGTAGAAGTTGTGTCAAAAGACTCTCTGGTTCTTATTGATGAGATTGGCAGCGGCACTGACCCATCTGAAGGTGTATCCCTGTCAACCAGCATTTTGAAGCATCTTGCTGGCCATGTGAACCTTGCCATTGCCACAACTCATTACGCTGATCTCAGTTGTCTCCAAGCTGTTGATAATCGATTTCAGAATGCTGCAATGGAGTTTTGTTTGGAAACCTTGCAACCAACATATCGGATCTTATGGGGCAGTACTGGTAATTCCAATGCGCTTAGTATTGCAAAGTCAATTGGTTTTGATCAAAAAATACTTGATCGTGCACAAGAATGGGTTGAAAAGCTACTGCCTGACAAGCAGAAGGAACGCCAAGGTTTTCTCTATGACTCCCTGCTAGACGAAAGAAATTTGCTCGAGGCTCAGGCCAATGAAGTAGCATCTGTTCTTTCAGAAGTTGAAGGGCTGTACAATGAGGTAAATCTCTTTCCTTATAATGTTCTGTTCTATTGTTTTTTTTAAAGAAAATATATATATCAGCAATGTAAAAAGGTTTACCGTTACTACCATTTAGTAAAATCATGCTGTCTACAATAATTTGGCTATACAGATTCGCTCAGAAGCTGAAGATCTTGATGATCGAGTCGCTATTTTGAGGGCGAGAGAGAGTCAAAAGGTACAACAAGAGTTGAAAGACGTCAAGTCTCAGATGGACATGATAATTAAGAACTTTGAAATTCAGATGAAAAGTTCAAAACTTGAACAGTTCAACTCACTGATGAGGAAAGCAGAAGCTACCACTGCTTCAGTGGCTGCTGCTAATCAACCAGCTGATATTTTCACCGATGAGGAAAGTCATAGCTCATTTGTTCCACAAATTGGAGATAAAGTATATGTTCAAGGGCTGGGAGGAGGAACCATGGCAACTGTTGTTGAAACACTTGGTGAAGATGGGAGCTGTGTGGTTCAATATGGAAAAATAAAAGTTCGAGTCAAGAGAAACAATATGAAATTGGTTCAAAGAGGCACAAATGAAACAACAGTTTCCTCTTCAGTAAAAAGAAAGGTATGCTGATTTTCTACATGTAATATATATCTAGTTATGTCGATATTATTTAGTACCCTTATAGCATCAAAAATAAAAGGCAGCAAATAATATGTTGATAATGACCTTTTGTTTTGTTATGACCCTTCAAATTAGTTTTATTCTGATTTCTAGGTAATAGTGATAGAATAACCATCTCCATGATACCTGCTGTAGGTACTCATTTGTTCCAAAAAAAAAAAATCTGTTCCTGCAAGTGTATAGGATGAACCTATAGGGTTTTAAGCCAGTGGATATGACATACAAAAATTGTTGCAAAAGAAAAGAAGGAAAAGCTGGAACATTGTAATGGTTGAATGCCGCACATGATTCAATATCCACAAAATAAAAAATGTACAGTATCAATGAATTTGTCATGATACATATGGACCATGCAAGTCCTTCTATAATTGATTCCATTGAGTGCTTAGGCTGAATTAGTTGACCAAGCTAGTCATGTATAAGCTGTCACTTGCTGTCCTACTGTGCATCATAGAGAGTTAGAGACAGACATTAGGTGCTTTCTAGGTTGCTAGATTACTGTCTGTGCTTCATTTTTGAGGCTGATGTGCGACCGGTTTTATAATCATTGGGGCTCTGACTCTAGTAAGGCCTGTTCTGTGGATTCAGTTTTGCTTTAGCTCTTTAGAGTGTTATCTTGTGATGTCCATTGCACTATTAATCCAACTTATAAAACTAGTCATTGTCACTATATTAGCAACATATGTACCGGCACGCTGGCCAATTTTGTCGATATTCGTCTCATAACACGTTGCATAGTTGCCATAGCAAGTGGAGGAAACCCAGTTCGCTCGAGATACCTGCAGGATGCATTTATTCAGACTTTTGGGTTGCCTAGAAATCTAGTACTAGTATCTATGATCTCCAACTTTAGTTCGGGCAGATGCAGCATTATTGAACAGGCTGGCTAGAGATGGTCCATTGGTGTATATGCATGCACCTTTGTTAACTCTGCTGTTATGTAGTACCTTTGTTAGGAAAACAATGATGATGGCTTGCTTCATTCTTGATCTGATAATCCTTGCTTTCCGTCAGGGCCGAACCCCGAAGCGATCTTCAGCTGAGGCAAACCAAGATGCCAACATCTCTTTCGGCCCGGTTGTGCAGACCTCGAAGAACACGGTGGACCTGCGTGGTTTGCGGGTGAACGAGGCGTCGTACCAGCTTGAGATGGCAATCGACGCGTGTCGGCCTTACCAGGTGCTCTTCGTGGTTCATGGTATGGGCACCGGAGCCGTGAAGGATCGCGCCATTGACATTCTCCGGAACCATCCTCGGGTGGCCAGGTTCGAAGACGAGAGCCCTTTGAATTACGGCTGCACCGTCGCCTACATTCAGTGATCGTCAGATGGTACCGTACTACAATGAGTGCTCAGCAGAGTGTGGCCCAAATCCATCCAGGAATTAAATCCAGACGCGTCTTTGTTTTACTTTCATCAAGCTGCCTGCAGTAAGCATTAGTTGATGCTCGTATATTTGACTTTCTTTGGTTGGAGGGTAGATATGGAAATCGCCAGCGCAGATCTCCTTGTGTTCTGTTTGCCCAGATCACGTGTGTTGGAATCGATCGAGCTGGGTAAAAAATGGTGCTACTCCAGCTGAATGCTGAGTGGATTGGGATCGGATAAATGACATTGTCTATTGTGATCAGTGCGGTGTCCTATGTAATCTCGTACTGTATAATTGGAAGCAGGGTAGTACGTAGAAGCTGGATGCTGCACATGCTCGGGCACCGGATTTTTTGTGCGCAGGCGTGACCTTTAGCAGTTGTTGAGTTTTAGCAGGGCAAGCCATCCCCTATCTAAAACTTTATTTCCTGAAAAAGGAATATCACAAGCGGAAAACAAAAGAAGTTACTAGTACGAACAGATTGCTCGCCAGAATAAAATGACAAGAATAAAAATTCACAGCACATGGAGTTAGCCGTATGCTATGAACTCTAGTACAGTACTGGTAATTACTAGCAACAATCGGATGAAGAAATGGGTGACACCATTAATCCCGGCCAAATACCAGCATCATGTGTCAAGTGGAGGCATTCGACTGGTGGAGGAAAAGCTATTAAGGTCCAACCAACTGCCACGCCGGACAGTTAAGTAGCAACACGCACGTACGCGTCCCGCAGGCACTTATCAGCACATGCAGCGACGCTGACTGTGCGGTCCCGCACGTTACTTGGCCCACCGGTCAGTTCAGGGACGTCGGCCTCTCGAGCACATGTATGGGATGCGCCTGGGGCCCCCTCTCTCTCTCTCTCTCTCTCTCCTCGTGCCTTTGTCAGAGGTTGTACTTGCAGAGGCAGAGCAGCGAGGGAGGGGGAGCCACCACGAATCTTCTTGCTGCGTGGTCGCGCTGTTTGTTTAAACATGAGCTCAACAAGTAGCGCAATCCTGCATAGTGGTTTATTCCCAAGATCTCTTTTCCCCACCACTGATGAGCTCTCGTCTCCTCTCCCAGTGGAAGTTTCCTTTCTGAACTCTGTTCATCTTCTCTCACCTGGTGCTGCAGCAGGACAAATTTGTCGCTGCAACACATTACAAATGTCCTTTCCTCACTTCTGCTATTATTGATTTTCTACTAAGTAGACCACAAACTCCCAAAATTTTGTTCTTTCTTTCTGTCCATTACTACCCTTCTTACATCGTTTTCTGCTTCCACATTATCGTCTCGTCTCTGTACTGCTCCTTGGCTTGTTCCCAGCAGCGGAGCAAGTGCGTTTGAGATCTTGCTGTAGTAATCAGGATTCAGGAGAGCTCGCGACAAGGTTTTGCCTGCACCGTATCGTCCTCTCCCCATAAGCTCCAAAACCAACCCTGAGCCTAAATATAGCAAGTCCAGGCCTCAGAGACTAATCGAAAACAAATTACTGGTGCTCCATCTTCCTCCAGGAATCAGGATCCCTCATTTTCTTTCCAACAGTACCAATGGCGATGTAATGTAGCGCATAGCTTCGCCCCTGGCCCAGGTCAAGAAGCTCCTTAAAATCCAACGCCTGCACATTCCCAGAGTTTCTCGGTCTCTTCTTGATCTCTGAACTGAACTTGCCCCCACACCATCCGTCTCCACCCAACAACCATGGCAACGACTGTAGTGTGATGTGGGAAGCGATTACTGGAGAGGAGGAATAGAGGGCGGCGCTCGAGCCTCGAGGAGAAGAAGACCGAAAGAGGCGGCTCTCTTTTCTGCGCATCCTGAGAGGCGGTTTCGCGGGTGGGGAGTTTCAACAAGATGGCGGGAGGCGAGGGGGGCGGCGCGATTGCTGGCGATGCCGTGGCCACGGGGGACGGGGAGATGCGGTCGCTGGCGCTCACGCCGACGTGGTCGGTCGCCACCGTGCTCACCCTCCTCGTCGCGGGGTCGCTGCTCATCGAGCGCTCCATCCACCGTCTCAGCAATGTGAGTACCCACATCAGCTGGTTCTTTTTTAAAAAAAAAACATGGCGTGATTGTTTATGTGAGTTGCTTGAATTTGGAAGAAAAACTTGGTTTATGATTCAGGTGCTATGTTGCAAATAAATATGCCGAGATAGTTTAGGGCACCGTTTGAAGCAAATATTTGGTTTATTTTAAGTATTTTTTGACACATGGAAGGGGAAATTTCTCCGGTACAAATTCTTCTCCAGGCGATAACTATTATTCTTTGTTTTTGGTGAGTACAGTAACTATTATTTTGAAAGCAAAACAAACACATCATGATGCTGCACTGAACATCTCAGCACGAGGTTGCACTGAAACCATTTACAGCTCAGTGCTCTGCCGAAAACTCAGCTCTTTTTCTCCTTCTCCTTTCATAAATCATCAGTAGCAAAGAGTATCTCTATCTACTCTGATTTTTTCAATCATCAATAGCAAATATGGACTCATGTGAATCATGTGTCTTTCAGTGGCTGAAGAAAACTCATCGGAATCCACTTTACAAAGCAATGGAGAAGATGAAAGAAGGTGCCCGATATGTTCTTTGTAGTATTTTCTCCACTTCATGTTTTTGGGCTGTTGTGAAACATGGACTAACGGTTTGCTACCTTTTGCTCTAGAAATGATGCTTCTTGGCTTCATTTCTCTACTTCTGGCTGCTACATCAAGAATTATTTCAGGAATTTGCATCGATTCCAAATACTACAACAGTAAATTCTCACCATGCACCAAAGCTGAAGTTGAAGAATCTTTAAGCACTGAGCATGCCACATTTCGTGAAGGCAAGCGCCTAATAGAAGTTATCATGCAACAATCACTCAGGAGGAACCTGAAAGCTAGATATCATCACCTTGAAGGTTGCCGTGAGGTGTGCTTGTGTTACTGCTTAATGGTTTACTGCAGAATATGGAAGATGTTAATAGTTCCTTGAACTGCCTTCAACAATTGGAGCATGAGAGTAATAGCTATCCTGCTAAACTATTGGGTTGATGAGCAGGGCTACGAGTCATTCGTTTCGCATGAAGGTTTGGAGCAGCTGCATCGCTTCATATTTGTCATGGCTGTAACTCACGTGACATACAGCTGTTTGACGATGTTGTTAGCAATACTCAAGGTATTTGCCATTTGTTAGCCTTTGTCAATTAACTAACCCTTTATCCAGTACACTTTTATGGAAAACGAGCAGTGAATTCCATGATGGATTAGATGAGTTGGAGTACAAGTTATAACAGTTTTCGAGTACATCAATTACAAATTAAAGGACCTGAAACGTTTACATATTTTGATTGGCAATAATGCCATATTGATCCTAATCTTTCATGCTGGTAGATCCATAAATGGAGAAAATGGGAGGATGAGGCATTCAGGGATAATCACGAATCTTTTTCTCGTAAGTATACTCATTATAGCCCCGTTTTTTATGATTCCTTGCATTAACGGTTCCTCTTTTTTAACTTTGACACCATTTTATACCTTTTCCTGAAAGTAATTCTGCAATCATTGTAATCCTATTTTCTGACGGGAAGTGCTTTTGCAACTCATCCAAGCTGCTCTTCAGTTATTACTTCTGTGATTTGAGCAATTTCCTGTGTTATTATTGGCAACATCATTTAGTCATCTTTATTGTCAAACTATATCTGATAATCTGATTAATCCTCTTCTAATTCCATTGTATCAGAGATCGCCTATGTGTCAGCAACTCGAAGGCAACCAGCACTTGCCAAATCCTACTCATTCCGCTCATGGAGTGAAAATGATGGGGTCAAGTGGTTGGTACGTTTGAAAAAAATCACATCTGTATACTTTATCTGATCTGAGGCATAAAAGAGTGCCTAGATTACAGAGATGCTACTTTTATTATTCACTGCTGCAACCACACTTACGATTTTTACTGTGCTATCATGCAATGCAGTTTTGCTTCATTGCACAATTTGGTCAGTCTGTGGTTCGAGCTGACTATCTTATTCTCCGCAAGGGTTTCATAATGGTATTAGTACTTCCCTACTTTCTTTTACTTGTCCTTGTATACGTTTACCTCTCCTTAAGCACAGAGTGGACACATTCTCCTGAGATTCTGTTGTGTTGGTTTATATTCAGTAATTCCCATTTGTGCCATGAGAAATATATACTATGTTCCATTGATCTTGCTAGGTATTAGGTGTATACTGTTATTTGACTCAATTATTATAACTGCAGACGCACAATCTTTCACCGACGTATGATTTCCATAATTACATGATACGGTCAATGGAAGAAGAATTTGAGAAGATTGTTGGAGTGAGGTTAGTGTACCATTCAGCTTAGCATCTGAATGCTTGGTTGCTTATGGATATTAACTTTGTTTGACTTCTGCTTTATACATCGGGTAATGATCTGTTAATCTGCTCCTTTTTTTATGTAGTGGAGTGCTGTGGGGCTTCGTAGTTGCTTTCATGTTATTTAATATTGATGGTAATAATTGAATCATATTTTACGATATATATCTGTTTTCTTGCTATCCAGAATTGAATATGGTGTTTGTTGTTTTATTTTTTGGGGTAGGATCGAACCTGTACTTCTGGATAGCAATTCTTCCTGTTACTGTAAGTTGCTTTTGATTCCTGAACATTCTGCAGCCTCCATACTTTTCACTAACTAATGTTGCCCTCAACTGTAATGTTTGTAGCTTGTTCTTCTAGTCGGTGCAAAGCTGCAGTATGTCATTGCGACATTAACAGCAGAGGGTGCTAAGTTGACTGCATATGGACCAAGAATAAAGCCAAGGGATGATCTCTTCTGGTTCAAGAAACCAGAATTTCTCCTCTGGTTGATACACTTCATTCTCTTTCAGGTATTTCTATACTGCGATGTTCTGAAAATAGTTAGAGAGATGAGGATAACCTTACTCATGATTTCAATTTGATGACTGCAGAATGCGTTTGAGTTGGCTTCTTTCTTCTGGTTCTGGGTATCATTCCTGTCCATTTTTTTTTGTGTGTGTGCACAAAAGTTTTATGTGAAAATAGAGTCTTGTATTCCTCTTTGGATTTGTGCCTAACAAATTTGTATTTGTATCGCTTCGCTGCAGTGGCAATTTGGTTATGATTCATGCTTCATCAAAAACCACCTGCTAGTGTATGCCCGCCTTATTCTTGGGTATGCGCTTCTGAACACAACTTTTTAGTTTCTTGTACTTTGAAAGCCTGAAATTGAACCCAGCACATAGTACTCTTTTCTGTCATGGTAATAGTAGCCTCTTCCCAATGTTAAATTTCAGATTTGCTGGACAGTTCCTATGCAGTTACAGTACACTGCCTGTTTACGCGCTTGTCACTCAGGTATTAACATGTTTTATTTTATACGCATCAAAAGGTTCAGGTTACATTACATTCTGATCAGTATTTGTTGATGGATTTATACAATCTATGACAACCGTGCCTTTGTTAAGCTGAGAGAATAGAGAGACTTACTAATCCTGCCCCCCACCCCCCCCCCCCCCCCCCCAAAAAAAAAAATGAAAAAAGAAAAGAGGACTGCAACTTACACTCATAGATGATTGAACCTCAACTCAGATGGGTTCCAAGTACAAGGCTGCCCTGATTCCACGGAGGATCAGGGAAACCATACACGGTTGGGGAAAGGCGACGAGGAAGAAGCGGCGACGGCGGCGGCACGGCGACGACTCCACAATCCGCACGGAGACGAGCACCGTGTGCTCTCTCACCGACGAGGACGAGGACGATGAGGACAACATCCACAGGCCGTTCGAAGACACTCCACGGGCCAGCAGGCCGTACCTGAAGAAGGTGGAGCTGCAGCCACACAGCGGGCACAGCCTGAGGCCCGACACGCCGTGCTTCCACCCCGTCAACATGCCGGGCAGCGGCTCCGCCTATGGCGAGGGCAGCTCCCATGCGATGCTCCTCCGCCAGGCCTCGGCCTCGGCGCCTTCGTCTCCGCCTTCAAACCGGGGAGGCAGCGTGACGCGATCGGCGTCCATGCCGGGCATAGCTTCCCTGAGGACCGGCACGAGCACTCCGAGAGGAATGAACGTGAATAGACAGGCATATGTAACAAACCAAGCGAATGATGTGTAGCATTCTAGGAGGAGGATGTGAATTTTAGGACAAACTAGAGACTGAATTGCTAGCATAGAACTGGATTTTGAGGTAGGGTCTGATCTGACGTGCACACATGTTTTGAGTGACAGTCCTGCGAACTTTGTAAGAAATGGAACAGGGAAATGAAGCGGACAGTTCAAGACTCCTCTGACTATAATCAACATTGTAATTTCTTGTTTGCACTGTTTCAACCTCTATGTCACTGACGTTTCGTTGGTTGTCTGACTGACAAAAGTTTCAGATTTACATTGCTCACAAAAATGGTGAACAGACGAGTCGCATATCATAAGAGTTCAAGCCCATTCATTAATTAATAGAGTATAATATCACCCATAGCATAGATTAGATAAGGTGCCTACACTTGCTAATTAGGCCAGGAAGACCTGTCAGCCCTCAGACTTGGAGAGGAAGGTTGAGCAACAAAACGGTGAAGCCTCTCCACAAGCCAAGAGAATGAGGAAATACATGATTAGGTTGCTCCTGATGGTACTAACAAACAAAACCCAAGTGGGGACACAAGTTAAGGTCCCTGAGTTAGTCTTTGCAGTTCGCTCTGCTCATCCAGTGTTTCCATCAGGAGAGGGGGTGCGTACTGCGCCGTCCCTTGATGCTCCTCAGCGTCCTGGCAGAAAGAAAGGATAATGGTGTCGATTGACATCTCAACCACCTGGAAGAAGAGCTTGGCGACTATGTAGCCTAGGGCCCATGTAACCTGTAGTATCAGTCAGTGCATCATCAGACTGCAGTAAGGTCCAAGTTTCAGCAATGGAAATGAAATTGAAAACTTCAGAACTTAAATCAGAAAGAAAATGGTTGGCATGCTCACCAGTACAGGGATAAGTGGAGACGATATCTTGTTGTGAGCAGATTTGTACTTGTGAGTGTCCAACATCAGAAAGGCAAAAAGAGCGCAGAATAGGCTCACACACAGTTTTCCCAGGAAGAGGATAACGTCTCCAATAACATTGACCTTTCCAATGCGAAGTATGTTATTCATTATCAAACCAGTCGCAAGCACAGAAGCCTTGAAGAAACCTTTTCCAGTTATGGCAATCTGCACCAGCAAAAAAAAATGGGGTCAATTCTCAGTTTAACATGAGAACCATTTTGCATGATGGTAAGCATACATTCAAAGATCCCAAGCTTGAATAAAGAGTACATGACAACTTCTAACAAAAAAAAAAAGGTTTGAGCTATAGATCAAGTGTAAATCTGCCAGTAACTGAATCCAGAACAATCAGGCCGGTGCATTCATGCTAAAAATTGAGCAAAATGATTAAATGTTACACGATGTTAACAATGGTATGGGTAACAATACTTTATGCTTACCATTATATAGGCATTTCGATTTACTGACTTGAGGGTCCAGTCTATGCAGCCCAGACAACACTGAGAAGAGGAAGATGTCATTTTCCCACAGCAGCTTTCCCGAGCAGAATCAACTAGCTTCAACTTGCGACGGAGGCATTCTAGTATGAACCGCACCCACTCAACAGCAGATACAACAAGTGAACCCAAAGCAACAGATCCAAGGCTGTAGCGCAACAACCGCTTCAGTGAAGAGACAACAGTGACAAATGGTATATCATGCTGCATAAAAATGCTTGAATGGTCAATATAAGGAACAAAAATAAACTGACAGAAAAATATAAAGCAGATCAATTCATTTGATGTTATGACTTCTTAAGTACTCACTGAAACTTCACCACGTGCCCAGTAGTATGAAGCAACTGATCCAGCAATCACAGTTGAAGAGCATGCGAGAAAGAACTGAGTTGCCCAATAGCAGCCAAATAAATGGAATAGAATGGCAATGCTAATATGTGGGGTGTAGTGGATACTGTATCCACAGCAGTTGTCACAATTTACTTTGCCCAACTTCAGATCATATGAACAGCAATCTGTATTGCAATCATTTCGGACGACTTGGCCTGAGCTGAAGAGATGGAGCGTGGCAGAAAACCAGAACATATAGAAGATAGCAAGGATAAAGTATGGCACAACTGGGAAAATTATTAGTGCCTGAACTTCACCAATGACCTTTGCCGCAACCTGAAACCAAGTATCATGGCTAGTGACTAAGCATATTATTCACAATAGAGATGACAATTATGCCCACTACTCATTATTGAGTGAATCTGAAACAATAGAATGTATTGAACTATTTGCATACCTTCAAGACAGGTGTTGCTATGAGTATACGGCGGACAATAGCTATTGAGGACAGGAAAGCAATTATCATAATTGCAGTCATGAAAATGGTAACAGTATGAAGGTGGCTTATTTCCTGGTAAGATGGAACTATCAAAATTCAAACACCAAACAGAAGCAGCTTTATCTTCCAAAAGATCGATTCAACTTGAGATACTTACCCGCCCACTTATGTGAACATATGGGTCACTTTCACCAATGACAACAGTTAAGGGATCACTGCCTATCCAGCCAGCTGAATATGTGATGCATCCGGTTATAATTAGTGATAAATAAAGTATATATGTACAATATATCAGCAACATAGCAGTAGCACAGAGCATGCTTTGTGAACAGCAACCAAATTTAGGAACTGGTATAGTGTGTCATACCTTTAATGTAACAAAACATTGTTACAGATATAACCAGGGCATTGAAGAGAATCACCGTTATCCATGTCATGGCAGCGACAAAATAACGAATCATAAGCAACCAGATCACTGACAAGAAAAGAGGGAGAATTCCACCACAAACGATAAATACAGGCCAAGACTTCCCAATGTCTGCCACATATCTCTGCAGACAGAACATAAAGTAATTAAAGTTCTAAAATGCAATACAGAAGCAATTATCAATCTGGTCAAGGCTCAGCCTAATGTGCTACCAAGTACTTAGTACTACAATCATCAGTTAGAAAAAAAATAGTATAGGTGTAAGTGGCTTAATGATCTATCATTTGTGACTTAATGTCAGTATAAACTAGGAAAAGTTCTGAGAGTAACATAAGGAAGGACTAGATGGTGAATAAATGATGCCACGGAAGTTACAAACCTTTAATACAGCTGACCTAGAATCGATGGCCTTGTGGACTGTTTTATCTATGAGAATGTTTTCATCAATGCTGACACCACCCATCTGCTGCCAATGTTTCAAGGAGACATTGGATACCCGAGCAATAAATTGGCAGCTCCAATAGACTGAAGGGAGAGAAGATTTAAGTTACTAGTCTTACGATATAACTATATAACAGGAATTATGTTTATTGATTTCAGAAAGCAGGAAAATGACTATGGCTACGAAATGAATATTACCATTGACAGTTGGGAATAACACAGGATAGCAAGGACCCTGAAGCTGAAGAGAACTATTTCTCATGTCTGGTGTGAGAAACTCAAAATAGTCATAGTCCCTGTTGATCCAGTCATCAACAGAGAGGCGTATGTCCCCTTCTGGATAATCACAAATAAAGTTTAATCCATCAACTGCTGGAATAGGACACTCCATCAGGCAGATGGATTTGGCATCAGCCAGGTTAACCTTGCTGTCCTTGAGTCCACTTTGGTAAACCTGGTTTGGATTCATCCAATATCTAACGTCGAGCTCGTGCAAATTTGGGTCGCCATGCTTGTCACCACAAACATTCCCTTTATAGTCCAATTCATAAGTGAGCCTGTAAGATTAAAGCATAGGGTGACATTTTTATCAGTTCATCAACATGCAGATTGCAACGATAACTAAGGTTCCTCATCAGGGGCGATTCACCAAACAGTATTTCGTCGATAAGCTCAATTACAGCTAAACATTCTTAACTAATCTAGTGAGCGCTCCAGAAATCAAATGAAATCAAAGATGGCGATGCATAAACTCTACATCTGGACTTAATTGTAGGTGGTTACTAGTAGTAAAAAAAAGTATACCAGTAGTTATATAGTGACAGCGATTTACAGGTCATAAATAGTTAAGAAGAACCACGGCATTGAACATTTTTCAGGCCCAGGGTGCGGTTACTAAAAGAGCAAATGGTCACAAAGTGAGCAAATGGTCATAAATAGTTAAGAAGAACCACGGCATTGAACATTTATCAGGCCCAGGGTGCGGTTACTAAAAGAGCAAATGGTCACAAAGTGCGATATGCTTTTATACCAAGAGAGCACAATCCTTGCTAGCTGTATTGTTAGGGTTTAGCCCGGGGGTACAATTCCAAGGACCACATTCCACACATAAGCCTATTGTAACCGCTAAAGGGTCATTTTTGCGTCTGAAAAGCCAAATATGCCTCACTCTTTACCTAACTCACTTGGTCGGAATGGGAATACTGAAGCAAAGACTAAGATTCGCTACGCACTACAAACAATCTAACTGAGAGCTGGAAATTTTATTCCTCAGCAACAAGCAAGATCCATTCGGTTAAAATAATTATGAGCATTTGCTTGTCGGTTCACCCGAGCAGCAGAAACCAGCTTTCCCCCCAACAATTTCAGGTTCACTATTTTCTTTGTGACACCTTGAGAAGCATCCATTCTTGACGAACTAGGTCGTCAAGTAGGAAACAGGAACTGCCCAAAAATTACTACTGGAAACGGTGCAATCTAATCGGCACTCGACAAGGGAGAAATCTCAGCGAGGCACGAATTCTCCCGATAATGGGCATTCAACCCTAGCTAAAGAAACCCAAACCGGAAACCAAGTAGCACAGATCCTGCGAGGAGGAAGGAGCAGAGAGAGAGAGAGCCCGAATCTCAGCATGGCAGAGCTCACCTCAGCGGGTTGCCCTGGTTGAACCCGAAGCTGGAGTTGACGATCATGGCGACCCAGAAGGCCGCAAAGAGCACGACGAAGGCGATGTCGCGGCACCTACGGTTGTGCCGGATAATGCCGGCTCCGGTCCCGCCCAGCTCGTCCTCGCCGCCGGCGGCCGCCGAGGGGTACCGGCCGATGATGGCGCCGAGGGGGCCTCCCATTTGGCCGCCGCCTCTGCCTCCTCCAGCACCACCACCACCACCGCCCCTTCCTCTTCGAAGTCGGCCGCCTCGATGGGAGCTCGATTCGATTTGCTGGCTGTTTTGGCGTGAGCGGGAGCGATCTGTGAGCAGCGAGTGGGGCGGGGGGAGTGTGGACGCGGATGACGGCGGCAGGCAGCAGCTCAAGTAGAGGAGAGGACAGTGAGAGAGGTTTTTGGCTTTTCCTGGTCTGTCTGTCTCTCTGTCTCTGAAAAGGTGGGGTGGGGGGAACGATGAAAAATGTACTGCGTCACATGCTCCGCACTGAACTAGTCGTACACTAGTAGTTGCATGCTTCATTCACCACGGTCAATGGCTCGATGCAGAGCAGAGCACGGTACTTACTCATATGGTTACTGCAAGTAATTAATTAGTATGCTCATTAGTACCATACTTAAATGTTTTGACGTCTGGGTTGATGAGATGACCGTTGACCAACCACAACAAACCAAACCAGCCAGACTGTGACAGTAAAGATTCATATACGTGAGCTCACTCGTCACTTTCATTTTCTTCCAAAAATTATATGGCCACCGTACAACATTTCGATTTTAATATCGAGTAAAGGTCACCATCAACGGGACAAAGACTAAGTTTGGTTAAGAGCAAACTGAGTATAATAAGATGACGTACGCCAAGTCATGGAAGAGGGTTTTTCAAAATGTCAATATTCTAACTAAACGATCGGTATGTGCGGGTTTTATTAATAACCGCTCTCTAAGAATGTATTAGTGATTGTCCGATAACCTCGTCACTTATACAAGTGGATTTTCACTTTTCAGTCAACTTATGGGATTTGAAAAATGGACGGGCCAAATCTTTTCGTTGTTCTGAGTCCAAACAGAATAATGATGCCATCATTTCAGACTTTACAAACGGGTTTACGACCGTTTTCACGTGCTGGCACTCTGGAAACTTTAACCATGGTATTATATTATGGTAATATTACGCAAAAATAATAATAATAAAAAGTTCCCTTTTGTAGTCCGACAGATCATGTAAAGGCCCACACAACGATGGCCCGATCCGGATTCATTGGATGGGCTGACAGGCCTTGAATTTACATACAAGTCGCAAAGCAAAGCAAAGCTTTCCTGAGTTTATTGTTACCCTACCCAAGTTCCTGCGCTCTGTTTGGTTACCCAAAGGAATGTCATAGGGGTTTCACAAAAAAAAAAAAAGGCCGGGGGGGCCGCCCCCGACCCCACATGTCAATAACAACTGCACCCGTACAGTTACGTCAGAGGAACCCTGTCCGGAGGAGATGTCATAGGACTCAACGCAACACGTCATGAACCAAATCGTGTCCGCCGATAAGCAAATAGATGGCCACGATAGCAGTACGGTACGTGGTTTTACGCAGGGACACGTCACTTTTTTTGAGAGAGTGTTTAGGGACCCGACACGCATACCATCCTGATTGATGAATCACAGTCCCGATCGGTATTTGTACTGGCCACTTTAAGAAATAAACTATGATGGCCTCGTGCGTTGTGCCGCCAAGCAAAGCAAGCAAATCTTCGTTCTTCCGCCGAGAAACGTAAAGGAACCGACCATGGCGCGTCGTCTGACGACGTTGCTACTCGGGCTGTTGTTTCCCGCACTCGCATTAGCGTCGCCTCTCTCCGCCGCCGCTGTGGAGGATGGCCGACCCACCGGCGGGCCGGTGATCGGCATCGACCTCGGCACGACCTACTCGTGCGTGGGCGTGTACCGGCACGGCCGCGTACAGATCATCGCCAACGATCAAGGCAACCGCATCACTCCGTCGTGGGTGGCCTTCACCGACACCGGCGAGCGCCTCATCGGCCATGTGGCCAACAACCAGGCCGCGTCCAACCTCGACCGCACCGTCTACGACGCCAAGCGTCTCATCGGGAGGCAGTTCCACGACGCCGAGGTGCAGAGGGACATGAGGATGCTGCCGTACAGGGTGGTGGACACGTCGAGGTGCAGGTCGTGAAGAAGACGAGAGTGTTCAGCCCCGAGGAGATCAGCGCCATGGTGCTCGCCAAGATGGAGACCGGCGAGGTGTACCTCGGCGAGAAGGTCACGGACGCCGTGATCACCATCCCGGCCTACTTCAACGACGCGCAGCGCCAGGCCACCAAGGACGCCGGCGCCATCGCCGGGCTCAACGTCCTCCGGATCATGAACGAGCCCACCGCCGCCGCCGTCGCCTACGGCCTCGACAACAACAAGGGTGCGGAGAAGAACGTCCTCGTCTTCGACCTCGGCGGCGACACCTTCGACGTCAGCGTGCTCACCATCGACGACGGCGTTTTCGAGGTGCGCGCCACCAACGGCGACACCCACCTCGGCGGCGAGGACTTCGACCACCGCGTCATGGACCACTTCATCAACCTCGTCAAGCGCAAGCACGGCAAGGACGTGTCCGGCGACGTCCGCGCACTCGGCAAGCTGCGCCGCGAGTGCGAACGCGCCAAGAGGGCGCTCAGCAGCCAGCACGAGGTTCGCGTCGAGATCGACTCGCTCGTCGACGGCCTCGACCTCTCGGAGCCGCTCACCAGGGCCAGGAACGAGGAGCTCAACAGCGACCTCTTCCGCAAGACCATGGCGCCCGTGAAGAAGGCCCTGGCGGACTCCGGGCTGGCCAAGAGCGACATCGACGAGGTCGTCCTCGTCGGCGGCAGCACCAGGATCCCCAAGGTCAGGCAGCTCCTCAAGAACTACTTCAACGGCAAGGAGCTCAACAGCGAGGTCAACCCCGACGAGGCGGTGGCCTATGCGCCGCCGTGCAGGGAGCATCATCGGCGGACAGGTCAACGCCAACACAAAACGTACTATACCTCTCTTAGCTTTACTCCTTTCACCTGGAGCCTGCTTCGATCGATATGTGTGAATTATACTAGTATGTCCTTTTTTATTGATGTTACGAAATCGGCATGAATTGCAGCTATGGTGGTTCTCGACGTCACGCCGCTGACTCTTGGTATCGAGACCGCTGGTGGAGTCATGACGACCCTGATCCCAAGGAACTCGCCGGATCCGACCAAGAGGAAGCAGGTGTTCTCCACGTTCCAGGACAAGCAGACCACGGCCAGCATCAAGGTCTTTGAGGGCGAGAGGACCATGACAAAGGACAACAGTCTTCTCGGCAAGTTTTATCTCTCCGGAATCGCGCCGGCGCCGAGGGGCAAGCCCGAGATTGAGGTCACCTTCGAGGTGGACGTCAATGGCATCCTTCACGTGCAGGCAGTGGACAAGAGCACCGGCAAGTCAGAGAAGATCAAGATCACCAGCGAGGACCACCGCCTTAGCAAGGAAGAGATTGACCGCATGGTCCGCGAGGGGGAGGAGTTCGCCGAGGAGGACAGGAAGGTCAGGTACAGAGTGGACGCCCGGAACTAGCTCGAGACATACATTTACAACGTGAAGAGCACAGTCGATGGCAAGCTGGGCGACAAGATCCACGGCGACGACATGGACAAGATCCAAGAGGCGGTGAGGCAGGCGAACGAGTGGCTTGATGGCAACCCGAATGCCGATAAGGAGGAATACACAGAGAAGCTAAAGGAGTTGGAGGACGTCTGCAATCCTGTCTTTGCAGCGGTGTATCAGAGGTCCAGTGGCGAGGATGATGTCAATGACGAGAACGGCCATGACGAGCTCTAGGCTTGTATTTTAATCTTAGTTCTTACGTCTTATAGCATCTTCAATAGTTATGATTATTGAAAGTCCCTCCAAAAAATAGTACTACCTACGTCTAAAAAAGAGTGATGTTTTAGATTTCCTTGTATTACCTAGGATTGTTTGTCTTATTTAAAAAATTTATATAAATAATAAAAAAATTAGATCATATATAAAATATGTTTTATATTCTACCAACTAATGATAATATAATTAGTAGTTGCAAAATTTTTTTGAATAAGACAAAAGCTTAAAGTTGCGACCTCAAAAGTTAAAACATCACTTTTTTTGGGATGGAAGGAGTAGTAGTTTTATAGATTTTGCATGTAAATACCTCGAGTATTGGAAGTATTCAACAGTTTTCAAATTTTTCGATTGAAGCATGAATACTGCAAGCATTAGTGCAAGAACTCTTGTTCAACCCTTCTACATTGCAGCTCAGCACCCATCTGCATCGATAGAGTGACTCATTGCAACTACAACCAGTGTTCAGTCTGGGTCTGGCATCGTTGCTGACACCTCTTTGATGGGAGTTGGATTGTATCTTCTAGAGTATTGATGCGAGAAAAATGTTCACTCGGGTCAACCATCTGCTTGTGATCATTTGAAACGAATCTTGCATTCTTGTTAAAACCCAAAGGGTACCACAGTTGCTGGTTATAATTCAGTGCAATGGATTGGTACATCCTCCCCGTCACCTTCCAAACAACAAGGGGCAACAAGCATAATAGTCCTAATAAATATGCACGATAGGAAGTATCTTTCACTAGTACTAACATTTTATCGATATTCAACACACATAAACTAGTGCGATTCTTCTCTGTAAAGTGATACAGTATCTCCTGGCACCAAAACCACTATCAAGTTTTTGGTAACCAACTAGATGAGGTGGATAAAACTACTCATCCGATTTCCAACATGTTACAAAGTGTGATAAAATACAGTTCTTCCAGGGCAGAAGTCAACAAATGCCTCGTGCTCTAGTGTTTGTCAGTTTGATTCTTGCATGAAAGACCAGTTCGAAGGGGACAACTCTCGTGCTGTGCTCCCGTCCTCATCCTTGATCTGAAGATCAGCATGATGCTTTACAAGCAATGCAGCAATGTCTTCTCTTTCACAAAGGACAGCATAGTGAAGTGCTGTTTGTCCTTCATTGTCCTGAATATAGAAAGAAAAACTCAGCTCAGCTCAGCAGGCTCAAACTCTTACTTGAAAGTTTTGTCTACACTTTGTAGCTCTATGGATTTTACACAGTGAACATACCAACTATGAATTTTGGGAATACAATAAATATAAACATGATCTAACTTACCTGAGCATTCAGATCTGCATTTGCATTTACAAGAACTTCAACAGCATTTAGATGGCCACGGTCAACGGCCCAGTGCAGTGGAGTTCTCCCTTCACTATCTGCAACCATCGTAAACAAAACCATGTTTGAAGGAGTTATGCTTATAACAGAGAACATAGGCATTTGATAGTTCATAGTTTACAAACACAAACCTCTCACATTGACTTCCACACCAGCAGCCAGTTGTTTCACTATGTCATCAATTGCTCCTTCCCTTGCTGAAACATGGATGTCACCAAGTTCTCTGCATATAAAATTGAAGTTTGTACAAATATTAGAAACAGCAGCAAAGTATTAGGTGTCTGGGTAATATACAATATTAGATATGCAAAAGACAATGAACATGTCGTTTTGCTTGCAGTTGAGAAAAGAAAGTTGGGCAAAGACTACAGGCATGAGAAATGACATTGTGCTTGCAATGGACAAACGTAAGTGTACTTGAACCAACATCACCAAGTTACAGTGTTACATAATAAAGGGACAGGTGCAGAAGTCCATGAAGCAAACATGACTTACGATTCATTTTCTTGATCTTCCTCATACATTAAGCTGCTAAAAACAGGTCCCATTGGTCCCTTTGAACCTGAAGCAGAGGTTAGGCTATCTTCATCTTTTCTTTTCTGAAATTATTTTACAGAAAAAACTAACACAATCAGGATTTCTGTGCAAAAATGAATCATCAATAAGGATAAACAGAGCTTACTGTGCTCGAACCAGCTGCCCAATTAGGGAATAGTTCGCTGACAATCGTGATGTACTCTTGCATAGCTTCTTCTGTAGGCATAGCACCCAGCTTATGCCATGCATTCCTAGAATATTCAGGTCACATAACAATAAACATTAAAACAAATTGACTTTTCTATGAAGAGAGCAGATGATCAGCTAATGCCCCCAGGTTGATGCGATGTATTCCACCAGTTGATTATTGATAAATAAGAAACAAGATGAATACAAAGACAGGTATACAAAGAGTAGTATGCTTGTAATATGAGCTGCAAAAAGTAAACACCTGAGTTCATTGCTGATGTTTGAAAGAACACAAAACCGAACAATATACAACAAAATATATGGATTTCATAACTATGTACCACGATGACAGGGAAGCACTGCTGATATGGACATGAACATATCAAATAATATCTGGATATATTTCATAACTATGTACCACGATGACAGGGAAGCACTGCTGGATATGGAGCATGAACACTGAGTCAAAGTAATATTTCTGCCCAGGCAACCGTTGGATATATCACGTCCAACTGTTTTTGGAGAGGGCAGGATAGGCTGCAGTCTTTGACGACCTTTTTATTCACTGTTCTATTTCCTTTCTGTTTTTGTACTTAAAGACTGGCCTAAAGACCTGGTTGAACATTGTGGTTTCGTTACCCCAAAAGTAATGAAACTCCAGAGTGATGCTCTGTTATTGAAAAGAAAGGGAACAGTTGGACGAATATGCAGTGTAGAAGCATAGGAACAGAGCAAAAGCCAACAAGAGAACCATTCTACTAAAAAATGTTATCTGATAAATAAAACGATCTGGGTTCAAATGCATACACTCAGCAATAGAAAATTTTGTTTCCATGCCTATCTGACTCATGCCCACTAGGTTACATACAATTTCTCCCACTCATGTCACTATATATAGACTGAATTTTAAGCAGAGCATAACTATGCAACATGATGTGTTGATGACCAGTCAGATTCGTTGACAAAACACCAAAGGACGTATGCATAATAAAGTTCTAAGCATTTGCTAATAAGAATGTTATGGTTCTGATAGAAATTAGCTGCCTGCAGCAAACATCTAAGTGCTATAATACCTTAACCAAAAACAGAGCCAAAGGACACGATAACATGGAAACTCTAAGCAGGGCGTGGCTAATTAACGTAGCAAGATGACCATCAACACTCTTGGCCAAAGGTTAGCAGCAATAAATTAGTGCCCAGGCAAGGCAACATTTGAGCGAATAAGCTTGTAGAAAGCTCGTAAGTTTCCATCATCAATTCTTGGATAGAGATTTCAAGCCAACCAAGTCAACACAGCAAGAGAAAGAGATGGAACGTACCATTTAGCCCGGGCCTTGAGCTTGAGGGCGGACGGCTGTGGCGCGGTGCAGGGCCCCTCGGTGGCGATCTTGTAGAGGCCGTAGAGCCGCAGCTGCGCTTCTTCGGGGACGCTGGTTCCTGAGGCGGCGGAGGCCGCGACAAAGGCCGAGGCGGCGCTGAACTCCTCGTCGAGCTCCGTGCTCTCGACGCCCTCCCAGTCGCTGTCGCTGCCGTCGCTGGAGTAGTCTTCGCCGCGGGCATCGCGGGAGGGAGGCGGAGGGGCCGCGGGGGATGGAGTTGTCGGAGGCGCAGGGGAGCGGGAGGCGGCTGCGGGGGACGAGGGCGAGGAGCGCGTGATGCGGAGGTTGTCTTCCTTGAAGGCGATCACGGTCGAGATAAGCTTGGCGGCCAGGAAGGCGAATATGAGGCCGATAGCCGCAGCCTGGGCCAGCTCCTGCCAGTCACCGGCCATGGTCGACGCCGCCGAGGTGGTGACCTAGATGGGGACGGCGGCGGTGAGAGCTGCTGAGTTGGGTCAGGTGGGAAGACTGGGAAACTGGGCAAGGGGGATGGGGGTTAGAAAGTGAAAAAGACCAAAACGTAAGGGGCAAAGGATAAAATGACAATGTGGAGAGGGCGCCTGAAGAGTGAAGACCTGAACCATGACGCACAGAATAGGATCACACACGATTTTGGCACAGAATAGAAGCTTCATGCTACATACTCCTCCTTTCATCTTTGTGTGTCCCTTCTGACAGAAAATTACACTAGACACAAGTATATTTTAGTTGTCCTAACGATATAACGATAACCAAAACAAAATGAAGGGAGTAATGTTTAATATCTTTTTTATTAAACAATTCTTAACATATTTTTTTGAGAAGCTTCATGAAACAATTATTAATTTAATGTAAGCATCTGAGTCTTCTTCCTACAATAACTGTTTTTTTTTATCGGCCTGCAATAACTAATTGAAGCAGAAACATTGTGGTGGCTCCATCCTTGCACGCCTGCTACATTTGCATAGCAAAGAGCTTCATGCTACATAAGGAAACTAATAACATAGGAAAGCCTTTTGTGGCCCTTTTGCTATGGTGTTGTGTAGAACAAAACAAAAGTATCTTTTCATTTCACGTGCTACTTTTTAATACCTTTCAGTTTTCTCTTAAATTGTGTGTCCATCCTCAACAAAATTCAACTCCCTCTCTAAAAATCCTATGCTGATTAGATTTTATATTTAACTTAGTTTACTAGTAAATAATTTTATTATGAACATATCTTTAAATAAGTTTTGCACCACGTGGAGGAGGAGCAATGGTCAAAATTAAAGCTAAAAATCAATGATACAATAATTAAATAAAAGTAAAAGTTGGCCTCAACTAGTCTCCATGCCTATCCACTTTCATATAGTTTGAAAAAGAGTATACTCTATGCTCCCTTCCATTAATTTTTGAGAGAAATTATTATTATTTACAATAGAGGATTCATACTTTTATTTTTTGTATTGTAAAATTTTCAAATTTATTACTACTTCATATATATTTATCAAAAACATCACTAATTTTTATAGTAGAAAATTATCAAAATTTATTTTCTGAAAACATAAACAAAAAAAATAGAGTGTAAATAAAAATAACAAGAATAAAAAATTAAAACCATAAAATAGTTTTAAGTAGTCGAATACAATGGATACAAATAATCTAGATTACAATTTTTTTCAATATCAATAGCAAATTAAGAGGTAATGATTTACAACCTCTGTTAGCGAGGCAACAACACACACTTTGTAGTTCGATCGAATTGTTGTAATGAGTTTCGCTCGAGTTTATTTATAATAACTGACTAAAAAAGGATGTAAAATCAACTCAAATGATTATTTGCTACAATACCTAAATAGTATAACTAAAATGGTACAATAAAGCACCCTACGAATACTGAAGCTATAATATACAATAACAATATATCAGTTTTATAAGTAACGTTTTTGATAGCATGTGATAAAGTTGTAGCAAGAATTTGTTTCCTCTTACTCATCTCTAACGTTTGTGTCTTCAATGCTTGTTTTTTGCGTATTCTGGCCGATACTTTGGGTTTGTGCCTAGTAGTTGTAGTTGTGCGTGTTGTTCCTTTTATTGTCAACTAGTATAGTGTATGATTTCGTCAAATGTAATGGGCTGCGCTCCCTTCCACATAATGCTACCCTTGCTTTTTTGCTACCAGTTCTTCATCGGTTCTGTGAAGCGGTCGTGGCTGATCAGTAATGGATTTGAATCGATCTGGTGAAACAAGTTATCAGGCAGCGAAATTACAGCCAACCACTCCATCTTTGATCAGTGCTTCATTCGTTAATTGCCCGTGCAAAACAAAAACAATTGCAATCATCCAACACAAAATGGTTATCTGACTTGCATACTAATATCTGCATGTAACAAACTGAAGCATTTTTTCGGATAAATGGATTATACTGTTCAATGAGAAGCAACCACTAAAATAAACTCTGAGTATGCAAATAAATAATCTTAGGGAAATAAACTTTTCTTTTTTTACAAAAAAACTGGATTGGGGTTCTTAGTATAAGACTGGAAATCAGGGAAATCCGGATTATCTTCTAGTAGTGTTTCAGTTATTGTAACTTTACTGTGCACCATTAATTAGTACTATGTGCATGTGTAAGTGGTCATCAGTTTGCATTTGATTATGCTTAAAGCTGCATTATTGTCTGTTGGATTCAGAGTGACAAATTAACCAGTTCAGCAAGCCATATGTACATATACATCATTGTTTGAAGAACTGATACTTCATTCTCTCGATGGCTCTGCCTTCGTTTGGTGACACTGTTTATTCGGTTTGCAAATTGTCAACCAGTGGGTCCATCTTTCATGTTAAATTAGAGCCTTTGCTTGTTAATGTGACAGTCATGTCCTTCGGAAAAAAATGTGACAGTCATGCATATTTGACACTTAAGGGCAAAAACTATGTGCAAACAAATTTAAATTCCATTTTAAAGGTTAAAATTATAACCAGGTGTTCTCTATCATAGGACGGGGAAAGTGAAAAGGATGCGGATGTGAGATGGCTGGAGGGTCGAAAGCGACATTCAAGCGGTTTCTCAGTCGCGGACTCGACTTCGTGCAGGCTCCTGTAAAACCATGTTCATGAAGGAGGAGAAAATGGAGGATTCCGACGACGTCGTGCAGCAGACCAGCGATAGGAGTGGCGGCAGCCCATCAAGATAAGCGGTAGGGTAGGCCTCTCACGCACCCCACACCTGTCCCACCCAAGGTTTACAATACTGTTTAAACCGAAAAAACCAGACACCATCGATTCATCAAAAACCATGAAAACCAGTTAGACACCGGACGAGGTTCAAAAAAACGAAACTTTGAACAGTTTGGAACGGTAAACCGTTCGGTTTCATCGGTAATCGTCCGATTTTCTGGTTTATCAGCGTTTTTTTGGATTTGTAGACCGTCCGATATCACCGGTAAGCCGGACGGTTTTTCCTATTTTTCAATGGTTTTTCTCTTTATAAATTTTTTCAAATTTTATTTTTTAAAATTTTTCAATTAAAACTCAAAGAACCAAGAAAACCGGATTGAACTGATTTTACCAAAAACCACGAAAACTGGTCTGATTTCCACTTGTTTTATAAACCTTGCTCCCACCGCTATTTCGAAGTGCGCCCTCTTCTACGCACGGTCGCCGACTGCGGTGGTCACGTAGGTTAAATAGTCGTCCATTGTTGTTTAACTGCGCCCTCTCACACACACACAAGTTTGATATTTTTTCCGTCCTTCTTTTGTTGTTTTTTTTCCTTTTTAATGCACACGAGTTAGAAAGTTTAGTACTCACTGTTTAAATTAATAAATTAGTACATAATTTTACTAGAACATTTTTCTTTAAATGCGGAAGTAGCTAGAACAATATTTATTTAAACATAGAACAAATAAAAATAAAAACAGTAGTTATGAATTTTTTATTAAAATATGGAACAAAAAAGTAACAGCTAGAATAATTTAAGTTGAAACATGAAACAAAATAAAACAATATTGAAAATAATTTGGGTTCAAACATGGAATAAATAAAACAGTAGCTGGAACAATTTTGGTTCAAATGTGGAATAAATAAAAACAGTAGCTGGAATAATTTTGGTTCAAACGTGGAACAAACAAAAACGATAATTAAAACAACATTGGTTCAAACGTGTAACAAATAAAAATGGTAGCCGGAACAATTTTGGTTCAAATGTGGAACAAATAAAAACGGTAACTGGAATAATTTTGGTTCAAATGTGAAGCAAATAAAAACTGCAGCTGAAACAATTATTGTTCAAACATGAAACAAATTAAAAGAGTAGCTGAAACAATATTTATCAAAAATAAATAGAACAAATCAAAATACTAGTCAGAACAAAAGTAGGGGAACAAATTATTTAGACATATAATATAAAATAAAATATTTGAAAATTTGTTTCAGCCCATAAAATAAAATGTTCTAGATTAACATTAATTTTTTTTTCTGTTCCTATAATAAAATGTTCCGTTTCGAATCAATTGTTTAAAAATTAAAAATAAATAATATTTTTTGTAGCAGCATGGAAAGGAAAATGTGATGCATGCATATACGGCGTGAGCGGCGTCCTTCGCTTGCGGAGGTCCTGGAGGAACTGCAGGCGAAGTTGGAGTCAGAAAACAGGGCGATGACGCGGACGGACGAAGAAGGCCTCCTCCTCCTCTATAAAATGCAAGGCCTGCCCGCTCGCTCACCAAACCAAAATTTTCAGAGTGCCTGAACGTAACTACTCAAAAGCTAAAATATCGATTCAGTTCGAAGCCTTCCAAACCGATGGATCCGAGATGGACCCCAAGTACTAGCAAGTAAGTGGAGTGCTCCAAAGTTCCGAAATTCGTTACCTCTTGATGGATTGAGATTTTGCTTTCCTATTCTACTCTTTTTTTGGCACCTTTAATTATTTTTTCTTTCATCAACGCTTAATAACTAGGTAAATGTATGAGAGGAACTACTCATTACACTTCATTATTCTAAACCATAAAATAAGGTTGTTCTTTTTCAAAACAAACTAAATTTCCTTTTTAGATAAAGCTACAAACTTAATTTTCTAAAACAAATAGTCTTGAATTTATTCACTGTGCATGTCTTTTTCTTATTAGTCTCATCATCGTGAAACATTTTCTCTCTTCTTATGTTAATAATACAATGATATATGGCTGTCTCTGTAGTCTAAGGTGGGTATGTAACTTCGGAAGACAATGTTGATACTTAAGGGGAAGAGCTCGGGGCTCTATGTCAGGGACATATACGGCACACGCTGACGTGGGGCGATGTTCATCAAAACGACGCGCTTGTACCGAGAACTATTTTTACGAGTTGAATTGAACAGGATCAAAAAACGAATAAGCCCGCCTCCAATCTATGGGGCTGCATGGATGGACAACTTACAAGGAGGAACGGGTCAACTTGAACTATTTACTACAACTTATTTACCGCACCATCGACGCTTATAACAGGACTCATTCATATCAGCCAGCTCGAAACAGAAAAGGCCCTCTTAAGGTCCATAGCCTTCTATTTGACATGCCCTTGGAGCAAGCATTGAAAACAATGAGGAGAGTATTGTTTTATACGATAGCTTCAGTATTTATAGGTTGTCTTATTTTACTAGTTCGTGAAAGGGAAAAAAAAAAGAAAGTCTACTTTACTTTTACTCTTATCAAATACTTAATCAAAGTTTAGATAACTTTCCAAGGTCAAGGCTGGAACTATTTTCATTATTAAAAATGTGGCGGACCGCCCCTGAAACGGGGGAGATCCTCCTCCCGGGATCCATTCTGGGCGACGTTCGTCGAAGCGAACGTTCACAGAGTACAACACAGGCAGTAAAAAGCATGAATTAAGGGTAGAAAGAAATATTACATGAGTGATTACAGAGTTTGAATCCAAACCTGGTTTTTACAATACAGCGGAAACGAGAGTTAACGGTACAGACTCCGACTCTGACTCTAAGCAAAAGCAAGGGCCTTGCCCAACGGCGCCTTGCTACTAGCCACACACACAAAGCAGCAACTAATCGAGCGGCTCCCACTGAAAACTACCCCAACCCGGAGACGACTCCTCCCACTGCTGGCCACCAAAACCATCGGTCGCATCGAAACCTCCTGAAAACCACAAGTCGCAAAGCGTGAGCTTCTAAGAAGCTCAGCAAGACTAACCCGTCAACAGGCTGTCTATAGCCGACACCTAGACATGCACGGCCGACACGGGGTAGGGGAAATTGCAAAAGACACGCTTAGCTAATTAATTTTTCCTACTTTCAAGTTTTAGCTCAAATTAAGTTTGAGAAAAATAAACTTTAGTAGGCACTGTAACTAAGCAATCAAGTTGACAAACATTAATCAATACAAGCATTTCAATCATAACCATAATCTCACTTTTTGTACACTTATTATCGTATGCGACAGAGAGATCGAGTAGTACTCTAGACTGAGAGTATCAGCGGTTCGAAACGATTTACACCTGCAGGGTTAACCTGGTCACACGACACGTGCGCGTCCCGGACCGCACGTGGCAACCGTTCGCACCAGATCTGGCAAAGCTAATTCCCTCTTACGCTACCTTAACAGTGCCGCGTCCCACCAGGTCACCGTCCCGGACGGTGCCTGTGGAGTTCACACACTGTCCACCCCAGACCGCCGTCAATCAGACACCGTAAGGTAGGTTCAGCTTTGCCGTCTCTAGGCTACCTAGGTTTACTGGTTCCCATAGTTCCAGCATGTGAACAGTACATTCAATACTCAATCAACTGTGCCCCACGGATCAGACAGAGCTACAGCACACAGAACCCCGGTCTGTTGCTTTCCTAACTTTCTCTGCCTGACCCTGATTTCTTCCATTTAAACCTGGACTAGTGAAACAATTCTGCAGTAAGGTGGGGCTCCAACCAATTCCTATCATATCGCGAGCAGGGTCCAATCTGCTCGACTTCTACCGAAGAGAAATCCTAAGCATAGCGGCTACATCGAGCAACCTGTACCAATATTCCAAACTGGGTACTACTGGAAACATATGCATCTAGGGTTTCATTCAACTCCTATTGACCTAAATGCACAGCACATGATCCACAATACTGTTATAAAAAGAAAGTTTAGAAACGGTAGTGCACCGGAGCTTGCCTTGTGGATAGTCTTCTGGGTCGGCGACGGTGGTGTCTTCAGAGAAAGCGGGGTCCGCCTCGACAGCTACTTCGTTCACGACGGCGTCTACATGATGCAATTACAAAGATGTCATTAATAGATAACAATTTCAGGCTGACTGAAAAAGTCGCTAGTGAATTAGGGTAATTAGGGTTTCGTCGAGGGCGATTTCGATTTTTGACCTAACCAAAGTCCTGACCTAAAGGGTACCCAAAAACAACTCTAACCAATGTTATCACAAAACCAATGAGTAGCCAGGGTGAGCTAGGGTTATACAAATTATTCCCAAATTTTTAATAGTTACAATTAATTAATTAGGGTTTTATCATTTTGAATAATTAAATAAATCCTCACAATTAATAATTTTATACAATGGAGTTTTATATTTTTATTAAAATCTACAATTTCCCCTGGTTCCAAAACATTTGGGTTGATGAATTTTGGAGCTAGAATCAATCTTCTGTGATTTATTGAACATTTCTGCCGAATAAATGGAATTTTTGCACAATAGGAAAAAGGAAAAAGGGTCGAAACCCTAGCCAGGGCCTTGCTCCAGCCCGACCGGCGGCGTGCGCCGGAGCTACCGGCGACGGCGGTCGGCGGCGAGCACACCAGCGGCAAGAGCTCGACGCGGGGAACTCCTTTCACTGACTCACGGCTACCGGCTGTCACGGCATTGCGGCGGCGACGAGAGGCGGCGCTCGGCCGGGTCCGGCAATGGCGCGGCGGCGCTCCGATGAGAGTCCGGCGGCGACACCATGTCAGAGAGACTCGCCACGGTGCGGTGAAGCTAGGGGATGATGGAATCGGTTTGGTTCTCACCGTAGCACGGGTTTCACCGGACGACCACCTTCGGCCGAGGAGCAATGGCGGCGGCGGCGCTCAATCCGGCGATGGAAGCCTTGCCCTGGAAAACGAATGGCGGTGAGAGCTTCACCATGCTCCGGGGACCTTAATTGACAAGAAGTTTGGCTCAACCGCGGAGCGCGAGGTGGTCCTCACCGGAGCGGGTTCCCTGGCGGCGAGTTCCGACGGCGGCGCTTCACAATTCCGACGATAGAAGCTCGACCTTGGAGAAATGCCGGTTGAGTGAGCTTTGCCGAGCGATGAGAACCACGAATGGCAAAGAAATTTGATCGAACTCGGAGCGCTAGGGGGTTCTCACCGGTGGGGCTCTTCGGTGGCGGTTACCGACGGCGGCGCTTCTCAAATTCCGACGAGTGCTGATGGAATTGTGGGACAACCGTGTTCGGGAGTGTGGAGTGGAGTCGGGCGCGTTGATTTGTAGAAGGAAACGGCGATTGGGGTGTTGAGTGCGGTGAACGGCGGCGCTGCGCAGCGACGGCGGTGCTTCGGCTATGGCGGAAACAGAGAGGCCGAGAGAGAGACGGGGTCGGGGAGAAAAGGAACGGAGCAGCCGAGGTGCGTCCTCGCGCGCGTCGGGGCGGGCTCGCGCGCGCTCGCCACGCACGCGCGCTGCGCAGCTCGCGCGCGGCAGGTGGCGCAAGTCTTCTGCCGCGGTCGGGCGTGGAAGGAAGCGCGCGCGCGGGAAGGGAGAAGAACAGAGAGAGAGAGAGAGGCGGGGCGGCTGGCCCGTGGGCCGCTGGCCAGTGGGCCGGATGGCCAGGAAGTTTGCAGAACAGCCCCCAGCCTTCAAAGGAATTCAACAATAGCCCAAAACCCTAGATTCTAATAGTTTTTGAGTAAAATTTGAATTTAAATTTTAAAGTTTTAAACTAATAGATCACCTTTTTGACTAGCTTTTTATTTGAGAGAATTTTTCTTGCAAGCATTTAAATTGTTTCTTGGACTTAATGAGATAAATCAAATTTCTTTTTAGCAAGCTACCCAAATCTTTTGTTATTTACTTTAATCTTTAAAATTTTATTTGCAATTTCGTTTGTAATTTGATCTAATCTCTCTTTTAAACCCGATGACGGAACGGAGTGCTACAAAAAAAGATAAACTTTTAAATTATTTTTTTGATTCAGTTTACCTACACAACTATATCATTGGATTTAATTTTGCTCAAACTCTAAAACAATTTGTTTGTTAGCGCTATAAACAAGTTGAGGTTTAATTTTTAAATCTTATACGGTGGTAGTAGGCATCACAATTGCGACAAAAAATGTAATATGAATTTTTCATATTATTTTATACAATTGTATCTTTCAATGGTTAGTTTACTATTAAATATCCTTTCATATTAAAATACTGATAAAAATCATGATCTAGATTAATCTTTATCGGGGCAGGCCCTTACTAACTGGGCTTCCTTGCTAGTATTATTTAGAGGTTGGGTCCCTTACTACCTGGGCCACCGACAATCAGAACAGTCCTATTTTTATGAAGTCTCCGTTAGCCACCAAGTCTTCTTCTCTAAATCTTCTTCCTATACTAGGGCATTTATCAATTGTACGCGGTACTCCTAATTGTACGCGGCCGGTTGGGCAGGAGGATGTGTTTGTATGCATGTAATTCAGACTCCCCAATTACCGCCTCCCCCTATATTATATAATAAAATAAAACACAAACGAGGCTTTAATCACTTGTCGAATTATTATAGCCTCAAAGCTGGCCCTCCTCTCCGATCGATCGATCCTGCCGGCGCAATCTCATGGATCGGACCACCTGGAATTACGTGTATGCTTCCTTTTCCACAGTTTGTAATTTACGTACTAGATGTGCCTGTTCACGTATATGCATGTCTACGCTGGTTTACTGGTATGCTATGTAAAACAATATAATTCTGCTCTACAGTATATATCTGACTTGCATACTAATTTTGCTACGTATAGATAGATGAACTCTGTTTTTTTTTTTCCATTACAGTATATTGCAATGTATCTTATGTTCGTCACCTCTCTATTTCAGTATATTGTATAGTACTTCTCCGGATTTTTTTTTTCTTTTTCGATACCGCTGGGGTAGCAAACATAATGCAAATTTGACTTGCCACTGTTGCCCGAACGTCAAGAAAAATAATTCGGAGGTCGTACAAGAAAAAAAAAGATATTATGTACTAGCACTATGTGCTCTGTATAGCACATGATCATCCTAGCTAAACGTGGTGGGTCGTCATTACGTACTTCCTCCGATCGTTTCTATTTTTGACATTTGGTTTGATGAATTCTAGGCTTTAAGATTATCCCCTTATACAGAGAGCAAACATTTCATTTTTTCTATAACTCCTTTCGTTCTTTTTATATTTATAGCCATTGACTTTCACTATTCGTCTTATTTAAAAAAATTATTTAAATATGAAAAAACAAAATTAATATTTTCAAAAATACGTAGTAATAAATCAAATCATAACGAAGTCGAAGTTATCGGTCAAAATCAACGACGATAAGTAAAAAAAATATGGACGGGGAGTATATAGTATACTGTACTAATAGGAAATCGAATTATATATTGAGGTGGCCTTGCAGAAAAGGACTCAGAATACGATTTTGAAGCTCGGACGAAGAAAGCCTGTCCTATACAGGCTCTGGAAGACAGTTTTGAAGACTAGTCGAAGAAAACCTGTCGTATACGTCAAGGACATGTTTGGCCCACACGTACTGGGCCAACGTACTAAGATACTGAAGACATCGTCATTGTATCGAGAAGTGCATCTGCTCAGCGGACTGGTCAAGGTTACTAGAAAATATGTTGAGCTCCGGTCTAAGGGGCTGCGTAAGTGGCCACCTTACAAGAGGGAAATGGACAACATGAATCGTCTGCTACGAATCATCCACCGCTCACTTCGAGTTTATAAGAGACGGCGTGACGATGCAGGATTATTTCAATTTATGCCGAGTTCTGGTAACGATGATGACCTCTGTGTTAAGATTTACAGCTCTCTCTTCGTCATGCCTTTGAAGCAAGCCTTGAAAAGAATAAAACAAGAGAAAAAGAACAACAGCGCTCCAAATCTTGAAGAATATTCTTTTATTTAAATGTTTTTGTTGCAACAAAATTTATTATTAGTACAAGGCTTGTTCAATTAAGTTGCTCCTAATGTACTTGCAAAAAGAAGGTTACTCCTATCTTTTTTTGTACTTTTAGTTCCTCATGCATGTCTGCTAATCCTTGATGATATTATCAGAACTAATCCTTGATGTCAGTTCATTTTCGAATATAAACCATTATGTATTGTAAATAGACGAGATCAACAAATCGGCTTTTTCTCATCTAATCCTAAATTCAACTAGAGCGGCCTGATCACTGTTCACTAGTACGTAGGACCGTACCTGCCACGTACGCAACTTTTGAGCATACGATGTGAGAGAAATAGACTTGAAATGATACTTTTACCCCTCCTCTCGGTGGTCCATCGGAGAACGCGGTGAGATTGTCGGTGGTGGTCAAGCTCCTCAATGTCCCGCTACTGCTTGCTAGCCAGGCGCGTGACGGGCGGCCTCCGCAGCTGCAGAGCATGGGCATGGACGGTCACTCCTGACCCTGGACACGGCGGCGCTGATCATGAGCAGGTGCCACAGTTCATGTTAGCGGCCGGATTAGATCGGATGTGGGTTCTGCGGCATCTCGCAATTGGCTGGAGTTCTACTACGGTGTGGCGCCCGCCGCGATCCTGGTCTTGTCCCTGACAAGAACATAGACATTGATGAAGTCCGTTCTATCTTGTCATTAAGCCAATTGATGAAGTCCGTAATCTATTTTGTCATTAAGCCAATTGATGAAGTCCGTAACAAGGGCCATAGACGACAGTAAGCTTCCAGGCCCCATTGCGCGCCAAAGAAAAGATGAGACTTGGAGACTTTGAAGTTTGTTGTTAGGAGGTGTGTCGGGGTGTGATCGATGATCCATTGATGGCAGCTTGAGGATGTTATTGTTGCTACTGTCTCTCTAGAGTCTGTTCTTGAGCGGACGACAGCATATTGTGTAGTTATGTTTTTTCTTTTTTTTTTTGTACAGTTTGACCTCGTTTCTCTTCAAACGAGACACTTTCTTCTTATATTAATATATGACAGAACACTGAGTTTTCGGATCTTTCAAAAAAAAAAAAATGGAAGCGTTCCAACCAACTCGAATACCACCTGAGGCCCCTGAAGGAGTGGCCCTAGTACCTGCAGGCATTTCATGACATAGGAGGGGGCCTAGTACCTGCAGGCATTTCATGACTATGGTGTTTGACCCCAATTTCTCCCCATAAGCAGGAAAATGATAAAGCATCATTCTCAGTGAAAAAGTAGCAAGATTTAAGCTAGCAAGACGAGTCAAAGCTTTACCCATGCAACAGACATTTGTTCAACAACATTCCAACCACACCAAAAACACCATTCAGCAACAGTATACACCCAACTGACAGTTTCCAATCTATCGAGCATCATAAAAGAGGCTCTTAAGTTAAAGACCTCACAACAGGGTATACCCTGTCAACCCAAAATGCACAAAGGTTACTATCCATCATAACCTGCCAGTTCCACTTGCATTAAGGAGGTGCTCAGTGCCCACCTCCATAGGGTGAGTCCACAAACTTCAGCGCCAACATTATGCTGACTTATGGCTTAGTACTTGAAGTATTTCAATTGTGGGGAAAAAAAAAAACCAACAACAACACAGATGTGTTGGAATTATTAGTTACTTGTAGAAACCTAATACCTGGAGCCATTTCATGACATAGGAGTACACTGAATATCCCATAGACAAACACCATGTTTAGAGCCACGTCGGACTGTACCAGGAACATCTCATCTCTTGGTTGTGTTAGTATATTTGGTAGTTAGGGATAGAATATCAAGAATTATATGCATTATACACTAATCATAATCTCCTACAGGATGCATGCAGCTCCATCTCCTTAGTGTTAAATTTAGTTAAACGTGATATACTTCACAAGGAAGAGCCTACGTTTTGTGTTTATCATTTAAAGAGAGCTTCCCTTCACAAAAAAAAATAATAAATAAAAAATAAAGAGAGCTTCAGAAGCTATGCTTCATAAGAAAGCCTTATCCCATACCACAAACCAGAAGAAATCAGGAGGTAACATAATTGCTTCAGTTCATTCAATTAGTACTCCATTCATCATTATACGGTGCACCAGTTGATTAAATAATTAGTTCTAACAGAAGTAACATAGCTGATTGAAAGTAGTAAAAACATATTATTTTATTTCATTTAATTCATGGTACCAAACAAGGAGAAGTGGCGGCTATGACATTCCACATGATACCAAAAATGACAGCCACATTATCTTTTTTGTTTTTTTACTTCCAATCACATTTTAGACAGCCATATGACTTGCAAGATGACAGATATATTCAGAATAGAAGAAGGTGAGCAGAGTGTGTGCTGGTTCCAGAACCAAGAGGAGATGGAGATAGGTGACTTGCCATCATTATAAGATGCAAGCTGATGTGCAGATGCCATCTTCGTGAAGGGATGCTATTATGATCGGAATCTGCAGTCCTAGCAAAAGATGAAAAGGTCAATGAGCAGTTGTCAGTAGAAATATAGAGCAGTTTTGCTGTCTAAAACATTAATAAAACCTTAGCCACTTTCTATAGAAACCCACATAGACCTACTTTCATGGAACATTAACTATGTGTTTTAGCAACGCAACAATTAGTGACCAGATACTAATTAGAGACACTACAATATTTGGTACTGAAAGCGTCTACGCAAGAATCATTTTCAACAACAAATACTGCCATTAATAATTCAACCATTTACTCCACCGAGGAGCATATAGCCATTATATGAGCACAAACTGAACAAAAATCACTGTTTCCTTCCAGTAGTTTCCTTTACAGCCTTCATGTCCTTCACTGATATATATGTCATGAGTTGTACAGTCCAGGAGTCGAGGACACAAAATAAGCAAAACAGACATAAGAGATATGGCATCAACAAAATGAATATTGAAAACTTTGTTGTAATATGTAGGAGATAGACTCAGATTGACGACAAAAATCATGTGATCTGTTTGGAGCAAAAATAGCAGAATTGGTTAAAAGAGATGACAAAACGAATAAAAGCAAATCAAGAATAGTTGATCAGGCTGTGCGAGCAGCAACATCACACAAGTAGAAGGAGCCACCATATATAGACTACAAGAATGAATAAATGGAAGTGATGTGCTCCAACAGATCACCATATATACTAAAAATTGTCAACATGTTCATCAGAGTCTGGTTGCTATGTCCAAAGCCAAAAATACATTGTTATGCCAAAAGACACAAAATTGTGTTAGGCCAAAAGCCACACCATCACACTATAATAGATACAAATGAAGTTCAGCATCAGTTATTCATGTTTGTGTTTGGACACCGTGCAACAAGTGGTTTCATAAGTTAGAGAAATGCAGCTTGTCATAGGGAGTTCAAGTCTGAGATTCCGAAATTAGCAAATTTGCAGTCAGTGTACCATGCTGCCCCAATTTATGAAATAAATCAGCATCACTGCAGTGTATCGTATTACCTCAATTAATGAAATAAATCAACATCAATAAAGCACTCATGAAAAACCAGGGCTGCCACATCCGAAGATGCTCCTCCACCGGTGTTCTAACATCACAGGCAAGTTTAACACTACTAAGTTCATACCCTAGCACATCAAGGGCAAGCCGGTACATTACTCAGATCTACAATACGCATCATAGGCCTTATTGGTACACTGCTCACGACATACTTCAGCATTCAAGTTGGGTATATTTCAGATCATGTACACATCTCAGATTGAACTACACATCGGGCAAGAACAAATAACAAAGCTATCAGATTGATGTTCAGCGAACACAGAAGGAAGGTCATTGAATGCAATCGCGATATCGCATCAAAGAAAATTTATCACAACTCGACCAACTCAGAGACCTTGCAAGAGATCTGAAAGGGGAAAGATGAAAGGGAGGGGGAAAGGGGGATGGGGTGGTCACATCTACCGGACAACCAGCAGGGCTGATGACGGCGGCGGCGGCGGACAGCAACGGCAACGGCGGGCGGCGCCTCAGACGACGGAGTGGAGAGCAACCGAGAGGTGAGCAGTGGAGAAGAGCGCAAGTGCGGCAGCCGGCAGTATTGAGTTTCATGCACCTAACCAGTTCACCCAAAAGCCTAAGCTGATGGGGAGAGGAGGGCAATCCACTTATATTTCAACACTCCCCCTCACGTGCAGCCTCCCGCAGGGCGCAAACGTGGAATATTGGAGCGGAGGACTTAAATTGCGGAAAATTGCCTCTGCCAGGATTCGAACTCGAGACCTCTGGCTCTGATACCATATTGAGTTTCATGCACCTAACCAGTTCACCCAAAAGCCTAAGCTGATGGGGAAAGGAGGGCAATCCACTTATATTTCAACAGGCAGGGGTGAGCGACGGTAACCCTAACGAAGGGGTTTTGGGTGCGCCGGGATGGTGACCGCGCGCCCCTACACGCGCTCACGCGCATCCAGGCTGAGGAGCGGATAAGCGGGCCTGACCGAGGCCGGATGCGGCAACCAAATACGCCCATTAGCAATGCGTTAAAAAATTGTATGAACCAGCACCAGAAATTCTTAAGATCAGAATTCAGAACAAAGCTCAAAGCAAAGTACGGAATACAAGTACTTCGAAATTTACTTAGTGTTCCCTTCCAAGAAACAAAACAACATAAAGAGCAAAAGGTTCATGGTCCCAAATATTTACTACTACGAGTCTTTGTTTTTTGAGCACCCTCGGCGCTAGGAGCCAACGCCTCTGCTCCTGCTCACTCCTACGGCTGTCTGTGCGTCGTTGCCGCCTAGGCAGCATCCGCCTCCGCGTTGTTGGAGCACTACTGGAAATAGCTGCTTTGCCGAGGGCCAAAGGCACTCGGCGAAGACTCAAAAACTCTCGGCAAAAATGTTAACGTGCGTAACCGACGGCAAACTCCGCACGGCTTATCGGCTGACGGCAAAGCACGCTTTACCGAGGGCAAAAACGCGGGCTCTCGGCATACATGTTGCCGAGAGCCAAACCGGCATACGGCAAAGCTCTGGGCCCCGCAGACCACACGCGCTACGCCCCGCCGACTAACGGCACCTTTGCCGTGAGCCAAACGGAACAGCCCACGGCAAATATCTCCCGTTTGTCGTGAGCTCTCCTGGCGGCCGACGGCAAAGTCGGTAATTTTGCTGTGAGCCCCTTCTGCGACCCACGGCAAAGAGTGGTCTTTGTGCCATGGGCTTTCTGGAGCTCTCGGCAAAGGGATGTGCCCAGGTGCACAGTTTAGGGTCACTTTGCCGAGAGCCCCAGAAAGCTCACGGCAAAGTGACCATAATTTTCTGTTTTTTTTTATTTATTTAATTCCAGACATTTACATCATCAAAAATATATCCAGAAAGTACAAAATATCACATAGATTACCCAATATCAACAATTCTCACAATATATCATCAATTATCACAATATATCACCAATTCTCACAATATATCACCATTTCTCACAATATACCACCATATAACACCAAATATAACCATATAGCACCAAAACTCATCACAAATCACCACAAATCACATATTGACCATACGAACACCATAACTCATCATAATTCAGCAACACAAGTTCATAAACAAGTGTAAGTACAAGTTCAAGTGGTTTCTATATAAATAAAAGTTCAAGTTCAAGTCCAAGTCCTACAACAACAAAAAGAAAGTGACAAAATGCACACAGCACTCACGGAGGCGGAAACTGTGATCCCTGTGAGTCGTGGATCTCTTCATTTGATGCTGCTCCGGAACGTCCAGTCTGCATAGAGAAGAAAAAATATTTGTGAGACATACACAACAGAGGAGACCAAAAAGAAGAAGAAAATGAAGTAAAAGCACTCATACCCCAGGAGGTGTATGAGGAGATGGAGGTGGAGGTGGCTGGAACATCGGGATCTGCAGCGGCGGTGCACCACCCATCTGGCTCAGCATCTGCATGTAGCGCATCATGTGCTCCATCTGGTGCTGCTGGGCCGCCATCGTCGCCGCCATCTCCTCCCTCTGCCTCCTCTCTTGTTCGAGCTGGGCCTACAACATGTCACTCAAATATTACAATGCAAAGATACGAATTTAAGAGTCATGTAGCGATAAATGAAACACAACTAACCTTGAGTGCATCCACCTGGTGCTGCGTCGTGGTCGGCCGTGGACGTACGGCTGGGGTCGAGCTCGTACTCCTCGCTCGAAGCTGCGAGAGAGTAGGAGTGCTTGACGTGTCAAGCGTGCCGTGGCCCATCATGTAGCGTCCGTGCTTCTTGCCACCTCCCGCCAGCATGACAACCTCTCCATCAAGGTCCTGAGTGCTAGGGTCGTACTCAGGACCATGGATCTTCTTTGCCACGTCGGTGTACTGACTTATGCGGCTGTGGACGCTCGCGTTGCTGTAGGCCTCAGGTGGGTCTTCCGGGTTGTAGTCGATGTCGGCGGTGGCCTTACCCTTGTGGGACAGAACCCAAGCCTTGAACTGTCCACATGGTTGGCCACCGTGCGACGCCGACTGCGCAAAAACAGCAAGATGGTTAGAAAGTATGCATAATTGAGCACTACAATACAGAAATTAAGTCACGTACCCATCTTTCCCCGTACTCCTCAAGGCTAAGGTTGCCTTGATGGTGTGGTGCACCTGTCATCAGCAAACGTCGGTCTCGAGCGGCGTTGTGCGCCTCCAACCACTCGGGGGAACACCATTTGTCCACCATCACTTCCCAGCACCGGACATGCGCGGCGCACCAGCTCGGAACTACCTACACGTCATTAAGAATATATACTTATAAGAAGATCAAATTTAATGCGCATACTATTAGAGTACATACATCATTATTAACGTTTTGCATGTACCTGTAGGTATTGCTGCCGAGTGAGCGTCATCTGTCGAGCTTGCTTTTTCGTGACCTTCTCACCAAGGTACGAACCGTGGAAGGTCACGATCGCCTGGATCCGTGCCTCGTGGTGCATGTCCGTGACCAGCTTCGGGCAGGCGGCGTTGGCCACAACAGCTGCCCTATCCTCGTAACCCTCCTGGCATCTGAAGAAATCCTATACACATTGACAACATGTATGCAGTCATTAATCCAAAAAAGACTAGTAAAGCAATGTATTGACCCTTGTAGGGAGAGGAACACTTACCCACAGCTCGCCGGTGACCCGCGCCGCCTTGTTAGCGAACACCCTGCCATCCCGATCTGCTCGATCAGGGACGACCTTGTAGTCCTCCCAAGTGTAGGCCGGTTCCGTCACTCCGGCATGCGTCACCAAGCCAGGAAAGTGGGCCTTCAACAGAAGGCCCAATATGCCGTTCACCTTGCGCGCGTGACAACCTGGCGCCACTTTCCTCCAATACCTGCCCAAGTGAATCAGAAAGATTATTAGTTTCGAGTCCGATTCTTAAAATAGAAAATGAAGTGGAAACATTTAAAGTTAGTTACCTATCTCCAGAGGGTCGAATCATCGGTCGTCTCTCAGGAGGGATCGGACGATCCGGTAGTCTGGAAGGACCTCGCAGCCACACCGGCGGAACAGAGTTACTGCAACTCCCTGTCGCCTGCTCTCCCTCCTCCTCCTCGTCCTCCTCCTCCCCCTCCTCGTGCTCCTCGTGCTCCTCCTCCCCCCCCTCCCCCTGCTCGCCCTCCTCTGAGGACTGCTGCTCCTCCGCCTCCTGCTCCTCCTCGTACTCTGGATCAGGCGACGGCTCTCGAAAAGAAGGACGGCTCTTCCTGCTCATCCCTCGGCTCGTGCTCCCCTCCGACTGATCAGCTCGCTGTCCCCTTATCTTTTGGTACAACGATAATAGGTACATCCACTCACGGTCATCCATCCTCTTAACATATATATCAACAAGTGATGTAACCATTCAACTGAATATACACGATGTTCCTACTACCTAATAGGTAAGGATAGGTCCTAATCCCACCCAAAGACGCGTAGATGAGGTCAGTTTTCCATGGCTACCCCTATCCGAGATAGAATTTCGACAGCACCTCCCCGCTGTTCTCCAAATACACGTCCACAAAGAGAGAGTGTGTATCCGGAGAACAACGGGAAGATGGTGCCGAAACTCTGTCTCGGATCGGGGTAGACCATGAAAACTGACCTCATCTACGAGTCCTTGGGCTGTCCATAACGTGGACAATTCGAAACAGATACAGTTATAGATATGCAAACATGTGCATATCTTCAACCCTATCTCTTTCGAACGGGAGACGCCTAACTCGGTTTCGTGATCTACGAACATTAAAAGACACATCTAGTTCTTTTATGACTCACCTAGCTCTCAGGCGAAGTGAAGCGTCGACGATGGTGCACACGGCCGCTCCTGTCAAAAACAGGACCAAAATAATGTCAATCGTAATTTTTAATATAACCAGGTGAATAGGTTTTAAAAAACCTGTTTACGTGAACCACTAATTATGACAAAATGAGCAACATGCGAATCCACCTGAAACTAAGATGAAAAATGCAATTTCTTGAAAAACTAAAAAGTCATTGTTACTAAGATGAAGTCATAGCAATCCCATAGGCTAGCAGAGTTTGTTTTGTCCCCAGAAAAAGCTCAAGCATTGAGCTTGGGGGCGCTCCGCCGCGAGGGGGTGTTGGCTGTCCTCCTGCCGCGGGGGTGGGCGGCGCGGCCGGGGGGCGGGAGGGGGGGGGGGCCTCCGCCGGACGGGACGGGCGCCCCGGGGGGGGGGGGGGGGCCTCCGGGCGGGGGGGGGGGGGGGGGGGGGGCGGGGGGGGGGGGGGGGGGGGGGGGGGGGGGCGCTGCTCCAGGGCGCGCCGGGGGGGGGGGGGGCGGCTCCTCCAGGGCGCGCCGCCGCGGGGGGGTGGGGGGGGCTCCTCCAGGGCGCGCCGCCGCCCGCGTGTGTGGGGGGGGGGGGCGCTCCGGCGGCCGGGAGGGCGCGCCGCAGCGCGGCGCGGCCGGGGGGGGCGCGCGAAGGGGGGGGGCGCTCCTCCAGGGCGCGCCGGGGGGGGGGGGCGGGGGGTCCTCCAGGGCGCGCCGCCGCGGGGGGGGGGGGGGGGGGGGCGGCTCCGGCGGCCGGGAGGGCGCGCCGCAGCGCGGCGGGAGGGGGGGGCGCGGGAGGGGAGCTCAGTACCTCGCGTTGATGGGCGCGCTCGGACGGAAGAAAAACGGTCAGCAGCGCCGGTATATGTAGCCACTTTGCCGTGTGCGAGAAATACGCTCGGCAAACTAGATCTAGCTCTCGGCAAAAGAGGTTTGCCGTGAGCCCACAAAAACTCTCGGCAAACGTCGATCTAGCCCTCGGCAAACAAATTCCGATTTAAAATAAAAACGTTACGACGTTTGCCGAGAGTCTGACGGAGGCTCACGGCAAAAAGCAGATATTTGCCGTGAGCTTTACCTATATGCGCACGGTAAATATATTTTTCAGTAAATATGATAAATGCTGTATAAATTTTAAAATTACCAAAAATATCATAAAATTTTCAAAAATTCACATGATACACTATTTCATGTCTATTGCCCATTAAAAATATTTGAAGTCAAACTCCACATGCGGTGTCGCTTTGACTCCCAATTCTCATGCATTACTCTCAACTCTCTCTACTTCTTCGGAGATTTTTCGTTTTCTAAGCGTCGTACATAGCCATTTCCTCCAAACTGCTTTAATTTTTTACCATAACCTCAGTGTTTGCTATCATGATGTCTCGACAAATTTCATGATTTTTTAACTTCATTTCCTTTTATTAGAATTTTAACACTTTTGAACAACGTGTTATCGGACATGTTTCGTGCATAATATGTTCAAATTTTTCTTTCATAGCCTGGATTAAAACATTATTGGAATAACAAATCACGATTATAATTTTTCCATTCATTTTCATTATTGTCACAAAGACTTGTAGTTCAAATTTGACTCTTGTCCAAAAAATCAGTTAAATGAAATTAATGCACTAAATATAGCAAACAGCATGTAAAATAAAAACAATTTTAACATGACATACAAAATAACATATCACTACACAATAAAAAATCTTGAGTGGAGAAAAGGAAAAAGTACAAACCTATTTGCCGACGGTCAGCACAAAACACACGGTAAAAATCATTTTTGCCGTGAGTCTTCCACAGACCCTCGGCAAACGGGACCTTTTGCCGAGAGCCCGGCAGAGGACTCTCGGCAAAGGGGTAACACCGTTACCCAACCCGACGGCGGCCGCTGCACGGGGCCAGGGATGGGCACTTTGCCGAGAGCCGCCCGTGGACGCTCGGCATACAGGTATCTTTGCCGTGCGTTTTTTATTTTGCTCTCGGCAAATTGTTAGTATACCGAGTGTGTTTTTGTGCCGTGAGTTTTCTTGGGTGCCCACGGTAAAGGTGTCCCTATGCCGAGTGGCCGTGGTTTTGTCCTCGGCATAGTTGCGGCGCTCGGCATATTACGCGTTTCCGGTAGTGGAGGCAGCGGGCTCCCCTACGGCATTCTCGGCGGCGGCGCCGGAGTACTCTGCGGAGAGAAATGCTTTCTCGTCCTCCTCGTTGTCGAGCATAGCGAGGGCGGAGAAAGAGTTACGAGGCCCAGATATCTTGCCCCCGAGAGCCCCGTACATGTCAACGGGTGGACTCATCCTCCTCACAGCCTCGGCGACGCGCGCGCCAGCTGAGAGGCGCACCCGGCTGGTCGGTGCCTTGGTCTTGTTCGTGCCCAGCATGGTTCCTACAGATCAAAGCAAAACAGGTAATAGTAAGAACGTGAAGATATATATAGTCATTCTGCGCGCTTTGCATTCATTTTGTAATCACAGTTATCAAATCCTAAAGGCAGAGAAATACTAGAGGACTAGTGCTCCAGCAAGATCCACAGTGACAATGGATTGTCAACACGTACCATCCACCATCCCGCATTTCCCAGGAAAGCAAGAAACGAACACACAGCAAACACGAACTAAAGGGCATGGAAGGCATCACAGTAGAAGGCCTAAACTCCAGAGAAGTCCAGAAGTTTGGAAGGAGCCTTGACGAACTCGCCGAATCGATGGCCCTCATCACCACCAAATCTTCGATTTCCACTATCAGTGCTAAGGAAAACACCCTATCAGAAAACCCTAGAATAACTCGCCAAGCGAAAACCCAAACATATATATGGCACGAACGGAACCCATACCGTACCACGACAACGAAACACGGCATCAATCGATCGATTGCACATGGGCAAAGGGATCGAGAGCGCAGTCACGAGTTCATCGGTAGTAACACAGAAAGCAGATGACTAACAACAACAGGGAAAACAACCACATCTCACCACTGCAATCTACTCCGAATCGAGAGACTCCACGCGATTCGACGTTATATATGAGAGCCAAGAACAACAGACCAGAAGGCGTTGAGGAACGCAGCAGGTGGCAAACGACGGTCAGCATGGGGTCGCGGTGCTCGTTTGCCACCACCGATCCTCCTTCCCACCGCGCACGTACAGCCGTCAAACCACCAAGGAATATAGAAACACCGCGCACGCGGCCGTCAAACTCAGGAACAGAAACACGGCGTACACACAGCCGCAAAACCCAGGAACAGAAACACAGCGCTAAAAAAAGCAGAGAGAGGTGTTGCATCAATAGCAGCGATCGATTCGAACAACCGTCCGAATCGATTTTGCATAAGAACTGGAAACACCGACGACGCGGCTCAGATCTAAAGCAAATCGTCAAGCCCGGTGCGCCCTCTCATTTGGCGAGCCCCCTACCCAGTAGAGTCCCTACACACACGAACTCGCGATACGAACAAATCCGCGCAGGTAAACACATGCATGGAGTAAACTTTTCGTGACAAAGTATAAAACGCAGCAGCAACACATCTATCGATCGAGCTGCACGCGCAGGAGCAACTCGAGAGAGTCAGCAGGACAAGGAATCGCTCTTACGTGTACGTTCACCTGGCGGAGAGTTTTGGGGGAAGAAGCGCGCTCACCTAGCGGAGAGTTTTGCGGGAAGAAGCGGGCAGAAACGAAAACCAGAACCCCTTGGAGGCCTCGATCAAGCGGTCGTCGGCCTTCGGGAAGAGATGGACACACAGGAGGCCGGATCTGCAACATGTTAGTAGAAGATAGAACGGCAATCAAAATTACGTTTACCGGCGTCAAGCAAAAAGGATGGGGAGGGAGAGCTCGGTGACGTCACCTACCGAAGCGCAGCGCAGAGAGGAAAGCCGGGGAATCTGGTGTGCCATGCAGGACACGCTTATATAGACCGGCAAGCGCTACCCACCCAACCAACCAGCTCGGCGGACGAGCTGCGGACTGCTCTAGTCAGTACTCGACTGAAATGTGGACCGCGCATTTGTGGGGCCCACGTATCAGTGAATCGGGTCTCCCCACGTATCAGTGGACCGTGCGCGCAACCGGACGGATTGGGTCGGGGTTCGTTGCAGCTAGCTCTCCGGGAATCACACACCCCGTGAGAGAGAGCGCGCGCCCTTGATAGCCCGTCAGCTTTTGTTTACAGCTGCAGCTCCTTTTTTCTGTTACCACCTCTCGCAAACCATATACTACTATACTACTGCAATGCACGGTACAAAATGTCTCGGGGCAAAAAAAAGCCAAACATCCCAAATTATGAGATCCAAATTTAATTTGTGCAAGCGTGAGGGATTTGATCGCGAACAAGCATTTTATCAGTCTCCTCTCTCTTGGTGGTACTGTAGTTTTTTTTTAAAAAAATAATAATAAAATTGCAAGACTGGTTTTTAACTGCTGTGCGTGCCGTGTGCGGTTTGATTAGTGCTTTGTACGGTGTACTTACATTTGAGACGCGGTATTCGATGGATGATAATGGGAGTGATCGGATCAGCGGCTGCGGCTGTTGTTTATACCAAGCTACAGTAACTTTGTATACAAGGCTGCAGCAGCTCAGCTAAATCAGCAAAAAAAAAAAAACGGACAGCCGATCAGACCCAATATCAGGGTCATGGATGGATGACGAAATGATGGTCGTCCTGACAGAGAGTTCAGTCCATTCCAGCGAAGGAGCGGAGCCCTACCAGTCAATGCAGAAGAAACCTGGAAGAGGTAAAGCACGGTAGTAGCACGGTGACACAAACAGCACATGATCCTGTCCCCGCTCCCCAGATGAAAACAAGAGCAACACAGTTGCAAAAGCAAAACTGTGTCGCCTTTAGGTGATCTTTAGATTGGGAAATAAAAATTGTAAAGAATACTGTACTAGTAGTATTAAGTCATTAATTTTCCTTTGGTCGATCTGGTTTTTTTTTTTAAAAAAAGAAGGGGCAGAATCTTCCTTCCGCTCCGTCCTTGCTATCACTACACTGCATAACTACATTCCAGGATGAGAGGATTTTATTCGGCTGCCTCATCATGGTAAAGTGAACGGCGTCGAGCTGCGCGTGTAGTTTCAGGGTGTACTGCATGCAGGCTGCACCGGCGTGTAGTGTACTAGCTCGGAGCCGTGGTATTCTCCCGTCCCGTATCGCACGGTTACGAGCAATTAATGGCGGGGGCTCCTTTTTGACGGAGGGGGTACTTACTATACTGTACTCCGTAGTAGAGAAGAACATGGCATCTGTAAAAAGAAGATGCTACGTAGTAGTACTACCTGACAAGCTGACTCACCCGGTAGAAACCAGACCGGTTTCGCGGTTTTCGGTGAAACAGTTTCGGTCCAGTTTTTTCGATTCTCTAGTTTTCGTTTAGAAAATTTAAAATTTTAAAATTTTTAAAAAAATTATAAAAAAAACCATCAAAAAATCAGAAAAATCGGATGTGAAACCAAACGGTTTATCGTTTCATTTTTGAAATAGTAATGGTTTCTTTTTTAAAAATTTTACAAATCCGAATAAACATCGATAAACCAGAAAAATTGAACGGTTTACTGGTGAAACTAGACGGTTTACCGTTCTAGAACATTCAAAATTATGTCAATTCGTTTTTTTAATCTTGTCCGGTTTATGACTGATTTTTATGATTTTTGATAAAACAAATGACGTTGATTGTTTCGGTTCAATCGGTATTAGAAAACTTGGCTGACATCCGGAGAAAGCATTATTTCTAACCCCAGACGGAGAAAAGCACTGCTCTGACACAAGCTCTCCTGTCTCCGGATCATAACCACTAACATAATATGGTGCAAAAGCCAAAAAACTTTCCCCTCCTTCAATTTGCTTTGATCTGGTTCAAACAAAAAATGCTGAATTTTCTCTCTCGTTGTTAAAAGTATCATTTCATTGCATTGCAAGATGGAACGTATGTTTACCCCTAGCGCGGAAGAAATTGAAGGCCTGGTGAGATGGGTCGGTCTTACGCGACCTTTTTTCTACGATGAAGGCCCCAGCAGTCAGCACAGCTCAGGCGTCCGTGCACCCTCCTGTGGGTCCCGCTAAATGTGTCGCGCGCTATCAACGCAGTCCGGCTTGCGCGTAGTTTAATGGTCATCCGTAACTGTGCACGAAATCGGTGTCCTCTCATTCAGTCATTCCTCGCGGGACCGCTTCTCTCCTCCTCCTACCAGGAGCTGCTCGCCTGCTCCTACTCCCTCGCCCAAGGCTGACAGATGCTGCCTCCGGCTCCTCCACCTTCTCCCTCCTTGCATTGCACACCAGGCTCTAGCTTCCGAAACCGTCTGCCACCTCCCCGCGTGCTCGCGTGCGTGCGTGCTGCCCATCCTCCAGACAGCCACTAGCCTCGACCTTCCCTTTTGCCCGCGCCCCCAACGCCCTGGCCGCTGTCTCCAAGTGCAGCATCCTTTCCTGCCTGAGCGGACGCGGCACCGAACGCGGCGATGCAGATCCGGGCGACGTCGACGGCGGCCTACGACTGATGAGACGTCACGATGTACAGTTCCCTCTTCATACAGTGGCCGCTTAGCTTCATCGAGCCATCGACGCCATGTTGTGGTCGTCCACCAGTCCTAGCTCCCAATCAGACATGGTAACAAATCCATCTTCCGTTTCCTCTAATTTTTTCCCTGAATCTACTCATGTTTTTTCTTTGTATGTACCAAATTCCTCCAATCTGTGTTGGAATATCAGATCTGTAATAAAGCTTAAAGATATGGCAAACATAGTTACTGAATTTGTATAGTGGTAATATCAGTCCAACACTACTCCACAACAGAGGCAAAGAGACAAATTAATTCTTCCTATGTCCACCATCTATTTTTTAAAAGAACTTCTTTCCCCTGATTCGCCTGAACTATATGAGGTTAATACATTATTATGCATGCTTTAAGCCTTCCTAATTAGGTATATTAATTTGATTCTGTTCTATCAAATCCGTCAGAGATGTCTTGATACACAGGATAAGCACCTATATTGTCAGAGACACAGGAAGGTTAGGAATACTTCAACAGGAAAAAATTGAACAAGCTAACTGGCAGTCGGTCTGATCTGATAAATACAACCCAAGTGCTCTGATCTGATAGCTGTAGATACAACCCAAATTTCCCACTACAAGAATGTAAACCCCACCCTTTGTCATACCACTATGTCTCTCTATCTCTGCATTTCAGAGTTTCACTTAAGATAAATTATTAGAGGTGAAATCAGTAAATGAACTATTATTATGCATTTGCTTTATAATATGATTTCGTGTTTCTTATTTCCTTTTTATACTTTCCAGGTGAAATATTGTTCATGTTTGATTCTATTATAGCTTGAGTTTCTACAGCTTAAGTTAATAAGTTCTATCGTACCTATCAGTATATCACTGAAGAAGTCATCCGATATTTGAGGTAGCATTTTGACACTCCCTAATCATTAGTCCCTTATCGTATGTGACAAATGCTTTAACTATAAGAGTGCAAAAACATAAAAGCATCTAATTCTTTACATCACAATTTTGATCTATATTATGGTCATTTTTGTAAACGGATGCAAAATCATTTCCTGCTGAGATATAGTTTTCATTTCTGTTACTACTAGAATACTTTCGGTTCATCGTAAAACAATTACATAGCTAAGGAGTATTAATCAAAATAGAAAAGATGTCACTCTTAAGGTTGTTGAATATAATATGCATTTTTACAGTACTGTCAACCTTTTACTCTGATAATCCATTGTATATCTACTTCATTTTGCTCCAGATGTTGAAGTTGCTGCCGCATAAGAATTTATATACTTTTCCTGTGTCAACAAGCCGCATTAGAAATATATGAGTCCCTTATCATGTTAATGCCTAAATTATTGATTACCTCATTCTAAAATCTAAAGCACACCCTATGCACAGTTATGTAGTGCAAGTAAATTGTTACCTGTCATTCACTTAAGATTGTTTTATTTATCTTACTGAAGTAGTGAACTATTTTGTTTGGAGGATATTTTCATTAGTCTGCAATGCAACAGCCTCTATTGACTCAATTGATCATTCTTCCTCTGGTTACCAAGTGCCTCGGACCCTGCCATCGATTTCTTTCTATGCTAAGGAATTCCTTCCAGTATACCTTTTCTAGCAAGAGAAACAGCAGGGTGGGGATCCTTTGGTTGCTCTGAGCAATCAATTACGCATTTGCGCTGCAGCTTTTCTCTCGAGTCCTTCCACTTCTTTATGATTTCTCCATAATCTTGAATTCAGTTTATTTCATGGAGTATATACATAAGCATAACGTTGATTCCTGACACATTAATATCACTACCGCTGATATTTTCCGTGTCTCAGAAAATGAACTGTTCTAACTGAAATAGAAAAAAAAAAGTCCTGACATGCTTATGCAACCTGACTATATTATTTGGACCATACGTAGCACCTGTGACTGAACTTAGCCCCTTTCAAATACCATCAAAGAAGAAACAGTTAACCTGTGCTATATTTGAGGTTCTTGTTAGTTGTTAATTATTGACATTTTTCTGCAGGATGCACTAAGTTTTGTACATGTCTGTCTTTGTCCATGTTGAAAGATCTAAAGTTTACCTTTTCCTTTCTTTTCTCGATATTCCAGTAAAACACCATGGACTTGTGTCCTCTGATTCCGGAACTTAATTTTGTTTGGTTTGTCGTATGTGTTGACATCCACATTGCCTTTAGCCATGACAGTAGAGTGACCCTCTGTTCTCTTTTTACAGTTTCAACAAGCAAGGCTAAATTAGAAATGGGCAAGAGTAATTCGCAGATCTTTAAGTTTGTTCCTCTTCAAACTATGAGAAATAAACTTTCGGATTTTGGAGGGAACTCTTTTCAACAGAACTTTTGAGTTCATAGTTACTTATGTAAGACTTCAATTTTCAATGCAGGTACGTAGTACTTGGCAGGTTTGCAGTAACAAGAAGACAAGCTTAAAATGTTTACTCGAAGACGCTTATTCCCCTGCTCGATCAAAGCACAGGTTAAGTCATCCATTGCTCCGTGTCTGCACAGTGAATTGAATGTAATATTTACCAGTATGAATGTAATGACAATCGTATCAGTACTAGCCAGTAATCTCCTAATATTGCTAGTCTTTTTGAGATGCTCTTAGCCAGTAACCGTCCTTCAAGTTATCATGTGATGCAAATATGGAGATTTTTCAAATGTTACATTCATGCAATATGTATGGCATAAACAAATTCCTCCTTGCGTTTAAGTAGCATACGGGCGCGGCGTTAGGGCGCCATCATTCCTAGTTCCTAGTATATATAACGAAGCAAACTCTGGTGCACTTTCAGATGTTGCTAATTGATCGCATTTTTTTTAAGAAGAAGAGCGTGTGGAATGGACACGCGGCGGTAAGCATGAAATTATTTCAGACATGCAGGGAAGCGCTCGATTTCGGGGCAGGCCTTTACTAACTGGGCTTCCTTGCTAGTATTATTTAGAGGTTGGGTCCCTTACTACCTGGGCCACCGACAATCAGAACAGTCCTATTTTTATTAAAGTCTCCGTTAGCCACCAAGTCTTCTTCTCTAAATCTTCTTCCTATACTAGGGCATTTATCAAACTAGGACTTTTTTCGAATTTTTCCTTCACAGAAAAAAGGACTCTTCCGGATTGACGCAAACGCGCGGTACTCCTAATCGTACCCGGCCGGTCGGGCAGGAGGATGTGTTTGTATGCAATTCAGACTCCCCAATTACCGCCTCCCCCTATATATTATATAATAAAGCAAACAACAAACGAGGCTTTAATCTCTTGTCAAATTATTACAGCCTCAAAGCTGACCCTCCTCTCCGATCGATCGATCCTGCCGGCGGCCGGCGCAATCTCATGGATCGGACCATCTGGAATTACGTGTATGCTTCCTTTTCCACACTTCGTAATTACGTTCTAGATGTGCTCTGTTCTCGTATATGCATGTCTACGCTAGTTTACTGGTATGCTATGTAAAACAATATAATTCTGCTCTACAGTATATATCTGACTTGCATACTAATTTTGCTACGTATAGATAAATGAACTCTTTTTTTTTTTCCCATTACAGTATATTGCAATGTATCTTATGTTCGTCAGCTCTCTATTTCTGTATACTGTACAGTACTTCCTCCGGATTTTTTTTTTCTTTTTTGATACCGCTGGGATAGCAAACATAATGCAAACTTGACTTGCCACTGTTGCCCGAACTTCAAGGAAAATAATTCGGAGGTCGTTGCATGATCATCCTAGCTAAACGTGTTGCGTCATTACGCGCTTCCTCCGATCGTTTCTATTTTTGACATTTGATTTGGTGAATTCTAAGCTTTAAGATTATCCCCTTAGACAGAAAGCAAACTTTCTATTTTTTCTATAATACTCCTTCCGTTCTTTTTATATTTATAGTCATTGACTTTGACTATTCCTCTTATTTAAAAAATTTATTCAAATATGGAAAAACAAAATTGATGTTTTAAAAATATGTAGTAATAAATTAAATCATAACGAAGTCGAAGTTTTCGGTCAAAGTCAACGGCGACAAGTAAAAAAATATATGAAATGAGTATATAGTGTACTATACTAATAGGAAATCCAATTAAATATTGGGGTGGCCTTGCAGAAAAGGACTCCAGAAGAGAATTTTGAAGCTCGGACGAAGAAAGGCTGTCCTCTATAGGCTCCGAAAGACAGTTTCGAAGACTGGTCGAAGAAAACCTGTCGTATACGTCAAGGACATGTTTGGCGCACACGTACTGGGCCAACGTACTAAGATAGTGAAGACATCGTCGTTGTATCGAGAAGTGCATCTGCTCAGCGGACTGGTCAAGGTTACTAGAAAAATTGTTGAGCTCCGGTCTAAGGGGCTGCGTAAGTGGCCACCTTACAAGAGGGAAATGGACAGCATGAATCGTCTGCTACAAATCATCCACCGCTCACTTCGAGTTTATAAGAGACGGCGTGACGATGCAGGATTATTTCAATTTATGCCGAGTTCTGATAACGATGATGACCTCTGTGTTAAGATTTACAGCCCTCTCTTCGTCATGCCTTTGAAGCAAGCCTTGAAAAGAATGAAACAAGAGAAAAAGAACAACAGCGCTCCAAATCTTGAAGAATATTCTTTTATTTAAATGTTTTTGTTGCAACAAAATTTATTATTAGTACAAGGCTTGTTCAATTAAGTTGCTCCTAATGTACTTGCAAAAAGAAGGTTACTCCTATCTTATTTTGTACTTTTAGTTCTCTCATGCATGTCTGCTAATCCTTGATGATATTATCAGAACTAATCCTTGATGTCAGTTTATTTTTGAATATAAACCATTATGTATTGTAAATAGACTAGATCAACAAATCGGCTTTTCCTCATCTAATCCTAAATTCAACCGGAGCGGCCTTGATCACTGTTCACTAGTACCTAGGACCGTACTCCCTCCGGTGTCAAAAAGAAAGTAGTTTAAGACAAGGTCTCGGTCAAACATTAGTAATTTAAATTATGAATAACTTTTAATTGTTATGATTAAAAATACAAAAATTATATGAGTAGTTTCGTCTTGAAAAATGCTTTCATAAAAGTGTATGTATATCGTTTTTTGATAAATATTTTTATCAAAAATAAAAATTAAAATTATATTTTAAAGATTGCGTTATTATCCTAAGCTACTTTCTTTTTTATTACGGAAAGAATACCCGCCACTTACGCCAACTTTTGAGCATACCATGCGGCAAATAGATACCTTTTACCCTCCTCTCGGTGGTCCCATCGGAGAACGCAGTGAGATTGTCGGTGGTGTTCAAGCTCCTCAACGTCCCGCTACCGCTTGCTAGCCAGGCGCGTGACGGGCGGCCTCCGCAGCCGCAGAGCATGGGCATGGAGGGTTCCTCCTGACCCTGGGCACGGCGGCGCTGATCATGAGCAGGTGCCACAGTTCATGTTAGCAGGCTAGCTACAAAGGAAAGAAATGAATTAGCCTTTTCTGTCGGAACGATAAAAAAAAAAGGGAAATGGAGGGAGATTAGTCCACTACTCTCTGAAATGCTAGAGCTACGAACAGTTTTACGTGCTAGTTACATGCTGACAAGAATTTAGCTAATCCCAATTAAAACGATTAACGGGATTTATTAGACTCAACTGCGCCCGGCTACTACGCGATTGAATCGGAGAAGACCTCGTGCAGCGCCGCCGCCTCGTGAGATCCCGACGAACTTGTATCCACCATGACGCCTGAAAATCCCGATGGACGTAGTACACAACTTGACCATTCATGACGCATGAAGCTCTTAATTAGGAATGTCTTGTTCTTGCATGAATGTCCACCGTATGCCATGAGATATAATATCTGGTGACTGGCCTCACCGGCTCCAAGAAGAAGAAAGGTCATCGGAACGTTATTCATATCTCTAGCAGAGTATGGCTTCGTCGATCGGGACGAAGAACGACCCAATCGCTCGCCGACTTACTACGAACTTTGAAGTCGCCGGAAAGCTGGTCTGTGTCTGGCCAGGCGGCGGCCGGCGGCGCTGCCCTGCATCTCTGTTTCGGTTGCGTCGTAGTCGTAGCCAGGTGTAGAGTTGGGTCACGCCTGCTAATCGGGAAAGTAGTGGACCCACAGGCCACGTAGAGGTGTGATTAGGCTAAATCCTTGTCAGCATGTAAGTAGTACTACATCGAGTCGAATGCTGCTGCGTCCTTCCCAGTTCCCGCCAAGCTGCCTGCGAACCGGGAGCATGTGGGCCCAATCTGGGAGACGAGAGACCACCACGGCCCATCCCACGAAAAGGAAAAACGAACTCGCATGGGGATCGGACCGGAAGGCATAATCGAACACGATACCGAAGCAGACACCGCCGGCGTCTTGCGGTGCAACTCTTACCAATATATTTAGTATATAAATAAATCCTACTCCGCCGCCCGCCGCGACATATATAAGAATATCAGAAATAAATAAACGCCAAGGCCGGCCTCTCCTGCACAAAGCTGATCCTCTCGAACTGGATCGAATCGATCGGCAACTGCAGGCGCAAAACATCTCATGGATCAGAGCAACAGCAAAAGTGATTATGCCAGATACATGTACGTAAGCTCTTGTCCCCTCGGTATTGTACTAATAATTTGTAAACACAAAATCCTGACTCAATTTACTCCATCAGACAATTTAATTAGGTGCAATCTACACCCTTATGCAATTTATCTTTTTGTTTGTTTGTTTCTCCATCGTACGATTGGACTTTAAGTCTCAAATGTTGCGTGACGATAAATGATATCAGTCAATATGTGGGGAAAATAACTGTATACTTATTTAAGAAAATTTGTATGTATTTTTAGATCTCTATCGTTAAGATAATGTTAAATGACATTTAACTCTTGAAAATATGTATGAAAAAATATGTTATAATATTTGTCAACGTGGATTTTTGTATCAATTTTGATAATACATAATTTGATCTTCATATTAAAAAGGTACAAGGAGAAACAAACAATAGCAAATCACATCAGGGTGTAGTAAAGCACCAACTTGAATTGCTTGGATCCTAGGCAAAAAAAAAACTTGAATTGTTTGGAGAAGTAAATGGATCTAAAAATTCGTTTAGAGAGTAAAACGGACAAAGTAGATTGTTCAAGGGAGTAAATAGACTTTTTCTCTTGTAATTTTGCTCACACTGGGTACACATTGTACTAGTAATTTTTTCCAGAGAAAAAACCTATTGATTTTCGATGCTCTCTAGATATATTTTACAGATATCAATGCTCTCTATATTCACACACATATATAGCTCTACGTTACTTTCCTAAAACGGGGGGGGGGGGGGGGGGGGGGGGGGGTTGGATTTTTAAGTAAAAATAGCTAATTGCTTGGTCGTCGTATGTAAACAAACAACAAACAGGCCCTATATTATGGACGAAAAAGTTCCAGTAACGGATATAGATGGGATTTTATTTTGCAGGCCAGGACTCCGGAAGACCATGCTGATACTGAAAGGTAGAAACGCTGGCTTATACGTCAAGCACATGTTCGGCACGTTCGCGTTTGGCCAACCTACCGAGGCACTCAAGACATCATCACTGGCTCGTGAAATGTCCCTGCGCAACGAGATGAAACTTGCTACCAGGGAATACAACTACATCAAGTCTATTGAGGGACTGCAGTCGCCAACCTACAAGGAAGAATGGGACGAGATCGACCGTTCGATAGCAATCATTAACCGTGCTCTTGAGGCTTATAAAAAGCGCCGTCTGGAAGTAGGATTGTTTTACGTGAGGCCTGCTCCCAACTCTACCTATGGTTTTACGCTTTACAGTCATCTTTTGCACATGCCGTTGAAGGAAGCGCTAAAAAGACGAAGACTGGATATCAAGAAGAGGAGAAGGGTACAAGCTTTATTAAATAATAATAATAATAATAATACTACGTACTTCTTTATTAACACCACTGCAGGTATTGCAAAAAAAGTATTAGGAAAAGTCTGTTCGACGACGACAGTGTCGTACATGTACATGACAGCTTCCGTACTCTTAAGTTGTGTTATTTTATTGATTCCTTAGAAAAAAAACACAAGTTTATTACTTTTTCTTTTTCTTGACCCATCGGAAGGGCCTGGAACAATTGTCAGTTTAGGGAATATACTGGACTAAGTTTGTTCATTTGTACTATATCTTAGAAAAAATATGATATTTTTTTTTACTTGTCGCTATTGATTTTGATCATTCGTCTTATTTAAAAAATTAATTAAATATTTAAAATTTAATATAATATTTTAAAAATATTTAATACTGAATAAATCATAAAAAATAACATTTCTTATAGTTTTGATAAATAAATGATTAAAATTATCAGTTAAAGTCAACAATAATGACAAATAAAAAAGAATAAAAGAGTAAACAGTGTAATTTTTATTAGTTGATCATCTGTGCCCCCTTAAACCCGTCGCCACACAGGCGCCCCCGATCCCGTCCTGCCGCGCGAGTTCACCACCGGCCGGGTGCCCGGGTACCGTTCCCCGCCGCCGCCGCGCCGCATCCTCCCCACCTCGTATCCTATCCGCGCCCCTCCAGACGCCGTCGCCCTCTCTCGCCACCAGAAGCCCAGCCCTTCTCTTCCTCACGATCTACCGTGACTCAGCACCCCTCCGGCCGCCGCCGATAGACTCCCACCGCCGCCCTGCCCTGCCAGGAACCCGCGAGCCGCGAGCGCCCCGCCTGCCACTGCCGCGTTATTGATGACACACTTCAGCGGCGGACCCCTCGAGAGCCACCGAGTGCGTTGATGATATAAGCTTCGTCGTCATCCAGGCTCGCCGCTGTCTGTGCCTCGTCGTCCTCCTCCTCCTCACAGGTGCGTGCAGTGCAGTGCAGTGCGTAAGTAAGCCTCTCTCCCGCTGCTCCCAACAAAGCCTGCTCCCAAAATGTTAACTGCAATAGGAATTTCATAACAGAGCATATGCCCTGGAATTTCATTACTTATGGTAACGAAACTACAAAGAATCCGGTTCCCGCTAGTTCAAGGTCTTGCCAACAGCAACATAACCACAGTGCTTACTGCAAACAAAACTTAATAACTACCATCACAAAGCTGATAACGACTCCATTCTTCCGATTGCATATTTTACTCCAGTTATCCTCGCATTGCTCCTCTTTCTGCATTTGTGCTCGATCAACTTCACACAAGCAACATAGCTTGTTCATCTGCCCCCTTCTCTGCATCTTGTTGTGGGTGTGGCACCACAGAGTTCTTCTGAAGCGTCTTCGCTCCATCCTCCAATTGCTTCTTCTTAGCCTCCTTGTGTAAACCTGCCCGGTAACCCAAGAAGACATGTTTAGCACACGATCTCAGTAGGATATCTAATGATTTTTTTTTTCTCAAAGCATACTTTGTTTCTCAGCTTCCAGACGGCCCAGCAAACAGCTGCAAGTCCAACCACATAAAACTTGTTTGCAGTTCTTGATTCAATCTACTATTGCTTGGATGAAGTTACTTATTTTTTATTCAATTCACCACCATGTGATTGAAGCTCGGGGAATTGGTTGGGTGGTTCTGGTTTTAGTACATTGATAATTGGATTGTTGCTAGGTTGAGGAGGAGAACGAGGTTGGTGTATATTACGAGATATTCTCCATCTGATTTTGATAGTTTTATGCTAATTAATAGAATGATTACCATTGATAATTCTTTTATGTATGATACAGGATCTTTTAGTTTTCTTACTAATTCCATTTATCTCTAACCTGAAAGGGATTCCTTTTGCTGAACTCCCTGCGTTCCTACAACATGGTGCTACATGCATTCTGAATATTGTAGGAAATCTGAATGTAAAATAACTGGTCCTCATAGTGGTTCCTTCAAATGATAAATGAGTGGAACATGTAACTTCAAATCTATGTTTGTTGGAGAAAAAGGCTTTCCATGACTTTTGAATAAATGAGTATTATTCATTTGATTTTTTTTTTACTCAATGAGATTGTTCAGGCATGCCTGGATAATACACACAATAAACATATTTACTCAATGAGATTGTTCAGGCATGCTAGGTGTGGCGCTTGTCACACCTTGAAGTCCCAATTATTTCCTTCTCTAAATCACTATCTACCATAAACATATCTAGAAAAAAGAAGTTTTCAAGGAGTTTTTGCCTTTCGCCATGGCTAAATTATTTCCGTCCTCTGCTACTGACTTCACTATACTCATTTGTCCATGGATTTGCCTATGACCTATGTGGCCAGATCATATGATGATGATTCTTTTTCAGATTGCCCTGGAGCTCCTTTGCTACCATTGCCATCCGTATGAGAAGTATGGTTATGTCCCAAGGTTAACTCCTGCTATTGGCAAGACATATAACTTCAGAGAAGGGGAGGTATGTCTGCTTATGCTGAATCTTGTGCCAAATTTATGCCTGAACCCTAACAATATTTTGACCAATAATTATCATGGACTGTTAAGACTTTAAAAGAAGAGAACTCCTTTCTTACATTCCAAGTATTATTCCCTCCATATCATTTCTAACTTAAAAATGTGAGTTGGTGATGGTGATGGTCCATCACCACCTCACCTCATAAATAAATTCATAGGAACAAATTATAAAATTTGGGAGACAAATCACCTAATGCTGAGGCATTTATAGAAAATTGAAAAAAAAGGTTTAAATGTGCCTTGTCACTTAAAATGATCCCTTTGAAACACACGGAGATATTGTTCTAATTGAACATGATTTTTCTTTAAAAAAAGAATAGAAGTCGTAGCGAAGCACGGACATTTGGCTAGTGTTAACTGTAAAAGTGATGTTCTCTCTTGATGTTCACTAAGCAGCTACATTTTTGCATTCCACAAGACAAATGTAGAGAGAAACGGTTGAAGAGAAACCAATTAGTAGACTGGGAAAATATCTGTAGGATCCTTTTGTACAGCGAATGTAGCTTCAATGTTTTATCCTTTTACATAGTGAGGTTGATGCTTGTACCTGGCATAGCTGTGATTCATACTAAGCCTTCATGGGGAAGTCTCTCTAAGCGATAAAGATAATGATCTTAGGTGCTATTGATGTTCTACAATTAAGCTGATTGATTGTTAACACTTTGGTTGAATGATGTATGCAGCTTGTGAAGTGGGACCAGTTGAGTCTATCAACGAACCTGACTCTAACATCCCTTGGGTACTGCAGACACATACATGCCGTAACAAAATGCCTGGATCACTTGATCATGAGGAGCAGGGTGTGAAAACTTTTGCTCTGGGGTAAAATCCTTTTCAATCACATACGGTGCTTGGTTCTTTGATTTTTCTGATAATTCTGATGCTCTCCTAATTCCTATCGTGGTAACTCCAGGGTATGGATTATCTCAAGTACAATGATGCTGGCAGGACTGTCACGGAGAGGTAACAACAAACAGTTTCTTTAGCTTGACAATGTATGTTTGTTTGCTCAGTAAATTCTCATGGGTCATGCATATACACCAGAATGAGCAATGCAATGGAGACATGTGGAGGAAGCATTTTCTTTTCCCTCTGTGAATGATGAGTTTCCTCTTGATACAGAGTTTTTTTTTTTTTTTGATAGGTGGGAGAAATATTAAAGTGCTACCTACTTGATTGAATCGATTGTAACTTTGTATAGGGGAAAAGAAAATCCTGCAATCTGGGCAGGGAGCATGGGCAACGTCTGGAGAACTACTGACAATATCTCCGACAACTGGGGCAGGTGAATCTATTCCATTTCAACCTACATACCACACTCGGTAACTACAAATCGACAGGACTAACCTGGTTACCATGGCATTTCAGCTTGACATCTTATGCAGACCAGAATGACAGAAGAGTTCAGACTGCTCTATCACGAGTGTCTGGTTAGCTGTTAGCAGGTGAATGGTTTCTCATTCTCTTGTGTTCCAACCTCAGATCCCAACACTTTTGAAGTGAGCAACTGTGGCATGACTGATATCACTCTCACTTCAACATCTGGGCACTGGTACTCTATTTTCTTCAGCATGCCAATGTTGCTGCGCTGCGTTCAACGTTCTGCATTTCGTTGCTGGCGTAAACAATGGTTTTCCTTGTGTAGGCTCCTCTCTTGATCAGGTGTGATGTATGCTCAATGAGCCCGCAGACCAAGGCCATACTCAGGGTCTAGGAGGTGATCGCTCTCAACAACGGCAAAGACTTCTTTCCCACATGTCTAGATATGAGATCATTATGGAGTATTTTAGTGTGCTAACGCAACAACTCTCTGAACAGATAGCCTATTCATCCAAGGAAGGAAAGTGCACTCTGATAACGGGTTGGAGGTATAGCATTCCTGAATCTCTGCATTAGTAGCTTTTATGAAGCCGTGTCCCAGAGTGAAACCACAGAAATCTTATTCTATGAAGCCCAGAAATTTTGTGCTCTATTGTAGGTTTGGGCAGGGCCGCTCAGGAACTGTAGGAAGGCCGTGGTCCTCTAGAACAGACATGGCTACCAAGCAGCCATTGCCGTGCAATGGCAACTCATCAGGCTTGCCGCTGTCACTGCTCGTGACGTATGGGCGGTAAGCTTTGGTTCCTCCACATCTCCTGCCACATTCCATAACGAAGTAATAGCATAGAACTAGAGGAAGTTGATGATTCAGACTTGAGAGTTTTGGAGATCATTTTGACATGCCCCGTTTTCTTGTCCAGCGTTCCACGTTCTCAGCTTAGGGACAACAATCCGCTTCGGTGGCGCCTCATGACTGCAAGATGTATGTCCTGACGCCTAAATAAGTGTAAATGGAGAAGTATAGAATATAGAGTCCGGACTGAGGGATGCAGCCATTTGATCAGGATTCAGGGAAATTGCATCTATTCATGCAAGGATTGATAGAGCAGGAAAAGGATTGGATATACTATGTTTGTGCTGTGGATAATAAGTATAGAGAACAGCTCCCTTAGAGCTTTTATAAAATGTGGCGTGAATCTTAAAGCGTTCATTTATATTAGTTAATCAATATGATTCTGTCTCACAGGCAGTTTACTGAGATTTGGTGTTCACCTCAGTCACTTTTTTGACCGTAAGATGAAAATCTAATCATCATTCATCATGCTGATTTGCTGAAGCAGGCCAAGAGCAGATTACGACGCGCAGAGGAGCAAACGAAACACAGCTCTAGTCCGTTTGATTAAAATCAGAACGTAGAATATCAGGCAACTGACTGAGCAATAGTCTTATTGTTAAGCTGCCCATGTAGCTGCCGCCGGAAATCGTGGGTGGCGGTGGCTACGAATCGTTGCCGGTGTGCTTGGGATTCGTCAATAGTTTACGCGCGGCTTGTCAAATTGGCTCGTTTTATATAATGAAATGATCAATAATTAAACTAATGTTTGCTTGAAAATTCGTGCTAAACTTTAAAAGGTTCTACCAGAGCACATCCCAATAATCTATACTAGCAATTTTAAGGTGCCGGCATGTCAGTACTGTTACTGTACGGTGCCTGCAAGGAAAGTTGCAGCGATACGTGACAAAAATAAAAAGATGCCTTGCCTACCAGGCTACCACTATTTTCGCCCTGAATTGCAGCGAGTGTAGGAAATAGTGCCCTTCAGAATTACTACCGAGACGAAACGGGATGCCGAAATTATATTGGCAGCTTACACGCAGCAATTAACAGTTTCTTGAGTCGAGAGCATAAACAAAACACACCACGTTCTAGATGAGGGTGGAGGGTGTTGGGCGCAATGGCTCTATGAAGATATTGAATCCAAAGCTCACCTCCAAACAACGCCCATTGCCGTTGGTGAATGCCACCACCACCGCCAAATACCGGCTACCCCAGCGAGCATAAAACGCAGCGATGGCCAAGGCCGCAAACGACGGCAGGGCATCGCTGGCGGCGCAACTTCACTCCAAGATGGCGGCACAACGCTTGGGCGACGACGACGACGACATGGACGTAGGTCACTGCTGCTACCTCCGCCTGGTCCATGACGGCTGCTCGGCGTGGGCAGGCAGGTCCTCATGGTCGTCGTCGTCGTCGCAGAACGCGGTGGCTGCAGCAGGAGCGAGCACAACACCCCCTTGAACATGCACGGCGACTGGACCTGGAGCGATATATTTAGTTTGTACGTGCTCTGGAACAGAGGCACATCCCATATACCTCCGTCCGGTACAGCTAAACAGAGAATACACCGTACCACACGGTGAGCCAGCACCATGTCACGGCGGCACGTTGCATTCAACTGAAACATACTAGTACCGAGCAGCTCATATTTGAAACCTGTAACTGCGAAAGATTTGGTAGTGATCATGGATCACGTGCCAACGCTACTACATAACATAGGAAGTCAGCAATAACGGGCTTACGGACAGCATAGACTAGCAGCATAGGAGATACTAAGATAACCTACTGGATATAGATGAAGTGGGCTGCTGTGTGCACCCCGCAGGGCTGAAGCCGACGACCGTCTAGGTCATACCGACCGCCGGAGTGTCCTCAGCCTCAACGCCCTCCGCCGCCGGTGGCTCCTCGTCGGGGCCAAAGGCGTCGTCGTCCTCCTCGGAGAGCGTGGCGAGGATGTCGAATCGGTTTGAGGGCTTTGAGAGATCTCCCTCCCGAAGCGCTTTGGTGACCCGTACGGCCTCACTTCCGCCCTCTTCCTTGAGCAGGATCAGATGTTTCATGGGTCGTGTAATACCCACGAACACTCGGGTGACCTCCGCTCCGGGGTGGTCGGCCCCGGGCGCGGCGGCGCGGCGTCGGCGCGGTGGGCGGACTTGACGACGGGCGTCTTCATCGCCTTGTCCATGCCTGAGGGGGAGAGAGAGAGAGAGAGAGAGAGAGAGAGAGAGAGAGAGAGAGAGAGAGAGAGCTAGAGAACACACAAAACAACGAAACAGGAACGCGTCAGATGTTGGGGGTTAGATTCCAAACGAACAAGAACAGAGAACTCTGAACATCCCAGTATGATGGGGGTTTAGAAACGATTCGAAACGAACACGGAGCACGTAACACGATGAACACCAATAAAAACGCCCGCAGGAAGCCGCTGTCCGCTGGAACACGCAGCAGGAAGCACCAGAAAGACCAGGAACAGCATCAAAGCCAGGCACGAACTCGTTGGAAAAGAAAACCCTCGCGGCGGACGCGGAAACCCGAGGCAAAGAGAAAACACCCGCGGGTCGGTGGTGCCCTTTTCTTAGCCATCTCTCAAATTAAAGGAAGCCACACCACAAAGCAACACCTCAAGATCGAGGGACACGAAAGGACCTGAAGAGGATTGAGAAATTCCTGTTCGATATCGAAAAGCAGTGATGACGCGGCAGTCTCCGATGGCAAGTTATCAGCCCTAACTGCAAGGAATAGCACACAAACAACGAGGCAAACGGATACCGCCATATGATAGCCGGTGTTCCCCTTGCCACACGTCCAATCCTTCTTCCGAGAAAATAAGAAAGGAACAGCTGCATAGCAGCAAACACGAGACGGGAAACAGCAGAACCCACACGAGACTCGCGATATGAAAAAAAATCCGCGCAGGTAACAAAAAGCAGCAGCAATTCGCAAAACCCTCACTCACTGGAAATCAAGATATAGAGGAAAAGGAACTAACAAGAGGGAGGAATGAGGAATCCACGAGGGAGAGGAGGGGAGGAGAGACGAACTGAGGTCGCAGATCCGGTTGAGAGAGAGAGAGAGAGAGAGGGAAGCGAGGCGATGGGATTGGAGTCTTCTCGCTGCGCAGGCTGCGCAGGCTGGAAGAAAGGAGCGCAGGAGAACTTTATAGCGGCTATGCGCCTGACGGACGAATATCCTAATGTACCAGAATGGGAATGCACATTGCCACTGACATTGGGCTATCTGAATTTTGAGCCTTCTTGTCAGCGACGGTGTAATCTAGCTGTCTCGGTGGGCCTCGTCCGGGCACGCGCAGGCGGATGGGATCAGCTGTGCTGACGCAGTACAAAAAGTTCACGCCATCTTGGCTTTGCCTAATCAGAAATTCAGAAATTCATTTACTCCCTCCACCACATAAGAGATGATGTTTTGAAATGGACACGGGAATTAAAAAAAATTAGTAGAGAATAAGAGAGATAGAAATACATATGTATTAGAAATGAGAAAATTATGCATCGAAAATCTACGGTGTCAAATATTTTGAGAAAATTTAAGATAACTAAACTCAAGTATTTGTAGACGAAGGGATAAGTAACAACATCATATTAATTATTAAAACATCATAAATGGCAATCAGTAGTACTAGTATAAAACAAAAGAGGTTAATTATGTTGCTAAAGTAACATTTCAAATTACATATGATTAAATAGATTCGTGTAAACCGGGGCAATAGAACGAAACAAGGGTTTACTCGGAGAGTAGTACTACTTACTGTTAGTAAATCGTGGTGCAGCATCACCTGAGTGGATTTAATTTGTTAGTAAATCGTGGTGCACCATCATCTGAGTGGATTTATTTTGTTAGTAAATCGTGGTGCACCATCATCTGAGTGGATTTATTTTGTTAGTAAATCGTAGTGCACCATCTTCTGAGTGGATTTATTTTGTTAGTAAATCGTTGTGCACCGTTACTTATGCGGATTTATTTTGTTAGTAAATCGTTGTGCACCATTGCCTATGGGGATTTGTGAGCGCAGCCGGCCAGATCTGAGCGAGTGAGATTGAAAAAGTCCACAGCAGACAGCAGAGGCAGGTAGCGACCTGAACTGAAAGCATTATATTCATTGCTAACCGGGACGGAGCAAAGCACTGCGCTGACAAAAGTACGAAGTTCTCCTGATCCTGTCCCCTCGTCAAAACCACGCAAAAGCGAAAAAGCTCAAGTTGCATGTTTTCTTGCCCAGGACGATCATGTTCGGTGGACCAACCGCCGAGCCAGGGAGAGAAGAGAGGACCAAACGTTGGGTTGCATGCAACGGCATCAAAATTCTCCAAGGTTCATTAGAAGAGAGAGAGAGAGTCGGAGAGAGAGAAGGGAGGGAGGACTGGGAGACCGGAGCGTGTACGTGATGACGTGATCATATTTTCTTTTACAATTAGCCGAGCCCTTGGGATTGGAAAATTTTCTGCATGCGTCCAAAACCATCGCCGTGTGCACAAGCATACATGGAGGATTTGTTGTGCGTGTACCAACATGGATCGGAACACCGCCCTCTGCCGGTTTGCCATATCTGATTGCAGGATAAAAATGTCTTAAAAAATGACAACCTAATAGTTAAAAACTGATTGGCTTCTTCTCATATATAGGAAGCAACTTCAACAGCACCACAGCACAATTACACTCGAGCAAGAACCGCTGGTCCCACGTGCAGATAGTAGTATTCCCGGTTCACAAAAAAGGAAGCAGCCGTTCGCCCGTGTCAGCTAGCCAAAGCTTCAATGAGTTAGACTTATGGTTTTTTTAATACTTCTTTCATGTGTTTATTTCTGTCCCCACCAGCTCAAATGAACTACGAAACAACAAAAACGAAATGGAGTAACGATTAAATGGTATAGAAATACAAGACTTTCAATCCAACACCCTAATCCTCCTCCATCGGAACTTCAGGAAAATCCCACCGGTCTTCTTCTATGGGTTTGTTTATCACAGAGATTGGTGAAGGTATGAATAAAGTTAAGGACGTACCATTAATCAAACAAAATCAGCATAAGTACTTAATGTGCACAACTGACATGTCAATTGCACACAAGTCTGATTAAGTTGTTCAACTGAAGACAGCAATCAAACAAAAGAGCATACTGGAATCAAAAATGAATGCACGGAAAGGATATACATCATCACATCGGTAGTCTTTTCACCTCTGTTGCAGCTACTCTTAAGTTCCCTCCGTATTTCTGGAGTAACCTGTTCACAGAGAGGGTAAAGTATCAAAGGAAGCAATCTCAATCAACTGATACAAGAGTAACAAATATCTTGACATGTCTACTGATGGTACAATGAAAAACATACCAAATAGTGTTTCTGATGATCCAACAAACGTGAAAGTTTATCCTTGTCCTTTTTCTCTAACTCGTTCTTGTATCTGTCACACCACATACAGAATGGCATACATGAGTAAACCACTGTAGCAACCAACCAACCAGCAAGCCTTTTTCTTTGTAATATGCCATTGTAAATGTGTAATGAAAAAAAAAAGGAACTGCCAATTCCTCAAACACCACTTGAGACAACATACAATCTGGTCAAAATGCATGTGAACTGTTTGCCCTAGCAGTCAAAGATAGGCAGAAGGAAAACAAACAGGCAAACAGAACATTTCATATTTGAAGTATAGTAGTTATTTGCAGTATGTTATGAAATAAATAATGACACCTTTCAGATGAATAAAATGAAATCCATTACTAACCTTTCCACAAATGCAAGTAATGATTGATGCCATATCACTGGCATGATTCTCTCTTCATCAAGAAACCGCATGAAATGAGCAAGCACTGCGTCAAGCACACGGTATGGCAAAGCATATTTCTTATCCAAAAATAGCTTGATAAAATAACTGCAAGAGAGGAATTAGGTTACAGCATCCTCAAGGTAATAGGATGAACCAAGACAGTATACAGATAGGCCACAACTATTTTACCTTCCACAATATAAGTTATTACATTAAAAAACTCAGCAAGTATTGTAGTATAGGGAACTCAACCAAATCCCCAGCTGAGAAAATCCCCTGACCCCAACCTCCCCTAGAACCCGTACCATAACCTGGGCCAGCAACAACTGCCACAACCCCCAAAGTTTGGACCGCAACATTACCTAGGCCGCCGAGGCGCCGACCACTGCTACAAACCCCCAGGTTTGGGTCACAACGTTACCTAGGCTGGCGACCACTACCACAACACTCAGTTGGGCTGCACACCGTTACCACAGGCCGGGGCAAGTCCACAGCTGGGGAGGCACAGCGAGAAGATTTTTTTAATTCCACAAATATGTGTGGTACCACAGGCTGATTGGTGATTGAACCTGAGTGGGCAACCTGCCACTGCAAAGGCTTACTACTGAGCTGAAGGCTCGTTGCGTTATTATAAAACACATTACAAATGAGGTACATTTAGAGACTAAATATCATGAAACTTTCTATTACATAAGATACCATTCATGAAAACCAATGCATTGCAAATTTGCAGTTCAAAAAGGTGGGTCCATTGTGCTATGTGATAGGACAAAACCACATTCCAAAACAAACATGAAATAGGTTGTCAGTTGAAACGCTCCTGAAAATAGACAAATGGAAATCCTACACAATATAACCAGAAACTAATTTTACACACGGTATAGATTGATGACCGGATCTCTATTAAGGAAGTAGGAAGGTTTATCAATGTCAGTGTGAGCTGATAGGAGCCCTTTAGCAATCCCAAAGAATGCTAGAGGAAACACACACAAAAAGAGAAATAAAGGAAAGACCATTATAGACTTTGTGAATCAAGTATGTTTCATAGCTATTGAATGGATACATTCAAGGTTCATTTAATAGTTATGGCTTCTGATGAATATGGCAATGTTTTGTGAAAATATTGCTATTGAAAAATGGATGTAGAAGTGTTAAAACTCTATGCAGTGAGAATATAGAGATGTCAAGGTGCCATTTTACCTGGTAGTGCCACAGTATTCCATCTCAGCTAATTTCATTAATGCTACACTGCACATAAATAATAGGAAATAAGATACTAATTAATAATCATCCGTCACATGAATTCTATAAAATATAGAACTGACCTCGCGTGAAGAAAAGGAATGGAGACTTTCTCGATGATACTTCCAATAATTACTGCTTCCCGAAGAGTACAATTCCTTTCCTGCAGTGAGGATGAGCATTTGAAGTGAGCAAGAAAAAGGAAGAAACAAGACATCATGTGTGAACTAATAAAAGATGAACAAGGGAATAATGATCCAAAAAGGCTGCCTGACAGACATGATTGAATCAGAATAAAAGAATAATATGTCATTTCAGTCCAAAATAGATGTTGAACAATACAACTCTGTTCAATCAGAAATAAAAAAGAAATGATGTTTGCCAAAATTGACAGACATCCAAAAAGAAATATCAAGATGCTGGTCCAGAGCAATACAAAAAGAATAGCCCAATATGTGTTCTGCTGGATTGTATCTCTGAAGAGAATAATTACCCGACAGAGTGGCAGCAAAATTCCCTTGTTAAACGCTGCAGGCTTAAAAATGGACTTTTTCAGTGACTGGTAGAGTGCAAAATGCAGTCTCTTGTTCTGCCTTATGTCATTACGGACACGAGGAAGCAAAATGGCTTCATAGAATCTTTCAGCATTCTTTGTACTCATGTTTGAAGAGAATAGCCGTGTTGCTTGATATACTGCATTAGGAGACCAATTCTCCGGCTCAGTTAGCTGAAGCACTTCAGCCCAGCACTCCAAGGAAGGTATGCGCTTGAACGCTTTTGGAATTTTGCCACTTGTGTATCGGCTTAAGAACTTTCCAACCCTACAGATGATAAAAGAAAAATCAACGTTGAGTAGAAATATCTAAACTCCTTTTATTTGAAAATGAGAAGATGGCAGTCACATACTCTTTATAAAGCTCAACAATATTGTTGTCCAACTTGACACGAGGCCTTCCTTCTGCACAAACAAATACAAACACCAGAATTGTTCAATCAGTTGCCATAACTAATTATTTCTTTGTTCTCCCCCCTCCCCCTATTACCAAGAAAAAGGATTGTTACAGTTCATTTGTGCATTTGACTTAATCTCCATCCCAATGCATTTCAAAATGGACACCAGTGCCTAGCTCAATGAACTAGCATCCCTATTTTGTTTTAGAGTTCAAGAGAGGGCCAAATGGACCTCTCCAGTCCATCTATTGCAGAGCAAGGTCAGGACCACCATGTTTACAGGTTATACAGGTTTTAGCACCTTAGGAACAGAGCAACATCCTGCTCACAAGTAAAATTAAAGTTAAAGGTGCCAGACTGCTACAACTAAGCAAGAAAACCGTTCTTCGAACATGTTCATAGACTGTTCAGGTCTAACATTCCTATTACCTAAGAAGCGACAGTTAAAAGGTACACTCACCTGCTGAGACCTCGGCGTCCTTCTCCCTGATCTTCTGGAGAATGACATCACCAAGTGTGCGCTGAGCAGAATCGTCCTTAGACATGAAAGCAGCAAGGGCCTTCTCGTCATCCTCGTTGATCTCCACCTGCCAATTTCCATAAACCAATCAAAAGTTTCGCGTCAGAGCCACACACCCAAATATCAATTACTCGTTTAAGTCACGCGAGGCACGAACCACGCCGCCGTCGTACTCGCTAAGCTTGTCAAAACCTTCGAACTCGTCAACGTCATCTTCCTCGTCATCCGCCGCGGGGATGGCGAACGAGGAGGATTTGGCAGGCACAGCCGCGGCAGAGGGGGCCTGATCACCGAAGTCGGCGAGCATCTCCTCTTCCTGCTGCTGCTTGCGCGCCTCGCGGAGGATTTTGGCGCTGAGGGAGGAAGGAATGGAGGCCTCCTCATCAGCCTGGTGCTGCTTGGCGGCGCCAGAGCGGCGGCGCTTCGAGGCGTCCGCGACAGCATCGGCGTCGGCGCCTAGAGGGAGGCGGTGCTTCGGCTGCTTCTCGGAGCCGGACTTGCGCTTCTTCCCCGCCATGAGTGCGAATTCACGGAGCTGTCGATTGGCGGCGAGGCGGCGGCGAGGCGGCGGAGTCGTTGTGGAACTGCTGCTAAGTGCTAGGTTGGGTTTTCAGATCAACGGCCACCAGGGGCAAAACCAGGTAGAGCGATTTAGGGTTCGTGTGGGAGGCCCAATCCAACGGGGATACATGGCGTCCTGGTCGACTCAACCGCATTGGTCGCCCGTGCTAGCCCAATTCAAAACGCAGCCCGTGAAAAAAAAAGCCGGGTTCGAGAACTCTCGGCCGTTGTCACGAGCTCGGCTTCACAAAACCACCCTAAACCGCTGGAAACCAGGTTTTCCACAAAACAGCTGCAGCACGGTTTCCACCGACGGTGGTTTACCGATTTTAAATTTTAAAAATTTGAAAATTTGAAAATTTTTAAAAACTTATAAACTGCTAAAAACGTTAGATAAACAGTAAAATCTAGTATAGATGACAGAAACCATGTCAACCAAGTGGTAAACCATGAAAACTCAATAATAAACCGTGAAAACCAACAATAAACCATCAAAACCGATTGGCTTTCAGTTCAATTTCACTTGAATTTATATTTCGCGGTTTGAATAGTTTTAGAGTGGTTTCCACAGTTTATCATCAAACCGTCTCAGACGGTTTTTACATTTCAAACAGTTTTGTAAACCTGGCGGCCGCTCCGATCAAATCTGTACCATGAAATCAAATATTCCCGTTCCCAGAATAAATTTTCCAAACAAGATTGTTCCAACAAAAAGGAGGCTCATGGAGACTTTTTTAATAAAAAAACATAAGGCTCATTACATTGTCTCATTAGTTTTACTGAATCTAGACTGGTATGTGAGTCCAATCCAAGTTATGCAAATCATCATAAGATGCAATTGCACCTTCTTTTTATCTTGTGGAACGCTTGTACATACCTACTTGGTCACAGTGGCAGTGACATGGCAAAAAGGCTTTAAGCGGAGGGTCATTTCCCTTCTCATGGTCATTTCCTTCCTATGGTCATTTCCTTCCTAATTATATATATGGTGCAACGCAGAGTGAATAAAAGCTCAATTTTCATCTTTGCCTGCGCAGGAACTCCCTCATTTCAGGATGGAATTCCCCTCGTACAATCAGTCTCATTCTCTTCGAATCCTCCCAGAGCAAGTATCCACTATCCCTTGCATGATCACAGCACTGCTCAAATAATTCCTGGGCAATTAAGTAGGATTGAACGTTTTTCATGTTATCACGAGAAATTCACAAAACAGCAAAATAAAGAAATCACAAAAGGTTGAATTAACAGTGTCCTCATGTTTACCTTGCTAGGGAAATCTTCGTATAAGTGTGATGGGATCATCTCCACCCTGTTAAGATCAGTTTCCCATAACCTTATCTACAAGAATAACAGCCAAGCCTTTTAGTTCCAAACAAGTTGGGGTAGGCTAGAGATGAAACCCATGAGATCCCATAACCTTATCTACTCAAAGGAATTTTCAATCCCTACATACCTGCAGGTAGGTTAAGTGATCGATAGTCTGAGAAGGGAAGATTGTTTTTTTACCTGATCTGTAACATTCTCCGGGACAGTAGGTACCTTATCAGCAACACGAGGGTGAGCATTTTGCTGAAGAAACGATATTATCTAGCAAATTAAGGAGACAATCAGTGCTAAAACAAGATAAACGCTACACCTGAAATAAAATGCAGAATTGAATTTAACAGAAACAATACCTGTTCAGCAGTGATTCCATTCTCAAAAGCACCATATATACTTTCTTTTGTAATAGCTCCCGCAATGAGGTTTGGAAGTTGATACTCTACCCTGGAAAAAGGTAAGAGTCAACAAGTACCTTTCCAGAATAAATGAGTGCATGGACAAAACTGGAAGATCAACAGTGCACAGGGTGCAATCCAGAACCTCAAGCACCCATTGGCTGGTACTGTCACTAATGAAGCCTTAATAGGATATCCAATCAGATACATTAAAATCCTCTTTTCAATCAAGTTTCTTATTCGGGAGTCTTCTGAATGAAAATAATAGATAAAATCTATATTGAAGCACCCCCCACAAATTGCACCAATGACAATAGCACATGGTCTGATCGATTGAGAGGAGGTTGGTTAAATACCTAGAGGTACAAGCTGGCTACAGATCCATAATTATAAAGGCCTTATCATCTCCAGGGATGCCTATAAACAGCATAATCAACTGGATATAGTACTGGATTCAAGTATAAAGTTTATAACTCTGTTTCTTAGCACATAGCATATAAGGTCTAGCTTGTCAAGGTGAAAAGACACGAGCTCCTGTGTGAAAGCTAACAAAGGGTGACCTGTCTAGTGTCTACTGGACATATCCAACTAACTGACACATACTCGTAAGCCAATCGATATGGTTAAAATTAGGTACAGATACCGTTAGGAAGAGTACAGGACCCAAACAATTAGACAGTTTGGCAGCTGCTTCTTTTTTAATGTGCAACATAGTATAACACATAAGCAAAAGCAAATGGCTACAGGACAGAAGCCACGATGCAGTAGCTATATGAAACATAACAAATTTATGAGGTAGGCTATGATACTCATCTGGCATGTCATGTACCTTGCAAAGAGGCGTAGAATTTCACAATGCAACTTGGATGTAGAGTATGCATACATTCTAAAGTTTGTCTCCACAACCACAAAACCCTGCAACAAGATCAGGATCGTTTCTTAAATGAACTTAAAGTAAATCAAGATGGTTCTCTATTTTTATATAATATAAATATAATTGTATACAAACTTCTTTGCTGGACGATGCATCTGACAAACTTGCAGAAAGGTTTGTAGCCAATTTGGTGGGTATGAACCAGCTATCGTTCCTGCCCTGAAATTTATGAATCATCTAGATGATCAGAGAGCAAAAATTAATCAATATATTTTTACCTGTTGCAGTTTGACTAATCCCAACTGTGCAAGATCTCTGATAGCTGTTCTTTGTACTTCGGTCAGAGTATTCAAGCTGTAAGCCTGAAACATAAAACGAAGTCATACAAAATGCGAAAATGGAATCACAACCAATCTGACACATAATAATAGACGCATGGTGAATATTGTTATATGATTTGCAGTCTTTACTTAATTTAAAATATCGTAAATACGATATTTTCTAGTGTACTCCTTACATCCCAAAATAGTTGTCACTTTAGCCAACTCCAGTTTTCCCAACATATTTGCCATTCTGACCTCCCGATGCACCTTTCTCCCTTCCAAATAGTACATCTTTATCTCTCTCTCTCTCATCCTCATTTTCTGTGCACTCATCTTTTCCACCTCCTTAATTCTCGCCCACCTCTAAAACATCAAATAAGAAGGTGCGAGGGGAGTATTATTTATCAGGCATTAAACTTGATGCCTTATCCTCAGGTTGCATAGAATGATTGCAACTTCATCATGGTGCTTCTTATCATATAGATTGGGTTCCCATAGAAATAAGGTTTATCCAATTGACAGAACCTCAAATGTGTCTTTACACGCTACATATGAGTACACTTTTACATCGTGGCACCATAGAACCCAAACACATGGTGTTGTGGCAATATGATCCCATTTTTCATGAACACAAAAATAATGCGGACAACTAATTACTTTTTATGAGTTCTCTTGCCGATACTTGACACTTTTTGTAGAACATAAAGTGCATATGCTTAATACTAAAAATAATATATTTACCGCTCCCAGTGTATGGAAACTAAGTTCCAAAAGAAATGATATCAGTTCTGTAGGGTCCACTCCACGTTCCTATTCAATAACATGAAACAGTCAATACAAAAATCTAACATACAAGTCATGCAAACAAAAATAATTCTGGGAAAATAAGCCACAGGTACCTCTGCTGATGAAATGTATTCTCGCATTATGTACCAAAGCTGTGCATTTGTCTCCATCAGCTGGTATCATTTAGAAAGAAATAATAATCAATGGAGTGAAAGAAACCTGTCAGATATTAGGACTCAACAAAGAGTTGGGCACCCACAAGAAATTGGAAGCCATTCTCAGTCAACTTTGGAGTTTCGCCATCCCTGAAAATATAGCAAATCAGGGACTAATGTTGCTGCAGTTATATCTTGTAAATCCACTGAGTCAGAAATATATATCAAAGTTAAAATGCACATAGCATAAAATGGCATCTCTAAATTTAAATGTTCGACATGAGAATGGTGACATAAAACATTATTTTATTCAGCAAAATCATGCTACAGATGCAGAACTGAATGATTTAACCACATTTACCCAAAGCAATTTCATTTTAACCCACATAAACTGGAATGGCTAATGCAATTTAGTTTGATTGTATTGCTAGGCTCACTGTAGACGATAGCACTGTGTATATTATCTAAGTGTACTAGACAAACGAACGAGCTTCAGCACTCTATCCATTATTTACTTTTCCATGAGAAATGTAATTTGGTAGCCACTATTTAGCCATACTAACTGTCAAAGCAAGGCAACTGATGGAACCTTGAATTCAGAAGACCGCGCTGGAATGTCCTCATCATGGATGAGCTAAAGGTTGTCCCTTTTTCAACTTGAGATGAGTTGATCAATTGCAGCAGGAAGCGCTAGTTCACATAAGGGGAAAACATTCAATAAGGTTATAAAAGAAAGAAAGCTTTCAAATGTTAGAAGTTCAAACAGATTCAACGACATAAAAGAAAGATAACTTTCAAATTCTGAGTTACACTTCGTAATCCTAACCTCCCATTGTTCAAGAGCATAGTCTTCTAGTTCTGATATTGTAGGTAATCTATTAGTGATGCTTGGCAGTAACGGTGTCCTAGGTAAACTTCCACTGCAGCACAAGTAAAAGTGGAATGAATAATCATTTTAGTATGTTCCAAATTATTACATACAAAAAAAAAACAATGAAGATTAAGAGCACTAATTTAAAGCACTTTCTCAAAATTTTATAATAATTAAACAACCATAAATCATGTACAGAAGCACTTGCACACAACAAATGTCTTGCCATACACAAAGAAGTCAACTTAATTTAGACGTCTCATGCAAGCATTATAGTTTTGTGAGCTGTTTCCAGCACAAACATCACATGAAGCTTTTGCTTTTTTACGTTCATTCTGCAATATAAACAATGCATGTCTTGAACTCATATCGAACCATTAATGATTGACAATCTTATGAATGGTAAACAATCAATAAGATAGAAAAGACATGTGTAGAGAGGATAGCATGCTCGATTTTGCAAAAGATTAACAAATGGTTAAAAAATCTTACCCGTCGATCAAATAATTCTGCATGTTACCCTGGAATTTTTGGTTCATCTTGTAGCTCACACCTTTTCGTCTACATACAAGTAAAAACTACGTGATTTATAAAGTACTTCATGAACAATGTACAAGCTATGACTACATACTTGCAAGTAGCATGATCTAGGAAGTCGCAACAAAAAAGAATGCTGAGGGCAGGTTTGGATTCGGTCATGAATAAGTCTGCTTTGATGAGGCAATGGAAATGATGTTTTTATAATAAATATTATTCTGTAAGTAGTTACTCTGAAATGAAGAGTTTGAGCAGACTCACTTAGTAGTATCCAAATGAAGAATTTTACCACTACAGGCAGTGCCATACTTTTAGACAAATATATATAAGAAAAGGCATGCTTCACTTTGACTATTGCCATTGCCATGTAGCATGCATCAGACTGTCAGTGTTAAGCAGTTGCAACCCCAGCAGCAAATTATCTTAAAATAAAAAAGCATTACTGTACTAAAGATTTGTTATAGTGAGTTACTATGATTCATTATCACAAATTTTGGCTCTTCTACCTTAGATGAAACCATTTGTATATCTTCAAACTCAATTAGTGATACCAATTACCAAGCCACCACTATACATTCAAGCCCACCATTCGCCCCATCATGGCGAATGCGACACTCGTAAATATCTCCAGATAAATTAAATAGTTCACATATTATACCTATATACCTATATAGAGTTGAATGATCAATAGTTCTAATTCATGGTCTTGTGAAACTGTTTGCACCCATTTACATGGGAAAAACATAATGGCAATTTAACAATATCCATTAAGCATACATGATGGTGCCCACTTCCTAGGATCACTGTGAATTTCACCTCACAATCTGAAAAAAAAAATTGGCTACATGAGGGATGTATTTGACACCAATACTTGGACACTCCTATAGTGAAACATGTTGCCCTCCTTGCATGATTAATACACTGGTAACCATCCACTTGGTTTGTACAATAATGGTTAACTGACTCCTTAACCTCCCTATGAGACCCAACGGGAAACACTAATTTTTGCAGCATTACTTGGTATCCATAAAACAGAAATTTTACATGTATGCGGGGAAAAGAAAGGACATAGTACAGGCTGTTCACATCCTAAGGCAAAGGTGGAATACTGGAATATTCATCACCACTCTTAATTCTGAGTTGAAACTGATTCAGAATCATCAGTGGTTGGTCTAAAGTTAGTTTGGTAACTCAGGCTACCAAGTCCCAATGTTGGATATATTACCTATCGCGCACCTCAACAAAGATCCTGAGTTGGAGCAATCTGTCAATGGCGACCTTGTGCTTAGTGGCATATTCATCAAGAACCCACTCCTCCATAGCTGTGGCAGCCACCGGCGCTGACACATAAAGCATCTGCAGCACATACTTCTTCGCCAGTGGTGGTAACGACCTGCTAACAGAAACGTCACGAGGGCAGCACTAAGGAATCTCAAGTCCCAATGCACTGTATAAGCTGTGGGTTTTGGACCTGAGTACAGCCTCGCAGATGAAGGCGGAGTCATAGAGCATGTCGAGCTTGGAGGCAGGCAGCGCGGCCACCATGTCCATGAAGTTCCGGGCTACCACCATCACCTGTGGCATCTTCGAAGCACCTTTGCGGTGGAGAACAGAAGGGATGGATATTGAATCTAAGCCCCGAGGCGGACCGATCAATATGGCGAGATAGGGCAGCCGCCCTACCTAAAGCGAGCGGAGCAGATAGCCCTCTCCTCTCTTCTCCTCCGAGTGAAAATTAGGGCCCAATCCCCAATCCAGCCGTCGTCCCCGCCCTCGTGCAAGACTGGGAAGGAAAGCTCGGCTCTACCAAGAGGAGGCAGCGGCCGCCCGCTCCGCCGCTGTCCGGTGCCCGGCTCCGCCGCCGTGCTGCAGTGCCGACTCTGTTGGGTGGCGTTTGGATACGGCGCGCCCCGTGTATGGTTCCAAAATGCAAATGCAGGAGGTGTTTGCTTGTATCACTGAGACTAAAGAATCATTGGAATCTAAAGCTGAATTATAAAAGATTATGATACAAAATACTGAATGTGAGATTTTGAATTATGGGTTACTATAGGTTTGTTTAGGAGAGCTCCATTTCATAAAAATCAATTCTGTTCCATAACTCCATTATGGAGCAGCTCCGCTCTAAATTTACAGATCCACTATAAGGTGTTTGACTTAAAATTTAACTCCAACTCTAAATATTTAAGGTTTCGATTTAAAAGGTCAATTATGTCCTATAAAAATTTACATTTTTCTCATTACAAATCAATATGTTTTGTACGATGGAAGCTCTTCTGTATCTATGTGAGATTCGATCAATGCGGGACGAAAATACGAGAAAAGATAAAAAAAAAGTCAATGGATATGTTTGTAATAAGTGACATGGTGATAATTTCTATCAACTCCATGGTTTTTAATTTTTAGAACACCTCCTCATAAGTTTTAAAAAAAAGGTAGAGTTAGCTCCAACTCCAACTTTTTTTTTCGTATCTGGAGTTGGTGAAGTTAACATGTTTGGCTAGTAAATTTGAGAGCAGAACTAAAAAAGATAGAACGGAGCTCTTAAAAAACAGATCCTATGTCTGAAGCGAGAGTGGACTGTGAAATCTTGTATTTTGAGGCTCATCTAGTGAAATTTGAGGTAAATTCTACTCTGTTTGTTTGCACTATAATTTGAAGAAGTAGAATTTAAAAATTACAGTGCAGACAAATATCCTCTTAGAGAGTGTTTGGATCAACAAGCGGGTTAGGGCATGACGAGTAAAATAGATTGGGATACAATTGATTGGACGGGTCTCAAGTGACTTGTGACTTGCTACCCATGGTGAACAATTTTACTGTATCCCATTCGGACTTTTGACCCCTTTTGAGACTTTATGAAAAGTTTTCTATTTTCACCAAATTGATGCACATTGCTCCAATGTTTCTTAATGACAAAACTGCATTTCCAATCAAAACATACCATACTTTAACAATAGTGTGTTTTTCTACGGTGACTTTGTGTGTAATTTACTCTGTGTGTTTATTGTATAATTTATAAAAATAATAAAAAGAATAAAATAGGTTGGATGGAAATCCGACCAATTCCATGAAGTCAGAAGGAGGTCTATAATCAAAACTTGTGGTACAAAATAAAGGCATTCATGTAATCGTACTTTTCATTAACACGTATTAACCTTAAAAAATCAACACATCATATCATATCATCACGGAAGTAACACGTTGATGTTGTGTTGTGACTCGTGACAACACCGAAAAAACACAAGTAAAACAAGCAAAAACACGAGTCATGCCCCCTCACACGCACACACACAGAAAGCAGACGCGCAACAGCAGAAACCATCCGCCACCCGGTGGCGGCGTGACGGCGAAGCCGTTTGCCGGCGACGGAGACAGCAGGGCAATTGAACGAAATATTTTCTCGCGTCCCCCGTGTCCGTGTCCGGGAACTCCACTGGTGACTTGTCTGCGAGCCTCACCTCCAAGGCTCCGGCTCCACCTCCACCGGTGCTTGGTTTGGTCTCCGCAACTCCTCCAAAGTCCGAAGTCTCACGCCACCACGTCAAACCACCGCCCGCCGACCGGACAACGGAGACCTATTTCTTTCTTTCCCCACTCGCTCTCCCGCACACGGCAAACACAAGCTACTGCGTGCCTGCGCACACCACCATCGCTTCTGCGAATACAAGTGAACCACTGCACCGAACCAACAGAGGAGCAGGTCCCGGTCAGGTCGGCGGCGGCGGCGCCATGGCGGGGCGGGTGTTGCGGAGCTGCGTGCAGACGGCTCTCAAGGCGGTCAACTCGGTGGTCGGGCTCGCGGGGATGGCCATCATGCTCTACGCGCTCTGGATGCTCCGGGAGTGGTACATGCAGATCGCCGAGCTCGACCAACGTCTCCCGGTCCCCTGGTTAGCAATAGCATCGTCTTCCCCTCTCCTCCACTGCTTGAACAGATCTCTCCTTGTGTCTGCAGGCCTCACAAGCTAGGTTTCGTTTTGCGTCAGTCCGCCGTAGATGTTCCTAGATTTGTAGCTTTTCCCCCTTTCTGTTCTTCATTTCTTTTCCTAATCCTTTTTTTTCCTTTCTTTGATCGGATAAGCGAAATTTGTTTCGGCAAATTGAATGGCCGTACTACTGTTTAATTGGAGGATGTAGTAATTAGGAGTTGCGCGGAAGCGCGAAAATGACGTATCAATCGTGGGCGGCCTCTACCGAAAGCGCCTATTTATTTATTTATTTTCTTGGACGGCTTCCCTTTTCGGATGGGTGATGGGTAGGATGCTCGACTCAGCACACCGCTATCGCAGCAGATTTGAGAACAAGACAAGTATTGTAGTATGCTGCTATCGATATTCGTTTAGTGGATGCTAGTGCTTTTTTCGATGGACACGGCGACCGGCTTTGGCGGTGTTCATTTTTGACTGGGTTCTCTAGAGATTTTAGGTGGCGGCTGTGCTATGGTGAATTGGTGATTGGGACATGATGTTGACGAAACGGGTGGCCTAACTTAAAAGGAGATCCACAGTTGGTTGATTGGTGGGACAAGAGAGCACCGATGAAAATTGTATTGAAAGAATGATGTTGATGTTCTCTAAACAAGGGATTAGTGATGATGTTAACAGTCACTTTCCATGTCTTATATCCTCGTCTTACATTAAATTAAATGAAATGGGGGCAAATGTTGATGCTTTTGGTTAGGGTGCTGTTAGGATGGCAGGACGGCGCCCCCCCTGATGACTTAAATGAGATAATTGTTGTTAATTATGATCGAATATTTATTGCTTTTGAGGAGTATGTAAGCATTATGTCAGATTATGCATTGCATCTGTGTAGGTGGTTTTACTAAAAAAAAAATCATTGTCATGCAGGTTTATCTACGCGTTTCTCACCTTCGGGATCTTTCTTTGTTTGCTGACTTGCTCTGGGCACATAGCTGCCGAGACTGCAAATAGTCAGTGCCTGTCTTGTGTATCCTTGAGTTTGATAATTTTATGCTTCTTAATTATAACAGTCACCAGATCATGTTTTGTGCTTGTTAAATACTACTACCTATTATGAGTTGATCTTTAGTAATTTAGCTGTTGTTGCTGGGTTATGATGCTTTTGTTTCAGTTAGGTCCTTGAGGTATCATATAGTATATGTTTATGAATGAGATGTCACCAAAAAAAAATCGTGAAATATGTTTATGAATGAGATGTCACAAGAAAAAATCGTGAACTGAAACTGCAGTGTCCTACTTTCACAGAAGCCTCCAGGTTACTTCGAGTTCGGTAATCTTAAATGTCATGTACTCTGATGACAACTTAGGAAATTTCCTTAACCCAAATACACAGCACATAATCCTCGTGTTTGTGCTTGTTATCCTGGAAGGTGCAGTCACTGTTGATGTATTTCTGAATAGTAACTGGGAAGAGGTAAGGAGTTCAGCTATGAACTGTAGCAGTTTATTTTGTTCTTCTTATATGTGATGTTTGATAATTTCCAATGAACCTTTAGGATTTTCCCCCGGACCCATCAGGCAAGTTTGACGAATTCAAGGACTTTGTGAGAACAAATGTTGAGATATGTGAATGGGTAGGCGTCTCAGTGGTGGCTGCTCAGGTGAGGTTTTTTCTGTACTCACTGCATTGGTACTCAATCCTCGCTGTATTATTCTACCTTTTGCTATCAGTAATAAAACGCCGACCATCTGAACACAAAAAAAATTCAAGTTCTTCTGAATTTAGCTGAGTATTGTGGCACTTTAGTAGGTTCTGTCACTCCTTCAAAACAAATATTAATTCGGCCACTGCATAATTCTCAAAACCAAATTATACTTGTGACATATATGTTTCTCTCTCTTTCTCTCTCTCAAGAATGCAGCGTGACTGCTAGAATTCTCTAACTACCATCTGTTTGAAATGTTATTACTCAAATTTCTAACTGGAATTAGGAGCTGGTGTCCTGTTTAGAAGAATATGATTTTTTTTCAATTTGATTAGTTGCAATTGTGCCTTTTGAAGAGAATTAACTTTTGATCGTGACTGATTCTCTGTAAACTTATCCAATATTTCAGGTGCTATCAATTATTCTGGGAATTGTACTTAGGACCCTTGGGCCTGACCGTGAAACTGATTATGATAGTGACGATGATGCCATTGTGCCAGCAAGGCTGCCTCTCCTGAGGAACCAAACCACCCAACATTCTCCAGACTGTGTTGAAACTAACTTAGACAATAGGAATCATTCATGGGAAGTGCGGATTTCAGACAAGGTGAGAAATTTTCTAGCTAGTGCCTTTTTTTTGTGTGTGTGTGTAGCTTGCTTCATTCTCAGTTTGTCCACCATCACTAAACCCTTGCAACATGTTTCTTTCAGGTCAACAACTAATATTTTACTGCTATCATACAACACGAACCCTTCAGAAGGAGTTTTGCTTCAAGGGTTCGACCAGCCTGAGAACTTAATACTTTTTTGTTAATTGAGAGATAATTCTTACGATTTACTAGTAGCTTAGTACTGAATGGCTGCTTTTAAATGCCTTTCAACATGCACAAGTATTTGAGTAGCATGCAACTGACCCGGGATATTGTACTTCAATGTTACACAAAAAAGATGAGGGCATACATGACTGTTGCCTTCGCTGACCAAAGACAAGGAAATCTTTGATTGTTTTCTCATCAGTTGCCAAATTCCCAGTGTGCATCAATTGTTACTACCTAAGAATGATTTTTTTCAATCTTTTTAGAAATGCAATAGCATGAAATCTAATTGGACTTATTGTTGTTATAGCTTGCTTTGCATGGCAAGTAGCCATAGGTTGCATATTCACCTGCCGTTATGTTTGGTCCTTAAATATCACGGTGGTGTGTGTTGGCTTATGGCTTCCATGATACTGTTCAGTATTAATTCGCTGTACTTTGGTGCAAGTAATTTGTTGTAGTGAAATGGAGTACTTCATATTAAAAAAAAAATCAACCCAGCGGGTAGAGATCGATAGCATTTCCTTGAGAGATGCCGGCATACTCCGTGAAAACACATCATTTCCTCCAGCAATGAGGCACTACCTCGGTCTTTTAATTGTTAGACGCTTTTTAGTACATAGTATAAGACACGACGGCTTTCTTCCTTTTTATTCTGCAAGCAGAATGAATATGTCTACAGATATTTACAAAAGACGAGCACACTCAAGATTAACACGTCAGTGAGACCTGTCGCCGGGGTTGACACCTTGCTCCAAGGTTAGCCACATCCAAGGACAAGGGACATCCTCTGCATGAATGAACCAATAAGCCATGCGTCACTCTCTGAAAACAATGCTGGGCAAGAGATGTCATCATACTAGTACACAGCTCGAGCTATTTTACATGAGAGTCGTACGCATAGGAGCTGTCCGGTGCGACGACGGGCAGCTTCTCCATGTACATGAACAGGCGCCTGACGTTCTCTCTGGTCACCGTTGCCATATCTACAACATCTCGGCAATCGGTGAACATCCAAAGATCACCAGAATTTACTCTCTTGAGGCTATCACGGCAGAAGGGACAGGACTGAGATCTTGAGCGCCTGCAAACAGGACAGTACATGGTTCAATGAATACAGTCATATCTTTGCCTTACAGCGCTGCAGCAGACAATTCAGTGAATGCATTGCCATCCCAAAGGTTCAGTGAATGCATGTTTTCGTAGTATCATACAGCAGAGCAAGCTGTCTTCACGCTCAAGCAATGAGTGCTCAGTAATTGACTGATTATTATGGCCTTACTGGGTCCCCCTGGGTGTGTTCCTTTCTGCCCATGTAACTGAAAGGCTTATGCAGTAGCACCATGTAACTCTAGTCATATAGTGCAAGATACTCAAGCAGCATTTTGTCATATAATGTGAGAAAATTAAGCAGGGGCTATCATACTTTTCCAAAGAAGGACTAACTGCTACTCATTAAGGTGCTTATGCTTCAGCAGGATTTTTTGAGATAGCCAAATACTATGGTACTGATGAGCTCCAAAGATACACACAAAGTGCAGAGAGGTCTGACGACCTCTGAATATTAATAAGCAAATCAAAAGGTGAGATTCAAGGCTAGTATTTTGTTGAACAGCATCAGAGGGATGAGTGATAAGGATCCTTACCATTGGCGGTAGCACTTGATGCACATAGCATGGGTGCAGTCGGGTAGCACCACCTTGCTATTCAGCTCCAAGCAAATCCCGCATTCCTCTTCCCTTTCAACATCTTCAATCTCAGAAAGCTGCCTCTGCTTACTGTCGTCGTCCTCATCTCTCCGCTTGTATTTTTCTGTACACATCGCCTTCTGCCTCCGGTCATCGACGTCGCTGATCCCATCGTGCAATTGCATAAGGGAGGGGAATATGATAGCTGTGAACAGTTTGGGGACTCTATCAGTATATATGCAGAGCGAGCGATTTATTTTTATTCAGAAGAAAAAAAAAGAAAATTACTAGTAGTACTTGCCATAAAACTCTCTGATGCTCGCTTTCCTTTCGTGAGTTGACATTGTGGTGCTTCCATCGACATAAACCTAGTAGTACACACTAAAAGCAACTTGGATTCGATAGCAAATAAAATAAATGAAAATGAATAGAGCACGACATTGCCATGGAGTTTGTGACATTTCATATCATCACGCGAAAGGACCTTATAGATTAGAATTCTGAGCAGGCCGAGGGCACCGGCGAGGCTGCAGTCTGTCCACTGCACGAGGAAGAGGAACAAGTGCGCGGCGGGGCTGTAGGACATGCGCATCTGGAGGCAGGCGCCGTCGTAGCCGCTGGAGAAATCCGCAGCCCTGTGAAGGATTCAGGGCATCAGTTGGTCAGCCGAGACAGATCGGCGGTAGCTGTAATAAGTGGTTAACAACCGGCCGGCATCACTCATGCGCGCAGCATGACATGAGCACCTCAAGACTCGGACACAGTGTAACATTCACATACCAATTACTAGTAATTTCACTCGCGCTGATTTTCGTCCACGAGAATGGAATGCAAACAGGTGCTCGTGCTTGCGACGGCATGGAAGAAAATATGAACCAGCAGGGAGGCAGACGGACTCACAGGGTGTTGGCGTGGTGGATGTCGGCCTCGAGCACCTTGAGCGAGTCCTTGAACGACCTGCGCACGGGGCACGGGACCATTATTTCCTCCTCCACCCGTGGCGCCGCTCAAGGCTTGAAGAAGGTCGCCGCCACCATGGAACTGGAAGTGGAAGTAGTGAGACGAGGAGGAGGGCACAAACAGAAACCCCGCGAAAACCTGGATGATGGGGACAAGGCTCCAACTCCAACACCACCGAGAAAGCTTTTGACCCCTGCGTGCGTGCCCGGTGCGGTGCCTGCCGGCCCGCTTTTGGCTCCACTAGCGTAGCGGCCCTTTTTTTCCGCGCGCCGCCGGCTTCTGTCGTTTCTTTCTTCCGTTCCATTCCTGGTGTCTCGCTCTCGTCTCGTGGCGCAACGAAAGCGAAAGAGGCGCTCGCTAAAACTGACATGAGGGCCCGCCCATCTCCCAAGGCGGCGACGGTACGTTGGGCCAGAGCAGGAGGAGACGTTGGACATTGAAGAGCGTTACTAGTATGGTTGGTTTGGTGGAGCGCCACCGTCAAGTTCCCCAGCTTCGTTTGTTCATCGTCATGCTAGCTGCCGTTCCTTCAAACAAAGAAGAAAGAGAAAAATTGCTAGCTGGCGTAGAAGACAGTGCGATCTGCATTTTCAGCGAGTATGATGAGTACTGGTACTTGAATGGGGCACTGCACTGCTGCTGCCTCTGAACGTGTTTGAGAACTGACGACGATGCGGATCAGAGAGCTCTGTTCTGTTCTGTTCTGTTCTGTTGTGCGCCATCGAATTAATTAATGTTCCTTTCCTGCACATGATTGATTTGTTTGCCGCTCTCCGATCCTTGTTGAGATGAAAGATCTCGATGCCCATGCCATTGCCATTGCCATTGCCATGCATCATCCGCCAGCAAGGGCAAGCCCGTTGATTGGTGTGTTCAATTCCCTTCCTTGAATATCCATCCGTGCATGCGGCACGGGCACGGCGCGTGTGGTGGGCAGCCGCGTGCATGCCGCACACCTGCCCGGTGCTGGTGCTCCGACGCCGGCCTTTCGATCGGAACGGGCTTTATCCGTTCATGGTCATGGGTGGCAAAGGCTGCAGTGCATACTGCCATGCATGCCATCGTTTGTCGTGCACTCGCACTCGAAGCATACATAATTTTTTTTTGGATGAACATACAAAATTTGATCATCTGCACGCAGGAACGCATGTCGACATGCCGTACGCTACGTGACGTGTAGCTCGAGCAATTTTTTTTTTTACATTTTCACAATGCACGCTGGCTCACACGTACGTCGACGTTTGATTGATCGTGTGCAGGTTTCTATATATATACAGTATAAAATTGGCAAAGAGAACCAACGTTTTGCATGATTGTGTATATATACGTAGCTTGGTCTATCAACACAACACGCACGAATCGATATAATGGATCGCGAGCTAGCAGCTGACCAATTGATAAACCCCAGCTCATCAACTCAAGATAATCAAGAGCTAGTGAAGAAAGAGTAGCGGCACACCGCCGTACCGTACGTCTAGCTTCAACTCTGACGCTCACGGTTCTTATGAGATATTACTCCCTCCGTTCTAAATTAAATGGTCTTTCTAGCCTTTAATATTTATTTTAAATTACGTGTCTTTTTCGCTTTCTAATATACATTTCTCTTCTTTCAATGCATCTTTGCCTCCATTTCTCTCCTTTTCGTTTTTGATGCACTTAGCATATCCTTTTTTTTTTAATCTCCGTGTAGAGAGCTATAAAGATAAATAATTTGAAACGGAGCGAGTAACAGTGATGACTATTATGTTATTATTATGTTTTTTTCGATAATTATGTTGTTTTTATTTATGTTGTGTACTAGTACTATATAGTACGATTCTTACTACCGACCGTTGCAAATATATTCACTGCCATCCCTTTCTTTGTACAGATAGTAAGTGCGTACAAGGCACATATACGTATTAATAATAAGGTTGGCCGGTGTCTCTTTCGTTGATCTCAAAGACATTACACAGACAGATCGTTTCGCGCGTCCAGCTGGTTCGAGCTCGAGTATAATTTGAGTTTTCGTCCCTTTCGTAATGCATGCTGGCTCACACGCGTTTGATCGTGTTCTATATTAAACAAAAACAACGACGACGTTTTGCATGGTGGCCGTATACGTAGCTTGGTCTATCAAGTATCAACAACACACACACGGATCGATCATCGATCAAACAGCTGACCAGTTGACAAGCCCTTAAGCTCAGCTGGTGATCCCAGACTAGCGGATCGCGTTTTCGGGCCGTGCACGTCACACTTTTTCCGCTGTCATTATGCGACTCTCGTGTGTACATGTACCCCCAGACTAATTAATTAAATTAATTAAGCATACTACAACCGCCGTACGTCCGGCCCAGGAAGCTTTAGTAATAATTAATTCATCGATCACTTAACTTGCAGGAGTTGCCGATAGCAGCCCAAACCTCTGACCGAACAATGAAACTCAGCACTGTTCCAGAAGCATCGGATCAAAACTATTGCTGGTACTAGTATAGGTGGTGCTCGATCAATCGTTTACTAGGTAGCTAGTAGTAGTTCTAGTACAGACGTTGAGTTTGTTAAGCAAACGCGCATCGACCTGGCCGGACGACAAGCAAGCAACTAACGTAGGCTCATCACGCACCCAGTGTCCCAGGTCATGCCATCAACAAAGCATAGTAACCGGCAACAAACTAACCAATAAAAACTCTGCCTGTATTTTTTTTTTTTGTGTGTGCGTTGTTGCTCAAGCGAACCGATCAGTTTAAAACGAAAGCAAAAAAAGAAAATGACCATAACTGATCCGTTTATGTTTATATCTTGGCAAAACGGAGCCGGTACCACCAACAAAAAAGCGCAGCAGCAGCAGACAAGCAGGAACTGCAGAGCAGGGGTGGGAAACCGCGAGAGCACAAGACACGTCCCCCGGCTCCGCTGTCGTCACTCACTCACCCACGGCGAGCTCGATCGAGCTCGCACAAGCACAACAGCTTCCTCTTCCTTTCCTTTATATCTCAAGCTCAAGGAATTCAGTCGTTGTGCTTGCATCCTCAACATTACCACAAGTGAGTAGTACTACAGATCGCTTTCCCCCACCCCACTTTACTTTCTTCACCGCTTTTCCACTCTGATCCCTCCGCATCTCATCAGGGAGCTTCTCTCTTTTCTTCCAACCTTATTTGCTCGCCAACGTTCGCGAAAAAGCCTTACGGGCATGGCCGAGGGGCTGTTGCAGACGCACGACGTGTCCGACCTCTGCATCGGCAAGCCGCCGCTGCGGTGGCTGCCGCCGTCCGCCACCGTCGCCGACGCCGTGGCCGAGCTCGAGGGACGCGACGTCCGGGACGCGGCCCTCGCGGTGTGGGACGGCAACAAGGACGGCGGAGGAGTGGCCGTGGCCGTGGCCGGCAGGGTGTGCATGGCCGACGTGCTGCTCTTCCTCTGCGCCGACGACGGCAACCTCGCCTCGCCGGCCGCCGCGCTGCAGGCCACGCTCTCCGACCTGCTCGCGGCCGCCGACGCGCCGCCGCCCGTCCGCCTCGTCCAGCCAGACGCGAGGTTCACTTTCCTTCTCCTGTTCTCCACTACACTCCGCGCGCGCCACGTCTTCTTCCCTGAATATACTACAGTACTACTGTCGATGCTGCATTTTCGTTCCTAACTGTTGACTCTCGGTCGTTGGACGTGCGCTTCTGGAATCTGGACACGCAGCGTGCTGGAGGCAGCCGACGCGTTCCTCGACGGCGCGCACAGCCTCGTCGTCCCGATCCGGGACCAGCGGAGGCGGCGCCGGCGCGCGCCGGCGGACGACGACGACGAGCCGAAGCTGATGTGCTGGCTGACGCTGGAGGACCTGGTGCGGTTCTTCCTGAGCTCCATCGCGCTCTTCGCGCCGGCGGCCTCCCGCTCCGTCTCCGACCTCGGCGTCGTCCGCCCGGCGACCCTCGTCGTCGCCGCCGGGGACACCGCGCTCTCCGCGGTCCCGCTCCTCCGCACCGCCCTGGCGTCGCACGCCGCCGTGGCAGTCGTCCTCTCCGGCGACCGCCGCCAGCTCGTCGGCGACATCTCCCCGTCGACTCTCTGTTCCGGCGGAGGAGGCGGCGTGTCCGTGGCCGCCGCCATCGCCGCGCTCTCGGTGGGGAACCTGACGGCGTTCCTCGACTGGGGCGGCGCGCCGCCCGAGGCCACCCTCCACGCGGTCCGGTCCCGCCTCCGCCGCCGCAACCTCCACGGCATGATCGACCTCCTACTGTTCGGCGGCGGCGGCGACCCGTCGTCGTCGTCCTCGTGCTCGTCCTCCGCCTCGTCGTCCTCGTCCTCTTCGTCCTCCGACGAAGACGAAGATTACGGCAAGGGCAGGACTATCGCGGCGCCTACTCCGTGCGCGAGGCGAGGGAAGCAGATGCTGTACTCGTCGTCGATGCTAAGCAGGGGGAGGCGCCAGGCTCAGGAGGCGATCATGTGCCACCGGGGGAGCTCCCTGGTGGCGGTGATGGTGCAGGCACTGGCGCATCGCGCGACGCAGGTCTGGGTGGTGGAGGAGGATCGCGAACTGGTGGGCGTCGTCGGCCTGCTCGACGTGCTCCGCGTTCTCAGGAATCATCTGCACCAGCCACACCTCTAGCGCTCCTGGTCCTGGTGAGATCATACTCTATGTGGTTATGTGAAACAGCGAAACAGGGGCAGAGTAGTGTATACGATGAAGAGCATTTTGATTTTGAGGAGGAATTAAGTGCGGTTGGTTCAATCATCTAGTACTACACGAATCCATTGCATGTGAAAAGCATTTTCGATAGAGCCCAGATCCATTCCGTGGTAACATTCGAAAGTAAATTAACTGGCACTGGCAGGGTAAAAACATTTACCCCTTCGCTTTGCTGGCATTGACTACGTGCTTGTTTGGCGAGCATAGCGTCAATTTTGAGTTGGTGCTAGCCAGCCGCCAGGGCCAGACCGGCAGCAGCAGCAGCAGCATGTTTGTCCGAATCCGATTGCGACGAGTTGCCATTTCCAACCCGTTGTAGTGTTATTCATCTCCGGATCCCTGTCCCAACATGCTTCGTTGGCAGCATTGGTACGCAGTACTAGTACTGTATTTTCCTGATCAATCAAGCCCGTCTTGATCTTGGGATCTTGGAAGGCCCATCTTCCTGGGAGCTTATATAGCCCAGTACAAACACGAACCTGATATCTGTGCATGATCTCCATTCGAGGATGTGAATAGCGGCCCGGCCCAGATTAACACGTAGGAACACGCACTTCAGCACGAGAGCAAAATGAAACGCGTACTTCGACCGGATATTAAGAGGGTGATTCCTGTAGTCAAAATTTGGGTGCGGCAACAGCGACCGTATGCGATTCAGTGCAAGGAATGTGCTCGCTTGTTCTCAGTTCTCACTCAAAAAAAAAAAAAAGAAAACAGTGAAAGTAATTTGTACCCCGTGGTTATCTAGAATCAAGAAGATAGGATTTACTACTATCTCAAGGAAAACGAAAAAGGACACGTGTAATCTACTAGTCTAGGCACAAGCACAAGTGGTGACATGTACGTCAACATCTTACCGGATGCTTTGCGATTAGGCTCGCTCGCACACATCCAGGCACTAACTCATGAACAGTCGTGATCACGTTTCGGCTAAAAACAAAGAGCCTTTTGAGCTTGATTTTAAACATGGATCACGTACTATTATTAATATTAAATATAATCAATATAATATGCCTAAATCTGGGAGGCGGAACTGTGAGGTGTCATGCGCTTCACGACCCAATGCCTATTGTACTGTAACCACGCTAATTTAATTGTTTTATCTTACTGCGTTTAAGATGACACACTTGTCTGCCTGCCACGAGCTCATGGATTAACAGTGAAAAAGCGTGGCAATGTAGTACTAGTACTACAGTACTAAAATTATTTTCATTAAAAAGTACTTAGTACTATATACTACCACAGTAGTTTACTACAGTATTACGGTTAAAAACAGAGGAAGGGAAAAGAAAACATATAAGAAGTGATGTTGACTTTCTTCTTTTCGTTTCTTTTCTTTTTTTTTTTTTTTGACAGTGGTGAGTGGTGAGTCGTGGACACGTGAGAGGAGATCGATCCCGTCCCGGCAAGTCCGGCCCAACCGGCAGGCGGCAGGACAACAATTAAAAACGAACGGCCCTTATCGTCGGGAACGGTCCGACGCACGGTGACGTGTACGCTGCGGCCATGCCGTGCCAACCTTATCCCTATCCACCCGTGTCTCTCCATCAGGCGCAGACGAGGTGGTGACTAACCGTGGGGGCCCACACGCATCCAACCAACCGCGCGGCGCCACTCCTTCTAGTAGTACCGCGCGTGCCAAAGAGGGGCCACCCTGTCAGTGACCGTAGCCCAGCTCGGGGGCAAGGACCAGTACTGGCGTAAGTAGTTAGTAGTAGTCCAGAGCGTCGTGTCATGACAGGGTGATGCCGCCGAAGGGAAGACGTCGCGCTCGCTGGCGCATGGATCCCTGTCGTGCTCGTGCACCGCTAGTACCATGACATGACAGAGGTCCTCTGCCTCTTCTCGCCCACCCAAAACTGCCCACGGACAAGGAGAAACCAACGTCCCCCCATGGCAGCTGTTTCACCTTCACCCGGTTTTGCTCACCACCGGTGATCCTACCTGCCATTGAAATGACCGTAATCTCATTGATTCTCGAATCAATTTGAGTTAAAATTTTCCTCGACATAAAAATAGAGTGAGTACTAAGTAGTATAGTTCATTCAAAGAAAAACAGCACCTGATGCATGTGGCAAAACCACCGAGCAGGTGAACGAGGCGTGCTGACCCGGTCCGATAGATTGATTTCCCAACGGGAAGCAGCAGCAGGCCGGGAGCTTACACTACTGATACTGACGTCTCTCTCTCATCTCATCTCATCTCATCTCATCAACCAGTAGTAGTATTGTATTACGTGATGATCTTATCCGTTCTGCCTTTATCCGGCCCATCCACCCTTTGCTTGCTTGCACTCACTCACGATGCACGGGCACGGCACGGATATTTTGTTCGCTCTATAAAAGGCGCTGCCTGCTTCTCGATCCAACACTCCCATTCCACTCCGTTTTCGTTTCATTTCCCGTTGCGTTTCCTGTTCCAGAACCAGAAGGCAGAAGCAGCAGCAGCAGCAATCGCCAATCGCCAAAGATGCTGGCCATCTTCCAGAAGCAGGTGGCGCACGCGCCTCAGGAGCTCAACAGCCCCCGCGCCGGCGCCGCCAAGCCTAAGAACCCCGACGAGATACTCAGGGACTTCCACGCCGTGCACCCCACCGACGCCTTCTCCACGTCGTTCGGAGGCGGCGCCGCGCTCGCCTGCGTCGGCGCGCATGCTAGCCCTGCCGCCGCAGGATACCAGAGGTACTACCACCAACCTACTAGTACCTTGGATTGGATGGATGGCATGGGCGTTCTCGCTCCAGCAGTATTAACCGAGTCTCGATTGCTTCGATTGCAGGATGTTCTGTGGCCTGGACGACATCTTCTGCGTGTTCCTCGGTAGGCTTGACAACCTGAACAGTCTGATCCGGCAGTACGGCCTGTGCCCCAAATCCACCAACGAGGCGCTCTTCGTCATCGAGGCGTACCGCACGCTGCGCGACCGCGGGCCTTACCCGGCCGACCAGGTCGTCAAGGACCTCGCCGGCTCCTTCGCCTTCGTCGTCTTCGACAACAAGTCCGGCACCGTCTTCACCGCGCGCAGCACCGACGAAGGTGTGCCGCTCTTCTGGGGCGTGGCCGCCGACGGATCCGCGGTCATCTGCGACGACCGCGACGTCGTCAAGCGCGGCTGCGGCAAGTCGTACGCGCCGTTCCCCGTCGGATGCATGTTCCACAGCGAGGGCGGGCTCAAGAGCTTCGAGCACCCCATGAACAGGCTCAAGGCCATGCCACGCGTCGACAGCGAGGGCGTCATGTGCGGCGCAACGTTCAAGGTCGACACCTTCACCAAAATCAACTCCATGCCGCGTGTCGGGAGCGCCACAAACTGGGCCGCGGCGTGGGACGACGCAGCCATGTAGAGAGAGAGAGAGAGACTGGCTAATTGCGCACGGTCGGTTCGCCTGCCACGTCCGTGCCCCGCCACCGTCGCCCCTGTCGTCCGTCGCTCCGCTGCACTTCACAAAGCTCTGAACCAAGTTTTCCTTTCTTTTAGCTCCATAAATTTGGGCTGTGCTTCTTGTTTAGCATTTCCTACTCTCGTGGCATTGTAAATTATATGGTGCGTGTGGCTTTTACGGAGGGGCTTGGTTGTTGAACCCGACGAATAACAGTTTTTTTTTCAAATCCGCATCACATGGTACTCAATTCCGAGGTCTTGTGCTGCCGGTTGTTTTTTGTATCCACAAAGATTTAGGTAACTCCGCCATCCATAGAGAAGAAGCCAAATTACGGTACATGACAGTTCAGCGACATAAATAAGGCACAAAACAACACTTGCAAAATTATTTTAGAAAAATGAAACAGATGACAAATATTAGCTACAAAAAAAAATCTTAGCTAGCACTTCGCCGCTGAAACAATGGATGACAGAGGAACAGGCCGATTGTGGAGAGAAGCGCTCGTGACCCGGTCCACTTGTCGCTTGAGGCCCAACAAAAGCACCTAATGCTGGAGAAAGCCTAAAAAGCAACCTTATGTCGCGTCGTGTATGGGCTGAACTGGGCTGGGCTAGGAAGGGACATCATAACCATGCTATCGTTAACGCAACACTGAAGAGTTCCAAAGTCAAACTACTGTGCATTCCATTAAACAAAGAAGGGAAAATATATTCACTTCAAAAAAAAAAAAGAAGGGAAAATATATTCAAGGACGGCCTGTCTGAATTAGTTCAAAATCCGCCGGAATTGCCGGTTTCTTCGCCAGATCTTCATCCCTTTGACCCCCGAGCTTATTCAGTGTAAAGGGCATGAAAAAAAGAAAAAAATAATCAAGACCATACCAACTGATCGGATGCCACGTTAACATTTCAGTTTTTCACGCGTGCAGTTTCAACAGGTAATCTATCTTCTTCTTGTGGGACTCCGCGAGTCGGCGACAACGACCTCGTCTGAGATTTTGGTGCGTAGCGAAGCAAGCAGCCATAGATGGACTAGACTGTTTCTAACCTGTCATCTTGTTTTCCGCGCCGGCCATTGGGAGAGCCTTACCTAGACACCACACGATTCAGAGACTTTTTGAAGCTTCAAAGATGATGTAAGGTAACCGAATTTGGACCTGGCAATATTCTGACTATACCGTTTCTAGATGCCAAAAGGACTGAGGACAACTTAGGCCTGGCAATGGAACAAGATTCTGATTATCCTGTGTCTGAGTTACGACTAAACTGAGATTCAATTAAAAAGGCGGCAAGCGGGCAGCCTTTTTTTTTTTCTTAAGTGGTTTATTTACTACCTGTTCGTTTCTAGTAAGTAGAGTGTCATGCTACCGAGCGTTTCATTGACCAGTCGCCTGTTTGTTATCTCTGCTATCTTGCCGTACGTATATATGATTCACTATGATTACTTCTCCTTGCTGCTCAATGGAGTAACTTGCATGGGTCGTATGCAGGGGAGCACCGACCAGAAAACCGCAATTCAATGGAGACAGACAGTAGTAGCTTATGATCCTTACTTGTTCCTGAATGCAGTACAACACCACGCCACCGGAAATTCGAGCAATGAACAACTAGTAGTCTGAGATCGCTTTAGTACAAAGTCGATTTCAGGACAAAATAAGGAAAAGAAAAAGGATATTTAGCAGGCGATGATGGGGAGTAATGGAGGTGATGGACGGGGTCGACTACCCAGAGCATACGGAAACTGTTGAGGCCTCACACACAGCAAGGAAGGAAGGTTAGGTCACAGTCACATTTCGGCCTGTTCTTTCTATGATACCGACGCATCCATCAAATAACACCGAGCCAAATTTTCTATTACTAGTAGTACAGTAAAAGCTTTTTGACTTGGACCAACTGAGGAAGAAGATGGGTTAACGGAACGGCCAGCAGGAGCAGGACAGATGATGGGCTTGTTGGTGTTCGGACGAACGCATTCCACCCCGGCAAGCCTTGTAGTTGATCATTGTCGCCGATATTGTGTTTTTCAGGCGCGCGCATTGATGAACAATCTCATCCGAATGTTACAGGCGAAAAATGATCGATGATGAGGAATCAACAAACCCAGCAAGCTGCTTTGGAGCGCTCTATGATTGATCGGCGGCAGAGGGTTTTTTTTTTTTTTGGTTGATTGCAGAGATTACGAAAACAGGAGCTTCATTGAATGACGTGCTCTGGTCTGGTGGAGTTTCTTTTTTCCTTTTTTTCTTCCTTAAAACCTGCGAAATGAATCCCTCCTAAGCAGAAGGTTAATTGAATGTTTGAACTCATTAGCCATAGTAATCCTAATGCGACATGATCCCCTCGTGAACGATAGATCCAGATGTTCTCATCGAGTATCTCTCTCTACGTGCAGATCGCTCGCAGTTGCCGCATGTGCATTAAGAGTCACTACAGTCAATTCTCTTCCCTCTCTCTGACCCAGGGTTAACCTTACCGTTTTATGCGCGAAAACCGCCCGACGGCGCACGAGCGGTTACCGTGTTAACCGCTCGAAAAACCGTTCAAATTATAAATTTCAAATTTTTGAATCCGAAACCGCGGTTTCCGAGCGAAAACCGCTCGGTTTGCAGCGAAAACCACTCGGTTTGACTGAAAATCGCGGTAACCGCTCCCGAAGTTTTAAATTTTGAAAACCAAATTTTAAATCAGAAAACCGTGGTTTTCAGTGGTAACCGCTCGGTTTACACGGTAAACCGTCCGGTTTGACTGAAAACCGTGATTTTAACTAAAAATCATACTAAACAAGTTTTTTTAACTTCTTCCTTCATCATAATTCCTCATTTTTCATCAGTTTTTTTACATATTTTTTTTACAAATTTTTTCAAATTTTTCAAAATCCATGAAATTTAAATTCGGAAAACCACTGACCGTAGAAACCGAGCCGGACGGGTTTGGACGAAAACCGTAAAAACCGAACGGTTTTGAACGGTTTTGTGAACCCTGCTCTGACCTCGTCATCCTTGCGAAGCAGTGACGCCACACCAGAAAGTCTAATTTTGTACTACTACTACTAGTATAGTACGTATGGATGCTCCGTGCCTTCAAATATTCAGAGCTATATATATATATATATTTTAGAGATAGAGAGAATATTCGAACCCTGTTGTTGTTTGTTGACAGACGGCACAAAACGAATAGTAATGCTACAGTTCGCGTTAGCGGATCATGGTCCTTGTATTATTACTTATTAGCCTGCCGCCCAGCTACCAGTAATATGAGCCGATATACTACAGTATAAGAGGACGTGTGAACGGGCACAGTGAAACGGAATAAGTTGACAAGAGAGGCAGGCACAGACAGCAGAAGCCACCAAAAGTGGGAGGAAGGAAACCAGCCCTCCAATCCCAGCCATCAGTATGATTACGGGTTTGACTGATGACCGATTTCCGGACAAAGGAAGGAGTAAGACTTTTTTTTAACGGTTCTTCCGTTGATCAGTTCCTCGACAAAAGAAAAAAAAAACTATAAATTTCGTGGATACTATGAACGAAATGAAATGAAATTTGACGGCGAGCATTATTGGTCGCTAGCTGCTGTGAATATGTGATGTGTGCGTACCCAACTGCGCTTTGACGGCGAGGACTTGTAGTACTATTAGAAAGAGTAAGGGACTTAATTAATTAATTAACCCTAGCGGAGGCGATCCAACACCCAGGGTGTGGGTGGTGGTAAAAACCACGGTCCATGCATGAAGTTTACCACCAAGGTGCCAAGGCCCAAGCCTGGTGTGGTGTGTGGCGTGGGAATGGGAACGCGGCGCGTGCGTCGGCGGTCAACGCACGGGCGCCACTGCAACCAATTGTCGTTGGTTTGCCGCTTGCCTGGGTGACGGCACGCACGATATTCACAGATCACAGATGGGTGGGCTGGGGATTGTGGCGCTGCCACATATTGACAGGTTGCTTGCCGGAACTCTCTCTGACTAATTATTATTATTTTTATTTTTGGTTAACAAGACGCTGATGATTATGGCACCAACGAAAACAATTATTAGTACATCTCGTCACCCAAAAAAAGGGAAAAAAAAACCCAGCGTCCTGGCTCGTCACAAGTCTCTCTCGCTCTCGCACCACCAAATACGAATCCACGTCCGCGGTCCGACTAAAAAAAAAAATCTTTTCAAAACAAAACCTACACAAGGCTTCGTCTTCCCGGCTGCTAATGCTCCAGTGGTAGTACTAGTAGCAGCATTTTCTTTCGACCTTCTTCCCTTTCGTTTTCCAGGTTCGTAGCGTGCTCGCTCTTACTCCCGCTGCTGTTCTCCCCTGTAACACCTTTATTGCAGCACCAGCTCCCTGTCGAGAGGGATTAGCACCACCACCAATCAGCTGGCTGCTCCTGCCTGAACCAACATGCCAACCAAAGCACAGATATCTTGCTTATAATTGTTGGTTCAATCGCCAACCACTTTCTTCTCCTTCTTCCTCCTCCTCTTTCCTCCTTTCGCTTTTGCCTACCTCTTACCTCGGCGGGCGGCGGCCACTTAAAATCCTCTTCCCCACTGTTCATCAGCCGTGCACACCTCAGTCACCATCGATCTGAACCTTGCCCTGGAGAAGACAGGGAGCAAGGAGCGCGGGTGCTTCGGTCCCAGGTACGGTACCATGTCTAACCTCTTTTTTATCACCCTCTCTCTTTGTTCCCCTTGCGTTTTCCCTTGATTTCTCAATATGTTCTGTCCCCGTGGAAGAAGCTTCTGTTGATTTCCTGTGCTTCGTGAGCTGTGTTGTGGCGCTGCTTCCCAACTGTGGTGATTTGGATGCCTCGGTGTTCACCAGGCTTAAGAAATCCCCTGGTGCTAGGTATTCGGAGCAAACGAACTCCCTTTCGGTGTGTGAAGCTGCAGAACCACCAATTTTGGAATGTTCGTCAGAGATTTGGTTTTTCGAAGTAGAAATTGATAAAATCGTTGTCCGGGGACGAACACCCAGGGGAAGAAAAGAAGAAGAACCAGATGTGTCTGAAAAGCAAGTTGGATATTTTTGGACCAAGGGCGGAGGAAACTTGACGTCGCTTGTGGACAGAACAAAGACCAGCTAACTTTTGGCAGTGATGATCGGATAGATTTGTCTTGTTGTTTGTTCTCATAATCCGTCATGCCCTACCATCATCGTCCGTTACTAATCACTACTACTACTCTTTTACCTTGCCATATTGTAAACTAAAAAATCTTTCGTTCCTGCGCAACAGATAGCTTGACAAAGTCGTGAAGTGCATGCTATTTATCAAGAAGACGGATATTTATATTAACAAGCAAGGACATGAGTTGGTGTTGCATTCCAAAATACCGCAAACAACAGAATCCTTACTCCGATTCCATTGGCGGTAAGAATTGCATATGAGTTTCCGTTTCTCAGTATTATTTCCTGCACTGGCATGCCAGAAAACAAAGTTTCACTGAGCTAGTCTACCATCCATCTTTTTTCAAAACTGATCCACAATGCAGATAGAAATAAAAGAAGCATACGGTCTCCTGCACAAATCTCATCATTTACTGCTTTCAGGTATTTATACGGAGAAAAACATTAGGCTCTTCTCCTATGCTGAGTTGAGATCTGCAACCGACAACTTCAATCGCACCAATAAAGTGGGCCGAGGTGGCTTTGGGACTGTATATAAGGTAAAATTTTAGATTATTACCTCTAAAATTTTAAATGATCTTATTTTTGTTTTTGTTTGACGGAAATAATATCTTACCTTTCAGGGAACCATTAGAAACGGGCGAGAGGTTGCAGTAAAAGTCCTTTCTGCTGAATCCAGACAGGGCATCAGAGAATTCCTGACTGAAATTGACGTCATTACCAATGTGAAGCATCCCAACCTTGTTGAACTAATTGGCTGTTGTGTTGAAGCAAACAACCGAATTTTGGTCTATGAATATCTTCAAAACAGCAGTCTTGACCGAGCATTGTTAGGTACGACCATTCCTTGTGTCTAGATACTACCCTGTATCATTGCACTGTATTATTTATTGACAGTTTGCCTTGTGCTTCTGCAGCATATAACAGTGTACCAGCTAACTTCACTTGGAACATAAGGTCTTCTATATGTATTGGAGTTGCAAGAGGTCTTGCATACCTGCACGAAGAGATTGCGTCCCCCATTGTACATCGAGACATCAAGGCTAGCAATATACTGCTTGACAAGAGCTACATCCCCAAGATTGGGGATTTTGGCCTGGCCAAGCTGTTTCCTGATAATGTCACCCACATCAGCACCCGTGTAGCTGGAACGACGTGAGGATCAAGTGATTTTTGATGCTTAACTGTGTTTGTTGTCTCTTCATGCCTCGATGCACTAACTTGGTTATTGGACTTCTTCTTGGTTCTTGCAGAGGTTACCTTGCGCCTGAATATGCGTGGCATGGCCAGTTAACTAAGAAAGCAGACATATACAGTTTTGGGGTCCTTGTGCTGGAGATAGTAAGCGGCAGAAGTAGTTCAAGGAGCTTATTGGATGATGAAAAAATTCTTCTAGAGAAGGTCAGTCTTCCTATCATGTGCTTCTGCTGAATGTTGTTTAGTCATCCACAAACACAGCTTCACAACAATAGTTCCTGGTAAACTATTTGCTGCAGTTTTTATAGTGAATGTGGAGAGCTTACTGCTTTTTAGCTACGAAAAAGATTCACAAACACGTACCACCCTTCATTCAAGTTCAAGTCCTAACTCTGAACATTCGTTACAGACATGGGAGTTGTATGAAGCGAAAAGGCTTAAGGAACTGGTTGACCCATCACTCGGAGATTACCCTGAAGATGAGGTCATCCGGTACATCAAGGTTGCCCTCTTCTGCTTACAGGCTGCGGCGGCCCGCCGGCCATCGATGCCACAGGTCCTGACAATGCTGTCCAAGCCGATCCGGATCAACGAGAACGAGCTTACGGCACCGGGGTACATCCACGACTACAAGGCCACGGCATCGAAGGCAAGCACGTCCAGCAATTCAAGGTACAAGAACTCAGGTTCAGACGATTCCAACGTGTTCAGCACGGTGGTCCCACCGACGATTTCTGAGATGAGCCCAAGGTGAAGCAATGCCTGGCAGGGTTCAGTTGAGATTCGACACTTCAGGTTGTGACGAGGGTGACAGAACCTGACGGTATAGAGTGCTTGTTTCTGTTCTTTTCTTCTGCAAACGCGGCAACTAGATCTTGTAAATATAAATTAGTGATTCATACAAGAGCAATGCAAGATTGCTGTTTGTTGCACAATTTTGAGGCTTCCACATCGGACAGCAATAACAGTATCATGCCATCAATCGTTTAGTTTAACAGTTAATCTCTGATTCTGTCTTTGAACTTCAAACCACAAAGCATCCAGTGAAGCAAACTGGGCACAAAGAAATTAAAATAGAGAACAGCAATGTTTACTACTAATATGTTCTAGGCTGATATAAAGCCATCCTGGTGCAGATCTCTACAAAAGATCACTCAGTACAGGACAGATAGATAGATACATAAATCCGGCAAATAAGAAATAAAATGTATTTCCATCTACGCGCAGTCAAGCTTCTTGTGTTTCTTTAAAGCTAAGCTTTTAAATCACTCGGATGCTGCTGGCTGCTCTTTCTCTGCCTCTGCAGGGCCATTCACAGGTGTTTCTTTACTCTCCGAGGGTTTCTTCGAACCGTTTGCTGGGGCTGCTACACCATCTTTTGTGCCATCTTTTGAGCCCTCTTTTGTGCCATCTTTTGAGCCCTCTTTTGTGCCATTTTTTGAGCCCTCTTTTGCGCCATCCTTTGCGCCTTCTTTAGCAGCAGGTGCCGGTGGAGGTTGCAGCATGTGTGGTGGTGGAGCGTGCTTCAGCTTCACCAAAATATGGCGCATCCGTGAGAGGTCCGTGGGCTTGCCAGGCTTAGGGCCCTGAACAACTGTGATGGATGGTTTCTTGTCCTTATCTTTCTTTCCCCGCTTCTCAATTGTGGCTATTTCATGTGGGATGAGCTCTGAAATCGATTTCCAATACTGCTTGTCTGCATTAGCATGGAATTTCTCCTGGTTGGCTATGAAAATCTGCAGCATTCCACAAAAGCATTTAGTACACACAAGCAAATAGATTAATAACTCAGATGTACTCTACCGTACATACCTTCTCCCTTTCTCTGTTGTTGACCATATTATTCGCACAGTTCTGTATCCTTTTCTCAAAGAAAGCTTTCTTAAATTCTTCAGCTTCAGCAATTATTTGAGCACGAATCTCCTTCTCCTTCCGTTCTTTTGCCTCGAGTTCTAAAGCATTTCTCCTGAAAGCATTGTGAAAAGCAAGAGGTAATCAGAAAATAAGGGTAAAAGAAACAAATGAAGGAAAAAGGTAATAAAGTTGTTAGCTTCAAAGACCAGCATATTTGTGACTACCAGCAATCATAATATCCAGCAAATTTGCACAAAGGTAACCTGTATCTAAGCATCCTACAAAATGTTTACAAGCATATTGTGAAATAGGTTATCACGCTCTCCCTGAACAGTCACATGCTAAAGACAGTGACAGGACTAGGTAACGGTGCTACAAATCTACAATATCCACAGAGACTTGTAAATAATGGGACAATAAATTTCCAGATTCTAGAAACGCTAATCTAATAATAACAAAAAAAAAATTCAGTAGAGAAGATGGGCACACAAATCCTGAAGCTGCATAGAAAGACAGATCAAGTACCAAAAATGCACTCCATAAGCACTGCACATTCTTAAAATCTCAAGAGCAGAACCGCATGCCAAGATGAGCACAACATAAAATGGGTACGGCCTTAACCCTGCCAGCAAACCTTTGGTGAACTTACTCCACATAACTGTTGACCATGGAGCTATTCCATATCTATACCCAGGAACTTATAAAGTTCATCAGATGTATCATATGGATGCAAGGATTAAATAGTGTAAATATGTAAATGGAACATCACATGGTCAGGATCGGGAGCAATACAATCAAATCATCAAACTGGAGGTAGACAAAGAAGTAGTACTGGAAGATCTCAGATATGAATAGTTTAATGGGTCATGCCCAATAGATTATGAATATTAGCATCATCCTATCACACTCTCCAATCAATATTTAGCACACTAAAGCCTAGCAAAGCATCAACCACCTGACGGAGAACGATGCCGCAAAAAACCTAACAACAATAAAAATTCCCACAGCCTACAGACTATGCACAGCTGGCTAGTTCTGTAACAAAATATTATGAATTCACTGTAAACAAATGAAACAAATATAATAAAAACATAGTTTTCTACCAAAACTAACGGTGTGCTTACTACCAGTAGGAGCTAGGAATTGCTGAAGTTGCACAAATTAGGCGAAGTAGCGAAAAAACGTTTCAGATCTAGCTCGAAGCGTCAGAAATCTAGCTCGCATGTAAGCAACCAAACAGGCGGCAAACTACATAAGCCCTGAGCGGATCTGAAGTGGTGCTCACCTCCGCCACTCGCGGAGCAGGATCCCCTCCTCCCGCATCTCGCTCGGCGGGGGGAGGATAGGGCCGCCATCGTCGCCGTTGGGCTCGAGCTCGGGGGAGAAGGGGGAGGGCGAGTACCCTCCGGAGACGTGGCGGATCGGGACGCCGTCGCCCTCCGCGGCGATCTCCTCCACCTCCTCCTCGACGGCTCCGTCGGTGAAGGAGGCGTAACCGCCGTAACCCCCGGCGTCGTCACCGCCGGCCGCCGGCGCGGCGGAGTTGGGATCGTAGTCATCACCGTCGAAGGGGTGGGAGGCGGTGCGCGGAAGCTCGTCGGCGCCATCGTCGCCGAAGAAGGAGGCCATGGTTGGGGAGGGAGACGCGGAGGTTCGGTGCGGGTGCGGGTGCGGGTGCGGGTGCGGCGCTTGGGTGGGACTCGGCTGCGCTTGCGTTCGTGACTTGGTGGAGCTGGGGTTGGGCTGGATGCTCTCTGCTCCTGCTCGGGTGGGCGCGCGAGCTGTGTGCCTGTGTGTGGATCTGGAATTCTGGATTGGTGCGCTTTGCTTTGCCTGCTCCGCCTGCCTGATTATGTCCCTTTTTTCTTCCTTTTTAGCGAATAAAAAAAAAATCTGTTTGGTCAGCTTGTTCGGTCATGGGCTAGAGATGGGCTCATGGAAGTTGTTATGGTTACGGATCCCTTATGGTTACGATTGGGCTCAATAAGCCTAGTTTGTTACTTTGTTTTGCGTTTTTTTTACGTGCCGTTGCATTCTTCTTTTCCTCCCCATGGTTAACCAAAATATGAAACTCAGAGAGCATCGTACATCTTGACTTTGGGGTACAAATATGGATCCTAATTCATTTTGTGAGTTTAGCGTGTTCTCTTTTTTTTTTTTTTTGTGTGTGTGTGTGCAACAGTGATGGAGAAGCGACAAAGAATTAAGAATACAATCTTGATTGCAAGCTTGCAACTTCGAGAGTCTCTACAACAAGTGAATTATCTGCCGTTTGTTGGTGCCAGGAGTCCACGCCCCTGAAAAAAGCAGTGTGGGCAACACAACCAAACGTTACTGCCCAGCAATCAGTCAGTTACTCAGCTTGATGCTACCCTGGCGTTCACCAGCCGTTCCGCATCGCCGAGCTCCACCTCGCCGGACATCACACCAGTACCATCTCCTCCGAACAGCGTCTCGATCTGCTCGAGCGTCTTGCCGCTCGTCTCCGGTACGAACACGTGCACGAACGCCACGGACATTGCCGAGACAGCGGCGAACCCGGCGAAGGCGCCGGCCACGGACACGGCTCTGCAGACGGAGAGGAACGACATGGCGACGGCGCCGCTGGTCATCCTGTTCAGCGCGAACCCGATCCCGACGGCCTGCGCGCGCAGCCGCAGCGGGAAGATCTCGGAGCTCAGCACCATGTTAATCGGCCCGATGCCCACCGAGAAGAAGGCCACGAAGCCGCACACCGTGAGCACGGCGAGCCCGACCGCCGCGCCTCTCGGAAGCGCGGGCAAGGACAGCGACGCGGCCAGCACGGCGAGGCACGCCGTGATACCGGCCGTGCTGACGTACAGCAGCGGCTTCCGGCCGACGCGGTCCACCAGGACGACGGCGACCGCGATGAACGCCGTCTTGGTCAGCCCCACGGCGACGGTGGCGGCGAGGAGCCCCCGCTCCGACGCGACGCCGGCGTCGCGGAAGATGGTCGGGCTGTAGTACACCAGCGCGTCGATGCCGGTCGCCTGCTGGAACACCTGCACGCCCACCCCGGCGACAAGCATCCGGCGGATGGCCGGCGACGGCCGGACCAGCAGCTCCCGCCACGCCACCGCCGCCTTCTCGCCGCCGGTGGCGGACTCCTCGATCTCCGCGAGCCTCTCCTTCGCCTCCTCCTCGCTGTCGGTGACCTTAAGCAGCACGGCGAGCGCCTCTCCGGCGCGGTTCCGCATGACCAGCCACCGCGGCGACTCCGGGATCGCCGCCAGCGCGAACGCGACGGAGACGGAAGGGAGGACGCCCGCGGCGAGCATGACGCGCCAGCCGATGTGGTCCGGCAATCCCGCGAAGGCGAGGTTCGAGACGTAGCCTAAAAGGATGCCGAGGCTGATGAAGACCTCCGGGAACGACGCCATGGACCCGCGCAGCGTCGCCGGGGCGATCTCCGAGATGTAGACCGGCGCGACCATGATGCCGATGCCGATGCCGATGCCGGCCAGCAGCCGCCCCGCCATGAGCATGGCGAACGAGGGCGCCAAGGTCATGATCGCCGCGCCGGCCTGGAACACGGCGGCGGCCAGGCCGATGGTCCACTTGCGCCCTATCAAGTCCGAGGTCCGGCCGGCGGCGAGGCTGCCCAGGAGGGAGATGAAGCTCAGGCATCCCACCAGCACTTCCTGCTGCACCTCGGTGATGTGCAGGTCCTTCTGGATGAAGATGATGCAGCCGCTCATCACGCCAACGTCTGGATGAATGAACAGTTAATTCTGCAGCTCACTTTACTGCGACGCTCAACTTGAGCTGGTTGTTGTTTGAACCGACACCAAATAAAAACACACCCGCTCACCGTAGCCGAGCAGGACGTGGTTGAGAGAAGCGAAGACCGAGCAGGCAACGACGTATCTCCGGCTACTGCCGCTGCCGCGAACACGGACGCCACCACCGTCCTCCGGCTCCTGGGGAAGCACGTCGTCCATGCGCGCGTACCTGCTTTTCCTACCCAAGAAGCCAGACAAGCCGCCGCCGCCGGCCGCCACCTCGGCTCCCATCACCTCTGTTTCACTTAGCTCCTCCTCTAATCTTCCAAGAAACCCAGCCCGTGAATCGGAAGAGCGGTAATGGATCTGAGGGAGGAGAGGAAGACAGAACGCAACAGGAAAGAGGTGGAGGAGGAAACAAGGCCGGATTTGTTTAAGAACAAGTAGGCGTTTTTATATGTTTCGGTTGCTTTTCACCGCAGGTGGGCTTGACCGTCTGCTCTGCTCATTTGCGAGGCAGTTTTATTTGAAAAGAAGGAATCTGCAGTTCTGCACTCGCTTTCATCAAATGCACGTTTTCCCGCAATAATCAACAACATTCTGGTGTTTTAGCGACGTCGGTGATATCCAGAGTTACCCTTTTATATACACCAATTTCGTTTGGATCTCATTTCCTTCTTTTTCATTCACGTTCGAACTGTGAGTCTGTGACGTAGTACATTTTTGCTCAAACCGCGGTGGTGCTATGACAAAGAGCGTGTGTGTTGCTGTGTTAGTACACGAAATCTGAATGCTGAATTCATGAAGTGTATCAGTATCCTGCCTATGTGTTCACTGTTCAGTATTCACCAGAGAGCACAACGGCCATTGACATTCCTCCGCAGCAGCGAAAACTCACGAGCTCGAGTGAATCTGAATCCGTTTTTGTGACTACTACCTTCCCCGTGAGCAAAAACCTCTCGTGTGGCATGAGATTGCAGGACCGGTTGGAAGTAGCAGCTTTGCTTGGGTTTCCAGACACGCAACTGCCACGGCATGAGCAAACCAGAGCAGCCTGCTTGTAGTGCCGAGCTGAAACCTTATCATCCCTTGCGCACCAACTGCTCCACGTCGCCGAGCTCCAGCTCACGACGCCCATCCTCTCCCTCGCCGCCGCAGCCTCCGAACAGCGACTCGATTTGCTCCAACGTCTTGCCGCTGGTCTCCGGCACGAACACGTGCACGAACACGACGGACAGCGCCGACACGACCGCGAACCCGGCGAACGCGCCTGCCACGGACACGGCTCTGCAGAGGGACAGGAACGACATGGCCACGGCGCCGCTGGTGACCCTGTTGACGACGGTCCCGAGCGCGACGGCCTGCGCGCGCAGCCGCAGCGGGAAGATCTCCGAGCTCAGCACCCAGCAGATGGGCCCGATCCCCACTGAGAAGAACGCCACGTCGCCGCACACCGTCAGGATGGCGACGCCGATGCCGAGGCCTCTGGAGACCAACCCGTGCTCGAGCAGGAAGAGCGCAGTCGACAGGACCGCCAGGCAGAGTGTCATGCCCGCGGTGCTGACGTACAGCAGCGGCTTCCGGCCGACGCGGTCGATCAGCACGATGGCGAGCGCGATGAACGCCGTTTTGAAGAACCCGACGGCGACCGTGGCGGCGAGGAGCCGCCTCTCCGTGGCGACTCCCGCATTTTTGAAAATCGTCGGGCTGTAGTACACCAGCGCGTCGACGCCCGTGATCTGCTGGAAGCACTGGATGCCCAGCCCGGTCACCAGCATCCGCGTGATCACCGGAGACGGCCGCGTGAGCTCCTGCCACACCGTCTTGCCGTTGCCGCCGTACTTATTCTCAGCGTTGCCGCCCGCGGCGGCAGCCTCGATGATCTCGGCGAGCCTCTCTTGTGCTTCTTCCTCGCTGTCCGTGACTTTAAGCAACACGGCGCGCGCCTCGTCCGCCCGGTTCTGCGCGACGAGCCACCGCGGCGACTCCGGAATCACGAGCAGCGCGAAGGCGATGGACGCGGACGGGAGGATGCCGACGGCGAGCATGACGCGCCAGCCGAGGTGGTCGGGGAGCCCCGAGAAGGCGTAGTTCGAGACGTAGCCGAGGAGGATCCCGAGGTTGATGAAAATCTCCGGGAAGGAGGTTAGCGAGCCCCTGCACGCGGCGGGCGAGATCTCCGCGATGTACACCGGTGCGATCATCAGGCCGAACCCGATGCCCACGCCGGCCAGCAGCCGGCCGACCATCAGCACGTGGAACGAAGGGGCGAACGTCATCACGGCGGCTCCGGCCTGAAACACGGCGGCCGCGAAGCCAATCGTCCACTTCCTGCCGATGGCGTCCGATGTCCGTCCCCCGGCGAGGCTGCCGAGCAGAGAGATGAAGCTCAGGCAACCGACCAAGACCTCTTGCTGCACCTCGGTGATGTGGAGGTCCCTCTGAATGAACAGAATGCAACCGCTCATTACTCCGACATCTGGGATCAAGATGTCACAGGTTGGACTACATTAGCAACTTACTGTAACCTGTCTCTATGCAAAAAAAAAAAAGTCAACGCGATGCAGCAGCGTATTACTACTGCTACATACGGAGTACTAACCAAATCCTACGCTTAATAATCACAATGGAAGCTCGGATATCAAACAACCAGAAAGCAGCTGCACGGGCGATTGCCAGAGATGTCTTTGTCCAGAAATGGATCAGAGCCTTGCTTACCGTAGCCGAGGAGCACAGAGTTGAGCGACGCGAAGACGGAGCAGGCCAAGACGTAACGCCTGCTGCTCTGGCTCCGGCGGACACGGACGCCGCCGTCTTCCCCTTCGTCGTGGTCTTGCGGGAGCACGTCGTCCATGCGCACGTACTTGCTCTTCTTGCCCATGAAATCTGGCAAGCACGGCATGCCGCTGCCATTGGCTCTGCCGCCGTTGGAGACCGACAGCTCGGCGGCTGGCAGCATCATGCCCTGCGTTCCCTTCCCAACTTCCTGGTTACAGAGGTTGGCTCTGAGTCTTGGAAGGTACTAGTAATACTAGACTAGCAGTAGGAAATTGTGCTGGATCTGAGGAGAGAATGGGGGGAGAAGAAGAAGAAGACCGTTTTTTATGTGTTCATCGTGTACTTTCCACGACACGGGATTGGGTCGTCGGTCCACTCGTAGCGTTGTTGAGAGCCATTTTCAAATGGGGGCTTCTTTCATGTAAACCCCTTGAATTTTATGATTCTTTTTAGAAGGCCTCCGTCCCAATAAGCAACAGGCGTCGTGTAATTCGCGCTAAGGATAAAAAAAAAAATATCCAAAGTTTAAATAACCCCCTCAACTTATTACACCGCACACGTAGGAGATTGAATTGAATTGGTCAACTATGAAGGAGAGAGATTGAGAGAGTATGGCAGATAAATGAAAAAATAAATGAAAATAAGATTCTTATTATTTTTTGAAGAAGGAAAATAAGATTCATATTTGGCATGTAATTACTCATTAGCCATATTTTTTATTTCATACCTTATCGTTGAGATTTAAAATATCTTTGTACCTTCAAATATCGCGTAAGCATCATAAAACTTCTATAGGGCATTTATATACTATGAGTAGCCATTTAACGGACACTAGAAATGCCCAACCAACCATATGGATATGTTGATAATATTTCTAGATAAACAAATTAGTCAAATGTAATTTATGATGTGAAAAAGTTAGAATATAATACATTGATGAACTTACTGTTTGAGATGGCCTCTGGCCCAATAAGCTAAACAAGTTCTGCAACATCTGTTTTGATGGGTATAAAGATAATATAAACGAAATCTCATTCAGTATATTATCGGCACATCTCGATTTCGAACCATATATATTTTAAGCTTTTAGAAGGTACAAAAGGTTCAACAGCACCAACTCATACAGTGATCATCGACTGTATTCGGTAGCAGGTCAGCTTGAAGGTCATCAAAATTGAACCAAGAAATTGTTTGACCATACTCATCAGCAGGTGAGTAGCGCGCCTACCCTATCTTATGCGAAACAACATACTGATGTCAACTCGTGCATTCACTATAGTCAACGTATAATGGGTTATGCTGTAATGCTGACTGATTGTAGTTGAACGTCAGGACCTCAAGGAAATACATGGTGTAGGGATCAAAACTCAAAAGTATTATGGACCGGACAGTAATAACAATATGAAACCACCAGCATCACTGGAGCCTCACAGATCGTCACTTTTGTTTCCGAATTCCCATTTCCTGCTCCAGTGGCAGCAATGTGGTTCTTTAGGGGTAGTTCTTTAGCATGTACCAGCTCCATTTAATCTCGGCAAGTGGATCTGGCCAAATATTTCCTTTGATACATCATCAACTAAATTTTCCGCAGCATATTTATGTACGTATAACTTGAGAACATGACAAACAATCTTCTATGCCTGCAGGTACACATAAAATATGTTGGTTCCCTTGCATATTAATCATAAAGCAATAACCGAGTTATATCAAAACTGATAATCACAGTAGTCTCCATACAACATTGACAATCAGTGTCTTTAACCAATCAGGTAAACATGATTCACTATTATTTCCTGATATGGCTTGACTAATGCCAACTTGATTTTTTGATGAACCATGTGTGGATGCAATAAAATCAAAAGCTTCCGTTCAAACTTATAAAGGCCATGGATTGACCTCCAAGACCAACACGCCACTTAGGAAGGTTTCCAAACACAGATGGCAGAAATGATGCTATCTCAGTAAAAATGTAGAAAACATAAAATACATACCAAACCCATTGGCTTTTGTGTGCAGCCATTGCCTGATAGCTTCTGGATGGACTACTGTTAATTATGGTATAGATTTGTTGCTTTGAGCTCCAGGTAGAGATCAGCGAAGATAACCATATGTCAACCGGACCACTGTACTTGCGAAGAATGTTCAGGCTCGCCTACATTAATAAATAACCCAACATGGATCATCTTAATTCCTTGCTAATGTACTGCTCCCAAGGAGAAGGAAAACAAGCAGAAAGTGGCACAATCAAAAACAAAAAAAAAAAAAAAAAAAAAAACTGAAAGTTAGTTTTAGTACTGGCCTGTAACTTTTACAATACAGAATGGCCTTTATTTCAAAGATGTCCAAATCAATTTATTGAAGATGAACTATCCCAGTGCAAAAGGCTCCACATAACATTGAAAAAGCTAATTACTCAACCTGATATAGAGAAGGAAGGTGTAGAACTATTGATTTCTAATTTGCTGGTTCCAAAGAAAACTATGACATCAGTATCTTTAACTAAGAACACCAGACAAATTTAAGAAAGTAGCACATATTTTGTCCCTTTAAAAGACGAGAAAATTAGCTTGACAAATAATTCAAAAAGGTGGTCCAAGGATTTCATGGAGCAAACTTACAAGTTCCATAGCTTCAATGTTTTCTTCGCCTTTCTCTAGCAAAAATTTGCTGTTCATACAGACGTAGACCTTATGAGACTCTTGAGTAGAATACAAATATGTCACATAAACATGAAAGACAAGTCAAAGAAATGTGAAACAGTCAAAGACAACAACAGCTTGCAAGCTTTGGATCCCATTTTGATAATTCAAACCTATGGTAAGGTGGCTACACCATATAAAGTACTAAACAAGGTAGCCGAAGCATGGAACTAACCGTACGCCATGATGAAGATCTTGGTGATTTGGATGGCCGGATACTCCATAGGAATCAAAGGTCACAATCTAAGGTAACAACAAATATAGCGTCCGTAAAAAGGGCAATCAAAGGAAAATAACAGTAAACAAATATAACAAATGATGGTAAAGTAATATAATGTGTGTGTTTCTCTTCAATGATCGACAGGCATGCAACCTCTACTGTGCAAGGAGAGGACTTCAAGAAGGCTGACCTCTAGAGTGCAACCTCTACTGTGCAATAAATTTCTACTCTAGAGTGTTGCTCATAATCCTTTATTTCTTCAGCAGGATAATTTCAATACTTAATTTTTGCTCAAATTTCTGGCGTGCCTATGTGTCACTGCTTAATTTTGCGTGTGCCTGTGCATTTTACTGGAACGAACTAGAAATAGAATACTTCTGCCATTAATTTTGTTGGTTCTTGAATAAAAGGAACAGAAATGGATTTTCCTCTTATTTTGATTTCAACTCACTCAAGGCAACTTAATACAAGTTGCAACGTACAAAGGGAAGAGCTGCACTATAGTATAGAGTTCATATGGTCTCTGGGATGATGTCATTACCGTGTCAATGTCCCATAGTTGGACCTGCTCCATGGTAAGCTCAGCTAATAGTCCACGATCCCATTTCTCATGAAATCCATCCTACATATACAAAGAAAAAAATAAAAATGCCTATACATCTCAGAGCAGGCGTACATGTATGCAAACGTGACTTAAATACCTGCAATTTGGGGTGATCCAAGACTTTTACTTGCTTACGTGGTATCTGCAATTACAAAAATTCTTTCAGGACCAGAACCAAAATCGGCTTTTCTGAGCTTATATTAGGTCCGTGCAACTCGAGCACCTTAAGGGTATCACTGGCATAGTACATTTCTTCTTTTCGAATATTCCCAAGACCATCAGCATTACCTGTACAAGGGGTAAGTTTCCAAAGTATATTATCACAGGGATTTATGAGACAGTTAATCTACAAGAGGACAAAGAAATAATATACTGAATGAACTGCTTACAAAATGTTACATGCAAGACATAATTCACTTTAGCAAGGCAACAGAAGAATTATTTCATGCCAAAAGCCTAAAACGTAGCTCGTCCTGGTGATCTATTATTCATTGGCATGATGAAAACGTTTTCATAAACTGTGTTCCAAAATCTCCCTTAGTGGTAAAGATATTTACAATCACTATGTATTGTAAGGAGCATCGTATGCTCTAGTACCATGCAGTAAATGCATATCTAGTTTCTTCAACCGCCAGGATGATAACAGGAAATGCATCATTGCAGGCAGTAAATTAGCCATCTATCTTACCTTGAGACATGCATAAAATGTGGATGTTGTGACCTTTTGACTTGAGGAACAGAATAGTTGGAGTGAAGAACCTGCAATGGAAGTAAAAGGCAAACAGATAAGTAATCAGCCAAAACAGGGAAGTCGAGCTAAGCAGACAATTCAGTTACAAGGCTATTGAAGGAACAGAAGGATAATAGGGCGCTTTAATCTTCATTTTGGGAAAATCATATGAGAGACAATTAGCTGTCCTGCGGAGTATTGAAGCTCACCCAACGCTTAATCGGATAACAGACACACCAGTCGAATTCAGTTAGAAATTTTGCTGAACATTTGGCGTGCAGAATCTACATGAAGCAGAGTTACTATTGCACGGGCATCGCATCCCAGCCATTCACTTCGCAAACAACTCTACAGGAGGAAGCAGGGAGCACGTGTATCACATACATGGACTCGTCGTCGGGGTGGGCGACGACCAGCAGCACGTTCCTGCTCCTCCTGTCGCCGCGAAAAGGGGGTAGGCAGGACGGGGCGGGAGCGGAGAGTATCCGCCCTAGGGAGATCGACCAAAGGAGCACGGATCCCGCCGCAAAGAGCACCCAGATCCAGGCCATGGACTCCGCCGGTGCCAGTCGCCGCCCAGCCCCGTTGCTCCAGTTCCACCGGCTTGTTCAGACTCCGGTGCCCGGCGTCCAGTACTGCTGCCGGGATGGATCGATTTCGTTAGTGAGCATCGAACTAGGCCCTGATGGCAACCATTTTGGCCCAAAGGAAGGTATCCTGTTTGGCCCAGTCAAAATTTGGGGCCATTTCCTTCGTATTACTCCGTCTATTTTTTTTTATTTATCGTCGTCGATTTATTAAATTTAACTTATTCATTTTATTTAAAATTTATTTTAAATATATAAAATTAAAAAATTATGATTTAAAAATTTTAGTAATAATCAAATGCTAATAAAATATTTAATATTTTTTATAAATTTTAAATAAAATAAATAGTTAAATTTATTAGTTAAAATCGACGGCGACCCGAGAAAAAAAAAAGAAAGGGAGTAAGTGAGTCTTACGCTGAATCTGGTTTCTTGTCCGTTTCATTTCGTAAGGATCTAAACGACAGATATGAAAGCTCAGCCTGCTGTTTTATTTCCGTCCACATCTGTAAAGAAAAAACATTGTACAGCGCACAAGATGAATCTAGACAGGCACTTCTTCTCTCGTCACCAGCTCCTAAATAAAACAAATCAAAATGCTCCATGAAAATCAACAACGGTCTGATATCTCCGTCCCCTGCTGCTGCTCTGCTCGATGGAGTACGTGAGTAATGCTGCGCTCAAGCGAGGCCGACGAGCTTCTCGCTGAGCTCCCAGAGCTTCCTCGCCTTCTCCGGGTCGCTGGCCTCCTGCGACAGCTGATTCTCGAAGGACGCCGAGTCCTTGTTCCAGCTCCAGTACACGCCGGACTTGGCGAGGCTGGGGTCGCTGACGACCTGCGCGAGCCTCTTGCCAGACTCCGCCTCGGACACGAACCCCTTGGTGACGAACTTCTGGAACGGCGGGAACAGGAGGCGGAAGAGCGGGATGTGCTCGCGGAACAGCCCCGTGGTGGCGATGCAGCCGGGGTAGAGCGAGGCGAATGTGATGCCGGTCTCCTCGTGGAACCGGCGGTGCATCTCCTGCATCGTGAGCATGTTGCAGATCTTGCTGTCCTTGTACGCCTTGGCGCCGTCGAAGCTCTCGGCTCCGTCGATCATGGCGGAGCCGTTCTTCCCGGCCAGCCCGCCGGCGAGCCCGCGGAGGTCGCCGAGCCCGGCCTTGGGCGGCACGTTGCCCGCCAGAGTGTTGGTGTTGCCCGTGATGGAGCCGAGGATGACGAGCCGGCGCGACGGGTAGTCGGACTTCTTGAGGTCGTCGAGGAGCAGACGCGCCAGCAGGAAGTGGCCCAGGTGGTTCACGCCCACGCTCATCTCGTACCCGTCCGCCGTGAACGTCGGCGTCCGCGCCGTCGGCCGGTAGATGGCCGCGTTGCAGACCAGCGCGTCGAGCGGCATCCCGGCGCGGCGGAAGTTGTCCACGAACTGACGCACGCTGTCGAGGGAGGCCAGGTCCAGGTGCATGATCGTGTAGCTGCCGTCCGCCATTCCCGCCGACTTGGCGGCCTTGGCCGCCTTCAGGAAGTCGCGGCAAGCCATCACCACGTGCCACTTGCCGGTCTCGGCGAGCGCCTTCGCCGCGGCAAGGCCGAGACCCGACGACGCGCCCGTGATCACCACCACGCCCTGGCGCAGCGTCTTCTTGCGGTCCATGGTCGACGTGCTGGCGCCCGGGGTGGCCACGGGCGCCGTCGCCACCTGGGTTCTCACCGAAACAGACGGCGCCTTCTGCATTCGCGCAAAAATCACCCAAAAAACACTCCATGAATCCAGCATTCTCTTAGCGGTGCATTCGATTGTGCAACGTTGCTGCAACAACGCAACTAACCAACCTTTTGGGAAACGCTGAGGAATGCGGTGTCCTTGACCAGAGCGGCCAAGCTGCCCTTCTTGGGGACGGAGAGAGTGGAAGGGAGGAGAGCAGCCTGCAGAGCCATGACCGTTGAGTGGATTTTGGAGTGCTGACTGCTAGCGAGTTCAACGCTGCAGTTTTGTTGTTGTGTACTTTCCGAGGTGGTGAGTGGCGGAGAAGCTCGGTGCTCGTATTTATACGCGGGCTGAGGACTGACGAGCTCCGCGGAGCAAGGATAAGAGGGTGCGCCACGCTGGCACCTCCCCAGCCAATCACAGCGCGTGGCCGGATTTTCGTGGACGGTATTTTCTTGGAGATATTGTCTGCGAAAACTACGTGGGGGGATATTTTTGTCGGCAGTGATGGTGAGCCGAGCTACGAATGCTCGTTGGGGGACGGAAACATGCAACAATCATACAGCATGGCAGGCGCGTCTACTGGTCGAAGGGACCAGCGAGAGCAGATCTGTTGTTTTGCATTCCGGCTGGTCCTCGGAAATGCCCACGTGAGCGTGCGGCTAACGAGTGGCTCTAGGGCGTCACACGTAGGAAAGACCCATTGGGCCTTTCGCCGACGTGGATTCCTACGTGGCCTGATGGTCCTTACACTTTTCACCTCTGCGACGAATCGCTGTCATAAAACCGTCGAACTTACGACAACTAGCACACGGGCACGGACTATCTAGTCTCTCTTTCTCCGATTATTTGGTCACAACAAGCACATACCTCTGGTGCCGTAAACTTTTAATAAGCGGATTAAACTTTGGTTCTTCTGGTAACCAACTCATGCATCCCCCAAAATACATCAGAAAAAAGTGACGTCGATCCCCCGCAAAAAAAAAGTGACGTTGATCCACGTAATTCATTCAAATCATAAACTAATTGAAGATGGATTGAATTTGCCATGTGGAAAACAAATACGATGCTGAGACATCCATGATAAATAAAAATGCTAAGCTGAGAAAGGACATACTATAGAAGAGCAAGATATCGAGAGTACAACTAAGAACTCATCAACATACTGACCCGATTATCACTTCAAGAAGCTAACAGAGAGATAAAGATGCAGTATCAGTGCAACCAATTATTTGACACCATAATTACAGAAGAAAAACCTACTATACAGTGTATTCCCATACTGCACAACACAAAACAAATACAGCTAAATACTTCAAAAAAGAATACACTAGAGGTCTTTAAAGTGGGAAAGGCTGGAGATTCTTCATTAAGAAAAATGCTGAAGAATCAAATTCCTCGATTGCGTAAGAGGAGCAACATCAACAACGTATTTTATCTTTGAATTTGCTGTTGTCCTCCGTCTTGCAGTCCTTGGATAAACAGGCAGATGCATCTCCCTTCCGAGTAATCATTTATCACCAAACATAAGATTGTTTATTTGATCAATACTCATGTCCGAAATAGGTTCGATCGGCCTCTCTTCTTCATTCATCGTTGGAGAATACATCACACCTTCCCTACTATTTTCATCTGTGAATTACCATGAGGCAAAATAGTTACAGCAAGAACAAATTAACAGTAGGGAAGACTGAAAACCAAACATCTTATGGAATCGATGTCACAAACAACAAGGACTCAGTTACAGAGTGTACACATAGGTCCCACAGGTAAATAATTGACCAATATCTATTGTTTGTTCATCAGTGCTTTGTCACCACATAACTATAGTTTAATGGCAATATAAATATGCTAAATGTGACAAATAAAGGCATAAAAGTAGTTAAATACATGATGTGAATTTGCTACATGTGCTTGGTCACAATTCATTATGACCGCTGGGAAGTAGCTGTGTACAGAATGCCAAAAACAAGAGACGAAAATGTACTAACCAAAAGTACACCACAGTGCTGCAAATATACAATGAGGAAATTCTCGGTCATACCAAAGATTGTGTTGAATGATGTTGGGGGAGGAGTGGCGAGGAAATTGAGGCCCATATAGATGACCATAGACACCACCACCGCCACAATTACGAACGATGGCACAGCTAGTGCCCAATACCTAATGTATGTGCAGGAAGTAAACAAGCCTGAAATTAGTTTGAATGTTACAACATGAACTTATATGATAACTACAAGTGATAATATTGCCCGAGGCCATTATGCATTTCTGAAACGCAGGTCTGATTTAATTTGAATTCTGATCATCTAGTGTCCCCTCCAGTGCACTAAATATTAATACTACTTGTAGTATGTGCGATGATTCAGTAAGAACAGTTTCCTAATCTGAAACCAACTAGAACAGGGGGAAAAAAAGGAAGGGATGAGAAGAGAAGCATACTTGCTAGGATAGTAGGTGATGCCGATGGAGTGGAGCCACGGCTCGGGCGTGTACGCCCAAGCGAGGTATATGGCGGTGGCGATGACGGTCGTGATAGATCCGACGAAGCCATACACCTCCGACGGCTTGGGTCCGTGATCACCGGCGGCGAACGAAGGAGACCTCGGAAAGGTGTCGCGGTGCTGACGGCGGTGGCGGAGTAGGCTGACCGTCTGTCTGGGGCTGCGCACCACCAGCGACGGCGACGTGGCCGTCGGCGGCGGCCAGTCCATCGTCCTGCCGTCCCCAAAGTCGCCTTCCCCAAATTTCAATGTATGAAGCAAAATGGAAACAAAAATACAAACCAAAATCGGAATATCAAGATCCCCTCACCTTCAGCTTCACTCGACATGCCTTTGCCTGCGCCCGTAGCGGGTACCGCACCTGTTTCCACCCGTGGCCAGCCCTGCTCCGCTCGCCGGCGACCATGCCCACGGCTTGGATCAGGGTAGGTGGACACCATTGCTTGGAACGAGAGCGAAAAGATAGAGGAGGGGAGGGGGGGGGGGGCGCGGGGACGAAGGGCACACTAACCCGTCTTTCCGTCGAGGACCTCTGCTACGGGCGTGCTCGCCGGCGGCGGCGCCTTGCCCTCGCACGGCTGAGGGACAACGAGACGACGGCGAAAGGAAGTGTTGTTCGTGGGCCAAAGTAGAAAACGGGCCTGCTACAAGTCCATAGGGGACCGTGTATGGGCTTCTTCTTCTTCCGGCCTCAGTTTTCTTTGATCATTGTTTTCCAGATATTGTGAAACTCCCATTTCTTCAGGATCGCATGATTTCCTATAAAAGAAGAAGAAGAAGACCCATGGTGATGGCCGTGGAGAGAACCCATGTTCATATGATTTGCTGATTTTGTATATGAACCTCCATAGGTACTTATTAATTGGGTGTTTATCTGCTCATCTTTGACCAGCAATCGTCCGGATTATTGAACAAAAGGACGAGAAACTGCAAACAAAAGGACAGCCAGCTGATCAAGAAGAGAGGCGCGCGCGCATGTCGATAAATCGGGAGGCGCGCATGCATCCACGTACGAGCAACGACAGGCTATACCTCATCATCATCTGATTGCTCTCTTCCTCTTTGTTTATCCGCAACTTGATTGTTTCTGATGTGTCATGACTTCAATCACCACTTAATTATCATATACTAATGCTCATGCCATGCGGCCACGGTTCTGATATGCGTTGCCGTCGCCCGTCGGTAGGGGGGCATCGTGGGTTGGTATATAATGCTACCTCCGTCCCATATTACTCTTTTTTAGCTTTTATTATTTATTTCAAATTATTTATCTTTCTCATTTTTTATATATATTTTTCTCTTTTCAATATTTCTCTATCTCTATCTCTCTCCTTCCTAGTTTCCGTGCACCTACTTTGTTCCTATTTCCTTAATCTCCGTGCACAGAGCTAAAACCGCATCTAATTTGAGACGGAAGGAGTACTCTCTTGTCGATGACATAACATCAACTTTTTAACTATTTATTTTATTCAAGAAATTAATTGGAATACACAAAATTGAAAGGTTTGAATCTTCAAATACAGTGTCTTTGTTGAGATAACAAAATATATAACATATATTTTAAATTTTAAAGTGAAATGACGAATGATCAAGTATATACTTATGTCGTTAAAATTAAACTATATTATATATGTGTCCAATTGATGTGCCGTACCATCATAAAACAGTTGTATTGTTTTTTGCATTCTGTACACGCATCAATACGATGACGATGCAACAGTAGATTATAATTAAGTCCATCCATTTACTAATAATTATATAAACGTGGGCCGAGCCGAGACGTCAGAGTATTATTTTTAAATCCCCAGTTGAACTAGTTTCACACCTGAGAGCTGAGACGAACACTGACGTAGAAACTACGTAAGTTCAGTTTGAGCGCGGGAGAATGTGTGGTACAATAAATATGATTAGGAGCACGAGTGTGGAATGTTCCACGGATCTCAATCGATCATATACGGTTCGATCGGACAAGTCAAGGAGACGTACGTGTGGGAGGAGTATTAGTTAACCGAAAGTGTCATTTCTCTATTTGAGTCGTCCCTGGGTACGTACGTTGCTCGAGTCTTTTAGCAATGCACTCTTTCCTCATTCAAACTAAAAAAGGTGTTTTAATTAACACAAATGCTGCACTCGCAGCGTACAACGGAGGTCGGTGTCATTTCATCCATACTTGCACGAATGAAATGGAGGCACCGGCACGTCGTCCTGCACTCCTGTTGCAATCAAAACCAGCGGTGTGTGTGTGTGTGTGTTTTTATCTGCAGCACGTTTTTTACTGCATAAGAAAGCTGTGACTGCGTGAGAGAAAGATCTCTGCTTTACTGCTGGTCGTCAAGGGCTGACAGGACCAAGTACGGTTGCAAGCGGCGCGGATGCGGCTGGCCGCCCCGCATCCCGCAACAGCCGCAAGAAGCAAAACTGTCTCACGCGGCGTCCCGCTTTAGCTGCGAGGTCTAAGCGGGCTCACGCGGCGTCCCGTGCCAGCCGCGCTGCTTTTGTTCTGCCTGGCCGCAGCCGCTCTGCTTTTGTTCTGCCCAGCCGCTCTACACACTGGGTTTGCTTTAACACTTTCACGTTGGAGCTGATCTGATAGTGCATCACAGCACTTCCATTTGGATTAATTTTTTCATCATCAATACGTATAGATTCAAATTTGACTGTGAATTAATTTCAGAAATCATAGCGCTCAAGAATAAAATTTCAGAATAACACTTCAGATCAAATACAAGCTGTGCTTTGGCCTCTATTTTAAGAATAAACAATTCATATCAATAAATAAGCTTATGCAGAGTTACATCTACCAAACTGATAATAACACAAGATCATTTTAAACCCTCACAAAAAAAAACAAGAGCATAAAAGCATGCTTTTTCTTCAAGAGCAACTACAGGTACAAGTTGAAATAGTGAAGTAAATTTGATAATAACAAAAGACAGCTCAAGAGCAAAAAAGAAACGAAAGAGAACCTGCTGTACTACAGGTTACAGTGACAACAGTAGCACAAACTGAACAAAAACACTTGATCACATTACTGACTGCAATGTAAACTCTGAAGAACCACCAAAATTACTGATTGCAATGTAAACAAAAACAAGTTGCTTGTATTAATTCATTAAAAAGAGTTCCCTGAAAGAGCCAACACTTGATCACATTGCTCCATGGACATTACAGCAGTCTCTTTCAGTTGCACTTCGACCTCTACATCTTATACCTCAGAGATAGCTTCGAGACAGTTGAAATGTCATTAATTTACCTCATAGAAATCAAGGTTGACTGCGTTTGTTTCATTGCCCATTGTCTTCACAACTGCATCTAGTCACTATTTTAGTGAGTTTCAGAAACTTGTGACTTGTGAAGATCATTCCAGGTAACTAACAAGATAATAAAGCAAGAAACAAAGCACAAAAACAGTAAATAACATGACCACTGGCATCAGTATCAGACTCACCTTTTCAGGATTAAACTTTAGTTCATATCTAGATATGCTATGTTAGACATCCCATCAGGAAAAGCAACTGTTAAACTGAACTCCACCTGCAATTACAGTGAAAAGAGGAAAATCAATCAGAATTGTCAACTCATGTGTAGTAGCAGAGATAGCTAAAGAATAGTATTGGTTGGGAAAAAATCACAGAATAGTCAATAATGAAAAACCTTTAAGAGTCATCATCATCATCGTCTGCAATTATATTGCCAGCAACGTTATCTGCTTTACTTTCTTGATTTCTTGCCCAATCTTGTAGACAAATCAGCGCCTTCACCATTTCACTAGTTAACCTACTCCTGTAATCACTTATGACCCTCTCTCCTGTAGAAAAAGCAGATTCTGAAGCTACCGTTGATGCAGGAATAGCAAGTATATCTCGTGCCATTTGAGCAAGTATCGGATATTTGGTGGAATACACCTTCCAATAATCGAGGATGTCAAAAGAACCTCCAATAGGCACTGTTTCTTCACTCAAGTAGTCGTCAAGCTCATTGATCCTCACATGCTATTGATTTTGGACCTGCTCCCAATCTGTCCAAGGATCATCGGCATCAACCTTTATCACATCCTTATTATTAGATTCTACTATCTTGGAGAAAGGCCATGTGCAGGAATATTCCTCGAATAGCTCAGGAAAGGCCTGCTCTATCTTGGAGAAGAATGTCATTGCCATATTTCCCTGTTTTAAGCGAAATTCAAGAAAACCCAACTTAAATCTAGGATCTAGAATGACTGGAATGCATATGTTCACAAATGACAGCTCCCAATACATCTTAAATTTCCTCTTCATCTCAAGCACCATTGTCACAATGAGAGTCTCCGTGTTTGATGTTTCTTTTGCCAACATCCTCTTCACTTCCCAAAGTTGATGGAAGTATAAATGTATAGTAGGGTATTGCGAACCCGAGAGCACTTGAGTTGCCTCACTAAATACTCTCAACATGCTGCAAAGCTTATTAGCCATACTCCATTCCTCACCTGAGGGATTGTTCACATATTGAGAGTCCTCTCTATGTAGTACTTCAAATGCTCTCTTGTACTCAGCTGCAGATTTAAGCATTTCATAAGTTGAATTCCATCTAGTAGTAACATCAAGAGTAGGACGTTTGGTAGATGTTATGCCTACTCGATGTTATGCCTCACATATTTCTCAAATCGTTCCTTTCGGCCTGGAGAGCTCCTTATATACTTGACACTCTCTCTTATATTTTCAACAGCCCCACTCATAGCCTTAAGTCCTTGAGCTATCAAATTCAGCACACCGGCAGCACATCGATAGTGAAGAAATTGTCCTTCTTGCAAAAGAAAATGCTTGGCTACAAGATTTTCTTTCAATGAACTAAAAAAGGAGTCGTTTACTGCAGCATTGTCCAAAGTGATGGTAAAAATTTTATCCCCGATGTTCCAATCTTCAATGATCTTTAACATGTGGAGTTTCTACGAACTGAAAATTGATGATCCTTTTGATAATTGTCCAATTATCATCAATAAAGTGACAAGTAACACAAAGGTATCCCAAATTTTGCTTTGATGTCCATAGATCAGCAGTGAGAGAAAATCTACATCTGCATTTCAGATTTTGTATACTCTCTCGTAGCATGTTCCTTTCTTCCTCATAAACACTCATACAGTACTTCTTTATAGTAGTTCTGGACATCTGCTTAAACCAGGGATTTAGGCTAGAAACAAAGGTTCTGAATTTTGAGTATTCGACTAAGCTAAACGGCAACTCATGCACAACAATCATCTTAACCAGCTCTTCTTCAGACTTTTCTTGATCAAACTTCCACTTTCTCATGGACTCATCACTTGTGGACACATTGTCAGTATTTAATTGAATAATCATATCATTGAGGCTAGCCTTTCCTTCACAAATTTTTAAATGCCTATGACGGCCACTAGTTCCAAATTCTCGAGTTGCTTTAAACAATCTAAAGCAATGAATGCATTTCGCTTCTACCAATTTCTTATTACCATCATATATAGGATCAAAATCAGTCCAGATTTTAGATCTAAGCTTTCGCTTTCGATAACCTTGCGAGAGTGAAACCTGAACTGGTGCTGCAGAGGGGGACGAAACCTTTGGAGACAGCATCATCTTTATTCCTGGCGACCTCACTGCCATTGCTGCCACTGGCGACTTCACCGCAGTTGATGTCATTGGCGACTTGAATTCTTCATAGATGGTCCATGGGTATCCTTCACATTTTGAAGCTTCCGTTTCCCTCTTGAGGTTTGCTGCACAGATATCCAAATAAAACAACAGAGTTAAACAAACATCCATCTGAAATATCATTCATGTACATTCAATATCATTTTGTTGAATAGAGAGTGCATTATCGAAGCTCAAGTAAGGTAATCTTCAGACATTTTGTTGCAGCAAACAACATACATGATATATAAAAAAAGATATATCTATGTACATGCTCATATCTGACACAAAACAAAAAAAAAAAATTAGAAGAGCATATCAGCACACACATATAGAAAATCAATAAGTAAAAGTATTGATTTACATGCTCATATCGTGTACGGCATCTTTCTTTAGAGCACACAGAACAAAGCAAACAATACTCGTATATTGTTTACTCAAACTTGATGGACTCAAGGCTGCATCTTCCGTCAGAGCATTATTATAAACATGCATTTCATATCAGGTTTTATCGATCACATCAATGAGTGAATCAATCCACAGTAAGGAAGCATATCAGCTTCTGCCCAAATAACAAAAGCCAAAAAGAAACAGATCGGTAATTGATTACCTTGACCCTAAGAGAATCGTTGTTTGCCGAGCTGGTTTCAACAATTGTTGCGAAGGCTTGCTTCCCCACCAGATCTTGAGAGCTGGACCCAAGAATAGTTGAGGACGGAGGGCAGGGGCACCCTGTAGGCGTCGGTGTCGTCGTCGGCGAGGGCATGGACGTCGGGTGCGGCGTCGTCATTGCCGTCGAGGGCACGGGCAATGGGTGTGGCGTCGGAGGGCGAGCCCTCGACGGCGAATGACAAGGCAGCGCCGTCGTCACCATGGAGGAGCGTACACGTGCGCGGATCTCGGACATGGCCGCCGTGCCGCAGGAACATCGACGGCGAAGGGCAAGGCACTGCCGTACCGCTAGGAACCGTCGATGGTGAAGGGCGAGGCGCCGCCATACCGCTAGGAACCATCGATGGCGAAGGGCGAGGGGCCACCGTGCCCCCAGGAACCATCGGCGGCGAAGGAAGAGGCGGCGCCGTCAACACCATGGAGCCGTCGCGTGCGGCGAAGTTGGATGTGGCCGCCGTACTGCCAGGACCTCGACGGCGAAGGGCGAGGCGAAGCTGTCGTGTTGCGCGGTAGGGTTTGCGGCCAGCGGCGCCTCGCGGCAGCCGCAATCGGTCCACACCGCGCCGCTCCTAACGTGCCGGCGGTTACGCGGGCCTTAAGCGGGATTGCGGCGCCGGACGGCCCAGCAGCGTTGCGGTCAGACCCGCGCCGCTTGCACCGCTAGACCAAGAGCACGCTGGAATTAGAGGCCGGACACATGGGTGGTGTGCTGAGTCTGCTGATGGAGGGCTAAGAAGGGTTGCAGTTGCAGCAGCGAGGAGCCACATCAGCTACCAAACCAAACTGGCAAAACTATGTCCTCTCTCTCTCTCTCTCTCTCTCTCTCTCTCTCTCTCTCTCTCTCTCTCTCTGGCCGAGCACAGCACAGCCCAGGCGGCGGCCATGGTCGTAGTAGTACTGTACTGTACACCATCATCAAACCGCCGACGCGGTGCTGCCCTTCTTCTACTACAACCCCAACATCCTAACAGAGCCGTGGGGCCGAGACGACGACGACGAAACGGGCCGAGAAGGTGACAGCCGCTGTGGGGCTTTCGCGGGGCCCGATCTGCGTCGCAAAGCCACCGACCAGGGCCCACGACGCGTCTTTTCTGTCGCCAACTTCCTCCGTCTCCCGCGGGGCCCACCGAGAGGCGCGCGGAATGACATGACTCATCCAACCCTCCCTCCCTCCCTTCCTCCTCCGCGCGTCCCCATCAACGCCGCCGACCCGATCGATCAAGCTGCGCCCATTTACGCCGGGTCGCCGGCGGATGGCGCTCTCGCTCGTACGTGATCCCTTGCCGCCCTCGCTCGCTCGGGCCGCTGTTGCGTGGGCTGGCCAGGCCAGGCCAGGCGGCGCAAGGCGCCACGGCCACGGAATAATTGTTGTGCTTGTGTTGACAGCTGAGAGTCGATCGCTGCGGCGCGCGCATCACCGCGCACTAGCAGGCTAGGCTAGGGCCGTTCCCTCGGAAACCGCAGTAGTCCTGGTGCGGAGTATACGCAGTGGAGGCTCGTTTCGTGTGGACGCGCGCGCGCGCACGCCGCCCCGGCTTGTTGCGTCCTCGTGCCAAATACTAGTACTAGTATAGTCCAGTCGTCGGCAGCGTGGAAGAACGAAGAGAGGCTGCAGCACACGCACGCACGGTCACGGAGGAGGAAGGAAGGTTAGCTAGCTTCAGCCGCAAGGAGAGCATCTCGCTGCGTCAGCCGGGGCCTCTTTTCTCCGGCGGCGCTCTAAATATAGGAACATGGAACGCGACTCACCCTGCAACCGAACCGAACCAAACCGCGAGTCCATCCATGATCGATCGCGAGACAACCAGACCGCGCAAGCGCTGAGTGATTGCCGTCCAGCTCGGACTGACTGCTACTGCTACTTCTTCTTGCTACCAGCCAGCCAGCGTCTACAAATACCGGGGCCGGCGGCTAACCGGCTCCCCAACATTTCTTCCTTTCCTTTCGAGAAGACGGCAGGGAGCTGGGTAGTGGTGCCTGGTGAGATCACGCCAGAGCTGACGACCTTCCTGGAGAGAGAGAGAGAGAGAGAGAGAGAGAGAGAGAGAGAGAGAGAGAGAGAGAGAGAGAGAGAGAGAGAGAGAGAGAGGGAGGGAGGGACAGCGCCAAGCAACTCCGAGCGAGAGCTTGCGGCCGGCACGCGCTAGCTACCCGCCTGTGCCTGGTTTCAAGAGATCCACCACGACGACGTCCGTCCTCGGCATGCGCTGTTCTGCTCGCCCGGGAAAGAATGGCGCCTGCTGCTTCCATCCTCGCCGCCACCTCTGCCGCCGCTGCGGCTTCTTCCAAGCGTCCGGCCGCTTCCGAGGCTGAGCAGCTAGCAGACTCCTCTGCTCCACCGCAGGTAAGTGGTCCATCACCGATGATTCTGCCGACTAGGTATGCTACTACATACTATAAAGTGTATGGCCACTGACGCCGCCACACGCCTGCTTTCTCCGTGTCGCAGCCGGTCGATGACGACGCCTCGCGCGGCAAGAGCCAGCAGCATCCGAAGCAGCAGCAGCTCCCGTGCCCGCGCTGCCGATCCACCAACACCAAGTTCTGCTACTATAACAACTACAGCACGGCGCAGCCGCGCCACTTCTGCCGCGCCTGTCGCCGCTACTGGACGCACGGCGGCACGCTGCGCGACGTCCCGGTCGGCGGCGCCACCCGCCGCGGCGGCAAGCGCCGCAGGGTCTCCGCCGAGCCGCCGAACTCGTCGGCGACGACGACGACGACAGCGCGGCCCGAGGACGACCTCTCGGACGCCGCCGCAGCCGCCTTCCCGTTCCTCAGCGACGGCAGCTACTACCTGCCGCTGCAGATCGACATCGGCGGCTTATTTGCACCGGCAGCGTCCTCCTCGTGGCCGTCGTCGGTGGTCCCGGACTTTTTTGACGGGCTCGCGCCGTGGGACGACGGAACCGTTGGCGCCGGTGCGCCAACAGGCGCGTGGAGTGACATCGCCGGCCTGGACCTCACCTGGCCACCGCCGGGCAACTGATCGGTCATGGCAGCCGGTTTTAGCAGTGCGGCCTCTCATCTCATCAGGTACTAGTATGCATGCTTCTTCCAAGTGTGCAGGTTATGCTGAGCTAGGAATGTAAGCAGCTCATCAATTATCAAATGATTTCACTGTTTCCATCTTCCCATCCTTGACTGAATGAAGCTGTGATTAGTATTAAGGTGAATCTGGTCGGTAGGTCGATGATGTAGCATCAGAGTCTCGAGAGTCGAGATCCGGTGATCATTTATAACACAATAATTACTGTAAGTTCGTGGTATGGATCCTGTATTAACATGCTGGTCGATAGACAAGGAAATGACAAACAGCAGTGGTTGCTCAAGCAACCCATCAAGGTGCAAGAAAGAGAGTGGTTGTAAACTGCAACGCAATTCGTGAATGCGGAGATATATCTTTGTGTATTCCGGAAGTTTAAAAATATGGACAAAGGTATTGGCTGTCAAACATACAATTGGACAAAAGCCTTTCTATCAACAGACGACAATACACTGAAACTCAGTATAAAACTGTTGGACTAAAGATATCTCTATACAGCAAAAGAACCAAACAACACTTCACAATCTCACCCTAGCTTTTGTACTACACTTGCACTGGGAAGCCAAAATTCTGGAACACCCTGATTATGCCTCCTCGGCCAGCCGTGACAATCACCAAGCCCCATGCTGACCGGCGCTGAACATCCATAGCTCCGATGCAAAGATCGTACGAGGAGTGACCAGGACTGCTCTTGGCAGACGTTAAGTTTTCGTCAGGCCACGATGAGGATGTTCCATCTACCGGATCTTTGCAGGTGGATTTGCTTACGGCTTCGCTAGCTGGGCTCTCGTCGCATCTACTATCAGCTGCATCAAAGTTTTGCCCATTCTTTTGTACAGCGATGTCACGGCCAGAGTTCAATGCACCATCTGAATCACTGTGTCGGCTGCTACGAGATCCAAAAGAACCTCGGGCTTCAGCTCCAGGCCATGTGACAGCTACAGTCACATCATGGCAGTGGAAATGTTCATATGAGCTGGTTACATCAACTGCACTCCTGCTTCTGCTCGGGTGGGAACTATTCTCATGTCTCCACATATAGACGTGAGAGTCTTCACTGGCACAGACTACATATTTCCCGTTTGGGGCTGCACAAGCTGAGATTTGGCTGCTGGTGTTGCGGAACCCTGATGAAAAGATTAAACATCGAGTAAATACAAGGTCCTGACCCTAGCATAGTACTAGCATATTGCAGGTGACCAAGAAGAGGACTATATATATATTCCCTCAAGAGGAAATCAGAGGAGCACAAGCAGCAACAGATGTGTAGGTCACACTACAATTCATGTTATATTACTGACCTCAAATGTGAATCATATACAGTATGATTAATGGCAGCAGGTAAAGAAGGCATCAAGTACCTTTGAATTTGTGGACCAGTTCATCGCCATTGACAACACGGATCCTTGAATCTGCAGACGTAATGAGAACTTCTGAGGAGCTTCCTGGAGCAAACTGTTGCATGAAACACAAATTGGAGGCATCAGATTTATGCATCCAGAGTCCACAATTACTAAAGTTAAGAATGTTCCTTTCTTAACCACAGCCACTAGCACAACAAGAAGGAATTATCAAAGAAAAGCATGCTCTGTGCTACCTGGAAGCCCGTTATCTTCTTCTGGCCAGACTTCTTTTTCCTGATTCTTAAATCTATCTGACTTTTGTACTGAAGCTTATTTTCTGGAATCATGAAAGCAATGCGTGAATTATCAATCTGGGAAAATGGAACTCAAAAGGTTACTAGAACTTTTGTGGTCCCTAACATATACAGAATCTTTAGAAAAGATTGAAAAAGAATTGCATATTACATGAACCAGCGTGTGTGAGCTTAAGTGTCATACCAGATGTATCAAATATTTGACAGCTTCCCTTGTGAGTGCCTACCAGTGCAACCTTCAAAGTTCATATAGATGTTTAATATAAGCATATCTAGTTTTCAGGTCAGAAGAATATATACTACATACTAGAAACTATTTCAACCTGTGCATCAGGGGAATAACAAGCAGCAGTGACCATCTCATGAAGATCATTCCAATCCTCAATTTTACGATCTTGGACATTCCAGATGCGAACTTTCTCATCCAGTGATCCACTAATGAAGAAGTTATCATTTACAGGATTGAACTGAATGCAAGTTACTGCAACAACGTTTTAATACAAATAAGTAAATAAATTGTCAGGTTAGAGTCTGGAATCCAAACAAGTACTCACAGTAATAGAACATAACAAATGGATAAACATTTATCAAGTAACTAAACTCACCATAATCTGTATGTGAGAATGTTTTCAAACAGGTACTGGTAGTAATGTCCCAGAGTTTAACGGTCTTGTCCATGGAGGATGACAGCAAGTACTGGAAGGGGGAAAAACAGGGAAACATTTAGTATGTCCAAAGAGTACAATGTGTCATACAAGTTATCCTTTTTCACTAGCAACCATTTATGTGCATTGTGTGTTGTCGAAAACCTATATAAGTTTGGGAGGTAATAACATCTAGGCTTATGGTACTTTCAAGATATACATGTCGTGCAACATATGACACAATCAAAATAGGGAGACAACCTCCAGACCAAGTTGCAAGCATGCTGCAAAAATGGATATTAAAGAAAGCTCACAGAGGGCATGGGTGATTGATCCTGTTCACAATGGATGTTAAAGAGCACAAGACTAAAGTACTAATGATAATTGATAGGGTTCAGTAAACAATACAAGCATGTTGTTCCTTAGTTTTTGCATGGGCCAAAACCCAAGTCGAATCTAATTAGGAATAATAGTGGAAGATCAGATAAATCTTATCATCTATCTAAATTCTGAAAATCGTATGGCAAAACTACAATTCAATACTGCAAGAACTAGTGACTAGAATCTATCCTAACTATATAGGTGAAACTGTGAAACACTTCCCTAGGTCAATATTATGTAGTAATTTACAGGGGGAAAAATGAGGAATAACTAGTGTCTTTGACAGATAAGTAAATGGAGTCAATGGGCAAATCAAACAAGCAGCACTCGAGATTCATTCAGGTTGATGCAAAAGAAGAGAACACTCCACAGGAGCGAATGCTGTAGCTTTCAACAACCAGGCCTACTGTTCTATTGACATTATGCAGTAACATTACGTGATGAAACATATGTGTTTGTTTGCAGCGTTGTATATTAATTTAGTTTTTAGCATAACTGGCAGTCATGGTCCTTACAACCATACTGGATATCGTCAAAAGCAAACAGGACTCATGCCTTTCTTCTGTCCTACAGAGCAGTACAGTGCAATTGTTGCCTAAAATGTTTCAAAATGTATAGCCAAAGCACTAGGGAAATAAAAAAGAGATAGGCTAAAGCATCTGAACATTCAATGAAGATCGCAATTTCGCACCTGTGATTTGGACCATGACAGATCGAGAACATCAGCAGCATGCCCTAGGAGGGTGCAAACTGGCTTGTCTCTGAAACCAAAGACACATTCAGGCACAACGAGATGATCAGAACCAACAGACTTCCGATTGTTCTGCTTCCTTGGCCTCCTCTTCTTCTCGACATAGCCTCCATCAGCATCAGCATAGGTCAATGACAACGCTGCGATCTCTGGTGACCCGTTCCCGACAGCAGCAAGGAACGGGCTGCAGCCGCCGCCATTCTCCTTTGCCACGGAACCTTCCCCGAGCAACTCACCCTTTCGCTCGCCCTCAGACACCTCCCACACATGGATCGCACGATCCTCCCCAGCAGTCGCAAGGTACCGTCCATCCAAACTGAAATCGATACACCAGACGGAGCCAGAGTGTGCGGCCAGTTCCTGCGTCATGAACAGGCCGGTAAGCTCCTTGCAAGCTTTCCCGTACTGCCGCACCCGGACCCTGCCGACGCTGCGCGAACCAGAGCCGTCAAGGCTGTCATCGGTGGCGGAGCTTAGGCGCCGCGTTTCCCTCTCCTTCTTCTCCTTCTCCGCCGTGCTCCTCTCCTCCGTGCTTCGTCGCCCGTACGCGACGGTGCCGGCCAGGTGTCTGATGCCGCGCAGCCAGCCTCCAGGCTTCCTCCGGGGCTTGGACGCGGGGGCGGCGTGGTCGGAGGGGGACGAGGTGTACGCGGTGGTGGTCGTCCGGCGCATGAGCTCGGTAACGATAGGGGAGCGGCCAATGCAGAGCTCGAACTCCTCGAGGGTGAGCTGCCGGCCCGTGCCGACCTCGCGGACGACCTCCTCGTGCACCTCCCCGACCTCGAACTCCGTGCCGTTGTCGAGGTTCCGGATCCGGCATTGCTCCCCGGCCCCGCCACCGGCGCTGGGATTCCGCGCCAGCGGCGGCTTCCCGAGCCCAGCGGATCTGGGCTCCTCCGCGGCCGCCTCGACCGCCGCCGCCGGGGGCGGCCGCCGCGGCGGCGGAGGCGAGGACGGTGGAGACGTGGAGGGGGACTGCGAGCGCAGGGAGCGGCGCGGCGAGGACGGCGGCGGGGGCTCGGGGGAGAGGCCGAGGCGCTGGAGCAGGAGGCGGCGGCGCTCCTCGACGGAGGTGGGCTCGGAGATCCAGACGTCGTACGCGGAGGACGCGTGCGGCAAGTTGTTGTTGTTGTTGTGGTGGTGGCGCCTGCGGCGGCGGTGGTCGGCGTCGTCGTCGGAGGCGGAGGTGGAGGAGCAGGAGGAGGAGAGGATCCGATCCAGCGACTCGTAGAACTCCTCCTCCTCCTCCTGCTCCTCCTCGGGCTGCTCTTCTGCGTCGTCGCCTGCCGCCGCCGCGGATGGATCCAGGAGCAGCGGCGTGGCCTCCCGCATTGCGGCTGTTGGTCCTGGCTCCGTCCCCCTCCGTCTCCGGCAGGGGTAACAACAACCACTCGCGCGGCGGGGCGGGGCGGGGCGGCGACGGGCGGGGGAATGGCGCCCCGCCCAAATGGCGATTTTATACGGGAGGTTTTTGGTTTGGTGTTGTTTATTGTGCCTGCTCTCGTGTTTGATTGTTTGTTTGTTACTAGTACTACAGCAGGAGTTGCGTTGCTGCGTGCGGGGGTGGCCACCTACATCATCATCATCCACGGCGCCATTTGGACTTCACGACTTGGCTGCTCGCCCAACCGTGAATGAAGAAGAGATAGTAGTAGTGTGGTACTCATCAATTTCTTGCCTGCTCATTCTGGTCAGACAATGACAGGTGGATCCCGCACCGAATATATCGCTAAAAACAGTGACTGGCTACCTCGAAAATCAGTCTGAGCTCTGTACTCTCACGTCACTCGCCATTTTATCCGAGCTGGTAAAAAGAAAAATTCTAGAGACATGTTTGATATAATAGATTAGTTACTGCTCCATCCGTATTTTGTTATTAATGTGACTTCTAATATCAATTTGACACTAAAGTTATCGAATCACGACTGTGATTTTATGCAGTTGCATTTAAATTTTTTGATTATGATAAAATTATGAAAAATGACTCTAAAAATGAACAGCATTAATTATTTATGATTGTGAAAAAATAGTATTGTTCTCTCTTCGTGCACGGCACAAATAATGACCTCATAAAAATACACGCATGGCATATACACTGGAGGATGATACGGTCTGGTGGTTCTCTGGTTTTTCCTGCTCCACCGATGGAATGACACAGCATGTGGCAACAGAGTGAGGGGCCAGCAAGTACTGCTCCCTACATACCAAATTATTTATTTTTCTAGGCTTCAAAATTTGTCTTAAAATATTTATTTTTTTTGTTTCGCAATACACATTTATCTCGTCTTAATATATCTCTATCTCTTTTCTTCTTATTTTCAGTATACCTAATATATTCTTTTTTTTAATCTTCATGTTAAGAACTAAAAAGACAAATAATTTAAAACGAAAGGAGTACTACGCAACAAAATGACACGACAACATGGTGGCTGCTAGATTAAAGCGACGGTTAATAAATTGCGGATTATTATTACTAGGCAACAGAGCATGCAGCTACTAGGAAATACATCCAATGATTGGGCAGCATGGGTGGTGGTGTCCGTTGCGTTGCGTTTGCGTAGCTGCCTGCACGATGAGAATCATCACGCCGCGCTATACTAGCTTTGCAGCAGCAGCTGCATCACAGCTGCATCTCGTTATGGGTAGCGTGCAATAATGGAGGAGTCGGAGGCACGTTGTTGCATTGCACGCTACTCCCTCTCTTCTTATTTTTTTTTTATTAATTTTGATCATTCATCTTATTTAAAAAATTAATTTAAATATATAAAATTAAAATTTTTTAATAATAAATTAAATTTTAATAAAATATTTAATATTTTATATATTTTTTAAATAAGATAAATAGCTAAAATAAATAGAAAAATTATTTTTTACCAGGTCAACGGACGAGTCCCTGGAGGCAAGGCAAAGCATGGCTCTGAGTGCGTGCGAGCCGAGCCCCCCTCCGCAATTCTGGAACTCTCTAGAGAGAGAAGAGACCTGCATGCAGCTGCAGGCGGGCAGGCCTTGTGTTCGTTGTTCGTAATCCATCATTTGATTAATCCATGCATGATGGGATGATCAGTGACGGGCACCAACCAGCATACGCCGGCCGGTTCCACGATTTCATATGGGACGGCTGGCCTGGATTACATCTCAGTAGGAGGAAGTTTGATTAGATTCCACAGCCTAGATCGAGTCCATCGTTAACAATGCACGCCTGGCCTGATGATCGGTTGGTTATTTCTTCGGAAGAGGGCAAATGGCATCTGTGCTGCATCATGCAGCTGATGTTGGTGCATCTATGTGATCGAAAAGGAAGGAAGGAATCCGAAGGAGAGATTGATCGCACGGGCGCGGGGGTTAGCATCTAGTAGCATCTGATCGATCCATCTGCGTCTTTAGCTGTAAGTATATATATATGTGTGCGTGGTCATGCATCTTTGCTTCGCTGCATTGTTAAATTCCTAATTAAATTGACACACACATGCGGATCCAGCAGCCTGTCCATGTGCATGCTAGCTACTCGATCGTATTAGCACTACTACTTTTGATCAAGTTTGGAGAGAGGAAATGATAGATAACAGGACACGAGCCGCACCGTTTCTGTTAGTAGCGTACAGTACAAGCCAAGCAGAGGGAACGAAGACACCCACACCCACTGGTTAATTGGTTATGGTTATATGATCGAACGCACGTTTGTTTTTGAAGGGGTAAGGAATGTGACTCGTGTGAAAAAAAAAAACTCGGTCAAAAAGCAAGCAAATATATAAATATGCCTTTACGGTGCTGTCTGATGATTGTTGGGTGCCCTGAATCATGATGACGCATCTCTAAATATAATAAAGAGATTCTATTACTGTTCTAATCTACTATTTCTTCCGTCTCAAGTTACTTATTCATCTAGGATTTTATATTTGTCATAAATTACTTATTTTTTTTCGCTTCACAATGTGTCTTTTTCTTTTTATAATACACGTGTATCTCTGTCTTTTTTTTTTCTCTTTTTGGTGCACCTATCTTATTTTTACTTTTTTAAATTCTATGTCCAAAACTCAACGAACAAATAAAAAGGATCGAAGGAGTAGAAATAATACTGTAATAATCTGCTTACACAGTTGCCTGTCGTGGGTTACCTCTAGGTGGCGTTCTTGTTCTCCAATCTCCACCACCGTGACCGTGGCCATGAGATAGTACTACTAGATTTAGATAAAGAGGTAGGCCGGCGTCGGAAGCGTTAGCCCACGCCCTACCTACATAGTACGGTACGCACCACCATTACTTTTTTCTACATGCCTAATGCATGTGTGTGATCCATCAGGCCTACTACTATTACCAGTTAGTACTAGCACGATAGCACGATGGAGAGGAGAGGGAGTGATGGTTGTCTTCTTATTTTAGGACCTACGTCGACCTAGCTAGCTACACGGAGCCCTCTGTGGCTCTGTCACGTTCAACGGAAGATCATGTGAGAGTACTACTAGTACTGTTTTCCTCCGACCGTCCACGTGTCACATCTGCACACAGATCTTGGATTGGATTGTCGTACATAGGAGTAGTACTACCATATACGACACGCCTACCCGGAAAGACAGTTTGCAAAGTGACGGCTGAGATACGCAGGATCGGACCAGAGATCAACCACGATCGATTTCGAGGTCTCAGGATGCATGATGACGTCCAGAAATAAGACGACCTTGAGAGCAGCCGCAACGTATGGAAAAAGCGAACCGTGAACCTCTACAACCGAACCATCAACGTTGGACGGTTCGAACCATAGCTGTCAGACCACAGAAGCGAACCAAGAGTTTGGTCCGAACCAAGCGGACGAAAATACTAGTCAATGTCGACGTGGCTGTTGCAGCTCCCCCGGACTCAGTACGATCGACGAAAATTTTATTCTACTCGTACCTGGGACCCACACACGTTGTGGCTTGCGAATAGAGAGAGCCCGAACGGAACTTTGCTCATATGGTTCGACGCAGCGTTGCGGATGCTCTGATGAGCTGTCAAAAAGGGAAGCTACAGGACCCTCCTCCTCTTGATCGTTCATTCGTTCATTCGGGTGAGTTGAGCCACCCGACCTGAGGAGGATCAAGTGGAAGCTGAATTTCTTCTTGGCGTTCGCAACCAGAGGTTGGTGAGATTATGCTCACGCCGTAGGAACACTCAGAGACTTGGCGTTCACAATCACAACATGGAGCTGCATGTTCCCCCCGACTCCCCCACCAGAGATTATGCTCACGCAGTAGAGTGAGTACATGTTCCTGACAGAACAACAGAGGAGATTCACGCAAGTAATACCGCTAGCACTATCACACGCACACACACATACACACACACACACACTGGTCAAGATCTCGAGGACTCGTTGGAATGCACGCACGCAGCACACTGCTGAAGAGGACACGATAGGCGAGGCCACGCAAAAGAAATAATCAGAAATCGACCGAGAATCAGAGGCGGGTCATGCCGATGCCTCCGACGATTGGCGGCGGCGTGGACGCGACGTCGCGCGCCTTGGCGTAGAAGACGTAGTGCAGCTCGGAGAAGAGCGCGGTTAGGAAGGTGAATGCGGCGCCGGCGGCGAACACGCCCTTGCGCAGCATCGCGCAGGACGGAGGGCGGCCCTCGCGGAACCGGCTCATGTACTTGGTGTGGTACGCGTTCCGGACCGAGCCCGCCAGAAGGCACAGCTCCGCGATCACGAACGTCAGCCTGCACGCACCAAGTTATTACTCTTTTATCATCATCATCATCATCGTCATATATATACACACACGCACACGCAGCAATCCTCCTAATCGTTCATATTCCTTTTTCCATCGGTTCGAAATAAATAAATAAATAAATAAATAAAAACAGATAAAAGAAAGCCGAAAGTTTCAGTTTCCATCCATCCCGAAGAGCTGTCGCTTATATGGTACAGAATCATTCATACGGCAACAACAACCAACTCGATCGTGTAGAATAGTACTACTAATGTTCAGGGTTCAGCAGCTGTCGTCAAATGTTGAACGATATGCTGGAAAAAAGTCAACGATACGCATGATCCAAATCATCCATGGTTGTGTTAATTGAGGGAGACGATGAAGGCGCACTGTATACTAGTACGTACCAGCATAGGATGAAGCAGGCGCCGGAGTAGGCCCTCCATCGTCCCGGCGAGAGCGCGCGGCCGCAGCAGAAGCAGCGGGTGAGCATCATGACGACCGCCTGGCCGGCGAGCAGCAGCAGCAGCGCGGCGACGCCGTACGTGGTGGAGGCGTCGGAGCTGTACTTGCAGTAGGGGTCCCCGTTCAAGTCTACGTTCACGTACGCCTGCCATCGAACCGAACCAATCATCATCAACCACAAGCGAGCGAACGAGAACGATCCACCAACAAGGGAAGAAGGAACAAGGCGACGTACCGAGCTGCGGCGGCGCTCGGCGCCGATGGCGAGGACGAAGGCCAGGACGTCGAGGACGAACACGACGGCGATGAAGATGATGGACGCCGCCATGGATTCGATCGATCGACGAGGATTTCTTCTATACTATACTAGCTCACAGGAGGAGGAGGAAGCGATGGCGAGTGTGTGGGAGAAGCAAGAGGCACGGAACGGAACAAAACGAAAGAGGACGGAGAATGGAAAGCCCATCAACAAGGGCTATAGCTAGCATCTCTCTTTTCTTAGCGATATGATTACGATGCGGCACTAGCTCTGCTCCGACGTTGACGTGCTAAGCCAAGCTAAACTCATCAGCGCCGCTGCGGCGCTGCCCGTCCGTCCATTGGCACCGCACGTCCGCACCTGCCTTTCTCTTTCTCTGGTTGACGAGCGGGACCCAATAAACTCGTCGTCGTGCTTGATTGATTTTGGAAGTCATCCATCAGTGCGGTAGTATGATAATGCGGAGGCAGCTGGCCAGTGTTTGTCTCGCTCCCTTTTTCCATTTCCTTGCGGTTGAAGGATGGATGTTGACGACGATGCAGGAGCAGGACAGGGCAGCTCCGAGTGAAAGGCAACGACAAGTGAGCGTGCTTTTTTCCTTCTTTAGCTTTGCTAGCCGAGATTCATATCACCACCGGTGCAAAAAAGAAGAAATGACAATCACGACTTGGAGTAGTAATAAAAGGGACGGAGCAACATATATTAGGGTGACAGCTGACCAGATACTATGTATTAGGTCTAATTTGCTTTCGAGGTTTTATGCTGCTAGTGTGAAAATATTTTTGTAATGGCCTGTGTTATCTGTTTTTAATCACCTTATAAAATGGAACAAATATAGTTTTATTACCTCAGTGTAAGTTGGCATCCAGTTTTCCTTAAGTACGTTACCTTTATTAGTTGAAGGTTATCTTAGTTGCTGGTAGTGCAATGCAACCATGTGGCGTCAGAAAATACAGCCAAGCTAAAATCACAAGTTGATCTTAGATTTTCACAAGCTAAAATTGCAAGTTAGATTAGCTGAGCCGCTGGTAGTGCATCACTCTTGATCTTTAAGTCTGATTTCTATAAATGTAGTAACAAACATCACGCTCTATTAACACAGTATAAAGTTCACGTATATAAATCACTTGCTCCCTACGTCATAATTTACTTATTCATCTAGGATCCTATATTTATTCTATGTTATTTGTTCATCTTATTTTCTAATACATCTGTTTCTCTTTCCAATACATTACTATATTTATTTCTCTCCTCGTTTTCTTCGTAGCTACTTTATTTTCTTTTTTCCTAATCTCCATACTTGAAGTCAAACAAACAAATAAATTGAAACAGAGGGGGTACCATAATATTATTTCTACAATTTTTTTGAACATCAGCAACTGATGAAAGTATCATCAGAGGAATAGTAGGCAACCGCGGTTCGATCTTTTACAGATGATAAAGCCACCATCTACTGGTCTACTGTGACACATGCCAACCACGTGGGCAAAAATGGAGGTCTTGCTTTCGGGTCGGGATACTCGGCAGTCAGCGAGGGAGCGCAGTCGCTCCATCCATCGTCCCCGATAGCACCAAACGATCTGATCTGACGGCTCCCAACACCCACCACCACCGACACCGAGCTCCGTCTGGGGCGGATTATTCCCGAGACCCGACGGTGGCGCCGCCGTCGATCTCCACGGCGAGGGACGCTCTGGTCCGGCAGTCGCCACGGTGAGCACCTCTAGACTCCTCTAAGCTCCTCCACTACTCAATTGTCCCATACATCTGTCTCCAAACCAGCACCGAGCTCCACCTGCCATGGCTCTTCGTCCCCACCGCAGTTGTTGCTCCCAACGGCCGCTATCGAAATTTCCACCTCAAATCGATGCGTGATGGTGAGAGGCGCCACGGTGAGCACCTCCAGCCTCCTCTGTACCTCCTTCACCTGCCATGGCCCTTCTTCCCCATCGCAGCTGATGCTCCCCACAACCGCTATCCAAACTTCCACATCAAATGGATGCGAGATCATGAATTGATGCGACGATCTGATTCCCTCTCTCCCCGAGGATCCTCTTCCCCTCTCATGACTCTTGCTTCTTCGAGCAAGAAGCTCTGTTTTGCGCTTCTAGCTGTCCTCCTGTCCTGCCTGTGGATGAACCAAGGTTGTTGCGAGCCGTCAGATTCGTTGTTGGAGTGACTGCTCGGGCGACTGCTCCCTTGGTAACTGCCGAGGATCCTGATCCCTTTCGAAGGCTAATTTACTGATACTAGGCTTGCTGCAAATCACCACTCCCCTGTGCATATTTTATTATCCATTAGTATATTGTTTTAAAGTCTTATGTGTTTATCACTTGTGGCAGGGTTTGGCGCAAATGAAAGATATGAACCCAGACTGTAAAGATACTTGTGCCAGGGATGGCAATCCCATAGCTATTGGAGTTGGTGGTCTGGACATAAGGGATGGTAAGTTGTTAATTACTGTTGCTAAATTTCTTTCTTCAGAGATACAGGAAATTGCTCATCTGAATTCTGTACCAAGCATTGCTAGTTACTCACTAACTTCTCTTTAGTTTGTTCCCATGTTAGGTAATAGATTTGATCTTCAGGAGGCCTATACAAATCCTGCGAAGTGGCAATGCTCAATTTGCGCACATAAAAATGATGCGATTCGTTTGTCCTGTGAGCTGTGTGGTGTACTACGGGATTTGTCATTGTACTTTCAAAATTCCATTGAGGCAGAGCCTAGGGGTAAACTATAGCTAACATTTAAGAGATGTGTTCTGCTCCTGCACTGCAATGTAATTGTTGCTGTTTACCTTATTTATTTTGGTACCTTTTAATGTCTAGGCAAACGTAGAAACAAGTATTCTGGAGTCTCTGCATTGGCAAGACATCTTTTTGCACCATCCAATACAAAGGCAAAACCTGTTGTTTTTCCTGATGGCTTCCAAGACATCAGAAATGCAACAGCTACCATGGATGCATTGCGTAAGACATACATGACCCGCCAAGGACGCCATATTAACATAGGTACACTTTGTCACTAAATTGAACAAGTTATTTATCTTATGCAAGTTGTCTTTTAGTGCATACCAAGTTCTTGTTAATTATAGTCATGATAACTTTCTTTCTATGTTATGTCTGTCGTTTGCATAAACAGAAATGTGGTTAACTAAGTGCATATAAGTATCAAACTCCCTTGTGTGACTTTGGACTCGGGGAAGTATATATACTTGCTTTAAACTTAATGTTTACTTAACGTTTATGTTATTATTCTTAAAGTTGATTGGATAGCCAACTTCAGATTTCTATTCTAGGCTATAAGCTTAAACCAACCTCTTCGTATCTTCCGCAAGAAAAAAGTGGAACCATGCCAATGGTGGCTGGCTAATGGGACTAAGAATGTTATCACAACTTCACAAGGGTTGTAATTTGGATTCTCATGAATTGCTTTGAACCAATAAGAAAATTACCAGATTGACCTAAATAGAAATCCTGTACTCTTCCCCTCGAAAGTTGGATAAATATTTATTGGATCGACTGTCTGTTGACACACAGGAGGTCCATATATTTTAGTTTTATACTCATGTAGCATGTAATTTCCTAATCGTACATTGTATTTTCATTTACACACTTGTTTGCTTCCATTTCCTTATTTGATTTCAGAGTAATATTATTGGGAACATGACTGTATTGTATCGATATTGGCAGTGCCTTTCAAGTTTGACACACCATCTCCTGATGACATGGTCACTGCAGGCTTAAAATCTTCTAAACATTCTGGAAAAGGTATTTGTTTCTTCTCTTTTCAATTTAAAGCTGGACTCCTGAAATGGATGCAATATTTGATTCTTTCTTTTTCCCTTTTTTGAGCTCATATGGAACCTTTTTCTCTCTTTTTTTTTTCATTAAAATGCTATACATAATCAGATCCTCCTTTTCTAAGTCTGGGCTGGCAAAGTCACACAGCTGAGTTCATTGAGATAGAGTGGAATAACATGATAATGGCTTAGCTTCCCTAATCAATTTTACAACCACCCATGGTTCTTGACTTTGCATGCGCTCATGGCATAGATATCACTTGGCTCTTTTCTCTTCCCCCAATTGAGAAATTGTCCTAAAATATCAAATGGACTGATGCATTCTAGGCTACAGATTGCTAGTATTCTTTTATTTTATTTTTTAAAGAGTGAAAGTTCTTTCAACAAAACTTTGTTAAGTATCACTTGCTATAGTTGCATGTTGACTTATATTTGTACCAGTGCATACAGCAGCTCTTTTTAAAGACACTGTTGATGTATCTGAAGAGATGATGTCAGATAAAGGTATTTCTTTAACTGTGAAGGATGCATATGGGGGCCCAAGTTCATCAACAAAGTTGGGTGAACCTAGCGGAATTAGTAGCAATGTCCCTCCCATTGATCAAAATACTACTGTTGATTTGGGCCATGAGCTACGTCATTTGAGTTTGGAGAAAAAGCAGAAGAATCGAAAACCCAGTATTAAGAAACCAGTTTCTGTTTCACAATACAAACCTGAACCATGGATGCTCCAGGGCGAAGATCAAGAAAAGCGTAGACAGCTAAACCTTGCTATCGTAAGCAACAATGGCTTATACTTTGTTTCAATCCTTTTATGTTCGGATATTCTATTCCTGAGCCCTTTAGTCCAACTGAAATGTTGTGCCAGGTTGGTCATGTTGATTCTGGGAAATCAACTTTATGTGGTCAACTACTGCATGCTTTGGGGTTGATTTCAAAAAAGCAAATGCATAAATATGAGAAAGAAGCTAAGGAAAAGGTCAATCCTATTGTTCAGATTGTTAGAGCATCTCAGCCTGCACTTGCACATCCAGAACTGACAGCTTTTATATCTTGTAATGTTTCTTCTGCCAGGGCAAAGGATCATTTGCGTATGCTTGGGCTATGGATGAGAGTACTGACGAGAGAGAACGTGGCATTACGATGACTGTCGCTGTAGCATACTTTGACACTGAAAACTACCATGTAGTTTTGCTCGATTCCCCTGGCCACAAAGATTTTGTTCCTAATATGATATCTGGTGCGACACAAGCTGATGCAGCTGTCCTAGTTGTTGATGCCTCTATGGGCTCATTTGAAACAGGCATGGGTATTAATGGGATTGGTCAGACAAAAGAGCACTCACAGCTTATTAGGAGCTTCGGTGTTGAGAACTTGATAATTGCTGTTAATAAAATGGATCAGGTGGAATATTCAAAAGAGAGGTTTGATTTTATTAAATCACAACTGCAGTTGTTTCTTCGGTCATGTGGTTACAAAGATTCCTCACTCACCTGGGTTCCTTTGAGTGCAATGGCCAACGAAAATTTAGTGACAGCAGCTTCAGATTCTCGCTTTCTATCATGGTAAATAAGTTACTCCTGATGGTACCTCATCACACATCACTCTTTATTTGTCAACTTGCTAGTTGATCGTCAGTGTATCGATGCATAATGACAGGTATAGTGGAAAGTGTCTGTTGAAAACCATTGACTCATTACCTCCTCCTCATCGTGATGTTTCAAAGCCATTACGCCTTCCAATCTGTGACGTTATTACATCCCACACGCTGGGGCAATTGGCAGTTTGCGGTAAAGTCGTGACTGGTGGAATTCGAACTGGTTCAAAGGTATATTACTTCTTTATGATTGATTTCATGGACAGACAACCTATCTATTTTGAATGTATAATCATTTTGCTGTATTTTCAAGCTGCTAAAGTTGTTATTTTGATCACACTTAAAGAAAATGTTGTCGTTTTGATCGTGGATATTATGTTTCCAGGTTCTTGTCATGCCTTGCGGAGATTTAGCCACAGTGAAGACCATGGAACGGGATTCCTCTAGGTGCAGCTGGGCTAGAGCTGGGGACAACATCTCCGTTGGTTTGCAAGGGATCGATCCTAGTCATGTTGTGTCAGGTGGAGTCGTTTGTCATCCAGATTTCCCTGTATCTGTGGCCTCTTCCTTGGAGCTAAAAATTCTGGTTCTAGAAATCACTACGCCCATACTGGTCGGCCTTCAGGTTAGTGGAGCAGCACCACAGACTTCAATTTGCACTTGAATACGACGATATAAATTTTTTGTGTGTCAAAATATTCCTAGTTGGAGCTGCACATACATCATGCGAGGGTGTCTGCGAGCTTGGTGAAAATAGTATCATTGTTGGACCAGAAGACTGGCAAAGCCTCGAAGAAAACGCCTCGGTTGCTTACTGCAAGGCAGGCTGCTATAGTTGAGGTAGTAAAGCATACCAGTAGTACATACACAGTACGCACGAAAGGAGATCGGATTCTTTTGGAAATGAAATGTAATTTTCTTATCTCCATCTTCTTTTTCTTTTTCAGGTAAAACTGGACAAAGAAGTGTGCGTTGAAGATTTCGCAACTCTGAAGGCCCTTGGCCGAGTATTCCTGCGATCTCGTGGTAACACTGTCGCGGTGGGCGTTGTGACTCGAATTCTGGAGGAGGCTCCTCCTCTAGGCTAGACACATACTACTGTACTAAGGAGTAGTATCTTCCTAGTAGGAGTAATGTACACGGTGTAGTTAAAACTGCCGAAACAGAAACTTCCGGTTTTCTCAGAATGCAAATTTTGGTCGTTAACAGGGTGGATCTGTTTTCTTTACCTTGTGGGAAGGATCATGGACTTTTCTTACTGTTTCAGTGTCTAATCTGAGTGGAAGAACCGACCCTCTCTGTTGGCGCTGCGGCCCCGAGACAGACACTGGCTACCGCTCTCTGCTGGAATCAGCATCCTCTAACTCCTACAAGGGAAAATGGCGATGCAATCGCTCTATGTGCTAATTAATGACGGCTTATTACGTGCATAACTTGGTTGCAGCCCAGAGTTCGGATACGCGGCCCAAATGGCCCAGTACTGTCCGTTCATCGCAAGCACAAAACCTAGCAGAGAGAAACCCAAAACCCTTCTTCCTTCCCCATCGCCGTCGGCTGTCGCGCGTTGCTGCCCAAGAAAATGGCAGCCGCTTCCCTCCTCCTCCGCCGCGGCCGCCGCGCTCACGCCCTCCTAGGCCGTGCGCTCTCCACCACCACCACCACCAGCACTCCCACCGCCGCCGGCGACGCCTCGCTCTCGCGGACAGTCGCCAAGAAGCGCCTCCGCCAGGAGCACGACCCTGACCGCGCCGTCTCCCTCCTCGAGGCTATCGACACGGCTTCCCTCTCCGCCGCCTCCACCCGCCACGCGCTCTCCCTTGCCGCGCGCCGCCTCTCCCGCGCCCGCCGCTTCGACGAGGCCGACGCGCTCCTCTCCTCGCACCTCCCCACAGCCACTACCGAGCCCCTGCTCGCCGCAGTCCTCTGCGCATACGCCTCGGCATTCCTCCCCGAGAAAGCCCTCTCCGCCTTCCGTTCCGCCGCGCCGTCCCTCCCCACCCCTATCACGACGCTCCCCTTCAACGCCCTCCTCTCTGTCTTTCTCCGGTGCCGACAGTACAACCGCGTTCCGGAAATCTTCGCCGAGCTCTCCAAGGAGTTTTCCATCACCCCCGATGCCACATCATACGGCATCCTGATCAAGGCCTATTGCATGGCCCGCGATGATGCGAAGGCGCAGCAAATGTTGGTTCAAATGCGTGAGCAAGGTATCTCGCCGACCACCAGTAATTACACTTCATTGATTGATTCCATGTACAAGCAGAAGAAGATCGAGGAGGCAGAACGCTTGTGGAAGGAGATGGTGGAGAGTGGATGTCAGCCCGATGTGGTGACCTATAATGTGAAGGCAACATACTACGGACTCAAGGGGAAACCAGAACAGATCCTTGAAGTGATGGCTGAGATGGAGTCGGCTGGGATGAAGCCGGACACCATTACCTACAATTTCCTCATGTCTTGCTATTGCAGGAATGGAAAGCTAGACGATGCCAAGGCGCTGTACCATTCACTTGGTGAGAAGGGGTGCACTGGAAATGCTGCCACGTACAAGCATATGCTGGCAGCGCTATGTGCCCATGGAGACTTTGATGCTGGATTGGGCGTCTTCAAGGAAAGCTTGAAGAGGAACAAGGTCCCAGATTTTGTGACGATGAAAGGGTTGGTCAAGGGGTTGGCAAAGGGAGGCAGGGTGTATGATGCGAAAGAGATTATTGTGGAGGTTAAGAAGAAGTTCCCTGAGAGTTTGATGTCTGGATGGCAGAAGCTAGAGAAGGAGCTTGGGTTTGACTCAAGTAGTGGAGGCGCTCTTCAAGCAGAAGTTTCATCCGAAGAACCTGTTCCGGGGGCAAACTCTGATATACCAGAGGCACTTGAGCTGGAACAGTCTGCTATCGATGAAACCGCTGGGCCAAAAGAATCCCCTTCTTCTGATGATGAAGCCCCGGAGCCTGAAGCATCCACGGGTGAGGAAGCACCGCGGGGTCCTGCTTAGTTGGACGTTGTATCATTTTCATCGAGTTTCAATTGACATTGAAAATTTATTGATGCTGCTCTGTAGAGGCGAGCATTAGGATCTGAATACCGACACCTGACTGCTGACTTGCATAATAAGTTACAGTACGAATCAACTTTTGGGATTAAATCATGCCGATTCAGATGCCTCCTATGTACGATGATAAAGTAGCACTGATGATGCTTCTCATTCGATAATTGTGTTTCACCGTTCTCTCATCCCTGTGCTTTGTCTATAATTGTTTTGCATTGTTAAAACCATGTAGTTGGAGGGTGTCGTAATATCATGAAACACTGAATTACTTGGCAACTAAATACTGGGCAAAACTGCAGCACTGCCTCACATAGATCAATGGCAAGAAACAAATTGAGGACACTCCCATGTCTAAACGTGGTGCAAAAGAAAGGATACTGAATCGGCGGATACAAGTGATGTCCTAGTTATAACCCACACATCACGTGTTGATTCAAACTACATACGAGACTAGTATTTAGCCGTAGCTAATCCTTTCTGATTCTCTGTCAGATCAACGAGTAGATCCATAGCTCTGTGAAAGCCTGGACCTGGACTTGGAACATGGTCAACCATTCATGATGGACTTAAAATGTTTGTCATCGATTGTATTGTAAATATTGCCATTTTCAAGATGGAATTCAATGGCCTCCCTGCAAAGGATGCAACATAACTTCGTTTGTGTCGCATCAATATAGGATATATTTCAGAGCGAAGAGGGCAGGGAAAATACCTGACGGCATGCTCTGGCAGATTTTTAAGATGACTTCTGATATATTCCTCAGTCACTCCGTGCTCCAGGTCTCTGTAATGCAAACATCAGTTTGTATGGACCAGATAGGCTATGAACATTTTTTAGATCCAGGGAAGCAAAACATGAATTTGCAATCAGCACAACAGAAATGTCTTCCTCATCTGGACACAAGCGACAGAAAACTAGTAGAAGAAACATACAAATGACACATATGATGAAACTGCATTTATGCAGACTTTCTAGTAGTAGTAACCATAGCCACAAAATTCAGCATCCATCAAAACCAGAGCAAGCTTCCTGCATACTGTAGGTTCTATAGTGTGGTGTCCTATGGTGACCAGAGAGTACCGGCAAGGTGACACTACGTCACCGTGGCAACGTGGGGGCAACACCTTAAAAACCAGAGTTTCCTGAACAAATAAGTTAGTCATGGAACATTTATAGTATATCTAAGGCCTGCGCACTAAACTAATCTCACCAGCACAGCAGCAACATTTTGGTGGAAGAAACGGCTAGACAATACTTACATGATGGCTGGATCATTTAAGACACTAATAACCAAGCTGGAAGCATCATTTCCAGCAAAATTTCCAGGTACTGGTGCCTGAGTAAAGTAGTAAACAACCATGAAAAACATTAGATGGCAGGTATTTCAAATGTGGGATACAGTTCCAAAAGATACCTGATTATCAGCAAGCCGGATTGCCGGGTTAGGGGTTCCTATATTAGCATTTACATTGGGCTGCAATGAAGAAATCCACGAAATATTAAACAATGTAAACGTAAAATCAACCCCAATATCATAGATACAAGATCCGGAGACAGTAAAACACTGAATTACTAAAATCCCAGAAAACAATATATATAATGCACGGATATTAGTACCTTTGGTCTGGTGAGCTGTAAATGCACATGAATGCAGTGCAGAAAGTGATGGGTTACATCATTGAAGTCTGTCACACGCCTAACAATAAATCACAAATAGTAAGGTCACAGGAAAAATGTAAATCACAAATAGTAAGATCACAGGAAAAATGTGTGGCTCAAATATCTCAAAGTAGTTAGCCTCTCCTTTAAAACAATATCATAAACTTTTGCTGATGATTTTCCTTGCAAAATAAAAACTTTTGCTGATGATTTGACAAAAAAAATCTAATCTAATATAACAATACTCATGCATGGATAACAATGCAGTGTTACATGTTTATTTAATAATGATGACATATTAACACCACATTGTTTTTCTATCAATAACAAAAATACAAAATTGATACAATATGTGACTTGGCACAGCACGAGTCCTTTTATTAAACTACTACTTTACTGGAGACACAGCCCCATGTCAACTATACTAATCAAGATAAAATTTAAATACATGACACGGTTCCATAAAGCATATTGAATAATTTCAATTAAATTCAATAACAGGCATATATTGGAAGTAAGGATTCAAATGAACTGAACTGAACTAGAAAGATCTTACCGCACAGAGTAAGCAACCACATGGCGCTTTCCTTGAAAACCTTTCAGGCCACCATTGACAATGACATAGTTCCCATCGCTTGCAACACAAGAACAAAGCAAAGCCATCAACTTAGCTGCATAGCAAACCACATTATTGACATAACACAATTACAGCAGAAGTCTTACTTGACATCAGCCATTTCCTTAGTGTCAGATGACTCGTTTTCCCTTGGTGAAATAGAAATGTCAATAAATTTGTGCAAAAACCCTGAAATCTTCAAAATATCAAACAAAATACAAAGCGTCATACCAGCGATTCACATCTATCCTGCCTGTACCATCATCAAGAGTGAAAGCGACATCTGTGACCCGCTCAACCTTATTCAACATGCGTCCAACAAGCCTAACCTGCAATTCATGTTTGACATTGACATTTGAGAACCATCATTGGAGCAAATTGCTCAAAGCAGAACACTTATGGAAACCATACGAACAAGATTTCAAAGAAAAAAGGAAGACAGCAATAGGAAAAAAAAAAGCATCCCAGATATTGGAAGGAAATAAAATGCGCTAAACAGCATTTCGATATTCATAAGACATTCATATTTCGAAGGGGATTTTCAACAGATTTGAGTTATACAACTTTTTAGAGTATCCAACTAAATACCGATAACTTATCACCCACTGGACACCTGAGCGCCCACCTCCACCCCCCGCCCCCACCCAAAAAAGTTAAAAAATATATCTATAAATAAAAAAAATCACACGATGCCAGTACAGAAAAGAAAACAGTAGGCATCCTCCAGAATTGCAATCCTTGCTCAAATAAACATCTTTTTCTATATCAGTTAAGCACCATCCGAAGTGGTTATGATACGTACCGTGGACACCTCGACGCCATTGACGGCAAAATTGGACTTATCATCGCTGGCCTGCGCCGCGTCCATGATCTGCTTCACGGTGAGCGGAAGCAACGTCTGCACGTTCCGGCCCTATCGCACCACACCCGATCGACAGCGGCGTCAGAGGGGGCTCGAGGCCGAACCGAAGAAATGGAACGGTACTGCATAAAACAAAGTGGGGGAAGTTCGGAGAGACCTTGGAGAAGCCGCTGCCGCTGCTCTCCGGTGCCGCGGTGGACTGCGAGGGCATGAAGCCCCCGCCGCTGAAGAGGGCGTTGGCGCTCGCCGCGCCCCCGCCGGCGCCGTCGTACTGCCCGCCGCCGCCGTACATCGCGCAGGGTGCGTAAAGCTCTAAACCCTAAAGAATAGGTTGCGCAGGGGAGAGTGAGGGCGGGAGAACGGTTGGGTTGGCGCGACGGTTTTTGGGGTGGCTTCGGGGAGAAGAGGCTGGAGGCGTTTGATTATTTGACTCGACGTGTGCTGTGCCACTCTGTCACGCGTGTACAGGTGCGCGCCCCTCTTTCCCAGAAGCGCAAAGGCCCAGACAGCAGATTTGGTCAGGTGGATGGACTTGTCTGACGCGCGTATTTCTTGCTTTCTTGTCGTGGACATAACGAGCCGAAAGGACCGGTCGAGGTCTTCGAACCCATTCCATGGTTCATCACCTCAATGAGTAATACTCCCTCCCTGTCTGTTTATTTACAATTCTAATTCTGACAATAAAGATTAAGAAAAAAAATGCATAGAAAACGAAAAAAGAGAGGTATAAATAGAGATGTATTTAAAAAAAAAATTATATTAAAAAATGAGAATCATAAATAAAAGAAAAAAAACCGGAGAATGATAGAATCACAAATAAAAAAAGATTGGAGGGAGTAGTATATTGCTCTTTCCATCAACTTTTCTTTTTTCTTTTCCTTTTTAGATTACCCTAACTATGAAACTACCATACAATTCTCCTTAAGTCTCTTGTTCCTACTTTTCTCCTTACATAATCTTCTATGTCAAGTCTTAACTGAAGTCTGATGCAGAGTCCACAATGGCGAACAGCACTAATGCACAGCTCTCACAGCAAGCAAGGTCCGATTGTCGAACGGCTTCAATGTGGTACCAATGGCCACAGGACCAACCAAGCAGATCGATTCACCAGCTAACTTTGCAAATCAGCACCATTACATAAGTTATCCTTCAGTCAACTTCAACCGTGGAACAACATTCATTGCTTGCAATTCCTGGAGATTGCAAAACCAAACAGAAGAAACAAATCAAATGCATGCAAATGGTCTACGAAATCAAGCATGTGTAAGTTTAGGAATTTTTTTTTTTTGTCTGCAACACACTAAAGAAAGAATGGTTTTATCTGTAGCCTTCATCTCGTGAATACTATGAAATGGCTAAAGAACCAAATTAAGCACTAGAATCCAGGTCCAATACATATATATCGCAGGACTGTTTAGGCATGAGTTTTACTGTACTTCCCTTGGGCTAGACATAAGATTTAGGCAGACAGGACAGCAAATGAGCAAACCGAGAGAACCAGTGGACGTTTGGGTTCCATGGACCTTTTAAATTGCCACAGGGAGTTTATAACTATATGACATACTACAATTGCCATGAAAACTCTCAAGCATTAGACCCATTAATCAGGCACACAAGAAATATTATGCAACAAATTGAGATCAAGCACTTTAACTAGGAAGTCTAATTGATAAAAAAAATGCACAGGTAGAAATTTCGAACAAAACAAAGGAATCATAAAAAAATTAGCAGCATTGTTAAGGCAACTATGCAGTTCCTGTTCAGGAATACCTGGAACAAAAGCTTGCAAGCATATGGCAGCCTCATTTTGGCCATATTTTCCCCGGTTTTGCACATCGAACAGTATGACGTCTTCAGTTTATGATTGTAGTAGCCTAACAAGCCACATTTTCTGCAAACCTGGAGAAAATTTGCACCCATAGAAAAGGTGAAGCCATTATGGCAATTGGACTAAGTGAGCAGGCTTTGGTATACTTATATATTCTTTTGACTACTCAACTACAAACATTTAGACTTTCTAGCAAGACTCATGACTTCGAAACAATTGGCTGAAACAAATAGCTCACAAGCTACTTCAAGGATCACCTGAACTTGATATGGATCGCTGGATAGCAGCAGACGTTCAAAGATTAGCATGCTAGCACCGTATGCAATTAAACAATCACGCTCCATCTCACCAAGACGTAGGCCTGTGAAAAATATCAAAGGGGACTAAGTTAATCGGCAAGAAGAGAATTAAAAACAGTTATAACTGCAGCATATATAGATGTTGCAAACCTCCATCACGACTCCGCCCTTCAGTTGGCTGCCTGGTCAGCAATACTCGTGGACCACTAGCTCGAGCATGCATCTTATCAAGAACCTAGAATATAATATGTTAAGAATTTTTGTAGAGAATTATAGAAAAGATTCCAAAAGTGAAGTACCAAGCAAGCTGAAAAGACTGTGATTAGCATATATATAGAGCACTACTAAGTGCTAATGCTTTAGATATATCAATTATGACAACATTCCAAGTTAAGCAAGTAACAGATGCCAGAAGCCTAAATTACAAACTATGAAAGTAAGCTACACCCAGATTATGCCGAAAATAAGAAGCAATAAAAGCAGTAGGTCCTGCAATGTTTTGGAGATATTGTTCATTCTTCGTATTATAACACCCTACATCGAAAGAACATTGCACTACACTACTGTGTCTACAAGATCTGTGACACATATAATGTATCAGACAGCTTTATTGTCAACATCACAGTTTTCTTTATCAAATGATGTTGGAAAAACAGAGAGATGGCATATCAATTTTGGTGCTGTGGAGAGCTGCAGCCTTTTCTGAATATATTGGCAAATATATATAGCCTAAGTACAATAGCCCAATATGGCTATTACTAGAGATTAGAACCTAATCGGAACAGAGTAAGGAGTCCTAATATACTACTACTACTACTACCACAGATACATCACACAAATAATATTTAACAAATGACTGTCTAAGACTCACACATAGCAACCAGTAAAAATAATCCACATCTAAGCAATCAATGAAAATAAAAATGTCAACTTCATATGATTACATTTTATCTCTCCAAAGTCGGAGCAACCAATATGCTATAATGTTACTTTTCTTTATGTGAGTGAGAAACTTCACAGTACATTTATCCACATGAAAGTGCACTATAACTAATTCCATCTGGGAGAAGTTTGGTTTTAAAACAATTATATCCACACAGAGCACATCCCTGTCATCATGAATTCATGAACAATGCTTTCCTAATTACTGCCTCAAGGTCAAAAAAAATAAAATATTGGTCTTTGGACATCAGCAATTAACATGGTCTAAGGAATGTAATTTTGACTGCCAGTTTCTGTTAACATATATTGACAAACCCAGTGACATCAATATTATAACATTCCACAAGTATTTTTCAGTACAAATTCATTTGTGAAAACATAATCACAATTTACAACATAAGAACTGAAACAAGACAGCATAACAAAACAAAAACACCTTTAAAACCAAGTCAATGCAGACAAAACAAGCATAAATATCATTACCATGTGCTTCAGTTTTTGATAGTATATTGGCCCCATAAAGATGTATGCCTCAAGAGGCTGACCAAGAATGCCTGAGATGGGGGAAGAGTAAGAACCATGGCAGGAGAATAGTTCAATGACACTCATGCTCGGTAAAGAACATTAAAAAGTGAATAGAAGAATATGATCTGGAAGATATGTCGCATACAGAAATTTGCTTGACCCAATGAAGCTTTAGTTTTAAGTTTATATGCCATTTTTCTCAATAAGCTTTAGTATTGAGTTTCATGCACCTAACCAGTTCCCCCACCCACCAGCCTAAGCTGATGGGGAAAGGTGGGCAAGCCACTTATACTTCAACATTTAGTATGTTATGCACGTTTACAAATGCAATACTTAAGTTGTAATATTGTTTTCCATTATCCAAGTGTAAATTGGACCATCAGTGATTTGTTTTACTCAGACATTAACATTGAAGAAATTAGTCAAAATAATTTCTTGATTTGTTAGAAACAAATGGAGGTAACATAAAATATAAGTTTATTTGCAAAGTATGCTCTTAAAAAATAACACCTGAGTACAAGAAATCTTTTCCATTATAGCTGAAGCCATGCTTGATTAGTGTATTGCTGAAATGGAAAGGTTATATATGGTTAAAATAGTCCTTGCAAGTAAACTTATTGGGCTAACATGAACAACTTATACCTTATGTCTTCAACCTTATCAGCATTACCACTCGGCTCACCAAATGCACTGCCATAATGAAATCTACCACAAGAGACACCAGCCTTTCCACCAAGAAGTTCAATCATTTTACCTATTGTCATGCGACTGGCAAGAACATAGAAGTCAAACACACTGGGAAAGTGTCATATAATATACAAATGTACAATCAGAAACGATTTAGCAATCTAATCAAGCTATCCAAGTTAGATTCCACGATAACAACTTTGCATGCCTTTGATTGGTAATTCTTGGTCACGATATTGGAAAAAGAGCAACTGAAAGTCTGAAATGGTCTTGTTGGACATCTAGATCTTGTATAGTAATTGTCACATGAGATCACAAGGTGTAATAGTTATAAAATTCATATTTCCATGTTACAAAATGGCGTGTATACCCTGTACCTCCGTCAACCTCAGCCATCCCCCACTCCCAAATACCTCACTGCCACTCAAATGCTGCAGGAGATCTTGACAGCGATGTCCAAATTTGTCATATTCACAAAAGCGCCGCCGGAGAACTTGACGACGACATGGAAGAGATTGCAACGAGGCTACGGTTTGGGGTTTCAACGAGCAGGGGCAGGGCAGGCAACGAACTCATATGTGTGGTGGCTGGGCAGGGTCACTGACAGTGACTAACAGAGAAGGCAGCACTGTTAAGGGGAATGACTCTGAGCATTAGGAACCTGATCAAAAGGCAGTCCTTTATGGTCTGCCCAAGTCAATGGGCACCAACTCCGGGTTGAATAATATATTTAAGTAAAGAAATTAATGAAAAGCCGAACAGGTAACAAAGCAAAGTAGAAAACCTTGGGAATCCATGCGGATTCATAATCAAATCAGGGCATATTCCTCTCTCGGAAAAGGGGAAGTCTTCCTGCTGAACAATGGTACCACAAACACCTTTCTGCCCATGTCTGCTACTAAATTTGTCACCAACCTGAGTTCAAACGTGAAAGCAAAATTTTATATATCCAGCAGACGAAATAAAGTGAATGGGGCAGATAAAAAAAATACCTCTGGCCTTCTAGTGTGACGAATAATACACTTAATGGACAGTTTGTCATTTGTATCAGAACAAAGCATTACACGATCTACAACAGTAGTCTCTCCATCAACACCTTTATAAAAGGCCGGTGAGTCCTTATAATCCCTACATGGTATTTTAAAAGCCAAAAAAGATAAATATTACTCATTGATCAAAAATAAAATTCAAATTCAAATAGGGTATCATTCTGACCTATCAGTCAAAGGTGCACTATTCTCTTTCTTGGTCACCCTGGGAGTTTGTTTGTACACATATATATCATGATTGCGGATTATTTGACCCGGCGCAGCAATTCCATCTTCATCCAGTGCCTTTCAAAAAGTCGTACTGTTATTAGTACCTACTATCCAAGGGATACTTAAAACAATAAGGTTTCTGGAGAAGAGATGCAGTGACAATGATCGGTGGATTTATTTACCCTCATGTTTTGCCTCACCAAAGTACCATCTTTATCTCTTTGAGGTCTAGCAATCCTGTCAGAAACACCATCTCCATAGTTATCCTTCAGAACGGTGTACCTGTAAGAGGGCTCTAACATATAAATAAAAAGCCAACAATACAGTGCACCCACAGTGTTGCTATGAAAGTATAACAACATAGCCTTTTTATGGAAGTATAACATTACTTTTTCATTGCTATGCAACGACCAAAACCTCGATCAAGGGACGATTTGTTCATCACAATTGCATCTTCAATATCATACCCACTATAACTCATGACAGCGACAGTGGCATTCTGCCCGGCACCGAGCTTATCATAACCCACCTGAAAATGATATTGAGGTAAAAATCCAGCAAATTATATCTAAGCATTTATGCTAGCCAGAGACTGACCAACTCAATTGTTTTGGTCGTTAGAAGTGGCCGCTGCGCATACACCAGTAAGTATAGAAGTGAATCTGCTCTGAACAACTGCAGCAAATTACAAACATTATTTTCACCTCGAAATGAAAAACAAAAGAAAAAAAAAAGAAGCAGAGAACAAGAATATCACAGAATAACAAAATCAAACTCAGCAACAAAACAATAAAATTCTGTATTTGAATAATGCGAATACATGTGACAATTATAATCATAACACCTTTTTTTTAGGAATTTACAGTAGAGAAAACCCCTACTATGGTATTTATTATATTTAAAAATAGCAATGAAATAACAGCCAATACAAGCCAAACGGCCCGAAGGTCTGTACAAAGGCCAGAGACTACCCAAAAAGAAGCTTTACAAAGGGGCATTGAAAGCCAATTAAAGAAGACTGTTTAGTCAAAACTGAGCTAACCGTTTCTCTGTTGTGTTATCCTATTCATTTGGTCTTTAAAGATTAATGCAACAAGAATAAACTAATAAGGAAATCATGTTGTTACTTGCCTGATTATAGGCAATATTTCCCATTGCTTGCTTACCCATGGCACACTGAAAAGAGAAATGTCAATAGAAATATTCCAAAGTTCAATGAGAGGTATAACAAATTAACAATATTCTGCACCCTTGCCTGATAAGTGTTACGAGGAGATTGATTATGGTGTGGATAAGGAATAAGTCCAGATACTACTCCTAAAATAGACAAAGGTTCTATTTCAATGTGTGTAATGTTGCTTCTTTCAACATCATCTTGATCCACATGCTCGTATAATGCGATCTGTTTAAATCATATTCATATTAGAACACATCACAATATAGGTAAACCATTCAAAAAAAGGCTTACAGTCATGATATACCAATGCATTATTCTCTTCATTGACGTCAAGATATTCTATCAACCCATCGCGCAGAAAATCATCAAAACAACGAACACCATCCTGAAGGTAATACTATTAATGAGATTAAGAACAAATAAATGACAACAGATCATGAAATTATGGAACTCAAATTGCTAACCCTGAGCTCTTTCATATGATCCTCTTTGACCCTTGATATCCCCTTATCAGCAATTATAAGTGGGCGGCAAACACGGCCACCATCAGAGGCAATGTGAACGCAATGCTATACAAAGATAGCTCCAAGGTCAGCACCTCGCAACATATTTGAGAATTACAAGAAAGACATAAATTATTTCCAAATATTTTTCTGGAAATGGAAAATACCAAATTGAGAGGTCCTTCTATTTTTGTAAAGATTCATGGAGCAACCATAAGGCTGACTTATGAGAAACTTTTATACCACTATAAGGTACCACCAACAGAAGTTTCAAGTCGCATGCAGGCAACCAATTGAAGCCTGGGTTATGAAGTAGTCAAGAGTGTGCTTTGGGACCATAGCAACGTCCAAAACGTTGCCAGAATCAGTGAGCGCTGTTATCTTATAGTCTAAACTTGAATCTCCCAAATTATTTTTCTATTATGACATTGGTTATCTCAAATTTGAGCTAACCAACATCATAAAAAGACAGAGCGAGTACACAATTTTTGTAGCGTGATGGTAAGGTTCATTATAAACTAGTAGTAACTAAGAGAACAATTAATACCTGTTTCTCATTGACAAAAATGCTTACGAACTCTCCAATATTGGCTGATCGACGCAATTCCCTCATAGCATTAGCAAACCTCTGAAAGCATGACAGGCAACATGATGAAAATAGAGAGAGAAGTCAAACAAGTCAAAAATGTATCTGTGTCATATAAAGAATAAAACCTGAGGCTGTCTGTGTTTGCCCAGTATTAACCCATTGAACATGACCAAAAATGACCCTGGTGCATGGATTTCTTCTCCAGACAGAACCGACAAATCTTCCACACCTAGACTATAACACTGTAGTAAAGAATAAATACAAAATATAATAGCAGATACAATACTGGACATAAATTATTGCGATTAGTATCATATTAAAAAGAAGAAAAAGCATAAAGAAAGAAACAAAATATTTCCACAGCTTGTACCACATGAAGAGAGTAAATAAGGGACAGTCACTTGTTGCTGCTCCATAGAGTACAGCTAGTTACTAAGATACAGGAAGTTTATCCAGAAATTAATAAAAAATGTTACAATTTTTAACGGTAATAATGTGATTACTATGTTCAAAAAGATGCTTTTGAGAATGTGATTAACTATAATTAAGAGAATGTCTCATGTGTGCACGTTATGCACTAAAAATCAACATCCATTGCACATCCTAAAAGGTGGAGAAGCTTTTATGCCTAACAATAGTTCAAAAGTGATGCTCAATAGAATCTAACACAATTCCAAACAGAGCCTAAAGTTGAAATTAATAGTTGTTATACTTCTATATATGATCAAGGCACATTTACAGTTGTACACTTGTACTGCAACCAGGTCCAAGTTGGCAACATACAATGTGTTAGAAGTCTCATCAGTGCAGAATATGGGCCTGCTCAAATACGCATACAAAGCATCGCAACTAAATAGTAAAATAAAATGAACTAAGAAATAACTAACCAGATTCATCAGTGGACCCTCCTCTTGATCTGTTGTAACATGAGAAAGCAAAGCTAAATTTTTTGTCAATCCACAAGCTTCTCCTTCAGGAGTGTCACACGGGCAAAGCATACCCCACTGTTAACAGACCAAAAACATTAACCAATGCAATATTACATAATTTACAAAATACAATATATTTTATGCTCGATTTACACTATATTTCTATATGATGTAGAAATTATGATGTAGAAATAATTATACGATTTGTCCCCCACCTGACTAGGTTGCAAAGCACGAGGCCCACTTGTTTTACGGGTTTTCTCAAACTGTGGTGTTATCCGTGTCATGTAGCCTAAAGATGCCATGTAGGACAGCCTTGAAAGAACCTACACATAAGACAAAGAGGAGAACAAAAACATCATGCCCGTCAATTGAATATCAAGGGAATAAAGTTCGAAGGTATTGAACCTACACATAAGACAAAGAGGAGAACAAAAACATCATGCCCGTCAATTGAATATCAAGGGAGTAAAGTTCGAAGGTATTGACGAGTTAATACCTGTGATACACCTTTTCTATGCATCTTAAAACGTTTAATGTCCCAATTTCCTGTGGAAATAGCCCTCTCCAATCCAGAAGTTATGGAATCCATCATTATGTACTGAAAAAATGAGAAGGAATTTATTTAGGAGTCAGACAGATAAATGCATTCCATTATGATGTGCAGAGCTAGATAGATAAATATCAGCTAGAAAGGATCCACCCTTCATGTATTCTTTTCAAAATTCCCAGATAGTATTAGCTACCAAAAGCATCTTTTTGTCGGAATGATTCCCTACCGCCACAATGCAAGAAGCACGCACCAAAAGCTTTGGCCTTGCCACCATCTCCCCATCAAGGCGCTTGTACTGGTGGAATAGCCCACTCGGCAAGGGAAGGGAAGGCAAGGCGACAGACAGCAGCACTCTAGATAAAAGGTAAGAGGTCGGGCGAATGAGCCTGCGATGGATGAGGAGCAAAAGGCTTGTGTGCCGCAGGATTACCCATCTGAATCCGACAGTGTACGACGTGGCTGCTAGGGCTGTGACTACCAAGAATCCTAATCCGTGTCTAAGACGGCCACTAAAGTCATTCGTGACCTCGAGGTAAACCTTTTACATGATTACAGCATTGCAGTAACAGGTAAAAAGGGAATCTGATGATAATACATAAATATGAACCACAATGACATTACCTGGCTGAAATCCAAAGGACTAGAATGAGTCTTGTCAATAGTTTTGTTCATGCGCTCTACAGCTTGGGAATTCAATGTTTTGAATAAATCCTTCAGGAAAAAATACCATAAGAAAAGAACCATAAAACATGCTCCCTCTGTTTTAGTTTATTTTTAAACTAGAATTGTTGTCCCAATGACAATAATCTAAAAACAGAGGGAGTAAGATCCAACAAAAAGACATGAGAAAATAGCCACCTCGAAAAGAAGAGATATCAGCTGACCAGACAGCTCTAATCTTTTATTTCCTACATAATCCTGGGAAATGACCAATAAAATATGTCAATTAATATGCAACTTAAAATAAATCTTCACAGGTAAAAAGAACACACGCCAGTCTTTAACATGTGATGTTCCAGCCTGTACTTCAAGAAACATTCTCATGTAAGTCAATTAAGCATAGGGGGTTTTGGTTTCTTCGCCTAACCTATAAGATTAGTAGGCAAGGCAAATTTTGCTGATAGCCTTAGAGCATGGACCCATGTTAAAACTGGAAGTGATTTTTTAAAATTATTTAGGGACCACAGATGCCAGCTTTAAACTTACCTTATCATCAAAGGTGTCAGCGTTTAAGATTGCATCCATCATACGCCTTAACATTACAGCAGTGTATATACACTTTGATCGGAAGTTCCCGTTGTTAACCTATAAGACAGAATGGCATGCGTATGAGGACAGTATTTTCAATTTGGACTGCAGAACTTAGGCAATAATATTTATCTAACCGGCACATGGGCAATAAACACATCACGAAGGATTGAGTTTGACCGACCTTCCTGAAAAGTGATAAATTGAGGAAGGTCAGAAACAGATTATTTGATTATGAACGGTGATGTGTCAGTTTAGAAGCACAACAGCTGCAAATTTTAGTTTCTAGTAAAGAGATGGCACATTCTCAGCATGTCTGGATATCAATTTTAGAATACTGAACTGTATATTATGTTCTTTTTTTTTGTGAAAATACTTGGAGCATATTTATATAGCCAGCGGTTGTTGGAAGAATATAGAGCAAAAAGAGACGATTTGTGATCAATAATTACCTTCGGTCCAGTAGTAGGATATGTCACCTGCAAAATCGCATCCAGTGAAAGGTTCAGAAGGATGCCATACTCAATAGCCAAGATGTACATGCAAAACAGCAAATATACAGTTGTACTGGAAGAAAGCATAACAGATTTCAACAAGATTCCATGGCACACATTATTGTTAAAAACAAAAACATATATCATTTCATGGTCTAAACTGCTCAATAAGGCTGATAATGAATTGGATTGTGGACAAAATGCACAAACTGCAGAATAAAGAAACCTGCATAAAAATTGCATTCATGCAACAATGGCTTGACATCATTAGCAAATATAGTAGTCCAAAGTACTCATTGTCGAAAACTAGTATATCTGATTGAACAAACGGGGGTTGGAGGTGAACTGATTGCAGCCCCTTTTTTATTAAATAGGCGTAAATACCGCAAATGAGACCCCTGAGGTGGAAGGCACGCCACCCAAGGATCGAACCCTGAGCAGGAACTCCCCAGGCACAGGCAGTAGCCTTTTTCACGGCGTCATGAGTGGACTTTGTCGTTGAGCCATGAGCCCCTTTGCTCATTGCAGCAAGAGTTCAGAATCCTGACTGCATTGGGAGCGAATAGTCATGGCAGCCCTGCTTACTGGTTCATTAAAAAGGAGGCCCAAAGAAACTGGGAAATGAGGGGTTCACATGTAGTACTTCACACTTCCAAAGTTGCAGAGTGAAATCATCTTGATTCGGTTGCAATATTTATTTGTTCAGTTTTTTAGAACTCTCTTTCTGACTGCGACTATATGGTATGATGATCATGTATCCAAATAGTGGTATAGTATTTTATTAGTTATTAGGATCCTCATATAGATCTTACCTAATTTATACTCCCTTCGTCCCACAATGATCGTCGCATAAGCACCACGCCTGAAGACTAAAGAAATGTTGTGTCTCTTGGCATGATCACCATGCATTAGTCACAAAAATCTTGACACACACTTCTCGCATGATTGTGGCCAAAATTACAAGAAAAGATGTAGGGCACGCGACGAGTGAATGCTGGAGCCTAAAGCATTGGGGTGTGAACGGCATTAACTCAAGTACTCAACTCAAAAATGAAAGGATGCCAACGTTTGGACTAAGAAAAAAACAAAAGTATGCTGAACATTTTGGGATTTCTCAGTTCTGCTAAGGAGTGCGTGGCATTTTAAAGATGCTGACTAGGAGGGTCCCAGTCCCAGACTACATGTATGCTTTTTGACATATCAAGGGATCAATCCTAGGCTTTGTTCATGGTTACTTATTGGGTATTGACATTCACCCTTTAGGACTTTCAATGAAGAAACTGTCTCAGTGAGTTTCTAGAGTGATTTTGTTGTATCAGCAATTTTCTCAGTGGGCACTAGAAAGAATGGCAGACGAAAAGATAAAAACTAGCAATATAAAGCCCTTCAGAAAGTGGAACATATGGTGTCATAGGACTTTCAATGAAGAAACTGTCTCTGTGAGTTTCTAGAGTGATTTTGTGTATCAGCAATTTTCTCTGTGGGCACTAGAAAGAATGGCAGACGGAAAAATAGAAAGTAGCAATATAAAGCCCTTCAGAAAGTGGAACATAAGGAGTCATGTTACGGGCTGCCGGCTGGGCCTCATGGGCCAGAGGTGGCAAGGGTTAGGGTTCTAGATCTATATAAAGAGGCCAGGTGTGCAAGGCATAGGTAGGTACAGAAGAACAGATTTAGATCCCTGGCTCTATGCCACGACAGTTCGTATCGCCACCATAGCCACAGTTGTAGATCCTGTGGCCACCACCACCAGATTTGCTAAGATCGATCTCATCCTTGCCCAGATGGACCTCATCAACCGACACCTGGACGACCATAAAGTCCATAATCCCATAACAGCGATGGAGACGACACCGTCACTTCTGCTGCAGTTTTATTTTCTTTTGATAGGGACAGGAAACCTTTACTGTAGAGATATCTACCATACAGTAGGAAGTGACCATGGTTAGGAAACCACAAGACTCGAAGAGGAGCCATAACAAACCTCATTACCAACCTAATTCAGAAGACACACAAAAGAAGAAAGAAATCTGACAATAAAAGCGAGCTGAGCCAAGAGATGCCAATGAGATTGAGGTAACACTCACTATATATGACTTGCAATTTGTTTGGCATATTCAAAACACCAAGAATGTTTTACTAATAATGATAAGTAATGATTTTATTTGAAGCCCTACCTTGTCATCCATGTACTGTAGTGCTTGCTGCTGTGTATATATTCGCTCTGAAGCACATTCCTAAGAAATCAGATAGAGAGAGAGAGAGAGAGAGGAAATGTTTTTCCCTTAGCACATGTTTGAGAAGATATTCATTTTCTATCTCAAAACAAAAAGGAAACAAATAAGTTACCTGAATAGATGGGTATAGGAGGTCTCCGTATCTTGGATCTCTTCCAACCATTTGTACAACTTCCTGGTCGCTTTCCATTCCCATCGCTTTCATGACCACTAGAATGGGAATCTGCAAACTTCAAAGCTCAGAAATAGAGTAAAAAATCATCAACTTCCTCCCTCCATATTATATATACAGGATCCAAAGACCATGTCTATACATTTATTGAGGTTACATGGGAGAACCAACAGAATGAGGAGACAAGCAATCATGTAGGCATATGAAATGACACAAGTATAATCACTTCAGTTTTATATGGACCCTATATCATTCAAAAAAACTAAAGAAGTAGTAGGCATTACGAATTGGAATGAGTAATTAATAGTTGAATTTTGTACATAATTCATACCGGTTTAGAGAACTGATTAAGCTGTAGATAAATCTTCTCTTTGTCCATATGAATCACTGTCTTGCTTTTTACTTCATGTGTGCTACTGGTAACAGATGCAATCACCCTGATTTCAAGTATATGATAGCAAGTTCAAGGACAAAATCAATGTCTTAACAGATACCAAACAGAAACACTCATACACTCGAGAATATTATAAATTTCTAAATAGCGGACAGTATAATTTGGCAGACCTTCCTTTATTATCTGTATCGATAATAATACGATTCTTCGATAGCTGCTCTTGAATTAGGATGACCTGGGAAGTAGCATGTGACACAATATCAATAATAGAGACAACAAAGGAGCTAGACAATATGAAAAATTAAGAACATAGCAGAGTGCTTCCAATTGGTTGTAGCGTGGTACACTAACCACATCAAGAAAGCAAAGAAAGCATGGAGAACATTGCATCACTATTTCTAGTTACCTTCTCAGTTCCTTTGACAATAAAGTAGCCACCAGGATCCAGTGGACACTCACCTGTATAGCGCAACAGTGAAACCACCAAACTGGCACATAAGACAAAATACAGAATCCGTCTACCAAAGAGAGATGACAAGACTTTCAGATACCATGTCTAGCTAGTTCAGCTTCATCCTTTCCATTCAGAATACAAGCACGGCTTCTGAGCATTATAGGCATGTAGCCAATGATGGCATTTCTCTTGGGAGGAAAACGGAGGCTAAGTGACCTTTTTTTTACATCAAGAAAAATGTTCTTCAACAGATGTTAGATAAAAGGGTTACCTTTCTTCTCACTTCAAGCTGCTTCCCTACGGTGTATTCAATGTCAACTTGTATAGGAGCAGAATATCTGAAGGAACACAGCAAAATTTTTGAGCCAGCATGATAATATACAGGTCATAAAGAACTTGTAATGTGCAGAAAGCATGTGGTAGAAAAATAACACCAAACTTTACCACCATCATGGTCAAGCAATGTTTGATGGATCTGGTAACTAAGGCTTTCCCCGATCACACCGAGGCAACAATGTTCATGAGATCTAGAGTGATGTCTAAGTATCAAAATTTGTTCTCACATTCTAGAGACGTCATATTGTGTTTGGAAAGACAAGAAACACTTGGAATCACCAATTGTCGTGTGCTACATGAACCATGATTTGTGGTGTAGGAAATGGCATTGAGGAGGATACTACGTTAAGGAAGCCCAAGTTAAGATCTGTTACAGTCGTGCGCAAAACCTGCCACCCCTACCCAACCACCCACACACACACACCATTGCAAACTTGTTGTGACTAGGCTGTAATAACTAGCAGAAAGGCAAGCAATAGCAATAACCCAAATAAATATCGTAAATTATTCTACCTAGCTCATATGATGCATAGTCTTACTTTCATGCTCAGTTAGTTACCATTGATATAGATGGATGGAAACGAGGTAATGGCAGGCTTACGTGCGATCGGTGAGGCGGCAAAAGTGTGGTGTGATCTCTTCAAGTTGGTAATCCACATGTACCGATGGTGTGCCAACATGTACATCAAGGTATCTATACCAGGGCCAATAAAAATACATATTAGAGACAGTTGAAATACACTTGAAACATTATTGAATAAATTGACAATCATGCCTAAGATAAATGGATGGATCATGGCGCGCCTCAATCCGATTGTTTGCCTCAACAATGTTCTTGATTTCTTTGGTGATGAAGTAGTTGAATGAGTTAATGTGCTCCTTGACGAGGCCTCTAACCTGGGGATTCCAACAAGCAAATCAAAAAGAGATAAAAAGCAAACTGAATCAATAAACAAAGACCTTGATTCCAATCGTGGACAGCTTGCTTCTTATATACAGTAAAATTGCAAATATATAGGTTTAAAGAATCTGACAGAGGCTTAGTTCAGCAGTGGTTACATACTCTGATGTGATGTGTTGTATAGTTTCTTGTGTTGTTATGATCCTTTCTTAGCCCTTGGCTAAGGCTGTACAATGGTTGGTACCTTTAGTATATCTAACATAGTAGGTGCTCCCCTACTGTAAACCCCTCAAAAAAAAAAAAAAAAAAAAAAGACCTTGAAACTGAACGAATTGCTGGCATGCACCTTAGTGCCAACCTGCATGAGTTGCTACACAGAAATTGGCAGCTACAGACCTTATAGTGTTTATTGGTTGAAATAAAATGAATCATACATCAAGCACAGAGTAAGAAACCAGTCAGTAGCTGCCCGTGTGTAGATCATAAATCAAGCTGACATAAATGAAGAGCCAGAGACATTGTACAGGCTTCAGTATAGAAGTCTATTGGGAACACAAGAGTTTCATAAGAATCAACTCGATGCAGTATATACGAACTAATAAACGACATTTCACTCTCAAAATGGAAGCTATAGGGAACTCAAGGGGCGAGTGGCATGAGAATTCTAGTAAAAGGACAGTAAGGTATCTGCAACTTTTGCATTTTGAAAATTGAGAAGCTACAATCCGGAACAAAACGAATTGACATGGAAACTATCGGAGAAACGCATTGCCTACTGCCTGACTTGAATGTCCAGTGATGTAGCAAGCATCATATTGAATGCACCAAAATTGTTGGACGATTAAATCAGCCACATAGAGTAGTATCGGCAAATTCACAACGTTATGCTGACCTTGAGGAAGGCGGGGAGCAGTGCGAACTTTTCGACGGGCTTGCTCACCGGTGCGGCCAAAGAACGGTATGTCGGTGTTGGCAATGCCTCGTTCTCCTTGCCGCTGCACGAAGCACAAAAAGAAAAAGAAAAAGAAACGATGAGGATTTGGACGCGGCGGCGTGTTTGAGACGGTTGGGGGAGTGGAGGCCATGGCGAGCGTACCATTCGTGGTCGTCTTCAGCATATGCGCAGTGCCGGCCCTGAGCCAGTGCGGACGGTGCGCCCGCACCGGGCCTCTGAAACATTGGGGCCCTGCCTCAGATGAAACAACAACGGCGGCGCCAGCCTTCCCCGCACCCGTATCTATCGTGATGGCGGCGACGGCGGTGGAGGACACGTGGGAGAGCGAGTGGACGCAGTGGAGACCTTCGGGTCTCGCCTCGGACTGCCCCGGCCTCGCCCTCGGGTCTCACCTCGGAGCTGGTCGGCGCCGGCGATCGAGGGAAGGGGCACGCGAGTACGCGCGAGAAAGAGGGAGTGTTGCTGGCTAAGCGGCGGCGGTGCCGGCATGGGATTTAGAGAGGGCAAACTTTGCCGGCACGTCCTTAGCGGCCCAGCCCGGCCCAAGTGAATTTGTGCCTTTGTTTCAAGTTTGGATTTTAAATGAAACAATATCTAGCTTTTATATCGTGCGAAATCTGATGTTTTAAAAATCTAAGAATTTTTTGCTAGTTTAGATTTTATAATTTAATGGTGTCCATGTCCCTTCGCCAAAAAAAAAAGGAGATATAGACGTCTGTGCCGGCTTTTGCCAAGTTCAGAGATTTCTATTAGCGATTGATTTGTAAAGCAGTGCAGATAGTGCTTGCAAAGATAATGGTTCAGGAATAAATTGTCCCTTTTTATTCGTGTAACCAAACTGTATTTGTAATGTGTTTGGGAACAATGATATCTGCAACCAAACAAAAAAAAAATGTACAGTATCATGTTGCGCTTTTGTCTATTGTGCCTAGTTGTCCCAATTTTTGGAAAGAAATAATACAGTAAAAACTTGGAGTTGCACTTTTAGATCAGAAATCTCTTCAATTATGTAAACAAAGGTATAGTTAACACTTTTAAGGAAAAAAAAGTAGGGTTAAAATAAAAAGGGCATTTTAGTCTTTTTATATTAGGTTTGACAACGGATAACAGACCGGGGTAAAGTGTTGCTTCGATTTAAAAAAAGGGGTAAAAACAATAAGTTGCAAATATCGAGAATAAAATTAACATTAAGCTCAGAACAAGGACATGAATAGTATTGCCCCTTACTAAATTCCTACTGAAGCGAAACCTCTCTCCATCTCGTAACCACTTGTTCAGCGTTCCTCGGGTGTGCTTCAGCAGCGCTTTTCAGTTCTAGTTCCAATTCAATCTATCGCTTGCCACATCGTAGCTTCATCCCTTCGAGCCCCACGACAGGGTGCAGTCACCCATTGCTGCAGGCGCTGCTGTCGACCCGTTGCCCGCAGAGCTCGTGGGCAACATGCTTGACCACCCGACCCAATCCTTCGGGAGCACTAGCTAGGCCCTCCGTCACAAGCTCGGGCGAATAAATTCTAGATATAGTAAGCAACTGCCAATATGTAGTGTCATGAAGGACGAGAACTCGAGATGTAAGGTGATAATGGCACTCACCAATGCAAATACATAGCCAAGCAGCACTGCATGATTGGGTAAAAGTTTAATCGTGGATTTGTAGCTTTTGGATGATTGAAACCCATGAAAACGAGTGCATCAAGCAAACTTATCGATCAAACAAAGGGGCGAAGGCATATCCATCGTGAACGCTCCCGATGCCGCTTCCGTGTAGAAATGGCCTCGGTCGTGCTCGTGCATGTATTTTCTATAGAAAAAAGAGGAGAAAGAAGGGGGAAAGGAGGACGGAAATAGGCTAGGGACCAAAGTTTGTATGTATTCGTGAGGGAGAACGGCCAGGCAGGCATGACATCCAATCCATCCATATTTATGTATATTGTATTGGTATTGCCGTTACGTGCCAGTGTCTGTGCCTCTTCCTCGTACCCAGTCCCGTATGTACCGCAGCGCCGTTATAAATTGTGGGGTGGGGGTGGGGGATCAGGATCGACTACCTTCACGAGGTGAAGGCACGACCGTGCAGTCAGGACTTATCCACCGTCCAAGCTATTCGACGGCTTTCGTCACTTAGCGTCTAACAGTAGGCGAGCGGCAGAAGGGAAGGGGTAAAATGAAAAACTTATTATTTTTTCTTCTTCTTTCTAAAATCCTCGTGGTGAACCTAAGGAGTTTAAATATTTTGGCCACTTTGAAGATTTATAGATTAGGTACAAATGCATCCATTTTAATTGAAATGAGTCACAAAGCTTATGTGAGATTAATCTAAAAATCATCAAATTGTTATGTGGATTTTAACTTCATTAGTTTTTTTTTTTGCGATAACTTATCACACATTCATTAGTTCATTAGTTATCCACGAACTTGTCGCGTATTTTCATATATGTCTATCAACCCGTAAAGTGCACATTTGGATCCTTGAACTTGTCTTTTATTATGAATTATGCTATATCTTCATTTTTGGTACTGAACTTGTCCATATATTGTCGGGATGAAAAAAAGTCTAGTAGCAGTTATATTGTTTATTACAATGAAGAAGGTCAATCGGTGACCGCAATTGTTGAAGCCTTTAAGAGATGTAACATCTGCCACGATCATATTAAACACTTTGAAATGATAAGAATCAATATTGATGCAGTAACCAAGTTTATGACTGCATAAGTTCAAATTATAATTTTTTAACTTAAATGATACGGCAAACTAAGTTTAGCTTAGATGGTTAGGTTTCTTGCGGGAGAACTGATCCATCCAGGTTTAAATTCTATATTTGATATAGATGTTGTATTTACGGCTAATTAATTTTTTAGTGGCAGATGATATCTCCATTAAAAACGAGCCGTCCGTGATGACTTCGCGAATCTCACGACTCGACGCACTCGGGCAGGTGACAGTTGGATTTAATTAGACTGCGGATAGTCTTGACGGCACGGTCGTGCCTTCACCCTGTGAAGGTAGCCGATCCTGATCCGGGTGGGGTGGGGTACTGGGGTGAGCCGCCGTGAGGAGTAGCAGTAGCAGAGCGCGCGCGGAATTTATGAACGTCACGAGCGGGGTTTGAGTTGAGGAGCGCCCGCGCCCGATTACCCGGGACCCGGGAGGGACCGCTCGCGAGCGAGTCGCTCGCGAGCTGCTTTTGGCTGCCTTTCCGCGCCTCCTCAGTCTCTCTCGCCGCGTTCGTCGTGCGAAGGCGGCTGGTGGCACGTCAAACTCTCACACGAGGATGGAATACATCCATCCGGGCGGGGCCGGGGTCCGGAGTCTGGATCTGGTTGCTTGCAATTGCAATGCCTTTGCTTGCTTGTACACGCACGCACGCACGCACGCCCGGCCGTTCGCGTGTTGCAATCCCTGCGTTTACTTCCATGTTTTCGTTTTCAAGGACGACGCACGCACCGACACATACAGATACGCAACGGACACGGCAACGCATGTGGAGGGGGGGGGGGGGGGGGTGGTTATGCAGCTTGTCGTCGTGCTCCCTGTTCTTGGACTCGTTCTAAAAATCCATCCATCATCAGCCTCACCTGCGTTGCGTCCGTGCCTTCCTGACTCTTGTTTTGTACTACTAGTGCTACTTGCATGCAAGGGTACCCTGCTGTTTCATCAGCAAGTCCGATGATGATGACCTGATGAGCTCTCGATTAATGCTGTTCCCTCGCTCCTTTCAAAGAAAAAGAAAAAAGAAAGAAGAAGGTTAGTGGTACGCTCTGCTGCCGGCGTAGCCTCCTCCCCCCCCCCCCCCCCCCCTTCCCAAAAAAAAAAAAAAGCTCAAATCGCAGACAGAGAGATGCTTATTTGTCTGTATCTCTTTCTTATAGTAATATGATGGCAGCACAGTCGGTGGACAGCGTCCAGGCCACCAAACAGCATAAGCACTACTATTAGTATATAACTATCAAGTTCACGTCCAAGTCTATAAGACACGTCTCAAAAAATAAAAACGAAGTAGACATGCCTACTTGTGACAAATACGCATGATCTACGTACTACGAGTTCGTCATTCATATTCCAGCACCAGCACCAGCTGGTCAATGTCGTTGAACTCAACCGCCTTCAGCTGTAAAGGGAGAAAAGGACCCCATCCTATCCGGCGTCTTGTAGCGTATACTTACTAGTACGCTAGTAGTTGTTGTGGGCACGGTCGGTATAGCATGCGTGCCGTCCCACGGATGATTTTGGCACGCGGCAGAAGAAGAAGAAGAAGAAGAAGAAGAAGAAGAAGAAGAAGAAGAAGAAGAGGAGGAGGAGGAGGAGGAGGAGGAAGAAGAAGAACGTGTGCGACCACATGGATCGATCGGGAAAAAGAGAAGGTCGTCGCTGGATTGGATTCGGATATGGTGGGTTGGGTGTGGGATGCCCAATGGACGTGGACGGGCGCTCATCTCATCAGGCGCCAATCGCACAGGTTTCGACCAAATATTCCTTTAGCCTTTCTTCTCTGATCCGCTCTCAAATTATTGCCATGAAGGCACACAATTACGGGAGATGTGAATTACGGGTGACAGCGTGGTCACAATCTTATTGAATCCGTCACCGATCCCAATATAGTACGCAGGTCCATTTCATTTCAACGACAAGCCAACCGAACTACTACTATCTGGTGCTAATCATGAACCCACACCGAGCTGTAAAGCGTCTACACACACACACACACCCCAATAGTTTCTTCCTTTTCTATTCTAATATATAAAGCACAATCACTTCCGTTTTTTGCATTACATTATTATCGTCCTGCTTCAAATTCAAAACCAACTAATTTCAACTAACTTTATCGACTAGCGCTAGCAGTTCTCTAGCACTCCACTCAACATCACGAGCCTGTTACTGCTAAAAAAAAATTATGCAGAGGGCCCCTGTCGTAATTTAGACTTACCTTAAAAGTCTTGATCTTCAATACTACTACCTATATATAGCACCCTTTCAAATTAAAGGAGCACGAGAGCAAAATCCTAAATGCGGTCGTGCTCAAGTGGCAGCAAGATAATAAGAAAATGAGTGCACGATAGCAATGCTTCATACTAACACACAGTCTTCGCATCTACTCTCCACATTTAAAAAAAAACTGTTTGTCGGCATTATAATAAATTTAGTTTAAAATTGAAACAAAATTCTATATGCTAGCAATAATAGTAACAATCATTTAAGGATGAAGAGAGTAAACGAAAAAAATAGATCTTCATCAGTTTACATGTGAGTTTTTACCAGCTTTTAGATTAGACAACAAATATTCCTGCACGTCTGCACTCCAGAAGAGCACTAGGTAGTAGGTAGTTTAGCTTTTGTTTATGTCCTTGTAAATTTCTGCAACGACCAAAAATAGTACATAATCCAATACTAGACTTTTATGGGATAAAACGGGGGCTATGAGATCATACCGTCAATGATTTGTACAGACGTGAATCAAATATTCAAACCCATCATACGCACATGAAATTTCATCTTCATCTATGTATTATTTATTTTTAAGGACAGAAAATGGCTTCTCAAACCTGGGGCTTACTGTACGAAAAAGTACTGTGGCTAGAAGAAACAAACGACGCCCTCCAACCCCAAGCTTTTTTTAATTCAAAAATTTTCGAACCCAACATCTCGTCTTCCTCCTGCTGCAGCTCCAACCCACCCCCCACCACCATAGGCGTCCCCCGGCCCCAACCGGACCTGACCAGACAGCTCCGTTTCCCCCTCCCAGCTCCGCGCCCCCCCGCCTCCACCTCGACCGCGCACCAAACCCAGCGCAGCCACATTCCCTCCAGCCCCCGTTCCCGTTCTGTCGCTGCTCCTCTCCGCGTCTCCCGGCGCGCGCCGGCGGCGGTGGCGCCCTCCCTCCGGCGGGCAGTGGCGGCGGCTGAAAGGTTTCTATCTGGAAAGAGAAGGCTCTGTTAGTAGCCTAGAACAGGCGGTCGAGCGAGATCCGGGCCGGAAGGCTGGGGTTCTCGGGGCGGCGCTGTGGCATCGGCGTGATCTGAAATGAGATTGGGCCCGGTGGTTCGGTATTCGCTGCGGAGGTGCCGGCCATGACTACCAACACCAAGCGCGCCTACAAGCTCCGTATCCTCGTCAATTCGTTTATGCTATTTTGCCTCTATTTTATTTTGGGGGGAGGTGCGTAGTCTGCTTTACCTATCCATCGCCACTGCCGCGCTCGTGCTACTGCCTTCGCGATTCAGCTCCGCAAGTTTCAGAGGGGGCTTTAACTTCAAATTTTCTGCTGTTGTTTCGCTCGTCTTGAAGACTATTGGTGATAGGGTGACGTGAGATTGGCCCACATTGTGTTGGAATGGAGCTAACCATTTGTGATTTTTTTTCTTTCATTGTTTTTCGAAGTGCGATTGCTGGCTTCTATCTGAGATGCTTAAAGTGCTATGTTGGCCTAACGTGAATTTTCTCGGGGTGATTACGTTACTAGATCTGCGACATTGTAACACCTTGACTATTTGGTTTAGAGGAGTTTGTGGCGCACTCCTCCAATGTCAACTGCCTCAAGATTGGAAGGAAGACCTCGCGGGTTCTCGTCACAGGAGGAGAGGATCATAAGGTCAACCTTTGGGCCATCGGAAAGCCCAATTCAATATTGGTAAGATTGTTTCGTCTACGGAGGATTGTAATTATGGGCGATATAAATATGAAATTTGGTTTTACCGTTTCATAGGAAAACAAAAAAATTTGAACAGCAGAAGTCTTTGCTGAACATTGAAATGATAACAATATTAAAACTCAACCTTTTCGACTGTTGATGGCTTATCTACGTTACTTCTCTTTAGCATCTCTATTCAGTACTCTGCACGATAATGTGTTTGAACCATGGCGGTTTAGTTAACAAGGTGTTTAATGTTTAACTAATGGAATACTTTATTTGGTACATTCTTCTTCTAACATTTTGTTGGTTATGCAGAGTTTATCTGGGCATACAAGTGCTGTGGAGTCAGTCGGTTTTGATTCCACAGAAGTATTTGTGGCTGCAGGAGCAGCCAGCGGAACAATAAAACTATGGGATTTACAGGAGGCAAAGAGTACGTAAATGTGGATGGCTGTTGTACTATAATCTGCATATATGAATCTTTTAGCAATTGTATCATTCGGCTCATTTCCTATGCAGTTGTCCGCACTCTTACGGGACATAGGTCAAACTGTATGTCAGTTGATTTCCATCCCTTTGGGGAATTCTTTGCCTCTGGTTCACTGGACACTAATCTGAAGATATGGGATATAAGAAGGAAGGGTTGTATACATACATACAAAGGTCACACCCGAGGGGTGAATGCTATTAGATTCACACCTGATGGGCGGTGGGTTGTATCTGGTGGTGAAGATAATACAGTTAAGGTAAGCATTTACAAAAAAAATACAACTACAACAACCAAGCCTTTTATTTCATTAGTAAATTTTGTGATTTTTTATTTTTGCATATTTCTTATAGTGACATTATGCCTCTTCTTTATTGAACTTATAATCAGTTTTTTGTCAACAGGTTTGGGATCTAACTGCTGGAAAGTTATTACAAGATTTCAAGAGCCATGAGGGTCAGATTCAGTGCATAGATTTCCATCCCCATGAGTTCCTACTGGCAACAGGTTAGGTCCAGATTTTGTATGGCTGATCTGTCTCTTAATTATTATCTTTTCTTTGTCCCTTTTTGTTGTACTATGTACTTGTTTATGCTTAATTTGTGAAGCCTTTTTGGCGTTTGGTTCTATTAGAAAATTTTTTGGTGACTAAATTAATGCATCTATCTATACTTAATAACAAGGCCGATGCCAGCTATTTAATGGTTAATTATGTAAGCATGTGCATGCTAACTAAAAATAAGTATTTGTTGCTTTAAATGGCAATTCTTAATGTGCCATAATATGGTAGTAGATATACCCACTGCACATATATTAATGTTCTTTTGAGTAACTCATTATATTAATTGTACCAAAATGCAAGACATTTTTGTTCTGTACATTAACTTGCCATAAGTCAGGGATGTTCAGACTGGTTTCCCCCAAATCATTCCCAAACCAGTACTATGCAAACCGCTCTGTATACCAACAGTAATCTGAGTATATCACTGTTCATGCGCAGCATGATCTGCATCCTACTTGTTTGAAAGGGATTTTAAGGGAATCCTACTTAAACACCCCTACTATAAGTTAGTCACGTCATTTATACCTGTCCAGTCTTAAAATAGTTTTGGAAATATCTTGCTTGTTTCCATATAAAGGCTTCACATTTTTCATCAATGGAGGAGTTTTAAGTTTTGTTAGAGTAGATCTAATCATTTGCACTATTGAAACTATTGAACAGTATTTTATTCAGAAACTTCTGATTTAGTGGAGGCTGGAGATTCATACTATTTTGTTCCGTTTAGTGAAGAGTATAGTGAAACTACTGCTGTACTACTGCTCTGGGAACTCATACATTGCCTTTTCCTTTTTTTTTTTCTGAAAATTACATATTTCTTACATAATACCTATTGTATCACTCAGGTTCAGCTGATAAAACGGTCAAATTCTGGGATCTGGAGACCTTTGAGTTGATTGGATCTGCTGGACCTGAGGTATATTAATAAATGCTTCTATTTATATTCATTGCCAGGATGATACTACTGTTATTTTGTTAATAAGTAAATTGGGGTTAGGAGTCTCCCCCTCCAATTTCATTAAAATAAAACTGAGTAGAAATATCACCTTGGCTGATGTTTTTGCTTGTTAAGAGTAACTAGGAAAAAGAAATCATATATTAATATTTTGCAGGAGAGTTCACTTCAATATGGTCGCTTGTTTAAATTCATTTGAATTGTTCTCTTTGAATTATCAGACAACAGGTGTTCGATCCATGACATTCAATCCTGATGGAAGATCTCTGCTATGTGGGTTGCATGAAAATCTAAAGGTAGCATGTCTCCTATTGTTACTATGTGACAACACTACTATAGCTTCTTCCCATGTCTTCCAGAGATGAACTTTTGTTATGTTAATCAGGTTTTCTCTTGGGAGCCAATAAGATGCCATGATACTGTGGATGTGGGATGGTCAAGACTTGCTGATCTAAATGTCCACGAGGGGAAACTCCTTGGCTGTTCTTTCAATCAAAGTTGTGTTGGAATATGGGTTGTTGATCTTGCGGTATGTTGTTGACCTACATTTGTAACGATTGTTGATTATCATCACCTTGTTTTACTGGATTCTTCGTTTTGACTTTATGGAATCAGCAGCGTCTTGAGCCATATGCAACTGGTACTTCCACGAAACTAAATGGCCATTCTGAATTGAACACCCCATCAAGTGGTGTGATGCCTTTACAAAATGACAGTGGTTCAAGAGCCAACATTGGAAGATCATCAATTGTTCAAACTTCAGAAAATAACTTGAAGGCTCCTTCAGGAAGACTACCAGTTTCACAAAACTCTGATTCTGTGCTTAAAGAGACCAAATCTACAGCTTGTATGTGTGCTGATCTTCTCTATCTCCACATGTTTACCTTTAATAGTTGCACTTACATTAGTCTTATATACCTTTTTTTGTCTTCTTGTACCATACTGAAGCAAGCGTGGTGGTACCAAGCACACCACAAAGGGCTGGAATAGGTTCCAATATGAAATCGATAGGAAATTCAGCTTTTGCATCTGGTGGCACCACCTTGAAGAGAAGTTCACTGAGGAGTAACAATGCCTCTAATCTTCACAATTTGAATAAAGTTGATGTAGTGCCTGTGATTGTGCCAAGAACTAGCTCAGGAGGAGAGCTGGCTACTGATTCTAGAAATGATGGTGCTGATGTGGTCTCTATCTCTGGTCTCTCCAAGGCAGCCAGAAGGGTAGAGCCTGCTACTGATTCTAAAAAGGAAAATTCTGACGTGGAACCAGTTATTCCTAGAGCAAGCTCAAGAGTTGATGTAGCCTCTGATTCAGCACCTATTGTTCTTTCCAAGGCAGGCAGAAGGTTGGAAGCTGCTACTGATTCTAAGAAAGAAAGTACTGATGTAGTGCCTGTTGTCGCTCCCAGGGCAGCTTCAAGAACGGAAATGGCTTCAGATTCCGCACCTGTTCTTTCTAAGGCGAGCAGAAGGGTAGAGTCTGCTACTGATTCAAGGAAAGAAAGTTCTGATGTTGCACCTGTTGTTGTCCCCAGGACAAGTTCACGAATGGAAATGAACTCTGATTCTAGGAGAGAATCTTCCGCTGGAAGAGTGTCACCATTCAGAATCCAGTCGAGATATGCTGAGCTAAGGAAGCAAGCCAAAGTTGATACTGGAAGCAAAAATACTGATACAGATGACTTCAATTGTCAAATATTTCTCCCACGGAGAAATGGTGCTATTCAAACAATAAATTCTGAAGAAACTCGTGAAGATGTTAAGCATGGCACTGTTGACAGGATGGGATTTTTTAATTCAGGAGAACCAAATACAAGTCTCCGCAGGGACAACTGTATGATGTGTAACCTTATCCTTTTTATGTGCGATTTAAATTTCTACTCGAGTTCTGTTTCACAATTGTTTATTGTGTTTTATTTCCTTCAAAATATGTTTAGTGCACTTGAAGTCAAACTTCCTAATTATGTAGTGTTCTACTACATGCATTTTACTAACTAAATATGATGTTATATCTGTGCATTTTTATTTGCGTATATTTGTCACTGTTAATCAAATCTTATCTAAATATTTATAAATACTTTAAAATATAAGTTTATAAATTGTTAATGAGATTTCCATTGTCCCATATTGAATCAGAACTAATGACTAAACATTTACCTTTTAAAAGAAAGAAGAAACTAATTATTTGTTTAATTACTCAACAACTTTCTGAGCTAGATGTTTCACATATCTTGCAGTTGTCATTAATATCTGATTACTCAGTGAATTTGCACCATATTTTCTCACCATTAAACAGATGAAGTGTATTTTGTTCAGCGATTTTATGTGAAGCACATCCTGTTCTCTTGTTTAGTTGTTAGCTATATTTATGTTTTATCAAGAAATATATTTTTGGGTTATCACACTATTTTTAAGCTGGAAGTTCATGTATCATAGATAAGCTGGAAGTCGTGTTATGAGCATCTGTTTGTCATGATTTGCAGATGTTTCTCGAATGCGTAAACCAAGGGATAACTGCTATGTTGAAGTGTCAAGAGCGGGTATACCTTTTGCCACTCTGTTTGCTTCAAATAATTTATTCTGAGCTCTTAACATTAAACAAACTATCATGTAGGAAGAGCAAGATCAAGTGTCTCCAACTGGGAAGGTAGGGATCAGTCCCCTAGTCACGAGGAACCAACAACAAGCAGTTCTTCACGGGCTCCTATCAGTCGTCCATATTCATCTGTATGTGTGAGACAATCGATATGATTTTTTGCATTCTGTTGTTTTTTGTAAGACCAGTGTCCACAGTAATTTTTTTTGTTTTGTATTTCTACTAATTGCCGCGTTATATTACAATTTTGCCGTAAGGATAGGAAAATTTGAATGAGTCCTAAGGATATGTGCTCCTACCTCCTGTTTTGTTTCCGGTTGGTTCTTGATTGAGCTAGAAGATACTGTGCTTTCTTTTTTGTCCATATGAATCTGATTTCATGTTTCATGCTGATTGCTGCTATCCAATTCATATTTATGAATATCATCTATAGATAGATCACATCTTAACTACCTTTTTTGATGTGAAAATTCAACTGAAGGTACTTAATGGATCATCAGCTTGGCCTTGCCCCAGCCTGAATAATGTTTCTGATTGGAACACAGAAAATTTTCCAGATTCCTGTACAATTATTATATTATTCTTGTGTGCTAGTACATCCTTACTTAATTACACGTTGCATATATGAACTTTGCTTTGAGTATGCCAGCTTAAACCTGGCCATTTCAGGGTTCTCCTGCTTAGTTGTTTTTTTTAAGAATTACTTTCGTGTTTGGTCATTTATTTTGTTTACTTGAGATATATGTGCAAACTTTTGTCTATTGCAGAGAGGAAGCAACCAAGCCACTGAAACTCCAACGGTAGCTAGCGATGAGGATGTTCTATCTATTCTAATGGAACAGCATGATCTATTTCTAAGCTCAACACGGTCTCGGCTAACTAAATTGCAGGTCAGTGGCACGTTTGGCCAGTTTGTCTTATTGATCACGTAATATCGTAATATTGCTAGAGAAAAATTATTTAACCTGAGATTTTCACCTGCTGATTGATAAGATAACCAAAATTGTGCAAGTTATTGAAAGTAAAATATACCGTATGCTGTGGTGTTCAAGATTACAATAGGGTTGATTCAACAGTATGACCCAAAATGCTGTTAGTTCTAGTGCATGCACAGCAATGTGATGCAATCAATTTTTAAGTGCAGTTTCTCAAAGGCTATGATTTTTGTTGATATGCAGATTATTCATCAAATGTGGGATAGAAATGATATCAGGGGTGTTATCTCTGCGATGGAGAAGATGTGCGATCATGCGGTTAGTACCTGACAACTCTTTCTTATACACACTATAATCAGCATGTTGATGATTATATGAAGGGTTTTTTTTCTTTTCTTTTTGTGTGTGTGTGTTACTGCAGGTCTCTGCTGATATGGCAAGTGTTCTGATGGAGAAAAGTGAAATAATCACACTAGATTTATGTACCTCAATCCTTCCTGTTGCCTCTGACCTTTTGGAGAGTAAAACTGACAGGTACTTCTTACTGCGATTTGTGCGACTGATAATGGTTGTTTTCTGGAATTTTGGTCAATCAATTTCTTATTGGCATCTAGTTTATGTACTTCAGGTATGTTTTGTGTCATCTGAATTTCCATCCTGATATTTAATTAATTTAACATACGCAGACACTTAGCAGTCTCGTTGGAATTGTTGGTGAAGCTTATCAGGACTTTTGGGCCAGTAATACACTCAACAGTATCAGCAGGTCCGTCTTCTGTTGGTGTTGATCTCCAGGCAGAGCAAAGGTATTGTTTTCAGTCAGCGACTTCTGTAGTAAGTCCTTATTAGAGCATTTTATGTGACTAACATTTTTTATCACGGTAGACGGGAGCGGTGCAACCTATGCTTCATTGAATTGGAGAAGGTCAAAAATAAGCTTCCATTTCTTACAAGGTATTGCACAATGTGATATTTTCCCTTGAGGAATTACACTTTTGACATGTAATAGAGAGTAACTATAGCTTGGATCTACTGCTTGTGTCGTCGATTTGAAGAGTGGCATTGGTGATCATTGTCGAACAAAGTTATTGACACACTAACAGGGCATATGCTTTCTATGCTATAATTCTGCACATATGAACAGTTAAATCATCAGAAAATATGTTACAGTCGAGCCTTTGAGACATACTTCCCTGAACAAAATGCATAACTTTCAGTCATTTATTAAGCCTTATCAAGGCCCTTTGAAATTTAACGTATTTGTTGATCTTTCTGTTCAACAGAAGAAAAGGAGCAGTCGCAAATGCAGCACAGGAGCTCACTCTTGTCTTCCAGGAAGTTATGAGTTGACTGACCACACATTAGATACACACAGTTAGAGGAATGCTTTTGGGTGATGGCTTCAAGGTTGGATATCAGCTGTCATGGAACGCTGTTCAATCTTGTGCTTAGGTCCAAGGCCATATCAGCAGCAGGGGCCCTGCTGTTGATGCCTTCTGTACACATGCTAACGCAGAGCCGGACAATGTCATTTGGGAAGAGAAGCCGCCATGAGTAACCTCAGCCACAATATTACGTGGATGCGTTACAGCGACCGCTGAAGAATTTGCAGGCCTGATTCAAAGACGGAAGGCATTCTCCGGCTCTTCTAGTGCTTTAGTTGTTTTAACTTTGCTGTGTATCATTAGTATGTGCATGTGTAATGTGGGCATCAGTTTGCGTTTGATTATGCTCTAGCTGCATTGTGTTGGATTCAGGGTGACAATTGATCAGTGCAGCAAAGCCATGTACATCATTTTTTGAAGAGTTGACACTTTATTCTCTCGATCTCTCTGCTGCCTTTATTTGGTGGCACTCTGTTTATTCTGTTTGCAAATAGTCAACCTGCCAGTGGGTTCGTCTTGCATACATTGAACTACAACCTTTGCTTGTCAGTGTGGCTGTCATGCATATTTGAGTTTTGAAGGCCAAAAACTATGCGCAAAAATATTGAACTTACATTTTCCAGGTTATGATCGCAATCAAGTCCTCTTTATCACAGGGTGATCTAACAAATCACAAACAACACGCTCACATATAAACCTGTAACAAATACCAGAACTTAGGCATACTACACCAGAGGTACACCTCCTTATTCTCGTCATCATCACTAGCATCAGAATGGTCTCTACCACAATCTCGTAATTAAATGCTAAGAACGGTAAGCTAACGTGTTCAAACTTGAATCAGGACTGCAATGTATTCGCCAGCTGAACGGCGGCAACTCCTAGCAGGTGGGCACGCAGGACTTGGAGCACTTGGCGGCGCATTTGCTGTGCGCCGAGAGCGTGCATCCCTTGCTGCAGACGATCTTCTTCTTGTGGCACGCCTCCTTGGTGAGGCAATTATTCTTGGTGGAGTGCTTCTCGCCCTCCTTGCTGTTGCTCCCCTCGCCCTCCTTGCTGTGGTCGCCGCTGCTGCTTCCGCTTGAAGAGCTCTGGCCGTCGCCCTGCGTCGCCAATATGGCGCCGCTCGGCTTCTTCGACTCCATGTACGAAGGCTCGTCCTTCTTGGCCACCTTCGTGCCTGCCGCGGACAGCAGGTGGGCGTCTCCCCTGATGGTCTGCTTGTCCTGCTGCCACTCCTCGTGCTGCAAGGCTGAAGCGGCGGCGGCGCCGGTGGTCGCCACGGCGAGCGCGAGGAGCACTGACAGCACGATGCAGCAAGAGCGAGACATCGGCGTTTGCCGCAGCTTAGTGTTGTGTGTTCTCTATCGTGAAGCTCGTAGTACCCTGGCTTCTGTGAACCGAGTTCTGTTTCAGTTATCGTGTCTTTAATTTGTAGTCCTAGGATCATGAGCTGAGCAGCGTCCAGGGCGTGCCACAACCAACTAAATTAAGCTGCAGGTTCGGTAAGAGGCGCGAGCTGCATGCATGAATTCTGGAGATTTCGATTTACCAGTCCAGTACGTGTTTGATTGCCTTCCTTGTTACTAGTCAGTACCAGTACTATTTTACAGAACAAGTAATGTCATGGAATGGAACTGTGACTCCAAATAAAGTTATGTTCAAGTCCAAGACGCTTTATTTTATCAAAAAAAAAAGGATCTGAAATACCCATTATATCGAGCTTGTATAATTCATTCGAAACCATTGAACTAACTGAAAGCTTGCTTACCGGGCGAGCTTGTATGCTGTCCTCGTCCAATTCAATCAATGGTTTCGAGTTTTTGACAATACTAATACGTACGTCTGTGTTTTTTTTTAATTGTTGATATTTTCTACTATAAATTTATATAAAAAACATCAATAACAAAAAAAGAAGATAGTATGTGCGTTCGATCGCACTTGGCGAATCGGTCGACGGTTGTCAAACGGACTGGAAAAAGCCGAAATAAAAAGTGAACCTTCTTATTAGAAAAAAAGAGGAAGAGAAAGAAGGTTCCGTTCTTCCCTGCACAGCCTCTGGAACTCAAGACCAACGGTTCTACGAGTTGACCGCCGGGGTTGACACATCAATCAGGCTACTTTGTATCAGTTTTATTTATTATTGAAGTATCTTTTTTATGACAAAAGCAAGAGAAAAAGGAGGACGAAACAAGCGAACGGAAAGAAACAGAGGGGGTCGTGGTTTCTGACGCCATCGTCGGTTTTGCCATTTGTTCTGCGCCGCCCGCCCACCACGTACTACGCCCACGGCCCACGGTCTCCGACTCGCCGTTGCAGCAGGCGGCATATGCGTCTTTCGCTCAGGAATCATCCGTCCGCGCGCGTCACTGTTTGTGTACGTTCACCGGAGATAAAAAAAATTAGTCACACAACAGCCTTAGCTCTTGAATGCTCTTACGTATATTTTTGGCCTGTATTTGACATGAGATTACGACAGTAATGATGACACCAAGTACGACTTCTTCTCCAAGAAGAAGAGGAGGAGAAGAGCCCCTCTTTATTTTTTTTTTCCTTGGGTGCAATGATAAATCGGAGAAAAGAAGCGAATGCCTTGCGTTACTGTAGCCAACGGAAGGATGATGGTAATAAGGGAGGAACTGACCGGTGGGCCCATCTATCGCTGTGCATGTCTTTGTATGAGCGGGACCGACCACCGACATCAGTGGTGAGTGAGCACGTGTCCGCCTACTCATCCTCGTTCCTTCCAGCTCCGGTCGACGCTCGTCGTCCGTCGTCGCCCACGGAATCGCAAAAAAATTCCCCACTCCTCTCCGTTCCTCTCTCTATCTCGAACCAATATAATAGAGGACAAACTCTCACTCTTCGATATCTCAAAGGAAATCCCCATCTCGCTCCGACTGCTCCTCCGTACCCCATTTCGGATCGCCGGAGCCGAGAGAGAGAGAGAGAGCGAGAGAGGCGCGACGATGGCGAACATCGACATGAAGGCGATCCTGGCGGACCTGGACCGCACCGACGCGCGGGTGCCCAAGACGAAGCTCGTCTGCACGCTCGGCCCGGCCTCCCGCTCCGTGCCCATGCTCGAGAAGCTGCTCCGCGCCGGCATGAACGTCGCGCGCTTCAACTTCTCCCACGGCACACACGAGTACCACCAGGAGACGCTCGACAACCTGCGGCAGGCCATGCACAACACGGGCATCCTGTGCGCCGTCATGCTCGACACCAAGGTACCGCAATCTCTCGCCCCGGCCTGCTTAATAATCGCCCCTGCCGCGTAGAGTTGCCCGGATCGAGCCATTGGTTTCCGTCTTCTAGTTCTAATTGAGGCGGATTTTGACTGGGATCTGCTGATCTGTGGAGCTACAATGGATTTGGAGGTAGCAGGGACGAGTTATGATCCGGACCTTTTTTTTTCTGGCTTAATTTTTTTTATTACGAGAAGCTGTGGGTACGATGTGCGAGATTTGCCTGCCTGCTCTGCTCTTGGCCTCTCGCCTTGTTGCGGCAGCGTTGGATCTTCGATTGGTTGGCTTGGTGTACCGATGATGGTTAACTGAAGGGCCTTGCGAGAACTATGGATTCGGGAATAGCCAGTGTGTCCGTCAGGGTGCGGCCAGTCAACATTGCTTTGTTTGTCTCAATATATACGTACTATGTTCTAGTAGTTACTTTTGTCCATTAGTAGAGTCTTACTTTCGGCTGTGAATCTAACGGCCCGTAGACTACTTGAATGTTGCCATGTTGGTGGATTGTACTAAGTACCTTGTCTGCTACACTCTGCTTCTTACATTTGTCTCTGTAGACTTTGAATGTTGCCAGGATTGCTTTGCTCAATTCGTGGCTGTCACTATGTTGATTTCTGATGTCTTGTGTAGCCCGCTTGAATGCATGTAATGAATATGGTCGTTAAGAACTAATGTATGATTGTATGAATTCTTTCTTTAAATGGATACTTAATCTATACTACATTTAAAATCCTGAGTTGGTGATGGTGATGGTCCATCCAACCCCTCTGCTCCTAGGCTTTACGCCAATTAGTTAATTGACTAATAGATGAATATAATTATTAATGTTATATATATGTGTGTGTACTTTATAACATGAAACAATTTAGTAGAAATTTAAAATAACCGTAGCAACGCACGGGTATTAGGCTAGTATGTTATAATTTGTGTGTTTGACACTGGCCCAAGACCAATGCTACCGTGTTTCATATTTGCTTTTGGTTCTGTATTTTTCCTCTTTACACTGTTTTGGATGTTGTATCCAGTTAACTCTTGTCAGCATGAACGATGATTTTCAAATTTATTACTAGGGTTATGATGGATTCTCAAGTTATCTTGGCGTTTTGTTTTGATAATTATGGTTTGTTGCTTTGGTTACTTGAGCAGCAGTAGTTTGGATTGTGCAATTAATTTGCAAGAGGTAACTTAAATGTTGGAGAATTATTTGCTTCTTGTGGCATTGGATCAAACAATTATTATTGCTGTTGTTTAGGATTGATGGATTGCTGTTGATCCAACTATCATTATTCTGTTGTTTCATACAATAGTTAGTTTGGAATAGATGTTCAAGGTATTTAAGTTCCTTACTGTCATGTCAAACATACATAATTGATTCTGGTCCTTCCATTTTGTTGCACTGTGTGTTTTTTTTTTTTTTGTGTGTGTGTGTGAAAAAAAATGGCCTGCTAATTTCCCATGGGTAGCTTGGTGTGTTTGATTGTTTACTTGATTATTGAAGAATGCCTACAGAATGACTGAATTAGCATGCCTTTCCATGATATGCAGAGTGTTTCCATTTTATAGAGTATATTCAGAGCATATTCTGACTGAACTATCCTCAGTACATCTTTTCCTTTTCTTTTATGATTCCATGATATGTAGTGCATTTCCTTTTTGTAGAATATATCCATAGCATATTCTGACTCAACTAGTCTCAGTGCAATAGTTTAGGTCATTATATAGACTTCTTTTCATCTTTTCCTTTTCTTTTGTCTGCAGGGTCCTGAAATTCGTACTGGATTTCTGAAGGATGGTAAACCAATCAAGCTAACCAAGGGTCAAGAGATCACTGTTACCACTGATTATGATATCAAGGGTGATGAGAATATGATTGCAATGAGTTACAAGAAACTACCTGTAGATGTGAAGCCTGGAAATGTCATATTATGTGCAGATGGTACTATCTCCTTAGCTGTTCTCTCTTGTGATCCTGATGCTGGGACTGTGAGATGCAGGTGTGAAAACACTGCAATGCTTGGCGAGAGGAAGAATTGCAATTTGCCAGGAATAGTTGTGGATCTCCCTACACTGACGGAGAAGGATAAGGAAGACATTTTGGGATGGGGCGTCCCGAATGACATTGACATGATTGCTTTGTCTTTTGTCCGTAAAGGATCAGATTTGGTGACTGTCAGGCAGGTGCTTGGGCAACATGCCAAGCGCATTAAGTTGATGTCAAAGGTTTGTATATTTTATTACTGATATTTTTAGGGGGGTAACTAGCCAGCTGTCTCCATAATTTTCTTCAGAACCTGATCCACTTATTAATTATTACTTTTTCCCCAGCATTTCCTTAGTAGAGTTCATTCTGTTCCAGAAGGTCCTATAATCAGTTCAAATCATTATGAACTTATTTTTTTTACGATAAACCCAGAATGACCTGGATATTTTTTTTTTACTTTCCCATGAGGTTGATATACATATAAAATATCTCCAGTTCTTATTTTGATACGGTGCCCTGGATTCTATCTCTTTCTCATTTGCCTCTTTCTTGACTGTTTAGCTCTTGGTTTTCATGCATTCAGTTTGTATTGTTGTGCAGGTTGAAAATCAAGAGGGTGTTGTCAATTTTGATGAAATCCTGAGGGAGACTGATGCCTTTATGGTTGCTAGAGGTGATCTGGGAATGGAGATTCCAGTTGAGAAGATTTTCCTTGCACAGAAGATGATGATTTACAAGTGTAACATTGCCGGCAAGCCTGTTGTGACTGCGACTCAGATGCTTGAGTCCATGATCAAATCTCCAAGGCCGACTCGTGCTGAGGCCACGGATGTTGCAAACGCTGTTCTTGATGGAACTGACTGTGTCATGCTTAGTGGTGAGAGTGCTGCTGGAGCGTACCCTGAGTTGGCTGTGAAGATTATGGCCCGTATCTGCATTGAGGCAGAGTCTTCTTTGGACTATGAAGGTGTTTTCAAGGCGATGATTAGGTCTGCGCCCCTTCCAATGAGCCCATTGGAGTCCCTTGCATCATCTGCTGTGCGAACTGCCAACAAGGCCAAGGCTACGCTGATTGTTGTCTTGACTCGCGGTGGCACAACAGCCAAGCTAGTTGCGAAATACCGACCAAGGGTTCCAATCCTCTCTGTGGTTGTCCCTGTGTTAACAACTGATTCCTTTGACTGGACCATCAGCTCCGAGGGCCCAGCAAGGCACAGCCTGATATACAGAGGTCTCGTTCCCCTACTTGCTGAGGGGTCTGCCAAGGCTACTGATTCAGAGTCCACAGAGGTGATCCTTGAGGCTGCGCTGAAGTCGGCTGTGCAGAAGCAGCTGTGCAAGCCTGGTGATGCTGTTGTGGCTCTTCACCGCATTGGCGTCGCTTCTGTCATCAAGATCTGCATCGTGAAGTGATCATCTCCAGGGTGACCCTACTTGAATCCCAGAGTTCTGAATCCTGGGATTCATGGACTTCTTTGCCTGCATTACTACTCCTTTCGGAGACAGTTAATTTACACCCTCAACCTGCAGGTGCAGGGTGCTTTTGTTTCATAGTTTTGATCTGCTGAGGAGAGAGGACTCCGTATAATGTAGAGCTCTGCTACTGTCTATGTGCATGCCCTGCCCTGTGTAGTATTTGACAGGCGGTTTCTATTTCCTCCCTGCACAATTTTCTCGTAGATGTGTTTAATGGAGAACTCCGTTTTGTTGGTGATGTCGATACAACATATAGCAGGTACTAATAATAAGATTGGCATCGTTGTTGGTATCTACCGAGTTCAGCTAAAGCGTTTCTATAAACTGATGGAGCGACCAATACGTTTGCTGTGTATTTAATTCTGCTTGCGTTTGATTGATTGGAGCTTAAATATTTAACAAGGGGTAAGTTTAAATATTTTCAGTTTCGTCTTCAGTGTTTGGGAGGACAAATCTGACCTGTAGATAAATTTGTGCAGAATAGATCATATTTTTATGTGTTAATCACATTGTCGCAGTCGTCTGTTGTTTGAAGAGACCGCAACCTCGCTTGTGCAGTAGTACTACTTGCTTTGGAAGCCACGTTTGTCTTCGTGGATGAGTTTGCGACCCGCGCGCTGCTCCTCCACCTCACTGGACGTCCGATCGCGGCGGAGCAGAGACAAGGGACGCGCGCCTAACCGTTCACGGAAAGGCAAGAAACGCCATAGCGTTCCTCCAATCCACGGCACCACCTTGCCTTAATCGGGCAGTGGACGTGGAGGCGGGCGGCGTGAAGGAGACGGAGACGGATGACGCCTTCCTCCTCCCTGGCCGCCACCACGGACGGGTCTCCTTAAGGGCCTCTTCTCCGGTGGCGACCACATAAGGGACAAGGGAGACGAACGGCGGCGGCCATGGCGATCGGCGCGCCGACATCGTCGCACGGCGCCATCCCTCCTCTCTCGTCCACCGCCGCCTCCGTGGTCCACCGATGCGCCCGGTTCGTATCCATTTTCTCCACGTTGTCTGCCCGTGACATTGTCGATCCTTGGCGGCAAGGCTGAATAAACGTTGGCATTGGATTGGATTGGATTACCCATGGCAGGATCGCGGACGTGCCGGTAGATCAGCTGCTCCGGCGGTTCGACGCGACGGAGCAGGGCGCCGGGCCGCTGGAGTACGCCAGGAGCGTCGTGGAGTACTGCTCCTACATTGCCCTGCGCGTCGAGACCCGGTGCCATGATCACCTCCGTGACAGGGAGTTCCACTCCCTCACATTCGACATGATGCTCGCCTGGGAGGCGCCCGACGAGGAGACAGACGCCGAGTTTCAGGTGACATTCATTTGATTGTATTTTTAACGCTTACATCTAAAATCATGTTTTTTTTACACTTTACTGCAAACTGACTAGGGTTGAATTTTCACGATACAGAGAACAGCGTTTAGCATTCTCGGCGACAATGCGGATGACGAAGATGGTGGATCCATATTCTATTCAAGTCCCACGCAAATGGCCATTCAGGTTTGTTTCAGATACTGCATAGAAAAAGGCATTGGATCAGTTGCTTAATTTCCAGTGCTTGATTTCTCTGATTGTCTGTTGAATATTTAATTACATGGCCAATAAGGTGGACGGGAGGAGGACAGTTGGATCCGAGGCTTTTGCCAAGATTGCGCCTGCCTGCCCAGCCATGGCACACCCCATCACCGTTCGGAACCTATTTGACGCACTCACCAACTCTACAGGAGGTCGCCTGCATTTTCTCATCTACCACAAGTACCTCAAAAACTTGGATCAGTAAGTACATTCGTCTTCTCTGTCAACCGATCGAAGCTTGTTGCATTCTCTGAAAAATAAGTAAGCAAAGCAGCTGAATTTTGTGCCATGATCATAGGGTGCTCTGCTCTGCAATACGTGTATCAGGTGGACACAAAGCTCCTGCCCTTCAACTCTCTGAAGGTGAAATAATCCTCGACATCTATGGCGCCACAACGACCAAGCCGGTTCTTCAGCACATCGGGACTTCCACATGGCCTGGTTAAGCATCTTCCTTATGGTAATTTCGAGCAGTGCGAGTGAGTTATGCTTCTTCAGAAGGTTCTTAATGTGTGTATGCTACACGTTCCGCAGGAAGGCTCACCCTGACGACCCACGCACTATACTTCGAGGCTATCGGAGTTGATTTCTCCTACAGCGAGGCTGTTGTGTATGACCTATCAAAGGACCAGAAGCAGCTAATTAAACGTGAGTCCACTGGGCCATGGGGTGCTCACCTCTTTGACAAAGCCGTCATGTACAAATCTAGCTCCATGTGAGTAATTATCATTATTCCTACATAGTACTATACTGAACAAAAGGCTTTCACTTGATCTGAATCAACCTACTGATCTTCACATAACTCTTTGCAATTCACGTTTTAACTACTTTTTGTTGCAATTCTCAATAACAGTTGGCTAACATATCCTTACTACTACAGAAACGAACCCGTGTTCTTCGAATTCCCTCAGTTCAAAGGTTGTACTCGCCGCGACTACTGGTTTGCAATCATCAAAGAGGTTCTTCACGCACACAAGTTCATAAGGAAGTACAGGCTTGCAAATTTTCAGAAGGCCGAAGCTCTTTCAGTTGCGACACTTGGGATTCTACGGTATCGCACCATGAAAGAGGGCTTCCACGTGTTACCATTACATTTTAAGACCACCCTCGCCTTCAACTTGGCAGAGAAGCTACCCAAAGGGGACAAGGTATTGGAGGCACTATACGACCAGCTGCAGGAGCATCGCTCAAGATCCAAAGGAAATGGTGATTTTGCTCAGAGTGGTTCGAGTGAATTGACACTTTCTGATCCCTTCCCGCTTTCGGCATATACTATGGTGAGGATGGGATTGCTGACACTGGAGGAGGACAATGCTGAGGAAAGGGATGTCACAGTTCGAGATGTGCAGATAAGACGAACTAGCTCTGTGCAAATGGCCCTAGACCGATCGTTCGGTTATTCAGGCAGAGTTGAGGCAGCGCGGGCATCACTTGATCAGATCAAACTGGAAGATATCGACACTAACGTAGCTGTGCTGAAGGTAACATTCTTTATTTGAGATTCTATCTTTTCTTAAGGTTAAATGAGATTTTAAATCGGCTACTGAAACTATGAAAAGAAACCACGGCATGCTTGCTTCATGTCACATCTGTTAATTTGGTGTCCTTTTGTTTAAGAGTAATAACAACTGTTATTTCTCTCCTAATGTGCAGGATCATCTATTTCTTTTTATTTATAATAACGTTATAACTGAGTTATTAATTCTCTCATAATGTGCAGGAACTATTGTTTCCCTTGATTGAGCTAGGCAAAGTGCTTCTTGCTTTGACCGAGTGGGAAGATACACTTAAATCATATGTCTTCTTATTATGTTTCCTCTACATGGCTTATAGGTAATATTTCTATAACAAATGTAGTAGTATTTCTGTCAGTAGCTGTAGTATTTCCTTTATTCAGGATATGGTTACGAAAAGGTTTCACTACACCTCTTGACGATGTAGAGGCTGGGACCTTTGTTCTGTTATCTAAAACAAAGTGGTTACCGAACGGTTTGAAATTGCAGTGGTTGGATCTGGTTCATGTTTCCTGGCCTTCTGCTGGCTTGTACTCTCTTCATGCTTTGGAACAAATACCACCGGAACGAGCAGTTGATAGGAGCATTCGAGGTCACTACTCCTCCTCCACGAAGAACTATGGAGCAGCTTCTAGCTCTGCAAGAAGCCATCTCTCAGCTGGAAGCACAGGTGCAGGCAGCAAACATTTTTCTGCTCAAGCTCCGGTCTCTCCTGCTTGCAGCGTTTCCTCAGGTATGTGATTTCTTAAGGCATATTTTATTTTTGCATGGACCTTCCAACCTTGGCAACTGGGACATGTAAAAACGTCGCTTTGTTTCAGAGCACCAACAAAGTCGCGGCTGTTGTGATCGTCGTGGCTGCGGCATTCACGTTCCTGCCGTTCAGAAGCATTGTTCTACTGATAGTGCTGGAAACGTACACGAGACAGATGCCGGTGAGGAGGAAGAGCAGCGAGAAACTGGTCAGGAGGTTGAGGGAATGGTGGCTCCGGATTCCAGCGGCACCTGTCCAGCTCCAGAGACCACAAGACAGCAGATGGAGGAGTCGGTTGAGATCAAGATGAGCAGGGCAGAGCAGACCAGAAATGTCGAGTGGACGGTGCAAACACATTCTTCTTTCGTTTTTCTTATTATGCATTGTATAGGCGACCAGTTGGGAAACAAATGGATGGGGATTTGGGGAATCACAAGACTTTTGGTTAATTGCAACCGATAATTTAAAGTTGATCTCTTTCCTAAAATTTTAATTAGGATCGAGTGATGCTAATATCTAGTCTCTCCCTTTTTTCTTAAAAATAAATTATATTTGTTTCCTAACGATAACAAGTTGAGAAAGAGGAAGTATTTTGTAACAGTTGACTAAAAGTATTTTAGCATGAAAACATTTGAGAAACGATGTAGTATGTACATATTGCGCAGCCGTGATAATGTTTCGATTACTTTATTACAGCAGCAGTAGTAGTTGATTGAACGCAACAAATGAGGAAGGCGAATGTGAATTAAGGGAAAGTTATTTGCCGGCAACCACAACCACCGTTGATCACGTCACTTAGCTGAAGAAGTGGTGAAGGTGCACTCCCTCTGAAAGTTCGTTCCTTCGACTCAAGAACAACAACCAGGTCAAACGAAGGACACGCTTTACCTGCAGAGAGATCAGAGGCATCTTCCGGGCAATTATTCAAACAAAATCCACGGCAGGCGTGAGCTCGGCATGACATTGGAGCCCATCCCCGGCCGTCAATGGCTGCTCGGAACCGCACGTACACACACGGAACGGAAGGTTCAACTGCTCTCGAGTACTTATCGATCGGCCGTGTCGATCGCAACCATTCAATTCAACACGGGGTGCCGGACCGTGATCTCACCTCTGCAGCTACGTGCAGACACACGGGTCCGGTTCATCGGCGGCAAATTGCGACGCGACAGCAACGTGGGCACCTATTTCCCTTCCTCGAACAAGAACACATCTGCCTACTGTGCTCGTCAGATTATTAACGCGTGGAGCACCGGCACATGTGGCCAAGAACTAGATATCTAGAAAGGGACATGAGAAACACCTTTTCTTCTTCGCCTTCCCACGAAACACACACACACAGGTGCAGAGCACACAAATCTTAAAGAAAGTCAACCACGCGCCGCCGCGGGGGGGCCATGGCGAGCCAAGTCAAGAGTAGCACCCATGTCCATGTCTAGAAGCCAAGACAAACCAACCACAACCATCGCGACGCCCAGCCCAGCCGTCACTTATAATAACCCCGACTGCTCATGCGACCATAACTTTTCCCTGCTCCAACCAAACCCAAGTCGTCTTGCTCTTGCCGGTGCGTTCGACTAGTTCCTGACGACGGCTGGCTGGCCAAGAACATCGGCAACTCTGAATGATGAGGAGCTCGAGCATGACGGACTACCATAGGATCCATCCGGTTGCCGGGGGCTCGCCGCCGCAGCAGCAGCAGCCGGACCAGTCTAGCAGCAGAGACAAGAAGAACAACAAACCAAGCTACGGCGATGGCCAGCAGCTGCCAATCACGGCGCCGCCGCCGTCCGCGCCGGCGCCGCTGCCCCCGCCTCATCGGAAGCCGCGGCGCGGCCGCCGCTGCTGCCGGTGCGTGTGCTGGACCCTGCTCGCCGTCGTGCTCCTCGTGATCGCGCTCGGCGCGACCGCGGGGATCCTGTACCTCGTGTTCCGGCCCAAGATCCCGACCTTCAACGTGGATCGGCTCACCGTGACCCGCTTCGACGTGAACTCGACGTCCATGACGGTGAACGGCGCGTTCGACGTCGACGTAACGGCGACCAACCCCAACAAACGCATCGGCGTCTACTACGATGGCGGAGACGTCACGGCGTCGTTCAACGGCACGGTGCTCTGCGGCGGCCCGTTCCCGACCATGTACCAGGGCCACCGGACCACCGTGAACCCGCGCGTCACTCTTACGGGGGAGACGCGGCTCGACAGCGCCGTCGTGGCGCAGCTCGCGCGCCAGCAGCAGGCCGGGTTCGTGCCGCTGCGAGTGCGCGCGCGCGTCCCCATACGCATCAAGTTCGGCGCCGTCAAGCTGTGGAAGATGACGGGGAAGGCCGACTGCAACCTGGTCGTGGACAGGATCCAGCCGGGCACGCCGCTGCGCATCAGGTCCAACAGCTGCAGCTTCAAGCTCAAGGTCTAATTAATTAAAGGGGAGGATGTCTTCTCCGTCCAGCGCCTTGCTTTTCAGTCAGCTTCAATCGAATTGCCTGAGCCGCGCCCGTGTACAGTTCTGGATGAGTTTATTCTGTATGTGGGTGAATTCATTAGTTGAGTTCAGCCAGCGGCCGGTGGTAGATCGGGCCGGGCGATTCTTTTCGGCATACGTATTCGTTAGTTCTAGTGTAATAATAAAGCACCTATGTATGCGCAATTGAGCTTTTTCAGTTGCTTCGGATGCATTTCTTTGCATGTACAGTAATAATAAAATTTATTTTCAAATTGTTGTTTCTTCAAAAACGGTGCCTTGCTACAGGTGAATGAAGAAACGAAATGACACCAGCCCGAAAGAACGATTGCTGAAGCGTATCTAATACAAATGGACATCGGGATTCATTTTACGGTCGTATCTGCCTGCACGGTGGCAACGGCTTGCCACAGAGGCAGAGGTTATGCGCGTACGCCGCCGCGGGGAACAGGTTGAAGGGCCTGCCCTGCGGTATCTTCCCGCACAGCTTATTGCCCCTGAAACTCGCGTGGCGCATTCTCCCCAGCTTCGTGAAGTTGTCAGGTATCCTCCCGACGAGCGCGTTGCCGGACAGGTCGAGCCACTGCAAGCGCGCCATGGCGGCCATGGATGGCGGGATCACGCCACGGACTCTGTTCCTGGAGATGTCCATCCTCTCCAGCTCGCTCAGCTTCGAGATCGAGCTCGGTATCTGACCGCCGACGGCGTTGTTGGAAATGTCCAGCCACTTGAGCCCACCGCCGGCGGCGAAGTCGGGCAGCGCGCCGGTGATCCTGTTCTTCGACAGGTCCAAGTGCTCCAACTTCTCTGGAAGAACGATCCGCCTCGAGGCAGCGCCTACTACGCTTAAGTTCTTGTTGTTGGGGAGCAACGTCGTCGTTACCGACAAGCTTCTGAAGAAATCGTCGATGTTGCCGGTGAGTCGGTTGTGGGAGAGGTCCACGGACACCAAGGACGGCAATAATCCGCCGCCATTGCGAGTGCCGGTGGTGGGAAGCGAGCCCGAGAGCCCGTTTATCGACAGGTTCAGGTACCACAGCTTGTCGAGGCCAAGCAACGGCGGGATGGAGCCGACCAGCATGTTGTCCGCAATGTCCAGAGAACTTAGAGACCGGAGTCTGCCCATCGCCGACGGAATCTGGCCGCCGAGCCTGTTATGGCTCAGCGACAGATCCGTTAGGCTGCGCAAAGCGCAGAGCGACGCCGGGATCTCACCTGTGAAGCTGTTATTGCTGAGGTCCAGCAAGGCCAGGTTCTTGAACCGGCCGAGGAACGCGGGAACGGCGCCGGAGAAGAGGTTGCTGCTCAGGTCGAGGTACGCCAGCCTGGTTAGGTTCTCGTAGCTCGGCGGCACGGTACCGGCGAGGCTGTTCCGCGCGACGTTGATCTGTTCCAGGCCGGAGACGGACCCGAGCTCTGGCGGCAGCGGGCCCTCCAGCCTGTTGCCGGCGAGGGACAGGTACTGGAGCGAGCGCATCCTGCCGAGGCTCCAGGGGACGCGTCCCGCGAGCGCGTTGCCCTCGAGATAGAGCTGCCTTAGGCGTGTGAGCCGCGACAGGGCCGCGGCCGGGACGGCGCCTCCGATCCGGCCCATGTCGCGGATCACCAGGGTCTCCAGGAACTCGAGGCCGCCGAGGGACGGGGACAGGACGCCCTCCATGTAGTGTTTCTCCCTGGGCGGCGGCGCCTCCAGCTGCAGCGCCACGACCCGCCCTGTGGCGGCGTCGCAGGTCACGCCAGCCCACGCGCCGCAGCAGTCGCCGCCGGCCCACGTCGCGAGGATGCCCGTCGTGTCCGCGGCGATGCCGGCCTTGAAGCCGAGCAGCGCGGCGCGGTCGGCCGGCGAGCACGGCGGCGGGGACGGCCTGTCGCTGTCTTCGTGCGTCGCGTTTGCACGGCCTGACGTGAGCAGCGCGACAAGAATGATCGCGAGCCTTGAAGAGGCAGAAAGCTGCTGCATTGCTCAAGTACTCTTCGCGGTGTGTGTGAAATCAAAGGATCGATGTGCGCATGTGCAGAAGCAGAGGAATCGATCAATGGCGCAGTGGTTCTGGGTTTAACAAAAACAAAACAAAACGTAGGGGGCACGAGTTCATGATGGAATGGAAACGCGAGTGCGATCATCTTTATAGCGACGCGTTACGGGGAGGAGCCTCTCGGGCATTCACTCGGCTCATGCCTTGGGGCATCTCTCCACCTCCACGGGAGCCTGCCTGATTCAGAGAGGCCGTCAGGTTAGTAACTGCGACACATGAACTTTGGAGCTCCGTTTTTTGTTTGGGCTTTCTTCGAATTCAATTCAGGTTCTCTCACAGGAGCGGAGGCGCCGGCCGGTGAGCTCAACGTACTCGATGGAAAGGAAAGGAAAGCAGGAGGGGCTGCGTGACATACGCGAGGAGCAAAAGGCTTTCGATGGTGCCTACATAGAAGGGGAGGCACTCGATGTGCAGTCGGTTAGCCGTTTCCTGGCTTCAGTTGCTGCACGTCAGTACTGATGAATGGGGACGTCTGCACATCAGTGTTTGACATAATTACAGCATGAAGTGCAGGATAATGCCAGAAACAGTTGCTTTATCCCTACCAAACATATCCTAAATCTAATTTGCTGGCATCTCCCCTCGCAAAAAAAAAGAGAGAGAGAGAGAGAGAGAAAGAAATAAAGATATACTATTTGGCATCTTTCTCTTTTTTTTTTTATAAAAAGAGGTGGGATATATTTGGCATGGGTACATCCATTCAGCCCGGCCCACTTCTAAATGAACCAATTAAATGCGGCCCTTCAATGTGCTCGCTCACTCCAGTCCAGTGGATCATACACAGCAAGTCCAGGGTGATTATCCGCCGACGCAAAGGGCCGCGCGAGGTGCCCATAATGGTGCCAAGTTTTTTTTTTTTCCTTTGCACAAAGCTAGCTTTCGCCGAGTGAGGCACAAGTGTCAAGCGGTCCTCACATGTACTACGACGAGCAGACGGTGCAATCAGATTCAGGTGCATCCATGACAGCTCTTTTGTTAGTAGTTTATTAGCTATTCATTTAATATATTTATAATTAATTTTATCGGACCTTTCGTGACTTCTCTTTTAATAAAGTTTAATAAACTATTCATTTGTAGTTGATCCAACAAGATTGCCTGACCGCCTAATAGCTGCAATAATTCCAAAAGTGCTGGATGTGTGTGCCTCCCACCATGAATATCCTTAGTTTAATTTCTTCTCTTTCTCTCTCATACACAACACAACACAACACAACACAGGCCGTGAAGTGGATGCCGTTTGGTGACATCTCCACTACGACGCCAGAATTTAGTTCATTGTCGCGTGCGTGTGCCACTCTCTATTATTGATTTCGGCACACACATCCCTTGCAAGCATACCTTCTCTTTTTACTTTTTTTTAAGCTATCCTTCCTTCTTTCTCCCTCCTAACCACATTCATTTTGTCACAATCGTTTGGGTTATTCGTGTGTTATTATCTGCACTCTAATGTATTATTGGCAAATGGATGATGTTTTATATATATTTCCTTTCTTTCACATACTGTGGCCGTTAGTATAGTATGGGTCAATAATTCTGTACTTAATTTTTAAACTAAGATTATTATTCTACGGATGAAATATTTGCTAGTTCAAACATAGTGTAAGTTGTAGCCTTTTTTCTCTCTAAAAATGAGTGAGACATATATAGTCAACTAATCATGTCATATGCAGTACATAGATGTATCCACTCGCGCACATTCACCAGCAAGGTTTTTGTGTCTTAATTCAAATGCAACAAATTATGAAGAAGTGGCATGTCATTTTCTGTCGTACAAGTAAGCAGAACGAGTTACTTTACTTTTGAGCAGTAGTACATCATCTTTTAGGCGTTTTGGTGGGTCGAGACGCACGCCTGTAATTGCAGTATTGATACAAAAACAGAAAAAAAAAAAAGGGAACGAGACACCAGTCACCACTGACCAGTAGTGACAGGAGCAGATCACAGTCAGTCTTTCAACAATGAGAGAGCAGCCAACCTTGCGTTCAACACTTCAACTAACTCGACCTGCTAATCTCTCTTTGTTGCTCAGTGGCTGCTGATCACGCCATTCTGTTGAATTGGGTACAAAGGGGATGGAAAAGGAATTTAATTTAATTTAAAAGGACGAAAGGACGGACGACTCAGGTGTCATGTTTTCACCCAATGACGTAGTATGTTTGCATGCCCATTAGTATAACCAAAAGAAGCTTAGCTTTGTAACTCATCCCACTGACGAGGATCGAGGTACACACGAAGCATGATTAGCTTGTAAAAGACAGCAATTATGGTAACTTTCTTCATGCAATCAGTACTATGTTTTACTACAGGGACACACATGTGAAAATGAAAGGGATTTAGGCTGTAGCTTTTCCTTTTCCTGTTCCAGTGAGTATATCCAAGCATGCAATTTAGACCAACTTTCAGCAGATAGAACTACTAAGGAGTCTTTCTTTACACGTAATAGATCAACATATATTCAGGCAAGACGCACGTCTTCCTGGAGTATTCGGGATACATTTGAAAGCTGCTACTGCTGCACGTATGGCCTGTTGTGGCGATGCATGGACCTCTAATTTGGAGTGTCTAGGTTCAATTCACTCACCAAATGTGAGCACACACACAACTTTGTTGCAGTGACACACACCACGACATTTTGTTGTACAGAAACTGGAAACTCTTATCAGAACATAAGGACACCTTTTCTTACGTGGAGTACTAGAACCTTTGATCACCATTTCTTCAGTACAGTACGCAACAAGTACCACCTACTATTAATTGGAGCCGGCTCCATGAAGAACAAGTTGAGTGGAACGATAAAGGCAAGATCGAATCTTCTAGCAAAAGGGCCTTTTGATTCATCAGGCAGAAAAGAGAGAGAGAGAGAGAGAGAAGATCGTAGGTGACCACCTTAAAAAGACTCAAAAATAACCAATAACTGACAAAACTGAATCGTGCTGCCTCGCTATCGAACTGACTGTGATGCAACCTCCCTCTTGCACATGCATGCCCGCCCACAGGGATGTCGTAGTATGTATATGCTTTGCGATTTGCGTTCACCAGGACAATTCTCAATAATGGCGCACTTGCACAGGTTTGGTCGTCGTACGTCAACTATTCTTGGTCATGGTTCCTTTACGGGCAGTAGTTGTAGTGCAGATGCAGCACAAATATAAATCCCATCAGCCCCTCCTTCTCATGCTGGTTCTCTAACTTGTCCAAAACACTCGAGTTCAGTTCACTTGAAGCAGCACAGCACAGCACAGCAGCCCGACCAAACAGAGCGCGCCATTGCGCACCAACCAACTGAGCAGAACCATGCAACGAGCAGCACCCAAGCTGCTTCTCCTGGGCTTCGTCTCCACGTTCGTGCTTCTCATCTCCCACGCTTCGCCCCTCCGTTTCCACTACATTAACCCTCACAACTTCACCACGCCGACGGCGAGGACGACGAGGACGCCTTCCTCCTCTGCTCATCACCGCAGCAGCCGCAACCCTTCGCTCGCCTTGCTCCACCGCGACGCGATCACCGGGGCCAAGCACCCGTCGCGGCGGCACGCCGTGCTGGACCGCGTCGCCCGCGACACCGCGCGCGCCGAGTACCTCTTGCGACGGCTGTCCCCGGCGTCGAGCCTCCCGGAAGACCTTGGAGGCTCGGAGGTGGTGTCGGGCCTCAACGACGGCAGCGGCGAGTACTTCGTGCGCGTGGGCGTGGGCTCGCCGCCCACGTGGCAGCACCTGGTCGTGGACTCGGGCAGCGACGTGATCTGGGTGCAGTGCCGCCCGTGCGAGCAGTGCTACGCGCAGTCCGACCCGCTCTTCGACCCGGCCGCCTCGTCGTCCTTCTCCGCCGTGCCGTGCGGCTCGGGCGTCTGCCGGATGCTGCCCTCCTCCGGGTGCTCGGACGGCACGTGCCGCTACGAGGTGTCGTATGGGGACGGGTCGTACACCGACGGCGCGCTCGCGATGGAGACGCTCACTTTCGGTGAAGGCGGCACGGCGGTGCAGGGCGTCGCCATCGGATGCGGCCACCGCAACCACGGCCTCTTCGTCGGCGGCGCCGGGCTGCTCGGCCTGGGTTGGGGCCCCATGTCGCTCGTCGGACAGCTCGGCGGCGCCGCCGGCGGCGCGTTCAGCTACTGCCTCGCGAGCCGCGACGGCGACACCAACGCCGCTGGGTCGCTCGTGCTGGGCCGGGCCGACGCGGTGCCCGAGGGCGCCGTGTGGGTACCGCTCGTGCGCAACCCGCAGGAGCCCAGCTTCTACTACGTCGGCCTCGCCGGGATCGGCGTCGGGGACGAGAGGCTGCCGCTGAACGCCGGCCTGTTCGAGCTCACCGAAGACGGTGCCGGCGGCGTCGTCATGGACACCGGCACCGCCGTCACGAGGCTGCCGCGGGAGGCGTACGCCGCGCTGCGCGACGCCTTCGCGGGCGCCGTGGACGCCGGGCTCCCGCGCGCGCCGCCCGTGTCGCTCTTCGACACGTGCTACGACCTCAGCGCGTACTCCAGCGTGCGCGTGCCCACCGTGTCCTTCTACTTCGACCAGGGCGCCGCCACTCTCACGCTGCCGGCGAGGAACCTGCTCGTCGAGGTGGACGGCGGCATCTACTGCCTCGCGTTCGCGCCATCCTCGTCGGGCATGTCCATCCTGGGGAACATCCAGCAGCAAGGGATCCAGATCACCGTCGACTCTGCCAACGGCTACGTCGGGTTTGGACCCAACACGTGCTAAATACAACCCTTATACTAGATCTGACTATAGGTATACGTTCTGTATTGTGCAGTGTATACAGCACTTGTACTAGGTACAGAAATAAATATTATGTGCCTTTCCTGGGTGCTAGCCTGTTAGGAGCTGAGTCGTAGGAAGATCATACCTTGTAGTACTATACTACCTCCGTTCTTAATACAGAACTGGGTAAAGCACAATAAAAGTGAAACCAGTTCAGTCATTCAGCGACATACAAGACTGCATGTTCAAAGCAAAGCAGCTCGGCAACTACAACAATGATAGCACTTTCACAAAAGGAAGTAGCACAGAATCACCCACCTCGATCTTGTTAACAAAATAACATAGGTTTACTGGCCTCACAATTGGATGAAACAAGAAAAATCAAAGCAACCTGTACATCACGTTGTGATGAAAAACATCAACATAATAGTGTTGCCTTTATGCAGATTTTGTCTCAGATCTCTCAGCCAAAGAAAAGTTCAGGTTGGAGATATATTATATCTCAATTTACCAATAACTACTTTATTCTCCTCTCTTTTTGTTTTTTTGCAAGGGAAAGGTGGTTTTATAACTCAAAATAGGGTTACATACTTTATGCTTCTCATCTCATCCTGGCTCCCTGAGTCCCGTTTTCGTCTCATCCTGCCGCCAACTACTTTGAGGCTCGAAATTACCAAACTACAGGTTTATAAGGAAAATAAGAGGCAAAATAAATTACTAATCTAAAGCATTCGACAAATGTCTCATCCTAAATTACTATGCTCATTGAAATCAAATGCAAAATTCGCATGTACAGATTCTTCTCCAGTGAAAGAGTAATAAAAGAGAAAAGGAAAAATAATATCAGTGGTGCCACAGTTACCGGGCACAAATCAGAAGTTTGATATCAATGACCAACAGTACAATTTCAGATTCTGGAAAGAGACCCTCTTGCACTTGTGCCATCTTCCCTATAAGGTTGGGGCGGAAAGGTGAGATCCATAGTGCAGGGGACATGCTCATCGCATGACACAGTTTTTCACCATTGTCTGTCCTCCTGTGCTGTTGTAGAAAATAAAAAGAATAGTGTAAGAAATGAATAACACAAAGTTATAGAAGTTTGGAACAGTATGGAACATCGAAGAGCTTACAAGCACTCTAAATTAATATTCAGAAAGCGAGGGTTCTCATCACTCTGGGACACCGTTATAGAGCCTTCAATAATTTGATCCTGCTTCACCTCTGCAGGATCAGGAAAGTACAAAATAGTCTGCAGAAAATAATCCAAGATCATATTGTTCAAAAGGAGCAAGAGTGACTAAAACTTTGTCTTTGTTCCGAAAGAAAATATAATTGTGATCATCATCACAAATACCTGGTGCCAATGGGTTGGTTCATCCTCAGGGGCTGTGGATAACAAAACTGAGTCATCTGATCCTCGTCGCCTTTTCTTCTGTATAATATCAAGTGGATTCAAATTGGAAGGGAGGTTGTGAGAAGACTCTGCAGGCCCATTGAATTCTACCTCGAACCATAAACCAAAGCCATGAACAGGAGCTTCATACAGGCAAAAAGAAATGTTTCAGGTTTCTTAGCAAAGGTAGCTGAGAGATTGAAGAAGTATAATATGACAATTTGAGGAACAGAAAAGGTAGCTGAGAACTTAGAATGACATCAAGGGATGGTATCATAATACTATAAAATAGAAATTTAATAGCAAATTCAGCACACACAGAGGATTATTATATATGTCTGACACATCACCCACCTAACATCATTGAAGAAACTTTAAATTTTGCTGTGATAGATTTGAATTCTTCAGCTGTAAAAGTATAACAATTGATGTGCTTGACCTGTCCACAATGTGCATTCGAGGCCAACAAAAATGCAAATACAGAATTTAGCCACAATGAGCCTCAAGCAGGTTTATAGTAATGCATTAGGCAATCATGTTATTCACGAAAGCATTTCTATGACTCACCACAGATGGCCAACTTATAACATTCTCGCCACCAATTATCTCAATAGAGGGCTCCTCATATGCAAACTTTTTGGCAAGTGGCATAAGAGCAGACACTGCATCAACAAAACTTGAAATCAATCCTAAGCACTCAGAAGCCAACATACAAGATTTGATAGGAACTAGAACTTACTGTTTATGCCATAAACATCATTCCAGAAATCAACGCTTCCTTCATAACGCTCAGGATTTGTTATCGGGGCCAAGAAGAGCTATGGAAAAGATCATCAATAAGCATTCAACTATAATAATGATACAGCACAATGTCATTGGTGTTTCAATGTAAATGATGGTAAATCAAAACTAAGTTAATCCAGAAAATAGCGTACTTCTGATCTCATATGAAGATAGCACATTTAAATCAGAGATATTCCTCCTGCTTGTTTAAACTAAGAGCTAATGAAATGAACTAAGCAAGATAGCAAACAGGCAAGGTACATTCTGCAAAAGTAGTGAACATTTGTTTGTGCTATTATGTGTGTGAAGGGCACATGTGTAGTACACATTCATGTTAGACAGAACAACATATGTTAATTATACCGTGGCATGAGAAGGAAGAATAAGGCCCCCAGGTTTAAGCCATTTATCTCTTGCAAACAGGACGCTTGGCAGCATACTCTACAGAGAAATCATAAAAAGTTTAGGTTTAGCAAATGTGAGAACACATCAATTGCAATGCAAACAATTCACCACAACAACTACATTGCAAATGGCACCTCGTACAGAAGCATATAACCCATCCACTCTGATATTATTACATCAACTTTCTCCTCAACTTCAACATCCTGCAGTACCAATTCAATTAAAGAGATAATGTAGATCCAAAGGCAAAAATAAATGGATAAAAATGGAAAGTCATTGATAATAATGAAGCAGATATTAAGACCAATACAGAAAAGGAAACATAAATTGGTGCCCTGATCACCACAAGAATTACATGAATTCTAACAAACCAAGGAGCTGAAACAAGCAACTTGCTATCAATCCATAGAGATCAAAGTACCAAACTTTCTCGAAACACAGATAATTATATCAAGTTGCTAACACATAATGACACAGAAGAATCTGTAAGGAATATACAACTGAACCCAGAATCTCACCTCAACACGTCCATGAATGACCACAATCTGATCGCTTAGATTGTTTGCTTTAACAATTTCACGAGCCTGCAGGGAGCAGGAAAAGTTTATAGACATGCCTAACTTAGTATAATCGTGGTTGACCTTATGGTCTGTATCCTATGTAGTTATATTCCTACTTGTGCTGCCTGATGTTACAGCTTGGTAAATCATATCCATGCTAACAGACCGAAAGAAACATTTAAACTCAACCCTAAAATGAAAACTAAAGTCTTCTTGTCAAATTTAACTTCAAGCTATTGCCTATTGGATAATCATGGGAATGTTACTTTTCAGACATGTACCTTGTAACTGAAACTAGGTTCATGGATTGTATAACCAGCCTAATTGGAGAAATGGTATAGATAAAAGGGTCAATATCAGAAGATGTATTCAGAAGTAAGGTGTTACCTGGATAGCGATTTCACTAGCTTCTACAGCGTACACCTGAGAGAGCATGAAGCATTGTCAGAATGCAGAACAAAGAGATTGGCATTCAACATTATCGCATATGCTACTCTATTCTAAACTCAAGTCCTGTCAATTTTTTAGCTGTCACAAGTTCCAGTAAGTTGAATATAAACATATAAATGAGTGCTTTCCCTTGGGTTTTAGTTTTCTCATATCACTAACAATTCAAGTCTTACGATTGCAAAATCCAACATTTGCTGCTTTAAGAAGGACGGACATTTCATCTAGGTTGGTAACTGGCACACATATCCGTGGAGCAAAAATACATTAGGGCACTCGCACAGGCTAAACTGACAAGCAATACAGCATAATCTCACAATAGGAGAGGCAGTGGCTGCTGTATGAAATTAGTTTCACGCCGTCCTAAGAACCATGACAATATCAAATTAAAACCAGCAACATACTCCCATAGATCTAAAATGGTCAGATGTTTCAGCATGAGGATCTCATATCTTACTCGTTTTGCACCAGCACGGGCACAGAACACTGAAAGTATTCCAGTCCCACATCCAACATCCATCACCACCTGCATAATTTTGAATCCGTGCAGAAGTTGGGACCTCATTCATGTCCAAACACTAAAACAAAAAAAATCAGAAGAGCAGTTTTACCTTCCCCTCAATAAACTTCCGATGGTGAGTGATCGCTGTGAGGTAAGCATCGGTCCTGACGCGGTCCTGCCAAAACGAAACGTCACGCATTATTTCCATGAATCAGATCAACAATTCAAGTTCGAAACAAGGCACCCAAGGCGATTGGGCGAGATACTTAGGGTTTAAGGGTTTTAGGACCTGGATGAGCAAATGATTCAATCGAGTACGGGTGTGTCAATGCGAGCGTCGGCGTGGTGGCTTACCTTGATCATGGCCTCATGGATGCCAAGGTGGGAGTAGGACTGGAAGTAGATGCGGTCATGCTCCTCCAGCGGAGCCGCCGCAGACGCCTTCCCCGCCTCGGCGACAGGCGGAGAAGCCGCGGAGAGGCGCGGGCGGCGCCGCGCGAGGGGGGACTGGCCGTTGAGGTGCGACGGTAGCATGGCGAGAGGGAGTGAGGACTGAGGAGAGGCGACAGAGATTCCGGTGGAGATTTCTGCCCGGAGTGTGCTCTCCCCAACTGATTTGGCTCCGCTTCGAAATTCATTTTATTTGCAAATTTGCATCGGCCACGTGATCCCGCGGGAAATTGATCCTTCCCTTGTTTCAGTTTAACGTCAAAAGAAGAAGAAGAAGAAACAGATAACTCATTTTAATGTTGGATTATGGTTTTTTTATTTTTTTAAAAAAACTGATAATTTCACTTCTAGGCTTTTCCTTATTATAATATCCTATTTTTTATATCCTCAAGATATAAGGTCATTCGTTCAAAGTCTCTTTATCTTTTGACCAAAATAATCTCAATTGATTTTTCCTAGTCAATAATATAGACTATTTGTTGATCGACGTTTGCATATTATGCTCTCTTATTGCTTTTTCTATATAAAAAGAAATTTTCTGCAACAATTTAGAATATACTAATAAAAACTAGAAGGCTTTAGAGAAATTGATACGGGCATATAAATTTCTTTTTCACTCTCATGTGTCAATGTCCTACGTATGTTTATAGATTTAGGAGAGAACAAACGAATATGGGCCAGAATAAGGATTACATTCGGACTTATGATTATTGACATTGAAAAGATTGACAACTCATGGAGAGATGAAAAAGAGGTTTGCAAATGATTAGAAGCCTCCAATAAGAAAAAAAAACATAAATCTTAAATCTAAATATGAATGATTTTACAGTAAGAGCGTCTACTTTTTGATTGCTTGAAATCAAAGATCATTCCGATCAACATTAGCTCTAACAGATCAGAGAACTGCAATTTATTTTTTTATAGTTAATACTACATAATTCTCCAAAGTCAGAATAAAAAAAAAAGTAATTATTATATAGATGTAAGACATGTTCTCTCCTGAAAAAAAAGAGTAAATGACATGACAGGTACAACAACTTACGTTATACGTACAAATAGGTCATTCTTCTTGTAAAATATTTGTATAGATCATAAATATTATTTAGATGGTGCATTTCATATTAAAATAGACTATGTGACTAAATAGAATGACATGGCATCCATATCACTTTCTACGTGAATAATTCTTTTATAAAAAATTCTTTTTTTTTCATATACGCGACTAATGGCTATCGTTAATGCATTCATGACAGTTCATTTCCCGTGACTCTGATGCCTTCCCGACGCTTTCGTCGCCTGCGTCTCGGTCACTCCCGACGCTCTCCTCCATCTTTTGCGGCCGGCAACACTGCGCCGTGCCGTCCGCACCCGTCACGGTCGTCCACCAAGCTGTTGCCACTGCTAACTCGTTGTTGTATGACACCTCCATCGCTGACCCCTCCCGCCGTCCTCGTACCGTCAGCGGCTCTAGCGACGTTCTCACAGCCGCATCGCGCGTCCGCCCCTCCATCCTTTATATAATCAATCAGACTGAGAACTAATTAATTTAAGAGCATTTTATAGTTATTTATTAAAGAAGAGGTGTTTTTTAAAAAAATCAGTCAAGTTGGAGATAACGTGGATGCCACATCAGCTGATCATAAGTCACATCAGCTATTTTGATGTGATAGACACCACTTAAACAATATTTATGACTTATATAATTATTTTTAATATGATTTATTTACACTTACGACATAAGTTTTTTAACCTGTCATGTCATTTATAAAAAAAAAAGAACTCTCCACGTCAATCGAAGCAACTCTGATTTCAATCAAGTGAAAAATAGGATTTCAATAAACTCATCATTGGGTTGGCCGATGATGGACTGACGCAGACTAGTTAACCGGCTCCAATCATCGATCGAAAAACCCCGGAAAATGGCCTAACCGGCTCCAATCATCGATCGAAAAAACCCGGAAAATGGCCGGCGCCAGCGTCCAACAGCTCTACGCCCTGTCCTTGTCGCAGCCGCAGCGCGGTGAAACCAAAATATCCTGTCGCGCGGGCGCGGTAAGACGCAAGCTCCTCCTCCGGTCTCGGTAGATCTCCTCTCCTCCTCCCTGCTTCGCCTGCCCCGTCGCTCCTCCTCCCCTTTCTGGAAGCCCCCAATTTATTCCGCAATCCAGTTTCCAAAATCAAAATTGCTCTTGCTCCTCCTCTTATCTCGCCGCGCCGCCACTCCGTTTCATTTTCCTCGGCCTCGAAACCCTACTCGCGGATTCCGCTGTGTTGCTTAGGGTTTAGCCCCCCCATCGGCTCTGCTCGGCAGCCATGGCCGTCGAAGAGGCGAGCAGCAGCGGGGAGGAAGGGGCCGGGACGTGGACCCGCGAGCAGGAGAAGGCCTTCGAGAACGCGGTCGCGACGGTGGTGGGTGACGAGGAGGGCGACGCCATGTGGGAGAAGATTGCCAAGCTCGTCGAGGGGAAGACGGCGGAGGAGGTCAGGCAGCACTACGAGCTGCTCGTGGAGGACGTCGACGGCATCGAGGCCGGCCGCGTCCCGCTCCCCACGTATGCTGGCGACGCCGGCGCCGATGAAGGCGGCGGCGGGGGAGGCAGCGGGAAGAAGGGGAGCGGGGGAGGCGGTGGCCACGGGGACAAAGGGTCCGCGAAGTCGGCCGAGCAGGAGCGCAGGAAGGGCATCGCCTGGACAGAGGACGAGCACAGGTTTGCTACCGCTCTGTTTCTCTTGCCTGATAAAATTGCAGCGATATTTTAACTGGTTGTTGAATTGCTCACTCGAGGCACGGTGCTGAATGAACTCCTTCATTCATTCCGGACTGGATGTTGAACGTTACTGTTTTATTGGCGATTTATGTGAATTATCCACATACTAGTTGTTTGTTGCTATAATAGCTACTTAAGTTAACAGCCTTTCCTTGTAGTGAAAGTGAATGAAGGTAAGACATCTCTGTGTGCATTTGGGAATGATAATAAGCAGTTTCATGCATGAATGTTTACTGTCTGGAATGAGGAAGAGGAGATGTCCAATCCGATACATTAGCAATTGCGGTTCTGCATTCTTTTGATTTTTGTTTTGTTAGTGGTCTGCATGGTCAAGAAGCTATAACGTCACTGTTTTTCCCCCGGATTATGTTTACTTATTTGAGTGTTTGCCGCTTCTACCGGATATTTTGGAAATTTGATGCTTAGATAGTAAGCTGAGTGTATGGAGGAGTGTCGTTTTGTGCATTTGGGCAGCTTAGGTATGCTCTGCTGGTTTCCCTTCATTCATGTGAGAAACACATGTTAGCTAGTGACATACGAAACACTGCATACTGGCTGATTTTATTAATTCTTGCAATTACTTTGCCCTGATCATTTGTGAATTTTTAATATCTTTGTTATACTTGTTGATCTGCTCCTAGGTAGTCTCATCTCATGCTGGAATTAGTTTATTCCATTGGAACCATATTGACCTGAACTGCCTTTAGCCATGTGGGTGAGGGATAGTTGGAATATTGATGATTTAACTTTCTTTCTCTTTCTCCATGAAAATCATTTCCCCCCTAGAACAATGGTAAAATACAAGTTACAGGTGCATACTTCTTTTTTCCCTACCAATAAGAGCAGTTTGGATGCATTTATTCTTGTTCTATGTTGTGTCCCCTGCATGTGCATTGCTAAAATTGATTTATCTTGAGAAACTAATCACCCATGCTGTAGTTTATAGTGACAGTAAAAGAAAATTTAGCTACAACATATTTTGCTTGTTTTCTCCTTGTTCTTACTTCAGGTGGATATTTTGTATATTACAAATTGAATCTCTGACACTGAATAATTAAATGTTTACGTCGTATTCATAGTTTTTTTTTTTTTTGCTCATTAGTGTATTTTTCTATCCGGGTTTATATTAAGCGACCACCCTCTGGTAATCTCTGACAATGCTTTATTCAGTTTTAAATTGCCAAGCCTGAACTTATGTTGTGCATTGTATGTGTATCTTTGGTTCTATATGTTTACCTTTTATGCCTCTACATTTTATCTGCAACCTCTTTTTGGCATGCTAAGCTATTTCTGTGAAGTAATTTGGGTATGTGATTAATTATCGGTGCCTGTTGTATGTTCTTTTGGAGAGTGAGATTCCAATGGTTTATTGACTGATAGAAATATGTTCTCGTGAATTACCTGTTTAATATCATGGTTTATTGACTGATAGTGTTTAATATCATGGTTTAAGTAAAATTCAAGTGACTTACACAGAATACATTAGCCTTTCCTTTTTTTCCTCTTCTGAATGTTGAAGGTCTAATAGTAGTAACTTTGATTTGGATTCCATGTAAAAATTAAGCCATTTATTTTGGTTACTATTTTCTTCTGTATCCTACATATTCAAGGAACTTCAACAAATGCGATTCTTTCATCCATGCTCTACTTGTTCGCTACTGATGTTTCTTTCACTTTCTTTTTATTTATTATTTTGCAGATTGTTCCTTCTTGGACTTGAAAAGTATGGCAAAGGTGATTGGCGGAGCATCTCACGGAACTTCGTGATCTCAAGGACACCGACTCAAGTAGCTAGTCATGCACAGAAGTACTTCATCCGTCTGAACTCAATGAATAGAGAGAGGCGACGGTCAAGTATACATGACATCACCAGTGTTAACAACGGCGATGCATCGGCTGCTCAGGGGCCAATCACAGGTACAAATGGGCAAGTTACAAATCCTGGCAAGTCCTCTAAACAAACTCCGACAGCAGCAAATACACCTCCAGGTGTTGATGCTTACGGTACCACAATCGGACAGCCGGTTGGTGGTCCCCTTGTCTCTGCAGTTGGGACTCCTGTTCCTACTCCACCTCATATGACCTATGGCATGCACGCCCCAGTTCCAGGAGCTGTAGTACCTGGTGCTCCAGTAAACATGGCGCCAATGCCCTACCCAATGCCACCACCACCATCTCATGGGTGAGGCGTATTTATATTGCTGCATGGCTTGGAAAGAGAACCGTAGTCTCCATTTGTTGCTTTTAGCAGATGCTCTGCCATGTCTTAATAAAGCAATATCAATAAACTCTTGTACATTACAAACTGGCATTATATGTTGCATTTGGAGGACATTGCAGATTTGGTACTTGTGTTCCATGTAAGCATTCAATGTATATCTGGACCAAGTGTTTACAGGATGAGTGACGTCATGCTGCGTATCTTGGTCAAGCAGCCTGGCTAGATGTTGTGGTCGGTCAGTATCTGTGATGTAAACTGTACATCTGCTGAAACAAGAGTGAGTGAGTGACATAGTACGTGGCACTGTTTCTCTGTTCATTTCTGTCAAAAACTGTATGTCTCGTAAATAACGGTGGCAGTGATCATGTAATACTGTATTTACTTGAGGTTTTGCACAACAGAAAGGGAGACGCTTGGTCAGTTTATTAGCTGTGGTGATTCTGCCTCAAATGTCCGATCATTCCTCGTTCTGTGAGGAAATACGCTACTAGTATCAGGTAGCCGTACGACGTGAGGTCTTTCTCGGCGCCAGAATTGTTTCAGACTGAGATGGACAAAAGTAGCGCGTGCATCTCCGAAGCCTGATCATTATACTAGTAGTACTTGACTTCCTTATCACAACGCTCACGGTTCCCATTGCTTTTCTGGTACGGTACGTGTGTTGCCCTCTAGCACAAGGAACGACATGGTTCAATCACGTTTCTGACCGGCCGTGTCCTCCTACCCCGTGGAAAGAAAAGAGGAACCATCCGATGGCGTTCTCTCCTTGATCTGGCTTGCTCACCACCACCAAACTCTATACAGAAGACCCGTCGCCCTCGTGAGCATATCATGCCTGCGGACTGCGGCGCACCGCCACTCCGCCAGACCAATGTGTTTGTGTGACGCGAGCGAGACACATGCACAGCCAGCCCTGGGCCGAACCCAAAACCGTGCGCCCGGATCCCCAAAAAACCACCTTTTCCTAGGACGGCACGCTAGCTAGGGACGAAGGATGGAGACCGGCTGGTGGCTGGGTGCATGGGCCTCGCGGCATCCTTCGCGGCCTCGCGGCATATGACCGCGTCCCCCCCCCCCCCCCCCCCCCCCCGCTTCACTGCACTGCAACAACATGCAAAATAGTCAAACACTCAAAGGTTCAGCTCGTAACTGACAGGATTGTTTTTGTATTACAATCATATGGGACACCGAATGTCTGCTCTTTATATCCCTAGTGACGTCAGAAGTACCAGGTGACGCCGAATATTTTATGTTGCCAAGCATGTTTTCCTGGATATCCCAAACAAACTTTCTACAGTGTTCATTTTTAAAAAAAAATTATGGTAATTGCACTGCATCTGCAACAGAAAGCTATACTATATGAGACTCAGGTAATTTTACTCCGCGCTTGAAGCTGGCCTAGACACGTCACGCACATTCCACCAATGTAATGTTGACCTAGACATGTCATACATATCAGTAACGTAATATATCTCCATTGGTTTCCATACGGATCAACAATGATAACGATAAAAAAGATTTCATTTTGGGAAAGTCAATGACGTTGCCGGTCGTAAGAAAAAAACACAGTAACCGATGCGCTATACATTTATAGAGCGTATTTCTCATTGATCGCGTCGAATAATCACGTCAGATCGGTCGAATCTCGTCGGATCGCACGGATCATAAGAATTAATAGAGCCTACATTTTTTTCAAATTAACCAGCATTGCTAAACAATTGAAAACCAGCTAAAAAATAAATCTGATACTAAAAATATCCTTCTGCACTACTGAATACCCCCCAGAAAAATACCGAATTAAGGTATAAATTACGACCATGCCATGATTTTGACCAAGTGGTATATGGCACTGTCACTCTCGAGTGCCATATCTTTGGGTTCTGTCCCATTTATAGTTCTTGTTTGGCTAGCATTCTCTCAGATTTTCTTCTTGACCTCTCCCTACAAAAATTCCCCAAATTAAAACGAAGGAAGCAGCACCCACATCACACCTCTTCGAGGCCGCGCCGCACCCAGTGTACCCGACTCGCTCTTGTCTCTCTCTCTCTCTCTCTCTCTCTCTCTCTCTCTCTCTCTCTCTCTCTCTCTCTCTCTCTATCTATCTCTCACTTGCGGAAGACGTCGTCGTCGCTGCTCCCGCATGGCCGACTCGACGGGCCCGTCTGCCGGCCCCGGCCCTGGCGGCGCCGCCGCAGGCCACGGTGACCTGGGCAGGGGCATGACGCAAGCGCAGTACCAGGCTTTCCTGGCGTCCGCCTCCATGATGAACAGGATCACACCGCCGAGCGCGGCCAACGTTCACCCGGAACAGACTCACCAGCAGTACCCCGTCGGCATGATCCCGGCGCCGGTGCGAATGTCGATGCCGTCAGCACCGCGTCCCCTGTACTCCACCCCGATCATCGTGCCGCCGTCGCAGCAGCTGGCGCCACCGCCGCAGTACCGCGCCCAGTTCCAGACTCATCAGCCGCCGTCTCTTCTTGCCGGTCAGTGCGGCGCGCTTGCTTTTCAATTCTGCATCCTTGATCTTGTCATAGTGGGTTTCTCTGAGGTTGTTTCTAGGGTCTTGCGCGCTTCGATCTGCACGTCGTCGACTCGTGGTCGTGGTACCTGCCTTAGATGTAGGATCCGCCCGGTTCTCTCCTTTGATCATCGCTGTTTTTTCTTTGTGGATTTGCCCGGTTCTCTTTCATGATTTAGCCAGGCAACTAGCTGTGTTTCTCGGTGCGCAAGGATCCCCTTTTATGGGTTCAAAGTCATTACCATGCACTGGTGTGATCCTTGTTACCAGTTTTGATCACTCCAGGAGGGGAAAGATCAGCCGTAAGTACAAAACGACTTACCATTTGTAGCTAGTCATGTGTCCTGATGACTCCCTAATTTAATGATAGTTATAGCAAAGTGATTAACATTTTCCAGTTGGCGTGCCATGTTTTATTATTGATCCTCTTGCCATATACTGCCACGGTTATTACCAGACTCTTCTCATCATCTCATAAATGTTCTCTTCAGTCTTTTTATACTACGTGAACGTCTTATACTGCCTTTGTGCTGCTTATTCGATCACCAGGACACTACCAGCATCAGGATTATGCAACCTACGGGGGCAACACTACGTCGTCGACTTCTCCGTCGCTAGGTTTTGCAGGCTGGAGAACGTACAATGCACTCATGTCTTTCGGGCATCAAACTCCTTTCGGCAGCAGCGGCGGCGACAACAACAACAACAACTGCAACATCAGCGTCCACAGCAATGGGTTTCAGCAAAACTCATCGCCATACTCCATCAGCAGCATATGGCCTAATAATCATACACCGATGAACCAGCACTACAACATCAACTATGTTCCTGCTGCTGCAACAAACGGTCCTGCGCTTCAAGCTTCTTCCTTTCACCACCACAGCAACACTAACCAGCAACAGAGGAATCTAGGTATTTGTATATAACACTTGGGTTTTAATTAGTGGAATGTCTGCATGCATGAGTTCACACTATGATGTGAACAGAAGGAAACCCAAATAATGGGTTTGCTTCTTCAGGCTAAAAAAAAGGAAGAAAGCGTGCGAAACTAAGCTTTGAACCATTTGAATTAGAAGAAATATACTAAACGAGAACCGTTATAGATAAAATTTGTCGCATTCGCCTTATTAACTACCACTCCTTTCGGTTTCTGATGACGTTATCGTAACGCTTTTAGTTCAATTTTTTTAGCTAATATGAATTTGTGCTAATGTCATCAGAATTGGAACATGGAGGGAGTGGAATGATGTTAAGTCAACTTTCTAAAAGTTCAGAAAATTGTCCTAACGATATTAGTTAAAATATGAGGGTGTATGAAATGATATCTGAAATGGCAAGTACTGTCTGAATTCTCCTATAGCAAGGCATGCAAAGACATTAATAGGCTAAGTGCAATCCTTATGGTTGTGGGCATCAAAATGGTAGACAAAACACATACTACTCATGCAAGCTAGGCCTCAACATAGGCTACTAAACAAAAAAGAGGGGATAGCACAACCTTTCCCTTTTTTTATTTGATTCATATATACCATGTTTATCATGCATCTACATATTGTCTAAAAATAATTGAGAAAATAATTCTCATGCATTGCTCAGGTTTTGCAACAAGCTTTGGGGCAACTGCACCGGTGGTACTGACACCTGCTCCACCTTTGGAACTGATGTCTCAAAGAAGGACCAATCGTACTCCGGCTCCAATCTTCCAGGAAGTCAAGGATCTAGATGTAACTTTTTGATCTTTTGAATTATGCATGCATATTGAAATGTTTTAGAGTTCATGAGAATTTCTGGTATCAACTTTTCTAGGGTATTGGGGTTTTAAGGGCCTCTGGACCTGTAGAGATTGAGGAAAGTGATGCCAGTGAGGAATCTGATACTGCTCCGGTGTTGGAGGCCCAAAATCAGTTGGGCCAGGATGTCGTTGACATCAACGCTAAGAATAATATTGTACGTTGTCCTGCATCAGATGCTTTTCTAATCCTGCTACCGTTTTCTATTTTACATGGTCTGCGCTATATAAGTGCAGAAAATTCATTTGACATATTTTTTGGTTCAGACAAAAGGAAGTCATTATCGCAATATTCCACCAGTTGACAAGTTTTAAATTTAGAGTGGTTTCCCACTGAACCATGACTGCACTCTTATATACAAATCTGTGTCATACAGGTACTCAACTGTAAAGATTACCATACTGTTTTGCGCAAGGATTTGACCAATAGTGATTGTGGAAATATTGGAAGAATTGTGCTGCCAAAGGTATAACTGATTTTAATCTCTGGTCGATACCCTAAATGTTTTAAATCAATTATGTTCCAGCACGAGGCATATCTATATTGCTACGAATCCAATTATAAGTTTTATTGTCATGCTGTGTGCAACTAATTTCTGTCTTCTGAATTTTCGTAGAGAGATGCAGAGGCAAATCTTCCGTTCTTGGTTGACAAGGATGGCATGATACTGGAAATGGATGATTTGGAGCTTCCAGATGTATGGAAGTTCAAGTACAGGTATCCTCATCGTATCACAGAGCTTGCAGTTCAGGATTGAATAGTTGCAATCAATTCAAGTTTTATTATGCTGATGCTTTTTTCCCCACTCTGTTTCAGGTACTGGCCTAACAATAAGAGCAGGATGTATATCTTGGAAACCACTGGTATGCGGAACAGCTAACAGTAATTCTTAAACTTTCAGGATTGAACAGGTGTTGATAATGAATTGCATATTGTATTTTCAGGTGAGTTTGTTAAGAAGCATAACCTTGAAGTAGGAGACATCTTTATTATCTACCAGCACAAGAGGACGGGCAGACAGGTATGCGGAAGTTCTATGCTCCAGTTACACTCCATTCTGTACATCTGAGAAGCCTATTCCAAGTATGTTTGGAATTCATTTCCATGGTCTCCTTATGGTTCTGTTCTATCTTGAAGGTTGCCCGTGCTGTGAAGGCAAAGCAGTTGAGCTCCAACCTGAACTTGCTGCAATGCCAGTGCATGAAGGAAGGCAATAGCAGTGAGGAGTGCGGGTTCGCCGTAAGCCCTCCGATCAAGAAAACCTGATCGAAGGAAACGTCGAACAGAGCATCGCTTGAACTAGATGCCAGTAACCTGTTGTGAGGTTTGTATGATTGAAACAGAGTTCAGGCCGCCGAACTTCCTAGGCCTTTAGAACTGACAGAGCTCTGTCCGGAGAGAGAACATCTATTTTCTGTGTTGTTGGTAACTATCACCTTCCGTGTAGCTTGTGTTAAACATCTTAATTTGCTTTGTATCTGTACATTATTCCCGGGTTATGGATAATGTGATCGTGGTTGTTATAGTATCCTCGGTTGGTTAATTCTGGTTCTGTTTTGCTTCAGAAATAATTTGCAGGGTAGCATCGACGGTTTTGCTATATATAGGAGCTCTTGTCAATTTTACTTTTGCATTTCTGAAATTGTTGGTCCAACGACTTGTCAGCTGTTGAAAGTTTTTTGTTTTGAGATGAACAGAGGATAGCATTGATTGGTGAAGGAAAACCATAAGACAATAGCTTGGTTCACTATTCAGACAGCTAATGTCGTGACTGGATCGATCTGGTTGTAGCATGTTGGATCTTTTCGATTCAACAGTGCTACTAAGGTCTAAGGTTCAAAAGAGATGTAGATCAAGTTGGTGTGACCTAGAAACACACCCCTATTTGCACACGAGTAGCGTATGGGCAGCAGGCCAGAATTAAAAATATCATAATAGGAAAGTTAAGGGGAGCATGTAGCAAAGCCTCGTTCCTTTAGCATCTATAGGCCCTGTTTGGTGCGGCTCCGTGGTGCTCCCGCTCCTCCACTGTGCTGCCATTGTGTTGTGTCAGATTGAGCTGCTCCCGCGAGCTGGTGAAGCCAGAAAAAGTAGCTTTGCCTGCTCCCTGTTATATTTTCGCATGTCCGGAGGAACCGCTCCGAGCTACAGGACATCAACAGTGCTGGTTGCAGACGGAGCGGAGCGACGAGGAGCGGAGCCTAACAGGGCCTATGATGAGCATATAACCTAGTATGTAGGAGCTAGTATGATAGTTAAGTAGAATCTGTCATGCATGATGCTTGTCATCTTTCAAAGAACGGAAACATGGTCGTTGTACATATAGCCAGGCAGTTCGCATCAATTACAAATTGAAAAACACTGATCAAATAAAAAGGGCTAGTACATGAAGACCGTCTCCATGACGCATGTCGGACATCATTTTATTACTCTTCGTTTTCTTTTTAAAAAAATATTGTCACTAGTTAGTTTTGAACTAACATTTTTTTCCTGTTCCTAATTAAAGCCTGTTGTTGTTCAGAGCACCTTGTGATAATAAGTACTTCCTTCATTTTATTTTGGTTGTCATTAGGACGACCGAAATAGACTTGCGGTTAGTGTTAATTTTCTGTCGGAAACAGACGTACAAAGATAAAAGGAGGACTAGCTTTATTTTTCACTTGATTTGTGTTACGACGAACGCGACGTGTCCACGAGCGCGCGGAGGCCGATCTATGGCTGAAAGGTTTTCCGAGAGAGACGTCGCGGGACAAGCAGGCTAGGTAGCTAGGCTAGGCCGGCGGTGGTGGGGCTGGGGGCGCGCTAGCTTTAGCTGCTGATGAGTCTCTCGGGCAAGCTCACATGATCACCCAGCACGGCTGCTGCTAATGCATCCGTCACTAAGAGCGCATGTACTTGCCCTGCTTCTGCTTCCACTCGGAGCGCGATTGTTCGATGCACTTTGCCTTGGCCGTCCCTTTCAATTCAGCAGCAGTCGGGGCAAGTACATCATACTGCAGATTGGACGCCAAAAAATTGTTGTTGTGACGGCAGCAGCACATGCAAATGCATATAGATACAAGAACTTCTCACTTCTGGGCGTCGTGAGTGGCATTATGAGGACCACTACAAACCACATACACAAAGCTCGAAGCTACTACTAAATGTTGTTGCAAAGAAAAGGAGGAGGTGGTTGCCATGTCACCGTAATGGCTTCTCTAAATGTTGCTGCAGGGTCAGTGTAAGTGCTCCAAATTAATCGATTGATTCCTGTTCGTGGAGTGTAGTTTATGCGTCATAATTGAAGCCTAGGACAAAGTCCCTCCCTATGAACCTAGCTACTAGTGATGGACTATAGCCACAACACAAGGACTTGTCATCCATATGGCACAGTGGAGATGTTCCTGCCAGATGATTTGGGATGTCTGAAGTTGCATGGCCTTTGGAATTTTTGGCATAGCGCACTGTCGAAGAATTCAGTCAGGGTGTAGCTAGCCTTTACAGATTTAAGTGCATCACAATAGTAGTTCCTTTTTGATGTCGAGATGAAATCAGCCCCTGAAACCGCGCGTGCAGACTTAGGTAGGGGTACTACTGCAGGGAATGGATCGAATGAAATCAACCCGCCATCCAGATCTGAGAACCGATTGATGATAAGTTGACTGTACATGAACGACAGGGATGAAACGCAAAGCCCGCTTTTGAATTGAATTAGTACTACTATAACGGGCAAGGTTGGGACTTGTGGGTGCTGCCTTTCATTTCACGCAAAGCAATGGTATGCCGCTTCACCAAATCACAATCATGCAGTCGTGCTTGTGTGTAGCAGGAGGGGATGGTTCAGTTCGAAAGTGTGCCCACGCCCCTGTGTGCCCGTCCGATCCGGTAGCAGTTCGAATGCCACTTTCAGAGTCATGGGAAAAATCTGTCAAATTCGTTGCTGGGTAGGAGTACTAATCATTTGATTATTTTTTGAAAGATCAATTGATTGTATTGTAAAACATCTATCTCTACGATGAAGGAACTTGGTTCTGCAGATGTCATTATTGGCCCCCATGTGGCTTCAACACTGTTTATATATAATCACAGACGACACGTCCACCGCTTCACTAGTATTAGAGCACCATATGAACTTGGACAATTAGCACTGTTATATTCAGTAAAGAACTGTAGGAAAAGGGGAGAGATGGAAAATTAAGAAGCTACTGTAGGAACAAAATGCCAGAGCAGCACTGAAAGGAGAACCTAACAACAACGAAGTACCAACCCAAACCATCATTTCAGCTCATTAAGGCCATTTCTAGCTACTCCCACAGCACCACCATATCCAATAATTCATTCATCCAGAACCTTCATAATAACCTGCAAAATCCAGAAGGATGGCAACAAACTCGTCAGTTCGAGGGTTTAATTTGGCCATTTGTTGAAGATGCGTTTTTTTTTTCACTGAAGGCATGTTATGTTCAAAATTAAAGAAATTTAAAACAAGGGATTCATTAACCGTTTCTTTTTCGGATATACTACTAGCTAGTTAGTCAACATCCATGATGTGGAAGTTTGTATATTAGTTACTATAATCTTTTTCCTTTTTTGAATGTATGCTCTGAAAAGAAAATAAAGATTCAATTTTTGCAGCGACGAAACAACTTCTACTGATGATCTTGACTCGAATTATTTATTTGGATGGAGTGAATAGAAGAGCCGATCGAGAAACAGAATGAAGCATCCAGCACTGTCAGTGAGCACTAAGCAAGGTTGCATGAACAGTTAGATCCTGATGGCACCGAAAGGGTAAGAAGTGGATCAGCGGACTGCAGGCGCGGGAGGGGAGCCGACCAAATTTTTGCTTTCTTACGGAAAGCAGCCATGCCAGTTGCCAGTCCAGCCGTGGGGCGTGGGACACGCAAACGACAACTCATTCTGATTAAGCAGGCAGAAGTGGAACGGAAGGGATTTTATTACTACTTGTTTCAGTACACTGGAGATGGAGATTGATTTACCTAAGCACGGCGATTTGATTGATCCCCGCCTCCCTCCGCTCCGGCGGTCTCTTCGGCGGCGGCACACCAAGAAAAACTCACTCCACCAAAGATGTGTATATATGTGTATCTACGTATCGTACGGCTGCGATGGGAGGCGGTTGGACGGGATCAGATCGGAGGGCGCCTATTGCCGCCCGAAGGAGTTGCGGTTCTTCTTGATGAAGTCGTCGAACCGGCGGTTCATCTCCTCCGCGCCAACCGACGGGTCCCGCGCTCTCGGCGGCGGCGGGCGCTGCTGCTGCTTTGCGGGAGCGGGAGGTGCCTCTGGCGCTGGCGCGGCGGCGGGTCCCGAGCGCGTCTTCTGCATGATGGCGTTCCACGTAGCGTCCAGGTCGTCGTCGTCCCCGGCGTCGTCGCAGTCCACTGTCTGGGACGGCAGCGAGAGATCCCGCTGGAGAACAGCGCGTTCCTGCACGGCCGCGAAGACGACGCTCCTACTAGCTCCTTCCACGGAGTAGTAGGACGGTGCGGCGGAGGTGGCGTCCTCGTCAGACTCCGTGGTGACGCAGGAGTCGCTGCCGCCGGAGTCGGGGGAGAACTCCGGCGAGGAACAGTAATCGGGCTCCAGCATGTGCCCGCCGACCTCCTCCTCCTTGGCCTGCTTGACGGCGGGGGCGATCTCCTCCACGACAGCAACCGGCGGCAGCGGGTGCGCGGCGGCGTGGTGATGCGCGACCGGCCAGGGGTCCTTGTGGTGCTGGTGCCCCTGCTGGTGGAAGTGCTTGTGGTCGGAGAGCTTCCAGATGACGAGGATGATGAGATGCACGGTGACGAAGAGGTAAGGCGGCGCGAGCCAGAACCGCGCGACGGACCACGCGCGCGGGAGGACGGCGCCGGCCACGGACACGAGCTCCGGGACCGCGAGGCGCGCCACGGAGGCGGCCGCGGCCAGCGCGACGGACGCGAGCGCCACCTTCGCCGCGAGCACCGTCGTCGTGGACATGCCGCCGCCGCCGGCGGCGCGGTGCCGCGAGGCTTCGTAGCTGTATGGTGATGACATGGCTGGCACGCGAGCGGGTTGGGCGGTGTGGTGTGGTGTGGTGTCGTGTGGTATGGTATGGTAGGTGGTGGGGGCGAGACGAGGGCGAGGAGGCGTCGGCGTCGCGGTCGCTGCGTGAGGAATGAACGAGGAGGCAGGCAGACAGGAAGAGGAGTGCTCGCTATTTATGGGGGGACGGGAGCGGCAGAGGTTACTGTATGTGTACTGGTTTTTCTCTGAAACTGTGATTTGTAATTGATTTGCTTCAAGATTTAATTTAGGATCATAATTCGAGTATTATTTACCTCCATACATAGAGTGAGTTACTTGGAAAGTTGAGATCCATCACATCCGGTTCTCTAATATGTAGCCATCGCTATGGTTGGATGGAATGTTTTCTACTACTATCTTCTGAATGAATTTTTGGAATCAGTAAATCTGTTAGTGACAGATAACTAGTGCTGTCAAATTCTGCATTCATGCAGGGCCTCTTTGCTTGTGCGATCGTGAATTGGAAGGAATGCGATGATCTCCATGGGACCCGGGGGAATGGCTGTGCGCCGGATCTGATCGACCAGCGTCACCGTTGGAATTAGCTGTGTTTGGGGCAAATCATTTCTGATTCTTCTTAATTTCCAGTGTTTGCCAGCCAATGTAATCATGAATTGAGCAACTTGTGCGGAATAACTCTTGAATGAAAAAAAAAAAAATTAAAAATGAAAGAAGACACAAGATAAGTAAATGATACTGTACCAAATTGATTCACAAACGTCGGCACAGGCACTAATGTTCTCTTCTGACAGTACATATGCAGCAATCTCATACAGTGATCGGATTTGAGTGCTTCTGATGAGTGATGAAATCTCGAATAGCTGACGACGAAGACGCAGGGAGCATCAGTTCCCTGATCCGGCTACAACATGGGCAAGCCAGCGTTTGTAGCGTACACACATGGCTCCGCCTACCAGCCTCTGTGGCAAGTCAACTCCTCCCACTAAACAATAGTACTAATGCATTAAGTATTATCCTGGATGGATGCGTATTATACATTATAATTACACCGGGCAGATCTAGATCAAGAAACGAACGAAACAGGGGGAACAGGTAAGCAGAGTCAAAGTCCCAACGTTCCACAGGACAACAACATATTAGCAGCAGGTGGAAAAAAAAGCATCCGGTCTTTAACCTAACCGTTAGTCAGTATACTAGCAGAATTATTTATGTAATAATCACTGGTCATCAGGTTATGAATTGTTTACTACTAAGTACTACTGATGAAGAGAGAGTTGAAACAAGAGTATGAGCACATTAAATGCAGTCATTTTAGCTTAATGACCCCAGCAGATGCTAGTACGTACTACTGGTGGACGTTTTTGCCGCCCGCTCTTTCCAGCGTCGACAGTCGACACCTCCGATGGCTGGCTGGCTGGCTGTAGAGTGAATCGCGATGCACCGCGTCCATGCTGCCGACCCATCGAGACATGGATCATGGATGGATGGCCAGTGAAGAACAAGTCACGTCTTTGAACCCAATTCATAGGAGCCTTTGAAAGAGAGCATATCTATCACCGGTTGTTAGCGACGCATACGGTCGATCGAGACGAAGCAGGTGGTGTCGTGTCGTAGACAGACAGAGACTGGTCTCTGGACCTGCTGCTTGCCGGCGACCAGCGAGAGAGACTTGCCGACGTGATCCGTCCCAATGAGCGAGACAGACACTGCTAGTATGTGGTGTGGCCGTGGCCGGCGCTCGATCTCAATCTCCTCCTCCTCGTCGTCCCCACGATCGATGAGATGATGCTGTACGTGTACGTACTACGTAATTCGAGCGTCGTGGTAGTAAGATTAATTACGACGTCGCGGACAGTCGGGATCACGCGTACTACGTAGGATTAATAATTAGTTATTGAGGGATCTCGGGCTGCATTAACTGCCTAAGCAAACGGTGAACCATCTGGTCATGCAATGCAAGCTGTCGTTAGCTTGCTGGACAAGCGGTTTTTTTTTTTTTTTTTGGTTTGGTTGGTTAGCAAGCTTGTTAGCTTCATCTTCCGTTCGCTTTACCAAAGGCAGATCATTATATGTGATGGTCCTGGAGGCAGCAGCTACCTGGTCATGGTCATGCAGCGCCATCGACAAGGGAAGAATAATTGTAATTTGGAAATAAATAAGCTATTTATTCACCATGAGTTCCTTTTTTTATTATTTTGAGTTTTTCAATAGCGCAGGAGAGTACATATACGCAGTTCGTATTGTGTACTGAAAATTCCTCTCTCTCTCTCTTTGGTCTTGCGAAATCCAAATGGGCCCTCTAGAGAGCTAGTACTACTTTGTTGCACTACTGACGATCGATTGTGACATACTACAGTAACTGAATTCAGGAAAAAAAAAGCGTCAAACAAACCAATAGTATACTACGTACTACAGTTTGGTAGTATGTGTGTACTTGCTACAAGTATATAGTTTAGGAAAAGTTCGCTCCGTCCGTGATTTTGTTATGCTAAAGGCATGGTTAGTGAGGGGGTTCGTTCAGGCTAAACAACGTCCCAAATTAAGCTCAAACACTCCATCTTCCCTAACCACCGGTGTTTGTTTGGTTTCCTTCCGTACGATCCAGTTCAATACACAAATACCCTTTTTTTTTTTTTGCTAGGGAATACACAAGCTAGTGCCTTTCTTTGATGCTCTCATCTCATCGCACAGCAGGCTTTATTCCTTGCTTCTCCTAAACTAAGTACCCCGCCTGACCTCATGCAAGCAAATGGAATAAGAGCTGCGCAAACTGCCTGATTAAGAATAAACTCTCCTTTTTTAAAAAACTACTAGTTGGTTGATCATAATATCTCATCCACTGACCTCAATTAGTAGTTGCAATTGAATAAGAGTTCGAGAACACAACTAATTAATTAATGTCGCTGTTGCAGCCAATTGCAAAATATGCTGCTTCATTTCGATATATAGGAGGAGCTTAATTAAACAGGAAGATCGATCGTATTTTGCGTCGCTGGAGTCAAAGAAAAGGAATCACGGCGTGTTAATTATGGAATCCATTTCTTCAGTAATTTGAACGTTCACTTGTCTACCTTCGGGTTGCGTTGTGTACTTGAGTGAGTCTGGATGGCTTGTGTACGTTTGGATGTTGTAACGGTTTTTCAACACACGTTTTAGGTAACTAACGCTTTTGGTTGAGAAAACAGAAAAGTAAGACTCAATTTGTTACAATCATTTTTGTTGCCAGCTGCCAGCACTTATTTACTCAACTATATATATAAATCGCGTACGATTTTGAACGCAAGGCAGCATTTTCAAATCCGAATTTGAAACGAGTTGGTCGTTGGAGGATGGGTGCTTTCGTTCGTGCTGGACCCCGCCGGCGGCCTGGCAGGCAGGCAGGCAGGCAGGCATCCCATCACTTTGGCGCGGAGGAGGAGCAGCAACTGAACCATTTGTAAAGGGAGGTTGGGGAGGCGATGGTGGGGCTCTATCCCTTCTCTTATCTTTTTCCAATGGACGGTGCAATCGTGCATGGCCTGGCCCTTCTCTTTCCATTCCATCTCCTCCTTTAGACTATTCTTATCATCATTATTACCATGTACACATGTACTAAACCCACACTCACATCCACTTCCTTCCTGCGCCTTATTTGTTGTGCACCCTGTCCTGACCCTGTGCTGTTTCAAGCTTTGTTGAATTTAGTATGTGGTAATCTTGTGATGAACGTGCCTTGTTTATTTAAAGACGAGTAGTTAAAAGATGGAGAACTGTGTGCCGATGGCGGAAGATCTCAAGTGAAAGTGATCGGCGTCGGTTTCTCCCTCCCACACTGGCAGCAGCACTGTCGTCAGGATAAGCACAGATCAGTGCTGATGAGACCAGCGATAATGCAACAGTGGGTCGGTAGTAGAACCACGAAGTTGCTGTGCACTGCACTTGAGCCTTCGGCTGTCAAACTCCTGGAATTTTTAATGCGAACAACCGGGCCCTGAAGGATTTGCAGGCTGCACGGCTTATATATATATATATATATAAAAGCTCTATACAGCATTCTGAGCACTGAATAGCTTATTCTGTACCCAGATATAAACTGTAAATAATTATCATGATCGTAAAATATTTATATTTCTATTATGATATATTGTCTCTCTTTTTTACCCTCCTTCGATTTAGTACTATATTCATTTACTAGTTAAGATATTTCATAAATACGTAAAAATATAGTTTTAAATCATAAAAATTATACTAAATTATTGAGTTGTCTTATAAAACTATTAATATTATTTACCATGATCGTAAAGTGTATTTATTTTACTATGACACTAAAACGATTTTTTTACCATAAAAACATATTTTTGGAACCATAAATTATACAAACTTTTACCATGCTTATCGATTTACCATGAAACTTCTATTGTTATACGTTCACATGAAAATGTATTTAATAACCAGTTAATTTTTGATATAAACTAATTATGATTCCACTAGAAAAGTACAATGGTGACTATAAAACAAGTATGCGTCGTGTATATAAAACAAGTAACGCATGCATGGTGCATACAAAATCCAATCAGAACCAGTTTTTACAAGTGCACGAATGCTTTTACACGACAAAAATTAAATTAAAATTAACAATGATTCTTTGAGACTATGAGTGCAAAAATATATCTATTGTAACTTTGTCAATTCAAGTATAAAATTTACGGGTGTAAATAACATGTTTTTACACTTTCGACTTTGATAAAAATAAATCAAATAAAGGTTTTTACATGTCAAATTGTAGCCAACTGCGTCGGATTATAAAAAGCAATTATGATTCAAAATTTTTTTGACATGTATTAAATCATTTGGAATTACGATTAGGTTTTTAAGAGTGTAGCTAATAGGTTTTATAAGTCTGAACTGTAAAAACTATTACAAATAATGACAGATTTTTACAAACTATTTAGTCGCAAGTCCAATGTTTAGAGTTTGTAAAACCTTCTTTTATGTTTATAGAAAAAAATTTATTTTGTCACGGCACCAAATCCTTACCAATGCCAGGTGATGTAAACTTATTATAACTTTATAGTGGAGGTTTTAGAGATCCCTTGAATTAAAACTTTTACTGTTTAAATATTTTTTTATACTTAAAATACAACTTTTTTAGATTGATAAAATTCGAGCAATACCAGTTTTGAAGATGCATGAATGTTTCTACACAATAGAACTACAACCACGCTTCTTTAACACTGGATGCGAAAACATACCTATTGCAATTTTCTCAATTTAAGTATAGATTTTACGGGTGTAAGTAACATGCTTTTACACTTTTGACTTTGATAAAAACAAAATCAAACAAAGATTTTTATATGTCAAACTGTATGATTATAAAAAATAGTTTGAATTAACTTTTTTCATGATTATTAAATCCTTGGGAATAACGGTTAAGTTTTTACGATCATGGCTAACACGTTTTACAAGTCCGAAATGTAAAAATTAGGCAAAAATACCTTGTAACTAAACTGGTAAGAAAAGAAATAAAAAACTCACCCATCCTACCTCTCCTACGTGCGTTTTAAATGTGCTTCCGAGTAGGATGAATTAGATGCCTGGTCAATCAAGACTCGCTTGATGGCACCATCTATTTTTATGATGAAAATATAAAGATTTTACAATCGTGATGATTATTTACAGTTTAGACCTGGTATTGAATAAGCTATTCAGTACCCAGGATGCCAAATAGCTCTATCTTTTATATATATATATATATATATATATATATATATATATATTAGTGTTAGACTGTTTGTTCTGCGTCTCTTTTGGCGGATCATCAAATTCGAATCGGATCCTGCATAATGATCACATATAATTTGTACTATATATGATTATTAACGGGGACGAAATAATGTGCTGCTGGATGCTTAGACGTCAAGATGATAGTACAACAATTTCAAAGGTGTCTCTCTGTTTTGCAATGGGATCGGGTGCCGTGGAGTGGACCGAATCGCGAATAGAGACCGGGAGGAGGAAGTGGTGCGGTTGGTTGGCATTGGCCCCCCGGCCCCTTTGCTTGGCGGGCATGATGTGTTTCTGATTCTTTTCTTGTCCCCCTAATCGTACATTCACATTCGGCATTCGCATGTGAGGAGGTGCCTCAGCGTTCTGCTAATCATTTTTCCTTCCCACCTTTATGCAACTGCTATCCTGTCAGAACCAGATAGATTGCTGTTGTTCCATTGAGAGGGTTAGCTTAGCTTATGGCTCATCATCAGTAGAGTTTGCGTGAAGCAAATCTGGCAGAATTACAAGGAGAGGATGCGCGATTTGTTTGTCAGGTAAGCAGGTCAGAATATCGTATCTGTGAATCATAAGCAATCGACAGTCCCGGGTAAATAAATTAAAGAAAAAAGAGAGGAGTGCTCGTAGGCAGCAGAGCACGTGTTATACTTCTAGTATCCTGTCATTCATCACAAGGTTAGGTTCCTTCCTCCTGGTCTTTAGAATTAGAGGCACCATTACAGTACATGGAAAATTCCAAGGAGCAGAGCAGACGCAACGACCGATGATGAGTGTGTTTGGTGCACGAGTGACTGGCCGTTTTGAGGGCGTATGCACGGGCGCCACAAGCGGACCCTGAAACAGTGCCCGCTTCTGGACCGGCGCAGGGGGAGCAGAAAGGACGGACATTCACGTTCTGTCGACGGTCATTCTGAACGTCATCGGCGACGACCGCGGTCGCTCCGACTGTCAGCTCCGACGAGCACTCGGGTTTCTAGTATCATCTTTTTCTACGCGGTTCCAGTGCAAATGCTTTATCGTCTGGTTGGTTTACTCGTGAGATGGTCGGTAATTTTTAGTACTACTGGTAATTATGAGCAGCTTTCCAGGAGGGGGGAGTGGAGCAGGTCGTTTTCGTGCGCGACTGTGCTGTCCGGCGGCCGGGCGGGCGAGCTACGACGCCGAGCCGGACACTCGAGTAGGATTTGGATTTGTGCGCGTGTTAGCCGATCGCTGTCCGCGGCGCGGCCCTTGTCACCCGCCATCGCCACCGCACGCGCACAGCTGTGGAGCACAATCCCGGCGTAACGGCGTTGTGCCTCGGGTCAAGTCCAGTCCAGCGCCAGGGCCAAGGGCATGTCTGCTTGCGCCTGTCCGCTTGCGCACTAGGTCTCTCCACTGGCAAGAATGTCACATACTAGTACTTTTAACACGTAATTTCTTTGAAATTTTACAAGAAACAGTTTCATCTCTTCCCGTGCCAGAGTGTCTGAATTTGGGTCGATCGACAAGTACAGTTTGCAGCGGCTATAATAAAAAGTCCACCGTCAGGTCGTCAGCAGCTTTTGGACGATGCTGCCTGGAAGAATCCTGTGCTGCTGCTTTCCAGGGGCCCCTAACGGGGAAAAAAAAATCGACGACTTTATAGCTTCGTTAGGTTTGTATCAGTAGTCAGAAGCAGTAGTAGTAGTAGTAATGCACAAGTACTACGTACAACTGACGCCTTTCAGAGGAAGTCAAGGTCCATCCTGGCCTCACCAACGCAACAAGTGGCAATTAACGAGCGAAAGGGACGCATAAAAATTCAGAATGGTCCAGGAGCAATCCGGATGTGAAGTTAGTATAAAAAGAGAGGAGCGGGTGCTCCCTTTCCCTTCACAACACAGAAAGATACCATTATTCACGGTAAAATATTCGACCAGCGAGTCACCTTAAACTAAACAAGTAATGGCACTGAAGAGTTGCATTACGTTATCATCACCAGTCTGAAAGATTATCTATCTTCTGTCACCAGTAGAACAAAGAAAAAAAAAACAGCTAAAGAGCCGGAGTGACCATCTTCGTTGGTGCCGGTGCGCCACCAAAAGCAACTTCAGTAATACAGCGACAAACGAAAGGGGAGTAAAGGAAAGATCGACTACATAATATATGGCTGTGGCCTGTGGGGCTTGAGGATGCTTAGATTACTACTAAGCTATAAACTCGACTACATGATGACAAATACACAATGATAACAAAATCTATCAACCACCAGCGGCCAGTAGACCTGCTAGTAAGTAAGTAGCCAATTATCGTGTAGTATGAGGAGCAGCAGCAACTAACATGACACCTTACCAACCCTGTGGATGGAGTTCAGGAATCTGTTCATGCACATGCAGCAGGGATAGTCATTTCAATTGAAAATATGCATGATGAAGTTCATGATGAAATATTATAAGTGAAAGCAGGAACCTCTCAACTTAGTTAATCGAGGAAGCACAGATGCAAATCAAGCAGTTAGTAATAGGGAGTAGACGACCCAGACTTTGAACCATTTGTAACTTCACATAATTCAGTTGAGCATGCACTGAAGGATCACACAGATGAGGGTTTCAATCTGCTGTTAGAAGAATCTAAATCAGACATCGCCACAAAATTTGTAACTGGAAATCACAGGAAATCTGTGGCAACTTAATATATTCACCTTATATATATATATATATATATATATATATATATATATATATATATATATATATTCTTAGAATTACAAAGACGAGCAAAATCCAACTTCTGATATATAATACAGTACTTTAAAGCTGCCTTGACGCATAAACCATGCTTACCATTCAAAAGGGTGTCATGAAATATGCACATTGCTTTAACCAAAATTTGTTGTACAACTTGCTTGCACACATTCAAAGAACAAGCAAAGGTGTTGCATGATCACGTGACACAGCTACTCATTACAAAGTTTAATGAGTATCAGGATCAGCCCCTCAAAATGTTTAAAACTAGTAACCGTGGCTTGTGTATATCTTTTAAATACCAGCAAAATGAAACTGGCAAGCGTGCTTACAGAAAAGTTGCTTGCTCCTCAATTCATATATGAACTTAACGAATGGTTATTCAGGCATTCTCAGCGATCTGCTAGGCTCATCTGAAATCAGCCCCAACTGCCTCCTGCACAGATTTGAAGCCATCTCTTTCCAAGCATTCTGCCAGCTCAGCCTGAGCACATCAAGTAATCTATTAGTATGAAACTCGAAAATGGTTCCTTCATAAGTACAAGGGAAGAAAAAAAAAAGTATTGATCAAGATGGGGTCAATTCCACTGGACAATGAGAGGTTACACCGAATACAATGACCTGAAAACCAACTCGCACCACCCAACACCACCACCCTTTGTGTTAACTTAATCTGTTTGTCATGTCAAAAAAAAAAAAAGTTCTGCTTGTGTCTTACACCATTACTCTTGACTTGTGGCCAATGAATAAAGTAAACTGAAAATGTACCTACAGCTCTCCTGAAAAAACCTATTATATTAGCTAGGACTAGGAAAACCTTTTTTTCAACTCTTGAAATGTTGAATAAACCAAGAACGGAGTAGCAGTAGAAACATAATGATGCAATTTATAGGTCTCATACATAATAAATGTGTTCTAACCTTTATTCTGGGGATAAGTGCCGGACCACCGTAGGCAAGAGCAGTGTAAAGTTGAACCAGTGTAGCTCCAGAACGGATCTTCTTGTATGCATCCTCGCCGCTGTAATTACGCAAATATACTTGATTGAAATCATGTGCGCTTATATATAAGTCAAAAAGGTGAGTGAACGTGAGATAGAATTCACATTACCTGCTTACACCACCACATCCAATGAGTGGGACCTTTCCCTGCAAGAGAAATAAGAGTTGTTCTACAATAGCCCAATGAACAACTATTTGGATAAAGTATGATAATACAGATGTGAAACATGCTTAACATATAGATGTACCTTTCAAGAAAGCAATAGGAACAAAAAACGTACCCGTGTAAGAAGATACATCTCCCTCAGAATGTTAGTAGACAAGTCAAATAAAGGCTTCCCACTTAATCCACCGGTTTCCTGAGACAATGGATGTGCATCTGCAGGGGACGGTCTGGAAACAGTCGTGTTTGATATAATCTGTGTGGTCAGAAACATCGATAAAATAATCAGAAATATTAGCAGAAGATACGGAGGCGATAACTGCAAAGTTGGCAGGAGTAGCTATAATTGATTACAATAAATAATCAGTCCTACAACAGAAGCAGTTATGTAAAGATTTTCAACCTACCAGGCCATCCAACCTAAGCGCAAGGGCAACCTGGAAACATTATGAAATGGCATAAGATTTTCTATTGTGTGATTGATGAGCTTGTTGTACAGGGCTGAGTTCCATATCTCACCGCAGCAATGTCCTCAAGATCCTGCTTAGACAAGTCTGGTGCAATTTTCACGAGCAAAGGTGGGGGGCCATCTTCAGCCCACTGCATCTCATCTCGTGCAGCTTGCACCTGTGCATCCAATGTAGGTCAAATGTATTCCCCATACAAATACAGACAAGATCTATACCAGTTCAAATAGCTACAAACCTTCTTCACAAGATCTTTCAGTTGTTTTCTACCTTGCAGTTTGCGTAGGCCAGGAGTATTTGGGGAAGAAATATTTATGACCTGCATTCATAGAAGGAAAGCAGCTTCACAATTACATGATTTTGAACTCTAAATAGGACTGACCACCCAGGAAAGCATCAAGTTTCACGACATTTCATGCTTTAAGATGAAAAAAAGTTAATAATAATTCAAGTTCGTTTGAGTAGCCACTTCTCTTCTCCATCATGCACTTATGACAGCTTAGCCACTAAACTAAGATCAATTGAACTAGGAAAATATTTGATCCTATATAGTTTATCTATAGGAGGATGTTTAGCATGAACCAATGCAAAGTTTCAGATAAACGCAGTATCTATCTGAACCTGTCCATATGAACTTACTGTGCCAATACTATAGTATGAAGATATTTCGTAAATACAAAAGATGGATACCAGGTAATCAGCATATTGTGACAAGTTATGAACCCCTTGCACGTAATCAGAAGCAGCATCTTCACTAGTCTTGTTCTTGCCAAGATTGACTCCCAAGATGCCAGGTCCGGCTTTACCTCCTTGTTTTACATCACTGGTTGAGGGAGAAGTGGAGCTTGATGTTTCTTCCATCTTCCTCTTACCATGTTGCGCACCAAGGCGCTTAGCGACTACTACGATTCCTTCACTATTGAACCCGCATCGGTTAATTACAGCACTGAAGGGTAAGCAAGAAACAGCAGTAAATAGTGTGAATCTGGGTTATCTGGAAATTAATTGATAGGACAAGTTTCAATATCAATAACAAGGTACAAGTGTATACCCGTGCTCCTTTAATCGAAATATTCGAGGCTTGGGATTTCCCTCTTGGGGAAGAGGTGTTACAGAGCCAACTTCCACAAATCCAAAGCCCAAACCCAAGAGGCCTTCAACTGCCTCAGCATTTTTATCGAAACCAGCAGCAAGCCCAATTGGATTTGCAAACTTCCTTCCCCAAACCTCTAGCCCAAGAACTGGTGGATCCGGTCTCTTTTCTCTTGGAACAAATCCAAGGGCAGCAGCTTTAACAGCCAAACGATGAGCATACTCAGCATCTAGCAGTGCAAAAAGTGGATTCACAAGTTCCGTAGACTTGAATAACCAGCCGCTGCATAATCATCAATAGGCATAGCAATGCAGCATTTAGCCAATTATCATGCTAAACAAAGATATAAATAATTCAACACTCAATGTTTTTTTATAAAATATAGCAACTGATGCAATTAGATAAACTGGTGCTTCAGTGATAATCATAACAAAGAAACAGTACTAGAAACGTAAGGATCAATAACTTAATATCGTGTACCAAAACTTGGCTTCATCGGCAGTACTCACGTAGGCACCTCCGGCAATGGCCAACCCTATCATGGCCCCGGTTAAAAGCCTTCCCTGCCAAGTGATAATAAACATATGATAAGTGTGAAGGCAACATAAAGTCGGTGAAAGAGTCAATCTAGTAATCAAAATGAAATCAATGACCAGGTCCTCACATATCCTTCAGAGAAGCACTTAGTTTCTTAAGTTCCTTTTTTTCTTTTTTCTTTTTTAATTTTTAAAAAATAATTAAAGCACTTGATAGTACTGTTGACAGGAAAAAAAATTTCAAACATATACGGAGGTAAATAATTTCCTCCACCCGTCGTAGATATATAGACATAAAAAACTGAAACATGTCTTGTATTGTAACAACTGTGTTAAAAAGGATTAACAGGAAGACATCTTTTTTTTTTCTGGCGACGTGATTGATTAAATGGCATAAGAACATGCAAGGAATCACTAATCAGCAGCATCATACACACATTGCACGTAAAAGTAAATAGAAAGCACATAAACAGCCAACTAGCTAAAAAAGGCCATCTTCCACATGCTACCATCTACTACTTTGGTTGACAAGCAACGGACGGAGATTAACAAGATCAATGCACGTCACATGTATGTCCAAATGCTGACGAGATGATGGCAGCGGGAGTGGGCGCGTTACCTTGCGGGGAGGTGGGGGGACCTTCTTCGGTGCGGATGAGGCCGCTGACGCCGTTCCGGACGCGGAGGCCGTGCTGGCCGCCCGCGCCGGCGCGGTGGACGCGTCGCGTCTGGCAGAGCCACGCAGGACGGCGGCGCAGATGGAGCGCCGCCACGCACGCGGCGCGGTAGAAGACATCATGTAGGGAGCTCAGGAGGGAGGCCAGTTGAGGGAAGGACGGGATGCGACGGAGGCGCGGTTGTACAGAGGCGGCGGAGCGCGGTGGCGGCGATGCTGTGGTCTAGAAGCCGGGTCGGCGTGGGGAGCAAGCAGAAGGACACGAGGGCTTAAGCGGGCAACAAAGATGGAATCGCCGACTGTAGTTTTGTGCTGGGCTTTTTTTCTTCAAAACAAGAGGTTCCATGGGCTTACATCTTTTGTTTGCATATCTTGGGCCAGGCCGAGGCCGACGTGGTCGGTTTGCAGCAGCTAGCTAGCCACTTCAGGGTCAGGCCCGCTTGAAGCCACAGTGAAACACTATTTTACAATTTACTCCCTAGTTTGGATCGCGATAATCCTCCGCGATCCAAATATTTACAATTGACCCCCTATTTTGGATCGTGATTATTCTCTGCGATACAAACATTTACATATTAACCCCTATATATGATCATATTTATTAAATTAGTCCTCTCCCGTCCGCCGTTGCGCTTGACAAACGCAGAGTCCCCCCGCGCCGCGCGTGGAAACTTCGACGGCAACAAGGCTCAATGCCGCTGCGTGCGCGGCCTGCCTTGTCGCCTCTTCCTCTTCCAGCGTCCGTGAAACCTCGTTGCTTCCACACCGCCACCTATCACCAGCAACAATCGCCTGTCCCTTCCAACTCATACGCCGACCTTCTCCAGCGCAGCGCGGCCATCGCGGATCCCCGCCTCGTCGCATCCCTCCACTCAGCACTTCTCAAGCCTCGACTGCTCGCCTCTGACCTTTTCCTATGCAACCACCTCCTCATCGCCTACTTCAAATCCCGCCTCCACCGCCATGGCCTCCGCCTGCTCGACGAAATGCCGCATCGCAACGTGGTCTCGTGGTCCGTCGCCATCGCGGGGCTCACGCAGGGGGACCGCCCCAGCGAGGCGTTGGAGCTGTTCCGGCGAATGCGCCTCTCCGGGTGCCCACCCAACGAATTCGCGCTGGTAAGCGCGCTCAACGCGAGCTCGTTCGTTGGTGGCGCTGGCGGCATCACCCGGGCACGGCAGTTTTACGCTCTTGCCGTCCGGCTTGGATTCGATTCCAATGTCTTCCTGCTGAACGCGTTCCTCGCAGCAATGGTGCGTCATGGACAGCTCGCCGACGCGGTGCAGCTGTTCGACGGTTCTTGTGTTCGGGACATCGTCTCCTGGAACACGCTGCTCGCGGGGTTTGCACGGCATTGGTGCGTACAGGGGTGGATTCTATGGCAAAGGATGGCCAGGGAAGCTATTGGAGTGGATGGGTTCTCCTTCAGCAGCGTGCTATCAGGCTTGGCGGCTAGTGCAGCAAGCTTGGCGAACGGCTTGCAAGCTCACGCGCAACTCGTCAAGAGTGGCTTCGGCAACGATGTCTACGTTTGCAATTCTTTGGTGGAGATGTACATGAAGAACAAATGCCTAAGTTACGGCACCAGAGCTTTCACCGAGATTCGCTGCAAAGATGTTGTGTCGTGGACAGAAATGGCTGCTGGATGCCTGCATTGTGGCGAGCCTGGTAAGGCCATCCGGATTCTCACTGACATGATGCTGGCCGGAGTCAAGCCTAACAATTTCACATTTGCAACGGCAGTCAATGCTTGTGCAGTCCTCACAAATCTGGACGAAGGAAGGAAAGTTCATGGATATGTGATAAAGCTAGGAGACACCTCAGATATCGGTGTCAACGATGCCCTCATTGACATGTACGCAAAGTGTGGATCAGTGAGCTGTGCGTACAGTGTTTTCCAGTCTATGCCGCAGCGCCCAGTGATATCCTGGACAGCGATGATCATGGGCTTTGCACAGAACGGGCGTGCTCGGGAGGCGCTGGAGGTGTTTGACAACATGCTGTTGAAGGGAGTGGCGCCGAACAATGTCACATTAATATGTGTTCTCTACGCTTGTGGCAAAGGAGGGTTTGTAGATGAAGGCTGGATATACTTCAACGCCATGGAAGACAAGTTTGGTATCAAGCCCGGTGAGGATCACTACTCCTGCATGGTTGATCTCCTCGGAAAAGCAGGTCATATTGAAGAGGCTGAAGAGCTGATATCGCGGATGCCATCCCGGCCTGGGCTTCTGGTCTGGCAGGCGTTGCTTGGTGCCTGTCGTCTTCATGGAAATGAGGCTGCAGGCAAGAGAGCTGCAGAGCATGCACTGGCGCTCGAGAAGGAAGATCCATCAACCTACATGTTGCTGTCCAACATGCTTGCAGGTCGGCACAACTGGGATTGTGCTGGAAGGGCTAGAGAGCTCATGGTTGATACAGAAGTTTTGAAACTGCCTGGGTCCACCTGGTTTCGGTGATCGCCGAAAGAAATCAGGCTCAAGCTTGTATCAAATGAGTTCTGGTACAATTGATTCCACTTTTGTTCTGAACATAACATCAAACTTCAAATTTCAGAAAGAAACAGGTGGTTGATTACCTTAAGTGTGACATCTTTACTGGACTGGGATATGCAAAACCTCACAGGTGAATTTTTTTTTTTGTGTGTTTGTGTGTGTGTGTGTGCGTGTGTGTGACGCTACAAGGTTCATACCATTATAAGAAACTGCAATTTGATCATCAGGATCATTTTTTTCACGCCTTTCTTTTTTGAACTGGATAAGCAACTGCATTATCATTCATCAAAACTGAGAAACAACATTCATCTTATGTGAGACAGAACAACAGGTATATCATTGAATGAATTTACATATATATAAAAATTACTGTGAGAACATCCTCATGGCAGCACTTTAAATTTGCCTTTGCTGATAATGACAATCATTCAGATTTTTTTTAGCAATCAAATTTGTTTTTGAACAATTCATTCAGAGTAATTCATGATTGCGTAGATGATTACAATAGCGGAACCACATGTTCATGGAAGCAAGGTTCTTCAAGGTGCCAGATGCGCAGCACAAGCCATTGCCATAAGCACCTCAACGCTGCAAAACTCCAGCCTGCGGGCAATGCTATTAAGAGACAGTCAAGGTTGCCAAGAGAGGTTCCAAGTATTGCTTGAACTTGTCCTTTGTTATTGCACCTTCTCTCCGGCTACCTTGCACCTCCTGCCCATTTTTGAAGAGGATAAGGGTAGGGAGACCATAGACCTTGTACTCTTCAATCAACTGAGGATTGGCATCATGATCAATTTTGAGAATCTTTAATCTCCCATCATATTCCTGTTTCATCAATTTCTGGTTATAAAGTTGGCAGAATAGATTAGAAGTAACAGTTCTTAGTCTTAAAAAACCTGTCATGAACCATAAAGAAAAAAAATCCCATAAAGGAATTCATATGTATCGATCAGTCTTGGTCATGCTTATATTGCTAATCCTTTCCCTCCAAAAAGAAGAAGGGTAGTAGTTTGCCCTTATTTAATAAAAAGAGATTTTGTTATCCTTGTCGTTTGGATATCTCCACATATTATTCAACTAAAACTAATTGATCAATGAATTCCACAATAGCTCAAAAAAGTATGTTTTGTTTGAGTATGCCGTTCATCATGTATTTTTGTACACCAATTTAGAAGACATCACAACACAGATATTGTCCTTAAGCGGCTTAGTGTTAAGATTGCTAACATGAAATCTTCCCAAGAGAAAAAAGATTGCTAGTATGAAATGGAACACGTTGTAGCTGGAGTTCACCAATTCAACCACTGCAATGCCCCCTCTGTAATCCCTAACTGTACCGATTAGGATCTGCCTTTATTTCTTAATCATTTTGGCCTAGGAGTTTTACAAGGAAAAATGACATTGGTTACGCCAACAGAAAAAGAACTGGTGGGAGTAATTTGAAGCTTTGTTGTTCTGCTGACTTGATGAGAACTGCATAGAGATTTTTATAACCATAGTGTTCTGTCAGTTTAATACTAACAAGTTTTTCTTTGATCATATCAGGTTTTTCAGCTTTGATTGGTCATAGTCATGGTGCCTTCAATCCCGCCTCTATTGCATTATCTAGCATAAGAAACAATCATTTGTACTTGCTGACTAAACCCGAATGAATGAAAGGGAAATACTGCGGATGGGGGCATGGGGCATCTATCAAGAAGCAGCAGAGCGACCTATACCTCGGAGGCCCAATCCACAACGGGAGCAATAAGCCGGCACGGTCCGCACCAGTCAGCGACGAAGTCCACGAGCACGGGCAGCTCCGACTCCAACACCTCCGCCGCGAACTCGTTCTCCCCGATGAACTTCACCGCAGCGAAGCACCGAACGCGTGCGCGCGGGCGCGCGAGCCGGCCTGGGGCTGCAGGCGCCACGTAGCAGAAAGTCGATGCGGGACGAGCAAGTGGCAGGCGGAGCGTGGCGGGGAGGCGGGGTTCGTAGGCAGCGGCTAGCGGCGAGCGGGGTGAGGGCGCCAGTGTGGAGGCGGTGGTGCTCGGCGCGGAGGCCATGAGGACGATGCGAGCTGGGTAGCAGAGGAATCTTCTGAAGGTGCCAATGGCTAGGAGGCCATCAGTCTATCGAGCCGAGATTTGTCGGTGAGCATCGGATTTCCTTTTTCCCTTTCTTAACTCTGTCCAAATCTTCCGATAAAAAAAAACTGTCGAAATCTACTGTACTGTATAATAGTAGTAGTACTTACCCAATACTCCTATAAATCTTCCAATAAAAAAAAACTGTCAAAATCTACGATATCATAATAGTAATACTTACACAATACTCCTCTTTTCGCAAATATGTGTTGATTGGTGAGTTGCCACCAACAAAATGCACTAAAATTGATTTGTCAGATGCTATCGAAACGATAGCCCAAAAAATATCTGGAGGAGTAACTACAAATAATCATGAAGGGCATTCCACAAAAAAAAAAAATTTCCTATGATCATGTCCCATTTTTATTTATCATTCTGCCTCTAGCTAAGAGAATTTACAGAAAATAGAAAAGGGCGGACACACAATAAACGGGTAAGCAGAAGATAAAGATGTTGAAAGAAGAAAGATACATTTAAAACTGAGAATGATAATTATCTTATATATAAAACTAGGATAGAAAAAAATAAAATACGATGCAGGGATAGCCTCTTCTTTAGAGATATATGGAGTAGTTAAGTTTCTGTCGGCGTTCGTTGTGGCCGACGAGTAATTAGTATCGTGGAGTGCGTGTTTTGGTTCGGATGGTTCGCGAGAGGACACAAGGATTTATACTGGTTCGGGCAACGTGCCCTACGTCCAGTTCGATGAGGCTGCTCGTGTTACTCGCGACAGTTTGTAGAAGGGGGTTACAAACGGGCGAGAGAGGGACGACCTCCCAAGTCTCTGGTGTTCTACGTGTGGTGGGAGGTTATGTTCGCGTGTAGCCTAATGTTCAGCTTGCCCTACGTCGTTCTCCCGCCTCCCCCTTTTATACTGCAAGGAGGGAGGTGGGCGTACAGAGGGTCGGCGCGAGGGAGTGGGCGACGGCATGGCCGTGCGTCCTGTAGGCCGCGCTGTTGACGCCTCAGACTCCGTGCCGGCCGCTGTGGATGACGTCGCAGACATGACGATGCTTCTCCGGTCGATGGCGCCACAGGAATGGCCGTCAACGACGGAAGTCTTTTCAGCATGGTGGAGCGTCCTCCGACGAGGGGTTGGAGGAGAGAAGGACCAGTCGCCGTTGCTTCCGTACCTGGTCAGAATGTCAATCGTGGCTGTCCCGTCCCGGTAGAAGGGATGGGCTTTGACGGGGGTCGTTCGCATAGTGACGGGCTTGCCCTCACTGTGCGACGTGGGCGATTACCGCCCACTTGTACGGGGGGCTTCGTAGCCACGGGAGTCGTTGAGCTTTTATCACTCAACCTCTCACTGCCAATCGCCTTTGTTGCGGTAGGTGGCGCTCCCGACCCCTGAGGGTCGGGAGGGAGCGATCGCCCGACCCCTGGGGTCGGGCGAGGCGGACTCTGGCACGAGCTCCCGACCCCGTCGTGGTGAGGTCGGGCGCCTGAGTCGAGTGGCGGATGATCCGACCCCGGTCGGGGGGGGTCGGGCGAGGCGGACCTGTCTGTGGGCCCGAGCCACTATACGCGCGTCGTGGCATAGAGGTCGGGCGGGACGGAGGTCGCTCGCTGCTTTATACGTAAAGCAGTCGGAGGGCCGGTAATACCGGTCATCACCGGTATTGACCCTCAACAGTAGCCCCCGAGTGAGGTCCGACCCTCCACTTAAGAGGGGTCGGGCGTCGCTTTAATCGGAGGTGGTTGTAGAAGCGTTTCCACCGGTAAGGGGCGCGCGCGAGCGCGCACCTTACAGGTGTAGCCCCCGAGCGAGGTCTGATCCTTTCTCGGGATCAGGCGTCGCTTAAGTCGGGAGGAAGAGCGATCTTTTGTTTATGCTGTAAGGGGCGCGCGCGAGCGCGCACCTTGCAGGTGTAGCCCCCGAGCGAGGTCTGATCCTTTCTCGGGATCAGGCGTCGCTTAAGTCGGGAGGAAGAGCGATCTTTTGTTTATGCTGTAAGGGGCGCGCGCGAGCGCGCACCTTGCAGGTGTAGCCCCCGAGCGAGGCCTGGCCCCCTCAGGGGCCGGGCGTCGCTCAGGTCGGGAGAAGGAATTTTCGTTCGCGAGAGCGAACTCATCCTTGGGACTTAAGGTTCTGCGACCCCGCGTTGGATCTCTTTTTGCGATTCCGTCCCCGAGTCCTCTGCTCGTCGCAGTGACCGGTCGGGGGTTCGGTTCGTCTTTGTATCGTACCTCCAGCGCGTCCGTCCGCCGGACGAGGAGGTTGAGCCGAGCCACGCCTTACCTCGATGGCCGAGGCGTGACGCTCATCGAGCTGCTAACGGGCAAGTTCAAGTGGAGCCCCGGGATCCCTTCGGGGGGATCCCAGCCGAACCGGCTGGCGGTTAGCCCCAATATTCCTAGTCGCCGTCCCACGTGGTTCTCAGATGCCGTTCGATAGGCTTCTGAGGGCTCGTTGCCTCTCTGCGGGGAGATACCCGTGGGTCGGATCGGACCGGGACTCGAACGCGAATCGTGATGCCCCTGGGCGGTCGGCCGCCTGGGGGTACTGGCCGCTAGCGGACCCATCACTCTTCACCCCTCACTCTGTTTTTGCCCTGAGCGGCTGTCGAACCCATTCGCTGGGCCAGCCTTCGAACTCTTTGGGCCGTCGGGGCATGTTTCAGCCCATGTGTTTTCCTTACCTGGGCGGGCCTGGCCCGATAAGTCGAACCGTCGCTCGTTATCACGAAGTTACCTGAGCTGGCCCGGCCTGATAAGTCGAAGCGTCGCTCGGCGGCGTGCGGTGGCGCTCGATCCGGCGGAGCCTGCAGGCGTGAGCAATAAAACGTGACGAGACGTTTACCTGCCTCACCTGGCGCGGGCGTGAATGGGGCGCGCTGCTCGAGGGGGTGCGCCGCGGGCGTCGTCGTCTCGGCCGAGTCTATATAAACGGACCCGCGGGCTTCGTCTGTTGCACTTACGCTTTCAGCCTCCTCGAGCTTCCGCTGTCTTGCGCACTTTGCTCCCAAGCCCTTTCGCCTTCCTTTGTCCTCGCCACTCCCGAGTCCCCCACAGCCACTCACTTCGCTCATCTTCGATGGCGTCTTGGGGGAAGTCCGACGTGCGGAGCATCCGCCTAGAGGGCCTGGTGAGGCGCGGCCTCCTCCGCGCGCGCACGGCGGCGGCGGAGTGGCTGATGCCGGGCGACGAGACGCTGCCATCCCCGCCGGATGGTTACATCGTTTCGTTCGCGCCGTTCCATGAGCGCGGGTTCGGCGTCCCTGCGCATCGGTTCTTCCGGGGGCTGCTACACTACTACAACATCGAGCTGCAGCACCTCAACCCCAACGGGATCCAGCACATCGCCCTCTTCGTGGCGTTGTGCGAGGGATTCTTGGGGATCGAGCCCCATTTCGACCTCTGGCGGCATTTCTTCGCCGTCAGCTTGCTGAAGGCGGAGCGTGGGCCGGCGCCGATCGGGTGTGCCGGCATCCACCTTCGCGGCAACCGCTCCGTCGACTACGTTTCGGTGAAGCTGAGGACTTCCCACAGGGGCTGGCACGGCCAATGGTTCTATCTCAAGAACGACACCGCCGGTCCCCTGCGGGAGTTCACGGGGCGGGTCTTCCCGGCGGCGCCCGAGTCCTGGCGATGGGGTCCTCCGAAGAGGGAGCAGACGATGCTGGATGGCCTTCTCGCGGCCATCGCGCAGCTGAAGGAGGCGGGCGTGCGCGGTGCTGGGGTCATCGCGGAGTACCACGCCCGCCGCGTCCTTCCGCTGGTGGCCCGCCCGCTCCGTCTGGACCAGATGGGGCCCTGCGTGGACGCGGAGGGGTCGGTGATGGCGGGAGCTCCCCCCTCCGAGTCGGAGCTCAAGCAACGCCTGAAGGAGACCCTCCTCCCGGAGGAGGCCGACGTCGACTTGGACGACCATCCTCGGGCCCTTCCGTGGCCCGGGAGCGTCCAAATTGTAAGTTCTCCCCATCCTTAGCTTGTAGATCGTCTTTTTTCTTTTCTAGAGTCGATATTGATTATTTTGATGTGTGCCAGGAGGGCCTGGTCTTCCGCCGATCCCTCGTCCCCGTCCCGGAGGATGCCGCGGCCAGGGAGGCGAACCGCCTCGCCGCCGAAGAGCATAAGCGGAGGAAGGACGCCGCGAAGGCGAAGAAGGCGGCAAAGCTCCAGAGGCGCGGTCGCCGCCAGGGGTCGGAGGAGGAGGAGAGCGACGACGACGACGACGACGACGACGACGAGGAGGAGGAGGAGGAGGTCGGCCCCCGTCAGGGGGGTCAGGGGCCGAGCGGGTCGCGCCCGCCGGCCCAAGTGCTGACATTGGAGCCCCCGAGGTCGGAGCCTCGGGGGCCGAGCGGGTCGCGCCCGCCGGTGGAAGAGAGGAGGCCCGAGGCTCGGAGGCCGGAGGCCTCGGGGTCGGGCCCCCGGGGTCCGGCTGCGATGCGCCCACAGGAGGAGCCACCGAGGTCTGAGCCTCGGGGGTCGGAGGCGACGTCGAGTCGCGCCCCGGCCGTGCCCGCCGCGGGGTCCGCGACAGCGGGAGCGGCGCCAAGGACGCCGACGCCGGCGGGGCCGTCGGCCGGCACGCCCCGAGCGGGAGGGCGGCGCCCACGGCTGCCCCGGGGGAGCCGGCGGCAGCGCGGGCGAGCGAGAAGCGCCCCCGCCCTTCGGAGGGACAGTCGGATCCGACCCCCAAGCGTCGTCGGGGGATGGCCACAGGGTAAGTAGTTTTGATTCTTTCTTTCTTTTCTTTAAGTGTCCTGCTCACCGCCGCTCGCTCGTTGTGCAGGGTCGGAGGGATGGTCCTGGCGTTGGCCACGACGCCCAAGAAGGCGCTTGCGCGGCGCCCGTCCGCCGGTGCGCCAAGGGTCGGTGACGCGGAGTCATCGGCGGCTGGTGAGGCCAGGGCGGTGGAGCCCCCGCGCGCGGTGGCGACGGCCGTCGAGGCGGCGCGGCCCGCGGAGCAGGAGGTGGCGGCGGCGGAGCCGGTGCGGGCGGAGGCGATGGTGGTGGCGCCGCGGGAGGCGCCAGAGGGCGCGGGCACCAGCGGGCCTGCGGCCGCCGTGGTACCAACGGTCCCCGTGGCCGAGGGGTCGGCGTCGGGGGGCGCCGCGGTGGGGTCCGTAGACCAGGCCCTCCAAGAGGAGCTTTCGGAGATGGTCGCGTTGGACAACATCGCGGCGTCACTCCGACATCGCCTCTCGAGGGGTCTCAGGAGACGCCAGGCACTCGAGCGGCAGCTTATCGCTGCTCGCGGCGCGGCGGCGGATGCCCAGACCCGGGAGGAGTCCGCGGTCGGTCGACTCCGGGGGGTGGAGGAGGAGGCCCACGTTTTGAGGGAGGAGCTGGAGTCCGCCCACCAGGCTCGCAACGCCGTCACTGTGGTGGCGGTGGAGAGGAGCCAGCAGGTGGGCGAACTTCGGGCGGTGCTCCGGAAGGAGAGGGAGGCGAGGATGGAGGCCGAGGGCGTGGCCGCCGGCCTGGGAGCGGAGCTGTCCGACGCCCGGACAGCGGTGAAGAAGCTTCAAGAGGCGGTGGCGGGTATGTGGTACCCTTTCTCCTTTGCTCTTTTTAGCTTTCTTTTCCTTAGGCAGCGTGGTCTGACCATCGGACGATGTGTGGAGCGCTCACGGAGCAGGTGGAGGAGCGCGCACGGGAGGCGTCAAGGGAGGCACTCCGCCGAGGCGTCCACCGGGCGTTCGCTATCGCCCGGTCTCATTATTCCAGCATCGCGCTGGACTTAATGAGTCAGGGGTTCGCGCCCGGGTACACCGACGCAGAGCTGGACGAGATTGAAGATGAAGTCGCCCCCTTGGCGCACGCTCTGGCGGCGAGGATAGAGGAGGAGGATCGCCCCCCGACCCCGGAGCACGAGAGGCCCCCGACTCCAAAGCCGGAGCGGACCCCCGCCCCCGAAGAGTAGGAGTAGATTAGTTAGTATGTATCTAGGGTGTCCGAGGCCGAAGCGCCCGGACAGTTTGTAAAAACAAGTTTTTGTATCACAAGTGATTTTGACCTCGGCGGCCCGTTTCCTTATCACTTGCGTGAAAAAGCGCTTATTCCCTCACTCGTCCGTTTATGTGTCCCCAAAGAATCGTAGGTCGTAGACAGGATCGATACTTAGTTTTTGCCGGTGAGCGACGTTGCCGTAGCCTTTCGCAGGCGGTAGGCGTTTCGCAGTCCGACCGACTCGACTTCGTGTTTCTCCTATCCGCGACCTATCCTCTCTGAGTCTAAACGAAAGGTGGGGGGCCGAGGCTCGGTGCAAAACGTAAGTCGCGGATAGGATCGATCGTTAGCTTGACTGGTGAGCGTTGTGGCCATAGCCCCCGTGGGCTCGTTAGCACTTTCGCGGTCCGACCAGTTCGATCTCAAGCTTTCCTATCTTTGACTTACTTGTTTTTGCACAAGTTTTTTGAAAACATGCGAGGGCCGGGCCGCGCACGTATTGCACATGGAATACATGCGCGCACCTTGCAGGTGTTGAGTCCCCGAGCGTGGTTGGACCCCTGCGCAGCAGGGGTCGGACGCTGCTCGGGGAGTGTGGAAAACAGACAAGCTACGAGTTTTAGGGATAGAAACGACGTAGCTGTTCGATGTTCCAGGCGTTGTTGAACTCTTGTCCGTCCGCGGTCTGCAGCTTGTAGGTGCCGGGTCGGAGAACCTTGGCGACGATGTAAGGCCCCTCCCACGGCGGTGATAACTTGTGTCGTCCTTGGCTGCTGGTGACGCGACGAAGGACGAGGTCGCCGACGTTGAACGCTCGCTCCCGCACGTTCCTTCCATGGTACCGGCGTAGTGCTTGCTGGTACTTGGCGGATCGGAGGAGCGCCACGTCTCGGGCCTCGTCGAGCTGATCCATCGCGTCTTCGAGGGACGTCTGGTTCCCTTGGTCGTCGTACGCCTTCACCCTCGGAGCACCGTAGTCGAGATCGGTTGGTAGGACGGCTTCGGAGCCGTATACCATGAAGAAAGGGGTAAACCCCGTGGCCCGACTAGGGGTCGTCCGCAGGCTCCAGAGTACGGCAGGGAGCTCGGCTGCCCACCGACCGCTGAATTGCTTCAGGCGGTTGTGGATCCGAGGCTTCAATCCCTGCAAAATCATACCGTTTGCACGCTCGACCTGCCCGTTCGTCCGGGGGTGCGCTACGGCTGCCCAATCGACACGGATATGGTAGTCGTCGCAGAATTTAAGGAATCGCTTTCCTGTGAACTGCGTACCGTTATCCGTGATGATGGAGTTTGGTACTCCAAAGCGGTGAATGATGTCGAGGAAGAATTCGACCGCTTCTTCTGGTCGGATCCTTGCAACCGGTCGGGTTTCGATCCATTTGGTGAACTTGTCGACGGCCACCAAAAGATGGGTGTAGCCCCCGGGTGCTTTCTTGAGTGGTCCGACCAGGTCGAGTCCCCAGACCGCGAATGGCCATGTGACGGGGATGTTCTGCAGCGCCTGTGCCGGCAGGTGGGTCTGCCGGGCGTAGAACTGGCAGCCTTGGCAGGTGCGCACGATATGCGCAGCGTCGTTGACGGCTGTTGGCCAGTAGAATCCTTGTCGGAAGGCGTTCCCGACCAAGGTCTTGTGCGCCGCGTGGTGTCCGCAGACCCCACCGTGGATGTCTTGCAGCAGCAGCTTTCCCTGTTCAGTTGGGATGCAGCGCTGCAAAATCTTGGTGAGGCTTCTTTTGTAGAGTTCCCCATTGATAATGACAAAGGACTTGGCTCGACGCGCGATGCGTCGAGCTTCCGTCCTGTCTGTGGGGAGTTCTCCTCGGACGAGGCAGTCGAGGTATGGGGTCCTCCAATCGTTCGGAGGGCCCGACCCTGATGCGGGTGCCTCGTCTATCTCCATAACGTTGGGTCCTGGAGGTGCGGGAGTCGATCCGACCCTTTCGCCTGGGGTTGACTCGTTGCCGACCCCTTTTGGGTCTTTGAATCGGATCGACGGTTGGCTTTGGTCGTGGGAGAAGACCCCTGGCGGGATCTGATCCCGGCCTGCCGCCATTTTCGCGAGGGAGTCAGCTTCCTCGTTCTGCCGTCTCGGGACATGCTTGAGTTCGAGACCGAAGAACTTGTGTTCGAGCTTGCGTACCTCTTGGCAGTACGCGTCCATGACATCACTGTGGCAGCTTGACTCCTTCATGAATTGGTCGTCGACGAGTTGGGATTCGCCTCAAACTTCGAGACGTCGGATCCCCAACTCGTCGGCGATCTTGAGCCCATTGATGAGCGCTTCGTATTCCGCCATGTTGTTGGAGGCGGGAAACTGGAGTCGGATTGCATACCTCATGCGTACCCCCATGGGGGAGACGAGGACGAGTCCGACCCCTGCTCCTGCGCGCATCAACGAGCCGTCGAAGTAAAGGACCCAGTACTCTTGGTCGACGGGGGCAGTGGGGAGCTGGACCTCGGTCCACTCCGCCACGAAGTCGGCCAAGGCCTGGGACTTGATCGCTGTACGAGGGGCGTACGTGATTCCCTCGCCCATGAGCTCGAGAGCCCATTTCGCGGCCTTCCCCGTTGCGTCGCGGTTTTCGACGACCTCACGCAAGGGGGAAGAGGTGACCACCGTTACCGGGTGCGACTCGAAGTAGTGTCTGAGCTTTCTCTTGGCGAGGACGACGCCGTAAAGAATTTTCAGTATCTGGAGATACCGAGTCTTTGTGTCAGACAAGACTTCGCTCACGAAGTAGACGGGGCGTTGAACCATGAGGGCGTGGCCCTCCTCCCTTCGCTCTACGACCAAAGCAGCGCTGACGACCTGAGTCGTCGCGGCGAGGTAGAGTAGGAGTGGCTCTCTCGGGGTCGGGGGCACCAGGACCGGTGGCTTGGACAGGATAACTTTTATCCTATCGAGAGCCTCCTGTGCCTCGGGTGTCCATTGAAATCGGTCGGATTTCTTCAGGAGCTGGTAAAGCGGGTGAACGCGCTCTCCGAGGCGTGAGATAAAACGGCTTAGCGCCGCCAAGCACCCGATCACGCGTTGCACTCCCTTCAAGTTCTGGATCGGACCCATCCGGTTGATGGCTTCGATCTTCTCCGGGTTGGCTTCGATGCCACGCTCGGAGACGATGAATCCGAGCAACATCCCCCTCGGGACCCCGAAAACACATTTTTCGGGGTTGAGTTTGATGCCGTTTGCTCGGAGCTTGGAGAAGACGCGTTCCAGGTCGTCGACGAGCTGGTCGGTCTTCTTGGACTTGACTACGATGTCGTCCACATAGGCTTCGACGATGTCTCCGATGAGCTCGTCGAAGGTTCTGATCATGCAGCGCTGATACTAGCGCCTGCATTCTTCAGTCCGAACGGCATCGTGACGTAGCAGTACGAGCCGAACGGCGTGATGAAGGACGTCGCGAGCTGGTCGGACTCCTTCATCGGGATTTGATGGTACCCGGAGTACGCATCAAGGAAGCATAGGGTTTCGCACCCCGCGGTTGAGTCGACTATCTGATCGATTCGTGGCAAAGGAAACGGATCCTTTGGACACGCTTTGTTGAGACTGGTATAGTCAACGCACATTCTCCATTTCCCGCTCTTTTTTCGTACAAGAACAGGGTTGGCTAACCAGTCGGGGTGATACACTTCCTTGATGAAGCCGGCTACCAGGAGTTTGGCGATCTCTTCCCCGATCGCTCTGCGCTTCTCTTCGTCAAAGCGGCGCAGGCGTTGCTTGACCGGGCGAGAACCCGGCCTGATGTGCAAGGCATGCTCGGCGACTTCTCTCGGAATGCCTGGCATGTCCGAGGGTTTCCACGCGAAGATGTCGATGTTCGCGCGGAGGAAGTCGGCGAGCACGCTTTCCTATTTGGGGGAGAGAGAAGTCCCGATCTTCGTCGTCTTGCCGTCGGCGTTGTCGGGGCGGAGCTGGATCTCTTTGACGCCCTCCGCGGGCTCAAAGGACCCAGCGCTGCGGTTGGAGTCGGAGACGTCCTCGGTGACTTGCTGACGGATGACGGCGAGCTCCTCCGTCACCACGGGGGCAGAGGCGAGCTCACCAGTCTCCGCCTCGCATTGGTAGGCGTGCTGGAAGGACGTCCCGACGGTGATCACCCCCTTCGGCCCAGGCATTTTGAGCTTGAGGTAGGTGTAATTGGGTACGGCCATGAACTTGGCGTAGCATGGCCGTCCCAGTATGGCGTGGTAGGATCCGTGGAATCCTACCACCTCGAAGGTGAGAGCCTCCGTTCTGAAATTGGACGGAGTCCCGAAAGTGACGGGCAAATCGATTTGCCCGAGAGGAATAGCTTGTTTTCCAGGGACGACGCCATGGAAGGGTGCACCGGTCGGGCGAATGCGCGCCCGGTCGATGCCCATTGGGTCGAGGGTCTCGACGTAGAGGATGTTGAGGCCGCTGCCTCCATCCATAAGCACCTTGGAGAGGCGCTTGGTGCCGATGATAGGGTCTACCACCAACGGGTACTTGCCTGGTTGCGGTACGTGGCTGGGGTGGTCTGACCGGTCGAACGTGATCGGAGACTCCGACCACTTGAGGAACGACGGGACGGCGGGCTCGGCTGCGAACACCTCACGGCGCTCCAGCTTGGCCCGACGTCGGCCACCGTGTGGCGCCGGCCCAGAGACGATCATAAGGCAGCCGTCCGTCTCCGGGAAGTTGTCGTCAACGTCGGCGGCGTCGACGTCGTTGCTGGTGTCATCGGGAGCCTGTCTGGGCTTGCCTTTCGGCTTGCCCTTCTTGGCTTCCTCGGCCAGGAACTTCTTCATCAGCGAACACTCTTTGTATAAGTGTTTCACTGGGAAGGCGTGGTTGGGGCACGGCCCGTTCCACTTCTTTTCGAAGTGGTCCGGGGTGTCCTCCGTGGGTGCCTTGGCACCCTTGCGATCCGCGGCAGCGACCATCCGTTCTCCGGACAGACGCGGCCGATTCTTCTTCTTCTTCTTGCTCGGGGGGTCGGAGGAGCCTCCGCTGGCTGTCTCGACCCGCTTACCTTTGGCGTCTTGGGCGCGATCGAAGATCGCACCCACCGCCTCCTCGCCAGAGGCGAAGCTGGTCGTGATGTCCAGCAACTCTCTGGCGGTCCGGGGACTCTTGCGCCCTAGTTCATGAACTAGGGAGCGACAGGTCGTCCCGGACAGGAATGCGCCGATGACATCGGCGTCACCGACGTCCGGCAGCTCATTGCATTGCCGGGAGAAGCGCCGGATGTAATCCCGGAGCGACTCTCCCGGTTTCTGCCGGCAGTTCTTGAGGTCCCAGGGGTTTCCTGGGCGGTTGTAAGTCCCCTGGAAGTTTCCAACGAAAACCTCCTTGAGGTCAGACCAGCAAGTGATCTGGTTGGCGGGGAGATGCTCGAGCCACGTCCTGGTCGAATCGGCCAGATACAGTGGCAAGTTGCGGATGATGAAATCGTCATCCTCCGCGCCCCCAGCCCGGCATGCAAGGCGATAATCCTCGAGCCACAGGCCAGGGTTGGTTTCCCCCGCGTACTTTGGCACGTTGGCCGGGGGTCGGAAGCGCCACGGAAATGGCGCACTCCGAATGTGAGGACTGAAGACCCTCGGCCCCGGAGCGTCCGGGCTAGGGCTTCGATCCTCATCGTTGTCGTAGCGTCCCCCTCGACGCGGATGACGCGATCGGGAGGTGCCATCGTCGAACTCCAGGCGGCGCCGCCGCGCATCCAGGGTGGCGCGAGCGTCCCTGTTCGTCCCCAGACGACCGCGGACGGAGGCTTTTGCCGTGCCATCCGCTGCTGGGGGAGTCTGGTGGACAGACGTGTTCTGGGCACGTTGTCCACGCAGACGCGACAGCGAGCTCTCAGCTTGCTGCACTGCCGCGCGCTCAAGTAGCGCCTCAGCCTCGCGCTGGGCGCGTCGGGCTTCCGGCGTGACAGGCTCAGGGAGGCCCCTGAGCAATGCCGCCGCCGCGGCCAGGTTCTGGCTCGCCCGTGGGAAGCGTGGGCGGCGATCGTCACGACTTGCGACTCGTAAGTCGTCAGTGCGGGTGTGTTCACTGGACTCGCTCTGAGCGAGCTCGTGATCAATCACCGCACGCTCCTGATCCAGCTGACGCTGGACCTCCAGGAGTTCCTCCCTCCGTGCGCGCAGTCGTTCTGACTGCACGTCACGGGGTGGGGTCCCGTCCTGCGGGCCAGAAGGCTCCGCAGGGCGTTCGCCCTCCGCAGCGGGAAGATCTTCTGCTCGTATCATGAGGCACTCTCGTGAGGGGTGGCGACTCCCCTCAAATGCACCCCGCGTCGGAGCCTTCGCTCGACGCTCCGTCCAGGAGGTCGAAGAAAGACTCGGACGCGCAGCCCACCATAGCCACGAACTCGTTGTTCGTGGTGCATGGAGCTGGGAGCGTTGACGCCCGGGACATTGTGCCATCGAGAGGCGACGCACGCCCGGGGTCAAGCGAGGCAACCGGTGGTGCCGCTGCACCGGCCAGTGCCAAAGCGCCATCGGAGATGGCGACGAAATCGAGGCTCCCGAAACGCACGTGTGTGCCGGGAACCCAGGTGCTTGCGCGGCTAGCCATCCGAACAAAGAGAGGGGTTTGACGAAAACACGCACAAAGAACCCCTACCTGGCGCGCCAACTGTCGGCGTTCGTTGTGGCCGACGAGTAATTAGTATCGTGGAGTGCGTGTTTTGGTTCGGATGGTTCGCGAGAGGACACAAGGATTTATACTGGTTCGGGCAACGTGCCCTACGTCCAGTTCGATGAGGCTGCTCGTGTTACTCGCGACAGTTTGTAGAAGGGGGTTACAAACGGGCGAGAGAGGGACGAGCTCCCAAGTCTCTGGTGTTCGACGTGTGGTGGGAGGTTATGTTCGCGTGTAGCCTAATGTTCAGCTTGCCCTACGTCGTTCTCCCGCCTCCCCCTTTTATACTACAAGGAGGGAGGTGGGCGTACAGAGGGTCGGCGCGAGGGAGTGGGCGACGGCATGGCCGTGCGTCCTGTAGGCCGCGCTGTTGACGCCTCAGACTCCGTGCCGGCCGCTGTGGATGACGTCGCAGACATGACGATGCTTCTCCGGTCGGTGGCGCCACAGGAATGGCCGTCAACGAGGGAAGTCTTTTCAGCATGGTGGAGCGTCCTCCGACGAGGGGTTGGAGGAGAGAAGGACCAGTCGCCGTTGCTTCCGTACCTGGTCAGAATGTCAATCGTGGCTGTCCCGTCCCGGTAGAAGGGATGGGCTTTGACGGGGGTCGTTCGCATAGTGACGGGCTTGCCCTCACTGTGCGACGTGGGCGATTACCGCCCACTTGTACGGGGGGCTTCGGTAGCCACGGGAGTCGTTGAGCTTTTATCACTCAACCTCTCACTGCCAATCGCCTTTGTTGCGGTAGGTGGCGCTCCCGACCCCTGAGGGTCGGGAGGGAGCGATCGCCCGACCCCTGGGGTCGGGCGAGGCGGACTCTGGCACGAGCTCCCGACCCCGTCGTGGTGAGGTCGGGCGCCTGAGTCGAGTGGCGGATGATCCGACCCCGGTCGGGGGGGTCGGGCGAGGCGGACCTGTCTGTGGGCCCGAGCCACTGTACGCGCGTCGTGGCATAGAGGTCGGGCGGGACGGAGGGCGCTCGCTGCTTTATACGTAAAGCAGTCGGAGGGCCGGTAATACCGGTCATCACCGGTATTGACCCTCAACAGTTTCCTATTCAACAAACTGAACTATATGTTAGCCTTTCAGAATTAAAGTTTGTGCCAATGACAATGATATAGTGTAATGAATTTGATCAATGCAAGTTTTTGGTTAAGATAAGGAAAATAATGGTGACTCAGTTGAGATAAAAAGAAAAAAAAATATACTTCACATACAATCTTCTTCCTTTTTTCTTTTTGAGGTATGCTTCATTGATAGATTTTGTTATGAAAATTATTTTAGACCTGCTGATTGATACTCCCTCCATTCATAAATTGTAATCGTCATTGATTTTATTGTCAACTTGATTGTTATTCTTATAAAAATATGATAAATATCTTATATTTTTAATTTTTAATTTTATACATTTTAACTAACATTTTAAATAAAATTAATGATCAAAATTAATGACGATAATAATTAAGAACGAATACATCTACATGTGAATTTAGCTATTAGATTTTCTAATGTAACAAATTCTAGCAAATGAGTAGTAAGCGTAGAAGCACAGAAAACTTTTAAATGTCTTCTTAGACAAAAATCCAAAAAAGAAAAGAAAAACTGAAACGAAGAAAAAGCAACAACTGAACACCTGAAACGTCCAATGTACCATGCCATGTCAGCAGAGTGCGCATGAACCAAGTCCACAGAGAAAGCACGGTCCATCGCCACCGGCCGGCCCCCGACACCTCCGGCGTCCGGCTTGGCCTTCACGACGCCTCCACCCCCATCCGTCTCCTCTTCCTCCTCGCTGACGCTTTCTCCTCCTTTATTCTCCTGTCCCATTCCCCAGAACCCCCACGCCCTAAAGCCATTCTTCACACATGGATGCCTCCCCGCCGGAGAGGGCCGCTTAGGGTTGGGTCTGGGGAGTCCGTTCATGGCGATGCCGACGGTAGCCGCAGCTGCGGTGCTTCATCTCGGGATCTCGACGCGGCGTTTTGTTACAGGAAATGTCAATGAGTCCGCCGCAACTGGCGGATACCTGGCTGGCTGCCGGCGAGGGGCGCCTGCATTGGCGGTGCGTGTTAGGGTGGCGGACACGGCGCCCGTGGCGACCGAGAGCGGCAGGCAGGAGGCGCCCTGTGCACCGATGGTGGAGATCCCCATCAGTTGCTACCAGGTGAATTGTTTGGCCACTTGCCTGTCTGTGAATTGCCTGCGCTCTTATTCAGGTGCATTGACCGTTTGCTGATTTATTTAACCTCGTTCCGGTTTCTGCAAATTCTTCCAGATTGAATCTGAATTCGCATACCATAAGATTTCACTCTGTTCATTGAAATGTCCTTTTAAACGTGCCTGTAACTTTACGTGCTCCCCTTGTCGTCTAGTAAATTGTTGTGAATAGGCTCCGATATTTCGTTGTCTTCGTTTCTGATGCCTCTCACTCTTTTTTTAAATAAAAACATTTAATTAAATCACACTGCAGATTCTAGGTGTTACTGAGAAAGCTGAGAAAGATGAGATTGTCAAAGCTGCAATGGAACTGAAAAATGCCGGGATTGAAGATGGATACACAGCTGAGGTGTCCACTTGCAGACAGGTTGCTGATTAATTTCTGGAACTATCTAGCTGCTTTTAGATTTGTTTGGCACATAATAAAATCCTGATGTTCCTAGTTGTGTTGTTGATTTTTTTTTTCAGGCACTGCTGGTAGATGTGAGAGATAAACTTCTCTTTGAACAAGAGTATGCAGGAAGCATAAAGGAAAAGGTTCCACCCAGATCCTCTCTGCACATACCTTGGAGCTGGTTGCCTGCTGCCCTCTGTGTTTTGCAAGAGGTAAGAGTTCCATCCGAACCATTAAAGGATACTTACCAAGTTTGCTTTGGTTTTATTTGTTTAAGGTTGCCAATATCAATGGCTATGTAGCACGAGATGGTAGTTGCAGGATCCTGGTTTATTATTTTAATTCACTGTAACAATAAATAATTGCTAGAATATGTTCAGCTGTTTTCTTTAAATCTGGTTTGCAATTCAATGAGGTGGAGGGCTATAGAGGTTTCAGATTTGTGCAGTTCATTGTCAGAAGAAAACTTAATAGGAATGAGCAGAATTCTGTAAAGACCTCTCCCTAAAGTTTGAAGTGTTCGCTAAAAGCTATATAGTGTATAGTCAATTCAACATCTTTAGTATAATGGTGAGAAGCATGTTAATTATTGTATTTTTTATGAGATTTATGGTATAGTTACTAAGCATCTTAATATACCTATTTTGTATATCGAGCACTCAAATTAAGTTTTAAAGGGCTCAAGCGCAGAAGATGTTAGCTCTGCCCTGCCTTTTTTACCACCAAGTACTGATTTATTTTATTTGTTATCAATTAAGATGTGGCAGTGTTGTTGCAGGTCGGAGAAGAAAAGGTAGTTTTGGAAATTGGTCAGGCAGCACTGCGGCGCCCTGATTCTAAACCGTATGTCCATGATGTTCTTCTTGCAATGGCCTTAGCTGAAGTAAGAATCATACAAGAACATGAGAAAAACAGCTGCATTGTAGAATTTGTTTTGACATTGACGCATTTCCAATGATTTTTATGCATTTTGTTGCAGTGCTCTATTGCAAAAGCCAACTTTGAGAAAAGTAAAGTATCTCTTGGCTTTGAGGCTCTAGCACGTGCTCAGTATCTTTTGAGGAGAAAACCATCTCTGGAGAAAATGCCCCTTCTTGAACAGGTCAATGTTGTTACTTCTACTTCATGAGTTGTACTAGTCCAATCCAATCGGGTCATAACTTATTTGTTGTGTGATCTAGATTGAAGAATCACTTGAAGAACTTGCACCTGCTTGCACTCTAGAGCTTCTAAGCTTGCCCCAAACACCTGAAAATTCTGACCGCAGGAGAGACGCTATTGCGGCTCTTTGTGAATTGCTCAGACAGGGCCTTGATGTTGAATCCACATGTAGAGTTCATGACTGGCCTTGTTTCTTGAACCAAGCACTGAGCAAATTATTAGCCACAGAAATTGTCGACCTACTTTCTTGGGACACATTGGCCACAACTCGTAAAAATAAAAGATCACTGGAATCTCAGAGTCAACGGGTGGTAGTTGACTTCAACTGCTTCTATGTAGCAATGCTTGCTCACCTTGCATTTGGATTTTCAACTCGCCAGACTGAGTTGGTACTCTCTTTTTCTCCCTCTCTTAATAAACTAGAGAAACCGCTGTTAGCTACTCGGCATTCTTTAATTTGTATTTCCTATGTGCAGATAAGGAAAGCTAAAACCATCTGCGAATGTTTAGTTGCATCTGAGGGCACGGACCTGAAATTTGAGGAATCTTTCTGCATGTATCTTCTCGGAGAGGTAATAAGTGTATCTCAACTTTCAGTGACTATCAACCTGCATTATTATGACTAAAAAGGTTAAGCTCTCAGGAAGCTGGCACCACAGTTTTTGAAAAACTTCAGCAGCTTCAAAGCAATGTAAGTCCAACTTCAAAAGACTACGGGTTGTCCAAAAAGAAAGACAGCAGCGATAAGGCCATTGTCAACCAATCACTTGTATGTTACTTCTGGACATGCTCTAGAATTACTTGACTGTATATCTATGTGTCTATACAGCATCTATTTTGAGCGAGTATTTCTCATACCAGACAATGTCTCTTTGCCAGGAACTGTGGCTGAAGGATGTGGTAGTTTCCCGTTTTGCAGATACAAAAGATTGTCAAGCATCTCTGGTTTGTATAACACTATTTTTGTTATCTACATTTGTCACAACATTGTCTAGAAAATAATTCAGTTCTCCCTCGTCTTATACCAGGCCAACTTTTTCGGGGCTCCTAAACGCAACTTTAGCACATTAAAGCAGAACCTGGGGTCCCCAAGATCGGTTCGTCTGAGCTCTCAGCCATCTTCCAATGTCTCACCATGCAGCAAGACTTCAAGCGAGCAGACTTCAAGACTGAGTCCTAACAGCCATTTGGGGGAAGCAGTAAAGCAACTTGCACCAACCAACTTGGGGCTCCATTCATCAATGGATAGGGCAGTAAATGGTTCAGGCACAACATCTGTTCCCCTGAAGCGCAATGCTGGATCCCATCCTTCAAGATCATTGGAATTATGGGGAATAACTGGAGATACTATAGGGAAGCTTGCATATAGTGCACTCCTGGGGTTTGTTGTATTTGGCACGTTAAAACTGTTGAGATTTCAGTTTGGGCACACAAGATCTCCCAACCCAAGTAGAGGGCCTGCATCCACATTGTCCTTGAATGAAGCGGCTTCACCAGAAGGTTCTTTAATCACTAGCAGTGTCAGGAAGCGATTTGAGATGCTGTCAAAAATGCTCTGGCCCAATTATAGGCTTTATCTGAGAAGTGAAGAAAAAGATAAATATCAAGTGCCTGGTGATGTTGCTGCTGCGGTATGCAGGCAAAAGATGGATGTTCATGAAGCAGAAGCCCTCGTAAAACAATGGCAGGAGATAAAGTCTGAAGCTCTTGGCCCTGACTATCAAATCGACATGCTCCCTGAGATCCTTGATGGTTCAATGCTCTCAAAGGTGCGTATCTTTACATATGGTGTTGATTTTACCTTTATTTATGTCGTGCATAATCAATGGTCATCTTGTGGAGCAGTGGCAAGATTTGGCATTATTAGCAAAGGATCAATTCTGCTACTGGAGATTTGTTCTGTTAAATCTTTCTATAGCTCGAGCTGAGATAATCTTGGACGAAATTGATACTGGTGAAACAGCAGAAATCAATGCTGTGCTTGAGGAAGCAGCTGAACTTGTGGATGACTTGCAGCCCAAGAAACCTAGTTATTACAGGTATTCCCCTACATAACAACAACTATTGATTATTCTGTTGCATTATACTTTAAGGCAAGCATGGTAATGCTGTTTGTACGGTTGTAATTGCAGTACATATGAAGTGCAGTACAAATTGAGGCGGCAGAATGATGGATCATGGAAAATCTGCGAGGCTGTTGTCCAGGACCTGACATGATGTCATTTCTGCTCAAATGTCAAAAGGACAACATATTCATCTGCTTATAGGTGGAAGTACTGATCCATTTAAGTTCCAACATAGCAAGCTTAACATGTTAGAAATTTTTAGGGGCACTGTTAGGCTACCTTCATTCTCTTTGGATACCTGCTTAGTAAGTTGTCTCATTGGACGCATGAGAGTTGAGACCTTAAGCTGCTCATGGTGACCTCCGGAGACTTGGCATCAGGGTTTGATAGTATAGTGGCTGCTGATGCTTGTAGTATAGATGCTAACCACAGCTGATACCACATTCCTTTGTTGATTTCCCTCCATTGTGTGAACTCATATGAACTAGTTTAAGTTTTACCCACGTGTAATTGAATTGGCGGCAGTCATTTGTTCAAGAGCAATGTTACTTGCTGACATGATGTTAGGCCTGTTACTGCTGCTTCCAAGCTTGCTCCTGTTTCATTGTGTGCTTGGTCCATCCTTGTTACAGACCTACAACTCAAAACTCAAATTTGATCTGTTAGATCTGTAAATCACTGATCTACCGTACACTCTAGCTAAGAGTGTTTGGATTGCTCGGCCATCAACATTATACTTCCTCGATTTGGAAATATTTGACGCCGTTCTTTTTTAGATTATTTTTAGATCAGCTAATAACCAAGGGTGGCAAGACAGCTTCCTCAATCACATTGACCGCACCGAGCTCATCAACAACTTGTTGGACAGTTTCGCCACTAGACAATGTCAGCTGTTCCCCTTCCACAAGGAACTGCAGCGGTTTGAACAAACTGCACAACACGTTTTTCAATGCCTGATAGCTTGGGACAGTACTAACAACCAAAAAAATGGTGGGCTGGGAGTTTGAAACATCGTGCTTCAGAAATCAGTGCCCTATTTTGTTGGAAGCATTATCGTTCTTACCCCATTATCAACTCTAATATTGATTTTACTCCTATTTTTCAACTTTATCGATTTTACTCTTATTTTTCAACTTATTGATCTTAGGAGATATGTGCAATACTGCCGCATAAATGTTGTTCATTTTTGAATATCTTTTTTAATTGATTTTTGAAGATTTTTTGTTGTTTTGATATTTTGTAAAATACTGTGATCGAAACAGTCGAAACAAAAGCTGTTTGACTGTTTCAGCTGTTTCGCACATAGCCGAAACACAACCACAGATATTACTGTATGGCAGTGTCTGACATACGGGCCTTCTGTCGTCCTCGTCAGATACCGGAGAATAGAAGTTCACGTGTGTGCTGCCCTTTCCAGCCAATCATCTGCTCGACTGCTAATGGGACCCAGTCCCAGTTGCACAGCGGGGCCACCCACGTCAGACAACTGCTGTGTCCCACCTGTCAGAATGTTCGCCGCTCTAACGGATATCCACTAATGTCCCCGACCCGGCCCGGGAGCTGCCTCGCCGTCGCCTCCGCTTGGTCTCCCGCCGCACTCGTGTCTTCCCCGTTCCCTGATCTCCCTCCCAGATCCAACTCCTCAGTCCTCACTAAACCCACGCCGCGCGCGCGCGCATGAAACCCTAGTGACCCATCCAGATCTCAATCTCCGCGGCATGGCGACCACCGTGCTGGAGTCCGTCCCGGCGCCGTTCCGCTCGTTTCGTCTCAAGACGAAGCAGCAGGAGCTCCTGCTTCGCGTCTCGGCGCTGGCGCTCATCTACGTGCTCGCCTTCGTCGTTCGACTCTTCTCCGTCCTCCGCTACGAGTCTATGATCCACGAGTTCGACCCCTACTTCAACTACCGCACCACCCTCTTCCTCACCGAGCATGGCTACTCCGAGTTCTGGAACTGGTTCGACTTTGAGAGCTGGTACCCGCTCGGCCGCGTCGTCGGCGGCACCCTTTTCCCGGGCCTCATGGTCACCGCCGCGATGCTCTACCGCTTCCTCCGCGCGCTGTCCTTTGCCGTCCACATCCGCGAGGTCTGCGTTCTCACCGCGCCTTTCTTCGCCGCCAACACCACGCTCGTCGCTTACGCCTTCGGCCGCGAGATCTGGGACTCCGGGGCGGGGATCGTCGCCGCCGCACTCATCGCCATTTGCCCGGGTTACATCTCTCGCTCCGTCGCCGGGTCGTACGACAACGAGGGCGTCGCTATCTTCGCGCTGCTGCTCACCTTCTACCTCTTCGTCCGCGCCGTCAACACTGGTTCTCTCGCTTGGGCCCTCGCCTCTGCCTTCGGCTACTTCTACATGGTGTCAGCGTGGGGAGGCTACGTATTCATCATCAATCTTGTCCCGCTATACGTGCTTGTGCTGCTTGTCACTGGGAGGTACTCACAGAGGCTCTACGTGGCATACAATTGCATGTATGTGCTTGGGATGCTGCTTGCAATGCAGATCCGGTTTGTCGGATTCCAGCATGTGCAGTCTGGGGAGCACATGGCAGCCATGGGAGTCTTCTTCCTGTTACAGGTAGTTCTCATTTGTACACTCTAGTTTTTGTGCTGACAATCTTTGAACTTAGACTAGAGATTCTAGAACCAAATAGTGACAGACTGACAGATCTTAGTAGATAGGTGCAACTATGCAATAACAAGATGGCTCATGGATGACTAATTAGTATAGTCAAAACTTGGCAGCAAACAATGGGTTCAAATTAAATGTGCGTCTGTTCCTCTTAACAACCTACAGTTATTTTCTTAGCACTGCTGCAGCAGCACATCTGTAAAACAGCAACAGCCTAAGCAGCTGAACACACCCAATGTCGATACAGTTACACAAGTGAAGAATTCAGTTTGCCTGTTACACTAGGTTCAGTCAGTTTCGTTAATTATGAATAGTGACGGCATTCCATTGTTAGTTGTCCTCTTTTTTGTAAAATCTACAACAAGATCTTTGGCGTATAACAACACAGCTTTCCATTCTGTACTCATGAGTCAAGAGTCATGACCCATTTACGGCCCTTCTATAAAATTTGACTTGCAAAGCTTTTGCATGATCCAAAAAAAAGTTGTCTGGATTATTTACATCATTGAGCATACTATGACATACATCAGGGTCGACTGGTTTGGATAAAATATTTTCAGACTATTGAAGCTAAAGTGTCTGTCTACATTATCTGATATACTTTGCATATTTGAAAAAAAAAAACTGCCTTATATTATTTACATCATTGAGCTGACGATTGCGTACCCGTACATCAGGGTTCACTGGTTTGGATAAAACACTTCAGATTATTGAAGCTAAAGTGGCTATCTACATGATCTGATATACTAGACTTCTATACGTTTTGGATAGTCGATTGCAGCTAATCCTTGTACATTTACAAACATAATGGCTGATTCTGTATCTGATTAGTAAATGGGAAATGGACGACATTCGTGTATCTGGTTTACTTTTTAACTAGTGTTGTGGTGCTTACCTTTAATTAGCATTAGCTGGAGTGCACGTGTGATGCTGGACTGTAATATGATGATGTTAGGAGTTCTTCTGGATCATCAGTTTATGGCCCTCCTGTAATTTCTCTCGATATAGCATGTATATATGAGCTATAATAAATCTTTTCCTTTTCCAGGTTTTCTTCTTCTTGGACTGGGTGAAATACATGCTAAATGATGCCAGATTATACAAGTCATTCCTACGAATTACCCTTACATGTGTGATTACTGTTGGCACTCTGGCTCTTATAATTGGCACTGCATCGGGCTACATTTCCCCTTGGACAGGACGGTTTTACTCCCTGCTTGATCCAACCTATGCAAAGGACCATATACCGATCATTGCATCTGTCTCTGAGCATCAACCAACAGCATGGTCTTCTTTCATGTTTGATTTTCAGATCCTTCTTTTTCTATTTCCGGCGGGCTTATATTTCTGTTTCAAGCGCCTGTCAGATGCCACAATATTTATAGTTATGTATGGCCTCACAAGTATGTACTTTGCTGGTGTGATGGTGCGGTTAATTCTTGTTGCGGCACCAGCTGTTTGCCTTATTAGTGCCATTGCTGCATCTGCAACAATAAAAAATCTGACAACTCTTATTCGGACAAAAAGTAAAAGTCCACAGGCTGCTTCTGGAAAAACTACTGGCTCAAAGGCAGCTTCAAAGGTATTTTCCTCTTGTTTTTTTTCCTATCTAGCTTATTTAATTTCATACTGCAGTGTAAAGCTAGGATTGATAGTTTGAACTGAGATTGAAACATCATACATCCTCTGACATCTAAATGAATTGCTCTGATTGAAATCCTTATTTATTCCACTTCGATATTGCATCCTTCATAACGAAACATGGAAGGTTGTGATTCACAATTTCGCATGCTGCCGAAACAGATTTTTGTCTAGAAGTGTCACCTATTTCTCTGGTTAAACATAACCTTCCTGAGGAAATCTGTGCTTCTGTCATTTTAATTCAGGATTCTATTTTATTTTTGAACTTATTATTGCTATTATTAGACTGATGATGAATTCATTCCTTCGTTAGGGTGCGTATTGTTCCAACAATTCAAATGCAGTTTTCATAGTAAATTTTAGAAGAAATCATGACTTCCTCCATGTTGCTTGTATCTTCTAACTCAGTTTTTATTGGAATATATGTAACTGACCTATATGCTTGTGTAAACAGGGAGCAGTTGATCAATCCTTGCCATTCCAACATAATGCAGCTATTGCTTTACTCCTGGGTGCCTTTTACTTGCTCAGTAGGTATGCCATACACTGCACTTGGGTGACATCTGAAGCTTACTCTTCTCCTTCCATTGTTCTGGCTGCAAGGGGTCATAATGGTGGAAGAGTCATATTTGATGATTATCGGGAGGCATACTACTGGCTTCGTCAGAACACTCCTCCTGATGCTAAGATTATGTCATGGTGGGACTATGGATATCAAATTACAGCCATGGGCAACAGAACTGTTATTGTTGATAATAACACATGGAACAATACACATATAGCTACTGTTGGGCGTGCAATGTCATCCTATGAAGATGAAGCATATGAGATCATGCAATCGCTGGATGTGAATTATGTGCTTGTTGTATTCGGAGGTGTTACTGGATATTCTTCAGATGATATTAATAAGTGAGTTCTTCTTAGCTATGAGGCAGCAGCTTTATAGCCTTTTTACCTCCTAAAATGATCTGTTATCTTGTGGACTGAAATGAAAAACAGTTTACCTTACTTCGACTCCTTTGCAGATTCTTATGGATGGTGCGTATTGGTGGAGGAGTTTTTCCAGTAATCAAGGAGCCTGATTACCTTGTTAATGGAGAATATCGTATTGATAAGGGGGCTGCACCAAAAATGTTGAACTGTCTAATGTAAGCCTTCAATGCATTAATGACACCCCCCCCCCCCCCCCTTGTTTTTTCCCTCTTTTGTACCAGACTTCATTGAGAAACTGCTTCTGCTGGTGCAAAAATTTCTTTGACATTTGATTATTTGAAACAGTTTCTGATCAAGTTTAATGAATATATTGCTCATTTTTGTTCCTGACAATCCAATTGATCAGATGCTTTTTTTTTAATTCACGGTCATGTATTCCATTGCTGGCTTTTTTATGCTTCCTCTACTCTGCTTGACAGGTACAAGCTTTGTTACTACCGGTTTGGAGATCTCACAACAGAATATGGAAAACCTCCAGGGTATGTTGCATCTTAACTATTGATTGACATAGTTTCACAATTGACTGTTGATACATTCTAGCTACCTACTAATGGATATGAACATTGTATTCGTATTCTGTGTATTTTTCAATGCAGATATGATCGTGTGCGAGGAGTGGAGATTGGCAACAAAGACATAAAGCTTGAGTACTTGGAAGAGGCATATACAACTTCGAACTGGATAGTGCGGATATATAAGGTCAAACCTCCCAAGAATAGGTCCTGAGGTGTTGAAGCTTGTTGTCAAAACTAAGCGGAGCTGGGGGCGGTCATTTTGATATTTGCATCTGCAGTCACAGCCCCTCAAACGTGGGCACTACTTTGATGAGACCGACTGTATTGGCCCATAGTGTCATTCAGAGCAACCAAGTGTGACAGCAGCGAGCTTTTTCTTGTTAAGCATATATCAGGAAGGAACTTCAAAAGTTTTGTAGGTGCGATTACTTATTTAAATAGTTACCTTTGATCAATGTGGCAAAACGATGACAAAATTTCATGTGTTAATTTTAAAGACTGAATAGCTGATTCTGCAACCTGCAACATGTGTTACCCCGGTGGCGATGCAGAGCCTAGTTCCTGTGCTCCCTGTTTGGTACACAACTTGATGCTGCCCACTTTTTATTGTATGCTTCAAACTCTTAAGATAATGCTATGCTTATTTCAATAGATGTTAGCTACGTACGCGATGCTAAGTCCGGAAATTCTCCGAAAAGACGCTACCACGTCATGGTTTCTCAAGCACTTGAGCTGAAGATGTTGTACTTCTATTTCGGCTACGTTGCAATTGATCATTTGTACAGCTGTTTTATCCGTTGATAATTCTATATACTCGAAGTTACATCTGTCGACTATACTATGTAAATACACACATGGAACATGCGCCTTTCATTCCTTGATGTCCTCTTCCCTTCTTCCAAGAATTTGGACCAAGCCTGCAACGGCTGACCCTATGATAAACCAAGTTAACCCGGCCAGCATGACTTTCATCTCGAAGCTGTTCACCACTCCGAGAGCAACGGCGCCGCCAAAATGCTCCTGAACGCCACTGCCCCCGGTCACCTTCTCCCCGTTGTAGCCCACGATCCCCGCCGCGATGATCCCCATCAGCAACGGCGTCGTAAGGTCGATGCTCAAACTCTTCCTTCTGGCGCCGGCGACAGCTTGTCGGTGCCTGCGGTTGTGGCCTTTCTGAGAGGCGTTTCCCCGCTGTTGAATGCTTGGCGGCGAAACTGAAGACGGCAGGTTCCGCTGCGGAGTCCAGTAGTCGTGGCGGCTGGCGCTCGCTGCCGTTGCGCCTCCCGCTTTGCGCCGGGCGGCGGCAGCTTCTTGCAGCCTGTCCGTAACAGGCTCAGCTGGTCTAGAAGCTTCCGGTGGCGGTGCCAGCAGGAGGCGTGAAGCTAGGACGGTGGTGGCCGTCGCCGACGGTCCGAAGGACTGCCAGTACCACCAGTTGGACATGGACCTGATGGCGTGAGCCGCTGAAGTCCTCGATTGCCTCACGGTCTCTGATTCCTGATTAATTGCAGCAGCATTCAGAATTCTTCAGGCGATCTAGTTCCTCCTAGTAGCAGTTTTTTACAACGCGACACTGGGACGTGCGAGTGCATTCCTTACCTGGGATTCTCGCGTCGCAGATTTCTGTTGCATCTCCTGGAACCTTTTCTGGAATTTGTCCACCTCGGCGAAGATGTTGGGTGCCCGAGCTCCCACCGTGTTGCCTTCGGAGACGCGGACCCTTCCGCGCGGTTGCTTGGACATCAGGAACTCGAGAGCTGCCAGGTCCGACCTCTCGACCATCCTGAACGAGCACAGAGCAACCGGTAGGACTCGTGAATCAGTATTATACAGAGTGAATCCGATGATGAAGAGTGGTTTTTATTACGAGATGCAGTCGACGGGACATGTCTCGATGGCATCGAGGATCTTGTCCTCGCCGTCGGCCCACTGCGCCACGACGCGGGCGCGGCCGTAGACGGACTCGATGGCGAACGTCCTGTTCGCGTGGAGCGCGCACTTGAGGCAGCCCACGCAGCGCACCTCGTCCACGAACACCGCCCGCTGCTCGGCCTCGGCGCCCAGCCACGACGAGTAGAGAGGCCGGCCCGTGTACCCGGCGAACTCGGACCGACGCGCCTGCTCCTGGTCGTAGGCTAGGCGTGCGGCCGGGTCGGAGAGCAGCGCGTACACCTCGTTGAGCACGATGGCCATGTCGTGGCCCTCCGCGGCGCCCGCCACGTCCGGGTGGCACCGCTTCTGCAGAGACCGGTACGCCGCCTTGATCTCCGACTGCGGCGAGGAGCTCTCCACGCCCAGAAGCTCGTACAGGTCGTAGTCCGACGCCCACGACCCGCGGACGCCGCCTGCCCGGTAGCTTCTGCCGGATGCTTCGGCTCGGCATCTACGGCGACTGCTAGATCGTCGTATCCATGGGGTGCTTCGAGAGACGGAGAAGGCGTTCAGGAGAAGCGTAGGCATGGTTCCTGCAACGAAGGTCAGAAGGTGGGAGCTCCAAGATGGAGAGGGGGAGGGGCTGGAACCTGGAGGAGACGGAAGATGGGAGCTCCCAGTCCCACTCCCAGATGGCTGGAGGAGACGAGGAGCAGGAGGGAGCTCTTCACAGGAGATTTTTTTTCACACCCCCAATGGAGATTTTTTCTTGTTTCCACGTGTCCTGCTTTGCACTTTTCACTTTTCTCTTCTGTTTATCGATCCGTGGCGCCGAAGATATTTTGTCGAGATGGAGATGGGGGCGTGACATCCCAGCACAGCACCAAGGAAAGCGAGATGTTGATCAGTAGTGAGGACATAGGCAACACTAGAGAACTTGCATCTTACACGGCGATGCTTGCCCTCCGTAAGACGCGAGGGAATCAGCTTTGGAATTGGAAAAGCAGTCGCGATAGCGAGTGAAACCCAACTATTTCGACCATTCTTCCCTTTACTTGCAGTCGCAGCAAATAAACTTTAGTTTCAGGCACCTCACAGCTCATTATAGGACTATTTCTATGAATGAACGTGCTGTCGCTTGCTAGTTCTAGTTCAAATTTGAACTAGAATAGGCTAGAGATGTAAACTACAGGTACAAAGGAAATAGGAAAAACAATTTAAAAGAATAAAGGTTTTTTGAAAGATTTCGTAAACTTTCTGTACACTAACATCTATAAATGCAGTGGCTGTACAAAAACTAATATTTACACTCCTACCTGTGCTAATCTGAAGGGCAAGAAAATATATACCCTTCAATATTTTCAGGGCCTGAATATTCTCATCATACGTGACACCTGCGTCCGGCAAAATGGGCACCGTGAAACTGAACTAGAACATCGGTTACATAGAACATGACCGCATGGTACTATAGTCATATTGACCTCAGCATTCAGGCAAATTCGGCATGACCATGCTGCCTTGGCGACATCAGCTTCTTTCGCAGCTGCCTCAGCCTTCTCCTGCAACAATAGTATAAACAACTTTCTGCATCAAAAATAAGGCAGCATACGCATACAAATATTATGTGATTCACAAATCATAATGTCTTGTAACACAAGCTGACAGAACCTTGATGCCACCGACGAACAAATGAATCAAAAAACAACATAAAATGATATCAAAGTAAACAAACCTGCTCCATCAATAGAGCAACTTGAGATTCTTTAAGTTGATCTTGCAAGGAGAGAGTAGTCTGGAACAGTGTCTCCTTCTCAGCATCCATTCTTACTCCCGCAGCCGAAAGCATATCCTGGACTGCTTGTACCAGCTCGGCTGAAGATACTTTGCCATATTCAAGCCCACCAGCCTGTAAATAATTGAATTAACAGAGTCAGGGCAACAATCCAGATTGGGAAAGTGGAAGCTGCATAAACCAACCATCTCTGCAGTGACTTCAGTTCTAGTGTTGCTGTCCTGTGCAGCTTCTGCCACCCTACCATCATCCACTTGGAAAGGTGCAGAAGAAAGATCAGCCATTGAAACACTTTTAAACGAGTAAACCTGACTGGAAAGCAGCATGCGAGTCTCTCCGGGTGCTGTCTCCACTGGAAATCTGTAAAGTGCTTGGCCAGCTGAGGGTCTTACATCATCAGGAACTCTACCATACCTAAGCTTTTCCCCCTCTTTTCCTGTCTTCCATGCCACAATTTCTCCCAAATAGAACGGTCTTAAGGGAAGGAATTGCACCTGACTAGCATCTTGTGGTAACAACTCTGCTCCCAGGGAAGCGTCATATTTCCCCTCACGTTTTGAAACTCCAATGTCAGTTCCAAGATGAAGTATTTTAAGGACTTCTTTCTCTGAGCCATCTGGGCATGCAAACAGTGCAGCAATCGGCAAGATTACTGGTGCCCCTAATCTGTGACTAACAACAATTGCAATAACATCATGTATCGTCAGAAAACTTGGGGGTTCTGCGACTAGGATATGACCAGTGGATTTGTTGATGAAATAAATGCTTCGGTGCATTCCCTTGCTTGACCATTCTGCAATAGAAGTATGCTTCAAGGTTTTCGTAACATCTTGGAGATTCGGGAGCAATAGAAAGCGAGTATGGAGGCACTGAACCAACTGCAGATTCTGTGAAATATCCTCTAGTACGCATTGTATCTGGACCAAACTGAGGGCTTCAAATGATGGGAAATGATTAGAAATGCTAACCATCACAATCCTTAATGCCTCTTGCAAAGATTTACTACACATCTTCTGCTTTATTCTGTCCAGAGTAACTGAGCAAATGTTATTGACAACCTTAGTTTCTTCTTTCTCATCAAGTTCCTGAAAAGAAACAGACTTAAGTTGCTTGAAAAGAATATTATTATACTTAAATTTACAAGTTACATGAATGGGAAAAAACGAAAAAGCTATATATCGTTATCGAGTACCTCCACAATGACATCAGAGAGCCTTTTTATGCCCAAGCCCTGGCAAATATTTTGAGGAAGATTCGGGTGAGCAAATCTTAACTTTGATGTATTTATATCATTCAGTAAATGAGAACCATATGGGTCAACATAAACACATGATGCAGCAGAGACCAGTCTGCAGCCATCATCCGGTATTACTGAATCATAACACCCCTCTGAGCCATTTGAGGTATTTTGGTTGACTCCAGAACACATGAAGTCCAAAATTTCCATAACCGCACGGAGTTCATTTGGGTTCAAGCGCTGGTAGCCACATGCCTTTTGGATATCCAAAAGAAGTTCCCTTGCATAAGAGTTTGTAAGGCTTTCCTGCATACCTATTTCTCTAAGAAGGGAAACAAATGGAAGATACCGACTTGGAAGCTCAAAAGCAAATGGTGACAAGTTAATTGTCAGACGAGCAAAAAGTGACTTCACCGAGACTAAGCGAGTACCATTCGCAACTGGTATAAATGCCAGATTCTGCAATTCCAGTTTTTCTGAAAAGAAGCAAATAAAATGTTGGTTACCGACAAATCTCTTTTCCCAAAGCAACACAAAACTGTTCTTCTTTCCTTTTTATGATTACTGTTGCACAGAAGAAATGAGATACAATATAGGCTCAAGAACTAAGGTGATGTAGTAATAGAATTTCATTATTAGAATTTTGGCTTCGTAATTATGGCTACAAAGTTGTACTACTTGATAAATTCAGTTTAATCTTAAAATTGTCTTGTGGGCTTTTCCAAATAAAATGCCCCTTCAAATATAATAAGATCAGTGTTGCGTTCTGTTATTGTCTGGATCCTGCTAGCCTGGCGCACCAGATAAGAGATAATTCATTAGTTATAGGTGGGTGCGAACTGTTCACACGGTTACTGTGGCACGTAGATAGTGCAAAATTTTGAAAAGAGGGTTTAGATCAGAATTAGACTCCAAATTTGTGGTTGAAATGCAATTACCCTAATAGCTAATATTTTAATACTCCAAAAGGTTGAATAGGAGAGTAAATGTTAGCTGGACTTCCCTTAGGGCTAATAGAATATCATTGATTCTAGAACAACAAAGTGCAACTGCAAAAGTATGAAAACAAATCCTTCGAAGGAAACAAAGAAACTAACGGTGTAGGTACCTGAGGAAGACATCGCTCCCCATATCTTATCCAAGTATTGCAAGATCCGAAGAAATGCATCTTCCACGGTCATTATTCCTGACGAGGTTGGCCAATGCGCTAGCGTGTCCTCACCATTGCCTCTCCCAACAATCTATTTCATTTTACAAAGTTAAAAGATGGGAATCATTTTGACATATAACACATTTAAAGTATTGTATGCTACCTGCAAATGCTTAAGAACTGTAGAGAATGGAGGAGGACTCCTCAGCCGGAATGCACCCCAAGAATACTCAGGAGGAACGATTGCTTGTTTGGTAACAATTGGAGCAGAACTCCATGCTAATGGCCAGTCTCTTGATAAGATAGCTTCATTGTATGAAGCAAGTACCCTTCTACCACCTCTCTTTCCACCAATACTTGGAAAACCTTTTTCAGCAGGCACAAATGCGATTTTACTAACTTTTTCACAGAAAGAATTGTCATATAAAGTGGCAAAATTTGCAAAAATGACACCTACAACAGATTCTGCCAAAGACCATATCTCAAAAGGAATTTCATTTTTACTGTCTGAGAAGTATGCCTCAAAATCATCAGGATCTTCTAAGGACGACATAGTGTCATGTCCCATGGTTTCTATTTTTGTTGCACACTTTATTATCATATCCGCCTCTATTGATGTCCGAAGACCTGCTTTTCTAAGTATAGCAAGCCAACCATCGGACATGTACCTTTCTGCAGGGAATTTATTTCGCTCCCCAGAGAACACTGAAGTCAGCAAAGCATCTGAAGGGTCAAGCAATTCCTTCGGTTTGAAAAATTCTGTACAAAATTCATTTGCATTTGCCACAAAGCTTGTCTCCTTCAAGGTCTCTACTACAGCAGAATTCAGCTGTAAATCTTTCCAGTTAGCATGCAAGTAGATCAAAATGTCTTCCTGCTCTTGAGCTGTTTTATATCGAAATTCAGGCAATGCAAACTTCACTAGTATCTCTTGATCACTTAACTGTTCAACCCCCAAAGCCTGAAGAAATAGATTTGCATTAGATGAGCAAGAGAGGCACCGAGCATCACAGGGTTGAAAGAATGCTGTAGGAGAAAGAATGCAACAATCAGATCCCAATAGATTCGTATATGTCCCTGTAACAGTCTTATACATTGGAAGTGTTCTCAGAACATCCAGTTCTTCTCTCTGATACAAGTCGTTGCTAGATAATTGGAACTCTGAAACAAATAATCCAAACAGTCTGTCACAGTCTTCACTTGATAGACTAAGTGGTGAAGGTAAATGGCCAACATTTTTTGCAGCAACCAACTTAGAGACAATTGTCTGTCCAAGAGTCTGGCTGTTTGATGGAAACAAATTGCATATTGCACCACACTCAGGCAAAGAGGAATCAAAAATAGGTACATTCAGATGGTTAAGCAGAGCTGGTAACCATGGAAACTTTGAGTTCATCAAATTGAATGCAGTGTCAAGTACATTTTTCTGTTCTGTTTCTCCAGTATCATCTCTGGGAAGGTCTGCTGCATCAAGTGCTCCAGCTACATTATTGACAGACACACCAACTGTATTTGACTCATCACTCGGTGGCACAAATATTAGATGGCGTTCCTTCACACGGCAGAGAACTGGCTTGTCTAGATAAGCAGGAATTAAGGGCCAATCAGACAAAAGAGAAAGGTCACCATTCAAGGAACTAAATATTTTCCAGAAGCTCCTGATCCATTTGGGAGTTGGCCCATTAGTTGATGATTCAGCATTATTATCCCAGGGAACCCATGAGGACCTCTTCTCTAGTGCAAAGTGTACCCAGCGTGCATCAATTACGTGCTTCAAATTACCTGATAATAAGTGAGGAGAAAAGCTCCTCAACTTCAGAGGCCTATGGATAACTTGAGTGGAGAGCAGCAGTGCTAAGAATTGCTTCTCCAGACATTTATAATGGATAAAGCGATCTAGCAAAGGCCTCATCACTAGCTGCTGCTCCTCACTCGCTATCCAGAGTTCAGCCGTTCCCAGTCTTGTTAGACAGTTCGTTGATGTTGGAAATGGAACACCTTTGAGCTCCGTGATAACAGAAGACAACACATTATGTTCAGCAGTTTGAGTCCTGTGTGATGCTGGACCGCTGGTTTTGCTGATGTCCTCAACAACACCCCTACCAAAGTCGTATAGTGCTTTACCAAAGTATGTCATAATTTCAAGTGCATCACCTCCAGAAGTACTTGGCATCTGATTACTTGAATGGTATGATAAAGAGCTGCTTGAAGATGGCATAGAATGTGATCCGGAAGAATGCATAGTTTCAGTATGTTGACTGTTAACTCGAGATTCATCAGGTATATGAGGTTCTGAGAAGCGGTAAGGGTCCATGTCTGAGAAACAATATTCAAGGACATCTATATATGTTTCAATAGATCGAAGTAAAATAGATGATGAAGCTTTTAGTAGATCTCGGACCATTCTAGGCCTGATCTCTTTTATGGTAACACCAACTGCCTGAATTTCACTAACCAGCTCCCATGGCACAGAAAAAACAGGATAGTGCTCTTTAATGAAACTACAAACACTAGCAGATGGCAGGTTGTCATCGTCTCCGTTCCCTGAGTGGGACAAGAACATACCCTCATCCACTTTAACAAGATTTCCCCGGTAAAGTTGCCAAACAGGAAGGTCAGCTAACCGTAGATAGAAAGGCCTTATTACTTGGTCTATTAATGATTGCCAATCCGCTTTAGAGGCTCTAGGTGAATTCAAATTGGTTGCAGTAGAATCTTGCCCAGTGAATGAATTGGGGTACTGTTTTGATCTTGGCCAGAAGGAGTATACCCTGTCACCATATGTCTGTAATATGTTACTCATGGACTCTGCAGACCTTGTTTCGATAGCAGAAGATGGAGGGTCCTTTTTAAGCTTTTGAAATTCGAGAACCATCTCAACATAAGAATCGCGCACACATAACATAAGTTCCTTATTCCATGCTTCAACCAATCTATCTCTATCTTTTTTAAGTTCCGGTAGAGATGAATCATGTGTGCTGCCAAAAATGTAGCGCCCGCCACTATGCCTTACAAGAAAATGACCCAGGGTTGTGACTGGCATGCTTATAGACCCAGATAGTGGTAAGGGAGATAAAATACAGCTGGATGGATGTATATTTCCTGAAACTCCATTGCGTGCTATGTGCGCTGCTACTCCAGCAATAGGGGTTAAGTTATAGGCAAGATAACGCCTGAAATAGAAGTAAGTGACATGCATTATGCCAAACGATCCATCTCACCATGCAAGCTTTGCAAACTTTTACAAGTTGTAAGTAGATAAAGCAAGTGAGATTTAAAGGGTAAAATACACTGAACTTTAGGCTCCAAAAGAGCTGAAAGAGATATACCTGTCAAGAGCCATGTTTCGTGTTTGACCTGATCCAAGGCAAAGGGAAACAAACCATTTGTCAACATAACTGCAACCACTCTCAATCACATGTACATCTATAGCTTGCATTTTGATAGCCGCACTTGTACTTGCAAATATTCTGGATATTTGAAACTTCCTCCATTTCTTCTCGGAAAATGGGCTCCTTAATGACGCAAATGATGGATCAACGAGTATGGAATAATTCAGGGTTGGCTGAGGGGCCCCAACCTCCCATGTTGATAAAGATACCTGTTTGACATCAAAGTGGTAGTAGATCAGACATCAGAAGATCTTGAATGAGCTTTTCATGAACAAGTTTCATATGATATAAAAATATTTAAGTATCAAACAATTTTGTTTAGACGCACCACAAAACACCTTGCAACAAATTACTTTACCACCAGAAAACCCTGAAACAACATGCTGCGAAAGTGCTACGAAGCATACCGTAATAGTGTATAGATACAGTAACTAAATAAACTGCGTTATATAGAAGTATAAACAAAAGTTTGATTGTAACCATGGTACAAATGTGGTTTAAGAACGGAATCCCATGGTAAAGGAACCTACTATGAGGGTAGAGACCAATGACGTAACAGTTTAAAGAGGTAAGCCTCAACTAGAGTTACTACTTATGTATGACAAGCTGACAGCCTTCTACCAAAAATCATTACCTGAATGATTGACCTCAGGAATAGGAGAGTACTAGATGGATTCTGTGTAAATCGATCAAAAATCTGCTTAACTCTGTTGCAACCTGCTTCCAGTTCTTTCAGACATTTTGATGATAACGGCATTCGAATAACTGTGGAGTTTGCTGTAGATAACGAAACATCCTGTGTAACACGCATAGGGACGAACTGATCATGAAACCTCTCAACCAAATCGTTTCCTGAAAAGTCAGTGACACTTTAAGAATTTATCCATAATACGTATAGGAATGTTCTGGTAGTATAAAAGAACTTGATAAGAAAATTAGATAATAGTGCACCGATACGAAAGATGCAAATCACTGTATGACTTCACAGATCAAATGTTGTCAAAATAGGCTTCATGGATATTCAAACATAGGGCAGAAATGATTTAATAGGTTAGTGTGTTTTACATGAAAGGCTTGGTTGTTGTTGTAGTGTGTTTTACATGAAGTTTGTGACCACCAGCAGAGCCATCTGCCAGAAAGGGAGTGCTCTTTCACTTCTCATTTCAGGCTCATAGCATTATATATCTAATTCCTCAAAGTACAAAATAAACATCTCTTGTACCATGCAACATCCTAAGTTTGCAGAGCACACATTATTCAATCTAAATACTAACATCTTGAATCTTGAATATAGTCAATTTACTGTACATCATGCAAATTTGCAATCAGGAACTAAAGAGAGGAAGATTAGCCAATTTCAAAGCCTTTGTGATATGGTTAGCAATAGATTGATGCTTGCGAGAAAAATATAAATAAATAAATTGATGCTTGGTGTAACATGTCTGGTCTTTTAGTTATGGCAAAATGGTACATGCCATGTCCAAAAATTTGTAATATGACATGTGCCATCGGTGTCTCAATGACATGTTTAGTTATCGACTTTAATTTCTTCGCTCTCAAGCAGCTTATGCAACAAGGCAATGCAACTCGTTGATAAATTCTAGATAGCAACATGATTTTGTCATGGATAAGGAGCTTCTTGCTCCCTGACTATCCGATAATGAACATTATTGAAATAATTTGGATAATGTTTAATGGAGTCTGCTTAAAACCAAAAAGAAATTCAAGTACCAAGTATTTAATGTGTTTCGGTGAGGTAAAGGTTTAATTTTCCTTTGCTCTGGCAATTTGTCACCTGATAACCACGCATAATGTGAAAAGATCCAACCTAATGGAAGGAAATAATTGGAACTTTTGAAGATAAGGTTCTACAGTTACAGAAAATTTATACATCATGTGAAGTGTGAAAAGCACATGATAAACTGTGGTGCTGTCTATGTAAACAAATTGGGCAATCACATTCCTCACCTATCAAAGAGAAGAATCTTGCTGATGAGGTAGCAGTGGAAGCACCACCAGTCAAGCCCAAGGGATCAAAAATGTAAAAATAGCCACCAGAAAGAATAGTCAATGTATCACATACAAAATAACTGCTAAGAAGTCCCAAGCCATAATTAAGAATGTTCCCCCTCAATTTCCAGGGAGGAGAAAGTTGGAGGCTGCAAACTTCATCGCGGCTCATTACCGTTCCTTCAAAGACCACTGTCAATGAAGAACCCTGGATGTCACCTATAAACATTTTTCCAAAACAAAAAAAAGACAAGACAAACATATGTTATGAACTTCGAAGCTTTAATCAAAATACATTTGCAGTATAGATATTGATCTAAATAGACAGCTAGTGTATTACATATTCAATGGAAAAGTCAAAAAATACAATATGGACAACCTAGAGATAGTTTCTAGCGTACCTAGACTCTGCTGGAGTAAAGACTGCTTCGGATGTTCTCTTTTATCATAGATCAGATGCACTTTCTTTGCATTGCAACAGTCTGCTAGCTCTAGAAGGTCAAACAGAAGAAAGTCATTCTCACCATACAAAGCCAACAATTCACTTATTTTAGCATATTCCATGCATGGCAAATCCCTCATTAACTCATCATCCAATAATGATGAACCGCGAAGAGATCGCACCCCAAGCCTCTTGGCTAGATCATTGCCAATACTAAGATGCAAGAACTTTTGTGACGTAGAATCAGTATTTATCCAGGGTGCATCATTATAGACAAGGTTTCTAGCAGGTTCTAGAACCCCAAATGAGTCTGGAACCACCACTGAGTTCAGCAACATATCAGGTGCTTGACTGTCATTGTAACAGTCAACGAATGCTTCTAACACACAATGAACGAAACTCAGTTGCTCTGATGACAACGGCTCCCCTTTGACATCACTTTGTAAACGACAAAGAACATTGAGATAGTCTGTTGCATCAAATGTCTGCCTCACACCCAACTCTGATAGTAAATTTTTGAACTCTGACAGTTCAGATGGAACTGCATAAAGGTAGGGATGATATTTTACAGGTGAGTCAAAAGCAAGTGTTCCTGGTGGCACAAACCTGTCTCCCACATAAACCCATGGATGTCCATCCAGATTCTCTTTTAAAATGTTGGCATCGGTAGAGCCAATGGCATCCTGCAGTCTTAAGTAGATCGTATGAACCTCCTTTTGCAGGATAGCGTCAACATCTGTGTCTGCAGAAAACATCTTGAGTTCATCATATGACTTAGAGAGTTCAACTAACTGGGACGATAAAATGTTCACACTCGGTGGATCACACCAACCAAGTTTTCTTTGAACATACATGGAACAAGAATCGGCACTAAGAACCCGCATTTTTGATGAAACAAGCCACATCTGTGATTCTGGCCTTGTGACGACTGGAGGCGCTACATTATCTTCAGATGTGAACCATGGAATTCCTTTCAGCAATGGTGCAATGCGGACAGGACACCAAGAAATATTTTTCAACTCTGACCAAAACCTCTCTTCTGGTATATCATACTCGAACTTGGAGAACAAAGATATAATAGTTTGGTCACTTTGGTCATACCCCTCCCATTTGTTTTCTGCTTCCAAATTTTTATCAATGTCAGTAGCTTCTGGATTCTCATTTTTATGAAAGGTTTCCCTATCCTCCATGTTTGAAGTCTTGAATTCAAGAAAGTTCAGATATGCCAATAGCTTTTGCCCATGGGCAAATCCATCAACACATCCTGAAGTGTGCACCAGTGAAACTGACCTCGCCATGTCAAGCAAAGTACTAAACCCGAAATTTCTTTTCAGTCCAAAACCAGCAAGCATTTCAATTACGTCAGAATGCATGAACTTTTCTGAAGGAAAGAAGGTCTCTTTGTGCAGTAATTTCTGTAACTCAGGCACACGAGGATCATAAAGCCTGAAGGGAAACAAGAATTGCATAGTAAATACACATCACAAAAGAAAAGAGGTTGGGTGGGGGTGGGGGTGGGGGAGAGAGAGAGAGACTGACCTGGAGGGCTGAACCCACTCTCCATTGGCTGCCAAGACAAAAGGAGTCTCACATAAGGAAGATCTAATTGAATTATCATTTTCTACCAACAGTTTCACATCACGAATAATTGCTGAAACAACAGCTGGTTGGGACAGAAACTCTGAGATTCGAGGAAGTACATGATCCTTGTAAAATTCTGCCTTTTGAGGTTCCCTGATATCAAAGTACGATACCAAAATTGACTTTTCCCTTGCAGATTCAATTCTAATAAAGTTTTCATTTAACAGATCCTCATGCACACCTTCTGGTTTAAGCCATTTTCTAGGATTTGTCAAGCTGACCAGCTCCCTAGATTTGTACGACTCAAATATAGGGAGGTTACTGATTGTATCCATATGGGAAGAAGTGATCTGATCTCCTGAAAACCACTTTGACTGGAAAATAAAACTGCGGAGTTCATGCATTTCTGCCAATGAAGTGCTCAAGAACAATTGCTTAATACTCAGGAAATTAGTAGCAACAGACTGCACAGCATTCAAAACACCAGCTGCAGTGGATTCTTGAACGAAATTTGCTAACTGGGGATGTTCTATCTGCAGATCAGATCGCAGAAAGAAGCATCCCAGTTTCTGAAGCAATGAGGACATATTTTCACTCCATCCCCCATCTCTTATAACATTTGAAGCATTGCCAAGTCGCACAATCTTGCCATCTGTAAGGGGTAGTATAGGCCACTGGGAGAAAACTGAAATATCTTCACATGAATGCCTCAAAAAATTCCATAGTGACATCATCCATTCAACACTTGGCTGACCTTGCTGCTCTGGAAACCAAGGCAACTGATTAGCATGTTGCCATTCAGGTGGTAAGATTCTAGGCAACAGCTCGAGGAGAAAATTGCATGTGAATAAATACATGTTCAAGTGTGCAGAGTAAGCTATCTCATACAGTTTCTTCAAAATACCATCTGGTAAAGAGTTGTCAATAACAAGATGTGGTACAGAATCCTTAAGAAGGTCAAATTCTATTTGTGTTGTGAAAAACACTCTTTCACCCTCCCCTCTCCTGTTGAATGTTGCAAATGATCCATTTGCCAAAGGAAGAAGAGGTAAGCCTTGCAATTTATCAGAAAAAGAAGGATCCTCAACATCACTCAAACAGTACTCTAGGACAAGTATAACTTCTTCTCTGCTTCTGAAGCCACGCTTCCGTCGGATCAACAAACTTCTCAGAAGCTGAGGATTAAGTAGATGAACTGACGGATATGCATTTATGAAGCAATCTACTACTGGCTTGGGTACAGATACCATCGGCAAACCAGCTTGGGAGAGAACTTCTGCTAGCTCGCTTGCCTTTGAGAAACTGAAATCAGGAAAAATAGCTTGCCTTGTTGAAACCCAATGACCACCTCGAGCTTTTGTATGCAAAACATTAAGTCCAAGTTCCGCAATAGATACATAAAGCTTCCTCACCATGGAAGACCATGGTTCGATACCTACAGCACTGGGCCAAAATGACAAAAACAGTTCAGACGGACCAAGCTCTTCTGCAATGGCTGTAAGTAGGCGGCTATAAGCAGGGGCAACAACATCTTCAAGCAGCGCAAGATTCCATTCTGACCGCATTCTTCCTCCCCCAGCCATGTCATTTCCAATCCAGATATCCCTTCGATTTGAAGACAGTTCAAAGTAAGCATTTACATGCACAGGAATGCTAGTATTGATTGGTAGGGGAAGAAAGCAGAAAGCCCGGCCCTCAAAATTTTTTCTGTTCTGACAGGATCCAGGTTCTAGATTCCTGAAAGCCAAATCATCATAGTTGACTTCAGCTTCCTCAGATGGTGCTTTTGTATTTTCTACATTTACTGAATGCAGATATGCAGCAACAGATGCCCAGGGGACAAAGAAGTGAGATTTACTACCAGATGCAGTTGACAACTTTCTAGCACGGCCTCCACCTATACACTCAGCTAAGATCCACAAATGCACCATGTGGACAGTAGGGTTTTGCTCGAGAATTGCAACCTTCTGACAGCCCCAAGGCAAATCACTGTCTTTAGTTTTATTCAACTTGCTAAAATATTGATTTCTATTCATTCCTGATGGTCGATTTCCATGTATAAACTCAAGCATTGTATTAAGTGCATGTGGCTCTTTGTGTATCTGAGGGCTATTATGCTTTGAGACACAATGAACAAGTCGCATCTCCTCCTGACTGTTCTCCTTGACATACAGTGTTATCTTTTTAACATTGCGGAGAAAAAGTAGAGCCTCGGAAACAACTTCAGAGAATGATGAGAAGAGCATCTCAACATCTTGTGGTGCATATTTTTCTCGCTTTATTTGACTTCTGGAAGCAGCAGTTTCATTCCTGAGAGGGAACCGGAAGAGTGTGCCTGGAAATGGCTGTTGCAGATTGCAACCAAAATGCAAGAACGGGGTGAACTGATCAGGAAATTGTTCTAAGATCCTTCGTCCTACAAACTTTATCCTTAAACCTGGATGAGACGGGGATATTCCTGGCAAATAACAGGCATGTGGATCAAACATGACAATATTCTCACCCGAAACAAACCCAGGAATGTCTGTGAAATGATATACACAATTGAAGCCAAGACCAAACCTTCCAATAGCAAAAGGTTTCTCAAGTTTGCTATCTTGACCAATTCGAGAGATGGCATAAAGGTCCTGAGGACTAAAAACTGAATTGTTAAAGCAGTAGAGAGCAGGCCCTTGCCATTCAGCCATTTCAGGTGAAAGAATTGATGAAGTACCGTATTGAGTTTTATCCAGCAAAAACACAACCTCGGAAGCCTTAGCGTCTTCTGCATTCTGTACTAACTCAAAGAGAATTCCAGGACCATCTGCATACATCTCAACAATGTGCTTCAGTCGTGTAGTCAAGTCTTCATGCTGACCAAAGGCCTCAGCAACCCCTGACAAACTTAAATTCATTGAATCGGAACTCTCAGCGAGTAAGAGGCGACGAAGGGAGCGGACCCCAAGCCTTTCTGCCACGTCATTAGAAATGTTACCATGGACAAAATTGTGAACATGCTTATTTGAGCTTAAAGCAAGGCTTGGTGCTCCCCCACTGATATCATGACCAAAATCAAGTAGCCAAGGAGCATCATTAAAAACCAGTTCAGAAGATAAACAAAGCCTAGCTGAAGAATCAGGTAGATATATTTGTGTTGACTGCTGCTGAAACCTGAACTCAGATAGATGTTGCACAAGCAATACAGCTGTCCTTAGCTCCTCAGAGTCAAGTGAAGCCGAAGCTTTCCTTATGGCCATTCTACTAAGAATACCAGCATAATCCACAGGGTGCAGGTGCTCCTTTATGCCAAGCTCCAGGAAAAAGTCCTTGAACACTGCTAAATCAACTGGAACAACGCGAATGTATGGTGCCAGGTGAAGATGGCCACTTAAAACAACTTCATCTGCTTTTGCAAATCCATCCCCTACCCAAATCCATCTGCAGCCCTCTAGAACCACTTTCACAATATCCATCTCATCAGAATCAATTAAGTTTGTCAGTAGAGAATAAATTTTAGGCATTACCAAAGCTAACTCTTGCCGAAGGACTTGATCAGTCACGATTTCATTGTTCTTGCCCAGTTCAAGCAATTGAGCTGCAATCACACTTCCAGAAGGAGGAGACGACCAACCCAAGCTGTATGACAGGGCTGATGAATTGCATTCACCATCAAGTATACGTGAGCTAGCAGAAACAATCCACATATCTTCCTGCATTCTTACTTGCTTAGGGGGAGCAATCATGGATGATACTGAAGGCCACGGCAAAGCTGGACTTGGTGCAGTGACCAAAACAGGACACCAACAAATCATTCTCAAGTCGCTCCAGAACTTTTCAAGATCAAATTCACAAGATTTATCACGAGACCTGAGCGCAGTAGTAACTTTAGCTAGCATGTTCACCTTCTTCCAACCATCGCATGGCTTATTTACAAACCATTTGTGAGCATGAACTTCAAGATATGAAAGAAGCACTTTACCCTTTGAATGAGCCTTCTGCTGATCTACATTCACGAGTGAGTCAATTTGCCGAGCGCTTTGTATTATGGTATCAGTAGAAACAGATGTCCTAAGCCCCAAACAAAGCAGCATGTCAAGAATATCTGGGTTTTGAAATGTGCCATGAGGAAAGCAATCTGATTCCTGGAGAAGAATATAGAGTTCTTCCACCCGAGGATCATAAAGAGATTGTGGGCTCTTCAAGGTCCCACTGAGAGTGGGAACAAATTTAAATACTTTCAAGGCTTCCTTGAACAATGGATCCTCCAAGGACAGCTGAGGCAGATCTTGTAAGATGTTTAATAGAACTGAATCACGTAACTCTGTCTGCAGGTCATCTAATCTGTTTAGAACGTACCTCCGGTAGAAGATTGATTTTGGCATGCGCTCAACAGCATAATATCTCATTATGATATCTTCATCATTTGTGCATATACAGAAGATAAAGTCAGCATTGAGTAAGTAGTCAGGAATACCAAAAGGCGGCAGATACTTTCTCGAACTAGTCAAATCTGAGAAGCCATAAGAACTAGGAGAGCCTCCATTAAACACCCTAAAGATTGGTAACTTTTTGCATTGATTTATGCTCATATCAGGAATACAATCTCCTAAGTACCATTTTGCATCCAGAAGAAACTGGTATAGTTCATTCCTCTCACTAGGTGTGATGCGCTGAAACAGAGATTGCAACTCAACACCCTCCAATGACATAGTCTCAAAGATAGCATGGAGGACTCCAGTTGCATTGCCGTCATGCACAAAATGAGGCAATTGATAATGCTCACTCAGGTATTCAGTATCTAGTATCTTGCAACCTAGCTTTGTCAGGAGACCATTCATAAGACTTGACAGTGATTCTGTTCTAATTAATTTTGAGCTTGTAGATGTTCTGTGAAGGTGGCCAGAAGTAGATGGGAGTATAGGCCAATCACTAAATAAACCAAGGTCATAGGAGCGTTTGCCAATATATTGCCAAAAAAGTTTAAACCAGGCTGATGTAGGAGATGACCCACCCAATCCCGGATTCCAGGGAACTTGATTTAGATGCTTCCATCCAGGAGGAAATAAAATGGGGAAGAGCTGAACAAAGATCGGCCCATTAATCATAGTAATGTTTGCCTGAGAATTACTTGCTAACTGATAAAGTTTGTCTAATAGTACAGGGGGCATGTTTCTGTCAACTAGCCTATTGCCAATTCCAGAAAGAAGCTCATATTCCATATCATCACAGGCATAATAATGGTCCCCTTGGGAGCTTTCAGAAAAAATCCCAAATTGCATATTTGCAAGTGGAATCAGAGGGAGACCATTCATGCATTTACCAATATCAGCACTGTCAAGGTCCAAAAGACAGTATTCTAATAATACTAACCTCTGAGATTTTCCTAGCTTAGCAAGTTTTCCACAATCCTTGAGTAAGTGCCTCACTGTTACAGGACTCACTATTTTGAGCATAGACTTTGTATAAAATTTTGAAAACATATCAACAATCACATTAGGTAGGCAAACAACAGGCATTCCTAACAACACAAGAGCCTCAGTAAGATCATTGCTTCTCGAGAACCCCTCATCATGAAGCAAAGCATCAACTGGTGATATCCAGGTTCCGCCTTCAATTTCTGAATGCAATACTGGATAGCTGTAAATAACCTTGTAAATTTGTTCCACGAGAATACTCCAAGGCTCCTTATATATACCAGTTGGCCATAACGAATAATATGATGTTGTTGAGTCAGAAAGCATCCGTGATTCCAGCAGCAGTTCTCTAAACAAAGGGGCAACAACATCTTCCAACAATAATCTGTTCCAGTCAGAGCGAAGCTTACCACCCCTGTCCATGTCAGCTCCATACCAAATATCACGCCGGTTGGAAGAAACTTCAAAATAACCATTGACATGCACAGATAGTCCTGTCCTCACTGGCAAAGGAAGAAAACAGAATGCGTGACCCTGTCTGAGGATAGTATCCTGTAAAATTTAATAAGTATCAATCCATAGCAAATACAAAGAGATGTAAAACAAAGCTCTCTCTGAAATGACGGATCGATCCACAAAGAAATTGTGCTGTAACATGTAGTTTGTTTTACAATAGCAATCAAGAATTTGCATTTCAACATATTATGAATCACAATTGATGGTAGGTAGTCTGATAACATTCCTGAACTCCAGGAGGAAAAAGGGAAAATTTAACTAGAAGCATCTTTAAAGACAATGAAGCCATTTTTTACACCAAAACACTTGTAGTTTTATGCAACTGCCATCGAGAGCAGTAGGTTTTTGCAACCCCGTCAATAATTGTAGGTTTTCCTGATTTACTACTTATTAACCAGCAGTGGACAACAACAGGCAGGGCCCAGCTTATGCCACAGATTGCCCATAGAAACCCTCATGGCACCTGTACACTGATGAATACCACAGTAGTCTAGGTTCCTGCCCAAAGATTACCTATGACTCCATATGTTCAACCCACAACATACCCGTGTTGGCAGTTTCCATAATTCAAAAGTTAGATGAAAGCAAACAATGCTAACATTTTTCAACTGCATACAGTCTGAACATAGTGTTCAATTACATGCATGGATAATGGTCGCTATATTTATAAACCAATAGTAGAAAACATAATGAAAGAAAAGGAAATAATTATTATGTTGGGCACAAGAAAATTCTTGGGTAGTTACATTAATTTGTTTTATTCCCCGAAGAACAAGCAAGATCCTTCTGCTATATGTGTTAGGGCAAAATATGTTTTGAATACAGATAACAGGACAGGACAGCCCAAAAATTACATGAAAGATAAAACCTGGCAATCTAAGACTACTGGAGATGCATACCGAAATGAATCAAGCGGTATTACCTCAGGCCCTATGTTGGAGATGCAAGCAGCAACCGAAGCCCAAGGCAGTAGGTGAAGATCATATTCTTTGGTGGCTGCAGCTGCAAAATTACCAATTTTACTTAATGTGGATGCCATTCCTTGTACGATGAAATAAGTACAGCTCTTTCTCTCAAACTTATTCCCCAAGAATGCCTCTGATACAAAATCCACAGAGAAGGAATCCGTCTTTTGCTTAGAGGAATCAGCAGAAGTGCCTGAGAATCTTATGAGGGCTTGGCGATGTGAGGACAGATTTTCATCTTGTGATCCTAAGGAGCAAGAGTACACTATTTTTGGCTCTGTCATACTGGGTTCCCATACATACATCTCAAGGGATAGGACATTTTTAAGGAACAGCAAATTATACACAGCTTCTTCATAAAGTTGAACGAAAAGAGATAAAATATCATCTTCAGTATATGATTGTCTTGATAACCGACTTGAAGATGCCTGCTCCACACTTCTCAAAGGAAAACGAAACAAAGTTCCCTCAAATGGTAGTTGCATGTCGCAGCCAAATGCACGATAGGGTGAGAGTTGATTCATGTACATTGTAATCGCTGAAGAATTTACATAATCTATGCGCTTTCCAGGATTTGATGATGACACATTTGGAAGATAAGCACCCTGTGGGTCAAATATGACAACATACTTGCCACTCACGAATGATGGCAAGTCAGTCAGGTGGTACACTGAGTTAAAACCAACCCTGCATAAACATAATTGAGATCAGTGATCCGAACCCTTCCATGTAATAAATTACTACTAGCTGTTTTGAATGAAAGAGCATGGGAAACAACTTTAGCAGCTTGTAAGAACAGAACATCGTCAGCCATGATGCTTCAGAAACAAAGATTAACTTGCAATGCCAAAGAAAAGGACCCTCCAAAAAACTTGAAAATGATTGGAATAAAACTGAACCACAGAACCAAATATTCATTCACTAGATACTGTACCCATTAGCTCCCAATTCATCGTAGTGATGCGGTCCTTAATCATCCCCCAGTGATCAACAGTGATCGCGGTGTCAAAGCACAAAAGCAACATCGTGTATCCAACACCTCAAGCAACTACTAAATACGCATGTCCTGGATAAATTTCATCAGCTGGGAAGCTTCGCAATGCAAGTTCAACTCCAAGCCAGCTCGGTGCACAGAAATGAGCCAGGAGAGCGTACCCAAAGCGACCAGTCTTCCATGTCTGAGCCACCTTCCTGCTGTCACCAATGCGGGAGATGCTAGCGAAGTCCTCGTCGGTGAACACGGCGTCGTTGTATGCGAGCAGCGCGGGGCCCTGCCACTGGGCGAGCGCGGGCGAGAGCAGGGATGCTGTGCCGTGCGATCGGCGGTCGAGGCAGAGGCGGACGCGCGTCGCGCCGGCGTCGTCGGCGTTCTGGATGAGCTCCCGCAGCGCGGTGGTGCCCTCAGGATAGTTGGCGAGCACCTCGCGGATGCGCCGCGTGAGGTCCACGCGCTGCCCGAAGTCCTCCAGCAGCATCCCGCCGGCCGGATCCATGGCAGTGGCGATCGAAGCTACTTGAGCATTTTGGAAGCGAGCAGGGAGGAAGCTAGGGTTTGGGAGGGAGAATTTTCTGACGAGAGCGAGGAACGTGTGGAGGAAGAGTTTGGGTCGCCGATTTGGGCGGGTTCGTGTTGCCTCCCTCCGTCGTGTGGAGGTTGGTTGGTCGGTCGCTTGACTCCGTCGTGCGTTTCCGCCGCGTTTCTTCTTGGAAGAGAACCCGCAGCTGATCCCCACGGCTGGTGGATGGGACCCACGCGACAGGGAGACGTATCGGTACACGTGCCGATGACGAGGAGGGAAGACGGAGGAGAGCTGGGCCTATTAAACGTTCATCATGAAAGGTGGCCCAGATTTTAGACTGCAGCAGCATAGCCCGTTAGTTGGGATACTTTTCACTCTGTTGGAGTATCTTTTATACTTAAAAATAAAGTTTTACTACCGTTTTTCAAAATTTTGAGGATATAAACGTGTTATTTATCTTCAGTGAAAAATTCTAAATTATTAGTTTTTAATGTAAAAAAAGATATATCAAAAAAATGCAACATTTTTACAGATCTTTCAAACATATTAGGTCCATGTTGAATCTCTAATAGGATAATCCAAATCCAGTTTTTCTTAGAGTACGTACCTCCCACTTTCTTTGATAAGTAGACATAAATCTATTTTTCATAATTAGTGGGATTGATCTGAGGTCTAGCGGTTATGGAAATCAACTTACGCATAACAAAAGCAAACAACTATTTTTTTTCAAGGGAAATCAAACAACTCGTGGACAGCAAAAGTTCATAAGTTGCATATTTAGCGCGAAAAAAAAAGCAACCCGTTCATGTAGTTCTTGCTTGCGCATGATCCGAAGAAGTGTCTGACCACTTTAGGTCTATTATACGCAATCTTTTACTATATTTCTGTTAAGAAGCTGTTTGCAGAACTTGAACCCATGACCTTCTTGTAACAAGACAACACACACAATAAAATTATCAGGTATATCCCAATCTAAAAATATATAGATACTACCAATTGACTTTTGTAACTGGGTTTGATCCTTCTTATCAAAATTATCAGCCACTTTTGTCTACTGTTTGACCTTTTCGTGTTCACGAGTAGTAGAGGTTGTTTCTTCCTCAGTTCTTTTTATAGCAATTTTTTCGCATGTGTTTATAATTTGGCATTCCATATGATCATTCATTGTACCTATCAGTCGGCCATTCATATATAGGATCGTCGGAGAGCAAGATCCATCAAAATTATCGCAGCTAATGATAGGCGATTGATACAGCGGAGTCCCACGGCCGACACAACAAATTAAGTACGTGGCTGAGAGCAACTCCAATCACTCCTTAAATTATGTCTCTAAACTAAACTTTAGAAAGTAATTAAAAAATAGCTCCCCAACCGTTCTCTAATTCCTAAACTTAGTAAGTTAGTAAACAAGCTCTCACTTCCTATATTTAGAGATTAAATTGAAGCTCCCAAAAAATTAAAACAACTTTATATATGGGATGGGTGACGATTTATATTGGGAGTTGTTAAAGTACATAAGTTTTTTTTACTTCTAATACTTATTTATAAACTTGCTAAAATCTTTTAGAGTAAAATTTTAAAGATTGGTTGGAGATGCTCTGACATTGAAGGAGAGTTATCCATTCTATATTGCCCAGGACACAACGAAGTCCGTTTCTGTTGCTATATACTGTACTACATATATATTGATGTGAATGTGTGTTATTCCCCCGAGACGTGCGTGGCTTAAACCCAGGCAAGATCCTGTCCAACCTTCTTCTCCCTCCCGATCGATCGATGGACGACGTGCCAGGCACCAAACAACGTACGTGCGTCCATCATGTCGCGGCAGCCCACTCCGATCCTCCGACATCCAGCAGAAGAGACCTTATAAAACTCGTCCGCCGTGCCAGGCTCTTCCAGCCACTACAGAGACGACAACGACGGCTGGCGTTAATTAGGTAGTACCTGATCAGGTCGAGCCATGGCGCGGTCGTCGACGATGATCAAGACGCCGGCCGCCTTATTATTACTAGTAGGAGCCGCATTCCTCGTCCTTGCGGCGGTGTCAGGCGAGGCGGCGGCGGCGTTCGACTACGCCGGCGCGTTCGACAAGTGCCTGCAGTTCTTCGAGGCGCAGCGGTCGGGCAAGCTCCCCTCCGACCGCCGCGTCCAGTGGCGCGGGGACTCGGCCCTCACCGACGGCTTCGCGCAGGGGGTATGCCCGATTCGTTCTCTCGCGCGCCGATCCCCAAGATCCATGCATCGACGATCGATCACATATATATATATATGTAGCTGAACATTTCTCAAACAAACAGGTTGATTTGGTGGGCGGGTACTACGACGCGGGCGACCACGTGAAGTTCGGGTTCCCCATGGCGTACGCGGTGACGATGCTGTCGTGGGGAGTTCTCGAGTTCGAGAAGGAGATGGTCGCCGCCAACAACCTCAACCGCGCGCTCGACGCCATCCGCTGGGGAACCAACTACTTCATCAAGGCACACACGGAGCCCAACGGACTCTGGGTCCAGGTACCACATCGTCGTCATCTCGTAGCTAGGCCCAACCCAAATACAGTCCACCTCCTGATTAAAGAGCCCAACGGCGGCCCTCTGTTGTATCGTATGTAGGTGGGCGACGGCGACAGCGACCACCTGTGCTGGGAGCGCGCCGAGGACATGTCGACGCCCCGTACGGCGTTCAAAATCGACCCGCAGCACCCGGGGTCCGAGGTCGCCGGCGAGACGGCGGCCGCTCTGGCCGCGGCCGCAAAGGCCTTCAAGCCGTACGACTCCATGTACTCGGACCTGCTCCTGCTGCACGCCAAGCAGCTCTTCAGGTTCGCCGACACGTTCCGCGGCAGGTACGACGACTCCCTCCAGAGCGCGAAGAAGTTCTACCCGTCCGCGTCCGGGTACCAGGACGAGCTGCTCTGGGCGGCGGCTTGGCTGTACGAGGCGACCGGCGACGCGGACTACCTCCACTACATCTCCCAGAACGCGGAGGCGCTGGGCGGGACCGGGTGGGCCGTCTTCGAGTTCACCTGGGACAACAAGTACGCCGGCCTGCAGGTCCTCCTCTCCAAGGTGCTCTTCGAGCAGGGCGGCAGCGGCGGCGAATACGCGGACACGCTGAAACAGTACCAGGCCAAGGCCGAGTTCTTCCTCTGCGCGTGCCTCCAGAAGAACGACGGCCACAACATCAAGACGACTCCCGGAGGGCTCCTCCACTTCGACGACTGGAACAACATGCAGTACGTCACCTCCTCCACGTTCCTGCTCACCGTGTACGCCGACTACCTCGCCGTGTCGCGCGGCACGCTTAAGTGCCCCGACGGCGAGGTCAAGCCCGCCGAGATCATCAGATTCGCCAAGGCCCAGGCGGACTACGTCCTGGGGAAGAACCCGAAGGGGATGAGCTACATGGTGGGCTACGGCACCAGCTTCCCGACGCACGTGCACCACCGCGGCGCGTCCATCCCCTCCGTCTACGCCATGAAGGAACCCGTCCGGTGCATGGACGGCTTCGACAGGTACTACAACAGCAAGGGACCCGACCCCAACGTCCTCCACGGCGCCATCGTCGGTGGTCCTGACGCCAACGACGCCTTCGTCGACGACCGATGCAACTACCAGAGCGCCGAGCCCACCGTCGCCGGGAACGCGCCCATGTGCGGCGTCTTCGCCCGTCTCGCCTCTGAACCTGCCGACGCCTCGCACCACCATGACGACAGTACTACACCGCCGCCGTACTCGCAGCCGCCACACGAATCAGCAAAGGGTAAGAACTACTAGTATTAACTAAGTTGCCACACGAATCATGACGACAGTGCTTAATTGAATGATGAGCATATCGAAATGTTCTTACTACTACTGATCTCGTGATTCGCTTCTGGGGCGGGGCTTGAATCTCACGTGCGTGTCTTTCGTCAGCAGGGTCTCCGCTGGAGTTCGTGCACACGGTGACCAACTCGTGGACAAGCAACGGCGTGGAGTACTACCGGCACGTCGTGACGGCCAAGAACACGTGCGGGCAGGCCATCACATACCTCAAGCTGCACGTCAAGCAGCTGTCTGGTCCCATCTACGGCCTGTCCAGCACGAACGCCAAGGACATGTACGAGTTCACTTCCAGGCTCAACGCCGGCGAGCAGTTCACCATCGTCTACATCCAGGGCGGCCCGGCGGCCAAGATCTCAGTGGTCAACTACAAGACGACTTAAGACTGATTGATACAACAAGCTGTCCGGCGGAGTTTCTTCATTCTTTCTTATTTCCCCCGTCCACCTGTACTATCCTTTTCTTTTCTTCATTTTTTTGTCTTTATTATGTGTGTAATGTTTCTCTCGAGATTGATGAAACTGAGCAGCTAGTAGAGCACTGCGATATGCATTCAGATTTTCAAAATTTTATAACGGGACCGGGACGACTCAGATGCAGAGCTCGCATGACTGTCTGTGTGAAGTGTTTTTTTCCCTTTTTTTTTCCGTGCCTTCTGCCTTATGAGGGAGGAACAGCGAAAAATGATCGGTCAGCGTCGGTATCCGCGTGGCTCGAGTGCACGTAGATGCCACGCCATCCGATCCGTTTCCAGCTACAGTACATATGGAGATTGAGACTGAACCTGTATAAAGTTCACCCAACCAGAAGGTTTCTAGAACAGACTCCACAAATTCTTCAACCTCGATCATGCGAATCTGGATCCTTCGGACTAAACGCACACTTTGGTCACGTGCAGAGGAATTCGCAGGCACGAGCCGCACACTTTGGTTTGGTCAGTTGGTCTTGGTCGTCGTTGGCTAAACTGTAACTGCAAGGAAACGGACGCTGAAAGTTCCGTTCAGTTCAGACGATAATAGTTGCGGTAGTTGGGAGGTGAGAGACGAAGAATATGACTCTGATCCGGCCGTTTCTGCACCCAGACTTCGAGCAGTGACTTGGCAGAGTTCCAGTTCTAACACGGCACTCTGAAGGCAAACTCGAGACATCCATGGAGCCCATGGAGCCCCCGATGAGGTGAATGAAGTCTATCATCAGTGTCAGCTGCGTTTATATCCTCAAGGAGGGACTTGCTTTGCTTTGACTAAGCTTAACTCAGAAAATTCAGAGAATAGACAACAGATGCCATTGCATTTGCTATTGCGCTGCACTGTCAATCCCCGTCGCGCCCGTTGAATTCAGAGCAAGGGGAAGAAGTTTCAGGTCTTACCATCTCTTTAGGTGTTATCATGTCATCAAAAATCTAACTAAAATACATATACTATTGATTAGAAATCAGGAGGGAGTAGATAAGTACTACTTGGGCTAGAGCATACCAAACACGCTGGGCTTGCAGGACCGCGCACTAGCCGGCATCCAACACCTGGTTTCATTTATAGACGTCAGTGCCTCTATCCCTCACTTGCTCCGTCCACCTCCCCAAACTGTTAGGGACCACGAGCAGGACAGGACAGGACAGGACAGGGGAAATCGTCGGCCGGTCGTCGCCGTTGCTCACACAAGCGAAGCCTTGCTCCGGGGGATCCTCGCGGCATGGAGAGGCTCGGCGCGAACCCGGCGAACTCGTCCCCGCTCACGCCGCTGGGCTTCCTGGAGCGCGCCGCCACCGTCTTCGGCGACTGCCCCTCCGTCGTCTACCACGACACCGTCTTAACCTGGTCGCAGACCTTCCGGCGATGCCTCCGCCTCGCCTCCGCGCTCGTCTCCCTCGGCATCTCCCGCGGCGACATCGTAAGCCATCCCCCGTCCTCCTCCCAAGTCAACTCCGCGAATGAATTTTGCTCTGCTCTGTTTCGACTCACACGAGGTGGGGGGACTACGGAATTGGATCAGGTGTCCGTGCTCTTGCCCAACGTGCCGGCCATGTACGAGATGCACTTCGGCGTGCCGATGAGCGGCGCCGTGCTCAACACCATCAACACGCGCCTCGACGCGCGCACGGTCGCCGTCCTGCTCCGCCACTCCGGCTCCAAGCTCGTCTTCGTCGACCCGGGGCTGCTCCAGCTCCTCCGCGACGCGCTGCAGCTCCTCCCGCCAGAACACCCGGCTCCGCTCGTCATCCCCGTCGAGGACCACCACGAGAAGGAGTTCCCTGCAGCCTCGGCCGAGACCCTGACCTACGAGAGGCTTCTGGAGAAGGGCGACCCGGAGTTCGCGTGGGTGCGGCCGGCGAGCGAGTGGGATCCCATGATCCTGAACTACACCTCCGGCACGACGTCGGCGCCCAAGGGCGTCGTGCACTGTCACCGCGGCATCTTCCTGGTCACCATCGACTCGCTCGTGGACTGGGCCATGCCGCAGCAGCCGACGTACCTGTGGACGCTCCCAATGTTCCACGCCAACGGATGGAGCTTCCCGTGGGGGATGGCCGTGGTAGGCGGCACCAACGTCTGCCTCCGCCGCGTCGACGCCGCCGAGGTGTACGCCACGATCGAGCGCCGCGGGGTCAACCACCTCTGCGGCGCGCCGGTCGTGCTCAACATGCTGGCCAACGCGCCGGAGGGCGTGCGGAAGCCGCTCCCTGGAAAGGTGCGCATCCTTACGGCCGGCGCGCCGCCGCCGGCAGCCGTGCTGGACCGGACGGAGGCCATCGGCTTCGAGGTCTTCCACGGGTACGGGCTCACCGAGACCGCGGGACTGGTGGTGTCGTGCGCGTGGAAGCGTGAGTGGAACAGGCTCCCTTCGTCGGAACGCGCCCGGCTCAAGGCGCGACAGGGCGTGCGCACGCCGGGCATGGCCGCGATCGACATCATCGACGGCGAAACGGGCCGCAGCGTGCCCCGTGACGGGTCCACGATGGGCGAGATCGTGATCCGCGGCGGATGCATCATGCTGGGCTACCTCAACGACGACAAGGCCACCAAGGCGGCGATCCGCGACAACGGGTGGTTCTACACGGGCGACGTCGGTGTGATGCACCCGGACGGGTACATCGAGATCCGCGACCGGTCCAAGGACGTGATCATCAGCGGCGGGGAGAACATCAGCAGCGTGGAGGTCGAGTCCGTGCTGTACGGGCACCCGGCGGTCAACGAGGCGGCGGTGGTAGCGCGGCCCGACGAGTTCTGGGGAGAGACGCCGTGCGCGTTCGTCAGCCTCAAGGAGGATGCGGCGCGCACGGTCACCCCGGCCGATGTCATCTCCTGGAGCCGGGAACGCATGCCGCACTACATGGTGCCCAAGACGGTTGTCTTCCGCGCCGAGCTGCCCAAGACGTCCACTGGCAAGATCCAGAAGTACGTGCTCCGGAACCATGCCAAGGAGATGGGGGCCACGCGCAAGGGCGTCAGTAGCATCAGCAAGATGTAAGCTACTTTGTTTTAAGACCACGTTTGTTTCCCAATCCAAAATGCGAATTGCATTTCATAATCTGGATTCTGCAAACTAGATTATGGGATCCAGATCCATATTGTGACAAATCTTTAACAGTCTATCCTAGAGGAGCTTCCTAGACATGCATGGGTATCATGATTTTTTTTGGGAGATGCTAATTTTCAACTGACTGAGGATTTTCAGTCGACGCTCTGTAGCCGTTAGATCGAAATCCGATGGTCTAGGGACTTGGACAGACTTCATATCTCTCTCTCTCTCTCTCTCTCTCTTGAAAACAGCAGCAGCCAGCGGCACCACCCTACCGCCTACCGACCTCCGTCTCCGATGGCTCCCGCAGCCGTCGGATTCGCCTCCACCACCCTGCCACTCTAACTCATCCATTTCAAGCTCCCCCGCCACCAGCTCCGCCCACCGACGGCTTGCCGCCCGCGGCGCCTCGCCGCACCACCTCACCACCACCTACCGCCAGTCCGGCCACCTTCCTCGAACCCCTCTTCTAAACTGGGAGCTCGCCGGAGAATCCCCACAGCCCCCAACCATAAAGGGCTCGGGCACTCAGCGTTGTCGACTGAAAGCTCTACCGATTTCAGTCAGTTGAAAAGAAGCAAATCCGTTTTTTTATGTGGAAAACCTTTCCATAATAAAGAGCAACTAACCAGTGATTATGCACAATCCAATTTCTAAACTCCACAGTCTAGATTCTAGATTGCGGACAATCAATGGAGAAACAAACAGTACTAACTCGTCTTTCTTGGCAAGTTGGGATGTGGTACTGCATAATCAATGGGCAAACAAGCAAGACATAACTCATCTTTCTTGGCAAGTTCGAGGTACGACTTGCTGGACTACAGTACGGAGGAAATGGCAAGATTGGTACCCGATGGCCGGAACAACTATTGAGAAGTGAGGATAATATGAGAAGCTTGCTTTGTGGTTGGTAGTGAAACATGGTCAACCGAGTCGGAGACCCATGTGATGAATTTGTCTCGAGTAGTATTTGTACAAAGCATAATACGCTCCTCGAATCTCAATTCTCAAACGGTTATTATGGAGATAGGATGAAAGACAAATCTGCCTAGGATGAGCAAAGCGCATGCAGTCGAATCTAGATATGCTCCTCGCCTCCTCAAATCCAATCCAACACCAACAGTGGCACAACAGAGCTATAATAGCTACCCAACTACAAAGCAAATCAAATTTAGCCTCGAACGGTAGCAAACCCAACAATGGCACAACTATGAGAGTTGACACGTGTTGGTTGATGATCTAAGCCGGCGCCCTAAAACTAACTCACCAGAAAAAATACACGAAACTCGATCTAAAACGTGATTCTAAAAAACTCTAATAGCTGATCAAGATCGATGACTTGCCCTAACATGGGCAATGACCTACAGCATAGAAACTACTTCTCTCTTCTTTTTGAAGTTGCTACTGTTACTATGACAATTCCAACAACAACAATTTAAGGTTTTACGGTTGAATTATAGAAGAAAAACACACAGATATTCAACAACCATGAATATGATTTCCCCAGTGTATATAAAGAGACAACAGATTATTCCACCAAATTTGGGCTTAATCAAGATTATTAATAAGTTCATCACATGTGCTAGAGCTTACGATCATTATTTTATATATATAAAAAAGCAGAGCTTACCAGCGTTCCTTGACACGGTGCTTGAAATTAAATGGAATGTGAATCATGTGATGCTTGCCGTTGTTGAATGCTACAGTAACTGTACCTTTGTGCCATCACCGAGAAGATTTGAAGAGCAAGCCTGCAACGTCTTGGCCCATGCTACGCAAGATGGGCATCCAGCCTGCGTGTATCTGCTGTACCTTTGCTACAGCATCTTGTTGCTGCTGCTGCGGGCCCTGTGTGTAGGTCCCATTTCGTTGGCGATGTTCCGGAGCACGTACTTCTGGATCTTGCCAGTGGACGTCTTGGGCAGCTCGGCGCGGAAGACAACCGTTTTGGGCACCATGTAGTGCGGCATGCGCTCCCGGCACCATTTGAGGATGTCGGATGCGGTGACCGCCGCGGCGCCATCCTTGAGGCTGAGGAACGCGCACGGTGCCTCTCCGCGTACCTCGTCCGGCCGCGCCACCACCGCCGCCTCGTTCACGGCCGGATGCCTGTACAGCACGGACTCGAGCTCCACGCTGCTGATGTTCTCCCCGGCGCTGATGATCACGTCCTTGGACCGGTCGCGTACCTCGACGTACCCGTCCGGGTGCACCACGCCGACGTCGCCCGTGTAGAACCACCCGGCGTCCTCACGTATGGCCGCCTTGGTAGCCCCGTCGTCGCGGAGGTAGCCGAGCATGACGGTCCCTCCGCGGATCACGATCTCGCCCATGGTGGCGCCGTCGCGGGGCACGCTGCGCGCGGTCTCCGCGTCGACGACGTCCACCTCGGCCGCGCTCGGCGTGCGCACGCCCTGCCTCGCCTTGAGCCGCGCGCGGTCCGCGTCGGGGAGCGCGTCCCACTCGCTCTTCCACGCGCATGACAGGACCAGCCCCGCGGTCTCCGTCAGCCCGTACCCGTGGCTGACGTCGAACCCGAGGGTCTCGACGCGCTGCAACACGGCCGCCGCCGGCGGCGCTCCGGCCGTGAGGACGCGCACCTTTCCGCCGGGGAGCGGCCGCCGCGCGGCCTCCGACGCGTTGGCCAGCATGTTGAGCACGACGGGCGCGCAGCAGAGGTGGGTCACCCCGTGGCCCGCGATGGACGCGTACACCGCGGCGGCGGTCACGCGGGTGAGGCAGACGTTGGTGCCGCCCGCCCACGCCATCCCCCACGGGAAGCCCCAGCCGTTACCGTGGAACATGGACAGCGTCCACAGGTACGTCGGCCGCGGCGGCACCGTCCATTCGACGAGCCAGTCCAACGTGATCAGGTAGATGCCCCGGTGGCAGTGCACCACGCCCTTGGGCGCCGACGTCGTGCCGGAGGTGTAATTGAGCACGATCGGGTCCCACTCGCTGATCGGCCGCACCCACTCGAACTCCGGGTCGCCCGTCTCGAGGAGCCGCTCGTACGTCGTCAAGGTCTCGACAGGAACAGGAAGGGCGTCGTCCTGAGGATCGTCCTCGACGAGGATCACGCGCGGGCGTTCCGTGTGTTCCGGCTGGAGTAGCTCGAGCGCGTCGCGGATGAGTTGGTGCGTCGTCTGGTCGGCGAAGACGAGCTTGGAGCCGGAGTGGCGGAGCAGGACGGCGACCGTGCGCGCATCGAGGCGCGTGTTGATGGTGTTCAGCACGGCGCCGCTCATGGGCACGCCGAAGTGCATCTCGTACATGGCCGGCACGTTGGGCAGGAGCACGGACACCTGATCCAATTCGATATAGTTCCGGCTCATCAACGCGAGCACAAAGCAGAGCAAAATTCATTCGCGGAATTGACTTGGTAGGAGGAAGGATGGCTTACGATGTCGCCGCGGGATATGCCGAGGGAGACGAGCGCGGAGGCGAGGCGGAGGCATCGTTGGAACGTCTGGGACCACGTGAAGACTGTGTCGTTGTACGCGACGGACGGGCAGTCTCCGTATACGGTGGCCGCGCGCTCCAGGAAACCCAGCGGCGTGAGCGGGCTCGAGTTCGCCGGGTTGGCGCCGAGGTTGCCCGTACCATTGATGTTTGGTTTGGCTTGCCGGATTGAGGAGGACGAGGTCACCAGCCTCGCTCCCGTAGTTTGGTCTCTGAGGTTGGCTACGATCACCGTCTTCCTCTTTCCAGTCCACTCTCTGTTCACGTTCAAATTGGTACCGGAAAAAAGCACATGGACAGGCAAGAGAACTTTTCAGGGGGTTACGAATTAGGATCGAACATTTTCTGAAGACTGAATATTTCTGAAACCAAAAAAAAGGCATGAGAACAACATACTAATCATCAAATCAAATACTGAACTTTGTAGCAACGGCAAAGAAAATTACGACTTTTTTAGAGACATCAATCCAACTATTTTTTGTTTTTAGAGTTTGAATCCAACTAAAAGTTCACCTTGGTTGTGATTGTGAGCGACAGAAGACGGAAGACCAGCAGAAGGCAGTGCTCTTCATGGCGTGCAGTTGCATCACACGGGACAGTTCAGCTTTGATGAGAATGAGATGGTCGATGTGATACTCCCTCCTCTCTGTCTGCGGCGGCTGTGGTGTGCGCAAGATATGCCATTCCCTGCAAGAGAGCCCCCGTCAGTTCCCTATCAGACAGCGACCGCTGGATTAATGCTATTATTGGTTGGTTATTCGTACGAAGCCGGCCTGCATAGAATTAGCCCGAGAGGCATAAGCAAACAAAGGAGTCGGTTGCTAGTTGACTGGTTGTTAGTTACGGCGATGCCTTTACTGCCTTGTCTTTCAAATTGGGGTGGGGGGGGGGGGGGGGGGGGGGGGGTGGCGCGCGTTGCGAATGGAACGAAGTAAGTACGTACTCTCCGGGGAGGCCAGAAACCATCAAGCGCACCAATCCATTCCGGACTGGCAATGACTTAACAAACACAAGAAACTTCAATGTGATACACGTTCATCTAACCCTACGTGCATGGATTATTCCTGCTACTTTGCGGGGTAGGTACCACCAGTAATCACAATGTTCTGTTGTTTTCAGAAACAATCACAAAATGCTTTTGGGCCTACAAGAGTAAGCCATCGGGGAGCAGTTCCGGTGTGCGTCACCGGGCAGTGAGTCACTACATGTGAATCCGTGCGGCATCAGGTCCACACGTTAGTGACTCGTGCCGTACGTCACTAGATCCCCTTCCAGCCAGCAGGGATGGGCGGAGACAGAAGCCATGTGGGTAAGGGCAATCGAGTAAATTCTCTAGTGTCTTACTTCTAGGTGGGTTTGCCTTGATAGTCATTTATATCTGAACAGAGGAAGTATATACTTAGTATTCGATATTAGAAGTTTTTTACGGATCAATACTTTCATAGTATATAGATCAAATATTGCATAGCAAAAGATCAAAATTTGAAATTACCGTGATATATTGGAATCATCTTCACCCTTTTTATGTTGTTGAATTTTATACAACGAATTAATTTTTTAAATGATTGTTGAGTTTTCAGCACATATCTTAATTAGGAAACCGCCATCACCCCCACCTGGTTCGTGAACTACTGTTGCGATCCGTCAAGATTGCATCATTGATGACCCTCGTCAATATGGACTGCGCTGTGGATACCATCAACAGTACGTACCGATAGTCTGAAGTTTCTAATTTGTCATGTTTGTGCATGAACTCGTAGCATGTCCACGGTGTTCAGCATGGCAGCCGGCCGGCAGCCATGTCCCAGAATTTTATTGTGGATGACACTTAGCCGTGTCGTCGTCATCTAGCAGGCTGCTATGGATGGAGTACTTCTTTACGTGAAATAGGATTGGACTTCGTGTTGATTTCAATTTTCAATGGCTGTTGAGTTATCAGCACACATATCAGAAAAATCGCCGACACCCCCTTGGCTCGAGTACCACCGTTGTGATCTGTCAAGATTTATATATCATTGATAATGACTCTCTACCATCTACTATGGAGAATATATCATTGATAATGACCCTCTACCATCTACTATGGAGACTGCGCATCTCTCTATCGGTAGTTTCGAATTTCCAATTTGTGTATGTGCATGAACCTTTTTGCATGTCCACGGTGTTCAGCATGCAGGCGGCAGCCCTGTCCCAGACTATTATTGCGGATGACAGTTGGTGCGCCACATCGAAGCTGCTGAACACCTGGCATGCATTTTGGCGTAAAACACACGGCGAGCTCCTCTATATGTTCATTCGGGCCCGCATTTTTTCAAGGTTCTCTCTCGTCCTCCTCCTTCCAAGAGACAACGATCGAGATCAGTGAACTCTGCTACACTCAAGAGAGAGTAACGAGTGCCCTGCCATGGAGAAGCTCGGCCCCAACTCCGTGAACTCGTGCCCGCTCACGCCGCTGGGCTTCCTGGAGCGCGCGGCCACCGTGTTCGCGGACAGCCCCTCCGTCATCTACCACGACACCGTGTTCACCTGGTCCCAGACCTTCCGCCGCTGCCTCCGTCTCGCCTCAGCGCTGGTCTCGCTCGGCATCTCCCGACGCGATGTAGTAAGTCAGTCAACCACTACAACGACCGTTTCTTTTTGTTCGCGCCATGCACATTCATCTGCACCTGCAATACTATCTCTCTCCATGAATTCCAGTCAAGAAAGACGCTTTGTTGCATGATCGATCTGATTTGAAGGGTACTAGTAGGTGTCCGTGATCGCGCCGAACGTGCCGGCCATGTACGAGATGCACTTCGGCGTACCGATGAGCGGCGCCGTACTCAACACCATCAACACGCGCCTCGACGCGCGCACGGTCGCGGTCCTGCTCCGCCACTCCGGCTCCAAGCTCGTCTTCGTGGACCCGGCCTCGCTCCCGCTGGTCCGCGACGCGATCCGTCTCCTCCCAGCAGGCCACCCCTCGCCGCGCGTCGTCCCCATTGAGGACCCCTACGAGAAGGAGTTCCCTCCGGCCGACCCCTCCACGCTGACGTATGAGCGGCTCCTCGAGACTTTGGGCGACCCGGAGTACGCGTGGATCCGCCCGACGAGCGAGTGGGACCCGATCGTGCTGAACTACACCTCCGGCACGACGTCGGCGCCCAAGGGCGTGGTACACTCCCACCGCTGCATCTTCCTGGTGGCCATGGACTCCATCGTGGAGTGGGGCGTGCCGCGGCGGGCGCGGTTCCTGTGGACGCTGCCCATGTTCCACAGCAACGGGTGGAGCTACACGTGGGGGATGGCCGTAGTGGGCGGCACCAACGTGTGCCTCCGCCGCGTCGAAGCCGCCGAGGTGTACGCCACGATCGCGCGCTGCGGGGTCGACCACCTCTGCGGCGCGCCGGTCGTGCTCAACATGCTGGCCAACCACGCGCCGGAGGGTGGTGCGCGGAGGAAGCCGCTGCTCCCGCCGGGGAAAAAGGTGCGCGTCCTCACGGCCGGCGCGCCGCCGCCTGCAGCAGTGATGGCCCGCGCGGAGGCGCTCGGGTTCGAGGTCAGCCACGCGTACGGGATGACCGAGCTCGCTGGGATGGTGGTGTCGTGCACGTGGAAGCCCGAGTGGGACGGGCTCCCCTTGGCCGAGCGCGCGCGGCTCAAGGCGCGGCAGGGCGTGCGCACGGCGGGCGTGGCCAAGGTGGACGTCATCGACGCGGACACCGGACGCAGCGTGCCACGCGACGGCTCCACCATAGGCGAGATCGTGGTCCGCGGCGCGTGCGTCATGCTGGGCTACCTCCACGACGAGGAGGCCACCAGGGAGGCCGTCCGCGCCGACGGGTGGTTCTACACGGGCGACGTCGCGGTGGCGCACCCGGACGGGTACCTCCAGATCCGCGACAGGTCCAAGGACGTGATCATCAGCGGCGGGGAGAACATCAGCAGCGTCGAGGTCGAGTCCGTGCTGCACGCGCACCCGGCGGTGAGCGATGCGGCGGTGGTGGCGCGGCCCGACGAGTTCTGGGGCGAGACGCCGTGCGCGTTCGTCGTCCTCAAGGAAGGCGCAGGTGCAGGCGCGGCGGTGGTGACCGCGGACGACGTCGTCGCGTGGTGCCGGGACCGCTTGCCGCATTACATGGTGCCCAAGACCGTGGTCTTCCGCACCGAGCTGCCCAGGACCGCCACGGGCAAGATCCAAAAGTTCGTGCTCCGGAACGTCGCCAAGGAGATGGGGTTCGTCACCGGCAACAACACCAGCAGCAAGATGTAACAGTAGCGCATTAATTAGCTTCGCTGGCGCAATATGTGAGCATGCTTAATTGGCCCGATATATGGGTCTCTCCCCATCGACAAATACACCATCCTAATTATTGTTACTGAGGAGGAGGAAGCTAGTGTTTTATTATAGTATGTGAAGTGATTCTGCGACCGAAGTCTTTAGTTATAGTAGTAGAGTCTTTTTATGGTAGATCATTTTTGTTGTCTTACATCCTGAAATATAAAATAAGATAATAAATTGAACCGTTGATTTTATATAAAAAATTTATCAAGTATAAAAAAAGATAATAAACAATGAGGGGTAAATAAAAAAAATTAGAGTATCAAATTCGGATTTAATTTGACGGTTAACTATTATACGTTAGGGTGTAATACTTTATCATGTGCCTCAATATCTACACAAATAAACGATACACAATTATTTAGATCTATCAATAAATTTGCCCAGTATATGACTCGGTAAGTAGTACTATAAGGTGTCAACAGAAAAGAACAATGAGAGTTCACGCTTCAGGCATGGTCACCAAAATGGCAAAAGGCAGACCGGCTGTCATCCAGAGAGCAGCAAAGGCATGCACGCCAAGCCAAACCGATAAACTGACTGCTTCAGTTACTCATCATCGATGCAGCCGCTGCTCTGCTCGCACCCCAAACGTCCAAGCACGCTTGTCGCGCACCCCCGGCCGGCGTCTCAGAAACGGGGAAAAAGCTGCCTTTTTCCAAGTCCGACCCTCGTAAAGCAGGGAAGGGCTGCTCTTGCTGCCTTAAAACTCCAGTGACACAGCGGTGACGTCCGGAACCGGAATCGCCGCTCCAGCTGTTTTTATTAAGCATTTCATGCCCTTTACACCTCACCTGCAGATGGTCAGCGGCTCACCGGCCGGCAGACGGCAGACCCTCTGTATATTCAGGGCTGCAGTGCCTTTGTGCTAGTGCTTGTGCCTCGTAGTAGTGCTGCGAGCTCTCTGCCATGGCGGCTTCGTCCTGGTGCCGGGCGCATGCTGCCTGCGCTCCCCTTCTTCTCTTGCTGCTTCTGGTGGTGACCGCTGAGACTAACACCGCCGTTGATCCCAGCCAGGAGCAGGTAAGCGATTGCCCCTTCTTCCGGGTTGCTGCAAAATAAGTTGTGTATTGAGTTATCGAATAGGTGAATTCTGATGAAACGTACTCTACTGCTTATTATGTGAAGCAGGTGCTGGAGAGTCCTGCACCATCTCCCATGAATTCCATCGGCAAGTCCTGTTTCCTTTTACTTCACGTAATCACGGAAATTAACCGGTGCACTTATTGAGTGCACGCCACTTTGTATCTCGCTGTTAATTACTGCACTTTTCTATGCAGTAAGAATTAATTTTTTTTCTGACGAATACTGCTCTATCTAACTACTGGATGTGTATGTTTGATTTCGCCAGACTGCGGGAACGCGTGCGCGACGCGGTGCGCGCTGTCGTCGCGGCAGAACCTGTGCCAGAGGGTGTGCGGTTCCTGCTGCGCCCGCTGCAGCTGCGTGCCGCCGGGCACCTCTGGGAACCAAGACAAGTGCCCCTGCTACGCCAGCATCACCACCCACGGCGGCCGCCCCAAGTGCCCGTGACCACCGGGCCGGGTCCCCGCGCCGCGCTCTGGGCGTGAACTCTGTCCTGTGTGTGCAAGATACCGCATGCCTATGCAGCATGCGTCAGCTGGGAACAACAATAATCATGCAACTATATATATATGATGTGCACCGCGACATTATTTAATTAATTAGTACTAGTAATCTATGCATGATCGATCGATCGATTGGGTGTGTTTCAGTCATTAATCTACGGCCGGCCGGGGCTGAGGCCTGAGGGCATGCGACGCGCGCCAGACAGTGGCCGAGAGAACCGGATCACCTGGCACCCATGAGGGGTACATCATCGGTCCTTTTGTCAGCGGCCAAGTGACCCGCCCGGCGAAACCGCTCTCGCAGAGAGGGAGAACTGCAGAGTACGACCACTCGAAACACTGACACGCGCGGGGTCGACTACCCCTCAAAACACACTCTCACACACAGCCACACGTACCTGCATGCACTACAACTAGTACACACGACCGCCCGCTGCCTGTCACGCGCCACGGAAGAACGGGCGGAGAGAGAACGAACGAAAGAGAGAGCCGCCGCGCGCTGGCGTCGTGACCGCCGCCGCCCGTCGGGGGATTGATCGATCATCAGACGACGGCCATGGCGAGGCGACGAGAGGTGGAGGAGGACGAGGACGAGGCGGCGGTGTCGGTGGAGCGCGTGTTCGAGGGGCGCGTGGTGCCCGGGTGGCGGGAGCAGGTGACGCTGCGGGCGCTGGCGGTGAGCGCGCTCCTGGGCGCCATGTTCAGCGTCATCGTCATGAAGCTCAACCTCACCACGGGGATCATCCCCTCGCTCAACGTGTCCGCGGGACTGCTCGGCTTCTTCCTCCTCACGTCATGGACCAAGGTGCTCGAGAAGGCCGGCATGGGCAGCGTCAAACCATTCACGCGCCAGGAGAACACCGTCGTGCAGACGTGCGTCGTCGCATGCTCCGGCATCGCCTTCAGCGGTACGTAGATGCGTACATCAATTCCTCATTCTTCTCTTTGCATCTTTTTTTTTCCACTTATTTTGAGATGAATCCAATGAATCGTCCATGGATTGCTGCATCTGCTTGTCATGGGAATTCGACGATCCTCGCGGCAGTTCTGTTCCGCAATCGCAGACGTGGGAACGGGCTGTTCGGGCTGGAATCCTGTCGTATTGGGCTTTCATTTTTACTAGCTTTATTTCACTTGGGCTCCAATCTAGGATATTATCGTGGGTTTGCAAACATTTTTTTTTAATTCTGTAGCCTCTGTTAAGTTTCTTTTTTTTTCCATCTCCAACAAATGTCCTTTGGTTTTCAAAACCAAAACCAATTTTTTTTCAGTGTTATTGCCACTCACTCTAATCTCTTGCCGATCCACCCATTTGACAGGCGGATTTGGAAGTTACATGTTTGCGATGAGCGAGAGGATCAGCGATCAGTCGGGAGAGACCAGGGAGTTGCAAAACATAAAAAACCCGGGCTTGGGATGGATGATTGGATTCCTCTACATCGTCAGTTTCCTCGGACTCTTCTCTGTGGTACCCCTCAGGAAGGTACTTAAAAAATTCAGACAGTATTTATTAAGCAATTTTATTTCGTTTCGTCACTGCAACCACTGCATATGTTGGTTCCAGATAATGATCATCGATTACAAGCTCATCTATCCGAGTGGCACTGCGACCGCGCACCTTATCAACAGCTTCCACACTCCTCAGGGCGCCAAGCTTGCCAAGTAATGACTGATATCCGAGTACCTGATATTGTTAGAGAAACAAACACAACGTACTCTGTCCTAAAAATTACATGGGTCTGATTCCTGCAGGAGACAGGTCAAGATACTGGGGAAATTCTTCGTCACGAGCTTCAGTTGGGGCTTCTTCCAGTGGTTCTACACTGGCGGTGAAGGCTGCGGTTTCATGTCCTTTCCGACGCTGGGCCTGGAGGCATACAAACAAAAGTATTCCCTTCTTGTACCACTGTCATCATAACGGCGTGAACAATTAAAAATTGCTGACACTTAGCTCTGCTTGTTGTCAGGTTCTTCTTCGACTTCTCGGCCACGTATGTTGGCGTCGGGATGATCTGCCCTTACCTGGTGAACCTGTCCGTCCTCCTGGGCGGCGTCATCTCGTGGGGCATCATGTGGCCGCTCATCGAGCAGAAGAAGGGCGACTGGTACTCCGCCGACCTCAAACCCAGCAGCCTCCGCGGCATCGTCGGATACCGGGTACCTAGGAAATTTTGATCACTGAGCTAGCAAGCTAGTAGTAGTGTGCTTATACTAACTGACGATGATCATGCATGCGTGTGCAGGTGTTCATCTCAATCGCCCTGATCCTGGGCGACGGTCTGTACAACTTCCTGAAAGTGATGACGAAGACCGTGTCGGCGCTGGTGACGCAGGTGCGCGGGATGCTGTCCGTGCCGACGCTTCCGGTCTCCACCGCCGTGCCGTCGGCGTCAGAGGAGGATTCGTCGTTCGACGACCAGCGGCGCACGGAGCTGTTCCTCAAGGACCAGATCCCGACGAAGCTGGCGGTGGGCGCGTACCTGCTGATCGCCGTGGTGTCGGTGGCCACCGTCCCGAGCATCTTCCACCAACTGCGGTGGTACCACGTGGCGGCGTCGTACGTCATCGCGCCGGTGCTGGCCTTCTGCAACGCGTACGGGTGCGGGCTGACGGACTGGTCGCTGGCCACGACGTACGGCAAGCTGGCGATCTTCACGGTGGGCGCGTGGGCGGGGGCGTCGGAGGGCGGCATCATCGCGGGGCTGGCGGCGTGCGGCGTGATGATCGGGATCGTGTCGACGGCGTCCGACCTCACGCAGGACTTCAAGACGGGGTACATGACGCTGGCCTCCCCGCGGTCCATGTTCGTGAGCCAGGTCATCGGCACCGCCATGGGCTGCGTGATCGCGCCGTCCGTGTTCTGGCTCTTCTACAACGCGTTCCCGGACATCGGCATTCCCGGGTCCGAGTACCCGTCGCCCAACGCGCTCGTATACCGCAACATGGCCATCCTCGGGGTGCAGGGCCTCGGCTCGCTCCCGCGCCACTGCCTCGACCTCTGCGTCGCCTTCTTCGTGGCCGCCATCCTCATCAACCTCGCGCGCGACCTCGCTGGGCCCAGGGCCGCCGCGTACATCCCGCTGCCCATGGCCATGGCCATCCCGTTCTACCTCGGCCCGTACTTCGGCATCGACATGTGCATCGGCAGCCTCGTGCGGTTCGTGTGGGACAGGCTCGACCCGGCCAGGGCCAAGGCGTTCGCGCCGCCCGTCGCGTCGGGGCTCATCTGCGGCGACGGGATATGGACGCTGCCGCAGTCCGTGCTGGCGCTCGCGGGAGTCAAGCCGCCCATCTGCATGAAGTTCCTGTCGCGGGCAACCAACATGAAGGTGGACGAGTTCCTCCGCGCGCACAAGTCCTAGCCTAGTAGGGAGAAGAAGGCTCCGTGTGTCTGTCTTGTTTCGCTTTAGAATCAGATGCTTTGAATGTGTCATACTACGCACAAGGACACAAAAACATAAATAGGTACTAGGAAGGAGAGAGCAGTAACCACTTTGATCTGAATCTGAATTTGACAAGGTGAAGGAAAGTCTGGACGTCTGCTGTGAAATGCCCTCCCCTTTTTTACTTACCTTTTGGGCTGCACACATGCGAGAGAATCTGGTGAATTGATCGGTGGTTGTTGCATTCCAGCTCGCTCACCATTGGATTTGGATTGCTTCTTCCTTTGCTGCTGCTGCTATCTGTGTGTGTGGTGTGTGTAACTTTTCATGTGTTGTGCTGGTTGGTGTGGTAGGATAACATAACATGGACTACACGGTGCTGAGGTGAGGTGGAGGAATATCTCGTATGCCCTGTGGGAGATCTGGTTGGTCCCCTCGGTGGCAGGAAGGCTCTGGATCTGCACAGCCCATCCCATCATTGCGAATCATGTGATCCATATAACTCGCGCTCTCATCCTACCCAAATCACCCGACACCCTCGTCGCCAATTCGCCCCGTGCAGCAGCAGCCGCCATGGCCCTGGCCCTGGCCCTGCCACTGGCCTGCATGCAGATCACCACCACTACCACTACTCAGTACTGATTCATGAAAGGGAAACTGCATCCCATGCAAAAGTTTAACAGCTTCACTTTTGTCCTCGGGAAGCGTGGGGAATTCCCAGCGCAGAAGTGTCCGGATCAGGTTGTTGCATTTGCGGCAGGCACTGCACTCTTGGTCGTAAATCACTCACAAACAGTGCAACAGATGATGGGGGGGGCGATTTCATGGTTTGTTGAGGAGGAATCAATCGCACGGCTTTTCTTTGTTTTTATTTTTATTTTTTTTGGCGGCGTTCTTTATGTGGGGATGATTGTTTTACTCCAGCTTTTTGGATGTGCCGACCTTTTGCTGCTTTTGCTCCATCAGATCTCTTTTCTGCAGAAGATGGCGTGATTTCCACCTGCCAGCCATGGACAGCCGCATGGCAGGGCAGGGCAGAACGAAACCGAAGCATGGCCGCCTCTGCAACTGTAACACGGAATGCAATGCAGTAATGCGCCGCAGTGTCCAGTACTGCTGCCGGTACTGCTGCTACCTGCTACTGCTACTCCGAGGAGTAGTAAGAGTAAGTAACTGGTCACCAAGGCAAAAAAAAAAAAAAAAAAAAAAAACCCACACACAGGCAAAAGCAGCAGCTCGGTTTTGCTTCTTGCTTTTCTGTGTCCCGGTCCCGGCTCCCGGGGCGTGAGAGGAGGCTGACAGCTGACTGTGACTCGGAAAAGGGGTTTTCCTGTGTCGTAGTAAAAGCGACGGTGAATGTCAATTTTGTACTAGTATGTTCTCAAACAGGCAAATTTTTTCTGTTCAGAAAAACACAGATTGCAGTAGTAGTAGTAGTAATTTTTACCAGTTTCCACTTGTGTTCTTCTGAACGGAACAAGTACGGGGCTGTCAGGTTCAGCAGATTACGGCGAACACAGATCTAGTGGGGTTGAGTGAGGGGTGTGCCAACAGGTTTTGAATTTTGAACATGACAATTGTAAGGAACAGGTGATGCTGAATTATTGTTTTGTGTGCTCTGGAGACATGAATTATGTATGTGCTCTGGAAACCGTCAGTACGTTTCAGGTCGGATTGCATGTGAAGGGGAAAAAAAAAACAGCAACAACTGAAGCGCCAGTGAAACGGAATCAATTGAAAAATTGCTGCATACAAATTAACCTTGTGAGGCCGATTGTGATCTGAGAATTCTGCATCAAAACTTATCCGCACTCTTCTGCCTCTCCATGCTGAATTACTACATGAATCACAGTTGCGCCTCAAATCAATTGTTCCTTCAGACTAAGAGAGCACGATCTCAATTTTTCATATACAGTTCAGCACCGAGCTAAATTACCACTACAAAAAAAAGTGGTTTGGGGCCTAGGAAGAAAAAATAGAGGCAGAATTCAGCTCGTAAAATTCAAACACGAAGAGCAATTGTGCTTGGCCGGCCCGGAACCCACGGAACCTTGCAACTATAAAATGCGAGATCCAGAGAAGGCAACACCCCGAGCAAAGAAATCTTCACTTAATTGCATCTGAGCACGCGTCAGAGAAACCGAAATTCAGAAGGCAGGAACAACGCCACATGCCTGAATTCAGCAAAATTAAAGCCTCGGCATGTTCCCAAAGAGATAACGGCAAACTCTCATCCCCACACGAGAGAATTCTCATCGCAAATAAGAGAGAGAGAGGGAGAGAGAGAATTCTCTGAATTCTCCGAGAATTCCTCACCAGGGAACCGTAAAACACCATAATTCAGAACGAAATCACGAAATTCACCCCCGGACAGGCACCCCCACAAGCAGAATTGGGAGAATTCTCCACGCTAGATAGGAGCGACGACGACGAGAGAGAACACAACCAAGAGACGTCGCGGCATGGTTTCCATGGGCTTTCTTGAACCATCAACAGGTAGAGAGACGACGAACAAAGAAGGCGAGGCGAGAGAGAGCTCCGCAATTCTCAATTCACGGAGAATTGGTTGCGCTGCGACGACGCTCGGCCAGAGCGCGCGCGCGCGTTCATCTCACACGTACCCCCACGAGTTCACAGTTCAAGAAAGCCTGTGGAAAGCATGCCCGGACATCTTTCCTTTTGCTTCCGTCCGAGTGGCCGACGGGCACCGGCCGCGCAGGCAATTCTCGAATCGCAACCAGGCAGCAAGCGAGGGCCGGGAGAGAAGAAACAGAAAAAAAAAATGGAGAGAGAGAGAGTGGTTGAGAGAGAGAGAGACATGGGGGGTAGAAAGAGAAGAGAGTTCCTTTGGAGTGAGAGCAACGGCCCACAGAGGCGGAGGGGATATAAATAGCTGGGGGAAGTAACCAACCGGGCGGGTGGTGGGCAGAGAGGCAGATGAGGCAGCTGCAGAGGCACGGGCCGGTACGAAAGCCGTAGGCGGGTAGTAGCAGCAGCAGTAGCCTCACTGTCCTCATGGGCTCCTTTTTTCCGTGCGCCTGCCGGCACCGCGCCACCGGGAATATCGTCACGTCCTACTACCCAACCCTCGGCCCCTCGCCATTGTTTTGTTTTGTTTTGTTTTGATCCCCTCCCCTCCCTCCCTCTCTCCATCGCTTTTACTTACCACAGTTTTCTTTTTATCCTCGTATAAAACCCACTTCAGAGACGATCGAACGGGCTGCATCTACCTACCACTTTTGTACCACGACCACTTGCAAGAGAGCCCTACCCTACGGGTTTTAGGCGAGAATTCCGGGCAGGGGTTAGATTAGATAGAGCAGGCCGCCAGCTCCATACCTGGTCCAGCTTATCGTCCTCGCTGCAAGTCTACGCTAGACAGAGATCTGCTATACTGGCCGCGTTGGCAAAGAAAAGCTTAGCGCGCCATGAATTGGGCGCCAGCGAGCCGGCCGCCCGGCCGGCCAGCAGCAGCTATGGAGCTAGCTCAACTGAACTCGCCGACGAGATGAATGCGAGACACTCTTCTCAGCGGCAGCGTTAATTCCGCCTCTGCCTCAGCGATGCTTTACCAGTCAGGACTCAGGACCCGGGCGAGATGTTCGTGCATGCATGGACTGCCTGCAGCCGGAGTCGTCCGCGACACTCCACACATGCCGCTTATCTTCCGCGCGACGCAAGATGTGATCTCTGATCTCCCTCGCCCCTCCCCTCCCTCCTCATGCCAAATCAATCGGGCCTCTTTATCCGTGCACGCACACCCATGCCTCGCGCACATTGCCTCCAATGGCCTTCGTCATTGCAAGATCTTGAACCTGAAGATCGAAGAACACAACAGGTACGTACCGGCTGCATGCTTGCCACTTGCAACCACACGACGCGCAGAAAAGAAAGTGAAACAGATCAGCAGAGATCGATCGACCACCAACCACGACGAGCTCGCGCGCAGATCAGAGGCAGGAAGGCACACATGCTCCTTCCATTCTCTTCCAAAAGCAATTAAAAAATAAAAGCCTTTGTTCGGCTCTTGCTCCAGTTGTCCAACACGTTAAAAAAAACAAAAAACAAAAAACAAAAACAAGAAGCTTGTCGCGCGCCATGCGTAGCAATGTGGCCAACGGCGTCCATGTGCTGCCCGCGTCCGGCTCGGCTCTTTGCGATCGGACGATGCGTTTTGAAAATTTTCTAACAACCGTCTTGAATTGCTCCCTGTGTCTTCGCTTTATTCGTCACGGCCATGTGTTTTAGTCTGCATAATACTCACTCTACATCTTCATCAGTGGACAGGCTAATTAGAATAACCGACCGGGAGCCCGCCCGGGACACAATAATAATCATAACCTTTGGGTTGATGCACGGCTTTAATTTTTGTACTGTGCGCTAAATTTATTTATTTAAATATGATATGGACCACATGCATCTACCGTCAGCGAAACGGACGTGTCCTGTTCATCTCTTATTATTATTACTATTAGGGGAAGAAGAAAAAAAGAAATCTGGCGTGGAGCTATAGTCACACTGTATAAACAGATTTCCGCGCCCTACAAGTACACTGTTAATCTGCTGTTGTTGTCATGAACTCTGGTGAATACCTGATGTGGCAGTCACCATCATGAGCATATGACACCAACCATGCAACATTCGCCCGAATGATTAATAACAGCAAAGCTTGCAAGCGATATCATTGTCGCTGGCTGCAGAAAGAGGCGAATGATGATGGCAAAGTGTGGCCACCTGATGTTGCAAAAGAAAAACGAAAAAATGCGAGCTTTTACAGCCAGACAAGAGAGGCGAGCTACTTTCTGATGGCAAAATTAAGTTGGGGAACGACGATGCAAACCAAGATGAAGTTACATGTCCATTTCTGATCTTCTCTACGGTAGAGTTCTGTCAGCATAAAAATGCAGGCCTGACATGAGTTACCTGTTCTGTCTGTCTCTGTTTGCCTGTAAAAAAACAGAAAGAGGGTAAGTCAGTGATACTAGTCAGGTTCCAATCTGACGGCAAGCGCACGGCAACAACGGCTGAGCAGTGAGCAGTAGCATGGCCATGTAGTACTAGTAATTGAAATCCCAGAGCACAACAATGAAGAGCAGCAACCAAACAAAGTCATGGAACAGGTTATCGACCTTCACCAGCGAGCACAGCAGGCACAGTGGGGGAGGATCGGAGGGGGCAAACACGCATGAAAGGTGAAAAAAGGGCTGAGAGATCGATCCATTGGCCCCCCTCAAGCACGGGCTGGCCGGCAGTGGTACAAGCGAGCGAATGCGGATTCACGGTACTCATCGGAAAGCGGATTTCTGTTGGATCTGAAGCCGATTGGCAGCCAGTATTATTGTTTATTCTCGGTCTCTCTCTCTCTCTCTCTCTCTCTCTCTCTCTCTCTCTCTCTCTCTCTCTCTCTCTCTCTCTCTCTCTCTCTCTCTCTCTCTCTCTCTCTCCCTCCCCCTCCGGAGGCGGGTGAGCAAGCCGAGCCAATCCGGCCAGCCAGGAGTAGGGCATGTGCCGCCATTTCTGAATCTCTGAGCTGTAAAGACAAGGTGGCGTCCTCCTCTGTCCCTGGGACAACAAGCAGTGTGCACTCCACACGAAGAGATTCGCATGAAACGAGAGATGCAGAGAACTTTCGCTACATTCCTCTGCTACTCATCAATCAATCGCTCAGTAAAGAATTCTGTTCAACCATTCAAAAAAAAAAAGAAAAAGAATTCTGTTCAAGACAGCATATGCTAGATGGAACCATCTCGATTTTGACCATTGATATAGGCAATGGTAATGCATGGTACTGCTAGCTTGTCGTCATATTACTCTGCCCACATTATAATAGAGCAGTACTACCAGTAAAATTTGCACCTTGCTGCGGCGATGTCGGTGAGTGCCGCGGCAGTGCAGCGCGCCGAGCACATGGCATCACGCCTCGGACCGGCCAGCCAGCCTTGCCTGTTCTCCTTCTTCTTCTCCTTTGCGGCCTCCTCTTATCTGTCCATCCACCAAGGCAGAAGGATTATTTTGTTTTGCATTACCTGTTTTTTTTTTCCCTGTTGTCTTGCCGGTCTACTTGCAAGATTTGTGTATGCAGTTTGCGACTACTACATGTGGATCAAAGCAAAATTCCATTACAAGAGTACGGTTAAACTTGAAGTGTGTACGGAGTCACACTGCGCCCTTCCATAGGAGTAATGTATTGCAAGGATCGATCATAATTTGCAAGTTGCAGGGAAGCAGATGAGAGGGTGTAACTAGCACATGCCATGTGGTTGCAGAGACAGAGGAGGTAATCTCATGGCCTCATGGGGAAAGCAAGAGAAGTGTTCTTCTCTGATGAAGGAAGGGAGGGGGGACAACAGGGCATGCAAGGACAACCAATCAATTTGGACAATCTTGCTTGCGCTCGAAGCGAGCACGTGGAGGAACTACTACTAATATTCAGAGCGCGCGCGCGCACACACACACATACCTGCAGTCGATCTCGCGATCGGATCATCCGAAGATCTTCCCTGTTCAAAGAACGCGCCATGGTCTCCATGAACTTTCTTGAACGATCGGCGTGAAATTACGTTCGGAAGTGAACAGCAAACAATAATTCAGACCCGTCGTTCAAGAAAGCCTGTGGAGAGCATGATCACATCCTTCCTCGATACATCGATTGGCAGTGCATAAATTAATTGCTGTTGATTCGATCCTTTGGTTGTCGCCAAAACCCTAGCAAAGATCAGAAGTCGTGTGGTTAAATAGAGCAGCCGTGTGCGGCCAGGGCTGCGTAACCGAAGCCGGAAAACGCGCGGGAGGGGATAGGAAAGCTCCGGCACGCACGTGTGGGGCTCGGGACGCGTGTGCCACACTTCACGGTTTTGCGGGGGCCGTGTTTCCAGCTCGCTGCACTCCAGATTCACGCCAAGCCCTCGGATAAGGATCGGATGGTGATACGCGCTGCAAGGCCTCGCACGTACCCACTCCGGGAAAGCCGTCTGTCCCCCACACAATACATGACACAACGAGAGCGGTGGGCCAGGAGAGCCTTGATAGGTAATGAGATTTGTCTGTTGTTCCTGGACACAAACATTAGCTAGAAACAAAGCAGGACACTACAAAAGGATCAACCCATCACCAACAGTATTTTTTTTTAATATAACAATCAAACGAAAAGATGACCAATACAGCTTGGTCACTTTTGTTGCACATTCAGTAAGAACCAAGGAAAATGATGCAGGCAGCACTCGGAATATAGAATTGCGGATTCATGCAACGCCACAAGGAACAAAAAAATACAGATAAAATGGTTCGAAACAAGAGACCAGTGGAATAGGCCCAAACGACCGGTTGAATCGCCTATCATAGCCACTTTTGTTACAACAGTAAGTAAACAATGCTTTACACATGTTAATAAGCACAGCAGCAGCTATGGGGCGGTTTTCCTATACATGTAGCTGCATTAACATCAGAGAGACATGGTCCAAACAAACTTTTTCCCCCTACATCCTAGCATCAATCAGTCACTGCCAAATTTGATCCTCATTTCTTCCGGACTAAGCTCTGTCCAAAGACATAATGATGATGCACAGAAGTTCAGGTACTATAAGGTCTTGCAAAATCATCAGGAATTTATTATTCTCCGCAGGCAGTGAATACATTGGCCATATTGTTCTTGCATCTGGTGAAATCATTGTAAGAGAACATCCATCTGAAAGAAAAAAATTCTTTCTGCAGCAAATGAATTCTCATGTATGTTAGTTTCTGAATCATTTCATCTGTCTGAATTAGTTGCTGAGTGATGGTCATCTGAAACTCAAACTGTATACAAATAAAAATCAACTGACTGCAAATAGTTTCATATTCATACAAGTGTTAAATGGTGTGTCACCAAACCTACAAATAAACAAAAGTATTCATGAGTTCATGCTTTAGCAGGATTACACAAAATAATATATATATATACAGCATAATTTTCAAGCAGAAATCGAGCAAATTTTAATATACATCTCCAGGTGGCTTGCAGCATAGAAGTAAATGATTCCTTTAGTTGCAGGGATAGCGTAACTGTGACAAGCTAATGGCGGCAACAATGCATCTTCACTATAATAAAGCATACAGGAGTAAAAACAATAGCTGAGACATTGTTAACTTGCATATCTGACTAAGTGAAACTATGCTAGTCCCTTAGCCTAAGTGGCCCTCTCAAATCGGCGTATGAAATGCACAAAACTATATGATAAATTAAGCAGAAACGTGATCAATACCTCTATAGGACTTTAGAGCTTGAATTGTCCTGCAACTTGCCAGTGTTTGAATACCGCAATAAAATTCTGGAAATTGGGTAAGGGCACCCGAAAAATCTAACAAGGTTTTGAAGCCCTCTCTCTCCATGGATGACATTCACTGAATTTAAACGGTCGAGATATGTATTTCCTTCATATACATAATGGAGCTGCTGGCACAGTAAAACAGCTATACCAGCATTTACTGATATACTAGCAAAAGCTAGATATACCAGAACTATACCCCTTGCAGACAAGAAGAGAGCAGAACTCGCTAAGGTAGTAATAACGTCCATTAATATTTTCATAGAACTCACTGAATGACGAGAAGATGCTAGATTTGGGAAATCAACAGAGGGCCATATATGATAACTTGAGTAAATGGTCATTATTGCCGCGTAGGTGCAACTAACGACCACTGAGATCAGAAAAATGATAAAAACTCTGTGATTTGACGCTCCCACACAGTTGCCAATCTGCATTCAAACAAAACAAGAAAATGCAACAAGTCAAACCTCATCATCAATATAATAATATGATGCAACTGAATGCACAGAAGTGGATACATTATCAGACTTACAAATGGGCAATGATGATCCATGTCCACCACACACATTTTACATGATCGACAGTGATGTGCTCTTGGGGGCTTTGGTTTACTACAGTATGTGCAAAAGGTATAGTTCTCAAGATCATCTTTCCCAACCATGGGATAGCTGCCCCACCGTGTGTCTGCTGGTGCACCAGCAGATTTGAAAGAGGCCAAACAATAACTCATGATGGTAGATACAGCCAAGAGAGCTGTTAACATACAGTGAAAGATGCCCCAAAAATAGCTGATTGAGAAGACAATAGGATATACGGCCCAGACTCCACCACCTGTGAAACAAAAGGAAAAGCTATTGACCAACAACCAACAAAATGGAACATGTTGCAAATACAAATAGCATTAACCACACTGATAAACTGTGAAAATTTATAACTGAAGCTGATGGCCAGAGGCAATGAACCTACATATAATGAAGAGCATGAAGAGGGTGAGCACAGTCACAAAAAACCTGTCCCGGAAACGCCTCCAGTGAGAAAAGCATACACTATCAGATTTTCTTGCAGTTTGGTTGCTTTGTGTAATTGCCCCGCACCAGCCACACTTAAAGACAGGTGCATAGCTTGTAAAAACAAGGCGGAGGCCACAGCCCCAACAAGTAGCCTCATGATCCTCAGGTATCGATGTGACGCATTGTTCTACCTAAAAGGAAGGGGCATCAGTTAGCAGGATGCTGCCTGCACATAACTCATCCGTGGTAAATTAACCTTATTGTAATTACTTGGCTCAGTACAAACAGACTTGATCCCCTTGTTTTTAGTTTATCTTGTACATTAATCCACAAAGCATAAGGGGAACATCATACTTGCACAGGAGGCAAATCACAAATTCGTATAGAGCAGCAAACCATTGATGCCCGTATCAGTACATCATGTATTTACCTAAAAAGAATTCAGTACACCTACATCATGCATCACTACACCAGGAAATAAGTTGCTAGATTGTTGATTATTGCAAGTCTGCGACTGAGGTAGAGCTAATTCACTGAATCGTACCTAACTGCACATCTCGTGTGTTTCTTCAAAGACAAGCAGCATACTTGCATATTTACCCTAACTGCAAGTCAGAGGTGAACCCCATATTGGACTAAACCTGATAAGTTTTTGCATCAAAATCGAAGCTATAGGTATGATGTACAAGTATAGACTTCTAATTCGGTCAGATCCGCATACAAATAGCTTCCATTAGGTTGTGGGTGAGAAGGGGTGAGAAGGGATGAGAAGGGGCGGGCATACCTGGTGGGCGCTCGTCGCTGGCGAAGCACCAGGCGAAGACATGGCGAAGGGTGGTCGCCTCTCGCCGAGTCGTCGCCGCCACGAAAGGAAAGTCGAGAGACAGCAAGACAGGGGCAACGGGAGAGAGGAGGCGGAACACGGCCCTGGCTTGTTATGGAGTATCTCCTTCGAAGATGTGGACTGTTTGACCCGTCTATCGTTCGGTTAACAGCACCGTGATTCCGTGACGGTCAGTTGTGCACGGTCGTCTTCAACCTCTCTTCACAAGTTCCTCCTCTCCGTTCAAAGCTGCATCTCCTCCAGTCCCCCGCCGCCCACCAACTGTCACCACCGCCGGGCCGCCCTTTTAAGGTCGCCGGACTTCGGTGAGGCCTCAATCCGAAACCCTAACCCCTAACATCGCCGGAGCCTCGTCGGATCATCACCGGAAGTTGGGGAGGAGGGAGAGAGAGAGAGAGAGATGAGCAGCAGCATTACTATCCAAGGAGGAAGGGGGGGAGAGAGAGCAGCAGCAGCAACGGCAACGGTAATGACGGCGTCATGTATAGTCATGTGGTAGTCTCCTCATTGCTACGGAAACTTCAGTGCTCAAATTGTGCTCAAATTGTCTATTACATAAAGCAATTCGATCTATCCACGTAATGACAAGTTTATGAAAAATAAACCCACTCAAATAGTAGAATGCAAGATTTTCTTATCAGAACCAGACTAAAATAGTTTAGAAAATTAGACAGTACAGAATGTAAATTTTCTTATCAAAACTAGACCATTCCTGCAACCAACCAGCAGCGGACCAAGTTTATATATATATAAAAATAAATTATATACTAGAATGCAGATTGTGTTATTCAAAACTGACTCATATATTTTAAGAACTTTTCTAAAAACACAAATGAACCTTTAAACTTGATCACACTTTTCAAAGCTTCTGTACTTGATATACCCCCAATATCTTAGACTAATTTATTGAATCAAGTTAGGTCTGTCCTTCTTATGGAGATTGGATCCATGCTACCATCACATCACGTCCAGTAATCGATCCAAAGTCACGACGTCATGGGTCCAACGAAACAAATTGCACGCCCAACTGACAAGTTGAATATACCTAAACAAGAGATTCTATATACATTTGAATATAAATGCATTGAACATAGCTTGGATTAGAATAAATCCAGCACATGAATAGGATGCACCCATTGAAGAGTAACAGAAACTGAGATCAACAAGAGGGTACAAATTTGCAAGTTGTTGTTGAGGAGGAGAACGAACAATGTAATTCAGTGAATTTTCGATTATGGCTCTAGCAATCTTCTCGGACAGAGCTCCAAAACGTGCAAACAACAGACAGATGCGCTGTAAATAGCACGAGAGAAATGACATACATGAACGTATATTCCCAACAAGAACCATAGGCAAGTCACAAATGTCACAAATGCATAAGCTAAGCTGGTACTACTTCAAACGCAGTGGTTCTGCTTTGAAAAGTGAATCATGCTTCATGAACAACTGCTGCCACAACTAACAAACGAATCCAAAATGGCAATTTCTATCTCATACTGTTGCAGCTGTTCTCCACCAGGTATGCCATCCATCATATGTCAGCCGCAAGGAAGTTGCCAGACAAAGAAATCTGCCAATAGCGAAGGAATACAGTGAGCATCTGGAAACAAAATTGACAATCTTGATATCTTTATATGAGCACCGATTTTTAGAGCAAAAAAAAAATCAAAGACAGTAGTACCTTCTCGCCAGGCTTGAATGGTGGGAGACCTCTGTATGGACAGGTACCACATCGAAACGCATCACCCAATCCACACTGCAATTGTTGTTTAAAAAGAGTAAATGAAATCAGTAAAAAGATTGCATGTATGCAACAACAATAGATTCTTCACAAGAGAGCACCAGTGCCATTGTATGGACAAAATACTTACACTACCACAGGCTGACTGAGGGTTATTGATCTGCTCTGCAGTGAGCTCTAGCTTCCCCACCTTCTGCTCAGCCTCAGCCCTACCACAAACACAGTTCTTGCATGCTTTCTTGGTTGCTCCAACTTCACAGTCGCCAACTGGTGAAACATCGGCAAAAGACACCTTTAGGATCTAAATCCAATTTAAACATCTGTGCAAACCTGCAAATGTACATATAAGTTACAGGTTTAATGACCCTACCAACTGGAAGTTGTGGTTTCTTCAGGTCCTCTTCAGTCAAGAGACTGTCTTCATCGATCAGTTCAGAGTCATCGTCAATTTGAATCTTCGGCAGAGCCTTCGTAGCTTTCTTAAGGGGGAAAGAGGAACCCATGCTCCAGGATGCCTTCTTTGCCTTAATCTGCAAGTGCTTAAAGTCAGCACCAAACTTAAAGCCTGCACAGCACCATCAACACAGTGTAATACTAGAATCCAGGAAACTCACGGTAAAAGTGTGCTGCTTGCTTGCAGCAGACGCTTGCACTTCAACAAATCCACCCATCAGCAGCTTGCGCTCAACATCGGTATTTGGCTAACACAGAGACATTCAGAGTTAGAAACTTACTATATTAATAGTTCTACATAAGATGCAACAAAGACAGTTTCAGATAAGATACCTTCTGAGTCGAGGCGGTTGCAGAGTTCTGAACCAATATTCTTCCCCCAGCTTTCAGCACACGGCTAATCTCAGAAACCAACTGGTCCCTCAAGCTTTCCACATTTTTTATGACCGTGAGAACAGCACCAATTGATGCGTCATCAAAAGGCAACTTACCACCTGATTATGTCGTTCAGAACAGTTAGATGACAGGTTTATAATGATAAATCAAAGTAATTCAAGGCTATCACATTGAAGCACAACGCAGTAACACCAATTTGAACATCAATGATGAGTCTAGTATATGCTCCTAAAATTGGAAACGATCAACCTGTTTGTTCTAATTTAACACACATTGTGGGTAGCATGTGTTACAGATACACAAACTCAGTTATCATCCGCAAAAAATTTTCTAAAAAACACATTATAGCATTTGTTATCTCCTCTTCTCTTCCTATCTTCCTTGTACGTGGATGATGGATAGATAGGCAGATATAACTTTTGTGGTGGATTATGGTTAGGTAGGCAGATTAACATTTATGAACTTGTTCTTAACAATCAGCATAGAAAAAGCAGGCAGCATAGAACAAAGAGGGGTTCCACAAGATCCGAGGATTGAACTGATGCGACCTAATTCGAAATTAAACACAAAACCCTAAGACTGAAACGTCAATTACGAATCTGATTTCAAGCGCATCAATACTCCTGTAAATTTCGTTGAAAACGCATAGACAGCTATTTGCAATACAGTAGATAGGAAAACAATTCGACCGGTTTCTGCATCCATACAAGCGTCTCGAACTCTCACAATAGTAAAGGAAGAAGGAGGTTCACTAACCAAGCGCCTCGCACTGGGTGATGACAGCCACCTCCTCCCTCGGGACCTCCGCGGCGGCCGCCAGATCCCCCACCGCCAAGATGGGCAGCGCCACCTCGTCCGTCACCACGAGCGCCGCCGGCGCCATAGAGTCAGACCTGCAACGTAGCCCCCACAGAAAGATCGAGGGGAAATAATTAAGTCAAGGGGGACCGATCGATGGAGAAGTCGATCGGAGAACTCTCACGGATTCACAGCGTACCACGCAGGAAACAGAAGAACAGGCAGACGAAGAGGATTTAACGAGGGCGGAGGGGAAAACGGTGGGTGCCGCCGCCGCGATTGAAGATGGGAAAGCAAATTTGGGTTTTTGGTTTCGTGGGTGGAGGCGGTAATTAGGGAAAGAAATGTATGCACGAGTCTCCCCCCCTCCCTGAAGCTTCTGTCTACGTTAGTATTGCTTATTGTAACAGATATTACTAATTAATTTTTATTATACAAAATATAATCATATGACCCGGACAAACCGCCTGAGCTTCACCCACCTGCACCCGCAAACGATGGGCACACGCACACGCCGTCCTGCTTGCCGGCGGTGACGACTCGAGGGCTGCGCCACCTCTTTCTTGCTTGGCTGCTCTGCTGCGACCTAAGGGCAGCGCGTGAAGAGCTACGGAGTACGGGCTGGTTGCTGCCTTGCTGGCGGTGAAGAGAGAGCAACGGCCAACGGCCAAACGCTCAACTCGTCCAATTTGAGACGGCCATCTGAATCTCAACTCGTTCCGGAACCGTGATACTGTATGACAAACTTCTACTACTTGTGCTCGCAGTTTGCAAAATCTTTGGATACAAATAGGCGGGGTTTTTCTTCACTGAATTCCAGAACCCAATCAAGAAATGGTTACTTCGCGGCACTTCTCTGTGTTCTCTTGGAAAAAACTGATGAGATAACAATTAAGTAACATTTTGATTTTACTTCGGTGCCTCCCGCACTAACTGTCTTCTGATGATACTGAAAATATGAGGGCCAGAGAGAGCGGCACGACGACGTAGGCGGCCAGCTTGAGCAGCTCCTCGTCGTCTTTGGAGATGGCGCCGATGCGAGACCAGTCGCC